>CM032907.1:14194975-16594975 GCA_019202805.1 Arabidopsis suecica | reverse complement strand
TCGGATCAGTTAAGATCCGGTTTACTTGGGAGACAGTCAGATGATATTGAGGAAGAAGATGATTCATTAGCTGAGGAAGATGTTCCACAGGAATATCGAAGGTTAAAAATGGACGCGATAACGTTGCTTCAATGGCTGAGCTTGATAGCTCTCGTAGTTGCATTAGTGTTGAGTCTAGGGCTTCATACTTGGAGAAATGCAACTCTTTGGAGCCTTCATCTGTGGAAATGGGAAGTGGTTTTGCTGGTTCTCATCTGCGGGAGGCTGGTTTCGGGATGCGGAATACGAATCATTGTCTTCTTTATCGAAAGAAACTTCTTGTTGAGGAAACGGGTTCTTTACTTCGTGTACGGTGTGAAGACTGCTGTTCAGAACTGTCTCTGGCTTGGTCTCGTGCTTCTCGCTTGGCATTTCTTGTTTGACAAGAAAGTAGAAAGGGAAACACAGAGCGATGTTCTTCTTCTTGTGTCCAAAATCTTGGTGTGTTTCTTGTTGAGCACCGTCTTGTGGCTGATCAAGACACTGGTGGTGAAAGTTCTAGCTTCTTCGTTCCACGTTAGTACCTATTTTGATCGGATTCAAGAAGCTCTGTTTCATCATTACTTGATTGAGACGTTATCTGGACCTCCAATGCTTGAGTTGAGCAGGGTTGAGGAAGAGGAAGATCGGGCGCAAGAAGAGATCTTCAAGATGCAGAAAGGAGGAGCCGATTTATCACCCGAACTTTGTTCCGCTGCGTTTCCTCAGGAAAAAAGCGGGAGTACAATGAACACAAAGTTCTCTCCAATCATCCCAAAGACGGGAACTGATAACGGAATCACAATGGATGATTTACACAAGATGAATCAGAAAAACGTTTCAGCTTGGAACATGAAGAGGCTGATGAAGATTGTGAGAAATGTTTCGCTGACTACATTGGACGAACAAGCGCTTCAAAACACATCTGAAGATGAATCCACCCGACAGATACGTAGCGAAAAAGAAGCTAAAGCAGCTGCAAGAAAGATTTTCAAGAACGTAGCTCAACCTGGTACAAAGTGAGTCTACAATTGTTTCTTATTTCTTTTAACAACATTTCTATCCTAGGACCTAATAAATCCATAATCTGAATGTACAAAAGACACATATACCTGGAGGACTTGATGAGATTTCTGCGAGTAGACGAGGCGATGAAGACAATGTGTCTTTTCGAAGGTGCATTAGTGACCAAAAAGATTACCAAATCAGCGTTGAAAAACTGGCTGGTACTTCTTATTCATAGAAAATAAGTTTTTATTCTTCTGATTATGTATATATGTCACTAAAGTGTTGATTCTGCTTAATTAGGTCAATGCTTTTAGAGAACGAAGAGCACTTGCATTGACACTTAATGACACCAAAACAGCAGTGAACAAACTACATCATATGATTAGTTTTCTCACTGCCATTGTCATCATAGTCATATGGTTAATCCTTCTTGAAATCGCCACTTCCAAGTATCTTCTCTTTTTAACTTCACAAGTTGTACTCTTAGCCTTCATGTTTGGGAACTCTCTCAAGACCGTCTTCGAGTCAATTATCTTCCTCTTCATCATTCATCCTTACGATGTTGGTGATCGGTTACTCATCGACACTATAGAGGTACTAAAACACCAAAAGTTTTGAGTCTATTTAATGAATCTTATAAGGTAATTATATAACAAGATCAAATTGCAGATGGTGGTGGAGGAAATGAACATTCTGACAACAGTGTTTTTGAGAGCTGACAATCTAAAGATTGTGTATCCGAATATTCTTCTCTGGCAGAAAGCAATACACAATTACCACCGTAGTCCGGACATGGGAGATGAAGTAACATGCTGTGTCCACATTACTACTCCTCCTGAAAAGATTGCTGCAATCAAACAAAGAATATCGAGGTAAGAAAACGCCGCACTTGTCCTAATGTCTTAAGTTTATAAATGATGATGGGATGATGATGATCTTTTTTTCCGCAAAAACCGCAGTTACATCGACAGCAAGCCAGAGTATTGGTATCCAAAAGCTGATATCATTGTAAAAGATGTGGAAGATTTGAACATTGTGAGGATAGCAATATGGTTGTGTCATAAAATTAACCATCAAAACATGGGAGAAAGATTCACAAGAAGAGCCTTGTTGGTAGAGGAAGTAATCAAAATCCTCCTGGAACTCGATATTCAGTACCGGTTTCATCCACTTGACATCAATGTTAAAACCATGCCAACAGTTGTCTCGAGCAGAGTTCCACCTGGGTGGTCACAAAACCCTGATTCAGGGTAATTAGCTAGAGATGATGTGTGCCTTTTCTTTCTGTGGCTAAAACATTTTGAGTGTAAACTGTATTATCTTAAGTGCATGAGAGACAGCAAACTGTGTTTTAGTATGAGGGTGTTGTATATAAATGATGGGCAAAGAAAATAAGGGATCATAAACTTGTGTTATAGAAAAACTTTATGAAATAGAAACTAATGATATTTTTAGTAATGGGGTTGGTTTTTTGTGGCAGAGGAGAAAATGACTCTCAAATCATGCACTTTTTTTTTTCTTCCTTTTTCATAATGAGGTTGTTTTTCTAAACTTTTTCTTAATCATTGCAATTTGTGATCTCATATAAGTAGGACTTGAACATGTTTAGAAAAAAAAAATGATCACATGAAGTTATGATCATGTTTTGAGTATACCAATTACATATATATTTTTGCACAAGCTACAAGGCCATATATACACTCTTCTCTTTTATACATGTTGAATTCATATAATCACACATCTTCCCCTGATGTTTTGTTGATTGCTTTGTTTAAGGGTGGAGTAGGAATGTCTTTAATAAGTAGACTCTGAAAGAACCCGATCAACTGCAGATGCAAAATATCTTGGTCTATCATAAGTCATATAAAATCACATCAAAGGTAGTCTTGATGGGTGAGATGTTTATACGTACCGACGACAAGGAGATGCAAAGAAGGCTGAATCCAGGGAAATAGAACGGTGCATTGTCCGAAAGAAACAATGCTATATACATGGAACCAATATATTAGATGTGTCAAAAGATATGAATGAAACTTAGCAGTAATTTCTGTCCTTGCGGCCTTACAAACCTGTCAATGGACTGAACACAAATGGTGCCACCACTTTGCCGAAGGACCTCACTCCAGATATGCATCCTTGCACTTTTCCCTACATCAGTTCAAACAATAGTTTGTGTGCTTTTTTTTCTTTTTTTTTGTATACATGTTTTTACAACAAAAATCAAATACCAATATTCAATATTTATAACAATAAAATAGCGTTGGTTTCGGATTGTCTCTCTCAAGAAGAGAGTCTTCACCCGATAACTTAATGAAATAGTGTTTGGCGAAATTTTTTTTTAAAAAATAACAATAAACTAGCTTTTACCTGTTCACCAGGTCCAACTTGTCTTGAGGCAATACCACAAACCTGCAGCCGAAAATGTTCAAACTTTTAAATTTTTTAGACATCAAATTCATAACCATTTGAGAATGAAAGTATTGTCCATGCTATTATAGTGGCCAATATAATCCATTCATCATTATTTATCAATTAAGAATTAAGATTCTTGCCTAATATTCGATGTGAGATATTATTTCCACTACATTATATATTACTCTAGGTCTTATTTCATTTTCAATGTAAGATTCCTTACAAACTTTATTAACTAGCAAAGCAGTAATAACTAACTAATAACTAATGTATGTCAAATTACCGATGGCATCACAAATAAGGCTCCAGGTACAAACAGAGTGATGAGATAAGGAACCTGCAAAATCGAAAACAAAAACACAAAAGTAAATCATATTGAGATGAAACATTGAATTAGGTCCCTAGTTTTGACTGACTCACCCATGGTGCCCAAGAAATGCTGACAATAGCCATCTGCATCACACAAACCCATATATGCACCATTTTATTATTTATATATAACAAGATCGATTATTTAAGGTGTCAATAGAAGCATAAGTCATAAAATAAATATGCTTACGTTTATGAATTCTATAAAAAGCCCTGTTGATAAAAGCTTGCGTTCTCCAATGGCAGATGCAAATCTTGGCAGTACAAACAACTGAGAAAACATTTAGCAATGAATTAACGTACTAAATTTGTTCATATAATAAAGTATAAATTAATGCTAGGTTTATACAATATTATCTACACATAATCACTCGTAATTTATTTACTTGAGAGATAGACCCAACGATGGTAATCAACAGCAAGAGATCAGCAAACTGTTTCTTGTCAAATCCAAAACGTGCTTTCAAAAAGTACTGCATAGGTAGAAAAAAAATCATACGTATTATTTCATTAATATAGAGAAAAACTCAATATGTGATAAGTATATAATGTATGAGCTAAACCAAGAAAGCAGACTCCATTCCACTATCTGAAAAGCTGCTGAAGAATGTAACAACCAATGCTTGAAAGAATATAGTGCTGCATTATCAAACCCATATCCATCATTCAAATAATAATATATGAGTACCTATATGTAAATATAAAAACAAAGGCATATAGAAATACCTAGTCTTAATCAAGCTGATCATATCTTTCAGTGAAGAATATTTCTTGCGAAAGACTTGTGTTTTAATGGGTGTCTCGTTCAGAATCGGCTCTGCTAACATTGTGGCATTAGTATTGTCATGATGATCCTCTTGATGATACGTACCATGATGATGATCATCATTGTATAGATTTTCTTGTAGGAAAACTCTCATGTACACTAGGCCAACGAGAAATGATATAGCAGAAACCTAATTAATCCAAGTAAAAAATAAGAATTGATTTTGTATCACTTGAGAATTTAACTTCAATGTGTTAATTTTTGGTGATGAAATTATACCTGAAAAGTCAAAGCTATGGGTAGAAAACGAGCGACTAATGTTCCAAAAAGTCCAGCAATTGTTTTGATACCAGCTAAAATACCAAAAGCTGAAATTCTTGTACTGCCATGAATATTTACTGCCTGGATTTTTTTTTATTTATTAAATGATGTATCGTTAAATTTATAGAAATGATAGATATTTTCTTATAACGACAATTTATTAAGTTTTGAAAACAAATCATGGTGGAAGAAGAGTTACCACATATGCATTAGCGAGACAGTCAATGGTGCCTTCACATACCATAGCGGTCAGAATCTTGCTTACATAATACACATAGAAGAATTTTGTATCTCTTCTGTATCCTAAAATTACTGTCAAAATTAAATCACATAATCAACCGCATATTCATGATTTTCTTTTCTTATTTTTTAAAGTGATTTTAAAGAAGAAATAAGAAAGAAAAAAACTAGTTTACCCATAAATAAGGTTTCATTACTAGAATAACTCATAAAATGTATGGGTCAATCTAGTTATTTTCATGACCAAAATACTTTTTGTCTCTTTGTTAGAAAAAAAAGAAGTCAATATTACCCTCTGATTTTTTTGAAAACGTGGGTGAATTTTTTTCGAAAAAACAAATCTACCGTGAATTTCGAAAAAACAAATCTGCCGTGAAAAGTCTGCGGGCATCGTTGTGACAGATTTATTTTCTACGACAGAGTTAATGGTCTACGACAGTTTTTTTATCCTCCCACAGACTTATTTGGATATGGTTACGACAGATATTTAACTTGTAGCAGATTTTTTTCCTTTGCCACACTTATTTTCGTTATTTTGACAGTTTTATTATAATGTGTAGCAGATTTTTGTTTCTAATGGCGTCAGACTTATATTTTTGGGAAAAATATGTCATAATACAACAGATTTGTTAATGCGACAGTTTTTTTTCCTCCCACAGACTTATTTGAATATTGGTACGACAGATATTTAACTTGTAGCAGATTTTTTTCCTTTGCCACACTTATTTTATGATGACGCCTTAGATTTTCGTAATTTTGACAGTTTTATTATAATGTGTAGCAGATTTTTGTTTCTAGTGGCGTGAGACTTATATTTTTGGGAAAAAATCTGTCATAATACATCAGATTTGTTGATAAAAAAATAATTACTAGTTTTACTTTTTAGTGTTGACAGATTTGTTTTACGCTATGACAGATGTTTTAATGTTAACAAAATATCTGGAATGTTATAGCAGATTTGTTGAAAAAATTAAAAAATTGCTAGAATGACGTATAGTCGCAACCGATATGTTTAACGTTATGACAAAAAAAAGTTATGTGATGCCAGATTTATGTTTAATTTACAAAAATATGGTGTTTCATAGCAGATTTATTGAATTAAAAATAAATTACTGGAATGACCTATTTACTGACAACAGATTTTTTAGTGTTATGACAGATTTTTATTTTATTATGACAGATTTATAATTTTTATTTGAAGTCGGATTTTATCACGACAAAATTATGTTTGGTAGTTACCAAGAAGAAATTGTTATGAAATCGAGAAAGGCAGACTCCTCGCCGCCGTTTGTGTGGCCGGAGAAGAAGAATAGTCACCACTGGATAAGAGGAATCGTCAAAAACGATGTCCCCCAGCGGCTGCGAAAACCAAACATCACTTAAATTAACCCAATCGAAATCGTCATTGTCGTTTGTGGGAGCGGTCTATTCAAAGAGAGATGGCTAGCTAGGGTTTAGTAGAAAAAGCGCAGAAGAAGAGACATGGCTGGGAAATATGTGAGAATGAAAAAAATTAAGAAACTAATACCTAAATTGCGATTTGTTGATTTTTGTTTTTTAAATTTGTTATTTTTATTTATTCAGTTTATTTAATCTATATATACATTTTTGGAGTACACTTAGCAAATAAATCCTAGAGTTTCACCTTATTTACGAGTCCATGCCATTGGCATTTATTATTTAGTTTTACAAAATTTAAATAAAGATATTAACCAAACGATATCTTGCCTAATTTGTTTCTAAAAATCTCTACATAATCTTTCCATATTTCTTCAAAAAACAATTCCATGAATTTTACTCCACAAAATATGCATAAAACCAATTTATAGCAAATATTTATATTAACATTTTGCATAACAATAAAACTACTAATTTCTAATAATCAAAATATTCACATAGAAAAATCATATAATTTATATAATAAATTTAAAATATATATATTAGTAGTATAAATTTAAAATCATTCAAGGAACGGTATACCACGGGTGAGATCCTAAAATTATTGGATTTTATAACAATAATAATTTATTTTCTTGGATTTTATAACACTAATAATTTAGCCAACGGGATAATATAGATGGGTTTATATGGGATGACGGGTTTGGGTCGATATTAATAAAGAACGGTATATCACGGATGAAATCCTAAAATTAAAATCAAAATACCATTATACAACCTTAAACACAAAACAAAACATACAATATTAACAAAACAAATACAACTTAAAATTTAAAAATTTTAGTTATAAAAAAATCGACCCACCGTATACCGCGGAGTAAAATATTCAAAATTTTAAAATTGACCATACATCGTTACTTAAAAAAATTTATGTTTTCGTATCTATACTTCAAAAATTAAAACCTAAACAATAGTAATCATACACTAAATAATACATAGATAGATATTTACATTTTAAAATACAAACTAATATGATATATCTTCAATTAATCTTTTAAAAAATAACAATACATTTTTTTAAAAAATATAGCCCCGCGGTGTACCGCGGGTTAAATTCTAGTTAAAAAACAAAATTGGTTACTTTCAAAAGAAAAAAAAAACGAATTTGTTTTTTTTTTAAGGAAATGGCATAGTGAAAGGTTAAATAGTTTTTTAACATAAAATTTGGGTTAGTTTAGTTATCCATTTGGATTGAGAGTTATTCTATTTATTTTTGTTAAGTTTTGAGTCAAACTGGGTAAATTTCAGAAAAAAAAAATAGTTCAATTCTTATTTTTAAAGTGGTTTTAAAGAACAAATAAGAAAAGAAAAAAGGATATGAAACAATATTTTTAAAGTGATTTTAAAAAGTCGAAAGAGAAAAAGACAAAAGCAAATATCGAAAATATTTAGAAGGTGAGAATACGAAAAATCCCATGTAATACATCTACAGGTTTCTTTGGGAACACCGAACACATGCCAGTATATATGGTCAAATTCTTAATGAGTTAGTTTAGAAAGCCAACTAACTATTCCACTAATTCTAGTGTTTTATGGCTATAGGTGTTAGATTTATATAACATTTAAGATACAGTAATCTCACATATAAATAAGATTTAATGAAATTTTTTATATAAAGTTTATATAAATCGAGTTAGTTTATATGATTCATATTTTTGTGTTGGCATTAAACTAGTGGTACTTGTTAAGTGAACACAAGTGGTAGGGCAAATGACGATATATATGCATGCGCGTGTTGAAGTGGGGTAAAGCTTCTTTACCTCCGCATTACTTTCAATGCGCATAGCATTTTTAACGTACACATTATCATATCCTTTTAATATAGTTAGTGAGTCATGTTCTCTGCGTTAGTGAGTTAGTGACTCTCACGAATGAAAAAGTAAGAAAAAGAAAGGAAAAAAAAAACAAAGAAGAAAAAGAAAAAGGAAAGAGAGACAAATAACTAACCAGGAGGAACAATGGAGAGACACATAGGAAGTGTGAGGATTGTTTTAATCCCATATCTGTCTGATAGATTCCCAATTACTGGCATCATTATCATTGTCCCCATCCCTATCGCCTTCATTTGATAGTTCATGAAAAAAATCATCAATATCATAACATACGATTTTTATTTTTTTTTACAGCAAAAGAAAGCTATTTTTAATTGCTTTTTGTCTCTTTTTTTTATATAAAATCTTTTAAAATAAAATAAAGCATATCCTTTACAAAAAGCTAAAGCATATTAATTACATCAAATTTTATATTAATTTCTATTTTATGGGTTTTAGCTTCTTTATGTACGGAGGGGTATTATTTTAATCAGAATATCTAAAGGCTAACTCCGATTACTAGGAGATATTATAGTCAAAACCCCGGAACTCCTATCGGTTTAACAAAAAAAAACAAATTCTATTTTCCAAAACCATCTAAGTGAAATAATTAAATTTTCTTAACAATTGCAAGATTTAATTAAATTGTAATAAATTAGTAGAAAGAAAAAAAACTTAGATCGTGGCTGGTAAAATGTCCGGGATAGTAAATAGAAGTAGGAGGAACAAACTAGAGAGAAAAAAAAAAATTTAATCTCGAATTTTTTTTTCTATTTTTAATCTATAAGTGAAATAAATGCAGAGTAAATCTAAATAAAAAGAAAATTTACTCTGTTATAAAGCTACTAGTCAGTTTGCAAAAAAAAAAAAAAAAAAGCTTCTAGTCAAAGCCTTGATTAGTTTTGAATAAAAAATAGGATTAAATTCTTTAAAGCTTTTTTTTTCAATCTTTAAAAATACTTTGCTTGAGAACAAAGCCAAATCCGATCATCTTTTAAAACAAGTTCTCAAAATCATGTTTAGATACATACATTTGGAAGCATATGTCATGCTTCGTTTAAGCAATTAAAAAAAACAAAACCTTTAAAAATCAAGAAATGGAAACCAAACAGAGACTAAAAGAAGAAGTACAGGTTGGTACCACTTGTTGGAAACCAGTGAGGTAAACGGCAAGAGAACATGAGTCGTCTGGGCCGGAACACACGGCGGCGACGGTAACATCGGTAATCACAGGTACTACCATGAATCCGGCGAAGGCAGAAAAGAAGACCGTCGTCAACATGTGTCTCAGCCCTCCAATTCCATCCTCCATCACCTTTTAGCCTATGTTTGCCGACTTCTATTCAGAAGAGAAAATTTAACACACAAAGTGTTTATAATCTTGTTTTTGTTTTTGATTAATGAGCAAACAAAGAAACATAAAGAAAGCTTATTTGAAAATAGTACAATGTGTGTTTTCACCGGCAGATATTTTTTTCAGTCTAATTCTTTATTTTAAAATTTTGGTTGAAGCAAGGGAGATCACATCAGACTTTTGAGGACTTTTTTGGTATTTTCTGGCCGACTCGATCATTAGTCACCATCTCTTGTGTATAATACCTTTAATTACACATTACTAAATTATGTGACATGTTGTAATAACTACGATCGATATGAAGTTAAGGCTATGCAAAAAATATTGGTAGTGGACCGTTTCAATCTGTATTAAAGACATATATAAATCTAGACGATTACGTAATTAAATAAAAATTTATCAGTGGTCAACATACCATAATTCTAGTTTAAATATATGTTTGTATCACGAAAGTACCAGACGGTATGGAACAAACATATCTAACGAAACAAGTAGAACAAATGTGGTTAGTATTGATGTAGCAAAACGGACTAAATAAACAGTTCAAGAGCAGAACAAGAACTACAAAAATAACGAATTTTGTAAAAATAGATTTCGGCAAGAAAGATTATCGCAAAATTATGTGCGACAAAAGAAAGACACATTTTTTTCTGTAGAAATGCCATAACTTAAAAATAATTTCTGTCGCACTTTGGTTACAAAATCTAATGTCACAATCTATTTTATTTTACGAAAACATTTGCGACGATACGTGGCAGTGACAAATTCTATCAAAAAATGTTACTAAACGTTTGTTAGAAAATAGAAAAGCACCGAAAGGTTTGTCGACCATATATATATAATTAAAATTTGTTTCGTTGCAAATAGTGTGTGAATATTCATCGCAATAATGTGAGTTTTGTATCTTATACCGTCACAAATTGTATCACGAAAGCTGCCTATAGATTTTTGTCGACTAATTTTCTTCTAGGACTAAATGGAATTATCACAAAATGTATCCAATTTAACAGCTGCATTTTATCAGCTATCTACACAAATTTAAAGCAAATATGAAAGAGATATCTGGATATATAAAATCACCCTGAGTAAAAGCCAATCATTTAGAGACTCTTCCTTTTGTTTTCTTTCTGTTGTCCAACATTTCGACAGCCTCTTGGCATTTCTTGGCATTTCATAACAATAAAGTACAATCTGATATCACTCACATGCATGTAAAGCACCTAGTCGATCACAAGATAAATTAGGTACACTATTATTGAAAAGAACGACTATTCACATAGATAGACGAAAAATTAGAAAACAAATCATCAACTTCAAGTGCTGAATGCCCCGGAAATGATATGAAAATCCCTTTGAAACTGTCTTCAAAGGGATTATGATTATCTATTTTTATTTTTAGATGATTTATAAAATACTATACTAACTGACATTAAAAAATATTTACAATACTGTTATAAAGACTAGTATAACAATTCATATCATTGCGTTGCAAGCCGCCATGCGATTTACGTACCACTGTGAATTCCGTCATGATAGTCATCCCGGTCGAGGACATTAGTTAATTGATTACCTCTAAAGACATGGTCAACTCTCTTTTACGATATTTACCGTTTCTAAGACCATAAGATCTTATAGCAAACAAAAAAAAACGATCACAAGATCAACCAAACTATTTGTGTCTGTTAGAATTTGTAACACTATGTTATGACTTATGAGACTTGTTACGATGTCGGGTTTTTCTTTATGGAACTTTCTGATTGGTGCTAAACAAAAAATCATAAGGATTTTGCATCTACACCACATTTGCAATGAGAGAAATATCATACCAAAGGTCACAAGTCTAGGAGTAAATCTCAAATCAAGCATCCTGGAGAACACATATATACATGTCAATGATAAAGAGGTATTAGAATAAAATATCTCTTTGTCTCAAACCTTTATTTCCCTTGCAAATATCCACACAATTCATTGTTTTAAAGTCACTGAAAACCTTATTGTTGATGGATCCATTTCATATAGGTAGTAGGAAAATTTGTAGCTATCAACACATCCAGAATAAATCTCAGTCAAAAGCTTTGTGAAGATCAATCTTGATTTTATTTCGATATCATATGAAATCATTATATCCTTTCCACTGTAGTTATCCTTTTGCATGTCAAATTTCGATGTAACTCATGAGCACTAGAACATCTGTGAACATGATGAGGCCTAGTGGCCTGACGATACTGACTAGTCCATGATCAAGTTCTATTAATATTCTTTGAGCAGTGCAATGCAATTGGAACTATCTACTGTGACCAAATGTTGTTTGGTTGACTCCGGTGATTAGCGATCAAAATTTTGAACCGCTAGTATATTCAACAACAACAACAAAATATGTTGATGTGGTCAGTTACACGTAGTCGCCAACAACTACCAAATGAATAAGTTTTCATTCAGTGAAAATAAAATGATCAGTATTACCTACTCAAGCAAAAAAGAAAAAACAATCTGCAAAAATGAAATGTATAAGAAAAGTAAGTGGGTTTTAACAACCTTTAGCTCCGAGTTCGTTACAAATAAACTTTTGGAGCAAATTTGTACAAGATTCAAGTTGCATTTGCTTCATTATGAGGTATCTCTTGTGAAGCTTCTTATTATGATGTCTTGTTGATTGCTTTATTCACTAATGGAGAATGAAGATCTTTTAACAGAAGACTCAGAAGGAATCCAATCATCTGTGTAAGTAAAGCAATGCTAGTCATTAATATGAGTATAATAACATATATATAATTGATACAGTTGTAGATGTAAGAAATACCAAAGAGAAGGCGATACATAGAAGGCTGAATCCAGGGAAATAGAACGGTGCATTTTCGGAGAGAAACAACGCTATATCAAACCAAAATTATTTATTTGTTGAACGCTTTAGAACTTTTTTCAATCTTGATAATAATTAAGAGGTTATAAAAGATAGTAATGAATGAAGTTCAAAGTTCATTTTGATGTGTTTACGTACCTGTTAATGGACTAAATATACATGGAGCTAAAACTCCAGCTAAGGACTTTACCCCGGCTATGCATCCTTGGACCTTCCCCTGGAGTGAGATGGAAGTAGATATCAAAACATCATCATCGTCCTTTGATTGAACATTTGATTGGTACTAAATTAGAAAGATGAATCTATAATAATTAATCTTGTTTGTCTTTAATATGTTAATTGTTAAACAAACTATACATAATAAACTGAAAACGGTGGCATTCAATCATATGAAATGTGGTTGTCCATTATATATTATTTTAGATATCTTCTTATTTTAAATGTGAGATTTCTAACATTCCTTAAAAAATAATAGTTTCTCTAACAATTTATCTTGCCAAGATAGCATTATAGACCTAATTTTGGGATTTGACTGGCTACACTAGTTCAGGGTTGGATTAACCATACTAATTTCGGGTCAGATTAATTTCAGTTCAGGTTAGTTTAGCTTGTGTTTAGAATTCAATACCATGTTTAGCTTTGTAAGCTTCTAACTCAAAAAAAAATTGAAAATAAAGAAATTGGCTCATACTCTAAATCCCCCTCTTCTTTTCTACACTTCTTTAAAAACGTTAATATTAGCAATGGAAAGTTGGCAGGAGAGAAAAATATTTTTACGGTTTTACCTGCAACCTAATCAATTTTGAGATAATTGGGTGAGAGACACTACTTTTTGAGTTATTTAAATTTTCGGTATTAGGCCATATGACTCAAGACAATGATAATAATTAGCCATCCTTTTTCCCGATTTTAGCCCCACGCACCTCTTTCATTCTCATGGCCCCACGCACCTCTCTCCTTCTCATGTTCATCTCTCTCTCAACTCTGTTCTAATATTCGAAGTGATAAGAAAAACAGTGTTGTGTTTATTATTCACATCGCCACTGTTTATTCATCGGAAAAGATAACTTTCACGATACAAATAAGAATCTAAAACATTGTTTGGATCTTCACAAATAGATCTACAAAGAATAGATGCAGATCTTATGTTTATATCTCTCTCAACTCTTTTCTAATTCATTCAAACCGATAAGAAAAACAGCGTCGTGTTTATTATGTTTATATGCTTGAAATGCCAGTGCAAACTTTTGCTAGGGACGCAGCGCCGGTGGTTGATGACACATACCTCGAAGGTAACATAGCCAATGTAACATAGAGCTCTACGTTTGCAAATAATGAGTCTTATCCAATTGTGAATATCCATGTATTAACTTGGATTGCTAAAAACATGAACAGGTGGAGACAGAACAAGGTTGGTCTTGCTGGATGTGGATTACGAGGGGGATGAACAGTTAATGGAGCCGCAAGAAAACTTATGAACATGCAAACACGAAAGTATAGATCTATGCAGAATTGTGAATGTCCAAACCGGATCTAAGAAAATAGGTAAAGACGTAAGTGGATCTGGGAAGAAGAAACGACCAAATATAGATAGCTAGAGTTTTTTTGCAAACGATGAAGAAACAGTAGATTTAAAACCAACGACGGTGACTAAGAGCACAAACAAAACAAGAAATTTTGGAGTGAAAAGGAAGAAGACGATGGAGCATAGGCTATGCATGAAATCAATCGAAACATGTTTTTTTCTGGAAAAAAAAATCGAATTTAATCAAAAATTCTCAATTAGTTAATGAATTAATATTTATTTATAAATTTAGATACATGTTCATATATTTTCATAGAGTCATATATCTTATGTAAATTTAGTATATTAGACCTCTATGTGTTTATATAAATGTTCATTCAGTTTTTGTCAAACGACATTTGTTAACATATACAGCTACATCCCTTTTTAACTTCTATAAACTGCTGTTATAGATAACAGCCCTAGGTTAGTCCTTTAAAATTTCGCATCCCGCCTAAACCTTTTCGTTTGATTTCGAATCCCACACCCTCAAACGAGAGACACACGCATTAAATAACCATTACCTCGTATTGACTTTTGCCGAATAACTATCAGTTCTATCTGACATATTAAAGGCAAGTCAGAATGTTCTTTCGGTTGCACATAGAGCCACCTATCTTTCGCCCACGCGCATACGTATCACGCGGCTTGGTTTTTTTGTAAATAAAGGCTGTATGCAGCCCCTTTCTAATTTTTGATACTACCTGCGAACCGACAGCTTCTGATACTACCTCTGCACTAATTATTGTTCCCATTTCTACCTCTGCACAAATTAACTCATAATTTTTCTGTAAATCGTTTTTTTTTTCGTCAACCAACGATTTCATTATAAAGCCCAAAGGACCAGTACAGAAGGCCCACTAAAAAAATACAAGCGACAACGGTCCAAACTAATTCAGAGATTAAAAATAACAGATAAACAAAATCAGCCTATATGAATTAGCTAGTGACACGTGTATAATACGTGTTCTTCTTAGCCCACGCGTCGAGATAACAACGCCACCGCCAATTCTCGCCGGAGATCGCCATAATTCCGATTAGCCACCGCCAATCAGCCATGGATCGATTTGTATCCAACACAACTTAGAAAATCAACAAGACTTAGAAAATCTTAAAAAAAAAAAAAAAAATCAACACAACTTAGATATTAAAGTTCCAAAAGTTATGACTTATGAATCAGCTACAACCACAATTTAGAGTCTTAGATAGTAGTCTTGGCTAAAAAAAATCAGACGCATAAGGGAAGATACTTTGTGAAGGGAAATAAAATATACAAATTACAAAATCAAAAGGATAGGAAATGAATTCAAGGATAATATAGTATACTGTATCTAGAAAGGTAGAAATGACAAGTGGTATAAAAAATATGGATAAAGATCCCAAGAGATTCTTCCAAACAGAGCCGGCCCTAAGCACAAGCTAGTGAAGCATGTGCTTGCGGCCCGACAATATATATCACTTAATCGGCCTCATTTATGTAAAAGTCTCTTAGTCTAGTGGTTTTAAGTTAGGGATATATTACTAAGATCTCAAGTTCGATCCCTTAATGTAACACTTTTTACCTGTTTTGATTATTTTTCCCTTTGTTCACAATAAATTTCGGCCCAAACTTTAAATTGGGCTTGTGGCCTCAATTTTAGGTGCGCCGGCTCTACTTCCAAAAGTAGTTGAATCAGAAGGCTTGATATAGGATACGGCATCGATGAACATATATTGAACCAATACCATACTACTCATTTATCGAAAAAATTAAGTTTTATGGGATATCGTTGTTACATAGATTATTCTTGGAATGAGACAAATTTATTTGCAAGTTTAGGATGCTTTTGCTTTTAAGATGATATACTAGGATCCATAATGTGTGCTCAAATTTTTAAAAGTTTTTTTCCGGCTATATTCTAAATTAGAAGCACTCCTATGGGTTATGAAAGTGTATTATCGACCAACAAAAAACGATGGTAGCATTTATAACAGACTATTCGGATTCGGTGAAGATGGTGTCTACATGACATGTTTTCTTGTATTTTCTTTACATTTGGAGGAGTTCACGAAGAGTAAGAAGTTATGTTTTTTTTTTTTTTCGATCTTGTTTATACCATATGGTTTAAATTGTAAAATAGACAGATTACCAAGTAGTGTTCCACTAAGCCCACAAGATATTAGATATGTAAACTTTGTTTTCCGATTTAGATTTCTAAACCATTTTAGTTATAAAAGTTGTTGAAAAAAGAAGAAGAATATTAAATCTAGTTGGAAAAAATAAATACAAAAGTTGTTGCAAGGAAATAAAAATACAAAAGTCAAACACCTTCTTGCACAAAGTTATTTTTTGGCAGAAAGTCATAAATCGGCCAGATCACCAATTAGAAATTTAAATTTAAGATATTATGTACACTAACACAAATGATTACCAAAAAACATTAATAATCGAATCGAATCAATTATTAGCCAGCCATTAATCAGAAATATTTCAGATTATAACGTGGTAGATCCGGTGTAGTGGACCATATTAGTACACTATATATATACGTGACCCCAAAAGAAATCTTTAAAACGATTATAGATATGGAGCAAAAGAGGACATTGCTATTGAAAAGAGGAATATCCCGGGCGGTGAGTTTGGTAAAGGACCTCCGCAGCAAGCGACTGGCGAAGAACAACATGATCGGAGAATTAGAGATGGTGAAGAGAAACGGTGTCGTTTACGAACAAACGGAGGAGAACGGAGTGATCAGGATTAGAATGTTCGTAAAGAAATGTGACCTAGAGAAGCTCATCTACAATGGTGATGATAGAATACGATACAACGACGTTTTGGTACATTCTTTGGTGGAACAAAGATTGAGACAACTAAGGAAAAAGAATCATGCAAAGGTGGTGGATAAGATTGGAGCGTCTTCTTGGACTCCTGTATTACGAAGCATTCCGGAAGAGTTTTAATTTAATTTCTTTTTTGTCATTTATTCAACTTATTTTCTTTTTTTTTTCTTCTTATAATACCAGTTTTGGCTGGATATCAGATTCTTGATTTCGTTCTTTTATAAAGATTTTGGCCTTGAAACAATTAAATTCTTATTATTTGTAAAAATTAAGATCTTTGTTCTTTTTCAATGAAACCACAACTTGATTGGAATAGTTGTCATTGATCTAATTTAGTTTGTGTAAAAACCATGGGTCCAAAAACAAAGATCACATTGTGTATTACCTGTTTACCTTTAATTATACAGTATTATTATTTTTGGTTTACTTATTATGTGACATGTTGTAATAATACGATCGACAAGAAGTTAAGGCTATGCAAAAATATTGGTAGTAACCTTTTCAATTTGCTCAAAGAAATATATATACATACATACATACATACATATAGATATCGAAACGATTACGAAATCAAACAAAATATTTGTCAGTCGCAAACAAACCATAATTCTAGCTAGTTTACAGGTTTGTATCGAGATAAGTAACCAACGGTGTGGAACAAACAAATCTAACGAAACAAGTAGAACAAATGTGATTAGTGAGTCTTGAATAAGCAGCAAAACTAAGACTACAAAATATAGGGATTTTGCAAAAATATTTTATATAAATAAAGATTATCACAATTTATGTGACAAACAAAAAAAAAACATTTTTGCAGTAGAACTGTGATAACTTACAATTTTTTTTTTTATTTAGTTTCTGTCGCACTTAGGTAACAAAATTTAATGTCACAAACGAGTAGTTTTTTTTCACAAATTCTATGAATTTTGTAACAGTTATACCGTCACAAAAGTTGTCTATATGTTTGTCAACTAGTTTCCTTCTAAAATTAAATGGAACAAATAAGGTATCCAATTTAGTAATAACCAAGTTATTTTTTTTACAATTTCTAGCTATGTATTAGTTGAAAATAAATTTTTAAGCGAATTTCGACAATATTCAAGTTACATTTGCTTCTTTTTTTTTTTTTTTTTTTTCTTTTTTTTTTACATTTGCTTCTTGATATACCTTTTGTCAAGCTTCCGCTTTTGAAGGGTTGTTGATTGCTATGTTCAATAAGGGCGAAGAAGGATGATCTTTTATCAGGAGACTCTGAAGGAATCCGATCATCTGTGCATGTAAAGCAATGTCATTATGTCAATCATTACTAATAATCAACATACATAGTTGTGCTAACTGATGATATGGTCGTAGATGTAAAGAATACCAAAGAGATGGCGATGCATAGAATGCTGAATCCAGGGAAATAGAATGGTGCTTTTTCGGAGAGAAACAACGCTATTATCAACCAAAAAATTAATTATTTGTTAAAGGAAATAAAAATTCTCTTTCTCAATAATGACTAATGAACTCTATAAAACTTAGTGATGAATGGTGTTTTGTTAATGGATAATGATTAATGAATGTTATTCATTAGTCATTTAGTTTTACTGTGTATACTTACCCGTCAATGGACTATATACAAATGGAGCCACAACTTGAGCAAAAGCCCTTACCCCAGATATACATCCTTGGACCTTCCCCTGGATAAATAGGTGAAAATAAAAAATAAAGGCATCAATATCGTGTTTAAATTAGAGGTGTGTTCGGTACAAATTTTTTAAAAATGAATCTATAGTAGTTAATATTGTTCTTATTTAACATCTTAATTGATAAAACAAAATAGAATACATATCTTAAAGCCCTACAATTTAATTGTTAAGCTTCGTGGATTTCCAATTCAAAAGCAAGCCAAGAGTGGATTGGTCATATCTTTTTTTATATTACTCTACTAGATCTTTTAACAAAAAAAAAAAAGAAAAAAAAAAGAAAGAAAATTCATTATATGATCAATTTGATGTCTTATCGATCATATCAAGTCCATATTGGTTAATTCATACCAATTTTGGGTTAGATCAAACAGTTTGAGCTAGCGTATGTGTTAAACTCTTCTACTATCTTAAGTCTGGTGAGCTTCAAACTCAAAATTGTATTAAACAAGGGGAATGAATGAATGAAAAAAAAAAAAAAAAAAAAAAACCAAGGGGAATAACTCATATCGTTTATATATTATTCTAAATTCTTTATTATATATCTTCTAAAAGTTATTTGAAAACGTTAAAACAATGAAAAGTTGGAAGAAGAAAATAACTTTTACGGTTTTACCTGTTCACCCGATCCAACTTGTCTTGAGGCAATACCACAAACCTATAATTTAAACTCAAGATATTTTTAAACAATACTAAGTACAAGGCTCCATTACTAAGGACCATGATGCGGTAAAATCTTACAGATGGCATCACAAACATGGCTCCGGGCACAAGCAAGGTCATGGCATAAGGAACCTATATTGTTCAACCAAAACAAACAATTCTACTGAATTTGTAATCTTTTATAGGTTTAATAACTCCCGAACTCTCTTGGATCAAGATCTCGATTTAGAAGGAAGTTTAAACCAAACTCAACTCAATAATTCTTGAAACTATTAAGAGTTCTCAGCAAACTTACCCATGGTGACCACGCAACACTGAGACAAGCCGCCTGCATGAAAAACAAATTTCTTAGCTCTACAAAATTATATATCTCATGATTAACGATACCCGATTTATTTAGAAAGTCATAGATTAATCGCAGAATAATGAATATTAAAAAAAATAAAATGTTTACGTTGAAGAATTCCATAAGAAGCCCTGTTGATAACACCTTACGTTCTCCAATGGCAGAAACCAATATCGGAAGTATAAACAGCTGAGAATATAAATTTAGCAACAAGTAACAATGATCAATATTTTGGTAACTATGAATGATATTACATACATTTTACAATATTTACCTGGGAGATGGAGCCAATGATAGTAACCAACAGGAATAGCTCAGCAAAGTCATTTTTGTTGAACCCAAAACGGGCTTTCAGAAAATACTGTGTTATTAAAAACATTTTGTTTTATTTAATAGATTTTTTAAGTAAAATAAAGAATGTAAAAGTGTGGAGATGAGAAAAACCATGAGAGCAGACCCCCTTCCACTTTCCGAGAAGGTAGCAAAAAATGTAACAACCAATGCTTGAATGAGTATGGTGCTGTGTTATAAAAACCATTTCAACCATTTCGATCACTCCGGGTCATATGTATATGTATATAAATGAAACGTACCTTTTTTTTTTGTTAAAAATGAATGAAACGTACCTATTCTTTATCAAGCTGACCATATCTTTCAAAGACGAATACTTAGTGTTGAAGACATGTGTCTTAGTTGGTGTGTCTCTTAGTACCGGCTCTGCTAATAACATCTTCAGATTTTCACCATCATGAACCTCTTGATGACTTCTACCATCACCACTATCGTCTTCATCATCATCTTGTAACCTCTCTTTTAGGAAAACTCTCATATACACCAGGCCAATGAATAATGATATAGCTGTAACCTAATAAATTGCAATTTTCTTATATATACCAGATAAAGGTATGGGAAAAATAAACCTTTAAATAAAGAAACAAATATGAATCTTGAAAACATATAATTGTTTTTCAATGTTTTAGTGAATTTTCAACTGAGAACCAATAAATTAAGTTAATAATTAAAAACGAATCTTAATTAAGAAAATGATTGTATATGATTGGATGATTAATGTGAGTTTGTCTCTTAATTTTGTGGTTTTGGTTTAGCATGTATAATGATACGATACCTGAAAAGTCGAAGAGATGGATAAAAAACGAGCTGAGAGTGATGCACAAACTCCGGAAATCGAGCTGACACCTGCTAAAATTCCGAACATTGATATTCTTTTTGTGCCATGAACATTTTTCGCCTGAAAAATATAATCAAACGAATTGATCTCATGTAAGTGTTCTATATTTTTTTAAAAACAACAAAATATCTATAACTAGAGAGAAACCCACGCGATGCGTGGGATACTGATTAAAAATGTAATTGCAAAATAAATAATACAATAATAGGTTTTGATGTCCTTCCAAATAATTATACATAAATTTGCATGTTTAACACTTTAGTTATTTCTTTTGTTATCAGTTTAAGAATTTTGTTATAAATAAAGGTAAAGTACGTATAGAGTGGCTAAAAATAGAAAGTATTGGCATATACATTATGAAATTTATTTTGAATGTAAAAATTAGTATGTAATAAAAAATTTTCTGAAGGAAAAAGGTCAACAAAGAATAAAAAGTAGACGTTTTTTGGAAAAGAAAAAATACCTATCTTCCAACGAAAAAATCAGTGATCATTATCTCAAATATTAGATTTTATCCTTCAACTCTATCATCATCTTCTCCTTCTTTTTTTTCTATAACAAAAGTGTAGATAAGGGTTTGGCCATTAATTCTAATTTAAAAATGAGCTCGTCATGAAGTTTTTAACTTCTTTTTCACGACATGTGGTCCTTTTTCTTTGTCTTTAAATGCTCAAAAAAAATCCTATATTTTGTCTTTGTTTTTTTTTTCATCATTCAAAGTTATAAGAAAAATTAAAATAGTTTAGAAATAAATAAGATGCTATATTATTTATTTCATATTATCCCTTCACTTTATAATAAATAATTTGCAAGACCTTATTATTATATTTTATTTTTGAAAATGCACTTTTTGGTGTGCCATTTTTAAAAAATGTCCCCTTCTTTTGTGTATTTTCAAAAATACGTCTCATTAAACCTGAAAAGGTTTATGAGATACTTCTGGATGGTAAGTATTACTCAAGCCTCGATCTAAGTATTTATAAGGTTTTATAACGTATTTATATAACATATTTATAATATTTTATAAGATATGTATAAGATTTTTTAAGGTATTTATAAGTTTTAATCATGTATTTATACATATAAATGTAGTTGTGTATGCTTTTATAATGTTATATACGTACTTAGGTAAATCTTAGATTTTTAAGGAAATTTTAAATAGGTTTTACGTAGGTTGTATTTTTGAAAAGAGGTATTGGAAAAAAGCATTTCTAACAATTCCTCAATTTACAATGTCATTTTAATAATTTTATTACATTTTGCTTCTCGAATAGTATTCATTTATGTAATGATTTATAGTTATATTAAATATGAAATAAGATTTTAAAATAAACTATTATAAGATAATTTGTTGTTAATTGTTTAATATAAATTTGTGAGAAATAAGGTAAAATATAGAAAAAGACAACATTAAAAGAATACTTGATTTAGTGCTATATGCGTTATAGAACATTGATGAATTTTGAGAATGAATTTTAAGTTTTTAAGTAAAATCTTTTTAAGAAAATAGAATGGCAAATGATCTTATAAAAATGTATACGTACATCTTTCATTGTTCCATTTCAATTTGAATCTATATATACATTTTGCGAAATACAAATATGAAATAAATCTTTGAGTTAACATTTATTTACAAGAGAATTTCATTGTTATAAATGTTTATCTATTAATTAATATTACAAATTATTTTCGAAACAATTTTTTAGAAATTCTAAATATGGTAACAAATTGATTTTGTTTCTAAATTTGATCAATTGCTAATTTCCTAAAACCTTTCTACCTAATTTAAACATTAATATATGATTCTTCTTTCACTTTTATATGATCTTATATTTAATTTATTTTGAATTTATGTAAAATACATATAATTAATAAAATAATATATTTTTCTGCATATAATGTGATTCAAAATTTTAAAAACGGACATATATTACTCAATCGATGAAGAAAAAATATGTATACAATGTCCCACATTACTTAAAAATTTGGGCAATGGTTCAGAGTCATACTATGAAAGGACCAAAATGATTCTGAATACAAATGAGAAGGAAGCTTGATTTATCAGGCGTCCAAAATTAAAATTGTTATCCGGTTTCCTCCGGTTCCTTATTTTATTGAAACTTTTAAAAAGTTTTAAGATACTATAAATATTTAAATTATGTTAAAACTTAAATATTATAGTCATTTAAACGTTTGTAAAATTCAACTTTATAAAACGTTTTAAATATTTATATAACTAACACTTTTATGAAGTTTCAAATATGAATATTTGAACTTTATAAGAATTTATAAGAAGTTTAAACATTATAAATATTTAAACTTTAGAAAATGTTTAGAGTATTTATAATATTTAATTTCTATAAAAAGTTTATAATATTTGAACTCTATAACAATTAAAAATATATATATGGATATATATTATGTCAACCATTTAAAGCAAATTTTTAAATTGACTCGAATTATATGTCTTTTAAATAAAACTATTATTAAAAAGAAAATCACAAAATGCTGTTTTATTTTATGGGACGGGGTTATATGATGGGACGAGTTTGGGTCGATATTAATACGGGACGATGTAGCACGGGTGAAATCCTAGAATTAAAAATAAAAATATAATTGATATTATCTTAAACACTAAACAAACCAAACAATATTAACAAAACAAATATAACTTAAAATTTAAGTTTTTAGTTTTAAAAAATCAATCAGCAATATACCGCGGGGTAAAAATTTTAAATACAAAATAATATCAAATTATTATAATAGTCCATGATTATAAATGGTTGCCAATATTTACACTACATCACTTCTACACCTACCAATCTTTTAAGTACATCCATACAAATTAACACATTTAAGTAAACAAAAACAACAAATCAAAAACAATATTCATATATTTCAACTATATTAATTATAATATAAATAAGTAAATGAGAAATAATTATTTTATAGTATAAATTTAAAAGTCTAATAAACTATAAATTATTATATAAAATACAGAAAATATAATTTTGCTCCGCGGTGTACCGCGGGTTAAATCCTAATTCATTTGGTATTTGTGATTTTCCCACGATAAAATAGATAAAAAGTAAATATCACAGCTTTAAGGAATTTATTTTATATCTTACAAGACCCGGCTCAATAAATTTTAACGAATCAATGTGTCATTTTTACTATTCATATTATGACAACATGAACAAAACTAATGCACAAAATAAGTATTAGTCGTCACTAACACCAATCTACGAAAATAAATCATGTTTTAGCTAATCAACACAAAACTAAGAAATGCATTGTACCCATTGGATATAATGTTACTTTTTTGATGGATCATATTTTAAAAATATTTAAAAATAAACAATACTTAAATGAGAACATACATATCCAAGTGCATAATTTCTTGACGATCCAACCTCAAATTCAGCAGTGTCGTTTATGTTCTACAACACAATTGTTGGCTAGAATGAAGATAAGGCACATACTAAAATGAAGATGAGTGAGAGAGAAGAAAATGTAAATTTCAAATAACTAAATAAAAAAAGAAGTTAATTTAGAAACATAATCATTGCTTGAGCTGAAGTAGAGAGCTTCTTGTAGAGCATTGAAGAATGTTCTAGCCGTTAAAAGAACAACAAACCAAGTGTCTCGATTTTATGGAATTGATTAAATAAGAGATTTGTAACATAAAAACATAATGTGAAGAAGAAACGTAACGTAAAGAAATATAATGCTACGGTTTTCATCTATTAGATAGAAGTAATGTAAGGTAAAAGGGGACACTTAATTATAAAGTCTAGAAAGATATGCTTAGAGAAGAGAAGAAACGAATGTTCAGTTGGTTTTTTTGAAATTTATTTTGAGTAAATTTGGATAAATGCCCTATTTTTTACTTTTCTTTGAAAAATACCCTATTTTTTTTTTCTTTTAAAAACTATATTTTAATATATTAAATTACTAAAATGGCTTCAGTGAAATTTAATATTAATTAAAAAGAATTTATACGTAAAACAGAAAATCTATTAATTTAGTTTTGAAATTAGTATTTGAAATAACTAACAATTTTAATAATTCTTATCTTAAATATTTCTTTTAAACAATCTAAAATAATTGTGAATTCACCTATCAAGTGAATCATGTTCCTACATTTGATTAAAATTTAATAGTTCTTCATTACTTTTAAAATCTCTTGACTAAAATTACTTTTGATTGGATTTCTATTAGTTTTTGGTACTCCATCTCTAATCGATAACAAATGTAAATAAAACAAAGAATATTATGTTAGAACTATAAGCCGTATGTTGATTTAATCAATGATACATGTATATTACATCATTCTCCCAATGTTAAGTCGTAATCTACGTTAACCTTGAAATTGGAGCAGACTTTGGAGTTGAAGAATTTGATTGTTACGTTGAGATTTTTTTGTTTATACAATATTAAGGGATAGACTTTATAGATTTTTTTAATATTTTTAGATATTATCTTATTAAATTTAATATATAAAATAAATAAACTATCTTTATCTCAAAAAATAATTATAAGGATAATTAATATTATTTTGAATTTTTTTCTCAATTTTCGAATTTAGTTATAATTTTACTAAAAATACAGCTTTCAATTTAAATAAGACGAAATTCTCATTTTACATATTAAAATTTGTAATTTTCATTAGAAATAGAAAAATGGTATTTTTAAAACTAAAACTAAAAAATAGGCTAGTTTTCAAAATCACCTATTTATTTTTCACAATATAATTCCAAATTAATCACCATTAATTACCATTAATTGGAGAGGGACACATGTCAGATGCATAGGATGCCAAATGGCATGATAATAGAGCTTCTTCAAAAAAACCTTCTCATATTATATAAGATATAATGAAGGTGAAAAGACAACACAATTTACCACATAAGCATTAGCGAGACAGTCAATGGTGCCTTGGCAGACCATATCGAATAGAGTCTTGATTATATAAAATGCATAAAAGAAATTGGTATTCCTTCTGTACCCTAATATTGCTGCAAATTTTACAACATTTTAGCTAAAAAAAATAATATGATGAATATGATTATATGAAGTTGCTAGTAGTGACCAAAACATGTAGTTTAGTGGTTTATAATAGTCGTTGATCTATCATTATACTAATTCAAAACTTGAAAGCATTTGCCTAAGGTAACCAAAATTTGAAAACTTAAAAGGCCACTTTTTTCTAATAAACCTTATGAGTTTCATTAGTTTAATGAATATATTTGAGTTCTTTGTTTATTAAAAGCCTGAGAGAACGACCTTTTTCAACCCCAACTATTTGCCAGCGACCTTTCCAGCCAAACTCCGACTTTTTGTCTTTCTCAAGTCGAACCAAAACATAATTCAAATTGCAAATCTGACCTTTACGAAGATTAGCTGATTTCAACATATCTCTAAACGGTGTTACTTAGGTGTTAAGGATTACTGAATCTGCAGAGTGTAAAGGATATTGATTGTGATTGAGGGATCTATGCTCCTATGAAGAGCCAATTTGAAAGTTTGAACAATTTAGAAATATGTTGAAATCGGCTCATTTTCATAAAGGTCAGATTTGCTATTTGAAGTTTGTTTTGGTTTGGGTCAAGAAAGATAGAGGATCGGAGTTTGAGTTGAAAAAAGCCGCTGGCAAATAGTTGGTGTTGAAAAAAGTTTGTTTCCCCATTCAAAGCTCATATCTTTATAATTGTTATTACACATTGTGCTTTACAATTTCTCTGTTTTTGGTTTTTATTAATACTATTATGTATGTTCTGAAAAATTATTATTATTATTTTGTTTTATTTTTAATATAAAAAGGCCACATTTTTCTAATTCGCCTTGAACTTCGGTGTGCCTGAGCACGGCACCGACTTAATCATGTATTCCATAAGTTTAATTTTATAAATAGTAGTTCCAATTAATAACAATAGGATAATAGCAACAAGAAAGCTCCCAAAATATATATGTATATAGCAAAAAAGTCTACGCCAAACGAAAGAGACATGCAAACAGAACTACAGAAGTGATGATCAGCGTTATTTTTGGCATTCTTGTGGCATACGTTGGCACTATGCTCGTGGAATCGTGAGGTGTCCACGATCATAAAAATAGATGCATCTTTCGTTTTATTGGTAACACTTTATTATACTCATGGCTACTGTTTGTTACGTTAGCTCTACAATTATTGGTATATATAACTAATGATTGACTTTGCATGTATTTTTTTATTATATCAGAAATATACAACTTATAGTAAGTTCTCTAGCTAATAAAATGGTAAGAAAATTTAGAACAAATATTGTTGATGATATAATAACTAAAGCGGGAAAAGGAACCTGGAGGAAGAATAGAGAGGCACATTGGAAGAGTGAGCAATGCTTTGATTCCATATCTGTCGGATAGATTTCCGATCACTGGCATCATTATCATTGTCCCAAGTCCTACTGTCTTTTTTTTTTTACCATTTTCACCATCAGAAAAAAAAAGTTTACATTAATTAGTTTAATTTTCTTAAGATTCTTTTATTAGAAAATTCAGCCAATTTCTAAGTTTATATGGAAATTGATAAAACACTGCTTGAAACTAAAACGCCAATTAGAAAACTGAATATATTTCAGGACTATCCTAGCGAAAAATCAAAACGCATTGCTACAAAGTTTTGAAAATATTTATAAACAAACTTTGCACAATTTCTGATGATTTTATTTTGATCGCAAAAAAGTAATTTGGTTTAGTTCTTGGATACAACATATATCAAGTATCAACAAGCTTAACTGCATGATGTAATCAATCACTGACAACTTCAAATTATAATTAGTTTGGTAGTCACTATCAAATTATCTTCAGTTTAATTTACTGCAAATCAAATATGATAACATTCGGGTTGACGTTGAATATTTCTTGAATATTTTTTTCAACGTCCCAATGAAATAATTCCCATTGGCCATAGATTCACATTCATATTTTCAAATTAATGAAACAACTTGAATCGATTAATTCAGTTGTGATATGTAATCAATTTTGAAGACATTTAAGATTGTTTGGAAGCATTTGTTATGATCAAAAGATTAAAGAGTCATCAACCCCCAAAGAAAAGAGATTTGTTAAAGAATAAAAACAACAACAGTAAACGCCAATATGCATCGATATATATATGTATATGTGTATATTATATAAGTAGAGGTGTGGTTACCACTTGTTGTACTCCGGTGAGATAGACGGCGAGAGGACATGAATCATTTAGGCCGGAGCAAACCGCGGCGATGGTGACGTCAGTCATCACTGGCCTCAGCAAGTATTCGGCGAATCCCGACAAGAAAACAGTCATCAGTATGTGTCTCAGCTCTCCAAGTCTAAATTCCTCCATCTCTCTCTCCTCTCCTAAACTTCACTTCAAATTCTGAATTATACATAATTGTCTCGCAGATTAATGTATATCTTATACTAATATCCACGTGCGAATATCCATATATTAAAACTATATTCATATATGAAAATTTTGTTAAACCATATAATAAAGCTTGATATAACATTTATAATTAGGCTGTCAGTAACACCTTGGTGGATGTATGGTCTTTTTCATTTTAAAATGCTATTTTAAATGATTTAATCGATAAAAGACAATAAATGTTATTGCCAAATCGAATCAGAATCAGTTCATTGCTCTTTTTGAGAATTGGATATTTGTAAACAAAGATAGATAGTGAGTGAGAGTGATCCCCACCAGCTCCCCTCTGCCTCACCTTGGGTGTACTCAATGGTCATACGTGGAAAGTATATTATTATAATACCTACTCGACCTAAAAAAATCTGTAATAATTAACGATGGACATTTTTTTATGAGAAAAGTAGCAAATTTAAATTTGTTAGGGATTTTTTTTTATCAAACGATATATATTAAGGAAATCCGTAAAAGATTTAAGATATATACATTAATTTGCTTCATGTGTCATGCTTCCTTTTTTGAAATGTTGTTGATTGCTTTATTCATTGACGGAGAATGAACATTTCTTATCAGAAGGATTCCGATCATCTGTGCATGTTAACCAATGTTAGTCATGCATAATTATAAAAATATATAACAATGAACATAGTTTTGATAAGTGAAATTATCGCAAATGTGAAGAATATCAATGAGAATGCGACGCATAGAAGGCTGAATCCCAGAAATAAAACGGTGCGTTTTCGGAGAGAAACAATGCTATATTATACCAAATTTAGTTATTTATCAAACACTATAGAAGTTTTCTTTTTCTTGATAATATTGGTGTGTATATATATATCTATATATACATTTTTGGAGTACACTTAGCAAATAAATCATAGAGTTGCTAAGTATTTACAAAAAATGTCATTGGTTGGGTCGGGTCAATTTAAAGATTTTGCACCGGAAATATTGAAACGGATCTTTCCTTATATTTCTGCAAAATATTTGTTAATATCCAAAACCAAAAAATATTTGTACATTAAATGGTTGCATTATAGATTAAATTCTAACAAATCTGGTTTTAATGCTAACAAATTTTTTGTTAATCCATTAATTAATTACCTAAACAACTAACTGGATTTTGTACAACTGATCGAAATTTTAGAGTACGTGCATCACTTACTATTAACACATTTTTTTAAAAAAACGTTTAATGCTGAAAATATTTAGTTTAGGTTTTGGAAAAAACAATAATTTGAAATCAATTCGACTCAATTTAGCAAAAACTAATAAACAACTAAAATAAAATTTATTCCAATATAATTTGTCGTTTTTAGTTGTTTATAAATTTTAGTTGTTTAATTATAATTCTCTAGATATTCAAAAATTTTAAATTGCCTATTCTCTAGATATTTTGTTGTTTAATTTAATTGTTTAATATTTTAGTTGTTTAAAATACTTTTAATTTCACGGGACGGGGTTAGATGGTGGGACGGGTTTGGGTCGATATTAATACGAGATGGTATAATACGGGTGAAATTCTAAATATAACAATCAAATACAAATATATCGTCTTAAACACTAAACAAAACAAACAAAATTAACAAAAAAATATAATTTAAATTTAAAATTTTTTAGTTATAAAAAATCGATCTGCGGGGTACCTCAAACATAGTAATTGTACACTAAATAATATAGAGATATAAGAGTTATACATTTAGAAATTCAAAACATTAGGTCATATATATAGTTAATCTACTAAAAAAATTACATTTTTTTTTTTTTTAAATATAGCCCCGCGGTACACCGCGGGTTAAAATCTAGTATACAGTAAAACCTCTATAAATTAATTCTCTATAAATTAATAACCTCTCTAAATTAATAAATTCTTCCGGTCCCGAATTGGGACCAGTGTATAATATCACATAAATCGATAAATTAATAAGATAATAACTTTTTTGAAAATCCCATGTAAATATATGGTCCCATCTATATCATAAATTAATAATTCTATAAACTTATCAATACATATATGTATATTTAACTTAATATATATATATGATATAAATTTATATATTTCATATATGAATTACTATGATATATATTTAAAATATTATATCTAAAATATTTAATGAAATATGATTCTATTATTCGAAAAAAGTTTGTGTTGATTTTTAAACTTAATAATTACTTCTGTACTTGTAATTAGTTTTAAAAATATATTGCTTATAAAGAAAAAATTTAATTTTAGATAGAAATTTTTTTAAAATTTACAAAATTAATAAAATCTCTCTATAAATTAATAATTATTAATTTATCGATAAAATAATACCTCTCTAAATTAATAAAATTTTCTGGTCCTAACATTATTAATTTATAGAGGTTTTACTGTATATATATATTTGAATTGGTGTTAACATAGTAAATTAGCAATGATTGGTATCAAACTCTACTTTAATGTGTTCACGTACTTGTCAATGGACTATATAAAAATGGAGCCACGACTCCAAAAAAAAAAATGATTCTACCCTGAGAATGCATCCTTGGACCTTCCCCTGCAATGATATGACAAAAAATATATATATCATTGTCGTGATTTAATTAAAATTTTGTTCGGTAGAATACAATTCTGCATACGAAATCTAGAGAAAAGAAAAAGGAAAAATAATCTGTCGTCGTAACTTAAGGTTTTATGCCTTTAATATGTTAACTGTTCTATAAATTTCTTCCTTTTTATATTTTTTTGAAAGAGTGAACTTTTCAATAGATTAAACGACATATGACATAACTGTCCAATAGATTAAACAAACATTGCTACGGGTACAAGCACGCCTCGTGGCATAAGGAACCTATATTATTCGAACAAAAAGAACAACACAATCCTATTGAATTTGTTAACTTTCATAGGTTTAATCACTCTCGAACTCTCTTGGACCAAAGATTTCAATCGAAGGAAGTTTCAACCAAGGTAAGGTGCAATCATACTCTTTTTTAAAAAAAATTATATTATTAAAACAACTCAAAATGGACAAGATTTCAGACATTACAAAATTTCAACAGTGAATAGGATAATTTTGAAAACCCACATTGTCCCGGAAAGAGTGGATCGAATCCTGCTGAATGGCTATGACCTTGAAACAGAAGCTCAAATCGTAAAGCCAGTGGTTACTAATCCACGGCTTCGCGGAGAGTATACCTAATCCGAATCAGAGGCAGAAGTAACCAATTTTCACCTCCAATTCTTTTCTAGCGACCCGCCTGACCCGTTACAAGTCTTCCGGTAAATTCAAACTCCCGACAACACGGCTCTGCTTGATTAAATAGAGTTAGATCCCAGCCTAGCAATCTAACAACCAAAGACCTAACACCACTTCCACTAGAAACAACGAATTCCAAAAAGCTCCAAGAAAGGCTCCGTAAATCGACGCGTTTTTAGCAATCATAATTTTAATTGACAGTCGTGTTAAAAAATTTAAAATTTGGATTTGCTTTTTATATAAAAAAAAAAGTGAATGTTATTTGGAAAGAGCTTTATAAACTCAAAAGAAGGGTTTTAAAATATAGATACCCTATTATATTTTGTTATTAGTTCATAGCAAACTCACCCCAGCTGACCACGAAACACTGAGACAAGCTGCCTACACCACAAACATGTACGTAACCAAAGTATTCGAACCCTGGTGGTCAATGCTACTCGAACCAAGGTGACGGAGACTTTTCTCTCCTTTAGCAAACTCACCCCAGCTGACCACGAACCACTGAGACAAGCTGCCTACACCACAAATATATACGTTGAAAGATTCCATAAGAAGCATGTTGATAAAACATTCCGTTCTCCTATGGCAGAAACCAATATCGGCAATATAAACAGCTAAGAAAATAAATTTCAGCACGTATCAGTGACTAAAATTTATTCTGATATTAGCAAAAACCACATATTCTTTCTAATGTTTGCTAGCAACTACTAGATGAGTAAGTTGCCATTGAAGGAAAATATAATCTTCTAATTAATAGAAAAGAAAACTAAAGATCTACAATGACGAATATTTGTGTAAGAAAACTAAGTTATTTTTAACAACTTCTAACTACGTGTTCGTTAAAAATGAACTTTTGAAGCAAATATGTAGAATGTTCAAGTTACATTTGCTTCATGATATATTTTTTCTCAAGCTTCCACATTTGAAGGGTTGTCGATTGCTATGTTCACTAACGACGAAGAAGGATGATCTTTTATCAGAAGACTCTAAAGGAATGCGATCATCTGTACATGTAAGACAATGTCATTATGTCAGTCATTATTAATAATCAACATAGTTGTGATAACTAATGATATGGTTGTATATGTAAGAAATACCACAGAGAAGGCGATGCATAGAAGGCTGAATCCAGGGAAATAGAATGGTGCATTGTCGGAGAGAAACAACGCTATATCAAACAAAAATTAATTATTTGTTAAAGGAAATAGAACCTCTTTTTCTTGATAATGACTAATTAACTCTACAAAAGGTAGTGATGAATGGTTTTTTAGTAATGGATAACGAGTAATGAATGGTGTTCAATGGTCATGATACTGTGTTCACTTACCAGTCAATGGACTATATACCAATGGAGCCACAACTTCAGCAAAAGCATGTACGCCGGATATACATCCTTGGACCTTCCCCTAGAACGAGATGGAAATCAAAACAAAGACATCAATTTCATGTTTAAATTAAAGGTGTGTTCGACAAAAACTTCTTTGAAGATGTCAAACATTGAAAAGTTGGGAGAAGAAAATAACTTTTACAATTTTACCTGTTCACTGGATCCAACTTCTCTTGACGCAATACCACAAACCTATAACCAAATTCGAGATATGTTTAAGCAATACTAAGTAAAAATCTCCATTATTAAGCACCATGATGCGATAAAATCTTACAGATGGCATCACAAACTTGGATCCGGGTACAAGCACGGTCGTGGCATAAGGAACCTATATTGTTCAAACAAAACAATCCTATTAAATTTATAATCTTTTACAAGTTTAATCACGCTAGAACTCTGTTGGACCAAAGATCTCAATTTCGGAGGAATTTTCAACCAAATTAATTAAGCTTAATAATACTTGAATATATTAAGAGTTCTTAGCAAACTCACCCATGGTGACCACGCAACACTGAGACAAGCCGCCTGCATGACAAGCACATAAGCAATTTCTTAGCTCTAAATAAATATATATCATGATCAACGACGTCATAGATTAATTGGAACTAGCTAGGAAAGTGAAGATTTCAAAAAGTTCTAAAATATTTACGTTGAAGAATTCCTTAAGAAGCCCTATTGATAACACCTTACGTTCTCCAATGGCAGAACCCAAAATCGGCAATATAAACAGCTGAAAATATAAATTTAGCAGCAAGTATCAATGATCAATATTCCTATAAAAAAAAAATAGTATCAATGATCAATACATATTTAATTATAAATGATAAGTACATACCTTTTACAATATTTACCTCGGAAATGGAGCTAACGATGGTAACCAACATTAAGATCGTTCAGCAAAGTCATTTTTGTTGAACCCAAAACGAGCTTTCAGAAAATACTGTTATTAAAAAACACATTACATTTTTGTTTTATTTAATAGATTTTTAAAGTAAAGTAACGAATTTAAAAGTGTGGAAATGAGATAACCTATGATATTTTTTCTTTTACATATGATATTTTTTCTTTCCCTTTTGTACCCTAATATTGCTGAAAAATTTACTCCATTTTAGTAAAAAAGAATTTCCTGTAATTAACATCAAATTTTTATTAAAACGTATTAAAATTTAAATACATTAATCCAAAAACGAAATTGTTAATATGTAGCTGTCTTTAGCAACGTGTTTTTTCATAACAAGCTTTTTGTCACGGACTTTGTTACTCGTGAACAAAAACGTACAGCATTATTAGTCTCTTCATTAAGAATTGAAAAAAAACTGCATTAGTCTCTTTTGCATCTTTGAAGTAATTAACTAAGCTTCTTTGGTGGATAAATATACAAATGAGGAATCTAACTCTTATTAAATAAAATATTAAACACTTCGGATGGTAAGGATCAAAACAATATGTAGTAGTATTGAAACTTGGCTCTTGAATTTTCTCGTTATATGTTATTTCAAGTGTCCATCCGACACATATCTTACTCGATGTTTGTATGGCACATCCACCACCATAAGATGGCCATGTCCATTAGATCCGAATTGATCTTTTCCATGTCGTATTAATTACTAGAGAATGTCCCACGCGATGCGTGGGTTATGAATTCAATTATTTTTTATATTGAATAAAGTTTACATTAAATTATATATGAAATGCACATGTAGTTGTTAACATATGTTATGAGAAAAATTTATAAGATATTCATTTAATTGTTTTAAAATTATGAAGTATTAAAAAGACACATTACTTTAATACAGTTTATGAAGATATTCATTTCAATGCAGTTTAAAAATTTAGAAGTACTTTTGTGAATTATAAAGATAAACTTCATATTCTTTCTAGGGGTTTTAGTAATAAAATCCCTCGACTAAAGATGGATCGTAAACAAACCTCTCAACTATATATGTAATGAGAAAATCCCTCAACTTAAAATCTGTTAATACAAATCCTCCTCCGTCTACATTGTCGTGAAAATGGGAAGGATTACAATTAAATTGAAATTGAAAAAACGACATACATACACTTAAACAACATGAATTGTAAACAAAAACAACAAAATGTTATTCTATTCAATTATAAATCCCCAAACCTTAGCTCTAAATTTCTCAAATTGAAAAATCTAAATTGATGAAGCCTAATTTATCATAGTGAGATTCTCTGAAGTTTGTGTGGTGTCGAAGTCAATTAGTAGAGATTTCGAAAAGGTTACGTTTTAATTTGAACTATAATCCGTCCAATTTTCACGATATTGTAGACGGAGGAATATTTGAAGTTGAGGGAATTTTTCTCTAAATATATTTTTGAGGGGTTTTGTTACGATTTATCTTTTAGTTGAGGGATTTTATTAATAAATTATTATTGCACACAACATTTTTATGTGCAAATGCATCTATATAGATGCTAAATGTGTAATATATTAATAATTGTCTCGAAACCATAGATTAACCTCTACAATTCAGTTTTTTTTTGGTGTATGTGTTGTGGATTTAGTTTTAATCCATGCATAAGTTTATATTAAAGTTTTGGAAACTATTATTTAAAAACTAAAGATGTAGTAAATATGTTTTTAAAAAAACTTAGAAGACATGAGTTTATTAAGAAAAATATATATATTGCTAATTATTGAAATGTAATACTTGGTCAATGTGATTTTAAAAGATATTAAAAACAGGATTTTGTTTCTGTTTTTTTTCTTTTTTTTTTCTGGTTAAACAACTAAGAAAGAGTATTCGTCGAAGGAAAACACAAGTGAGTTTCCTAAATCGATATGTCGATTTTTTACTTATTTCCAGGCCTGTTGTATAGATTTTAAATTTTTAATTCTTAGAAATTTAAGCATTGTCACATTTTATTGTCAAGAGTCTCAAACTTTGTAGATGTCTCTCAAGGCTTTTTATTTGTAGCAAAAAATTTCTCGTAATTTAGATGACCACGATTCTATGTAGTGCTATTTTTCATGTTTATGACTTTTAACTATTGATTGTTTTTTTTTTACGTCTTACTTTTGTTGTGTCAAGTATTCGTGTGGATTTTGGATTCGTTCTATCATTTTTTTGAAAGGATGGTATGTTTGATATTTGTAATTATTTTAAGTCTAAAAACATATAAATATCAAAATTATAGCAGAAAAAAAAATCAAAATTATATTTATTTTTGGTAATATATAAATTATTTTTTTTTATAATTTTAGTGTCTCCATTGGAAAAACAGAAAATTAGTGATTTGTTAGTTATGTTTTAAGTGATTTTAAAGACCTTTTCCATACAAATTAAAATTTTTTAAAATTATGTATTTTTCTTGGAATTCTAATATTAAAAGGTCAATTATTATCTAAATAAAAATTACTCATCCAATGACAAAAAATATTTTAAAGATAAATGATTTCTCGTACTTTTTCGTTGAGGACCGAACACATGAAAATATGTATGCAAGTCTCTCTTTTTTTTTTGTGGCAACATACTCTTGAGAAACGGAGATGTGAAAAAGAATTAATTATATTCTTGAACCATTTTACTTTTATATTTTCCCATTTTAAATGTTTTATTAAATTACTTTAGGACACACCATTCATGTTCTTAATTTTCAAATGAATGCATACAAGTGAGTTTTAATGATTCTGACAGTTACAATATTAATTGCTATCACATTAAACACCAATTAACCATATAGTTTTGTTTATTCATGTAAAATTAGATGTTAGTTATTTTACAATCAAAACCCAAATAATTTTGTAAATGAAAAACTAAATGTATTTTCTATAAACCATTTAAATTACACTCCCATAACCCTAATTTTAACAATAATCCCAAAGACAACAAATTTTTTTCTGTCTTATATTCCACACAATTTAAGTTCTAGTGTTAATCTTTATTCTAATAACATCACTTTTATTATATTCACATTGGTAAAAAAAGAACAGTAACTTAAACCAAAAAATTTGAATAGAATAAATATTACAATTATATTTATATTATTACATGTTTGTTCACATAGCACCAAATGTAATTATGTGTATAGTACAAAATATACAGAGAAAAAATAAAGAAATAACATGTATTAATTTTTATTCTAATAACATCACTTTTCTTAAAAGTAAAGATAATTTAATAAAAGTAAAGATAGAAGCAGTAAGTTTTTGTATCGTTTTAGAAACAAATAAAAACTAAGAAAATATGGTCAATATATACCATACAGTCTCTATAAATAAATTAAAAATCAATCTCTTACTATCATTATGTCTTAATTTATTTTTCAACCCATTGAAGAAAATAAGAAACAAAGTAAAGTTAAAGATTTGAAGTATTGTAATGGAAAATGAGAGAATGATTATTTTAAAAATAAATAAATTAAAGTAGTTGCAATTTTGGTAAAAGAGCATTCATCTCAAAACCTTGTTTGGTATTTCTATTTAGATTTATCTGTTGTGTTTGAATAAATTAGTTTAAAAGGTTAAACTAAGTGAAGGAAATAAAAAATGTTTGAGTGAAGGAAATAAAAATTGTCTATACATAAGTGTGAAAATTAGGATAAAAAATTGACTAAAAATATAAAAGATAAGAGGTCATTGGTTAAAAATACTAAACCATACAAACTATACCAGATCTAATAAGTACTATATCTTATAATAAACTATACCTCTTGAAAGCAAACTTTTAGTGATCATAAACAAACAAAATACTATTCTTCAACTTCATCACCTTCTCCTTCTTCCTCTATTCTTCAACTTCATCACCTTCTCTCTTTTTTTTTTACCATCACCTTCTCTTTCTTCTTTTACTTAACAAAACAATAACCAAAAACATGACTTGTGTTTTATTTGTTGAAGTTTAAACTAATTTTGTTATACCTTATACTTTGCTTCAAGCTTCTCAAACACAATTAGTTTATGTGAATTTGCAAAGTGAAACAACAGCTTAAGAGTGGCATAAATTTGTGTGTTAATGTGTGATAAAAAATATATTTTTGCTATTTATATCGAAAGAGTTGATTAATATTATTAGGGTATATATGAAAAAACGTTACATGAGTAATTGAGTAGACCATAAATTTTCCGTTTTGAAAATCAGCCAATTCTACGTTACTGAGATCATAATGAGATTTAATTACATGATGTTTAATCCCAATTTTCTTTCTCTCATGACTATCATACGTTAACAAAATTGTTGTCATTGGGCTCTTTTTTTTCATTCAATTTTACATTTACTGCCCTATCATTTCAATCAGTAAAAAATATTCAGAATTAAAAATAATGATGTCAATTTAAGTGGCCTAATAGATTGCGAGTGAAACTCTTTATATATATATATATATATATATATATATAAGATTCATTACGGAATGACTTTTTTGAGCTCTAATTAATTTCGGACGACAAAAAAAAAAAAGATTCATTACGATATCATATTTTAAAATCATATGAATTATTTAAATATTGATAAATGATACATCATTAAGAAAAAAATATTTAATCATTAAAACGACATTATAAAATAGTTTAACAATAAATTTTGAAAACCTAATAATTTTAGAAATATATGTCGAATATACCAATAGGATAAGAGAATTATGACTTTTTGGAATTAAATGTAAGATATAAACTTTTAAAACTTAAGGATTTAAAAAATTAAAAGAGACAAAGTTGAAATGAAAGAGGACAAGTGTCATCAAAAGAGAGTGTCAAAATGTCGCAATGTTAGGAAAAGTTAGAAAAAACCTATGTTGCATGGAAACGGGAGCGGGTACGCGGAAGCGGAATCGTTTAGAAGCGCTGAAACGATTTTTTAGAAAATTTTACGGAAGCGGTACGCGATGGAAGCGTATAGTATATATAAAGAATATATATATATATATATGTATATATATAACTAAATATTAAACATTATATCATATTACAAGTTATATTAACCCCACAAATCTAATAAATAAATTTTAAAAACTAAATTTAAAAATTAAACCAATTTTTACAACAAACAAAATCAAATAATTCAAGAAAAAAATTATAACACTATATTCATTCTTTTTTTAAATAACATCAAACAAAATCGTTTCAAATTATGTATATTATAGGTAAAAATATTATCAAACTCAAGTCTCTCGAAATTAATCTAAATTAATTAATCATTTATAATATCTCTCACATATTAGATTCATGTCATTGCTATTTTCTAAACATGATTTTGTTAAAAATAAAATACAAAGATTAGTATGCAAAATTTTTAGTTTGAGTTTGTTTGTATAAAAATAATAATTTCATGTTTTATTTGTAAAATTGAATTTATAAAATGGAAGCGCAAGCTTCCAAACCGGAATCGTAAGCTTCCAACGAGCTTCCAAAGTGGAATTTTTGGAAACGCGATGGAAGCGAGATTCCGAAAGCTTCCAAGAGCTTCCGATTCCGACTAAGATTCTGAAGCGGGAAGCGGACCTCCGACGAAGATTCCGTGCTTCCTAGGAAAAAACTACCAATAGGATAAGAGAATTATGACTTTTTGGAATTAAATGTTAGATAGAAACTTTTAAAACTTAAGGATTTAAAAAATTAAAAGAGACAAAGTTGAAATGAAAGAGGACAAGTGTCATCAAAAGAGAGTGCCAAATGTCGCAATGGTAGAAAAAGTTACAAAAAAACCTTCTCATATTATATAAGATTGCTTCATCTCTTGGATAATGTTCTCAATTTGTTTTTTTTTTTCATCTCTTGCAGCATTGATATCTCGTGCGTATTTTGGGTTTTTTACACTATTATTTAGTGTGTTTTATGGTCTTTTGTTGATTTTTTGTGTGTATAGAATCCTTGAGATTAAATCTTTTGAGTTCTTTCCTTTCAAGTAATATTGGTGGGAAAGAGCAAAATCGGAATGAAACGCTCGAAGACACGTGCAAAGGAGCTGACTGCTAGTGTAACCGATCAGGAAGACCGTACCGGTCTAAGCACCTTGCCTATACTCTAGACGTGTGCATGTCGACCTAATTTTCTCTATTTCGATTTGATTTGTTCCAAGTCAATCTTTATCCAATTTATTGTTTAAATATACAGTAGTAGAATCGACTTTAAATAACCCCTTCTATTCTATTAAGTTCTAAACCTAAATTTTGCAATTGAGAACTCCAGGGAGAAGATCTTTGAGTTATTCCTCATTCCAGAGAAAATATATGAATCCTTTTTATACTTTGACAATTTAATCATGTATTCCATTAGTTCTTAATTTTATATAATAGTAATTTCCAATAATAATAATAGGTTCATAGCGAAAAAATATTGTTACTCCACGCCTAATCCAACTCCCTCATTAATATGATATTATCTGCTTTAAGTCCAAGTGACCAAGTCCGCACAAATTTGTTTTTAGGCATCATATTAACTGAAGTTAGACTTATATATTAGACTATTATTTTCTAATCTTCCAAGTGAAACTAATAAGGCCGGATCAAACCCTTGATATCGGGCCTATGATTAGAATTATCGGATTAGACCTTTGATTATGGGTTTTATTAGGTTTAATATTTATGTGAAAGTTAATATTCTCTAAGTAGTATTTATATGTATGTAGCCTTATTATATCAATAACACAGAATTTCCAGTATCGTTTTATGTAATAATGACGTTTTGTTGTCTCCCAACAAATACAACCATAAAAATAAAATATGATAGGTCCCAATCAAGAGACAATGATACAAACGATTTCTGATAAATAATTCTCATAATCTTTCTTATTGAGTTCTCACAGTATTTATGAGAAAACACTACATGATTTGAGTTTATCTAGTCCAACAAGAATAAAGAGAAGATAATCATAAAAGAAATAATATAATATTCTAATCAAATTAAAACTATAAAACCCAAACCATAAAACCATAATTTGTATGGGCCGGTCAATGTTTCATGAGCCCATCAATACCCTCCCCTCGAACAATAACCTTGTCCTCAAGGTTTGTGACCAACTCAGGAAAACTTATGCAACATGTTCCTCTTCTTCCCATGTCTTCAGGTTTTTTTTTTTTTAGATACATAAAGAAATAGAGGTTTTGATACCACAAATAATGTGGTCCGGATCAAAACCAAGAGACATCATAAAATATAGGTTTTGATACCACAAAGTGTGGTCCATGTCAAAACTGAGATAGATGGTGAATGAAGGTTGCGTTTGATACTACAAGGTGGTCCGAATCAAAAGCGAGATAAAAGCTCTGATACCAATTGATAGGTCCCAATCAAGAGCTAAAAGACCATGATACAAACGATTTCTGATAAATAATTCTCATAATCTTTCTTATTGAGTTCTCACAGTATTTATAAGAAAACACTACATGATTTGAGTTTATCTAGTCCAACAAGAATAAAGAGAAGATAATCATAAAAGAAATAATATCCTAATCAAATTAAAACTATAAAACCAAAACCATAAAACCATAATTTGTATGGGCCGGTCGATGTTTCATGAGCCCATCAAAATAAAAGAATTAATAAGCCAAACGAAAGAGACGTGCTAACAGATCTGATCAGCGTTGGCATGTGCTTGTGAAAAGGATTTCATAATTTTTTACTTTGGCACTATACTCATGGAACGTGAGGTGGCCACGATCAAATAAACAAATAAAATAGTCAATGCATCTTTCGTTCTATTGGTACACTTGGTTAATTAGGTAGGTTTTGAAATATTTGCTCTATAATTATTGGTATATATAACTAATGATTGGCTTTGCATAGATTAACATTTTTTTTAATTCTATCAGAACAACTTATGAATTTTCTATTAGAATCGTAAAAAACTAAGAACAAAAATTGTTGATGATAACTTAAGCGAAATAACTTAAGAAAAAAAAAGGAACCTGGAGGAAGAATAGAGAGGCACATGGGAAGAGTGAGCAATGCTTTGATTCCATATCTGTCTGCAAAATTCCCGATCACTGGCATCATTACCATTGTGCCCAGTCCAACCGTCTTTTTTTACCAGTTTCACCGACAGCATTATTTATAAACATATTGTATTCTCAAAATTATTGGGTTTTATAAGCTCAATATTCCAACTCCCCATTAGTATGATATTGTCCGCTTTGTGCCTACATGCTCAAGTCCGCACGGATTTATTATTGGGCTCCTTCCCAAAAGGCCTCATACTAATTAGAGTTGGACTTTACTTATATATTAGAAACTTCTTTTCTAAACTTCTTTTCTAAACTTCCGATGTGGGACGTTGGTTTGTACCCAACAATCTCCCCTTCAAACGAAGGACCACGAACATTGGGCCTCCTCTTCAGCGAAACCTAGGCACCCTAACTCGGCATTTTCTTATTCGCGAAGTTCTTGAGGCACCTTCTTATCGTGTCACATTTGAGGGCTTCTCCACACCGAACTTTAGCCCACACCCCTAGGTCCACATTTTTCAACCTAGGCTCTGATACCATTTATTGGGTTTTATAAGCTTATTCCAACTCCCCATTAGTATGATATTGTCTGCTTTGGGCCTACATGCTCAAGCCCGCACGGATTTGTTATTGGGCTCCTTCCCAAAAGGCCTCATACTAATTAAAGTTGGACTTTACTTATATATTAGAAACTTCTTTTCTAAACTTCCGATGTGGGACGTTGGTTTGTACCCAACAAAAATAGCACAAAATATGTTTTGTTAAAGAGTGAAAACAATGACAGAAAACGACCAATATGCATCCAGAGATATGTATGTGTAGATATAAGTAGAGATGGTTACCACTTGTTGTACTCCGGTGAGGTAGACGGCGAGAGAACATAAAGCGTTTTCGCTGGAGCAAACCGCGGCGACGGTGACATCAGTCATCACTGGCCTCAGCAAGGACTCGGCGAAAGCCGATAAGAAAACCGTCGTCAGCATGTGTCTTAGCTCTCCAACTCTAAATTGCTCCATCTCTTTCCTCTCTTAACCTTCACTTCAAATTCTTAACTATACATTGTCTCGCAGATTAATGTATATATTATAAAATTATTCACGTGCGAATATTCATATATTAAATCTTTTATTAAAAAATTGAATTTTTCATATATTAAATTTTGTTAAACCATATAATAATTAAACTTTGTCACCTTGATATAACATTTATAATTAGGCCGGCGGTAACATCCCTTGGTGGATACATTGTCCTTTTCATTTTAAAATGCAATTTCAATTATTTAATCGAGAAAAGAAGATATACGTTATTGCCAAATCAAATAGAATCAGTTTTTTTTTTTTTTTTTTTTTTTTTTTTTTTTTTTTTTAGAATCAGTTCTTTGCTCAGTATGCTAATTGGATCTTTTAAAACAAAGAGAGAGAGACTGAGAGATCCTGACCGGCTCCTCTCTGCCTCACCTTGGGCTTGATTAACCATATAAACAAAAAAAAATTGTAAAATCCAAGAGATACATATGAATTCATATTGAAAAAAAATTCTTCATATCTTTTTTTTTTGTCATCCGAAATTAATTAGAGCTCAAAAGAGCCATTCCTGAGGAATGTTGTTTACATATGTGATATGAAGCGGTTCTGTACGAATTTTTCGTGCCAGATTATCCGCTTTTACATTAGCATTTCGAGAAATTAAAGATAAAGTATTTTTAGTGGGCGGAGCAAAATGCATTTGGATACAATAGGTATCCCATCCGTTTACAAATTTTGTTCATAAAAAGTTTGTTGGGTCGGGTTATATTTAACCCAACTCATAGACCGGATATTCCATATTTAATAATTTAGATATTTAGAAGATTTGATTAAGATTTATTATTATGATTCTTCTATCATCTTTGTTTAATTTGTTTTTAACTGTTTTGAATCATCATATAATACATAAAGTAAAAAAAAATCAATTTTTTTCTGCATATATTGTGATTCGAAATTTTAAAAACGGACATATATTATCCATTTGACGAAAAATGTGTGTTCAACGTTCCACATTGACTAAAATATTAAGACAATGATTCAGAATCATATCATAAACTAGATTTTAATCTGCGCTACACCGCGGGATGATTTATTTTTAAAGTTAGTATAAAAATATTTTGTAAATTGTATCTCCTTATAAAATATTTATTTATATTATAGTTTACAATTGTTATTAAGTAACAGTATACCACGAGTCCACGAGACAATTGTTAATAAATTGAGGATTTAACCAGTATTAAAGCGGCATGTTAATGATATTTATAAATATTGATTCAAATTCGTCCGCCATATAAACCCGTTCCGAAATATAACCCGTTCCGAAATATAACCCATTCCGTAATTTCTTAACCCGTCCCGTGATTTGTTTTTATTTTAAAATTTAATGATTGTTTATTATATATAAAAGTTTACAAATCATATCATTTTCTAAGACATTTATATTTTAATAAACTGAAGATTTAATCTGTATTAAAGCGGCATATTAATGATATTTTAAAATTTTATAAATATTGATTCAAACTCGTCCACCATATAACTTCGTTCCGAAATACAACCTGTCCTGTAACTTTTTAACCCGTCCCTTGATTTGTTTTCTAAAAGTAGTATTTTTAAAAAATTTAACGAATATTTATTATATATAAAAGTTTGTAAATTGTATCATTTTCTAAGATATTTATATTTTATAGTTTACAATTGTTATTAAGTAACATTATACCACAGGATAATTTTTGGTTTTATATAATCTTTTCTAAATGAGACTGATTTAATATGTCTAATATTGGTTAATACGGATTAAATCTTTAATTTTTTTTAATATCACCAATATTAGACATAACAAATCAGTCTCATTTAGAAAAGATTGTATAAAACCAAAAATTGTCTCGTGGTATAATGTTACTTAATAACAATCGTAAACTATAAAATATAAATGTCTTAAAGAATGATACTATTTACAAACTTTTATATATAATAAATAATCGTTAAATTTTTAAAATTACTTCTTTTAGAAAACAAATCACGGGACGGGGTAAGTAATTACAGGACGGGTTATATTTCGGAACATGGTTATATGGTGGACGAGTTTGAATCAAAATATTCATAAAATTTTAAAATATCATTAACATGCCGCTTTAATACAGATTAAATCTTCAGTTTATTAAAATAAAAATGTTTTAAAGAATGATACAATTTGTAAACTTTTATATATAATAAGTAATCATTAAATTTTAAAATCACTACTTTTAGAAAACAAACCACGGGACGGGTTAAGAAATTACGGGATGGGTTAAGAAATTATGGGACGGGTTATATTTCCGAACGGGTTTATATGGCGGACGGATTTGAATCAATATTTATAAAATTTTAAAATTTCATTAACATGCCGCTTTAATACATGTTAATGCTAATTCTAGATTGATCACCTAGAATTTGATCCTAGGATAATAGGTTAGACACGAGAGTGCGCTTATTAATTACTTGAACTATCTTAACTGGACAAAAGTAGTTATCTCAAATGAGAGTTGGTTTAGATATTTTTGTGAACATATCAAACTTGATCGTTAATGGTTGTTTAGTTTTAGGGATTTATAGACGAGAGTTGGAATTCCTACTATTAGGCATAGATAGTCAATATAGACGAGGGTTAGTTGATTATAGTTTTGTGATTTGAGTTGTAGAACGGTTCTTTAATAATTCCTAATTTATTGCTAAATCTACAATCCTGATATTTCTTGAGAAATTCTCTAAGTCTGACGTTTTTCTCATCTGATTTAAAATCCGATTTTAATTGCTTTCTTTATTTTTAATATTCTTATTTTCTGTTTAGGTTAATTCGATAGCCATTAGTCTATTGTGTGATCCGAAAACTTTGTGGAATTTGATCCCTAAGTACTACATTGATCTCTTTATTTGAGAAAGTAGTCAAAGGGTAATTTGACTCATAAAAAAGACTTTGACCTTTTCGAAACATTTAACATCTCGTTATTGATCAAAATTAAGATAAATGAAACCATAACTTGATTGAAAGAGTTATCTCACTGGTCCAAGGTATAAATCATGGATCCAAATCCAAATGATCAAATTTTGTATTTAGAATGTAAATGCAACTGAAACACTTTTTGCTTAAACTCTGTGACTCTATTTGTTGTTTGCAATGAGATCTCTCTGATTTGACACTTAACCGATTTATGATCAATGTCACACTTGATACCTTTCAGCAAGCCTTTCCTTAAAAACAGGATCCAAAACAGAAAGACATTCTTCCCATAAGTTTCTTCCGAGCATCTGAACCCAAAAGATCAAGTAAAAGACATTAAGCATTTGACATCAAATTACTTCTTATGTACAAGAACAAGCGTGTTGGATCGATATATGGTTAAAAAATGAACTTAAACTCAGCATAAATAATCTTACGTTTTTATAGTAGTTCAGCACTTGGGAGAATTCGTTTTGGATGACATTGCTTCTTGTTTCCTATGATAAAAAATTCATCATTTTTGTATCAACCAATTGTTCAAAAGATCGAATTAAGCTAGGAGAGTCACATATAATTTTCTTTTCACTTACTTGCCAGCTTGCAATGGCTAAGCATATAAAAGCAACCGAGCTGACATATCTTGATGGATTCACCTTAACCTAATTTATGGAGAACAATTGTAATTGTAAGATATCAAACTTTATTCAATGTTATAATAACAAAGCAAAAAGTAGAGAAAAATACCATTGCACATAACCCTCGAAATGCAGTTTCTTTTGTACTGTTATCATCTAACCTGAAAAGAAAATATGAAAATAAATTGTTTTATGGAGCAAGGGTTGGGAGAGTATATATAAAGATTCCAAATCAAAGACAAAGGTTCACTAACGTTGCCAATCTCATGCACCAAGGCTTCATGAAGTTCTCAATGTGCGGTGCACCGAGGTCTGGATGAATAAATGCTAGTATCCCAATGGTAATTGCACTGTTCATAGCTAGTTCAATTGCATTGTATTCAACTAGTGTAGTTGCACTCTCCAATTCTAGTGTCTTATTCACACAAAAAAAAAAGGAAAAAAATGAGGCACACTTAGACATGGCCAGTAAAATCTTGAATTTATAAGGCTGCGAGAGTTACCTCTCCTTGTTGAATAATCAGGCCTAAGGAAGAGACAACACTGGTCACAATTGGTGAGACTTCTTGAGGAAACTGAAACATTAAGTTCCTATCATTCACGAGTTTGTTCTTAACCAGAAACTTCAAGCATGAATAGAGAAATAGCATGTTGGTGTTACCTTGAAAGCTAATTCTCCAATGGCTTTACAAGCATTATTTGCAGCAGAAAGGTTTTCTCCACTAAAATTTTCACTCTGTACAAAGCAGAGATACAATCAAATACAATTAAAAAAAAAAAAGAGAGAAAATGTATAGTAGCATTATAATTTGGATACCAACCAGTTGTTGGCAGGCGATTTCGAGGAACTCAAGCAGGCGGGGTTCTAGATAAACCGGGAATGCCTGTTAGTGTAGCCAAAAACCATTATTACACTAACACATCTAGCAAAAAGAAGTCGAAATTATGACATATAATCTCACCTAACTAGTAGCTTTCACTTAATTTCCTTGCTATTTAATCATGTTAAAGGAAAATATATAGACGAATATAAGAATATACAACTTACTTTTGTAAGATCACAAATAAGGGCAAAAGCACTTTCTCTAACATCAGGAGTTTCATCCATGCAACACTTGAGAAGCATATCCCTTAGATTACTTTTTGAAAGCTGCATAAGAGAGATGATGTGAGTTGTGACAATTGAGTCGGTCATGTTATACAAACAACTTTGATATTGGAGAAGCTAACTGAATTATTCACTGAGTGATAAGAACTTATGAGTATAAAACTAAGACATCAAGAAATGGATTACCAGAGACTCTATCCCACCGCCAAGCGCTTCAGCAACTCCAGAAACAAATTCAAGAGAACACACAACGATTTTTGGATCGTATTGAACCTCAGCAGAATCATGATCAACCTAAAAACAACACAAGCAAGATATGATCAAACGACAAACGAAAACATGAAATAGTTATGTATAAGTCCTAATAAAATGGAGATTTAATTATTTCTAAACTCAAGAATGTTACTAAGGAAAATTGGAAAGATCACTCCAAGTCTCTAAATGAATCCATAGGAATTATGAACCGAACCTTAGCTAGCTGTTGTAGTTGGAGGATATGCATGCACCGCTCGAAAACATACATAGAAAATGGAGCGAATCCTACCTCTAAAGCCTGAAACATGGAAACACAACTAGTCATAAATTTATAGTTCATGTTGCAAACATTTTAATATTCACATATCTCCCAATATTAGTAGCAATATCGGACTACCAAAATCTCAGTACCTTCACTTACTAGAATTATATAAACTAATTCCATTCGTGTAATAGATTAAAGACCTTAAGGAGCTTGAAAAGTAGTAACATACCTTAGAAATGGATGTGAAGCACTTTAGCAATGGAATTACATCTTTATCCGAATCTGATATTTGTTCCGACGTCCAAACCAGTGGGGGAATCAAAATATTAAGATAAGCAGGCTGCATAACGGGTTAGTGTTAAGTAGGTAGAAAAATTTATATATAAAAGATATAAATTTACAAGAACAAATTAACCTTTCAAGAACCTAATCACTATACCTTATTCAGATCGATTCCAACTGAATCTGCTAGTGCTCTAATAGCATCAAAAAGAACTTTTAAGTTCCGTCTCTGGATATATGAAAATAGTGTGTTAGGTAGTCAAATAAAATTTTGTTTGAAGTTTATAATAGTTGCCACAAAGATTTAATATGTCAATGTAGTCGACTACAAGAAGATTTAACGACCTGATACTTCCCAAAAGCGCGCATTAGGTGTTTTAATATTTTTTTCAGGTAAGGTACTAAGTTTTCACCAGCATCCTACATGTTCACAAAAAGTCACTTTTGTCAACAGTCATCCATATTATTAAAATTAAACTTGATTTTGGATGAAACTTAACTATGGGCTCATGATGAATTTAACTGGACTAAATAGGTCCAACTTCTACACTTTTTCAAGAAATACTAAAGAAAATATCACCTTACGTGACAAATATTTAAATATTTATGTAAAAGAATATAAATATTTATAAAATAAATATCTTGATATTACAGTAAAAGGTTCTACATATTATGATAGAGTATGTTTTGTACCTAGATAGATATGCATATATATTATGGTAGACGGTTCTAAATGCCATTTTTTAACACTTAAGAATGTACGTATTTACGATTTTGTTTTGCAAAAATATGTACCTTATACTAAATACTAAATCCTAAGAACAAATGGAACCGACTAAATCCAAATATAACGGGTAAAACACATGTTAAATCATATTTTTGTTACCTGAAAAATGGCAAAATCCACAAACTATTCAAAAAATGACACAATCAACAAATACCACTCTAAAAAATGGCAAAAACCGTAATTGATTCTAAATAATTTCTTCCTTTAAATTTTTAATCAAGTGTTCCTAAACATAAGTTCTCTAAACTTCTCTAAGAATCTTTCAAGCATCTCCTTTCATATTCTTCTTCAAGCTTAGAGGTTCTTTCAAGTTTTTCAGGTATGACGGTACTAAGCTATTGCTAAACACTACTAAAAGTTCTTTACACATGACATAATATACAACAATGCGAAGACAATAGTTACCTCTTCAAGAGTTGTCAAAGCTAAACATGCAGCTTCCTGGACCCAAGTGTTCGTATCCAAAACTTTGAGAAGAAGCCCCTTAAGAACTTTTCTAAAGAGTTCACTATTCTCCACATTATCTTCCTATACAAATAAAAGCATCGAATCATCTAAAGATTGTTCTAATAAATTGAATAAAAAAATATCATACCTCAAAAACATATGTGCCAAATTGATAAAGTGTCCAGCACGTTTTTCTTCGTACGAGAGGAAATTGATCATTTAAAAGACGACGAAGGATTGTTACAATCTGTAACAAGGCACTAACATATATATTAATGAACTTAAGTTAATGGAGAAAGAATTATGAAATGACAAAAGATCATAAACGAAAACTTTCCTCAGACAAGTGAGGGTAGAAACTTTTTTTGCATCCTTCAGCAATAGCTCCAAGAGCATAAACAGCAACTTCCCTTTCTTTCCAAGTCTCATCATCATATCTTGATAGTTTTGCCTGCAGATTGGAAAAAACATGTTTGAGCTAATTGTTTTCAGTTCCATAGACCGAGAGAGAAATAATATTTACCTTAATAAGAGGCATGAGTGTTAGAAGGATTTCATCTCCAAATACATTAGCGAGAATGCCAATGAATTTTGCACTGCATGCTCTTAAATTCCATTCGTTATCATTTTGTGCCTAGAGATAGTCATTAAGAAATGATGTATGGAATTAATATATTTATATTGTATAACTCATATATTATCATATACACAACTTGTGTGCATAAAATGACCCAAAATAAACAGATATTAATGGAAAACGAGGTTTCAAATCATATGAGAATATTAAAATGAATGAAAATTGAATAAAAATTATTTGTAAGAATAAGTGAAGTCAGAAGAACATAAAACTAAACCTTATCTATGTCTGCTTGAGATTTATCCTCCTGCAAAAGTGAATTGCTTTTGTACATTATAATTATATATATAATTTAAAAAATGGTGAAAAACATGTAATACCAACGGAAAATAAACCTCTTCATTGGAAAGTGTCTCATCATCATCTTCATAAGCCATGTCTGAGAGCAACATCTAATAATAATAATAAAAATATCTAATAAAATCCAAATGAAATTTTATGATAATGGTTAAATGTTCCCAAAAAGTACTAGAAGAAAATTAAAGGAGAAGTATCATTATACTGGAATCAGGCGTGGCAATAACTCTTTTAAATCCGTTGGTTGGAGCTGAGCATCACAGTATGCAGGCCTGGCAAATAATAATATAGTTTTGAGAGCAAATTCACAAGAAAAAATAGTTTATTGAGCACAAGAAAAAATAATTAAAAAGAAATAGAACACAAGAAAAAATTTATTTACCAAAATTTAGATGCCGTAAGAGACACTTCTTCATTGAGCTTTTTTATTACTTGTGCCTTGTATGCCATGAAATTCCGGAGATGTGGCTGAAATAGACAAAATAAGGCCAATTAACCAATTTTGGTCTACTAATGTTAAATTAAACAATCTTTTAGCATTAATAGATTGAAAAATACAAATCTAACACCAAAATAACATAAATTATTTGGTTTAACACTATTTACATAAACGAACTCGTATGAAAATTTTCAAATTGAGAGAAAAATCAACGAAAAAGGAAAATAAACGTACCCACTGGTGGTACGAAAGGAAAAAAGAGGCGGTGAGAGAGATTCGCGACTGATAGAGACAGAAGAAGCAAAGAGAGTGAAACACGACTGATAGAGACAGAAGAAGCAGAGAGAGTGAAACCCGAGAGAGAGGAGACGGCGACTAATATAAAGAGAAAGAAATATAAAATGCAATTAGGGATTAGTTTATTAGATTTATATTTTCCGAAAAAAATAAATTTAAATGGTATGTTCTTTACTTAAAGAAATTTTTTCATTAATTTTTTTTGAAAATTCTGATTTACTTGTTTTGGCTTGGATTCAGATTTATGATTTTTCTAGGAAAGAAATCTCTTTTATCAAAACTTTGACCTTTTCCGAAACTACCTATGTCAGTACTAAAAAAATTATCTATTTTTTTTGGTAATATTAGAGAAAGGCCAAATTTTGTGATAGAAGTTAAGAAACTAGCCATAAGACTTTTATTTGTTGGAAACTAACCATGGACGCACGTTTCAGAGGAAGTTAATTGACGAAATCACCCTTTATTTTACTTTGAGGTTAGACCGCCTGTAATATCGAAAACAAAAAAATCGATATATAAGAGAAACTTATATGTATTTTTAAGAAATAGCATGTTAGATATACAAATAAGTTCCCATATAAAAATGAATAGTGTGTTATTGCAAAAAAATGAAAGTGATTTTGGTGAATAACATGGTATATTGACAAATTTAAACATGGGAAAGTTACTCAGATGTTATACAAATTAGGTGAAATGACCAGAAACATACAGATCTTTTTTTATTACTATCATATTTCGGGTATATTTTTTATACCTAGCGTGCCCCTGTTAAACATTACTGGCTAAAACGTAATTACAAAGAATGTCACTGCCACGTCAGCAAAGCCGCGTCGCCACGTCAAAAATCGCTGACGTGTATTAATGAACTCAGCCGTAAAGCGATACAGCGGCAGTGACGGCTGAGTTACGATATGTTGCGGCTGATTTAAGGAAAACGGCTGAGTTATGAGCAAACAGCTGACTTACGAGTATAACCCAGCCTGGAGTTACGGCTGACTTACTGAGATCTGTCTAAGTTATGAGAAAATGGCTGACTTTCGAGCATAACCCAGCCTAAGTTACGGCTGAGTTTTTACCCGATGGTTGATTTGTCAAATTTTTGGCTGAGTTACTGCTTCGACACGGCTGACTTAACTTTCTCCGGCTGTCTGAATTATCAAAGATAGCTTAGTTATGGGATGACGTTACGGCTGATTTATGTTCGAGTGTCATAAATCAGCCGTAATGAGCTGGATTAACGGAAAACTCGGCCTAATTACGGCTGACTTAGTAGCGAAAGATTAATTACTAGAATAGCATGCAATGACGGCCGACTTATTAAACGACACGGCTGAGTTAAAGATTTTTGGTTGAGTTACGACATTAAACGGCTGAATTTGACTGCCGTTTTTTCGTTTTTTTATTACTGGAATAGTGTTGCGACTGAGTTAAAGTTTTGTATTATGGCTGGTTTAATTAGGCTGATTTACATTTTCGTTTGGTGGCTTACTTGCCACTTGATCAATTAAAAAAAGACGTCGGATGCAACATTCCATGTCATCATCATCAAGGGAAATACGAAAGGTCTTTTTTCGACTCGTCTTCTTCTTCATCGTGTCGATCTTTACCTGTATTTTTCACATCACCAGAACTTAAATTTCACTCGACTCGTCATCGTCTTACTCCTTCTTCTTCATTTTCGTTCATCCTTATCCCGATATGACTGATCCGGTTCTGGTAATTATTGTTTCCGGTAATTGGATAAAAAAAACACAAATATGTATTTAACACCGACGATAGAGGGTGTAGAGTTGTGCAGATAGATGCGGAAACAACGCACGACAAGCTTGTGAAGTTGGTGCTTGATGACTACGGATTGAAGGAGTTGAGCCATCAATTAAAGCTGAGCTACGCATGTTCTCGATGTAAACAAGTTGGGCATAATGCTAAAACTTGTCCGACGTAGTATTGTTTGCAGGAATTTTCTTTTCGGATAATGGCGAATATGACTGTTGGTTTATGTATTTTATGTCTATTCGTGACAAATCAGCCATAATGTTATCCTAACTCAGCCGCAATGCTCAAATAAATCAGCTGTGAAACACTATAACTCAGTCGTAAAATATAAAAAACAGGAAATAATAATTAATAAAAGAAAAATTGGAAAATAAATTAATTAGCAAACTGAAAATAACAGTTAATGCTTTTATTAAATTTTATCATTTAGTACATTGAAGATAAGTCAGCCGTGAAGCATTATAACTCAGCCGTAATATGTAAATTTAAGCAACCTTTCGTCTTCCTTGAAGCATTATAACTCAGCCGTGACATGTAAATTTACGCAACCTTCCGTCTTCCGTGAAGCATTATAACTCAGTCGTGACATGTAAATTTACGCAACTTTTCGTCTTCCGTGAAGCACTATAACTCAGCCGAAAGTTAATGACGTGGCTTTAATTTTATTTCTTTTAGTGACGTGGATTAAAAAAAGAATTAAAAATCTCAATTAAAAAAAACTAATCAAGGGTGTTAATTGTAATTTACACAAAGACTATGATTAATTTTTAAAAAATGTATGATATGCTAGTAATATTCCAACATTTCTATAACATCTGAGTAAATATTTCTTTAAACATTGTTGTAAGAATTCGTGCTATTTTATTAAATAATATGAAATATATGGAACATCATGACAAGAATCATGTGATTTTGTTGAAAATCATGAAATATTGATAAAAAATATACATATCGTAAAACCTCTATAAATTAATACTCGATAAATTAATAAACACGATAGAATAATAAATTTTACCGGTCCCAAGTCGGACCAATGTAAAAATTAACCAAATTCGATAAGATTTAAGATCATTATTTTTAAAATTTTCTATGTAAAATATAGTCTCAATAATATCAGAAATTAATAGTCATGTAAATTTGCATATATATATATATATATATATATATATATATATATATAGTGTCTTTTTTACAAAAATAAAGTTTTCAAAATTTGAATATGCATAATTACTGTTTTAATAGTCATATAAGTTTTACAAATACAAAAATGGATTTCAATATTTATAAATTTAAATTTATGCATATCATTTATATATGTGAATTCTATAATCGTTATTATTCATTGTAAAAACAAATTGTTTTATCTTCGAAATATTAAACGTTTTTCTAAAACTATAAAATTTATAACATCCAAAACATTAATTTTATTTAGATCAAACTTTTTTAACTCTTAAGTTTTTAAAAAATTTGAAAAACTAAAACTATACTGTCTATAAATTAAAAAATATTAATTTACTGTACAAATTATTAGATATTAATATATAGATAAATTAATAAATTATTACTATAAATTAAGAGAAATTGCTAGAAATACCCTTTCTTTGATATCCCTTTTCAAAAATACTCTCTTTTCTAGCCATTTTCATTTATACTCTCTTTCCATTTTTAAGGGGCATTTGTAAAAATATCCGTTTTCCTATGTCCTTTTTAAAAAATACCCTATCCTATTATCCATTTCTAAAAATACCCCTTCTTATGTGCTAAATAACTAAATTACATTTTTTTAGTTACATAAGATAATGTCAAAGACAAATTTTCCGCCAAAATGAATTTTGGCGCCAAAAAATATTTTTCCCGCCAAATGTTTTTCGTGACACTTAAACTTTTCCCGCAAAAAAATAATTCGTCAAGAAATTTCAAAATCCTTGAAAATCTTTTTAAAACCCTTATAAAATCCTTTTAAAAGCCTTGTAAATTTATTAAAAACCCTTTTAAAATCCTTTTAAAACCATTGTAAAATCTTTTAAAACCCTTGTAAACCCTTAAATCTTTAAAAACCGTTTGTAAACCCTTATAAAATCCTTTTAAAACCCTTGTAAATCATTTTAAAACCCATTGAAAACACTTATAAATCGTTTTAAAACCCTTTTAAAACTTTAAAACACTTGTAAATCCTTTAAAAACTCTTGTAAACTCTTTAAAACCCTTTGTAAACCCTTATAAAATCATTAAAACTCTTGTAAATGATGTTAAATCGTTTTAAAACTCTTTAAAAACCCTTATAAATCGTTTGAAAGCCCTTTTAAAACGCTTGTATATCCTTTTAAAACCCTTATAAAATTCTTTTAAAACTCTTGTATATCCTTTTAAAATCATTTTAAAACAATTGTAAATTCTTTTAAAACATGTTTTAAAAGGATTTTACAAGGATTTTTTACAAGGATTTTACAAGGGTTTACAAAAATCTTTAAAACAATTGTAAATCCTTTTATTACATGTTTATGTGTTTGGAGTTAAAAAAAATTTTGTTGTACAAATCGGGTCTTGAACCCCCAAATCTCACTGGTTATGGGTTATGGACTGTGTAAACGAGTGAGGTGTCAGGGTTCGAGACCCGATTTTTGCAAAAACAATTTAGTATAACTCTAAGAAACAAAACGACGTCGTTTTAAGTCATGTCATCAAACACGTGTCAACTGATTCAGCACCCGTAAAGACTAACTAACACTCATTAATTACGACTTCGTATAAAACACTAAATGTAAAGTTTGGTATGAAATTCAATATTTTTTGCGGTTCGGGTTGGAATTAACTCTACGGGCTTGTTCAGGTCGGAAAACAAACTTTGCAGATTGTACAAGCATGAAAATACCATTTTTCCGTTAACCTTTAGCATAATACAATTATCTTTACCCTCTATTGCTTACGAAAGCTCATTTTCAAAATATATACTATATACCTCTATTAAAAACGGTTATATCTATAAACTCATGTTTTAGCCCAAAAAACACTGCAAATGTACAATAGACCACAATATTATTTAGATATTGAATCCACGGAGACCATGGGAACTTCGAATCATACTTAACAATTGACTATTGAGATACCATTATTGTGAAGAGGTGTAAAACGCAAGTGCAACTGAAGAATGATGGAAGACAATACACAAAATCCCAATCACATTTTCTTATTGGTATCCACAGGTTTAATAGTTCACACAAGCTGAAGAACAATAAATCTTGACTTTGCTTAGCTCTTTCGGTTTAGAAATCTTACCAAAACTGCTCAAACCACCATACAACGTTGCCCGCAAAACAAAAGAGGACGAAGAATCGATGTAGAAATAGGAATAAAAATAAAGACAGGACGTAAAAAAATTCCAACCATGTAATCTGAAGAGCCCACACACAAACTCTGTACTGTATGTCTTCTCTTGCGAAATTTTTGCCCTTCGTTGAATCTTGCAAAAAAATATGATGTCTCAAGCGCTTTTTGCTCAAACTCTGTGACTCTATTTGTTGTTTGCAATTAATAAGCTAGAGCAGATTCCTCTGATACAAACCGGTGTACGATCAATGTTACACTTGATATCTCGCAAGCCTTTCCTTTACGGGAGGATCCAACGCAGATAAACATTCCGCCCATGAGTTTCCCAGCATCTGAACCCAAAATAAATTAAAAGGCATTAATCATTTGACTTCAGATTACTTCTAATGTACGCGAGTAAGCGCTTAGGATTGTTAAACACTGAACTTAAATTCAGCATAGCTTACGTGTTTATAACCGTTCAGTACTTGGGAGACTTCGTTCTGGACGTCCTCGCTTCTTATTTCCTGCGATAAAACAGAAAGTTGATATTTGTGTATCACAACCAATTGTTCCAAAGCTTGGTAACAATATTGATTTTAGAACAGTTTGGTTTCTCTTCACTTACATGCCAACTCGCAATGGCTTGGCATATGAAAACAAGTGAGCTGACACCTCCTGATGGATTCACTTTAACCTGAATTTGTGGAGAACTTTTATAAATATCAAACTTTTTCATGTTTCGAGCACAAAGAAAAGAGTAGAGAGAAATACCACTGCACATAATCCTCTAAATGCATCTTCTTTCTCAATGTCATCACGTACCCTGAAAAGAAAGTATGATAAGAAATTGTTCTATGGAGCAGAGGTTGGAAAAGGACTCCAAAATAACACAGAGGTTCACTAACATTGACAATGCCATGCACCATGGCTTCATAAAGTGCTCCATGTGTGGTGCAACGAGGTCTGGACGTATCCATGCTAGTCTCCCAAGGGTAATTGCACTGTTCTCAACTAGTGCCTTATTGACACCCTGCTTCACAAGAGAATAAAATTAGGCATACTCAGTCAAATACCGCAATTATTTGATAGACTTAGACGTGACCAAGAGGTCAAATTTATAGGCTGCTAGAGTCACCTCTCCATGTTGAAGAATCAGGCCTAGGGAAGAGACAACTTTGGCCACAATTGGTGAGACTTCTTGACGAACCTGAAACATTGAGTTCCTATCAGTCACGAGTCTGCTTTTAACCAGAAACTTGAAGCAACAATAGAAGAAATAGTATTTTGGTATTACCTTGACCGCTAATTCTCCAATGGCCCAACAAGCATTATTTGCGACAGAAAGGTTTTCTCTATTAAGGTTTGCACTCTGTACAAAGCATAGATATGATCAGTGCAATAGAAGAAGAGAATAGGTATAGTATCAATAAAAATTGGATACGAACCAGTTGCTGGCTTGCAATTTCAAGGAAATCAAGCAGGCGGGGTTGTAGATAGACCGGGAATACCTGTCGGTAATAGCCAAAAAGCATTATTTCACTACTATAACTAGCAAAAGGGAGTCATTATAACATATAACTACAAGTTGTCACTTCCCTTGCTGTTTCTTTTATGTTAAAGGAAAATAAGAATAAAAGAATATGTAGCTTACTCTTGCGAGATCACCCATTAGGGCAAAAGCACTTTGTCTGACATCAGGAGCTTCATCAATGCAACAATTGAGAAGCAGATCCCTTAGGTTACTTTGTGAAACCTGCATAAGAGCGACAAAATAAGAATATATCCGGTTTTGGAAATCAACTCAATTATGTTATACCACAATAAATTAGACACATAACCATCCACTCGATCATGTTATACGAACAACAATGATCAGAGCAGTTATAAAAGTTATCCACTTAGTGAGAACTTATGCGTAATAAATTGTAAGAGCAAGACATCAAGATAAGGAAGTACCAGAGACTCTATCCCACTGCCAAGCCCTTCAGCAAGTCCAGAAAGCAAATCAAGAGAACAAACAATGAATTCTCTGTCATACTGAGCCCCAGCAGAAGAAGGATCAACCTACAAACAACAGAAGCGAGCTTTGATCGAACGGAAAACACAAGCATGCAATAGTTATGTACATGCAAGCCTGTGACGAAGGAAACTGGAAAAAAGTCACTCTAATTCTCAAATGAGATGAAATCGCAGAATTCTATATGGAACCTTAGCCAGCTGCTGCAATTGGATGATATCCATGCATCTCTGGAAAACAGGCTGAGCAAATGGAGCAAATCCTACACCTAAGGCCTGAAACATGGAAACACAATTTGTTAGACATAGAGTTCATGCTGCAACCAGTATAATTTTAGGTCAAGATGAACTTGTCAGACATTCATAACTGCTATATCCTTCTATCAGTAGCACTTTTAGGCTTCCAAAACTAATCTTTGATCAAATGCAGGAGGTTTTGGATTTTTAGCTGACCAACAACCCCCAGGATACTTTTTCAGTGATCTTAAAACTACCAACACTATAACTTCACTGAGTAGGATCATTAAGGATAGTTTCATTCATGCAACAGATTCAAGACTTTACAGATATTCTTAAGACCTTGAGTCCTTGACAAGTAGCCCATACCTGAGAAATGGATGTGAAGCACTCTAGCAATGGAAATAGATCTTTATCTGAATTGGAAAGCTGTTGCCACTTTGCAACCAGTGGGGGCATCAGAATCTCAAGATAAGCAGGCTGCATAAGAGAGGAATATTAAGTAGGCAAAAAAAAAAATTATACTACCACCAGTATATGGAATTGAAAAACCACTAGTCAAGGAGCTACATTTACAAGATCAGATTAACCTTGTACAAACCCAATTGTTATACCTTGTTCAACTCTCCTCTAACTGAATCTGCCAGTGTTCCAATAGCATCATAAACAATTCTTAAGTTCCGTCTCTGGTATATGAAAATTGTATGTTAGGTAAACAATGGTTTGAAGTAGATAATAGTCACCACGGAGATTTAGTCTGGCAAAGCAGTTTAAGAGAATTTAATGACCTGATACTTTCCAAAAGCGCACATCAGATGCTGCAGTATTACCCCCAGATGTGGCACTAACTCTTCGGCAGCATCCTACACGTTCATAGAAGATTCACATGGTCAACCAACATCGACAAATGACACCAAAACCCACATTGCAAAACCGATAGGTACCTCTTCAACAGTTGCAAAAGCTGAACAGGCAGCCTCCTGGACCCGCTTGTTCGTATCCAAGAGTCTGCGGAGAAGACCCATAAGAACTTTCTCAAATTGTTCATAACCCTTCGGATTGCCACTTTCCTAGAAAATAAAACAGTGAATCATCTAAAGACGTTTGAAGCAGTTAAAGTGTGAAATATCCTGTTCATGTCATACCTGGATAAGATACTTGCCAAATCGAGAAAGCGTCCAGCAAGATATGCTTCGTATGAGCGGGAATTTATCATCTAAAAGAGGAAGAAGAAATGCAACGATCTGCAGAGAAACAAGGCGTTAGCATGTTAATGTATATCAACTGAGCAGAGAAAAATCACATATATGAGATGATGTGGATCAAAAACGAACTTGCCTCAGACAAATGAGGGTAAAGACCATTCATGCAGCCTTCAGAAATAGCCCCGAGAGCCAAAACAGCAGCTTCCCTTTGTTTCCAGGCGTCATCACCAGAGGCTGATAAATTTGTCTGCAGCTTGGAAGAACAGGGTTTAGCTAATTGTGTTCATTTCAAAAAGACCAAGAGGAATAACATTTACCTGAATTAGGGGCATGATTGCTGGAAGGATTTCATCTCCAAATACATTAGAGAGAATGTCAATAGCTGCTGCACTACACTTTCTTAAATTCCACACGTTAAACGAGTCATCATCCTGTACCCAGAGACAGTCATTAAAGAGGGATCTATAGAATTAATATATTTGTATCATATAACAGAAGCTTTTCTGTACAGATATCAAATGACACAAAAAAGTAAATCACATACATCATCATCAAAATCTTCTGATCCATGAAGTCTTGATGTATGAAAACGAGGTTTCAAATCCTGTATGGGAACCAAAATAAATGAAAATTGAAGAGAAAAAATTATAAGAAAAATCAAAGACACAAGAACAAACAACTGCACCTGATCTCTGTCTGGTTGCGACTCATCTTCCTGAAAAAATGAGCAGTTTTCATATATATAGATGGCAATTATATTGAGAAAGGTGACAAAACATATAATATCAACAGAAAAACAACCTCTGCATCCAAAAGTGACTCGTCGTCATCTGCATAAGCCATGTTTGCGAGCAACACCTAAAACAGATATATTTTATGAACATTACAAACTGCACCAGCTGAGTAAATTATTAAGTGCCCAAAAATATACTGATACGAATACTTCCTATTCTATGATTTAGGAAATAGTTTAGGATTTTCATTTTCTTATTTACTTTTCCTAGAATATTTTACTTTACGTTTTATTATAAATAAGGGTTAGGTTTTGTTTGTGAAACCTATCCAAGCAATAGAGAGCTTTAGAGGATTTGATCAGGTTAGGCCGAGAGGAAGAGAACATAGTTCTCTTGGAAGCTTTTGCTCTGTTCTTGTTACAATATCTTTATCTTAGTTTTAACAAAGAGAGTTTTGAGTTTTATTCTGGTTTTGGGATTCTATCTCTAACATATACTGAAGAAAAGGAGAAGTATCACTAAACTGGAATTAGGCCTGGCAGAAACTCTTTCAGGTTCTCTGGCGGCAGCTGGGCGTCACAGTATGCAGACCTGCCAAACAACAATATAGCTTTATATTATTAAATGACGACAAGGTTGGAACATAAGAGGAAAACAGGTATAAAACAGTCATCTATAAAGCAAACAAAGAGAATAACATTTTACCAAAATTCACAAGCTTCGAGACACACTTCTTCGTCAGGGTCATTGTTAACTTGTAACATGTATTCCATGACATTCCTGAGATACGGCTGAAATAGAAAATAAGAGAAGAAGACAAATCTGAGATGCAGGGTAGACGAAATACTCAAACTAAACATATGAAGTACCTAAAAAAAGGGACACTTTGGAATAGATTTGAAGCAATGTGTATACTATAACCAGAATGAGAAATACCTCTATGGATGAGGGGAGTACTTCTGTGAGATGCACAAATGCTGCGCAGACCTTTTAGAAAAAGAAGAAAAGACATTATTACAGAAGCATATAAGCATCAAATATGAGACGGGAATCCGATTGAATCATATGTCAGCTAAAGAAACCAATTCTTCGAAGACGAAATAACCCTCTCCTGTCCTGACAAAAATAAGAAACAATTGATAGAAGCTTAAATAAGACGCATACCAATTTTCTGACTTCTGCTACAGGATCATTTGCGAGGACAAACAACCCCTGAAGGTACTTATCCATGGAATTGTACAAAGCCTGCCAAACATAGATTGTTACCATCCACAGTCCTTTTTAACATATAAAACAAAAACAAAGCTTTACAAGTAGTCTTCGCAATACTTACAGCAGGCATGATTATGATATATTGGTTCACAGAACCCAAGGCAAGTTTCCTCAGTGAAGCATGGGGTGACTGAAAAAACTGCTCAAACAAAAGACTGGTAATCAATCTTATCGCAACCAATCCAACAGGACGAAAAGAAATCAAACTAGAACCTAAACAAGTGCTACAACCAAGTTCCGAAATCTGTGTACGAATATGAGATGTTTACCTGAAATAGCCTAGGCAGGAAAATGTTGATAGGGCGTTCTGTTAAGCCAGGCACTTCTGTATCCAAGACATGCGGGATATCCTCACAAATCTGATCGATAAGAATACAACATGTAGATATATCACAACCAACAATCAGAACTCTGGATTACACAGGCTTATGGTTCATAAATCAAAGGTTCAACAAACAGGAGCAAGAAACAGAAAGGGGAAAGCATAGCTGCTACATACCTTTGACAATGCATCCATGGCACCATCCATATGATTGAGGTCATTACTGTCTAAACAAGTAACAAGAGCCGGCAAAAGCTCATGCCATCCAGAAACTCCCTCTATATTAACAATAACACTGATGATAGTTCCAACAGTAGTCCGTATATTCCTGTCCGCTGCTCCAAGACAAGGCAGCAACTCCGACTTGATATATTTTTGGTTTTCTTGAGTCATGGATGGATAAGCACCCCTCAAATTATTTTTCAGAAGCAATCCAGCAGCTTGACGAACCTCTACGGACTTTCCCTGATCATCATCGTACAAGTACAACTCAGCTAAGAAACAGATACTTAGATACAAATGCATAAAACCTAATAAGTTCTTGCCTAGGATCTGCAATTAGAGCATGTAGATGCAACTAAATTGAAATCAAATGAGTTCTCAAGACAAGAAGACACAATTCACTATCCTCTAAACAACATTTATGTTATTTGGATACAAGTAAACTTCAAGTCAATTGTTGAATCAAAAAGCTCATAAAACATAAACACCAACTATTGACATAGACGAATATGATCAAAACGGAGATATATCCATCCATTAGGGCACAAAACACAGAAACTCAAAGAGAGAATCCGATAAGCAAACGAAAATTGAACGATCCGAACTCATTCGACAAGTAGATTGAGTCAATACGGAGAAAAAAATATCTCAGGAAGAGAAGAGAGAGTAGAGAAAAGTTCGAAAACCTCAGCGCGAACGAGGATGAAGACGAGATAGTTGTTGAAATCAGGGAACTGAGAGAAGTGTTGAAGCTGCTTCCAAATCTGAGACTTGTCAACGACGGAGGAAGGAGAAATCTGTTGTTCGAGAAGAGAACAGATCTCAGCGAGACCATCGTCTCGGGGTTGCCAGACCACCGCCGTCGCCGCCATGATTGTTGTGGCAAAAAAGGTAAATATGACTCGTGTGAGAGGGCAAAAGAATATTGATTCTTTGGACCAAAAAAAGCGCACAGCAAAAGTTTGGAAAAAGACACAGAAGAAGAAGAGAAAGGAGAGACGCTAAGTTTGGGTTTCGTTGGGTTTTGTTCTATTCAAGTTTTCTCTTATGGGCTTTTTATGAATTTGCAAAATAACTTCTTCGTTTTTTGTTTTTTTTTTATTGCAAATTTCATTTGTTTCATAAAATTCAATTAGCTTGAAAAATAGAGAAAGAATATGATGACAGAAAAAAATAGAGAAAAAATATTAATTGATATCAAGTCCAAAAATATATTTGAGAAAAAATAAAATTTAGTCTATAAATGTACTCAATATGAAAACTTGAGTTGTCCCAGTATAATTTTTATTTTATAGTTTTTTTTTTGTAACGGTTGTTCTCGATTTAGGCGTGTCCAGGGGCGGAGCTATATGGAAGGCAATGGGGTCAATTGACCCCATATCTTTTATAAAAAAAATTTTACAAGCTTATTTTGTTAGAAAACTTGAATTATTTAGCTTTAAAATGAAATATGACCCCTATGTTTCTAGTTCATATTCTTCATTTGCACCCCCTAACAAATTTTTTTGACTAATCTTGATTGCTATAATACATAATATTCAACTATTAATCTTATTTTATATAGGATTTTTACCTCTTTCTTATTACGTAAATATTATTTTTCTTCTTATTTCTCTCTATTTATAAAAATTAAAATAGAGAACACTGTTTCGCGTCGTGTTGAAATCGGCTCATTTGCATTAGTTCCGTTTTCAATTTTGAATTATTTTTGGGTCTGGGTTGAATTCGACTAAGGGTCATAGTTTGGGTTGGAAAAATCCGCTTGCAAATAGTTGAGGTTGAAAAAGGCCGTTTTCCCATTACCGCTATAATTGAATGACTTATAATAACATCTCAGAAAACGCTATTGTATGAGTGGCATCTACCATAGCTACCCATGTCATAGCATTTATAAACATGCTATGGAATATGTATGATAGCAGATTTTTCGCGGTAACAATGTCTATATTTCTTGTAGTGGACCACCACTAATGAGCCCTCAGTCATTTCCAAGAAAAGGAAAGCTAAGCCACTTGGAACTACCACAAAGAAAAAAAAGATAGATGATTCCGGGTTATTTAGGTATACCTCTCCTCTAAAATCGAAGCTAATATTTGGTGTATGTCTATGTTCGTTTGGGTAGCTAGCCATTTCCCTTAACTGCTTTTGAATATTGTTCTCTCTTTTTAGCCTATTGAAGTTTCTTTTGTTTTCTTAATGCAAACAAAGCAGAGCCAACAAGGTGAATGATGCACTTCATATTGTTGGTCTTGCCACCAAGGTTTATGATGGCCTTCATATCGCTAGTCCTGCCATTGAGGTGAATAATGATGAGGTAGCAAATGTCTTATTGGAGATTTATAGAATTGTCATAAATGCTTGATGTTTTTGATTGTTTTTGAGGTTGTTTGTCACATTATGTTTTGAGAATTGATTTAGGTCAATTTGAAATAGTATTTGTGTTTTGTGTTAGACGAACATATGGTGGAACATGGAGAATGTGGCAAATCCCTTCAGTTGTCCCGAGGATGAGGTGTATCCACACATTTTGCAAAACAGACACAAGCATGATTTACAGACCAAGTAAACATAACGGGTGTTGTTGGTTATCTAGACTCACATGTACTAGATGGTCTTGACCAGAATATATAGTCAAGCATGCCCGAACTATTAACAGTAAGATATGAGTTTTGTGTTTTTTTTTCTCTGCTGCTGCATATATTAGCATTGTTTTTTTTTTCCAAGAACCGAGAAATCACGCCACGATCAAGCTGTAGATGGAGACATCATAAAGAGAATTGAGAAGAAGGAGAAAATAAGTTTGCGAAGGTTGTGAGACATGAATGTGAGTAACTTATTGTCTATGTGCTTAAGTTATATATGTGTGCTTAATTGTTGTAAGAACAAATAAAAATTAATATGAGTCCAATTATTAATGCATATAAAAAATAATTTAATAGTCAAAATGAGTACATTAGTAATTTGTTGTGTTTGCACAAAAAAAAAATAATTTATTGTGAAGACATTTTATTCGCTCTTCAATTAAATGAAAGGTAAATTACACCCTTATTGTCTATTTGCAGAATTTTTAATTTTATTTTGCCGTTATAAAACATATATATATATATATATATATATATATATAGACCTTCAATTCAACTATCAATCTCTCTTGCGCTTTTCTTTATACATTTTTTATTTTTCTTGATGATCGTATTCTCTTCCATCAATTATTTTTTGAATATTTACTTATTTTCATATTATAGTTCATCCAAATTCTGATGTTGTATTAAATTTTAACTTTTTCAATTTACCATTTTTAATTATTATTTTTACATATCAATATATCATCCATTGATTCCATCTTTGATTTCCACACCTTATATATTTGTATTTTTTTTTTCATTATTCTTTTTCCCTGTTTTTTTTTATCATTTATCATTTTATTCTTTCAAATTTGAAATTGTTTTTTGATCTGAACATAACTGATTCAGTCCTATTTTCAATAATTTTCATTAATATATGATCACTCACTAATGAAACAACAAAGCAAATATATCAAGAAGGAAATCAAAATTTACATATTTTCTCCAAGGTCCCTTGCTGAGGTTTGAATGAACATGTAGCCAACAGTGCTGACATTGAACATCATTCCTTCTCTTTTCTTTCCGTCCGGAAAGACATTCAGCTAAACCAAAGGCAAAAGTAACAAACTATATATAGTATATGTGTATATAGGTACTAGTGCATCAATGATGACTAACTAAACAAAATATTATTTATCAATATTTTCTAGTTCTTCTCCTCATACATTTTTACAACCTTCGTCAAAAGTTTGTCCTATAGATGATGGAAATAAGATTGAAATCACAAAAACATGAAAATTGCAAAAGACAAGACAAAACAAAAGTTACGTACATCTTCGGATGTCCATCTTCCTTTAGTTAATCTTCTGGTTGGACCACTCACCCTGCCGTATCTTTAACCACAAAACAAACATCAAACCAATCATAAGATCAATCCCTAATGACAAATAAAAAAAATTTTTTTTTTTTTTTTGCCAAGGTATTACTCTACTTTAGGTAATGTTCTGTATAATCCTTTACATTTCATTTTAATGATATTAAGTTATTAACATTCATATCAAGAAAAAGAAAACATATACATAAACTGATCATAATTTTCTTAAATTTCCAAAATTATTTCATATCCACTAATCTTAACCATATTACACCATCGAAACTTCAATAACATATATAAGATCCCAAATTCATCAAGTTGTAACAATTATACACCAAATCACATAATTGAGGAGCGAATAAGAGATGGACAAAATGATTGAGGAGCCTCAAACGTATGCATACCTTTGAGCAGAGTCATCAATTGCACAAGTATGAGTAACGTCGGTATTGATATCAGACTCGGACTCTTATCGATTCAAATCAATAGATCGTATCATAATATTCAGAAAATTGACAAAACTAATTATTAAACCCTAATAACAACCACAACTAACGAGAATATCAAAGAAAACAAAGAGAGACTAACTACATATTTATCTTAAACTATAACTCGAACTTAGAAGAATATTTTCAATCACATAAAATCCTAATCTATGAGAGAAAGACTTCAAGTTGCCGTGGCCCGTTGAATTTATCAACAAAGTATAGGACTCCCTTCATCTTTTATATATATGATTACTTTATCAAAAAACTTAATCAATATCTAAAACGTTGAATTTATTTCACCAAGATCTAAATAGTGTATTGATTAGTTACTTCATGTCTTATATTCATTATCACCTTATCAAAAAAATGACGAAGCAATCTAAACCATTGAATTTATTTAACCAAGATCTAGTGGTTGCACTTATTCGTCACTTTATGCCTTCTATATATTATCTCTTTATCAATCAAGACGAATATATATAATTTAATAAAAAAATTTTACCCAGATCTATCTGTTGATTTTGCTTACACTTCTCTATATAAATGTATAAGACTATTTAAATAATCACACATTTTCAACTCATTTTTTAATCAATAATGTTCTTCCATAATGACTTCAAATCTCACTTTGTCATATTCTACACTACATATATGAATTTATGTAATGTGTATCGTGATATTTTCCAAAATCCAATCATAGAAATAAACCAATCAAGAGATTGATTTCGAACAATAATTGAACTGAATATAAATAATTTGAAACTTTTGTGGTCAGCCAAGGCCAAAGAAATCTTTTCAAACTTGAATGAGAACAATTCTTTACAGAAATTTTACAAACTTGAATAACACAAGATGTAAAATACAAGATATGATTCAAATTCGATTACGTCTAGCATATCCTTAAAGTATCAAAAATTTTGCAAATAACAACACTAGTACATCCGCTACACTCCAAAAATGGTGTGATATTACGTTATCTCCATCATTTTTAATAGATAATCAATTATCATCATCCTCTAAAATGAGTTCATATGATCTAAATATAAATGATGTATACGCCACTATCTATTATTTCGAAAACCTATAGGTTTGAAAAAGGCAAAGAAAAACAATTATCTCATAAACAATTTTAAAAAATGATGGAGAAAAATGATAAACTTAACCATTATTAAAGGCACTTCCGAAAAAAAAAAAAAAAAAAAACATTCTAAGACAGAAGGTTGATGTATCAAAAAAATGAAAGAGAGATGAAAATTATAAGCGGATTCGAGTTTTATAATTGATACATTATCTTTTTTGTATATTAAAAATAAAATAAAAATGAACTTTTTTGAGGAAATGGGCACAAAGAAACCAATATGAAGAACACATTGAATGTTCACAATACTAGTGTCATAGATATGAATATTGGGCATCTCATTATCTAGGATATCAATCTCAACAAGTACAAGTTCAAAAAGAAGATGGTTAAGATGAGAACATGCATAATTAATTATATATATGCGTATAATTAATTATATATACGTAACTTATATATAAGTATATTTAGAAAGAAATATATGTATTATATATATGTATGTGTAAATATACTTATATGATTTTTAATAGTAAAAATTTTTTTAAGTCATTGATCTATAGTCAAACTAATTCGATCTGGAATATTGTCCGCTTTGATTTACGAGTTATGTTTAAAATATGTTATAAAATCAAACACAAACATTATTGTACTTTTTAAATGTAATAAAATTTGTTTAATAAGCTACTAAAATATTTTTGAATAAATAAAATTATTATTTATAAAATTAAATAGTATAAGATTTATCCGGTTATGGTATCATATTTTAGATGAAAAGATAAGAATTGGAGAAAATATAGTAAAATAAATTAATATTTTAAAATAATAAAAATTAAAAGAGAAAACAAAATGGATTGGGCCTTAGACCCGAAAGAGGGTTTTAGGCTGAATCTGGGCAAGTGGAAAGTAAACCTATAGAGAGAGTTAGCGACCACCTCACAAGCTTCGTCTTCTTCACAGAGCTTTTTCCTTGCCCTAGATAGCGCGAGCGGGAGATTCCAGATTGAGAGCAGCTTCCAGTTTCTCTCTCCTCGCCGTTCCTCTTCGCTTCTTCGAGTTTCGTTACCAGAGAGGTTAGTACTACTGAGTTACTAATTCGCCTTTTCAATTTCAATCTGGAATTCGTCGTATCCGTTGAATTTGGCTGTGGAATCGAATTAGACACTTGCCGTATGAATAAATTTTCCAATGAGAGTGAGTGATGTTGAGGTTGTGCTTGTTCTTAAACTAATTTACCTTTTTTTTTGTAGATTCTAGGTATTGAGGGAGAGAGTGTTGAAATTATAGAATGGACTTTGATGAGTATGAGTACTTAGAGAAGACAGTTGAAAATCCTCACTTGGAGAATGAAATTGGGAATGGTGGTGATGAGAAAGTCAAATCTGATGGGAAAGAGCGGAGTAGAAGCTCAAGGCATAGGGGTGACGAGAAGAAGGAGAGGGATGAAGACGAGGATGGTCGGCGTTCTAAGCGGTCGAGATCTCACCACCGTTCACGTTCTAGGGACAGAGAGAGGGATAGGCATAGGAGTAGCCGGGAGCACAGAGATAGAGATCGTGAAAAGGATATAGATAAAGAAGAAAGAAATGGGAAAGATAGAGAGAGGGACAGAGATAAGGATCGAGATGGTAAAGGGCGTGACCATGAAAAAGATAGGGAGAGAGATCGGTCACGAAGGAGTAGAAGTCGATCAGAGCGACATCGGAGTCAGGAAAGAGAAAAGAGCCTGGAAATTGAACCTAAGGAAAGAGAGACCAAGGACCGGGATAGAGATCGCAGGTGCTCCTTCTCTCTCTTTTCTTTATTTGAAACTTGTTCTCATAAATGCCTACTGCATTTAATCAATATACTTTTTGTTCATACTTCTTAAGAAGTACACATCCGAGTTGGTGATCGACTTGATATTCTACATATCGCCTGCTAGTTCACACTTTAGAATCCGATTCTTAAATTTATGTACTGTGTTTAGTAGCTTCTTTGTACTTTTTCCGAAGGACTTCTTCATGGTAGTTTCAGAATATTATTGAGATGTTGAGAGTGAAATTGAGGATGCAGGCTCCTAGTGCTTCCCATCTTCTTGATTTGATGACTGAATTTGGAAATCAAATCTCTTATGCTATTTGGGTTATGCTGCAAAAACTTTGATGTAAGCTATAAATGTTAACAGGTTCATACTAATGCTATTAGGTCCATTGGTATTGCCTTCTGTACAACTTGATGGGGCACGTTCTTAAGATTATCATTGTAATAGAAGGTAAAAAGTTTTTGGTTAGACTTCAGGTTGGTCCTGTGCTAAATTTAAAATGAAAGAAGATCTAAGTTTTAATTATTAGTTTATTGTTCATCCCTTGTTGACTTTGCATAGTTCCCTGCAGGGCCATCTCGTGCTTCACGTGTGTACGCCTAACGGAGAAAAGTTTATCTGTTTTGAATTGTTATAATATTAACATATTGCTGTATACCAGAAGATGCCACTGATATGTTGTCTCTGGCCTATTCGAAAGATGTTGCGACAACTTGTAAAATATAGATGAAAAAGTTTATAGTATGAAATTAAACAAGCTCACATGTTTGTTATTATGCAGACGCCATAAAGATAAGAAGGAGGATAAGGTAGAACCTGAGGCTGATCCTGAAAGAGATCAGAGAACAGTTTTTGCCTATCAGGTATGCCTGTTGTTATAGCTATGGTTCCTTTTAAACATTATAACTTGATTAATAATTGAATTTTGTTTTTATGTACAACAGATTGCTTTGAGAGCAACAGAAAGGGATGTTTATGAATTCTTTTCTAGAGCTGGCAAGGTTTGTTCATTCCCTGCCTGTTTCATGTTGCCATATAAATTGTTGTTGTGGCTGGTTCAATTGAAATTTTTGACACATTACCTCCTAAATATGGTTTTAGGTGCGAGATGTACGGATAATAATGGATCGAATTTCCAGGCGTTCCAGGGGAATAGGGTGAGTTTCGAACAGTTTGACTCTTTAAGACTTATGTGGCTAGAGCAAGTTTTTTTTTATGCTTAAGAGTTTTTAACTGTCGGTGCAGTGATAAGCTTTAAATAGCTTCTGAACACGTAAATTGTGCAAATTCTATGTTGTATCTTGTTTTAGTACTGTTTGCTGGATTCTGAGTTGTTCCTACTTGCAGGTATGTGGAGTTTTATGATACAATGTCTGTCCCCATGGCTATTGCTCTATCTGGACAACCTCTTCTTGGTCAGCCTGTTATGGTAAAACCTTCTGAAGCTGAGAAGAATCTTGTTCAGTCAACAACTGCTGCTGCTGGAGCAGGGGGGATGTTGGGCCCCTACTCCGGGGGAGCTAGACGTCTTTATGTTGGTAACCTCCACATTAACATGTCAGAAGATGATCTGCGAAAGGTAAACTATTTCTTTTCCCCTGGCAACTGCTCTATGTTTGTTAAAGTGGAAGTGTTATTTGGATAAATGTCAGAAAACCGTAAGAACAGATTTTTTCCTGTACTGTACAAATCATATGCCTATTGAGCTTTTAAGGATCATAGACCTCTTTTGCAATTGCTCATTTTCGGATCATAGTTTGCTTTCAGGTGACATAATAATGCTTTCTTTTGGCATTTCTAGGTTTTTGAACCATTTGGGAGTGTGGAGCTGGTGCAAGTACCTCGTGATGAAACTGGCCTCTGCAAAGGATTTGGTTTTGTTCAGGTGAGTAGAGTCAGTGTCAGTCTTAAAACTTTTTTTTTTTGCTACTGTACTTTTTTGATTAACAGAATTCTTTTCTTTTTCTAAACTTTCAAGTTCGCCCGCCTGGAGGATGCTAGAAACGCACTGAATCTAAATGGGCAGTTGGAGATTGCAGGTCGTGCAATCAAGGTAGTGGTTACACTTTTTTTTTTTTTAATTTTCAACTGATATCAGTAGTATTGAAGGTAGTAGAGAGCTTAAGCTGTGTTAGGTACTTTCTATACAGATTCTTTCTCTATGTGGGAAAATTATGATATAATTCCCGAACAGACATTCATGTTCTTTGTGCTTAGTGATGTTACATTATCACTTCTATGGAGGCAAATTGAGCAGTGTGACACTTCTATGTGAATTTTTGTGGCTGATACTTTGAGCCGTCAACCATCTTGAATCTGTCTCAAAGGCTTCTAAAGATGCATTTAAGACCACATGTTATATCTGTTGATGATGTAGTTTTACTTTTCATTAGGTGTCAGCTGTAACTGATCAAACTGAAGTCCCAGAAGCTGGACAGACGCAAACCACCGGTGATTTGGATGATGATGATGGAGGTGGCCTGGTTAGTAGTTGTCTTAATCTCGCTAGCATAACCTCCAAAAGTGGATATATTTCATGGATCTATAGTTATGCATGATGTAGGATTATAAAATATGAACATAAGTTTAATCAACTTTAACTAAAGGGTGTTAATAGACAATTTTACTATTTAATCTGGTTCTCTATAATTGTAAATAGCTACTATGTGTAAGATCCATGGTGGAGTAGAAGAGAATAGAGTTAACTTTCCAGTTTCCGGCACTGTCATTAAATGCATTTGTTCTCTTAGCCTTACGTGGTTGCTTAATCTGCAGTCTCTGAATGCACAATCGCGGGCGCTTCTCATGCAAAAGCTCGATCGCAGTGGAACTGCATCAAGGTTCTCTTATTTTCTGTTACTAATTTCTGTTTTTGCAGTTTGTTTTCATTCATTTATATTCCACTAAATCCTCCAACCTTCTCTGCAGCACTGGCCTTACTACAGCTGCATCTATTCACGGTGGAGTTTCTACAATCTCTTCATTGGCAGCTCCTGCACTTGTACAAGGGTCTTTTCCTGCTGTTGCTGGACTCGCAGGGGCCGGCATTATTCCTGGTGTAATAGACCCAGTTGGTGTCCCCAGCGAATGTCTGCTGCTTAAAAACATGTTTGATCCATCCACTGAGGTTAGTGGTCTAGTAAATAGTTTCTTTCGGCTGAACAATTCGTACCTCAAGCTAACTCTTCTTTACACTTGTATCTGTTTGGCAGACTGAAGATGATTTTGACAAGGATATAGAAGAAGATGTTAAAGAAGAATGCTCCAAATTCGGAAATCTGAATCATATCTATGTTGACAAGTGAGTGAGCTTTAGGATCTTGTAATTTTCTCACTCTCGAAAAGAGTAGACTGGTCTCTGACTGACTTTGAATATCTGTTGCCAAAACAGGAACAGCATTGGTTTTGTCTACCTGAGATTTGAGAATGCGCAAGCAGCCATAGGTGCACAACGTGCTCTCCATGGAAGATGGTTTGCTGGAAAGATGATTACTGCGACTTACATGGTATCCAAAATAAAATAAAACATGACTTGTGTTGTCTCAGTTTCTTCGATTTCATTATCTTACTAACAATCTTGCTTGTTTCTCCTTTGTTTTAACAGACTACAGAGGTGTACGAGGCCAAATTCCCCGAGAGTAAGGTCGGTTAAAGGTGCCGAGAAAAAGTTGTTAGTATGGTTTGATAAGCATAAACGAAGATAAAATCTGCGGTGGTGAAGTTTACTGTCCTAAAGAGTATTACAAAATCCAATCTTGTGTCAAATTTACGTTTATGCTTTTACCCGCTTCTTGTATTCTTAAGTCTCGGTAATGTGTGTGACGGTAACTTTGACACCTTTTTAAAAGTCTTAATTCAGTATTTGTATTATGCGAACATGTTTTAGATTTCATAAGAATCTTTTGACTTTTTATTGGGCTAGGCAACTGTCGGAGCTTTCCATTATTGCCTTTTCGCCTACTTTACGGGGCGAAAACTCTTGACGAAATCTCAGTCTTCCCTAATGTTTTTCTTAATTCGGATTTAGAATCGAGAAGTATACTTTAACATGAACACAATTGGGCCTTAGTGGGCTATATAACATACTATATTAACAAACTGGCCCAATTATAAATTAATGTGCTCGAACCATCGTCAGAGGAGAAAGCATATTGGGGTTATGGTCAGGTGCAGCACCGACGGTTATGCGAATCGGTACCACTACCAACCAAGCTGTAAAGTTCACAGCAAAAAAAAACGCCTTTGAAGTACTCTTGTGGAACAAACATGAAGGCGACGGTAAAGTCTTACAGCCATGTCAGTCAATGATCTCAGGGTTCTTGGCTGGAACCGCAGGTCCGTTGTGCACAGGACCATTTGATGTGGTAAAAACGAGGTTGATGGCTCAAACCCGAGACGGTGAAGGTGGGGTGAGATATAAAGGGATGGTTGATGTCATTACAACGATTTATGCAGAGGAAGGATTAGTGGCTTTATGGAGAGGATTGTTGCCATGGCTAATGAGGATTCCACCAGGACAAGCCATTATGTGGGCTGATCAAGTCTCACTTTATATTAGAGATTTCATAAGAATGTTCTAACATTTTTTTTTAATTATTTGGCCTAGAAATCAAGAGCAAGTTAACTATCATTGTCACATAACATTCCTAGTAGAACAGAAGAGGTCTATCAATCAAATGTTTTTAATTATTCGAAATTGATTACAATATTTTTAACGACTATTATTGTCTTTTACCTACTCATAATCATTCTCAATAGTTACATGTAAATGATATAACAAATATAATTCATATACCTCATGCAATTTTAGTTTTTATAATAATCAGATAGATACAAAAAAAAAAACATGAATACGACGACTTGGTAAGCAGATCCAACGGCTGAGATTCGATGAGTGGCCTCGTGGAATGTCATAAAACAATTTGGCACATAATGACGAATATACCCTTGACACCGCTGAGCTCTTCCTCCTCCTTGCCTTGTTCAATCTTTCTCCTCGATTCTTCTTCTTCTGATAAAGAAAAACCAAAAGCATTTCATCAAAATCTTAAATCGATTGAAATCTTCCTCCGATCACTTCTTCTCCAAAGATTCCTCCAATTCGGTACTTACGAATCTGTTCCTTGGCAGCTCAATGTGATTATATATATTCGCGTACAATCTCTGTAATATTTTTGATGATCTTATTAGATTCCTTTGATTCTTTCTCTTGTCGATCCTTTGATCAAAACTCTTTTGCTTGGCTTTTTTTAGATGGAGCATGAGCAACATGACCCTGGTACATCATCAACAAATGTTGGGGTTGACTCGCCACCGCCACTTCATGATTCAACTGTGATGAATAACAACGAAAGCAGTCGTATCGATAGGTCTGTTGATTCAGAGCATCCTAATATTTATCGACAAGATATTGTCAGAAACAATAGGACCGGTAGTATTGGGGTTGTCAGCGAAGTAGCTGGTGATTCTGACTCCGAGAGTGATATTAGTGATGAAGAAGAAGATGATGATGACGATGACGACGATAATGAAGAGGAAGGGGAAAAGGCTAGTGAAGAAAATGCTGTTGTTGGCGAGAAAAAACCCGATGAGAACTACAAATGTGGTGCACTTGACGGAGATCAGATTCGTGTGCTTTGGATGGATAACACTGAGCCTGTTCAAGATATTAATGATGTAACCGTTGTAGACCGTGGTTTCTTACATGGAGATTATGTTGCTTTGGCTTATGAGCCGACTGGTCAGGTGGGAGTTGTAGTGGATGTGAACATATCAGTTGATTTGTTGGCTCCGGATGGTTCTATCCACAAGGATATATCAACTAAGAATTTGAAACGCGTCAGGGATTTTGCTGTTGGTGATTATGTGGTTCATGGACCATGGCTAGGTAGAATCGATGATGTATTGGACAATGTGACTGTCTTGTTTGATGATGGTTCCATGTGTAAAGTTCTACGTGTTGAACCCCTTAGGCTAAAACCTATTCCCAAGAATAATCTTGAAGAAGATGCTAATTTTCCTTATTACCCTGGCCAGCGTGTTAGAGCAAGCTCCTCGTCGATTTTTAAGAATTCCCGGTGGTTATCTGGACTGTGGAAGCCCAATCGTTTAGAAGGTACTGTGACCAAAGTTACTGCTGGATCTATTTTTGTCTACTGGATTGCCTCAGCTGGTTTTGGTCCAGATTCTTCTGTTTCCCCACCTGAGGAGCAGAATCCAAGTAATTTGACATTGTTGTCATGTTTCACTCATGCCAATTGGCAAGTGGGTGACTGGTGCCTTCTTCCGTCGGTGAATCAATCTGCTACGATCCCCTTACACAAGCATGTATCGAAGTTAAGAATTTATGATTCTCAAGCAAACTGTGCTGATCGGCAACAGAAAAGTGGCGATTTAGAAGATGTGCAAGATGAAGTAAGCGGAAAAGTTGGTATTACTGCTGAAGCTTTGTCAAAAGTAACTAGTGAAGATCCTCCTCAAAGAAATCCTTCTATTTCAAAGGAGCCTGTTCATGAGCCTTGGCCTCTCCATCGTAAGAAGATTCGCAAACTTGTTATCAGAAAGGACAAAAAGATAAAGAAGAAAGAGGAAAGCTTTGAACAAGCTCTTTTGGTAGTTAATAGCAGAACATGCGTTGATGTAGCCTGGCAGGATGGTACAATAGAATGTAGACGGGAAGCGACAACATTGATTCCAATTGAGACTCCTGGTGATCATGAATTTGTCTCTGAGCAGTATGTGGTAGAGAAGACCTCTGATGATGGAGATAACACAAATGAACCTAGACGTGCTGGCGTTGTGAAAAGTGTCAATGCAAAAGAACGTACCGCTTCTGTGAGGTGGCTAAAGCCACTTCTAAGGGCAGAAGAACCCCGTGAGTTTGAAAAGGAAGAAATTGTCAGTGTGTATGAGCTAGAGGGCCATCCAGATTATGACTATTGTTATGGGGATGTTGTTGTTCGCTTATCACCTGTTACCGTTGCGTTACCAGCATCTTCTCCCGGAAACTCTTTAGAGGAGGCAACACAGCAAGACAATGGATACCAAGATTCAGAATCCCATCAAGAAGCTAAAATCCTTAAGGATAAGGAAGAAAACGAATCTAATACGGACCTTTCAAAGCTCTCATGGGTTGGAAATATTACTGGCCTCAAGGATGGTGATATTGAAGTAACATGGGCCGATGGAACAGTATCAACGGTACGTCAACCTCAACTAGTCTATTCACTTACAATCCCTTGCTGGTGTGGTCTCATTATATGATTTGCAACGTCTACAGAAATTTTGAGTGTTTTAATACAGTTGCTGTTTAAAAGTGTTTATTCGGGATGCTCAATGTATATCCCAGACCTATTTGTAGTTAGGTTTGTTCATGTTCTTGCTGCTCTGCTTTTTATTTCATAGATCAGGGAGTTAGGGGAAAAGGCCAAACTAGAAATCTTGTCCCTTCCTAGATGGTTTGGCCTAAAAAGACTGTTGATGCATAAGTTGGAGGAGATTTTATTACCTATCTTAAGGAATAACTTGGAGAGCAGTTGTTTTTTTTTTTAATTTTGATGACCTGAGAGATATATGCAATTTGGTTCGTTATGAGACTGTCTATGAAAGAAAAACAGTCAGAAATCTTTTGAATCTGATGGCACTTAACCTGTGGATAAGGCTTGGTATTCATTAATTTTTAATTTTAGCTTTTGCTTTCTCCTAGGTTGGCCCTCATGCAGTTTATGTAGTTGGACGGGATGATGATGATGAATCGATTGCTGGAGAAAGTGAAGCAAGTGATGCTGCTAGTTGGGAAACTTTAAACGATGATGATAAGGGTGCTCCTGAGATTCCTGAAGAGGTTTATTTCCGTTTATAAAAAGTTACTTAATTTGTAATTAGTTAATTATACGTCTCCTTGAACCAAACTGTTAAAAAAGGGTGGCACTGATTTAATTCCTTTTCTAGCATAGGCATTGCCATTTGTCTGCAAATTAATAAGAATGTTTGATTTTCAGGAGCTTGGAAGGAGTAGTTCCATTGAGGGAAACTCTGATGCAGATGTCAATTCTGAGAACGATTCTGGGAGGAACGGTGCCCTAGCTCTTCCACTGGCTGCAATCGAATTTGTGACTCGACTGGCTAGTGGAATCTTTTCCCGTGCTAGGAAATCTGTAGATTCTTCCAGTTCTGATTACACAGATGAAAATGTATATAAGCAAGCTGAATTGACCAACCCTTCTGATGAAAGAGATCGTCTCCTTGATGACCCTAGTCCTTCACAAGTCAATGTGACTGATAATTGTGAGTCAAAGGGCACTCAAGCAAATGCTGAGAATATTTTGAGTGGGGAAACCTCTACACTTTTAGAAGATGAGCCAGTACCTTCTGATGGTGATAGTTGCAGTTTCAGACGCTTTGATATATCACAAGATCCTCTGGACCACCATTTCCTTGGCGTAGATGGGCAGGTAGTTCAAGGACTTGCACTTTCGATGACTTCTTTGTTGGTGCCAAATACTAAATATATAATAAACTTGCAGAAAACCAAAGAAAGACAGTGGTTCAAGAAGGTTGATCAAGACTGGAAAATACTTCAGAACAATCTTCCGGGTAAGAATGTATAGCTGTTAAGTTAAAACGTTCAGCAGTATCTCATGATGGTAACATCTTATCGGAAAAAAAAATCATTCAACTTTGGCAGATGGAATCTTTGTTCGAGCTTACGAAGATAGAATGGATCTCTTGAGGGCTGTAATAGTTGGGGCATATGGAACACCATACCAGGATGGTCTCTTCTTTTTTGATTTTCACCTTCCATCTGACTACCCTAGTGTGCCACCGGTATGGGTTTCTAATTTTTATTATTACAATTGTGCACAACCTAATGTTGAATCCAGCTATGCATAATATGAAAATAATGTTCTGTCATGTTGCAGTCGGCATATTATCATTCTGGTGGGTGGAGGTTAAACCCCAATCTGTATGAAGAAGGCAAGGTCTGTCTTAGCCTTCTCAATACCTGGACAGGCAGGGGAAATGAAGTCTGGGATCCCAAATCATCTAGCATCCTCCAAGTTCTTGTTTCACTCCAGGGATTGGTGTTGAATTCAAAGCCTTATTTCAATGAAGCCGGGTATGATAAGCAGGTCGGAACTGCGGAAGGAGAAAAAAACTCACTGGGATACAACGAGAATACTTTCTTGCTAAATTGTAAAACCATGATGTATCTTATGCGGAAGCCACCAAAGGTAATGGCGAAGCTCTGTTGCTATTTCTACTTAATTTCACATTTTCCCCAACATTTTTTTTCTTAATTTTGTGATGAATTCTGTAGGATTTTGAAGAACTCATCAAAGACCATTTCAGAAAACGTGGCTATTACATTTTGAAGGCATGTGATGCCTACATGAAAGGATATCTCATAGGTTCCCTTACCAAAGATGCCTCGGTTATCGATGAACGCAGCAGCGCTAATTCAACTTCGGTTGGTTTTAAGCTTATGCTGGCTAAGATAGCGCCAAAGCTTTTCTCAGCGCTGAGCGAAGTAGGAGCTGACTGCAATGAATTCAAGCATCTACAGCAGCAATAACACAAGCCTCAAAGGAGCTGGATACACCAATCATTGCCAATGAACCAAGTGAAGGTTTGCGGCTTCTTGACTATTACAAGTTTTAATATTCAGATATTTCTGAAATGTGTGTAATAGAGTTACTTTTTGGAGTTATACAAGAATTACATGTTGCTAAGTTGTAACCCCATCTGCTCCAACAATATCGGCAATGAATTTTTTTTGGTTGGTCTTGTTTGGGGACTACTTAAAAGTTTTAGGGGTGCACTTCAACACTTGTTTCTTTGTCATGGGTTGTCAAATTACTTCTCTAACAAAGATTATTTAAGTGAAGTTGTTTCGCTTTTATTGTTTCTGTTTGATGAAATTATAGAGCAGTCTCGCTACGGTTTATTCCTGGTATTGGATACAGGAACTGTTCTCAAACTGACGTTCCTTTTTTCCTTATTTCTTGAAATGAAAAGATCTTCAAAGTTTATTTATGCAGATGTTAATGTTTCTTTCGCTTGTAAACCAGACATCTTTATAGCTTTGCGGAATTGGTCCTTATTGGTTGTGGTAATGGTTGATGTGTTGGTGGTGGTGATGATGATGAGCGCTCTGATTCATCTGATGATCAAATGGGTGATGATGACCGTTGTGATGCTGGTGATCATCATAGTGTTGATAATCAACTTCGTTCTTTTCGTTTTGCATAGAGCCGGTAGCCATCTGATCTTCTTGCCATCCTCTAGATGTGTTCCGGGTTATTTCTAGCAACGAGTTCCTTACGTGTTCAGCTTGCACCATCTCATTATCATTTTTCTGTAAAACGGGAAAAAAGAAACATACAGTTTTTTGTATATTTTGCTTTGGTTTTTGTTTCTCCATTCTGCAGGTCCTTTAGATCATACCTCGACTTTGAAGACATTGGAGACAAGGCTGAGGTAGCGAGTCGTGTTAGCATTTGTGACCTCTAGTCCCAGAGAATCCAGTGCCTCCATTAGCCTTGTGAAGCCTCCTGGTTTGTATTCGCAAATCACCTTTACGAAAAACTCTCTGCCATCTAACTGAGCAACGTCCACCTGTGGCTGAAACTCCTCAACACAACATAAACCGATATCATGAGATTGTGATTTTAGAGTTCAGTATAGAAGAAAGGTGAGAGTTAGTTTCTTGTTATTATGCTCTAACCTCCATTTCTTGTCCTTTATCATTGGAATTCTCAAGATCAACATCTTGTTTCACGTTGGGAATGTTGGAGTTACATGAAATCCCCGGGTGAAACCCAGTGACCACTGTCCCGTTCAGGCTCATCCCTCCTTGCTGCCTATTAGATCCATCCTCAGTCTCTGAGTTCTCTTCAAGCTCGTCTTGAAGTTCCTTTGCCTCATTCTGCAACTCCTTAACGTAGTTGATTGCATCGCCAAGAATCGACGCCCTGTCCAACTTTCATGCCACAAAAACTAGTTTCAGAAACGCATAATAACTCAGAAACCACGAAACAAACCCCGAGAGGAAACAATCCGCAGATATAGATACCTTGGTTATCGTGGGAACAAGCGACCGGAGAGCATAAAGCCTATCGTTTAGCTTCTTCCTCCTCCGTCTCTCAGCCATCAGGTTCTTGGCTTGAGATCCTTTTCCTGACTTCTTCTTGTACTTTGGATCATCTTCATCATCAATCTGGTCGCTGCAATCCGACCCTGAATCCACTCTACCGTTCTCATTCATTTCCTTATCGTTAACAACTTGCTGTTCATTCACAAGCAAGCTAGGCTCGCCGATCACTGGAATCCCGTCTTCTGCCACCGTGTTAAATGGGTTCATACCCATCATTTCCTTGTTACCATTCTCTGAGAGATACCCTAAGGCTTGATGATGATAATCACTCTTCATCTTCAAGTGCTGTGTCTCGTAATCACTCATCTGAGGCAAGAAATTGAGTCGGATCTGATCAGCAGAGATATCGTAAGACGAAGGGAGATTCATCATTTCTTCTTCCTTCGAACCCTTTTGCTGGATATCACTGGATAACATCCCGTATGGCTTCGATTCGACCTCGTCTGCTACCATCATGTTGATCGTTACAGAATCATCCATCAACATGTTGCAATGTCCCATTACAAAATCCACCACGTTCTGATCTTCAGCGACCTATACGTACACAAAGCATCACAAACCACCAAAGTTTAAAAAACCAAAAACTTGGCATAATTAAGAGACATAAACATACATGTCTGGTCGCAAAGAGCTCCACTAGTCCTCCCGGTATAGGAATCAAAACCCTAGTACAGATTGTTTCCTGCAGGATTTAGGAAAACCGAAAATTAATACTTCTTGTTCATGTGATTGTGATTACTCAAAACTCCGAAAATCGGATAATACCTGCATAAAACTTGGTTCCGAGCTCTCACTCAACCAACCCGTCTGGTTAGTCAGAAGAGTCTCCGCATATATCCTATATCAAAATCCATATTTTTCCATCTCTAGACATTTCTTATGAAAGAATATATTTAGCTTGTATGTTTATATATGATCATACCCTGAATCGAGAGGTATGGAAGCTGGAAGATGAGAAAGAAATTCACAAGATTTGGTCCGAGGATGATGAAACATAACATCCCTACAACCTCCGTAGGTAAACTCTTCTGTTCCATTCTCCGCTATGAGTTCTGTCCCACCGCAACAACATCCCATCCACTTCACAAACCTGTCTCCTCCAAAACCACAATAACAAATATATGTGACGCAAGAGAAAGAAAGATAGATAGATAGAGAAAAACTCTTTAAAGTTTAACTACATAGAAGAAATCAAATCAACCTTTGGTCTTCGTTTAGTCTCCAAAGAACACAATAATCCCAAGCTCTTGCACCCACAAGAGGTCTCAATTTCTCCAACAAGTTTTGCATATTACTCTCCATTAATCTCTCAAAATGATTACTGCATATATCAAATAAAACCGTTTATTGACAAAACCACAAAACTATATTATTGCCTCAATAGTTAATGGTTTTGTTAGTAACAAAGAAGAAATTAGAAATGGCATAATGAATTAGAGAGACAAAATGTATCATTTCTCATGATGATAGAGCTAAGAATATCATGAGGAAAATATGCCAACAAGAACTTACACAAGATTCTCGGAAGAAACAAGGCTCCTCAAAAATCTTGTGACTGGTGAAAACTTGACAAGAGAAAGCCAAGAAGAGGTAGCAAAAGAAGACAAGAAATTGAAAGAAAAGAGAAGAAGAAGAAGAATAATCAATAATAGGTAGCAGCTAATTACTTCCATACAAGGTTGAGCTTTTTCGTGTAAAATAACGTCACCACAAAACTTTATTTATATATGTGTGAAAATATCTGAGTTATAATTTTTTCTTTCTTCTCTCTTATTAGGAGAAATTGTTTATAGCTTTGGTAGGTAAAGTGCAGGACATGCATGACGATCATATATATGTATGTATGTGTATTATTTTTTTGTAACTAAGCACATTAATATAAAAAGTATAATATTATAAAAAGAATTAGAATGATGAAAGGGGCAGATTGCATGAGCTAAGATAACGTGTAAAACCCTAACTAACTTTGTTGAGAGCTTCTCTTCGTTGCGTTTAGGTTATCCATTCTTCTTTCGGTGTCTCAACTACTATTTATTTTCCCTTCTTTGTTATTTTTATTATTCTATTTTAGTTTCAACGTAAAATATGTTATAGTGAGATAAAAGTTTACATAAATAATTGTGTGTATATGCAACTATTTGAGTTGAGAATAAAGGTAAATATATGATGAAAACAAATAATGTTATTTACGTATATATTGTTAAGGTGAGCTAGCTTTGTCTCCTAATAAATATCCATAGACCCAACTGTCCAGTGTCCACCTTTCATGAAGCTAAAATTCATGATTACGTAACAAACCACTCCCATAGTCCGACGTAAGTTTCTCCATCTAAAAAAAAAAAAAAAAAGTTTCTCCATCTATACATATCTACACGCATGTTCCTCTTTGAGTTGATTAGAGAAAAATTCGTTGATAGAAACCCACATTGATCAAGAGTTTAATGTTTGTATGATGGATTTTGAATTCGATTCCGGGAGAATGTATTATTTCTTGATCTTTTGGAAAATGGGTAGAAATTAAAAACCTTTCATCTTTTCTAAAAACATATTAAAAACTCTTAATTTTTAATGGTTTTTAAATCCTCACCTTTTAATAAATAGAAAAATAAAACCTAATATTAATAAACTCAACTTAAATTCATACAAATTGTTATATTGAAACAGAAATTTTTTAAAAAATTATTATTTATGATTTTCAAATTTGAGTTTATGATTTTTATCCTAAAATTAAGTTTTTGCGATAGAATAGTTTACAAGGAGACACAGAAATAGTGCTTTTAGGGACAAAGTGTCATATGAGGATTTAAACGTCTCTTTATTCGGAGATGGGATTTTCAATATGGGTCATGTAGAATATCCTTTTAACAAAGATAGATTGTTTGGTGTTCGAAACAGATTGTGCAGAAGTAGTCTCAATGGTATAGTCTCATAAAGCTTTGCATACTTTCTCCGAGATCTACTATATGAAATTGGTTTGCTTTGTGTCATTTTTTTTAGTTTTCGTTTGTTAGTATTTCTCAAAATGGTAATTTAAAAGCTGATTATTTAGCTCGATCTTCACAAAAAACACTGTACAATACAAAAAGTTATAAAAGATCAAATATATTTAAAACTACACAGAAAGTTGTAAACCATCATATATTTTAAACAAAATTAAAAAATTTAAACATTCTATATTTGGAAATAGAATGAAAATTATGTTGTTTGTTTTTTTAAAAGTATTTTTTTAATTGTTTTACTTGATTCTGTCAACAAATATATTCTTATAAAATTTCAAACTAAAATTTTAAATATTAATTAAATATTGTATTTATAGTTCGTAATAATATATGTAAAAAAAAACACTTGATCCTTTATTGTATACAAAATTAATATTATTTCTTTATCAACCACACATCAATTAAAAACTATATAACTCCATGATTAGTTACCCAATCTTGAGGAAAGAAGTTTATAAAGGTGACTTCGGAAAATAATAATCTAGAGTATTGAGCTAAACAATATCCGCCTTAGAGTTACATAAACAATATATATATATATATATCAAATATCGAAAAAGGGGAGCAAAAACACGGAGCAATCCAAAAATCAACTAGTAGATTGGAGAAAGCGGGTCATTCTTCAGGAGACTGCAACATCAAGAGTAGCACTTATGTTTCAAACGCCTGACAGTCAATCCTTTTTGAAAGGATATTGTTCATACCCCAAATTAAAGATTCCATCTCCGAGTGAAGGGGGGAGGGACACTTTCGGAGACATTTTGCACCAAGAAGTATTGTTTGATCATTTCCTTCAAAACACCACCATCCTAGACCCGTAGTTGGATCCGAAGATTTCCATGAACAATCAATCTGACATCTTAGAGATTGAGTCGGTTGATCCAATGTTTTCCTATTTACACTTGATTCAATCGGGTCTAGTTGAGCTTCTTCTTACAATAATTGTCTGCTCAAAGCGTGATTTAAAATATCTCAGGGTTCAAATTGTATTCCCTTGAAAACTTTGTTGTTCATATCTTTCCATATGAACCACAAAATCCAGGCAAAACAGTAAGTTTTCTCCTACTGGATATGGTAATCCCCAAAATAGATTATCTAGATTTGAATATTCCAAACTTAAAGGAAAACTTCTTGGAATTATAGGGATCGAAGATAATTCCCAGATTTGTCGAGAGTGTGGACACTCAAATAGAGCATGATTAATTGTTTTCTCTGTCATCTCGCACCTTTTACAAATAATATCGCATAGTATCCCACGATGAGCTAACTTTGTAGTAACCGTTAGAGATCCCGCGGCGATTTGCCATATAAAATGTTTTATTTTGATGGGGCTTTAATTTTCCACGCTTGTGTTTTCAATATTTTATAATTTGGACTCCACTCAACCATTTCTATCATGCTATATGCAAGCCGGTAACCTGACTTTACTATATATCTTTCTGAATATGTATAATACCAAATTAATCTATCCGACTTATAAACCTGACTTATAGCCAAACCCCTAATGATTTGCATATCTTTCGGTCCATAATTCTTGTAAAATAGGTAAGTGCCAATCTTTTTTAACAGGGTTAATTACTGATGGAGTTCTAATGGGAGAGACCATGGTCTTCATTGGATAGCATGAGAGAAAATGTGTAAGGCTAATTAAAGAAGAAGGAAGAATGAGTTTTCATTCCCTAGATAAATTTAATGATGCCATGTTGGTTAAACATTATTGGCGACTAATTCAAATTGAACTCTTTAGTAGATGAGTGCTAAAAAAATTCGGGTGTTGTCTTATTTTCCGACCAACCACAATGAGACACGTAGACAGATCCAAAGCTTGTCAAAAAATCCAAAATTGGACCCAGATCCATTGTTTTATTTTATTTTAGATTTATTTTTTCGATCTTTTGGGCCTTAGACATGGTCTTAGACCCACCGTTAATCATGCTCTAAGCCGATCAACGAGTAAAAAGAACTTGGACACACCGTCGGAAGACACATAATTTTCGAAATGTATTCCCGATGCAAGGAAAACGGTAGACTCTAAAATTACGAAACATTAATTTCAAAACCAAAATCAAAAAGGATAAAAACCTTCAAGTAAACAACATATGCAAAATGGTTTAAACCTGGAAAAAAAAAAGAAACTAACATCAAAATAACAAAACATCCTCAATTTACAGAACCTACCAACGAGAATTACCAAAAATATATACATCTAACCTAACGATAACATCTACTTCCTCCTATTAAGCCGATGACCGTTCTCTCAAAACCAAGAATCAAAGAAATCTTAAACATACTTCCAGATGCACGGTGAGAACGACTGATGCCCATTAACACCTAACAAGATATTAAATTCGCAAAACTGTAAAAAAAAGGGACAATCGTTCCCATTGAAACCCTCTCTTCTCTCTCCTAAAGCCAGATCTTAGATCTACTTCATCTCCTTTTTCTTTTTTCGTTTATTGATCTTCAGTGTCGGTTGATGGGTGAGGGAGTGAAGCGGTGGTGAGCGTCTTTCTTCTCCGGTGGTGTGAGGTGTGGTTTGGTCTTTGGCTCATTGCTTGTTGGTGGCTCTCCTTCACGATGGCCAGAGTAACGGTTCCTTCGTTTTGCTGGTTAAGGACAACAGCAGATTGGATCTTGTTTCTCACGGCTCGGCGGCTTGTGATTGTAGCTCCGGCGAGTAGCGAAAGTTGAGCTTTAGATCGGTGGGTTTCACCACTTTGCGTAGAGGTTAACGGTGGCTCCTTGGCAGGATCCTAGATGGCTAGTTTCGGGTGATCCTTGGCCGGATCTCGGTAGTTGATGGCTTGTTTTGAGCCGGCGTCCATCAGCTGCCTCCGTTTTTGGCTTCCTCTTTGCCGGATCTGAAGACTGATTTAGCTTTTGGAGTGGTTCAAGGAAGAACGTCGAGGGAAGTAAGGGTTAGTTTTGATGTCTCTCTTCTTGCTAGGTCGGGGAGAAGAGGTCCTGGGTCTCGGTTGTGGCGAATCTTCTTTTCCCGAAAGGAAAGTTCTGGGTTCGGTTTGTGTCTCGGCGAAAGGTTGCGACGGGATTTGCTAGCTCCGGTGAAAGTCTTTTTGTTGAGATTTTGTCCGCAAAGGAACCGTCCTTGTTAGCATCGGATCTGGAATGTGAGATTCGTGTTTTCCGGTGTACTGCCTTCTTCAGATCTCTCTTTGCTTGTGTTTCTTATTTGGGCCATTTCTTTTGTAACCCGTTAATTTTCTAGGGCCCCTTTTTAGGAATTATTGAAAAAAAAAAAAAAACATATCAAATAATTAAAAGTTAAAAAAAAAAAAAAAAAATTCGCATTTTTTACTAAATAAAAGCTTAAACCAAAGAGAAAGTAAAATGAAATTAGAAGCTACTAGGTCCCCACACGTGACTAAAAATATTTTTAAAAGTCGGTTAATTAGTAGGTGTGAACTATGAGGAGAGGATCAGCTTTTTCTTTTGTTCCCTTTTCTCGTCTCAGCTTCCTTGTTGTCAACTTCTCGAAGCCTTTGATTGATTACAACTTCTACCTTCATTCTCCTGCCCATTTATTGTTTAATTTAATAGTCAATCTCGTCGAATCTTCAACGATTCTCTTCAATTTTTAAAAGCTTTTGGTCAAATCAAATGTATGCAAAGACAGATCAAAAACCTCCTCTTCTTCTTCTTCTTATATACTTCCTCTACAAAATCTCTATTTACTTCCATCTTCTCTGCTCAAGACCTTTCTTCACCATTCCCATTTTCCCGGTAACTCTCTCTTTCTCTTGTGTGTGAAAGAAAGTTTGAAGCTTTGATCGTAAAAATCGGTGCTTTGTTCTTTTCATTACAGAGATTATTGTGGGTCTGCTTTTGTTTATCAATAAATTCAATGAAGAAAACGATGTTTCGTAATAAAGTTTTGATTTTTTTTGGTTTGATTCGAATTATTGTTGTGGGGATAGTTTTGGTACCATAGTTTTAAAGTTTCTTTATGTATATGTTTTGGTAAAGTTGTCTTCTTTTTCTCTCTCTCTTTTGGTGGAAACCAGATTGGAGTTGTTGAATTATATGCTAGTGTTTGATTTTTGTAACCCTTTTTAAAAATATTGATTTGAGGTTCTAAAGTCTTGACCTTTTTGACATACCCTGAAGTGACTTTGTTCAACTCGAGAAGCCACATTTGTTAGTGTTCTTGATGAGCTTGGTTCTTTTTTGTAATTCATGCTGATAGGCTTCTTGTTTGTGTTGTTTGTTTGCAGTTCTTTGCTTCTGATTGAATCTAGATATTGATTTAAGCTATGGATGTTAATCGGAAAGCTCACCCGGATTGTCGGTATTCTTCGAATCCTTTCCATGAATGTGCTTCAGATTGTTTAGAGAAGATCTCTCAAGGCCGTGGAAATAAGCATTCAAAGAAGCAAGGTACTTTCTTTCTCTGTCCCCACACTATGTTTGATCCGTTTATCTATGAGTATGCTTCTGTTGTGATGGATAACTACTTGAAGTTTGTGTCTTTTAGTCATACGTTTTGCTTGTTGAGCCTTTTTGAAATGGATAAAATCTTTCTTTGTCCTTCTTTATGTATTGCTTCAAGGATATATTCTTGGAGGGTTGTCTTTGATCAAGGCTTTAGCTTTCAATGGATCTGCAAAGTTGCTTCCTTTCTTTTCTCATTCTTGATTTGTTTATTACAGCTTCAAAGATTCTTAGCCTCCCGGGGAGTTTCGGTAAGAAAAAGACAGAGTCACAGCCACCGTCACCTCTGAATACAAGGAACTATCAGAACGGTGCTGCTAACTCCCCAAAGATTCATCAATCAAGACCTTCACCAGTAGCTGTGAAGAAGACGACGGTTCCAGAAGCGAACAAATCGTTCCCCTCTCTATCACCTGATGAAATCTCTATTGACCTCAATGGTCAGCATGATTCTTTCAACCATAAGGCAGAAAAGCCATCGCGAACTGTTCCTCTATCCCCAAACAGAATGGTATTTCTTAATTACCCTCTCTCACTTAACATCTACGTAGGTGTACGATACATATATATTAGAGACCCGTAGAGTCTTGGTTTTTATGTATGATCTTACAAGCAGAGAGAGTGTGATCTTAAAATGTTCTGTTTTGTTTCATTGTTGTTCAGGCTGATGGTGGCAAACCTGTATCACCACGACCTCGAGGGTATGAACACAGTGGCAAGAATGACATAGCCAGTGAGATTAGTGTGCTTAATGTTGTAAGCCCTCCAAGATCAGACGCCAATGATGATGATGATGATGAAAACAATGATTATGAGGAGGGAGTGGAGCTAGACCTTATATCAGTAATGTCGGACTCGTGTGTTTCTGTTGGAAAATACCGTGTGAACTCAAGTGTTTCCACAATCCTACAGTCAATCATCGACAAACACGGAGACATAGCTGCAAACTGCAAGCTAGAATCAGCATCAATGCGATCCCGATACCTAGAGTGCCTATGCTCATTGATGCAAGAACTTGGATCAACCCCGGTCGGGCAGTTAACCGAACTAAAAGTAAAAGAGATGGTTGCAGTTCTCAAGGACTTGGAGTCTGTGAACATCAATGTTGGCTGGATGCGTTCAGTTCTTGAGGAGTTTGCTCAATATCAAGAGAACACAGACTCAGAGAAAGAGAGGCAAGAAGGATTGGTGAGGTCTAAGAAACAAGAAATGGAGATTCAAGAAGCTGATTTGGCTCGGATTGAGAAGGAAGTAGCGGAAGCGAGGTTGAGGGTCGAGGAGATGAAAGCAGAGCTGGCTGAGCTCGAGACAGAGCGGTTGCGGATGGAGGAGATGGGATTTAAGGTCGAGAAATATAAAGGGAAGTCATTTCTTGATGAACTTCTATGATGTTTGTTAATATAAGTAAAAAAAAAAACAATACTGAAGATTAATGTTTAGTTTATGTAAAACCTGATCTGAGTCATTAAGGTGAATTATTCACCATGGGAATTATTTTTGGTGATAATAAATTACTTTGTTCTTTTTATGTATTTCTTCTTACATCAATAAATTACTTTGTTCTTATTCACATGTCTTGAATTATTTCTGCTATTTAATACAATGCTAATATTTACAAGTAGGTATATGAATTATTGTACCATATGTTTTCTAAAGAAATTGAGAGTTTGGACTGGAATCTCATTTACCATCTTTTTGTTGATTCAATTTTGGGTTTGAAATTATTATATACACATTTTAAATCATTATTCCTCAAAGTAAAGTCAGTATGTTTACCATTAAATGTTTTTGGGGATTTAAATAACAAGATTTTAGTAAATTCGATATTATTTTTTATAATATATAAAATGTCAAATTTTGTCTCTTCCAACTATTTTATCACAGGATTTTTCTTTTGGCGAAGAATCATTCCCGCGTTGGGCGCGGGATAATTAATCACTAGTTATATCTCAAAGTAAAGTCACTATGTTTACCACTAAACGTATGTGTGTATTCCATAATGCAATCTTGTGCTAATCAAAGAAACACAGCAAGTAAACTTTGAGCATAATCAGCTTCTTCTTTTCTTCACTAACATTTCAGCTTTCTACATTTTTTAATTATTGAAAATTTGAATAAATAACTTCTTGTAAAAACTTATATGATTAAATAACCTCTTTTCATATTATATTTTCAATAACAAAATAGCAAATTTGATCTATTTTGGACTTTTTTTTTGTCCATAAACAAAAACAATTCTCTCTTTCATTCTTTTGTTTTATAAGTTCTTTCTCTTGATGATGATCTCCCACATCAAGATACCACAGGTCTGATTCAGTTATACAATAAAGAGCTTGAGGATGGGCTCTCAACCCATTAAATATCAAACCATTTTTCTACTATCTGATATTTATACATGGAAAAAATCACATTTTTAACTTTCAAAATGTCACTGGGTAACGCTTTAAATCTCGAAAGAATTTTACTAACACTATAAACCACCATAATAATTTTACTAACACTTTGTACCTCTAAACTAACTTTTTTGTTTGTATCATCATAAAAAATGACGGAACGATTAATTTCTGTATGTTTAATATAAATTTATTTAATTTAATTTAAATCTAAATTAATTTTATTATTTATTACAATTAATAAAAATCTTTTTTAAAAAAAACTTCATCTTCTTTGTTTATTCACCGTCCGACCATGAAATTTCTTGATAAACCTCTGAAACTAGAAACTGAAGCACAAGAGAAGTTAAAGTAGAAGAATAGAAATCAAATAATGTAGAATCTAAGGTACAAGAAAAGTTTAAAATAGAATAACAAAAAACAAAGAATATCGAATCTTAGCCGAAAAATAAAACATTCTCCGTATCGGAGAATCAATTGGGAGATTGATCCAGGAGCGTTTTCGGTTTTCACTCTTTCCGGTGGATATAGTGAACTTAATAAAAATTTTGCACTTTTTTTTATTAATCGTAAAATTATAATAAATAATAAAATAAATTTAAATTTAAATTTAATGTTCTATCATCTTTTATGGCGGTGCAAACATGAAAGCTAGTTTGGAGGTTTAAAGTGTTAGTAAAATTATCTTGGTGGTTTATAATGTTAGTGGAATTCTTTCGAAGTTTAAAATGCTACCGGTAACATTTTGAAGGTTAAAAATATGATTTTTCTTTTATACATGTGTATATGAATTCCTAATTAATTACACTAGATTTACTCGACGAGAGTTGCGCGGGATATCAAATTAAACCGGCCACAATACAAAATGTTAAAAATAATCATAATCATTTGAATTTCAAAACTATATAAATTCATAACAATATACAACATAGAAATTATCAAAAATATTTGGTATGTACCACGTAATAACAAAAGTAATATAAGATGACTCGGACTCAAGTAGCCATCCATGAATTTTTGTCAAAAAGAGAGTTTATTCCATAAACAGATCTTATAAGTATATTTGTCTCGAAGTTTTGACCTAATCGTACCCCAAACTAAAAGTAAATTTACTGAATTTGAACATCAATTTATGAAAATGTATAAACGTAATATTCATGCCGCTTCAATAAGTTTGGAGAGCACAATTTACCTATTGAAGCAAGACAATCATGCATTAAGGAAAGTTTTAACTAAATCATGAATGTCCTTATCTTATCTATCATACAACGCTTAATCATATGCCTCAACGGTTTAATCCGATGTTGAATATGATAGTCTGATTTACTAAACCAAACTATATGATAGTATATACATATATTGAATGAATTTATTTTAGTCATGTGCATACATATATCCGATGTTTCAAACATTGGTCAATTTCTCTTCAAACATTTTTTCTCTATCATTTTTTCGTCATCTTCTATGATGCACTTGTTCGCCTCCCAATTTTTACTTTTCTTTTATCTTCTATGCTCACTTACATATAATAAAACTTTGAATTCATTCTTAACTCAAAACTAATTTCTCATTTTCATATTCTTAGTCTATTTTCTCTTACTAATTATATGATTTTCATGCTTCAGCGTAATATAATTTTACGGAAGATATATATGTGAAACTTTTCTCAACACTTATTTATAATTTTACCTATATTTAAATATTTTTACCTTTTTTATTTAGAAAGCAAATAATAATATAGATATAATTGTATTATTTTTATTGTTATATTTTATTACATTTTAATATTAAGATACAATTAATCTTTCTTTTTTTTCGTCAATGTGAATTTATACTTTTACTCTCTTGAAATATAATTTCCAAGTTTAAACATGAATTATTTCTTATACGTTAAAAAACTTATACTATCATACATTTACTATAACATTTAACCATTTATTTATTTAATCTAAAAAATAATATTATCTTAAATAGATTACTTCTACTTTATTATCATCTTTTTAAGTTAATGTTTTCAGGAAATATGAATATCTTCTTGTTATTACAAAAATAACTCTTATACCCTTCCATTTCAATTCAATTCTCTTATTCATCCTAAATTATATTTAAGGTTTCCTTATTGATAGTTTTTAAACTTTTTTTTTATTATTTTTAATAAGTTATTATTTTTTTGTTATTTGTTTGTCCATCTTAAATAACATTGGTATTACTATGAAATTTTCATTATTATTTTTATTTCTTAATTATATATTTAGGGATTATGTTTATTTTAAGTTACATATTAAGAGAAATTTAATTTAAGTGTTTTATATGTATATATGTTACACTTGTGTTGTTATTATTCAAGTAATCTTTATTTAAAATTGTGCATTAATTGAAGATTACTTCTTAGATAATTATATCTAATTAACTATAAAATTAAATATTTTGAAATAATTATTGGTGGGATCCATCATATTGATTTGGTGATGATGTGGAGACCATAAGAGGAGAGAAAACTCTCCCATTATATATATATATATATATATATAGATTTTTAATAAGTTATTAATTTTTTGTTATTTGTTTGTCCATCTTAAATAACATTGGTATTACTATGAAATTTTCATTATTATTTTTTTTTTTCTGAATTATATATTTAGGGATTATGTTTATTTTAAGTTATATATTAAGAAAATTTTAATTTTAAGTGTTTTATATGTATATATGTTACACTTGTGTTATTATTATTTAAGTAATCTTTATTTAAAATTGTGCATTAATTGAAGATTACTTCTTAGATAATTATATGTAATTAACTATAAAATTAAATATTTTGAAATAATTATTGGTGGGATCTATCATATTAATTTGGTGATGATATGGACACCACAAGAGGATAGAAAACTCTCCCATTGTATATATAGATTTATAAGAAATTTTTACAAAAGGGACACAAATGAGTTTTTCTCTCACCAATTGACAAAATGAACGTGACTTTTCACGTTTTGACAATTTGCCACTTTTTGGACAAAAATGCCCTCAACTACAAACCTAATTATGCTTGTTGAGTTTCTTTCATTTAGTTTAATTATGTTTTTATTTTTTCTTAATTAAAAAAAAATAAACTGAAGAAGAACGACGGAAAGAAATTGAAGAAAACGAAGGAGAGAAGAGGAGGAAAAATCTAAGCTGAAACTGATTTCCAATCTTTTATCTAATCTCTGAATTGTTTTTGTATTATCTGGAGACAAGCAAAACGCAACAAAATTCCGGCGAATTGCGTATCAAATCCTCTTTGAATCTCTCATTTTGCTTCAGTTTTTCCGAGACGAGTAAAAACTAACTAATTTCCGGCGACTAAGATACCGGAGTACAGATGACCGAAAAAAATAAAACTATTGAAGATGAAGAGTCGGCACCGCTCGAATGTAGTGACGAGTTCAGCGGAGAGGCAAGTGAATAGTTCACCGGAGAAGATAATCGAGATTCCCAGTACCCCACCGGAGAGCACTAGTATGGGTAAGTATCTGTAAACACTGAATTCGATTTTCATTTGGGGATGGAGATTCAGGAAGCTGAAATCTAGGGATACTGATTTCGAATCGAAGATTTAATCCCAAAGGGAGTTGTTATAACTTCTGACCAGGTCGGTCGTGTACTACAAATAGTCAGATTTTGTACTAGTGTACGTACATAAACATTTAAAATATTTATGGTCTTTTTTCAGGACAAAGACAAATCTAATGGTAGTGATAATGAAAAAGGACCTCTACATTCTGCGACCAAACAACAAGATATGTATGACATTGTAATGGTAGACATTTTTGGTGATGTACATTTACATTCCAATATGGTATGCTTGCTTTGCACATAAGTTGTCCTTAATAACAACGGACAACTGCAATGACTTCGTACCGGTAAATGCGATGTACTGGGAAATGATACCAACGTTCGAAGCAGCAACCGCCGCGGGTGTGGATGTCGGATTCGCACACTTGAATATTTGTTTATTTTGTGGGAATGATTATTCTTGAGGACAAAAATATGATAAAAAGCTATGAATTGCAATAGAAATGACTATAGTGTATTTGCTCGAAAAATTGCGTATCCTTTACATGGCTATTAGCCCTCTTATTTATATTGACAAACGACATTTAACTCTCAATTAAACACAATTATTCTCTCTTAAATGTGTCCGTTTTGGTCTTCGAGTTTTAATGCCCAACGTTTGAATTTGAATTGATTCCGATCTTCATGGGCTTCGCCTTCTGGCCCAAGTAATCCGACTTCGATTCCGAGTCATATCCCGAGGTGTGACCACTCCGGGCTCTCTTTATGATGACGCCCACTTTGATTATACCCTATAAACCACGGGCCTAATGGGCCTTATCCTCTGTGGGCCCTTATCCTGATTTCATGGCAATCTTTGGTTGGTCCCAGCCTACTGGTGCGGGATCCGACACCAACAATTAGCCCCCCAAGTCTTTCGAAGTGCTTATTCCAATTCGGAAGGCTTAATCGTCTTAATGACCAAAGATTGCGCCCGTGGGATCTTCTGGTTTTCCCGCCAAGATTTTGTCAATCCTTTAATTTCGGTATTACCCATATTTGATCGCGTGACATCTGTCACCATCATGACCGTATCTTAATTATTTACTATTAAAACGGGGAAAAACCTTTCCACTTCCCCCACGACTACCGAGGCGGTTCCATCATTACCACTTAGTTTGCGTGAGGTAACCTTTTTCATCTTTATCTTCTAGTAAAAATTTTCTTTGTTTTTCCCTGCCAAGTCTTTCTGTTTCTTTCGTCAAACTTTCTCTTCTGGAACTTGAGTTTTCCCATTTCCTTCGATGTCTTCCGACTCCGATAGACCTGAGTCTCCATCTTATGACGGGAAACGTTCTAGCCTTGACGATTGCACTCGTCCTAACGATATCGCCGGACCTCACTACAGATCTACTTGTACCATTCAATCCCTTCAACGATTGAAAGAACTCTGCCGACTTCCACCTGACGTGATGGCGGAATCGAAGATGGCCGATCCTACGGAGTCCCCGGAGGATCACCGTGATGGTTACTTTTGCGTTTATGAAATCTACTTCAAGGGATGTGGATTGACCTTCCCTCTTCCCGAAGCCTTAGTCCGGTATTTAGCGGCTCTAGAAATTTCTCTTCCCCAACTGACCCCCAATCTCCTTCGAACCATTCTCGGGATCATAACCGTTGCGGCGGAGGCTGGATATATTATCGGAGTCCCCGAGCTGAACGAACTTCTAAGCGTGAGGAGTTCATCAAAGAAAGCGGGGTATTTTTCGGCGTACCCGAACGCCAACAGGAACATCATTTCGCATCTCCCGAACAAGGATGAAAACTGGCACCATCCTTGGTTCCTGATTAAGAAAACTCCTGCTTCGATCGGAAATCTCTCCGATGTACTTCCATCGAAGTGGTCTGCGAAGCCCGGTAGAAATTAGGTTGCAGATAGTTCTTTTAGTCACCTTGTTATTTTACTAATTAAATTCGTTGTTTCATTGTGCAGCCTTCGTCGCTCCAACTCTCCCAACTGAGGACTTCGTCAGATTCTTCAAAATCCTCCTCGAAGGGGAAACCCTTTGGAATTCCTTCACCCTTGACCGATTCATAGAAGCTAATCGAAAACTCAGGATGAGCCCTCCTGGTCAACTTCAACGCCTTCCGCCCCCTCCCCCGTCTCAGGGTATGTCGGCTCGGGCCCTTGCTGCCCAACGCAAGAAGCTTTCTACTCCGATCACAAAGGCTTGTGATGAGAACAAGGCGTTGCTCGCGGCTGCCATTGACAAAAAAGATTACAGTCGGTCATTGTTAGTCGACGACGGTACCGCTGAAGGGGCCAGATCTACAGGTGCCTACAGGCTAACGCCTCGTCGTGAACGCCATAGTGACCGTTCTCCTCGAAGAGCCCGGTCTCCTCGTCATGATTCTTCTCGACCTCCCCGAGATGACTTTAGCAACGAACCGCTTAAGAATTTGATTCGCAGGAAGAGAGACAAATCTTCTCGCAGTGACTCTTCTCCACAAAGAGAGAAGTCGAGGGCCCGAACTGAGCGTTCTCCTCGTTCGTCCCCTCCTGCTGAACCGATGGGTCCTCCTCCTCCAGTTGACATGTCTTCCCAACATAGTGGTGAGAAGACCGCTCGGAGCGTATCTCCTCAGAAAGAAAGTTCTGAATCTCAAGATGCTCCCCCGAAGTCAAGACCTGCTCTTGTCCCACAGATCAAATCGCTTACAGGTAATGGTTTAGGCAACTTTAAGGGTTTTCACTTCATCTTGATTCAAAACATTACAATTCCTTCTTCTTCCTTCACAGCTATGGAGAAAGAAGGTAGCGTCTTTCGATGCTTTAAAACTCGGTCGGGTCTAATTCTGCCGGAGTTCGACAAGTGGCGTCCTGCAATTCGCGAACGCTATTTACTTCATGCGTATCACTCATCTCGGGTTAGTCTTACTTCATTCTCCCTTTTATGTTAACTTTCCACCTGGTTCATCATTTCGAGTTTATACAAAATGCCAGGCGAACAGCGAACTCAATGACATGATCGAACACTATGAAGGGTTGTTACTCAGTCAACAACAGGAGATTGAATTATGGAGAGGCAAGTTTACTACTCTTGAGTCCGACCTTCAATCATCTTCGGGCTCTAAGCAACAACTGGAAGACCAAGTAGACGGCCTCAAATCTGAGCTTGAGAAGATAAAGGGGGATCTGAAGGACCAGTATGACCAGAATTACCAACTACAGAACGAGCTGTCTGGTGTTCAGGGTAGGCTTCACGAATCTGAATCATCCGCCGACGCCCTGAATAACCAACTCATTGAACTTCGCGCGAAGTACAACGCGATTACCAAGTTGCGTGATTCCGAATTGGCAAGGTCGGCGTCGAAGGCCAGAAAAGAGGTAAAGGGACGAGGGATGGAGTTGATTCAAGGAGCCATCCGCTTTATTCAAACTGAGAAGGTTAAATCAGATCTGGAGTCAGACATCAAAGAGCACGAGAGCAACCTAATCTTGCTGGATCAAATTCACGACGATGATTTCTCCGAAGTGAAAGAGAGATCCGAGCTGGCGTCTAGTTTATCTGAAAAGAAGAATCGTCTGGCAGCTCTTCCCGCTTCGTCCTTCAATCCTCAGGATTTTGCGGAGTTTTTTACTGAATCTCCTCCCCTAAGTGAATCAGGTCTAGACTGGGCAGGTAAACACTAGTTCTTGATGCTTACTACCTTCTTCTTCCCCTTTTGTTTGACCCGAACTGTCTTCTATAGGTTCAAGTGAGACGGAGGGCATTGTCTCATCCGAAGTCCCTGCTGCACCGAAGGTCACCTCAGGAGATGTTTGTACCGAAGGGAATGAGCAAGGAATTTCTTCTGATCAAGTCCCAGCCAAGGATGTGGGTGAAAACCCGACAACCGAAGTGGAGGTCGAAGTGCCTGCTGATCCGTAGTGGCTGCGTCCACTCCGAACTGGGGCTTGTCCCATTATTATATATTTTTGAGACTTGAACCTTTATGCTTTTGTTTTTGCCTAAGGAGGCTTTATTATTAATTTCTTTTGAACAAGATATTTGCCTGAGGAGGCTTTTAAACCTTTTTCTGTTTTAGGTTTAGATCCCGAGGGGGCTTTGGTTAAAAAATTATATGCGGGTTTGCAAAGTCCGCTTTTTAACACTTCTTGGCCTTGTGGCTAGGTTTTTTCGAGATTTTTAGGCTGATCAGGCCTTTCTCTTAGAATGCGAGAGCTGAGCTCGGCTTAACACGAGTCCCCCACCTCGGGTTTAGTCAACTCGGTGAATTTGTTGGGCTTGGGCCTTAAAAAACTTTTGTGCTTAATGGGATTCTTGCCTTAAATGCGACGGTTGACCTTTCCCTTCCTTGAAAATAGGGAAAGTCGCACGCCTTTAAGGCAATAACTGCTTCTCTATTTCCAAAAACAGTTTAAACCACTCGGGCACACTATCATCATTAAATTATGGTTTCGAGATAAACCCTAGACCTATTATAAGTAGAGGCAGGTTTACCTCTAAATTTTTCCAAGGAACTCCAAAATTCTCTCGATAATTTTTATAACAATGGAAAACGCAACTGTGGTCCCCACCGATCCTGGCAGTCCTTTGTTCCTGTCCGGCGATGGCTTCGAACCGGCCGGCGTTCTCTTTCCTCATGCTGTGTTCCACTTCCCTTCGAGGGAAAAGAAAGAGGCTTACGATTTTATGGACAAGGTTAAAATTCGACTCTCTTGACCAAAATCTTATGCCTTTCACTTTAATTTATTCTTTTGGTGACAGGTTGTCGACAAACATCGCCGCTTGTGCGACGAGAGGCAGCGGCTGGGACTAAAGAGGCAAACACTCGAGGCTCGTATTGCTCGAGTGGAGAGGAAAGTGAGAGCCTTGGAAAGTGACCCCTTTCAATGGGAGTGGAGGAACTTCGACTGTATCGCGGAGATCCCGCGAATGCTCCGGATGTACCTCCGTGCCAAGGGTCAAGTTCAGGGACCGGTGAATGCCCCGACTGAAGCAGCTCTTGTTGATAGTGAAGAGGAAGACGAGGAAAATGATGACAATCCTTGGGAACGTGTCCCGAATGAACCCGAAGTTGAGGGTGGGAACGGTGCTTCCACTTCGAATTCCACATCGGCGATGAGGGAGCCTGTTCCTGAGCCCCTTCCATAAATGTTCCCTAACTCTGCTTATTTTCCCTTCTCTTCACTCTTTGTTTTGAACTCGTAATGGGCCTCGGCCCCTTTTATTTATGGAAACATTTTAATTCTCATATTATTCTTGGAGATACGTCTTTTTAATGCAGGATCGGATTGAGAGCATAAATCTCTCCGCGAATCACTCCTTTCCTAGGATAGAATCCGCAACTTAACGGGAATATGAAGTCCCTATAAATTACAGTCTCAATCCCCTTTACTCCTCACCATCCTTTTTCTTTTTAGCAGGTATGGAGTTCAACCTTCGATGTTCAGAATCTATGCCCGACTTCTCCAGGATCGGAATGATTAACGAAGATGTTCCAAATGAGCCAAACAGACGATCTTCTCCACCTCGCGGTTTCTTTAGATCCCAGATCCGAGCTCCATGTGCTTTGATCAGAAATCTCCCAATCAGGGACCAAGGAACAGCGATGGCGTTCATAGAGGCGCTTGCGCTTCAACACCGGAAGCTTACGTTGGAAAAGAAGAGGCTTCGGAAAAGGATTAACCGAATGCAACGCAGGCTTACTACGGTGTCACGAGATCTTCACATCCTCGGCTCTCACCCCGGAGATTGGATCGAACTCGGGATCTCTGACTTTGCTCGAATCCCGGATTGTATGATGCCAGTTCTAGACCTCGCAGGTCAAGGGGTTCAAGTGTTCTGCTCTCCGGGAGGGTTTTCCTAACTCGAAGTGTGCGAAGATCGACACTTTGTCTTGCTCGTTTGAATAAATGTTTTACTTTCGATTTCTTGTATGTTCGCACAGCCGAACTTCTTCATCTTGTATGTTCGCATAGTCGAACTCTTTTCCTAAGAAATAAAACGAATTTTTATTATTAGTAGCTGAACTCTTTTTTGAGCTGCCTACGTACCCATTTCGGGATCAAGCCACACCGTAGTTCATGTACATAACAAAATGCGTATTAAACATAAAACTTTTTTAGATTGATCACGTTCCAAGGTCGCTGGACTGGACTGCCTTCCAAGTCTTTCAACCTATAAACACCATTTCGAACCACTTCGGTAACAATATAAGGTCCTTCCCAATTGATGTCGAGTTTGCCCGCGCCTTCTTCTTTTTTATTATCAAAAACTCGCCTTAGCACATAATCGCCTACAAAGAATGGTCTGCTTTTGACTTTGGAATTGTAGTATCGAGCTGCTGCTTGCTGGTAATTCTGTATCCGGATTAAGGCTTGATCTCGTCTTTCATTAATGGTATCCAGCGAGTCATCGAGCATTGCTGAATTCTCTTCTTCGTTCAATGGTGCTTCTGTTCGGCGAAGACCGGGCACATTGAGTTCAGCTGGTACTACTGCTTCCATGCCATAAACTAGGGAAAACGGAGTCTCTCCGGTAGGTCGCCTTGGGGTTGTTCGATAAGCCCATAGGACGGGCTGGAGTTCATCATACCATCCTCCTTTTAAGTGACTCAAGCGTTTTTTGAGATTGCTCAAAATTGTTTTGTTCGCAGCTTCAGCTTGACCATTTCCTTGTGGATAGCGTGGAGTGGAATAACTGACCTTGATGTTCCAATCTGAGCAAAAGGCTTCGAATTCGTGCGAAATGAACTGTGGCCCATTATCAGTAACTATCTCGTATGGAACCCCATGCCGGCATATGATATTCTTCCAAATGAAAGTATTCACCGCCGAATCTTTGATGCTAGCATATGCTTCAGCTTCGATCCACTTTGAAAAATAATCCGTTAAGACCAATAGGTATTGTGTTCCTCGAGTTGATCTATGCAACGGCCCGATGATATCCATCGACCACCTCATAAACGGGTACGGGGCAGAAATGGAGGAGAATAACTCCGAAGGTTGATGGATCATTGGTGCATGGAGTTGACAACGTTTGCACCTTTGAGCGAACTTGACACAATCCGTGATCATAGTGGGCCAATAATAGCCCATTCTTTTTATTTTAAAAGCCATGGCCCTTCCGGATGCATGACTCCCACATAGACCTTCGTGTACTTCTCTCACGACGATTTCGACTTCGGGCCCAAAGATGCACAATAGGTAGGGGTCGCTAACACCTCGTTTATATAATGTATCCTTTGATAGACAAAATTTCGCGCTAGTGATTCTCATTTTCCTGGCTTGCCATTTATTTTTCGGGAGCTCGCCTGTCATGATGTAGTGCTTTATTGGCTCCCTCCAATCAGCCCCCCAATCTTTAGCCGAAATTTGGTCGATCTCATGAAATACTCGCGGTTCCGGTTCGGGATGTTCATTTGGTTCAAGGTCTGGTTCGGTATGGTCGTCCTCGATTACCGGTTCTGACTCTGTAACAGTTTCTGGAAGTACATCTGGCTCCTTGTTGTGCTTTTTCGACTTTCTCCGTTTAACAGGTGGCAACTCGACTTCGGGCTCGCCACGTTCGCGCGCTGCTGCTCGAGACCTTGTAACAACGAGGGCTTCTTTGTCAGTTTTAATGCTTCGCTCCGCGATACATTCAACCGGAATTACTCTTTTCAGTTCAGGATCTGACGTTGACGCTAATGCGGCAAGTGCATCCGCGGTTGTATTTTCTCCTCGAGGTATGCGAATTAGTTCGAATTTCTTGAAGTCTTTGGAAAGACCCTTTACTACTTCGAGATATGCTTCCATTCTTAGGTCTTTCGCTTCATAATCGCCATTGAACTGGTTAACTACTAGTTGTGAATCGCAATAAGCTACCACCTCTTCGGCTCCAACCCCTTGTGCCAATCGAAGTCCGGCAATTAGCGCCTCGTATTCTGCTTCATTGTTAGAAGCATTAAACAATAAACGGAATGACTGTTCAAGAATTTCCGATGTTGGAGATTCCAGCTTGATTCCAGCCAATCGTCCGGACTGATTTGGACTATGAAGTATTGTTCGGAGTGGCTGGTTGGTTAACACTTCGATTGGATGAGATTGGAAGTATGGGCGCAGCTTCCGGGCTGAAGTTACTACCGCAAGTGCGAGTTTTTCCATCATTGTGTACCTTGTCTCTGGATCTGTCATTGACTTACTTATGTAGTAAATCGGCTTTTGCTCTCCGCGGTCTTCCCGGATCAAGACTCCGCTAACTGCATGCTTCGATACTGAAACATACAGGTAGAGTTTCTCGTCCATTTCGGGTTTAGACAATACTGGCGGTGTGGTGAGGTATGCTTTAAGTTGCCAGAAAGCTTCTTCACACTTCTCATCCCAAAGGAAACCTTTGTTTCCCTTAAGAATTTGGTAAAAGGGAAGAGATTTGTCCGTTGATCTCGAAATAAATCTGTTTAGGGCTGCAATTCGACCAGTCAGACGCTGTACTTCCTTGAAGTTCTTCGGGGATGGCATGTTTAGAAAGGCATTAATTTGGTTTGGATTAGCTTCGATTCCTCTTTTTGTCACGATATAACCAAGGAATTCTCCGGATGGAACTCCGAAAGTGCACTTCGCCGGGTTCAGCTTCATTTGGTATCGGTTGAGAATTTCGAAACACTCTTCCAAATGCTTAATGTGATCCTCTTTCTTCAAAGACTTAACCAACATATCGTCTATGTAGACTTCCATTGTCTTCCCGAGATGCTCATGGAACATTTTGTTGACCAATCGCTGATAAGTGGCACCTGCGTTTTTTAAACCAAAAGGCATTACTTTATAACAGTAGGTACCTCTGTCTGTGATGAATGACGTCTTTTCTTGGTCTTCGGGATCCATCATTATTTGATTATAACCCGAGAAAGCATCCATGAAAGTTAATAACTCATTCCCAGCGGTAGATTCTACGAGCCGGTCTATGTGCGGGAGCGGAAAACTATCTTTTGGACATGCCTTATTGAGATCAGTGAAGTCGATACACACCCTGTCCTTTCCATTTTTCTTTTTGACCACGACAGTGTTTGCTACCCACTCCGGGTATTGTACTTCCCTTATAGATCCTATTTTTAATAGTTTGTCCACTTCATCATTTACTGCCTTTGCTCGCTCTACTCCGAGTTTTCTTCTCTTTTGTTTCACAGGCTTAAAACTTGGATCTACGTTCAATTTGTGGCAGATTATGCTTGGATCTATGCCAGGCATATCGGCCGCTGACCATGCAAATGACGTCTTGTTTTTCCTTAGAAGTTCAATCAAAGCTTCTTTTATTTCGCCAGTCAAAGTGACTCCAATTCGGACTTTCCGATCTGGTTTATCTTCTTCCAATACTACTTCGATTACCACATCGTCTTCTTTTTGCCCACTAGGAAATCTTGGAATTTCCTTCTTCGCAGGTTTCGTTAATTGCTATTGGATCTTCAGTCGATGACTGGTCAGATAACACGTTCGTGAAGCTTCTTGACTTCCTCGAATTGTTCCCACTCCACTAGGAGTTGGAAATTTGATGCACTGATGATACGTCGAGGGAACTGCCTTCATTTGATAAATCCATGGAGTCCCAAGGATGATGTTGTAGGCTGCTGGTTTATCAAAAACAACAAAATCTACTATCTTTGACACGTTTTTGGCAAGAACTGGTAGCTTGATCGTCCCGAGAGACATGGCCGATTCGCTTGTGAATGCCACCAAAGGAGACGGCGGTCCTACAATATCTGCCCGACTGATTCCCATTCTTTCCAGGGTACCTAAAAAGATTAAGTCGACCGAACTGCCCGTATCAATGAGAATTCTCGAAACTTCGAAGTTGGCAACGTCTAAGGTAATGACTAGGGCGTCATCATGAGGCCTTTCGAGGTGACATGTTTCTTCTTCGTCAAATGATATTGACGTGCCTTGAAAGTCCATTTCTTCACCTAAATTTGCTTTAAATAAAACATTTCGCCTATGCTTTTTTATGGCATTGATCGTATCTCGACAAAGCTTGGAACCTCCAATGATCACATTGATTTTTCCTTTAGAACTTCTAGGTTCTTCTTCGTTGGATTGCCTAGGTCTTTTCAAATTCTGATCTTTAGGGGTATCTTTCGCCTCGTGATATTCTTTCACGAAATCTTCTATCTTGAATTTAGAAAGATCTCCACTGGCCCACAGCTCTGCGAGGTGCTTTTTGAGGACACTACAATCTTTGGTTAAGTGTCCGGTTACCTTATGGATGTCACAATGCAAACTTTCGTCACGGACCCAAGTGTTCGACCTTCCTTTTCCTTGAAATTGTTTCCCGACGGTATTGTTGAGGGGTTGCGATCCGAACTTTTTAGGTCCTTGGTTCTCTCTGGGCTCAAATTTTTTGGTAGGGAAAGTGACCGCTGGTTTTGCTTGTTTGTTTCTTTTCGCAAAACTCTCTTTTTCGTCTTCTACTTCCATCCAGTTATTTGCACGGAAAAGTGCGTCTTGGATTGTGTCCGGTTTGTGAAGTATTAGATCTTCTTTAAACCTCGAATCATGCCATAAACCTTTTCGTAGGGCAGATAGAGCTGACTGCTGCGAGATTCTTGGGAGTTTTGACAGCACCCCCTTGAATTTGGTGATGAAAGTTCTAAGTGACTCATTTGGCCCTTGTGTTAGATTCCAGAGGTCAGCATCCGAAACGCTTTTATCCATGAGGATAGAATATTGTTTCAGGAAAACAGCCGACAACTCGTCGAAGTTATTGATTGAGCCTGGTTCCAGCTGAGTGAACCACATTAGTGCTTGACCGCAAAGATTTTCCGAAAAGAGTTTGCAGTATCCTGCATCCTCATCAGCTTCATCCAATTCGACTCTTCCGGCGGCAATCAGAAAAGCTGCGAGATAGCTTTTTGGGTCTTCTAATCCACTGTACGGATCCAGTTTGAGTTTCCGAGAATCTTTGATTCTCAAATTTGCAATTCGCGGAATGAAAGGAGTTCGCCTAGCTTCCTCGATGACTCGGTTAATGTCCGGCTCCGAACTGGTGGCCTGGTGGAACTTTGACTTCATTTCTTTTAGTTCCTGGCTAACCTTCCTCATGGTTTCGAGCTGATCCAAGCTCTCTTGATCATACTGATCCAGAAGCTGATCTTCATCTCCGAGCTGCGTCTCTTCTTCCACATCCGGTTGGATTGTCGGGTTAGAAGTTGTTTGTTCGTTGGTCTCACTTCGCACACGGGAGTTTGGCGTACTGAACATGCTTCTTCGGACTCCCACGGTACTTCCTGCACCTAGAGAACGAACACGAGATTGAACAGCATTGATGTTTTGACCAAGAGATACCTGGGTTGTTTTAAGCGTGTCCACAGCTTTTTCCACATCCGAGAACTTCTGCGACATTTCTGTTATGGCTTGCTGCATGGTCTTGAGAGCCTCGGCTACTGTCGAATCAGGGATGCTTGTTCCAGACATTGCTGCTTATCTCGGAAATGAGAGAAATCTGACAACTCAAGAATCTTCTAGATCCCCACAGACGGCGCCAAAATGTGGATGTCGGATTCGCACACTTGAATATTTGTTTATTTTGTGGGAATGATTATTCTTGAGGACAAAAATATGATAAAAAGCTATGAATTGCAATAGAAATGACTATAGTGTATTTGCTCGAAAAATTGCGTATCCTTTACATGGCTATTAGCCCTCTTATTTATATTGACAAACGACATTTAACTCTCAATTAAACACAATTATTCTCTCTTAAATGTGTCCGTTTTGGTCTTCGAGTTTTAATGCCCAACGTTTGAATTTGAATTGATTCCGATCTTCATGGGCTTCGCCTTCTGGCCCAAGTAATCCGACTTCGATTCCGAGTCATATCCCGAGGTGTGACCACTCCGGGCTCTCTTTATGATGACGCCCACTTTGATTATACCCTATAAACCACGGGCCTAATGGGCCTTATCCTCTGTGGGCCCTTATCCTGATTTCATGGCAATCTTTGGTTGGTCCCAGCCTACTGGTGCGGGATCCGACACCAACAGCGGGGAAGCTAGTCATGTACCACATCAATCAGCTTCATCTTGAAGGCCTTCCCATGTGGCAAAGAGCGTGGAGGTTTGTCAACACTCGAGGATGTATTGGACGTTTGTACCTACGGACACTGCTGCCAAAATTGTTTTTTCTACTGGTACACACGAGAGCTCTGCATTTTATACTAGAGGTGACATGGTTATGAAGGATGAAGCAGGCAATTTTTCCTCGTATGACTATGCTTCGGCTCTAAGCTTTACTTTATTTCTTATGAATCTACGCTACTTCTCGGTTTATATCTATGTTTTGTATCTCCTTTTCCAAAACTCATGTTATGAATGAATGAAGTTTAATTTTATGAAGACAACACATATGAATTATTAAACGTTTGATGTTCAAGTCATTGGTATACGTACATAGTTCAGAACACTAATATTACCGTACACAGCCACAAAATGGTAACAAAAACGTAAAAATATGTACGTACACATGATCCAGTTATTCATTATGAACGTACACTTGTCAAGAATGATATGTTAAACGTACAAAGTAATAATAAAATAGGCCATATATTTAAGTTTGGGGAGTTAAACATCCTATAAAACGACAATATTTGTTTGTAATTTAACGCATCAATTAGATTATAGAAATAGGAAATGTAGTTTTTAGAAAACAGTAAACAACAAAGCAATATGCACTCCTTCATACTAATAAACCACCATCTTTATATCTTCGACTTCCGGTATATCCGGATCAGAAAACAACTTTGAGACAGGACCATGACTCACAAGGTTTGGATTATTTCTTCCGGTAACCCACCAGCAAACGAGCGCAACCACAATATTGCGCCGAGTATAACTCCGGAAGTAATGTTGGAAGTCCAAATCTTGTTGATTTTGTGCTTCACATTCTAAAATTTCCTTGCTAAATTAGATAGAAAGATAAACCTGATCATCAAATGAGAAAAGTAGTTTTATTTGCAAAGGTTAAAAGTACGTACTATCTATCTTTGATCTTAAAAGGTAGCTTCACACCGTAAAAGTCTTCGGTCATGCCGCCAACCTCAACCAACGGACTAACCACATATGGTGTAGGAAACCAAAATATTATGGAAGTATGGTCATAAAATATACAAAAAATAAGGTTTAGATTAAACTACTAACCGTTCTTATCAACCGTCTTCTCAATAATGTAGTCGAATGGAATAAAACCGGTGCGAGTTTGTGGTTGATAGATATAAACCGAGACTTTACAAGGGTTTTTGATAGCAGGAACGTGGAAAAGTGTGAGAAGAATTTGTGGCTTAAATAAGAAAAGTTTATAACTGATGCAATGGTTAATTCGAAAAGGTGCAACGTTTGAGATACAAAATTGTGTAACCGTCTATAACCGTTTGTGGTGTAAGGTATACGTACAAGGAGAAGATCAGAAACGTACATAGTTATACGATGGCAAATATAAACGTACACCACAATAAACTTTCGTACACAAAGTACCTACATAAACATACACTGTCAACACTTCGACAAAAAACAAACACACAAAATTAAATAGGATTTTTGCAAGTCTTCTTGTTATGACCTTCTTGTTTACATCTTGTACACTGATTAGGAATAAATCTTTTTTGTCTTCTTTCTGAACTTGAGAACCAAAAAATTTAACAACAAATCATGTATATAGACTGTCACCAATCTAACACTGGCTTTTCCTATACGTACACGTTGACTTGTGTACGTATACTCTACCATGGTTTTTGGTGAGTTTTCACTCCCCGACCCAGGGTTGGTTTCAACATCAAGGCCATCCATCGTAGAAATACTATTCATGCCTCCCTTGACGGTTGTACTGAAAGACATAAACAAGTTTACACTAGGATCCCCAACACGAATCAAGAAAAATGTATCCAGGCTCATTTGATTGTCAATGTAGACAAGAGGGCGTATACGTTCTATCATCATTGACATATTTCTCGGCATCCAGTAACTTATTATTGGATGCCATTCAGTAGAGTTCAAATTGAAAACCTCACATAATGTACATGCCAAATCCGTATACGTCATGTTTTTCCTAACACGTACACACCGACCATAGCTTCCTTTCTCAGGTTCAAATTTCCATTCTTCTTCTGTTAATCTCCACTCACCAACCATAATAAATACTAGAATCTCCATTAACATCCTGCATCATAAATTCAGGAGAACCCCATTAAATGCAACTGAGAACAACTTTTATAGCTCCAACTACAAAAAGAATGTCCAACTACACACTTAATGCACATAGAATCTCCTCATTTAGTATTTACAACAAAATAAATGTAGAATCAAGACAGGAAAAATAATTTTTCCTGAAGTTTAATATCCAATACAATTTTGTTTTCTTTCAAATCAAAATTCAAGTGTATGTAATAGCTAAAATTTATTTTTACAACTTCATTACTTACCACGTTCACTGTTTTTCTTTTCTGCAAACTTTGTTAAACAACAAAATCAAAATGGCCACAATCTCATTCGTTCATAGATATTTGTGGGAAGTTTTTTTTTTCTCTATACAAAATCTAAACAGTGTACATATATATGATCTAAGAGAAATAAAATAAGATGTGATGATGAGTTTGCATTGATTATAGTTGGTATTAGTCATGTCTTTACTTTTTTAGCATTTAAACCCCTTTATCACAACATATTTTAATTTTTTTAATCGGCTTTGATACACTGTACACGCGACGGAAATAAATAAAAAACGCCTCTACTGTAGCTAACGAGATACTGTATACGTAACCAATGCGCCTAACTAATTCGTTCGCTGTTACTGTACACCGGTTTTGCTGGAAGGGCAATTTCGTCCGAAAATGACATAATTGTCAAAACTTGAAAGCTCTCCTCCACTTTGTCAAAACGTGAAAGAAAAACATGGTCAATGGGCCTGCCCCGTAATTAACCCTAGATTTATTGGGTTTTTTTAATTTTTAAGAAAAGCCCATTTTAGTTTCAAACGACAAACCTAAAACCAAAAAAACCCTAATATCTAATTGTAGCCGACCTCTCGCATTCTTTAACTTCATTTGAGAGATATCACAAGAGAAAACACAGAAAATGGCGGCGATGTCAGATCTTCCACGTGAATTGTTAGAGGATATCCTCTCTAGGATTCCGTCCGAGTCTCTAAGAGAATTGAGATTTACATGCAAACTATGGAACGCTTTATATAAAGATCGAGGGTGCATAAAAGAACGCTTCCACAAAAGAACAGCAAGGGAACTGATCATCGTCGTGTTAGATGGAAGTGTTTATTCATTGGACGTTGATTACCTTGATATCAATGAAAGACTCGTCAGCAACGTTATAGGCGGAATTCAAGTCAGCCGCTTTAATCGTACTTGCGATCTTGACTTCGATGATATATGTGTATCTGATGTCTTTCACTGCGATGGTTTATTGTTGCTTCGTACCGAAGTAACCAACATGCTTCTTGTTTGGAACCCATGTTCGGGTCAAACCGGTTGGATCCAACTTATGTACCATCAAACGACCAGCATCTTTGCCCTTGGATACCATAAAGAATTGTGCGATAGCTACAAAATCTTGAGTATTGAGGAATATCCAATATTGGGATTTTCAAAGTTTGAGATCTATGAGTTGAACTCTAATTCATGGAGGGCTCTTGATGACGTCCTCGATGACGTGACCCTCGGCTGCATCATACAATCTCGTGGGATGTCTTTAAAGGGAAATACTTATTGGATTGCGTCACAAGTCAAAGGCTTTGTACTACTAAGTTTTGATTTCACAACAGAGGGATTTGGACGTCTTAATCTTCCCTCTCAGAGTCTTGGCTATGAAGTTTTGGCACTATCTCTTGTTAGAGAAGAGAAACTTTCGATTTTGCAACAGAATCAGGATGCGTCAAAGGTGGAGATTTGGGTGACAACTAACGATGAGATTGATCAGACCAAAGCCTTGTCTTGGAGCAAGTTTTTGTCAGTGGATTTTAACTCTTATTTTCACCTTAAACTTACGTGTGATGTAAGTTTCTTCATCAAGGACGAGGAGAAGAAAGTTGCCGTATGTTGTGACAATAAAGGAATTGCATACATTTTTGGAGAGAATTGTGACTTTGGAAAAGTCGAGATTGGAAGTATACAGGCCTTTAGATTTGCAGCTGTGTCCCAAGCTTGGTTCAAATTCAACCTGGAGGCACTAGGCAACATTAGAGTCCTATATTCTAAACCAGTATGGAGAATAGTTAGTTAAAAGGATATATGTAGTAACTAACTACAAAAGAGAAAACAAACTTAGTAACTATGTTCCTATGGCTTCAACAGTAACATGGATTTTTGTACAAGATAATAATACATCTTACTTCCTCTTAATGCTAAAACTCAGTAGGCTTCACCATCTCCGCCTCATCCTCTCAACTACGTTCAGACCAAAGTTAATCTCAGCAGCTTAGATGGTACTTGCAATCTTAACTTAAATCAAATCTCTATATTAGATGTCTTTCACTGTGACAGTTTGTTGTTGTTACGTACCATGAATAACAACATGCTTAATGGTTTGGAACCCTTGTTCGGGGCAAACCGGGTGGATCCAACCTTTGAATCATTACACAAGCGGCTTCTTTTCCCTCGGATACCATAAAGAACTTTGAGATAGCTACAGAGCCTTGAGGATCTTGGATTACCCAAAAAGGGTTTTTCAGAGTTGAAGTATTTAATTATGAGTTTCCTTAGATCATGAAGGGGCTCTTGATGACGTCACTCTCGGCTGCGTCATTCAATCTCGTGAGGTGTCTTTGAATGGGAATTATACTTATTGGATTGCTTCAAATTATAACATCAATTATAAGATCTATCAAACCAAAGTCTTGTTGTGGATGAAGTTCTTGGCAGTAGTGTGTTTGAACTTTGAAACATAATTATGACCATAAATTAACGTGTGATGTAAGTTTCTCCATGGACGAGGAGAAGAAAGTAGCAGTATGTTTTGACAAAGGAGATGAATACATTTTCGAAGAGAAGTATGATTACGGAAAAAAAAAATACTGCATTTTGGAAAGGAACGTGACTACGGAAAAGAGTCGAAAGGCGGTTTGTGAGGAGTTGGATGCAAATCTTTTTGTCCCAAGCCTGGTTCAAATTTGACCTGAAGGCAAGAGGCAACATTTCTAACACCAGCCCATAGACAAGAGAAAATAGAAAGGAGATATTAAGTAGGGAGTGATTGGTAACATGAGTTACCATGTGTTATGAAGATAAACACGTCACCAATCATGATTTTTAAGAAAAAAACTTGAGTTTGAGATTCAAGTTTGTTGAATTATGATTGACTTAGGTTTTTGAGTTATCTCCTTTGTAAAATTGTTAAGTCAAAACTTAACTCAAAAACATGGAAATTTTCATGAGTTAATTAAAATGTGGTAAGTTGAGTTACAATTTTTATTTATAGCGAAAATTAGATTTTAATTAGAAGAATATATTTCTTTGTCTTAACTCAATTTGAATAAAGGGAGAAAAAATTTGTAGAGGAGATATTCGGCGACAACTTTGAGACGGTTACAATCTACTTGCAAACGATAGAACGCTTTATTCACAGTGATTTTTACAATACTCAACATGAGATGTGATAGTGATAGTTGCATATGATATATGTATGCTTTAAAGTGCTAACTTAGATAGTAATTTTCAAAATTAAGAACATGTCTGAAATCCTTTTAACTAATATTGTTTTAAATTTGCATTATTCGTCAAACTCGAGATTCAAAGTTGATATGTATATCATATACGGTTTCACAAATATTTTATCTTTCAAAAAATTTTAGCGAAAACAATGTGTCCTTTCTTCTTTTACCTTCTTTTTTTACAGATAGAAGTACCTTGTTGGAGTTGGATCCTTGATTAAATCCTACGACATGTACAGGAAATAAGTGTCAAGTGAGAAGAAGAACAAAGCGAAGCAGAAGTGAAGAAGAAGAAGTTGTCATGAAGTGAAGTCAACGACAAAGGAGAAGGAAGCAAAGTCAACACGAAGTAGAAGACTAATGGGCTGCGGATTATTGAGGCCTAAACAAGGTAATAAGAAGACTAATGGGTTGATGGAAAAAAAAAAAAAAAAAAAAAGAAAGACTAATGGGCTATAGATTATTGAAGTCTAAAGACTAAAGTATAACCTTGCTTGTGAGCTTGGTTATAATCTTAGGATAATGATGTCTAGAAGTATGGTCTAAAGCAACTGTGTAGTTAGTAGTAGAAAGTACTAAAAGTATGTGTGAGTGTTGTAATAAAAAAGCAATCCAATGTTATAAATGTAGAAGATTAAAGATTTCTCTCTTCTTATTTATGTCTTTGTTAGACCAAGAAACTTCACAAAGATAAAGAAATAGCTTTGAGAAAAATGGTTTCTTTGTCTCTATTAAAACAGAAAAAGGAATCAGAGAGCGAGGAAACTGACCTCAAAGAGTGAAGAGAGGTCAGAAATACAACACACCTACATGAAGAAATGTAGCACAATATTTGATTATTTCAGATACCTTTCAATAAAACTGTAACATTTTATAATAATTGAATCCACAGGTGAGTAAGAGTAGGTGCAATGTGTCCTTTCTCCTTTTTACCTTCTTTCTCTTTTGTCTGAAAAGTGATGATTGAACAAGAGAAATAATGTAAGAGAAGAAAGGACACATTGCACCTACTCTTACTCACGTGTTGACCTCCTATTTTCTTCATTTTTTTTTTTTTTTTTTTTTGTGCACCAACCTCCTTTCTTCTTCTTTTTGTATGGTTTTTGTCTTTTAAATGCAGAAATATTATAGTGTTTTTAGTTTATTTTTTGTCTATATTTATTTTTTGGTAATTGGATAGATTATGAATAAAAAGTCTACAGTTACTTTTAAGGTTCTTAAAAATCAAATATTTTTACCATTTAAGATGTCTAGAGTGTTAATTTTTTTTTAATTAGTATAGAGAATTTACAATAGTATGTGCATGTGTAGGTTAAAGCTCTAATTATGAAAGTAGACTAATTACAAGATTATCCCCGAAATATCAATCCTCTTGGTCCAATTTTTTTTTTTTTTTTTTTTTGGTAAAAGGTGAAATTTTTTACCATTTTGAAATTTTTGACAGAAGTTACAGAGAAAACAAGATCGGATAAAAGCACGCTACAGAAAATAAAAAAAAAAACAACATTACTACTCAAAAGCTTGGGATCGCTGTTGAGAAATCATGGCCAAATCGCGAGAAGAAACACCGATTCCGAGTCCGCGAAACTCGGAAATTTGCGTGATTGTCATGATACCGAAGTATTGGAATCCTCTTGGTCCAATTTTATAACAAATACCATCGTTTCGCCATTTTGGAGTTGCTCACTACTTTGTGTTGGCATTTCCATCAAACGAAAAACACAAAGAACAAGATATGAGATATCGTGAGAGTCAAAAACTTAAATGAGTAATCTAAATTTTTTTAGTGGATTTTGTGTTTTGATTCGATTTAATCAAATCCTGATCAATGGTTAAAGTTGAAACTATTCACTAATAGTAATATCTCGTTTAATTTTGGAAGAGGACGAGACAAGATTGGAATTCACAATAATGCTGATGTTTGTACCGTGCTAAACCAGCACGTTGTTTCGAGAAGTTATCCCCATAATGGCATGTGACCGGTTTAGCTTTCATCGATTTAGTCATTTATCGTCAAAAACATCGAATAAAAAGTCGATTATTAAAAGATCACAGTACTGTACATTATTCCACCGGTTCAGCTGGTCTTAATCAACTTTTCAACTAAACCAATTATTCAAGATCAAATAACATACATAATGGATATTGGTTTTAATCTAAACCCGGTTCAGTTATCCAATCCTCAATCACTCACCGTTTGGCTCTTTACTCTTGCATAACTCCTTAAGAAGCAAATCTAAATTCTTCCAAGACGAACCAGTCCCTTCGACCAAAGCTGCTTTTGCCATTTTTGAGTATTCTTTCACATTCTTTCTTGCGGTTTTTCCCGTTTCTCCTTCCATTAGTTCTTTAACCTGTAAAGTTAAAATATTTTGAAAAGTTAAAACGTGGTTAGTTACCATTAATTTACTGTAACAATTTTTTAGATTCACTAATAAAAATAAAAAAGCATTCTTCTTTTTCGATACCTTTCGACTTATTTCATCTCTTGTCACAAATCCTTGCACACTACCATTTTGCGTTTCAACTCTTACTCCGACCTTTATCTCCTCCACAATCATTTTTGCATTGAGCGGTTGATCGGCCATCATTGGCCAAGCCAGCAACGGGACCCCAACGCATATGCTCTCTTGAGCTGAATTCCATCCACAATGGCTCAAAAATCCTTTGACACTTTCATGTGACAATATCTCCCATTGGTCAACCCAATCTCTCACTATCATCCCACTCTCTCTTATTCTATTGTTGAATCCTTCTCCAATAATCTCTTCCACGTCTTTTCTCGTGACCCACAGAAAGTTCACCTTTAAGGAATTAAATACGTCATGAAATGAAACACTTATTAATATTGACTCGACATGTGCATACGGCATACCTCACAATAATGCATAACTTGTATAGTTTTCCATTATATTCTAGACCATGTATTTAGGTCGACGGAAAACGTAACGTAACGGTAGAAAACACGTGTTTATTAACTTAATACCAACTTGCGTAATTAAAGTCATTATATTCAGGGCTAGTCATGGACATGGCTCCCCAATTTCAATATTAAAATAAAATGAAATATTGTCAAAATCTGTAATATAAGATTAAAATAAATAAAATGATAGAGAAAACTAAGATAGAGAAAACAAAGTTTATTATAATATTGAAAATGTTAAGTATTGGTTGGTAAAGAATTACACAAAATATACAACTCCAGTTTTTCCTTTTTCAATTATTCTTTTTTGGCAAAAAAAATTGATTAAACATAGACAACATTTTTTAGAGTTTGGACACAATGTCTAATCTAAAGTATAACACCTGATTAATGTCTGAAAACCTCCTTGAACGGTTAAATCAAAAGCGTCTACATAGATGAACGGTTCAATAAATTTCATTTGGTATGGACTATTATGACCTTTAGTTCTAGTACGTACCTTGGAATCTTCCAAGCCTAAAGCTAGTTCCTTGAGCTGCTTGTTCGATATCTCTGCCTGCGTTCCAAACGCCACGTACAAAACCGGACGCCCCTCTTCTCGCTTCCGGTCCAACCAATGAATCCAAGCCGGTTTAGCACTCTCCGATTTAGGAGGATCGGTCAAACACAGTGGCCCAACACACCACGACTTTGGTCTATCAGAGTGATTCTTGTTGTCATCAACAAATGCTGACTCGAGCTCGTAGAAACTATTCACTAAAAACCCATGGCTTGTGGTGGTAGAAACCATTTGGTCTATGAATAGTTCGTGAGCTGGACCCGATTGTTTTGGATCGGTAAGAACATGGTCGAGATCACACTTCTTAACATGGATCCATGGAAAGTCCGGTACAGTGACCGGTTCGGTATCAGATTTAATTTCCGGTTCGGTAAAGAGTTTGTGTTGGAAAGTAGAGGTGACGACGGCAGAGGCGTAAGAGTTAATACCGTAAAAGACCAACCTAGGAATCTTGAACTTAGCTGCGGATTCCGATGTCCACCAGAGGAATCCATCGGAGACCATGAAAGAAACTTGAGGAAGATTCTTGAGTGTTTCTTCGAAGAAAGGTTGGAGAAGCTTCGTGGCGCGTGTGAAGGGGACGTAAAGTGACATGGATGGGAGCATGTCGGTGCTCTCGACGCCGGGAGGGATTCCGGTGATGTTTTCCGGGAAAGGGAGAGAGATGACTTTGATCTCTTTCGTGTCCGAGAGGAAGTCTGAGATGAAAGGTTGGTTCTTAGGAGTGGTGAAGACGGTGACGGTGACGGAGATGGTTGGTTCTTTGCGGTGGTGACGGAGGAGGAGACGACCGAATTGGAGAAGAGGAATGATGTGACCTTTTGACATGTAAGGGAAGAGGACCACGTGATGATGTGTTGAGACTGCCATGGAAAACTATAAGTGTTGTTTGTTATCTTAGATGTGTGGAACTATGTGTGTTCGGCTCGAAATAAGTCTCTATATATAGGAAGTAATAATATTGATTACATATAACGGCAGTGCATAAAATAATGTGTCGACGTCACTAGTCTCATTTGCTCACCTTTTTTGCATGCAAGAATCCGGGCTCGCCATTATTAGTTTTGTAACCAATAACAATTTCTGCAACACTTTATAAAAGCTTCTTTTTTTTTTTGTTTTTTGGATCAAAACACTTTATAAAAGAAGAAATTTTCTGTAATGTGAAAATATGATAATTTGTAAATCGGTATTCTGTAATGGAATTAAGATGAAGTTTACCCTTTTATGAAAAACTCATCGGACACGTGATTGGTTGATTTTAATAATTTATATTTAAAATACTAGGACTCCGGACCCCCGCGATGTCGCGGGGGAAAATATTTCAAAAATTGTTAAAACAAATATCAAACGAAAATTAATAATAACGATGGTAGATGATTAAATGTTATAACGATTTATAAAATAAACTTAAAGTTGCAATTTTTCGTGAAATAAACTAAATGTTGCAATGATTCAACTAAACGGCTGCAATCATTTTATGAAAAATTACGATAAAAAGATGCAACCGTAAAAAATATTTACTCGGATTGCAACTTTCTCAAAAAACATAACGTAAAATAATTTTTTTAGTTTTAAAAAAATAAATGAAATGTTGCGATATATCAAAAGTTGTAGCGGTTCGTCAAGTTCGTCAAATAAACTAAAGATTACAATGGTTCGTAAAACAAAACCAAAAATTACAATGATTGGTCAAATAAACCAAATGTTTCAACGGTTCAATTAAACGATTACAATCTCATTTAAATGCATTTTGGTAATTAAAAATTAAAAATATTAATTTATGAAAATTTATACCGAGAGACGCGACGGTAGATAATTAGATGTTATACCAATTTGTAAAATAAACTAAAGGTTGCAATTGTTCGTGAAATACAAAACAAAATATATAAATCAAAGGTTGCAATCGTTCGTGAAATAAACTAAATATATAAATCAAAGGTTACAATTGTTTGTGGCATAACCTAAAGGTTGCAATTGTTCGTGAAATAAACTAAATATTGTAATAATTCGAATAAAAGGTTGCAACTGTTTATGAAGAGGTACAATAAAAAGAAGCAACCGCAGAAGATATTCGGATTGCAATTTTCTAAAAAACATACCCGTAAAATATAAATTTTAGTTTAAAAATTAAAAATATATCCATATGTAAACTATGAAATAAAACCAATTTTATATGTAATTTACTTGTTTACGTAAAAAGAAATTCAATAAAACAACATGACCGTACAAAAATAACTGTAAGAAAAACAACCATAAATATTTAAACGAAAGGTTGCAATAAAAAGACACAACCGTTCTGATGTGCAAATGGTATTTATTGGAAACGACATAACCGTAAAAAAATAACCGATTAAAACGAAAATTACGATAAAAAAACGCAACCAAAATAACCGTAAAAAAATAACTGATTTAAACGAAAGGTTGCTATAAAAAGACGCAACCGTTCAGATGTGTAAATGGTATTTATTAGATTGCTATTATATATAGATTACTGATTTGATTGTTAAGATATTCTCATGAGTTTCTATGTAAATGATGGAGATGGTGTATGGAAAGTTGATTCCCTTAAATATATTTTCTGCAAAAAATGATAATTTGTGTAAATACTTTGGACAGGACACTTTCTCACTGAAGCAAAGTCCATATGTTCTTCAAAATTCTTCTAGAAAGATTATATTTGAATAAATATAAAAATCAAAGAACACGAAAAGTATCCAAGATTCTCTTCGGAATCTTTCGGATTATATCATGAATCAATTATGGATTTGCCATTTTTTGGGATGGCATTTGTGGATTTTGTCCTTTTTCAGGCTACGGAAATATGATTTAACATGCGTTTTATTCGTTATGTTTGGGTTTAGTCGGTTGTGGTTGTTCTTAGGGTTTAGTATTTTGTATAAACTACGTATTTTTACCAAAAAAAATCCGAAATACGTACATTTTTAAGTGTTAGAAAATGGCATATCCGTAAGATTTTAGTAAAAATGGCAATTTCAAAAGATTTCTATGAAAAATGGCAAAATCAACAATAATCCCTTATATCATTAGCCTTTAATTTGGATATTAATTATTAAATGAACACATTTACATGACCCAAATCTGCTCACTTTCGAGAAATTATGCCCATAATGGCATGGTGAGACTGCTTTAGCTTCATCGGTAAATATTAATCATAGTCAAATTATCAAATGAAAGTCATTTATTGTAATCAAGATCAACTTTCCAACTAAACCAAGACTTACACATAATGTATATTGGATATACTGGTTTTAGTAAGCAAACCGGTCTAAATCCGGTTCAGTTATCCAATCCTTAATCACACTCTACTCATTAGCACCGTTTGAATCTCTACTCTTACATATATAAGTCCTTAAGAATCAAATCTAAGTTCTTCCAAGACGAACCAGTCCCTTGGACCAAAGCTGCTTTTGCCATTTTTGAGTATTCTTTCACATTCTTTCTCGCAGATTTTCCCGTTTCTCCTTCCATTAGTTCTTTAATCTGTGAAATAAATAATACTTTTAACCACTTAAAAAAAAGAGCATGATCTTGAACGTACTTATAAAATCAAATTTATTTGTTTCTATCTCGATACCTTTCGACTTAGTTCCACTCTTGTCACGAATCCTTTTACACTCCCATCTTCCGTTTCAACTCTTACTCCGACCTTTATCTCCTCCACAACCATCTTCGCATTAAGCGGTTGCTCGGCCATCATCGGCCAAGCCAGCAATGGGACCCCAACGCATATACTCTCTTGTGCTGAGTTCCATCCACAATGGCTTAAAAATCCTTTGACACTTTCATGTGACAATATCTCCCATTGGTCCACCCAATCTTTCACTATCATCCCACTCTCTCTTATTCTATCGTTGAATCCTTCTCCAAGAATCTCCTCCACGTCTTTTCTTGTGACCCACAGAAAGTTCACCTAAAGGGTCTAACACGTCATGATTGATATAAAATTACTTTTGACTCGATATGCATTTATAACCATACCTTACATTTAATGCCTGATTTGTTTAGTGTCGAATTCTAGACTTAAAGTCAATGAATTAGGTCGACGAAAGTGCGATATGTCATTAATATATAAGAGTATATGAATAAAAAATTTATCAATCTCTTTTTTAACTATTTCATTGCATTGATTAAACTCTTAAAATTTACCAAACACGTCATCAAATAAACACTTTTTGGCTTTCAATGGTAACCCATTTTAAAGCTGTACAGCTTTGACAGTTACCAATCACAAAAACTTTATGAAAAGCGGTACACTATAACATAAACAGTTTTTTTTGGACAAAAACAAAAACAAATTAAAACGGTTACGGTTAAATACTGTTATGGTTAAATACGGTTATGATTAAATACGGTTATAACGGTTACGGTTAAATACGGTTATAACGGTTATGGTTAAATACGGTTACGGTTACAACGGTTACCGATAATTACGGTTATAGTTATTTGATGACTACAATACGGTTAATATCGGAGGCGAAATCTTACGAGTTACCTAACTTATTATAATACTTTTCATAAAATCAAAAAGTATGTTACAAACCAAATTTTTTTCATTTCGAGCAAAATAACAGTATAACATATTTGTTTGAGAAAAAGACCATTTTTTATAACGTGGATTTTTTCATATGCGGTATCATTTACTTTTTTGAAAATCTTAATCTGAACATTCGATAATTGTTTTTACATTATATGGAGTTACAATTATATTTTTAAAGTTTTAACAATAACGGTTAACCATATGGTTAAATAACGATTTTCATATGTTTACCGTTAATTAACGGTTACGGTTAATATATTTTTTAACAGTAACTAATTATTTTTTACGGTTAACGGTTACGGTTTTTAACCGTTTTATACGGTTACGGTTGAGAAACGGTCCGGTTACGGTACAACATATGGTTACGGTTAGCTTTTGGTCATGCACCGTAAAACTAGATTAGTTACGGTTAAAAAAATATACTAACCGTAACCGTTAATATACCGGAAACGTATCAAAACCGTTATTTAACCGTACGATTAGCCGCACGGTTAACCGTATTATTAACCGCATAATTAAACTTTATAAAATATAATTGTAACTATGTATAATGCAAAAAAAAAAGTCTCGAATGTTCAGATAAAGAGTTCCGAAAAAGTAAATAATACAGCCTATGAAAAAATCTCATTAGAAATAATGGTTTTTTCTCAAACAATTATTTTGGAATGTTATATTGCTCAAAATGAAGAAAATTTTATTTATTATAGGACTAGTAAATTCATATTATTATTCTAACAATAAAATATTGTTCATTCTATATAATCTTAATTTTCATATGTAATTATATACTAAAGTACATTTCTATGTAATTTTTTTTCTTTCTAAATTCTTAATATTATTTATTATGTGTACCGCTATGATGTTTCCAATCAGAGTAAATTTTTAAAATTTGTTCTGCGTTATTTTTGGTACAGCTTTCATGTTTTATTCTTTTGTACAGCTTTGCACTATTCTTTAACAGCTAACAGCTCCAGCTAACAGCTTGTTACCAATCAGACCCTTTAACTACACCCAAAAGCCAACTTGTGTAGTCACACTCTAAAATAATCATGCATATAATTACAAAAATACTCTGTCTGCTTAAGTGTATAACACCTAATTTATGTGTCGAAAACCTCCATGAACGGTTCAATAAAGTGCTTTTATAGAAATGAATACACATCTAACTTTTGTAACCATTTCATTTGGTTTGTTGTGGTACATACCTTAGAATCTTCCAAGCCTAAAGCTAGTTCCATAAGCTGCTTGTCCGATATCTCTGCCTGCGTTCCAAACGCCACGTACAAAACCGGACGCCCTTCCTCTCGCTTCCGATCCAACCAATGAATCCAAGCCGGTTTAGCACTCCCCGGTTTAGGAGGATCTGTCAAACACAGTGGCCCAACACACCACGACTTTGGTCTATCATCAGAGTTGTTGTTGTAATCAACAAATGTTGACTCGAGCTCGTAGAAGCTATTGACTAAAAACCCATGGCTTGTATTGTTCGACATGATTTGGTCCATAGATAGTTCGAGGGCTGCACCTGATTCTTTCGGATCGGTAGTACCATGGTCGAAATCACACTTCTTAACTCGGATCCATGGAAAGTCCGGTACAGTGACCGGTTCGGTATCAGATTTAGTTTCCGGTTCGGTAAAGAGTTTGTGTTTGAAAACAGAGATGGAAATAGCGGCAGCGTAAGAGTTCATGCCGTAGAAGACCAACCTAGGAATCTTGAACTTAGCTGCAGATTCCGATGTCCACCAGAGGAATCCATCAGAGACCATGAAAGAAACTTGAGGAAGATTCTTAAGTGTTTCTTCGAAGAAAGGTTGGAGAAGCTTCGTGGCGCGTGTGAAGGGGACGAAAAGTGACATGGAAGGGAGCTTGTCGGTGCTCTCGACGCCGGGAGGGATTCCGGTGATGTTTTCCGGGAAAGGGAGAGAAATCACTTTGATCTCCGGCGTGTCCGAGAGGAAGTCTGAGATGAAAGGTTGGTTCTTAGGAGTGGTGAAGACGGTGACGGTGACGGTGAAGGAGATGGTTGGTTCTTTGCGGTGGTGACGGAGGAGGAGACGACCGAATTGGAGGAGAGGGATGATGTGGCCTTTTGACATGTAAGGGAAGAGGACCACGTGATGATGTGTTGAAACTGCCATTATTTTATTTTTTTAGTTTGTTTGTTTTCTTTGGTGTTTCTTAGTTCTCACGATATGTTCTGTCCGCAAGCATATATATAGGAAGTGAATCGTGATATTGATTAGATATTTGGATGTTATCAAATAGCATAACAATTGAGTTGGTGCTTTAAATAACATTTTTAATACATACGTACACAGTTTATTTTCAACGACACAAGTTAAACTAAAACTCGAGTTTGAAAACCAAACCGAGGGAAACATTATTTCTAATCATAGTAGTATGTCTCAAACATTAATCAGCTAAAGGACATAAAATTCATATTAAGTTACAAGTTATTGCTTGAGTTGAGTTGTCATGAAATTCATATTAAGAAATAAGAACAGTGTCATCTTATAATACTTTATATATGTAATGTTCAACTCATTTTAGTTTACGAACTTATTTATCGAGTTGAATTTATGTGGAGAGACATTGATGATGATAGCCAAAACCATTACACTAGGGTAAATTAAAGTCCAATATTTATGTACTCTAAAATCAATATACATATAATTATACACATATATCATAATGTATGTCTATGAAATTAAATTAAATTTGTGACAAAAAAAATTGAAATTTTGATTCAAAGATTAACAATTTAAAATACTCATTTGTTACATATCAGTGAAATCACCTTCAAATCAAACTTTATATGCTCATCACCTTTTTCGCATGCAAGAATCCGACCTTGCCATTTAATAGTTTTGAAACCAATTATGACCATTTACGCAACACAGTAAAAAAAATAAGTGATAATCCATGCATCAAATTTAAAATCTAAAACTAAAAACTTTGTGTAATTTCCCATATATTAATAATGCTTAGCCTTATATATAAATATCACTCATACATGCGTACGTATGTTATTTTAAACGTTAACATTATATGAAAAGAAAAAGTTGTGGTTGATTAATAAGTTGTATGCAACATATAAAAAAGAAAATGGTATAAAATTTAACATTTACACCAAAAAAAAAAAAGAATCACAAAGATTTTTGGACAAGACAGCTGGTGTTATACCTATCACTTTCCCACGGAAGCAATAACCCATTAGTTTCTTCTAGAAACCAATACTCTAGAAAGACTATATAATTAATTAAACAAATACAAAATTGAAAAAGAGGGAAGATATCCAAGATTCTCTTTGGAATCTTTCGTATTATATCATGAAAATTTGGATATACTGTATTCATATTTTCATTGAACAAATCTATATATATATATATATATATATATATATATATTCAGTTAATAAAAAGATGATAATTACGTTATTTCTTCTCTTAAAATATGTATAGTTGTAAAGAATTATGATTTTTATAAACTTTAAGTAGTAATCATAATTCTTTTCTTTTTTGATGTTCCTTTCTTTTATAACTTTATAGAAAGTAACACTATGATGATGCAATTGACATGGCCATAGGTCACTATGAGTCTATGACGGTTTATCGTTTCGCCCCACTTTTGCATTAAAGCCAAGTATTAGCCAACCTCTTGCCGTGACAATGTCGTTCTAGGCAATGTCTCGCCGTTCGTTTTTTTTTCATTTTATATTTTGAAAATTTGTTTCTTGTCCTTTTCACTTTTAGTCTTTAGACTAACTTTTTTGCACTACATCAACACATATCTATATGATATTTTTGTAGATACGTATATACTATACACTTATGACTTACTTCTTTTTCTAGAAGCTCAATTTATAAGCATCCTAGCTTCATGTCATGTTGGCTCGTTTCGTTGGCGTCGACAAAAAATGCTCCTTCGAAACTTAGCTTATATGTTGCTCTTAATTGAATTGCAAATGCTTATATTTGGGTTGTGTTGGGCCTTGTTAATATGTTTAGCCTTATTAATTGTAATTAGGTTAAGTATTGTCTCATGTAAACACTTGTATACAAGGCTAATGTCTTCAATCAATAAACGAAAGAATCCAATTCATAACTAGGCTACTAAGGCTTCTTAACATGTTATAAATATAAATTTATCACTGACAAAACTTATAATCTAGTGGTTGATACAACTTTGAATTTAGAGGTTGATACAACTTTGAGTGTAGTGGTTTTGTATTCGTCGTGTTGTTATTGTATCATCATCGAATCTAAATGCAATAGAGTTCTTGTTTGTGAATTATAGTGATAAATGAAAATTTTACTTATATATAGCTTAACATTTCTCAAACGTTATGTTGTAAATTATAATTAGGGATGAAAACACAAATGCAAAAGTTATTTTTCGTTGGAAATTAATCATTACATTTCTCATCTTTTTTTATTTCACAAAAATTATTTCTAAATTGCAAAGTAGTAAATTATTTTTTTCAAATTTGCGTAGTCTACGCAAAATAAGGTTTTGGAGAAATGTCAATGTCATACGATAAACATCTAAATATTGGAATCCCTACAACGAGAAACGTTGAATTTATTGATCCAGAATTTTTAATTTAGTTTTATAAGAAAAAAAATTATGCAAAAAGTCATGTGTATCAGTGTATGCATGACCAAAAACACTTGAGAATGAAATGATTTTTACCACAAAAAAAATCGTGAAACGACAGTGTCCTCTTGCGTTTGGTTACGCCTAAAACCCGAGACCTCCAATTTCCGGTTCAGGGTAATCCCGGTTTAGTTTACACTTCACAGTTTTAAACCATTTACAGTGAAAAGCTTCCATAGCTTCTTCTTCTTCTTCTTCGAGACGATGCAACGAGGATGATCATCAAATCAATTTCCACTGATTACCAACAAAAATGGCGACTTTGAAGCCACCCGAATCTCAATTACTAAAAACCCTAACATCAATCCTCACATCAGAGAGAACCCATCTGCTCGAAACCCTAAATCCCTACATTCCTCAAATCACACAGCCTCTCCTTTCCTCTCTCCTCTCTTCTCCTTCACTCGCTAAGAAACCAGAAACCCTAGTTTCTTTCTTCCAATGGGCTCAAACTTCAATCCCCGAAGCATTTCCATCTGATTCACCTCTTCCGCTTCTCTCCGTCGTCCGTTCTCTTCTCTCTCACCACAAATTCGCCGACGCAAAGTCTCTTCTTGTCTCCTACATTCGTACCTCCGATGCATCTCTCTCTCTTTGCAACTCTCTCCTTCACCCGAATCTTCATCTCTCGCCTCCACCTTCTAAAGCTCTCTTCGACATTGCTCTCAGTGCTTATCTTCATGCGGGAAAGCCTCACGTTGCGTTACAGATTTTCCAGAAGATGATTCGATTAATGCTTAAGCCAAATCTGCTCACTTGCAATACTCTTCTCATTGGTTTAGTCAGGTACCCTTCTAGCTTCTCTATCTCGAGTGCTAGAGAAGTGTTTGATGATATGGTTAAGATTGGTGTTTCGATTGATGTGAAAACTTTCAATGTTTTGGTTAATGGGTATTGCTTAGAGGGCAAGCTTGAGGATGCTTTAGGAATGTTAGAGAGGATGGTTAGTGAATTCAAGGTATATCCTGATAATGTTACTTACAATACGATTTTGAAAGCAATGTCTAAGAAAGGGCGTTTGAATGATGTTAAGGATTTGTTGTTGGATATGAAGAGGAATGGATTGGTGCCAAATAGGGTTACTTACAATAATTTAGTGTATGGTTATTGTAAGTTGGGTTCGTTGAAAGAAGCGTTTCAGATTGTGGAGCTGATGAAGCAAACTAATATATTGCCGGATCTTTGTACCTATAATATTTTGATCAATGGGCTTTGCAATGCGGGGAGTATTAGGGAAGGTCTTGAATTAATGGATGCGATGAAGAGTTTGAAGTTACAGCCCGATGTGGTTACTTACAATACATTGATTGATGGGTGTTTCGAATTGGGGCTTAGTTTGGAGGCTAGGAAGTTAATGGAGCAAATGGAAAATGATGGAGTTAAACCTAACCAAGTGACTCATAATATATCTCTTAAGTGGCTTTGTAAGGAAGAGAAAAGGGAAGAGGTTACTAGAAAGGTTAAGGAATTGGTGGAAATGCACGGGTTTTCTCCTGATATAGTAACGTATCATACTCTGATTAAAGCGTATTTGAAAGTAGGGGATTTGAGTGGAGCCCTTGAGATGATGCGTGAGATGGGGCAAAAAGGCATTAAGATGAATACTATTACCCTTAATACGATTCTTGATGCTCTATGTAAAGAGAGGAAAGTTGATGAGGCTCACAATTTGCTGAACAGTGCGCACAAACGAGGATATATTGTTGACGAGGTTAGTTATGGCACATTAATCATGGGATACTTCAGGGAAGAAAAATTGGAGAAAGCTTTGGAGATGTGGGATGAGATGAAGAGAATAAAGATTACTCCTACCGTGAGCACATTCAACTCTTTAATTGGAGGTCTCTGTCACCATGGAAAAACTGAGCTAGCAATGGAGAAATTCGATGAGCTTGCTGAGAGTGGTTTGCTTCCTGATGACAGTACTTTCAATTCAATCATCCTTGGATACTGCAAAGAAGGACGGGTTGAGAAAGCATTCGAGTTTTATAACGAATCCATCAAACACTCTTTCAATCCCGATAACTATACATGCAACATTCTCCTCAATGGTCTTTGTAAGGAGGGTATGACAGAAAAGGCTCTCAATTTCTTCAATACGCTTATCGAAGAGAGAGAGGTTGATACAGTTACATACAACACGATGATCTCGGCTTTCTGCAAGGACAGGAAGTTAAAAGAAGCATATGATCTTCTATCAGAAATGGAGGAGAAAGGACTAGAGCCTGATCGGTTTACATACAACAGTATTATCACTTCACTTATGGAAGATGGTAAGCTGAGTGAAGCAGATGAATTGTTACATAAATTTTCTGGACAATTTGGATCGATGAAGCAGAATTTACAGGCAGAGACAGAGCAAAATCCAGCAACAAGTGAATCAAAGGAGGAACTTAACACTGAAACTATTGCTTATTCAGATGTAATAAATGAACTTTGTAGTAGAGGAAGATTGAAGGAGCATTCTACATCTTACACTGGGTGAAGGAGAAACTTATTTAGATTTCTTTTTTGTATTTCGATTTTCTCAAAGCATACTTATTAGTTGTTACACAAAGACATTTGAATGTAGTTTTCATGTGATGATGATGATTATTATCTGTACTATATATTATGAGAGAGTTTTATCTCCTCTTAAGGTGTCCATCATGTTAAACATCCAATTAAACAAAGCCATGTCACTAATTAATATTTTTATTTTCTTACATTTAATTCTAATTACAATGTTCATTTAATTCATATTTAATTATATTGATATTAATTATAATGAACAAAAATTTAATTAAATAAAAATGATTTAAAAATGAAACTTTAAAATAGTAAAAGTAATACTATGAAAATTTTATTAGTAATAATAATATAATTCAACTTTTAACATAAACACAATTGAAAATGATCATACTTCAAATTTTTGAGTGTTGAGTTTTAGTATGGAAGTAAAATTTAAATACATGGTAGAGTAAAAAAAAATTATGTTACTGTATTACTAAAATTTTAAAGAGAAAAAAAAAATTTAAAGTGAAAAAGCAATATATATAATATGTGTAATATACAAAAAAGCAATAAACAAAAGAGGCTAGTGAGAGAAGAGTGTATTCAAATTGTATAAACGCTTCGAATCATTATCATATGTGTCGAGTATTGCTTAAATAAAATTGCTGAAGCAAAGGCGGGAGATGTTGAGAACTGCAAATTTGGTTCAACTATTGAAGATATTGTTACGAATGTTGAGAATGGGTATGTTGTTGGTAAAAGAAGGGTTTATAATGATCACCGAGCCATTTTGACAGATACTCAGCATACTCCTTATCAATAGATAGGTTTCATATACCTAAAAGCCCCTTTGAGACGCCAGATTTGTTATCGTGGCTTTCTAGCTAGATATCGTGATGGAGAAGCTAAGCTGAATATGATCAATTCGCAAGGGCGTTGGATGTAGCAGATTCGTTGCTCAACGACGAGTTGTTAGGCCGTGCTGTTGCTGGCGTCTTACCATGTTCTGAATATTAATTTGAATTGGTTTGGAATTGGTCTGAACCGGATGGTTTAATTGAATTAGAAACTTTTTTTTTTCTTCTATATATACAAGATTGCCATTGCTTTCTCTCTCAGAGCTCTCTCGAAGCAGAATCTTCTTCATCTTCTTTATCATCATCTTCTTCATCATCACTCGCAGGTAAGCCAAAAATTCTCCTCTTGCTTTGGGTTAAATCTTCTGGAAATTGATTCACGTTCAAAGTAACTGGATCTAGCTTGATTCACTTTATGGTTATTTTGGATCTACCAATTTCACCCTTAGGTTTCATAAATCATACACTAGTCTAGAAATGTGATGAATTCTAGTATTCTCTTTCTGCTTAGATTTTCTCTGATGTGCTTAGATCTAGTCTTATCAAACTTGTTGTAAATAGCAGTATATACCAAATTGCTTACTGATACTAATGGCTTTTAATGTAACATTGTCTTAATATTGTCTTAATTTTCAAACCAATCCTGTATGCAGAACATTTTGAGTTTTACCTATGACTACATGCGTTAAATTTTTTAAGAGTATAACCATATTAATATTCTCATCAAGTATTCAAAAATTTATTCTTATAAGTTAACTTATTTTTCAAACTTTTCGTGTTTTCTTTTAACGAATAAAAACACTATATTACAATAATAAATACAATTTTTATCCAACTAAATTGATTCTTATTACAATTTTTATCCAACAGTTGTAATAAATACAATATTACAATTGTTATTTAAGCTTCAACGATTATTTTTTATTAGTTAATATACATGTTATATAAAATTTTAAAAAATTATACATACCAAATCGGAGCTTTTTGTGACAAACGGGTCACAACGGCAGAGAAAAAATAAGGATGCCACGGATCAATATCCTATAAATCTGAAGAATGAAAAAAATACCAAATTTTTGGAGAGCTTTCTTCAGTGGTTTGTATTAGGCCTTGAAGCGTACAAAATTTGGGGAGTGAAAGGAGTGAACATCATGAAGAAAGTTGTGAAAACATGACCGGAAGTGAAAAAGTAGACATCATGTATGAACTGCTGTTAATTTTAGACATTTATGATCTTTAATTTTTGGATGAAAGATTACATCATTTTGCAATCAATCTCATGGATTGTTATTATCAAGTTCGATATGGATATATATTTTTATCAAAGTTATTATTTTTAGTCTATTTCTCTAAGGTTTCATCTTTTCATGGCAAAAGATCCATTCTTCTTTAATTTTCTTTAGAAAATGTAATTACAAAAAAAAAGTGATGTGATTGATTTGTGAGTCCATACAAGTTATTAATAAAGAAAAATCATATCTAGATAAAATAAAAAATAGCATTCCTTTCTTGTCTCTTACCTTTTAGTATCTAGATAAAGTTTTCTGTATAATTATCAAGATTTGTATTTTAAAATTTAGAACAAAAAAATGGGAAATAATCATATAGCAAACAACTGTCTAAGATATAGAGGAAATTTTATAAAATGCCAATCAGATTTTATAAAACAATACTTATTTGATATTTCTTTTATTTCATAATATCAATCATTTTAGCTAAAAACACGTAGATTAAATATCTACTTTTAAAAAGTGTAGTCAATCATAAAAGATACTGCAAAATAGAAATAATTATAAAATATTAAAGTAATATACAATTTGCATAGAAACTTGAAAAAGACTTATATTGTAAAACAAAAAAGGTTATCCAAAAGGACTTATATTATGAAACCGAGGGAGTATAAATTTTAATCTAAATATTTCGGTTATATAATCTGAGTAGATATTATTTACACAATAATTCCTTTTTACGATTTTGTTATAAGCTAATAGCATAGTTGATATTTTCTTAATATTTAACATATAAACTGGATATGCGTTTAGTCCATGTTTACTATTTTGTTAATTTAAGATATATAACATTTTAAACAAATTTCAAAACAAATTGTGTGTCATAATCATCAAGATTTTGAAGAAAAAAAAAAACGAAAAATGGTATAAGTTGTCATGTAACTCGAAATAAATTAAGATTTCATACTTGTTATGTCGATATACTATTTTCAGTTAATAATGTTCACATACAGAATAAAACAATATTCATAGACTTTTTTTTTTGGTGAGGGACAATATTCATAAACTTTTCAGTTAATAATGTTCGCATAAGTACGTAGTATTGAAAGATTTTTTTTGTAACCAGTGGGTGAGGTTTTAATCTGAACATATACATAAGCTCTGATCCAAACCTTTATGTTATGTTCGATTGTGTCTGTTGTTTCCAAGCTTAGATGAAATTAACAACACAATTACCAAATTTATTTCGGTTCAATTTGGAATTTATTTCCTCAAACCGAAGAACCCGAATTACAAAATTTCCAAACCGAACCGAACCGTTTAAACCGATTGCCCATGCCTAGTTGCCTCCTAATAAATTGAAAATTCACATGTTACGAATCATTGAAAAAGCAAAGAAACTTCATCGCTCTTTCTCAAACGTCAACGGTGAATGAATACGCCATTTCCATTTTCTCCATTTTTGTACATCTGAGCTCCAACTTTTTCTCTCTGCTCTCTATCTCATGGCTTCTTCTTCATCATCTCGCACCTGGACATACCGCGTCTTTGCGAGCTTCCACGGACCAGACGTCCGTAAAAGCTTTCTGAGTCATTTTCGCAAACAGTTCATCTCCAATGGGATCACAATGTTCGATGATCAAAAGATCGTGAGAAGTCAAACCATCGCTCCTTCACTCACGCAAGGGATTAGAGAATCGAAGATCTCGATCGTTATTCTCTCCAAGAACTATGCTTCTTCTACTTGGTGTTTGGATGAGCTCTTGGAGATTTTGAGGTGTAGGGAAGATATTGGGCAGATAGTGATGACTGTCTTCTACGGAGTAGATCCATCTGATGTCCGCAAACAAACCGGTGAATTCGGGACCGTTTTCAATAAAACTTGTGCTCGTAGAACAAAGGAAGAGAGGCGAAATTGGAGCCAAGCGTTGAATGATGTAGGCAACATAGCCGGAGAACACTTCCTTAACTGGTTTGTGTTTTGTGAAATATGTTACCTCTATGCTTTTGATGGGGACAATATTTATGTTTCTTTTTTGTTAGGGAAAATGAAGCGGAAATGATCGAGAAAATTGCGAGAGATGTATCAGAAAAACTGAATGCGACACCGTCTAGTGATTTTGATGGCATGGTGGGAATTGAAACTCATTTGAAAGAAATGGAGCTTTTGCTAGACTTTGATTATGATGGAGTTAAGGTTGTTGGAATATTTGGTCCTGCAGGTATTGGTAAGACAACTATTGCGAGAGCTTTGCATAGTCTACTCTTTAATAAGTTTCAGCTTACTTGTTTTGTGGAAAATCTTAGTGGAAGCTATCCCATTGGTCTTGATGAGTATGGTTTGAAGTTGCGTTTACAAGAACACCTTCTTTCAAAGATTTTGAAACTAGATGGTATGAGGATAAGCCATTTAGGTGCAGTAAAAGAGAGGCTATGCGACATGAAAGTGCTTATCGTTCTTGATGATGTGAATAATGTAAAGCAATTAGAGGCTTTGGCTAATGATACTACTTGGTTTGGTCCTGGAAGTAGGGTTATTGTGACAACTGAAAACAAAGAGCTTTTGCAGCGACATGGAATCGACAATTCGTACCATGTGGGCTTTCCTTCTAACGAAAAAGCTATTGAGATCTTATGTAGATATGCTTTTAAACAAAGCTCTCCACGTCGCGGTTTTAAATATCTAGCCAAAAACGTAACATGGCTTTGTGGTAACCTTCCTTTGGGTCTACGTGTGGTTGGTTCATCTTTACATGGGAAGAATGAGGACGAATGGAGATATGTGATACGCAGGCTAGAAACTATTATTGATCGAGATATCGAAGAAGTACTAAGAGTCGGCTATGAAAGTTTACATGAGAATGAGCAATCTCTGTTTCTCCACATTGCAGTCTTCTTCAACAATAAAGATGTTGATCTTGTGAAAGCCATGCTTGCTGATGATAACTTGGATATCGCACACGGGTTAAAAATCATGGTAAACAAATCTCTCATATATATATCTACCAATGGGGAAATAAGAATGCACAAGTTGCTACAACAAGTGGGAAAACAAGCCATTAACAGACAAGAGCCTTGGAAACGCCTGATCTTAACTAATGCTCAAGAGATTTGTCATGTCCTTGAAAATGATAAAGTAAGTTACTTCTTTGGATTTGGTTATTTCTAAAGAAATCTTTACACTTTAAAAAAAAATCTATTTTGCTAACAGTTTCTTTTTATTGAAAACATGATTTTAGGGTACTGGAGTTGTGTCTGGCATATCATTTGATACATCAGGAATTAGCGAAGTGATTTTAAGCAATAGAGCTCTCAGAAGAATGTGTAATCTTCGATTCCTAAGTGTTTACAAGACAAGACATGATGGGAATGATATAATGCATATACCAGATGACATGAAGTTTCCACCTCGCCTAAGGTTACTACATTGGGAGGCATATCCGAGCAAGAGTCTTCCTCTTGGATTTTGCCTGGAAAATCTTGTCGAACTCAATATGAAAGATAGCCAGCTCGAAAAGCTGTGGGAAGGAACTCAGGTTAGTTTTTTGTGTTTTCATTTTATCAGCAGTTGAATAGCAAAATATAAAATAATACTATTGAAATTCTGATGTTCCTCCTCTCTTGTATGATTTGACATTCAGCTGTTGAGAAATCTCAAGAAGATGGATTTGTCAAGGTCAGTTCATTTGAAAGAACTCCCAGATCTTTCAAATGCTACAAACCTAGAGAGACTGGAACTAGGTGATTGCATGGCTTTGGTAGAGCTTCCAACGTCTATTGGGAATCTTCATAAACTAGAGAACTTAGTGATGAGTAACTGCATAAGTCTAGAAGTCATACCAACTCACATCAACTTGGCATCTCTTGAGCAGATCACCATGACTGGGTGCTCACGATTGAAAACATTTCCAGATTTTTCTACGAATATTGAGAGACTCCTTCTACGCGGTACATCGGTAGAAGAAGTGCCTGCATCAATCAGGCATTGGTCACGCCTTTCGGATTTTTGTATAAATGATAATGGAAATCTTAAGAGGTTAACATATTTCCCTGAGAGAGTAGAGCTGCTAACTCTAAGCTATACCGATATTGAGACGATTCCAAATTGCATCAAAGGTTTTCATGGGCTAAAATCTCTTGATGTATCCGGCTGCAGAAAACTCACATCATTGCCAGAGCTCCCTATGTCGCTCGGACTCTTAGTGGCTTTAGATTGTGAATCACTGGAGATAATAACTTACCCTTTAAACACTCCAAGTGCGCGACTCAATTTCACCAACTGCTTCAAACTTGATGAAGAATCAAGGAGACTAATCATCCAACGATGCGCCACTCAATTTCTTGACGGGTTTGCATGCTTACCGGGAAGAGTAATGCCTAAGGAGTTCAATCATAGAACTACAGGTAACTCCTTGACCATTCGTCTTTCTTCTACATCCTTCAAGTTTAAGGCTTGCGTCGTGATTTCACCTAACCAGCAACATCATCCAAGTGAACACACTGATATACGGTGTATCGTAGGCAGTTACAATAAAGTTATTTGCGTAGAACACCCAAGTGAATCTACCAGAATTCGAACCGAACATCTATGTATATTTCATGGTAGTGTGTCTGAAGTTAGCAGCAGCGAGACATTGTTTGAATTCTGTATCGACGCCTCGAATCCATTTGATAACTTCAAGATTCTTGAATGTGGTGTACGAATCTTGACGAATGAACCGGCGAGAAGCAGCAAGACCGTCTCTAGGGGGCTCAAGTCACATGCCAAAATTTTTAAAGCTTGCTTACGTAAAAGGCAACAGAAAAAAATGATTGGTTATTTACTAAAAGATTCCCGAAAATTTGGTTTGCCAAGGGATAACAGAATTATTCAACTCCACGAGTCTGAAGACAACAACAATGACATTGACCATGTTGAAGAAAAGAAGAAACCTATAGATTGTTGGAGTTGGCTCTTTATCTGCTTTGATCTATCCAATATTGTGAGGAACATCGGAAAGCTTGTGTTGGGTATAGAAACAACAGAATCCATCGATCGAGAGGATACAGCACTAGGGAAGATGATGACGTGACCATCGGCTAGATGTAATCGAACCCATTCTATTTTCTTAATGTCTTTCACTTTGTTATCGTATACTACGATTTTAGCCGCACTTTTTAAATGAATTAAGTTTATATATTTCGAGTTTAGTGATATTTATATACTCCCTCCGTTTCAGTTTAGTTATCGTTTTAGGATTAAAATTTTGTTTCATAATAGTTGTCGTTTTAGGTTTTCAATGCAAATGTTTGGTGAAAATTCATGTTTTGTCATTAATGTTTTAATGTTTTGACCAATGAAAAAATTATAAAATATATTAATAAAGGGTAAAACAAAAAATTTAATGATTTTCTTAATTTGTGTGAGAAAACCTTAAACGACAACTAAAACGAAACGGAGGGAGTATTATTCTTTTAGACCATTACAAATTTTGTTGTTTTGTTATATTTGTAATTGTAGAGTAACTAATTATTATGTGAAATTTGATTTAGTCAAATGTTTATATTTGATTTGAATATATATTTTTTATAATTAAGCATATTAAAAATATATTTTTTTAATTCCATATAAAGATACCAACACTGTATGCGTAATGTCGTTACTTACGGGAACATGATATTTATGAATTTTTTCTTCATGTTATGAATAATAACATTTACAAATTTTAGTAAGAAAAACATTTTAAAAACGTTCAACATGAACGAGATATACTTTCAAATAAATATTTTTGACATTAATTTTTTTATGTAAGAGAAATATATAAATTAAATAATTCAGAAATGAAATAAATATAAAGCTCTAAATATAAACTATGTGATGAGTTTGACAAAACACGCAATAATTGAGCCCCAATAATCGAGACGAAAATGACATGAAGAAATGAGAACAAGGTGGCCTATATGCATACACTTCTATATACATCGACGAGCATAGAGGAAAGAGATCAATCTCGCTAGAGCGAGAGACAAAAACCAGACAGAGCCGGTAACGAAAATCCGACCAAAGACCAGAAATTATTTAGCTCGCATGAAGGCGAAAGTATATACAACTCCGGAGAAATCCGGAACCAAAACCAAACCGATGGCAAACTTCTCCGCTATGAAGGATTGAAGATAGAGAAGAGAAAATAAGCTTTTTAGATCCGCCGGTTAAAATTTCCAGTACACCGGAAATCGCCTTCTCTCTCTGAAAAATAGGAGTGAGAGAAGAGAGAGAAGTTTTTTTTTTTTTTTGCAAGCAATCTTACTCACTCTTTACTCTATAAAATATTTAAAAATTAATATAGTTTTCTTAAAGACTTAAAAGAAAAAAATCAAATTGTTTTTTTTTGGACAAACAATCAAATTGTTTTCTTTTTCCAGAATTAATGTCAGAATTCCTAGCAATCATAAAATCTTCCAACTACAGTTTTTTGTTGGCCCAAGATCCAAGTCAAAGTTAAGAGGCCCATCTATAGCCCACCAAATTATAGGTCTTATAATTTTTTATTTTCCAATATTTTTTCTCCCCTCTTCTTCTCCACTGAGGAGAAAAAAAAAAAATTATCGTCCGCGAAATATCTGGTGTTCTTCTCATACTTGCTGATTCATCCGAATTGTTTCTTCACAGGTTAGTTCAGTCAAGATTTTATTTTTCTTCTTCTCTGTATTCTAGGGTTTTAATTGTTTCATCGATTTAAATCGTTTGGGTTTGAATAGAAAACCAAAAAGAAGATGATTTTACTTGTTTCCATTGTTCTTAGGTTTTGGGCAAAATCTTACGTATAAGATATTTTTTCTCTTACACAAGAAATTGACTCCGATTTATAGTGATTTGGTTTTTTAGGTCATGATTCTACAATCGTTCCTCCCCTGTTTTAGGGTTTGAACAGATTAGCTTTAATCTTGAAGTGAATTTGCATCAAATTAGGAAATTTTCATTGAATCCAGTTAAGTTCTTGTTTGCATCAACTTCTAGTGTGAAGTTTGTTGTCATTAGGTGGCTGTGTTATATAGTTTAGCTTCAAATTAGGGATTTTTCATTGAACCCATTTAAGATTTTTATTTTCGTCATCTTAATGTGTGATTTTGTTGTTATTATGTGTTATATAGTTTTGGGATGTAATATCAACTTATGCGTCTTTGGTTATTAATCTTAAATCTCAGTGCTGTATTGGATAACTTTATTGGCGTTTCTGTTGGTTTATTTTTGCAGTTTCGTAAGGCTTGGAAGTATGGTTAGTGAGAGAAGAGTGCATCCGGACTGTATAAATGCTTCGAATCCTTATCACGAGTGTGTTGAGTATTGCTTTAAGAAAATTGCTGAAGCAAAGGCCAGATTCGAGAAGCAGAATACTGGTTTGTGTTCTTTTTCTATTATGTCGGTACCTGCAATTGATGTTTCTATCGTCTATGTTGTTTCGCATGGTCTATATTTTTGATGTGTAGTTATAGCTGTTTGAGGTTTAATGATTAGCTACTTGTTAGGTTGTTCGTTTAGAGAGCTGTTAGTGAATTTGCACATTAAGTTTCTAGTGATGCTACAATGTGACTGAGTTTCGATTCCGTGATCCACTCACTATTTAAAATTTAGTGAAGAAGTAGTTATTGCTTTAAGAATACCGGTTTGTGTTCTTTTCGATTCTGTGGCTTAGCTTTTTGAGGTTCATTATTGTTAGTGTTGTGAGTAATTTTTTAGATAAAGCTGGTGATGTCACAATGCGACTTAGTTTCAATTTTGTGATTTACCCACTCCGCGCAGACACAGATAGAGACATATTACTTGTCACTGTGATGTCCTGTCTTATGAATGGTTCATGTAGTTCTGATAAGAAGCGATTGTGAATTGCCATTCTGAGACTTGTTTTTCGTTTTCATGTGCCAAAAGGATTAGCTACTGGTGATGGGCGTGGTTATCCTGATGCTAAAGTTCATGAGCAGACAAGGGAGCCATTCGATGATAAACAAATAGAGGAAGATAGCTCAGAAGAAGAAGAGGAAGAGGATAACCAAGAACCTGAAGTAGATGTGTCTCAACTTACAGGGAGGCAGAAGAAGTTGTTTGAGTTGAGACTTAAGATGGTAAGTCTTTTTGTACAGTCATTAGTAATTCCTTAAAAAAAATCCAAAGATCGTTTTATATGTAACTCTTCCATAACGCTATCTTTTCAGAATGAAGCAAGAAAATCCAATCAGACGGATGTCGGGAGTGAAAAGAAGAAAATGGAAGCACCAACTGAGACAAAAGGAATCTCAAAACAGAAATGGTTGGAGGGGAGGAAGAAAAAGATTGGGAAACTTCTCGATGCTAATGGTTTAGATATGACAAAGGCTTATATGCTCGACACTCAAGAAGCAGCAGAAACAAAATACAAAAAATGGGAAAAGGAACCTACGCCTGCTGGTTGGGATGGTACGTGAAATTCTTACTGAAATGTTACTCTACTCTCTTATCATCTGTTATGTTTCACGTCGATGAAAACTCAATTATTGGGAGGGTAATGTGTGAAATGTTGTATTTTTCTTCAGTCTTTAACCAGAAGACGTTATACAACGCATATAAGAAACGGACAAAGAACATTCAGGTTGATCTAGAGGAGTATAATAGAATGAGAGCAGCTGATCCAGAGTTTTACCGTGAGGCCTCAAGCTTGCAATATGGGAAGGTTTGTGATTTGTCGTTTTGGCCAATTGGAGACTCAAATCTAAGTAAAGAGTCATAGAAAAGCTCAATCCTTTGTTAAACTTTTGCAGGCTCCAAAAACTTCGAAAGATAAGATAGATAAGATGGCAAAGGAGCTCTTAGACAGAGAGCAAAAGCGACAAGAGTTTAGCAGGAGGAGAAAGTTCCGGGAAGAGAAGGATATCGATTCCATCAATGACAGAAACGAGCATTTCAACAAGAAAATCGAGCGTGCCTTTGGGAAGTACACACTGGAGATCAAAAACAACTTGGAACGAGGAACTGCATTGCCCGACTAAACTACTTGAGATCACATGTTGGAAACAAGGGAATGGATTTCTGGTTCGAAAAGTAAACTTATATGCTGTTGTCTGCTTAATTGTTCTTAAATTATCCTTGAGAGAACTAAATTGTAGAATGAACTTTTCTTTAGCCACCTTAAATCCAAACAAATTTCGGTACCAGTAAATTTTCTCTTTAGAGAGAACAAACGGTAACAAGATAAAAGTTTTACCCTATTTACTTTTTCTCTTTGTTTGTCAAAAATAGAATCAGCTGATATAGCCAAACTCGGGGACTCAACTTTTCTTTAGCCACTTTGTTCCGGTTATTATTGAGATAGAAATGTGTAAACTGGTCTATTGATAACCAACTAACCACTCAAACCAAACTGGTTTACGTTGTGAAGAGTGAAAAATGGAAGTGTGGACCATTTAGTGTGGTGGTCTTTTATCTTTTTCCCCTCCATATCCGTTTGCTTTCGAGCCCTTTTCGAAATTTTGGACCTCTTTATCAAAAGGACCACACACTTCTCTGTCTCTACAATTCTAAAAAGACGAGACGTGACAATGTTTATTGCTAAACTCCATCCTTATTCCATGCCCCAAGGCTTTAGCTACTAGTCTATTATTACTTCTAACTAAGGAACATGTGTCAATATGTGAGTGGTTTATGATCCGACCACCGGATAAGAAGAATCAAGTACCATAAGACAAAAACACGAAGGAATGTTTTTAAAGAACATGCATGTGGGTTCATATAAAGTTTTAACAAATGTTTTAATTCGGACTATAATATAAAAGTGAATCATAAGATGTCCTACATGAAAGAAAGCAACGATACAAAGATGAATTAAACCAAACTAAACTATTGAAAATGAATAAATCCGATTACATCAAATTAAAACACACAAATATCTCTCACTAAGCACACAAAACAGAGCTCAAATTGTTGTAAGAAGTCTCATTCATCATCAATTGGTTGGGTTGCTTCGGAATGAAGCCAAGGCTTTGATTGCTGCAGCTCTCAAGATGTATTGATGGTATGCTGCTGCTGCTAATGCTCCCACGAATGGTCCAACCCAAAAGATCCACTATTTCAATTCCATAAACCCAAAACTTAATTAATAATTATTCAACAAAAAAATAATAATTAAATTGATTGTTATGAGAGATTATTATACTTACATGGTCGTCCCAAGCTTTCTCATTGTTGTAGATAACAGCAGCACCAAAGCTTCTAGCTGGATTAATTCCAGTTCCAGTAATGGGGATAGTAGCCAAATGGACCATAAACACAGCAAACCCAATAGGTAACGGAGCCAAAACCTATAAACATTTTAAGACATTCAAAAGAATTAACTTTTCTAGAAGTTACACAAACCCATGTGAAAACATATGAAAAATACTCCAAAGAATTTAATATTGTAGAAACTCATGCAGAAAACTCTTTTAAAAATTACATAAACCCATTTTGAAACCTACCAAAAGTAGTCAAAAGAATTCAACTTTATTCGAAACTACCCAAAACCATTTGAATACCAAAAGATTGTTCAAAGATTTAAACTTTTTTACAAACCCATTATGAAACATATGAAAAAGAATAAAAAGAATTCAACTTTGTTAGAAATTACATAAACCCATTATGAAACCATGAGATAACATTCAAAAGAATTCAACTTTAGAATAAATTACACAAAACCGGTTTGAAATGTTTTACTAACCGGGACGTGAGAGTCACGCGCGCTTCTTTTGGGGTCAGTGGCAGAGAAGACAGTGTAAACCAAGACAAATGTGCCAATAATCTCAGCACCAAGAGCAGTTCCGGTGCTATAACCATCAGCTACGGTGTTAGCTCCGCCTCCGAGACGTTTGTATGGAGTCATCATAAAGGCTTTAACGAGCCCAACTCCACAAATAGCTCCAAGACACTGAGCCACCATGTATGCAACTGCTCTAAGGAGCGACACTTTACGAGCCAAGAACAGACCAAATGTCACTGCTGGATTAATATGACCTCCTGTAGTAAAACAACTTCATATTTTAAGATCTTGAAGATTAAAGATTTAGTAATTTTAGGGTAAAGTTTTCTTGAAATATTTTACCAACTTACTAAAGAAATATAAGTTGTATCATTGTATTAGAAATGTAACAACTTCATATTTTAAGATCTTGAAAACTAATAAGGTTTATGGAAAGTTTTGGTCGATTTTGTTGAAATATTTACCGGAGATACCGGCGGTGCAATAGACGAGGACAAAGATCATGCCACCAAAGGCCCATGCAATGCCGAGTAAACCAACACCGTCACAAGGACCGGTTTGGTTCTTGTGGCCAATGACTGTAGCTACGGTTACGTAGAGGAAGAGGAGAGTGGCTATGAACTCTGCGATGATAGCTCTGTAGAAAGACCAGAGCTTAATCTCAGCCATGTCTAGAAGTGGCGCTGGAGGTGGATCCACGTAGTCTTTGCCATGTCTTCCTTCTTCACTCACTTCTTTTGACATTTTTCTTATCTTAGTTCTAAGATCTCGCTCTCTACTAAAAAGATAGGTTTCTCTCTCTAGTTATGGAGATTTCTTGCTCTTGTGTGTTGCTTTATAAGAAGAGAACCTTTACATGGTACATAAGGGTACTTTTGGAATATAGGTAATAAATACATTTTGTTTAATAATCAAATGGAGACCAACAAAACCTAAAAAGCCAGTCATATGAATATCCAGGTTGTTAGAAATGTAACTCAACTCATGTATTTGTAATATTCTCAATTTTGTGAAATACACTCCTACATTCTCAAAAATGATTGCCAATCTTACTAGTAATACAAAATAATAACTAATGCATGAAATAGAATAAAATCTAAATAAGTAATGTAGCATTAATTAAGATAAATATATCATGAAGATAAAACAAATGCCATGTTGTATTGGAGCTTTGGTGTAATGAATAAATAAAGTAAAGGAGATTGAGAATACAAAATGGTGGGACAGAGAAGCTTTGGTCCATGTGAGAGTGAGATTTGTTGGCTTCTATGTTAGTCTGTCATCCAACTAATCACCAACGGTTATATCTTTGTCTTTTCCCTATTCTTTCTTTTTCTTTTCTTTGGAATTTCGTAGTTAAGGCACTTCCCGATCTATCTATGGAGGCTGGGAAGGTTGGGAAGAGAGGAGGGGAACACAAGCTAACGGGTAATAAGTTTCAACTATCTCGTTGTATATTACAACATGTTAAGGGTTTGAATAGATGTTGCGGGCGGAGAGAACTAAACTAATAAAAGATTAAACCACTCTATTTTTGGGATGAACAACATTTGCTGCGAACTAAGTTTATTTTTATGTAAAAAAGGTTTGTAATTGGTCTGCGGTAGATTACTTCTATTTTTCTCGATCCGTGCACTACTAAAGACTATAATTTATGAATGGTAAATAAAAAACAATCCAATTCACAAACGGATTTGTCCGTCCCAACCGCTGCAACCATTTGATGCCTAAGTTTTTTACAAAAGTTAATTAAGAACTTAAACTGTGGTTTCTAGGCAATACGACCATCTCTAATGGTTAATTTTATCTTTTTACCATGAAATGAAGCAATTCTAAAACAGAGTCGTGATACAAGTCGCTTGAACTACACAAGGAGTTAGTAGTGAATACTAAAATATATACACTATTAAAAAAAAACGAATTAAGAAAATAGAAAAAGCTAGTCCTCGATCTGATTTGGTCAGTTTTTAAATGTTTTTGTTTTTTGGCCTCTTGGTTGAGTTTATAGGATCAAAATCTGTTTTTCTTTTTTCAATCTCTAGTCTATGTACAATTGTTATGTTATGTTATGTACCTCTATCAATGATGCTTTCTCCTCCAAACTCTATAAAAAAAACTCTCAATCACAATTCATAAGTCTTTCCCATAAGATTACTCAACTGGATTTTTATCTATGCCTCTATTTTCCATTGATATGTATTTTTTGGCTTGGACTGATTCACATACTTGTATGCTTGTAAGTTTCGACGTCAGGTCTGAAGAGTTCAATGTGATGCAAGCAAGTACCACGCAATGCTGGAGACACACTACCTAGATACGAGAAAGGCGTGGTTCCAATAGAGTATGGTGGAAATGTAGCTGTTTTTGATTTCGACTATCTCCAAGTGAATGGTAAGGTGGATTTGTGGGTTGTGGAAGATGCTAAGAAGAAGGAATGGTCGAGGAAGACTTTGGTTTTGCAGCCTCTCAGATGCATTTAGTCAATGATAATATATAGGTAGCAAAAGGTACATCTATAAAAGGCAAGGTCATCTTGGTACCAAAGAGCTTGATTTCTCCCTTTTACTTTCTCTACTATGATCTGCAAATCAATGATTGGAAAACGGTTGAGATCAAAGGAATACCAGATCGCTGGTATAGTAACCCTGAAAGGACCAGATATTTGGACATGGAGTTTATGGATCCAAGTGAGAACATCATGTGTTTGGAAACTTGAAACTTGAGGATCAAGCGATAATTAGAGTTAGCTATCAAATAATTTGTTTCTTTAGTGGATTCTATCGAAAAATTTGAGGTAGTAATTTATTGATTTTGTATGTAAATAGTTGTGATGCATTAAGTAGTAACTTCACAAGGATTTAACCATTCATTTATCAAAATCATTCCATCGAGCAAATCAACCTTAAGAGAGTAACATCACAAACCATCCTTTATATATAGCATTCATAGAAGAAATTGGGGAGCCAAACTCAAACTTCTATTTGATTGAAGAAAAAGATTCTGAAGCAAGATACAAATTTTGTTGGTACAGGCAAAGATCTTACCAATTTTACACTGGCTTCTAGAGAACTACATGATTGTTTACAAAGAGTAAGTGAGGGAATCAAAGAATCAAAACTAAGTCGCATCACCAGAATCTTTATGTGCAAATTGACACACATCTCTCAAAATATCCTAGCAAATAAACAATAAGCCTCAAACAGCTGTGATATTTGGCATGGGCAATGGGTCCATTTTATGTTTCTAGGGCTATAACTACCAAGCCGCAATGGACGCTTCACAACCGTGTACATCACGTAACCTAGATCACAATTTGCCCGTGGGGGATAAGGGAACGGACGACGGAGAAAAGGAGAGGCTTTGGTGATTTTTGAGGGATTTATTAGGGATTTTAGAAAATGGGTTTTCTACGATGTGAGACTATCCTGAACTGGAAATTTAAGACAGGTTTTGCATGCTTAACCACACGCAATTGAACGAACACTTTGGGGACTTGTTGGACAATGAAAAAATCTAAAACTCGGTTTGTATGCTTAGTTTTTTTATTTCTTGAGAATACTTTATTTCTTGAAAATTTAAGACTCTGTTTGTACGCTTAGTTTTTTATTTATCCAAAACGTACTTTATTTCTTGAGAATACTAAGAACAATACATTAGTCTAAAACGTGATTTTAGGGAAATAATATCTTTTGAAAATCGCTTTTATATTAACTAGGACTTAGATTTCCGGTGTCGCAGAAGAAAAGATTTCAAAAAGTTAAAAAAAAAAATATCACACGAAAAGTCATACTAACTTTCCAAAAATATTTTTAACAATAATTTCAAAAAGTTTAAATCAAGATATACTTCGTAGAGATATATAACTCTCATAAACATTTAATAAGATTTATATTATTATTAGAAAACATCATAGTGAAAAGATGTGATCATAAGTAAAAAATATTAAACGAAAAGTTATAATGAGTAGACCCAGAGTTTGTGATGAAAAAACCCGAATAAAACATGTTGAAGTGATACAACTCTAAATGAACATATCTAAATTTAATTAATGCTCAATTTTTTTTTTTATAAAGTGGAAATGTTACAACGGTTCATCTAAATATACAAAAAAATTGTAATAATTCATCAAATAAACTAAAGATTGCAACAATTAATCAAATATACCAAATATTGCAACAATTGATCAAATAAACCAAATGTTACAACAGTTCGTCAAATAATCTTAAATGTTCATTGGTGTGTTATTATGTTGAATTAAACGATATAAATAATTCATGTAAATATATTTTAGTAATTAAAACTCTTAAAAAAAATATATGAAGAACTCTAACAGAGAAACGCGACCGTAGACATCAAATATTTCAAAAGTTGCAATGATTTGTCAAATTAACTAAATGTTGCAACTGTTCGTCAAATAAACTAAAGATTACAACAGTTCATAAAACAAAACTAAAAATTGCAATAATTCGTCAAATAAACCAAATATTGCAACAGTTCAATTAAGCAATTACAATTGATTTAAAATACATTTTTAGTAATGAAAATAATAATATATGAAAGTTATACAAAAAGACGCGATTGTAGATAATTAAATGTTATAACGATTTACAAAGTAAACCAAAAGTTGCAATTGTTCGTGAAAGAAACTAAATGTTATTATGGTTCAAGCGGTTGCAACCGTTTAAACCAAAAGTTGCAATTGTGTGTGAAATAAAGTAAATCGTGCAATGGTTCAATGAGTTACAGTGAAAACACGCAGTCTATACGGATTGCAGCTCTTTTATAAAACACCCATCATAAAATATATTTTTAGTTTAAAAAATCAACGATAAGTTGTGATTAAATGACACAACCGGTCACAAGTGCAGAAGATATTTATTAAAATTGTTATTATTATTAAATTCTTTTTTATTTTCTCATCATAATAGACTAATATTGAATTACACATATCAATACATAATTGTTGTTAAAACCAATTAGACAGGTCACTGGTTTACAGAATCGGAATAGCAATCTGAAATTTTATCACCAATTTTTATTTGGAACAAAATAAATATATGAAATTCACCTAAAATCATCTTAATAATCTAAAATTTATTAAAACTCAAATTGATTTAAAATATATGATTGAATACAACTGTTTTATTTAATGATATCTTTTAAAATGGTGATGGTATATATATGTATAAATGTAAATGTTTAACAAATATATTTAAACTGAGCAATAAAAAAAACAAATTGTACGTGACTTCCACATTATCAAAATTTAATAGTGTATTGCCACTGTGGCAGCAAATGTAAGATTTTGCATGAAATCATAACTTTAGTTATTATTTTTGAATATATATTTTGTTGAAGTATGAATTAGCACGATGGTATACTCTTTGATTATGTGTGTATTGTTTATGTGTGTATTGTAATATCAAATTGTTCGTGTGTATGATAGAACGGTGGGTCTCAAATCCATTAATCTCTTTGATTATGTGTGTATTGTAATAAGTATGGAACCTAATTGAGCATACATCTCACATTCTTTCACTCCAGCATTCTCTAATTTCTCGACCCTATCACTAAGCTAGATGTTGTCTCTGAAAAAGCCAAAGCTGCTAGCCTTGGCCGGTAGAAATGAGTAACTGCATAATATTAACATCTTGAATTGCGTAGTAGGCGAAGCATCGGTTTAGCTTTGGTCCTTTGTGTCCAGAGGCAATAACATGGAGGAGACTAGCATAAATTCTCTCATTCTCAGTCCCTCTTTGAGCACCACGAAAAATTGCCTCTGACAAAACTGCAACAAAAGCTTTTCTCAAAGCCTCTACTGGAGCATCACCAACACTGGTGGGATTGGGTCTTCATTTCGCAAACTAGTTTAAAAATAAATAAAAAAAACCAAAAAAATAAGTCTTTTCACCGACTTTGACCTCGATAGAGGTCCCCATTACCATTAAACTATTATCGATTTTTTTAAGAATCAAATAACAAAAAAAAAAGAATATTCTTCCACTAACCACCAAATCTTCTTCTCTCCTACATTTTCTCCAAAATCTAAGAGCATAAAAAGGAAACTATAAATTGAATAACAAGATATTGTGAATTATTTTGTATGATTTTACATAAATTTTAATTTCAATAACATGGGATTTGTGAAGAGATTTTAAAATCACATATTGAATAACAGGTGATTTTAAGAAAAAATCAAAATCTTCAAAAATCCTTATTTCAATACAGCCCCTTCGTCTTTACTCTCTCCTGCGATTAAGGGTTTACGACTGTCTCGTGTTCTTATTGATCAGAGTTTGGTTTGACTGGACCTAATATGGGCTAATACTAATTACTAACGTTTAAGGCTTAAAAGGCTTAAAACGCTTAAACCTATCTAAAAATTGGAAAAAGAATTCTTGTAAATGAAAAAAAAATTGAGGAATAAAAAGGAACAAGAGATTCATCCTCATTCTTTTCCACAAAAATGGTCACCAGTTGGAGCCTTAGTCAATATTTTGGTTTAATCTGTTATCAAGGTTGAAGCTAATCTAGTGCATTTTTTGTGTGGGTAGATTATGAGTTAGAGAAATATATGGACAACATCGTGGTAAGGTAATGATATGCTCAAATTAGACCTCAAGCTACTCTCTCAAATTAATAGATCACTGTAGTACTTAAAAATCGAATTCCACAAAGTAAAATCAATCAACTCTCGTTGCAGAGATGATCTATGTCTAATATCGAGAATCACAACTCTTTTTGTAAATTCTTAAAACTAGACAAGTATTAAAGTTCAAGTTTGATTAGTTCACAAAAATTCAAGACCAAATTTCTTGGTGTCCATGGGGGAGATGATGGAGGACTTACGGTGTTCATCGGTGTCTATGGAGGACTCTCTGTTATCCTTTCTAGTGTTGTCTCTTTATTTTCTTTTGGGTTATTCTTATTCCATCGAACATGATACGTATACAAGTTTTAACTCTCTTTTTTCTTTTTTTCTTCTCCCGCCAAAACTAAAGAGCAAATATTTGGGCCTTACTGGGCCTTTACTATAGTTCTGCGATGGCCCATTATTCCTTTCTTTCGGGGTTTGCTAAGAAAATGATATATATATATATATATATATATATATATATATATATATATATATATATATATTATTTTATTTTTCCTTCATTGAAGTTTTATGCAACAAACTAGATTTCCAATGGAAATTTTATGCAAATTAACATCTGGATAAAGCTTCACACGTTCTGATTTTAGATCAAGCTAACCAAAAAAAATTCAAAATTCGTGAACCCCTGAGAGTTTCTCTAGCCGTTGTATTGTTATCTTATTACAATCTCAGAATTTTACAAGTCATGAACAAAAGAAATAATAATGTCTCAGAATTTTGCAATTTACACTCAGCTATTTTTCTTAAAGAAATATTCCGCACACTAGTGATAAGGATTCAAACCCTTCATACAGTCCGGCACTATTTGCCTAGCTCCAAACTAAGCCCCAATTCGAAACACACCATCGATCAAGGTACTGTAAGTGACCACATCACATCTCTCATCTTTTAATTCAAGAGCATATTCATCTACATGATATAGGTGTGACGATCCCGCAACATGTTAGTTTGCTTCATCAACAACACAATCTGAAATGCTTCCCCTTCAATGAACCTAGCTTACGAAAACCACACACAAAAATATAGGAATATAGAATGCTCACCAAATAGGGGAGCCAAACTCAAATTTCTACTCGATAGAAAAAAAAGATTCCGAAGCAAGATACAAATTTTGTTGGTACAGGCAAAAATCTTATCCTACAGAGAGCTACAAAGACTTGACGATGTTTTTTTTCAATACAGGCTGAATCCAAAGAACTGGCTGACAATAATTGCCAATCCAAGTCCAATGGCAACAAGAGAAGATGCCCACGTTAGTTTCTCTGTGATCCTAGGAACCTTCTCTTTCAACGCTTCGCTACATGACCCGATAAACACTGTGTAGCTTCCCATTGCAATCACCGTCCCAATCAAGAACATGATGAGAAATGAAGCACCAGCTATCCGAGAAGGAAGAGCCAGTGCAGGCAAAACCATCATCAGAGCATCCGGTTGAAGTCCGTGAACAATCCCAGTCGCAAATGTTGCAAACCCTATCTTTTTCTTCTTTGAGCTTTTCTCATCTGTTTCTCCATTCTCCAAGGTAACAACACATGGTTCCGGGATCTCAGAAGCTTCTTTAATTCCCATAGCTCCAATCACAAGAAGAGTCAAGCCAACGACTCTTGTACCCCAAGTTCTTATAACTTCAATATGAAGCCTATCTTTTAGAAGCAGAAACAATAGACCAAAGATAAGTTGACCAGCATCATGACCACATCCCCAAAGAGCTCCAACTGCAGCACTCTCCATTCTCGTCCGCCCAATGGAAAGTGGAGCCAAAGCAGCAAGATGATCAGGTCCAGATAACGTGTGTAAGCAACCAGCAAAGAAACCAGTCCAAGCACTTGTCAGTACTTCAGTCCTGAGAAGTTTCCCACCAACAGCAGCTCCACCCGAATTAGTAGCCGTTTGAAAGCTAGCAAAAGCAGGCGGCACAAGAATCGGATTAAGCAAAAGCGCAGCTACAGCAGAGACTAATATAACCATTCCAGCCGATATGGTCTACAAGAAACACAAAATTGCACAGATCAGATATAGAACAGTTAATCTCAAGGTAAAGTACACAAAGATAGTTACTTGATCAAGAAACCCTAAACTACTACTAGTGAATCCAATGGTTCTTGAAACCTATAAACATTGATGCTCTTCTTCGTTTCATGTTATCTTCTCCAAAAACCCCAAATCCAGTAACTAAAACCAAAATCTTCTAAGCCAAAGATTTAACAAACATTGATATAACCAATACACAGACGTAAATGGAGAAGATTCATAGTTGTGAATTACCTTGCGCTGCTCAAAACTGGTCACAATCCGTTGGATAAATCCTGGATTAGGTTTCGACCCATCGGTTTGAGAAGAAGGAATCAAGAAATTAATACTCTGATTCAATCCTGGAGATGAATCCGGAGATGGGTTCTGGCGGAAGAAGCAGGAAATGGAGCTGACTCGGCGTGACTCGAGACGGCGAGAGGAGGTAAAGCTAAGACTCGGCGAGTGGAGACGGGGGAGTAACGGAGATGGTCTTGATTGTGGTTTGGATGGAGCAATTGTGCGAGAAGACGGTGGTTGCAAAAGCCTATCCATGGCGGCGTCGACGACTTCTCTTTTGTACGATAAGCTCTCGGAGTTTTGCTTAGAACTAAGGGAAGAAGAGAGTGAGACTCTGCTCTCAATCGGTGAGGATAAAATTTTTCCAATAATGTATATTTTTTGTTGCTTCCTTATTAGTCAAAAAAGTATTAATCAATTATAGGAAATAGAAATTAATTAAAGTAAACATTCTCGCCATTTTTCTCTTCTTTTTTTTTTGTTTGAGAGAATGCGGTGAAAAATTGCTATGATCGGTGAAATTTTTTTTTTCTCTTCTACGATGATTTTAAAGGCAATTTTTACCGATTCACAATCAACTCTTCATCGACTTAGGGGATGTTATTGGTTCCTAATTTACAAATTTATTTGATGATTTTAATAAAATCATAGATTTTATTATTCGGTGTCTTTGTCGGCTCGCATGTGTTGTTTGATTCTACTATCTCTTGTTATCAATCGGTTATAATAGAGAAAGATCTTTTGTGAACGCTTCAAAACTTTAATCTCGGATCAGAAAAGAATCCTCTGAGGATATCTTTTGAGGCTCGTTGATCGCGTGAACTTGATAATCGACATAGCCTGGTTGTTAAGGATCTCAATCCTCAATATTAACGTCCAGCCGAAATCAAAATTGCTCTGCCAAAAGCTTGGAGAATGGAAGGGCGAGTTACAAGTCGTATAAATGATGATGGTACTGTCCAATTCTTCTTTAAAGCTGAGCATCATTTGATGGCTGTTCTTGAAAATGGTCCTTGGCATCATAATTACTGGATGGTTGTAATCGATCGATGGACAAGGCGAAATCTATCGACTTACTTTACTAAGATTGCTTTCTAGGTTAAAATTCTGCATGCATATACCAGATGACTTCAGGTCTGAAAAGGTGATAAAGGAAGTAGGAGGAATTCTAGGTCATATTGATGACGTCAAAATTCATGAAGCCACGACTGAATTTGGGCTCATGTTAATATGAACATATCGGATGATTGATCTTTGTCAGGTACATCGAGTTTGAGCCTAGTAAGAAACCTGTCATGATCCGATTTATATTCTCCAAACTTAAGAAGTTCTGCTTTCGATGTGGGTCGTTGTTGCATGATGAATCAAATTATGATTTTTCTACCTCCAATTCCTCGAATTGAAGATCCATCTCAACAAGAAAATCAGAGAGAAGATGAAGTAGGGAGAGAGCACACAAATTCTTCAATTCCAGTCATTGGGTATATTAGACAAATGGACCCCCCTTCACGAGAGGTTGATGATATGTCTATAACTCTAGACTTTGTTCTTTTGGTTAGCAAGGAAATTGGAGGAACGTCTAGGGTTAATAAATATCGCAAAAAGAGCAATATCTTCTTAAATCCAGAAGATGAAATTTCTACAAACATGGTCCAAGAAGGTTCTCTAAAGACACAAGGTGATAAAAGTTAATTTTCATAGAGCAATGTTATTTTGGTGAAAAAACAAAAAAAAAAACATAACATGTTTAAATGGGTATACCAACCCATCCAACCATGATCTTAAGAGATTAATTTTTAATGAATTATGAGTTCAATATTGATATGTTAGTATAATACCATAGATTTGCATTGGATTCCAAACTTTTAGGAGCCTGCAAAATTTTCTTCTAAATTTTGATTCATATTTGGTTAGTTTTGAGTATTTGGATATATATAAGTATGATGTTGTTGATATGTTAGTAGAATAATTCTAGATTTACGCTAAAGTCCAAAATTTGCGGGAACAATAAAATTTTCATCTCAATTTGATTCTCATTTTGGTTATATATCAGTATTCTGGGTGCATTGAGTTCGATCAATGGATTTCCCTAGATTTGTTCTAGGTTGTCTTAATTACCTGAAAAGAGAAAAAAAATATATATCTATCTTCATCATCCTGATGGATTTAAGGGCAGTGATTTCAAAGGTTGAGGTAGTGATGGACAAATTCTTTATAAATTATTTAACATAAAATACATAATATGATTCATTTCGAAAATAAAATATAAAAACTTCAAAACTCAAAAGAAGTTGATTAACCACCTAAATGTTTAGTTTCACAAAGATACAGAAAATTATTATTTTTAAATCTAATTCACGTAGTTTTATTTTGTTTTCTAAAAAAAAATCACTTATATAAAGGAAAAAAAATATAAACATAGTATTATTCCGAAAGTTAAAAAAGCACAACATATACATAACTAAATATGGTATGATAAGTCTTTGTACATCGTACGCACTCTAAAATCTCGCACATCATGTACCACAAAAGTAATCTATATGTTTCTTTGATTTGGATAACATCAAAAAAAAAAGGAGGAACTGCAGAATATATGCAAATGATCAGTAGCTATAGGTGCCCGTCTCCTGCATCTTGCGTTCTTCCTCCTTTCTCTTGGATAGAAGGGTTGGGTACCAAATTTTGACAGAGGCCGAAATGGGTTATCAATAAAATCCACATACCTATGGGTCGTAAGGCACATCATCATCATCTCTATCGACACCTTCATGTATCCAGCAACGCCAAATTTCAAACCGTTGCTTGATTTCGCGCATCCAAACAAACTTCTCACTATTCTTCTCTTCTCCCACACCCGTAATATTAACGCTATGCATATTACAATATTTTGAAATGGTGGAAGTAGGTCCCCGGTAGATGTTCTGCAAAATCAACAAAGTCATAAATAAAAAAAGAAAATTACACAAATATGTTTGTTTTTTATTTAAATTAAATTTACCTCTCCAATGCTTGAGTACTCTCGCTGGAAGAGAGGTATGGTAGCTGTAACAGGATGCTTCTTCAATACTTTAAGTGTATCTTCAATGCTTTCCAATTTCACCACATCGTCGATCTACGCTAGGTACAGTGAACTTCTTGGCTCAAAACTTTTTTTGCAGAAGGTATTATTATTAAAGGAACGTGTTGATTCCGTTTCTATTCTGTTAGCTTTGACATACATCAACCCCTCAAGAATATGACAAGCGTAATAAGAATGACTGGTTTTGTTCTCTCTAGAATGTGAATCTACTTTAGTGAAATCAACAAGATATTGATTCTAATATGTTGCAACCCAATCCTTTTCCAGATCTGCGTGATATGTTTGACGGTCTGATTGGAAGACTTAGAACTATAAACCCAAATTATAGATTTTTGTCTCGGAAGAATTTGGTGTCTAGAGATTTAAGTATGTTTACTACTTTACAAATTGATGTTCTTGATGAACACGGTTTCAAGAAACACAATAGTGTTGATAGAAAGAAACTCTGCAGTTATTGTACAATTTAAATAAACACCTAATCGCCGCCTAAGCTAATTTTTTGAACATCGGGTTTTTGCAAGTTTTGAACTTGTTTGCAGATGTGATATTGATATAAGTTTGTTTTTTTGTAGAATAATTTTATTATAACTAGGAATCAAACCCCCTGCGATGTCGCTGGAAAAAATAATATAAATTTGTTTATATAATAATTTTCTTTAAAACAAATCAAACTCAAAATGATGTATATTATAAAAATTTAGTAGTTATTTAAATATATATATATATATATAAGAAATAAATGTTTACACATGCAAACATGTTTGTAACAAAACATAAATATTAGAACGAAAAGTTTTGATAAAAAAAACATGAATACAACATACATGGTGAAAAGACAAAAATCTAAATGAATTGATGCAATTTTCTAAGAAAACACAACTGTAAGACGTAAGCGGTAAGCTTGAAGTGGACTTAACCTTTGTTTTTTAAATTATTATAAATATATATTTTACGAAAGATTACGATAAAAGAACACAATGGTAAAAATATATTCATTAAGATTATCTTTCAATTTTGAGCAATCAATCATCTCTTTAAAAAAGAAGTTACCATTTTTAAATGATTGTAGAAATTGAAAATTTGGTAAATAAAATATATAGAGTTCAAAAGATATGAACATTTAAATTGACACAACTATTTGTAGAACTTTTACCAAGAAAAATTGTGATAAAAAATACGAATAAAATATGGTGAAAACTGAAAAGACAAAATTCTAAATGACTAGAAACATCTTTGTAAAAAGATATAAATGTCAAAGATATTTTTTAATTAATAAACTTAAATATTTAGTGAAGAGTTACAATGAAAAAATGCAACCATATTAAGCATTTATTCAAACTAAAGATAATATGAAAATATTTTACGATGCGATGAAAAAATACAACCGAAACAAAACCGTAAATATTTTAACGAAAAGTTACGATAAAAGGACACAACCGTACAAAAATAACCGTAAATATTTCAATGAAGAGATGCGATAAAAAGACACAACCGAAAAAAAGACTCAAAAAAACCGTAAATATTTTAACGAAAAGTTACGATAAAAAGACACAACTGTTCAAAAGTGCATGCGATAAAAAGACACAACTGTAAAAAAAATAACTGTAAATATTTTAACGAAAAGATGTCATTAGAAGATACAACCGTTAAAAATAACCGTAAAGTTTTTTTAAAAAAATTGCGATAAAAAAACGCAACCGTTCAGAGGTGCAGAATGCATTTATTGAGATTGTTATTATATATTTTGATAAAAGAATTATAAATTAATATTACAAAAAAAAAAAGAATCATCAATAATTTGTGTATTTGTATGATCATTTTCCATCTTTGGTCATCTCTCTCTCTCCAAAGTTACGTCTTTGTTCCTCTCAAGTCTCTCACCCCCTAATTCGTTTATTTTTATTTTTATTAAACTCTCAGATTTTTATCAATTCCAACCCAATTTTATTTTGCACTTTCGAAAATCTATATTTCAATCTAATTGCGAATTTCGTGAATTTCGTCTCTTTGATCAAGAAGACTCCAATTGCTCCACCCAAATCAAAATCACAGTAACAAAAAAAAATCACAGTAAGTCTCTCAGAGAAATCCAAATTTTGCTTAGGAAAGTTTCATATTTCTTCAATTGCAGTAAGAATGTGAAACGTATAACCATTGATCTGTATAAATTTTTTTGTCTCGATTCAAAATTAGGGTTTTTGTTTTTCGTTTTCCATCGATTCTTATGGAATATAAGTCAATGGTTATGTACTCCTCTCAAATTGGTTAATCATGCGAGTGATCATTAGCTTCAAATTGGTATAGTTGGATGTTGAACAATCTCGTAATGCGGTTTATAGCTAAGATTTGAAAGATTTTTAGCTTTGCAAATTGTTCAAAATTAGGATCTCATATGTATAATTTAGTATTTAAGAAATTATAAGCTAAGATTGAGAGTTAATAGATATGTTTGCTTTTCTTGATCACAGATTGTTTTCTTCAAGAATCACCAAAACCTGTTTCATCAAGCATGTCGGCGAACAATGACGGTAAGGCTTCACCACCATTGTTGTTATTGTCAATGATCTCATCCGTTTTGTTGCTCATTCTTGTTAGTCATAGTGGCAGGTAAAGTCATTGTGATTATGGGCGTAAGCGGCGCAGGGAAATCGTAAGTCGATTTTATACCGCTTCCTGATTTGTACTAGATATTGAGAGTTTGAAGAAAGATATTGATGTTTATTGTATTGTTTCACTTTGTTAGTACCATAGGTAAAATGTTGGGGAAAGCTCTATCTTGTGATTTTCTTGATGCCGATGATTTTCATTCTTTATCGAACAGAGGTAAAAGAATCGATATACAGTACTTTGACGAATTTGTTGGGAAAAATTCGTGTGTTAACACTTGCTTGCTGCTCATTGTTCAACTAGATAAGATGCGTCAAGGCATTGCTCTTTCAGACGAAGACCGAATGCCATGGCTTGAAAAAATACAAGAGAGTTTGCGAAAATGTTTACTCAATGGAGAAACCGTTGTTCTCGCATGTTCTTCATTGAGAAAACAGTATAGAGAAATCTTGAGAGGCTCTGATCCTGATTACAAACATGGAAGCTATACGAGTTGCAAGGTTGAGTTTGTATTATTGGAAGGTAATGCAGAGGTGATTGCTGCTCGGTTACAGAAGAGAGCTTCTGAGGGAGAACATTTCATGCCTCTCACTCTTCTTCAGTCTCAGTTTGATCTGCTTCAAGCTGATGAATGTGAAATGATATTCAAAATCAGTGTGATTCTAAGCCCTGAAGTTATAGTCAATACAATTCTTGAAATGCTAGCAAATTCTTTGAGAGAAGGTATATGAAATTCTCAGCACATTTGTATTATTACTATTCATCTTTGTATTCAACATATACAAAATAAGCAAAAACTTACTTCCTAAGTATACAAGTTTATATGTAGAATGTTTCATCATCTTCTCCATTTTCTTTCTTCTACAATTTGATTTTAACATACAGTTGGTACTTGGTTTTAGCTAATTAATTTTCTGAACAAAAAAAAAAAGTTTGAGCAAGTAATTTGTTAAATGGGCTTTACAGGCCCATAAACTCATAACCAGCATCCACGTCACGTGTATGCTGTTTTCGCGACAGTAAAACGGCAAAGCGTTCAATTGTGAAAAAGCAAAACAGCATCACAACTATTATCTGCATTCACCGCCGAGGTTTTGTAGCCCTTGATCAGCTCTGTGTATTTTTGGCGGGAAAATTGACCAGAAAACCCTCGACGACAGAGATCAGCGAAAGAGAGAGAGAAGTAGATTGAGAAGCGAGAGAGATAATGGCAGATGAAGGTAAGGAGGAGACGGGAATGGATCAAGTGGAGGAAGATTTCTCAGTGTGGAAGAAGAACACACCATTTCTCTACGATCTTTTGATCTCTCACCCACTCGAATGGCCTTCTCTCACAGTCCATTGGGTTCCATCGACGCCTAATCCTTACGCGGCGGACCCTTACTTCGGTGTACACAAGCTTATACTCGGGACTCATACTTCCGGTAGTGCTCAAGATTTCCTCATGGTCGCCGACGTCGTTACCCCTACACCAAACGGTGAACCTGGGTTAGGCGGCCCTAACCAGGATCCTATTATTCCTAAGGTATTTGATTCTTTGACGATATTTGTTGCTGATGTTTTACGCGCACTAAGTGTTCGATAAAATGACTAGCTGAAATTGTTAGAATCTTGTTGCTGTCTTCGGGAAATGAATTGATAAGAATAAGATTAGTGAGTTTTAGGGTTTTAGATATGAAATGTGGACTCTTTTATTGGTTCAGGATTTTGAGTTTTTGTATACTACTAAACCATGTTTCTTTAATTTTGTGATTTGTTTCAGGTGGAGATTATACAGAAAATACGTGTTGATGGAGAAGTGAACAGAGCGCGGTGTATGCCTCAAAAGCCGACGCTTGTGGGTGCAAAGACAAGTGGTTGTGAAGTGTTTCTGTTTGATTACGCTGAACATGCTGCAAAGCCTCAATCGAGTGAGTGTGATCCTGATCTGAGGCTAGTGGGACATGACAAGGAAGGTTATGGATTGTCTTGGAGTCCTTTCAAGGAGGGTTATCTTTTGAGTGGTTCACAGGATCAGAAGATCTGTCTTTGGGATGTTTCAGCTACACCGCAAGATAAGGCTTTGAAAGCAATGTTTGTGTATGAGGTAAGTGGAACAATACAGTTGGTATCTTTCTTCTGTTTTCAGAAAATGTGGTTTGCTACATCTGATTTTACTCTTTTGTTTTTTTTTTTTAGGGACATGAAAGTGCTATCGCAGATGTATCATGGCACATGAAGAACGGGAACCTTTTTGGGTCTGCGGGTGAGGATGGCCGATTGGTGATATGGGACACACGGACAAACCAAATGCAACACCAAGTGAAAGTTCACGAGAGAGAGGTAGAAAACCACCATCTTAATATCTCTGCTTGTTTGAAATAATGTTTACTAATGACTTGGGTCTGATGTCGCAAGTTCATCTATCCTGTATTTACACTATCTCCCAATCAAATATTCCAACTGTATGACTATGCTTTCTTCTGTTTCTCAGGTCAACTATCTATCTTTCAATCCGTTTAACGAATGGGTATTGGCCACTGCTTCCTCAGACTCCACTGTTGCCTTGTTTGACCTCCGGAAGCTTAATGCGCCATTACATGTCATGAGCAGCCATGAGTACGATTCCTTTACATTTTTCTCATTGCCTCTGCGCCATCTATAAATTGTGTTAGAACCAAATGTTGATACCTGTGGACTGAGTAACTGTAAAGGACTGTTTGCTGTAAAATCCACCTTTTTAATGAAATCTTTTGATTACAGGGGAGAGGTTTTCCAAGTGGAGTGGGATCCTAACCATGAAACAGTACTCGCATCTTCAGGGGAGGACAGAAGGCTGATGGTCTGGGACCTGAACAGGTATGTATCATCATCTACTTTGCAGAATTCAAAAACTTCAACTTTTAAATCTGAAGATTGTTCAACGTTGAGTAATGCTTCTTTTTTGGGGTTTACAGGGTTGGAGAAGAGCAGCTTGAGATAGAGTTGGATGCAGAAGATGGTCCACCAGAGTTACTCTTCTCTCACGGAGGCCACAAGGCTAAGATATCAGACTTTGCTTGGAACAAAAACGAGCCTTGGGTCATTGCAAGTGTAGCCGAAGACAACAGTCTTCAGGTGTGGCAGATGGCGGAAAGCATCTATCGCGATGAAGATGATGCTGAGGACATCAAAGAAGATACTACACAACAGTCATGAAAATTAAGAAATGATTTGGTCTCTCCATTACTTAAGTGTCTTATCTTGCTTTAGCCAGTTTCTAAAAGACAAGCTTTGCGTCTGTATTAGTACTAACATGAATCATTTCTGTTTGTTAATGTAACCATGTTTGGATTTTGTTGGTTTCCTATCATTCCTGTGTCACAAAATCGAATTTAGTCACAAAATTCGACTCTAGAACTCCAAAGCCTGACAAAAGATTCATTGAATAAGGAATCTGGGATTGCATCATTGGCAGTAATTAGTACTCATCCAGTCAAACTGAGCGTGCAACATATTCTATGAAGACATGATCGCGCAACAATATTCAGGAATCGTTTGTCTTTGTACTTTTAAGCATAGTACTCCCCAGAACTCCATAGAGCATCAAGGAAAATCTCATACCAAATCGAGAATTTATGCAACGTATAAGTGATTTCAGAAGCAAGAGACTCTACCAGACTAACGAAAAGTCGAAAACAACCAAGTTACTAATGGTCGAGATGGCTTCCCATAACTTACTTTTCCAAATGCAACATTCAATCTCTTCTACAAGAACTTTTTTTAAAAAAAGCTACTGAAGTACAAAACCAAATGGCAAACTCGATTTGAATATTAACAAGTCTTATTTCTAGCTTCAACGAGCTCAACAAGGAAATACAAAGAGATTAAAAAACTGATGATAGCACAAATGGACTTGAAGGAAGCTGGTGATGCAGTTGAACTCTACTACTTATTGGAAGAAAATTAACTACCAATTTGAAAATGGGGTGAATGATTGATAGTATCACATGATTGATGATACTTCAAACTGCTTTCGCTGCACGAGGCCCACCTGTTGCAAGATCAAAAACTATTAGTTCATAAACTAAATATACGCAAACCACAAGTTTAAACAAAAACGTTGAAGGAGCCTCAGAAACGACACAACTTCAGGAAAAGTAAAGTGACGATATGGAAGTAACTACGAAGAATACCGTATAAAGATATAGTTGTAATGGACAACCTCTAGGAAAGAGATCGAAAGGAACTAGAATTTCACCTTTTCTCTTATTAGCGCCGGATCCATTGACAGTGAATGTTCCAATTCCATTACTACAGACAGGGATCTCCTTGCCAGCTAAATTCGGATTAGCCAAGCACTCTAGCTGATCAAACTCACAACCATTTAGCCCTTGATCATTCATCGATGCACCTTCTCCGTTATTCCCATTTTGAAGACAGTACAAGTTGTCAACATCGCATTGCATATTGCAAGGATGCATCATGTATGAGTAAGGCACATTTGTAACCGCAGGTTTTTGATAAGGAAACGCACCAATCTCTCCATCAATTCTTCCTCTTATATCAACAAGCAAACACTTGAGCCTAGTAACCTCAGCTTCCAATGCAGCTTGACCTTGCAACCTCTTCAACAACTGATTATTAACCGCCTTAAGCCTCATAACCTCGTCCTCCAACGAAGCCGCTTTAGCCTTCTTCTTCTCCCTATACTTTCTAACCGCTTCTCTATTCCCCAAAGGTCTCTTCTTCCCTGAAGATTCCGATGTATCATCGGTAGAAACTTTATCCTCGCTCTGTGAAGGAAGAATCTTGGTGTGCACATGAAGACATGTGTGAGTATGTATGTTCTCTGGTCCCGGAGGATTACAAGTATGAGTATGAGTACAAGCATGAGAATCCCTCAAAAGCTCATCGAAGAAAGAATCCATCGAACAGCTACTAGGTGGTAACTCACCACCCATGTTTGAATTCGAAAACTCAAGCTCACCATCGTCCATTACTAAAAACCCACTAGCAAAGAAGTAACCTTTGACTCTTTTGATTGAATCTTAACCAAAAAGTATGAGACTTTGTGCTCAAAAACCAAACAACAACCTAATTGCAGAGTGAAAACACAATTCAAGCGTACTCAATATCTAATCATTGGGTGATACTCAATTGGGAGAAAAATCGTACCTTTAAAACAAGAGAAGGATTAGCAAGACGAAAACTTTACGAAACTTATGAGCAAAACGGCGACAAGGGTTTAGAGAGAATTAGAAATGGGAACCCTAAAAATGAAAAATTGATGATTGAAGAGTATTATTAACAGATGGCATCATTTCCATGGCGGAAAGACATGGACGTACCAAAAGGGATTTCGAATTGCAGAAGATTCTTTCTTTCTTTTTTCCTAATTAATTTCGTATTAAAATTTTGATTTGGATTTATAGCTCAATTATTTAAACCTCTTCAGTCACTGCAAAATAGTTTTTCTTTAGTTTTAAAATTTGTTTTGCGATGCTATTTATATTTTATACCCAATAAAAATAAAAAGTTAAGTTGAATAATTATAATCTAATTGAAAACTTTCGATATATGTAATCAGGTGGATAAATATTTATCTTCAAAAATAGTCAATGATAACATTGTAGACAAATGATATTTATTTGCATGTAAATTATTTAAACAATGAGATGATTTCATGTAAAATGACGTTTTATTGAATGAAATAATATGATTTTTTATATACGTGATACATGAACTAGCGATAGAATTTGATTATTAGTGTAAATATTGATTTTAAGAATAAAGTTTGGGTCACAATCATACAATCATTAGTTTGAAGATTTGATTTCGTATTCTATAAACTAGTAAGACTAATGTATTATTTTTTATTTTTTCTTGTCGGACGTTGCAACACCAATCATATTTAAAAAATAAAAAAAAATCAATTTCTGTTTTTTTTTTTTGTCAATCTAAATCAATTCAAATCAATTTCTGTTTATTTTGGTTGAAGTCTTCTAAAAATTGTTAAGAGTCATAGACGATAAATTGATATATGTAATTAGAATGATGTCAAGATCTTCTAATGAATGATTATCTAATAGATTAAACAGAAATTCGACACTAAAAAAGTTTTACATCAGATCTCAATAGAATCATATAGAGATCATTAGCACACAATTTAAGAAGAGATTTATAACTAAGACGTGTCTCTAAAACACAGCTTCTACAAGTATGTGTTTCTTTTTAGACCCAAATCCAACAATGTGGTTTAGATAAACTCTTCCTTCCTTCACTGTAGCCGACGAGACTAACCGATGAACCATACCGCTACTGAACCAACCCGTCACAGAAGCGGTTCGCCACCCGTCTGAACTCTCTACCAGTTTCGAAGACGAGCTACCTGAAAACACTTACATTCATTGGTATAAGCTTAAAAATCATAACTTCACTAAAGATGTTAAACATTACCTGCAACAACAATTTTGGTTGGAGACAACAACTCAAGCCCATCTCCAAACCTCAATGTACCACCAGAGACATCAATTACAGTAACTTGATTACTAACATCCCCATTGGTTAAGTCAATTTTGTATAAGTAACCAGAGAAAGTATGGATAACGATAAGGAAGCCGTCCGGATGATAAACAATGCCGTTTAGAGCTACAAGGTTATTGTACCATCCAGGTGGAGTAAAGAGAGGACTTGTAATAGTGTTCACAAGCTTCCCATTAACATTAACTTTCCAAATTTTACTAGCTTTTGCATCAGTCACATAAGCATTGCCTTGTTCATCAACAGCTACATCGTCTGCAAACGTTTTCTCTTCACCTATATTGATCATATGATTCATATATAGTGTTAGTCTAATATCCAATTGATTTACAAATCCTATTCAAATTGAACATTTTTTTGGTTTATTACTAAGACCGAACCCACAATGCATTATGTATAATGGTGGTATCAAACTAAAAAGTAAAAACTAATCTACAATGGATTGTTTGGTACGGTTATGGTTTCGGTTCGGTTTCGTGTTTTAGTCAATTATATCCTTAATTTCCAAAAAAACTTCGGTTTTAGACGGGTTTTTTTTCCTTGTTTTGGTTCGGTTTGGATTCCGATTTGGTACCACAAAAAACCCGTCTAAAACCTAATCTACAATGGATTGTTTGGTACGGTTTTGGTTTCGGTTCGGTTTTGTGTTTTAGTCAATTATATCTTTAATTTTCATAAAAAATTCGATTTTAGACGGGTTTTTTCCTTGTTTTGGTTCGGTTTAGATTCCAATTTGGTACAAGAAAAAAAAACCCGTCTAAAACCTAATCTACAATGGATTGTTTGGTACGGTTTTGGTTTCGGTTTGGTTTCTTGTTTTAGTCAATTATATCCTTAATTTTTTAAAAAAACTTCGGTTTTAGACGGGTTTATTATTCTTGGTTTGGTTTGGTTTGGATTCAGATTTGGTTTCTTAAATAAGAAAAAAATAAAGGAAATAAATCCATTTAACCATATACTAAGATATAGTTAGGTTTTCGGATTGAGAATTTTGGTTCCATTAGGTTTGAATCGGAAAATTTTGTAGCAATTTTTTTGTTTTTTTTAATAGAAAATCACTAACGGAGAGTTGATGAAATCCAGCCCCGGCTTAGAAGGGTAGGGCGGAGGTGCGACGGCCGGGGGCTTTTTTTTTTTTTAAAAAAATTTACATTTAAAAAAGGCCCAAATATTTTTTAAAAATATTATTAATATGAGAATTATATTTCAAGAGGCCTAATTATTTATAAGAAAATGTATAAAAGGCCCAAAATTTTTAAAATAACAATTTTTACTACACAAGATCCGCAAAATTTTTAAAATTAAGTAAATTTTCTTTATATATATAATAATAGGCCAAAAAAAGTTTTTTTTAAGTTTTTTTTTTTATAGAAAATCACTAACGGAGAGTTGATGAAATCGGACGGTTAAGAATCTTACTATGGCCACTAAGCTCGGCGAGAAAGAGACGACGCCACGTGGACAAATCATAGGCTGCTAAAGCACTATACCGGTTTCCAAGCAAGTCGGCGACAGCTACGAGGAGACGGTTCCTAACACGGTCGATAACAATTCCTAGGGAAGCGTTACCGGCGAGTTCAACATCTTTGACCAAAGTGACTTCCTCTAAAACGTCGTCGGAATCTTTAGGAACAATCTCGCCGACTCCGCCACCGTCCATGAAGGAGACGAGGAATCTCCGACCAACATCGTCCCATTTGGCGCATTCCCGGAAGAAGCCGGAGCTTTGGTAAGAGAAGACGTGTGTAGAAGGAACGGCTAGCTCTAAGGAGATGAGGTAAGCTATGGGAACGGCGGAGATTACGAGGAAGAGAGCGGCGGAGCATCGGCCGGAGCAAAACGTCGGGGACATTTTTTTTGAAATAAGAGAAAAAACGGGTAGAGAGAAATAAATTGGGTACGACGAAGACCAACTTATGGAAAAAAAGTTGGTGAGCGAACGTTAAACATTTGGTGATGCGCACGTAGTGAAAACTAGTATTTGGTGGCCCGTTAAATGTATTATTGGGCCCAGGAAGTGTACTTTACTAACAACTTTAACATATAGTAGTGGGAGCTTTAAATTCAAATTCACGTTTTTGTTTGTTTGCATGTTTTGTTCAATTGTTCCAATTTTTTTTATTCTGTTTTTGGCAACCACATGTTAATTAAAGTTACTCTAATTTTTAGCAAATTTCTATAAAATGCATAGGTTTTTTTTTATAATCTTTTTCCTTCCAAAGTTCACCAATTTTTTTGGTATATATATTTTTCTTAAACTCTATAGAAGCTATGACATAAAGTCATACACTTTTTTTTTTGGTAAGAGAGGGGGAGAAAGTCATACACTTTTTAGAAGAACATAAAGATACAGAAAAAGTTTGGGATTACAAAATGAGTAATAGATAGAAACCGAATCTTCTGCTTCGGTTTACTTTGATTATCTTCTTAAGGGAGACATCTAGCCACGTCCGCCTTGGTTCCCACATCTATGGTTACCTTGTCTTCGAGCTTTAGAGGATGTTTGTATCTCCATAGCTTTCATGGACGGTTTACCCGGTCTTTCACGTAATAGTCTTTGACCAAAAGGAGTTACTAGATCCAACATTCCAAACTCATTGTCTGAATCATCTAAATCATGTGACTCCTCATCTGATACCGAAAATTCCAAAAAGGTAAACCGGTTTTTACCAAGAACATTCCCAACTGAAGTATCCATAACTAGTGTCGTTAAGTCACTAAGAGCCTCACTGTCCATTGTGCCTGCAATATCCCCAACTATATGAGTTGTGCTAATAATCTCAACTACAACCTAAGCTTCAACAATTGGGTGGCTAGCTGAAACCATGGTGCATTGATCTTTGACATGGATTGGACCAGCCACAGTGCATGGGGCTATAACAAGTTGAAGTTCTTCATTTGTGTCACGCATTGGAGCATCCTCGATGATTGTGGTTGTAGCAATATGGGCTCTGAGACTGCAACAGAATCAGAAATATGTGGACCCAAGAGTAGTGTGGTTGGGGAGACCAAACCAGCTGCAGCAGACATACTAGCATCGCATGGAGAAGTAAACTTTTCTAAGATAAATTTATTTTTAAAAATTTTTTTTTTATTTTTTTATTTTTTATTTTCTAAAAATTGACCCCATTTCTTGAAATTTTAAGATTTTGTTATCAATTTTAAAATTTATTTATAAAACCCAACATTTTTTTTTTCTGGGCCCATATTTTCAGGGCTGGCCCTCAAGCAAGGTTATATTCAAGGTATAGACGTATAGTTGAAACCCGATATTAAATTTAGTTCAGCATGATTGTGTCATGTGCTAAGAATTTTTGTGTGTTTTAGGGTTTGAGTAATAATGGATGCTCAAGATACAATCAGCCGTCTACCGGATGATCTTCTAGGACACATCTTATCATCCCTCTCCACAAAACAAGCAGCTTCAACGTCAGTGCTCTCTAAGAGATGGAGGAATGTGTTTGCTTCTGTTTACAATCTCGATCTCTATGACCGTGAATCTATACGTGAGGCTAGACAAGACTGGCGTGAAAATTCGAAGAGATTCACGGCTTTCGTTTCAAACTTGCTTATTCTCCAAGGCGGTTCATCTATAAAGAAGTTCACTTTAAAGAGTCATGTTGGTGTTAGAGATGGTCTTGACCCAGCTCATGTTCAAAGCTGGATATGTAATGTGCTTGAACGTGGTGTTGTGGATCTTGATATTTTCATCACTTTCCTAGGAAAAATTCAACCAGTGTTTACGTTGAACTTGATGAGCGAGACATTGGTTAAGTTGAGACTAGGACGTTGGTTTATAATCAAGCTTTGTCAGGATGTTTCTCTTCCTATGCTTAGGAAATTATCTCTTTACTCGGTTGATTTTGATGGAGATAGTAATTTCGTTGGAAAACTTCTATCTCGTTGCTATGTTCTTGAAGAATTTGATTTTGAGGAATCTGTGAAGCACGGTCCGGTACAAATACAATGGTCGTCGCCATCTCTAAAGAGACTACGCATCCGATTTAATTATGCCCGGGAATTTTCATTTGATTTTCCCAATCTTTCCTTCTTTGAGATTTTGTATGATCTTGGGAGCAAGTTTGTAGATGTTAAGTTGGATTCCCTCGTTGAAGCTAGACTCAATCATCGGTTGCACTATGGGGAAATATGGGTAACAACATATAGAAATGCTGGTTTATTTCATGTTGATTCGATACATCTCATCAATGCAATCAGTAACGTTAGAGTCCTTCACTTATCTAGTGTTGTACATGAGGTCAGTTGCGGCTACGTACTTCCTTTTTCATTCTTCTCACAATTTGTCTGCTCAATAAAACGAAAAGAAAATATTGTGTGTTTTGCAGCTGCTATACTTCTCCAGTCAAGAATTACCGATGTTCGATAGCCTAGTTTGTCTATCTATCGAGAGTGAAAGGAAGCGAGGATGGGGAATATTGCCACTTCTGATAAAAAACAATCCAAATCTAGAAACTCTCATCTTCAAGGTATCTTATGACATGCACAAAATCATCCTAAACGCCATAAATACCGATATGTCTATTGTATCTTAGATTCTTGCTCTCCTCTATGCTTTAGGGTCTAAAGCACCGGCTTACAAGCAGAACTTGTGGGGATGTATGTGGTTGCATTAACTCCGTTTTTAATAGATCGTCTTGCCTATCAACATCTCGAGTGAAAGTGCTCGAGATATCAGGTTACCGAGAAGATAGTATAGAAGATCTGAACACAATGAGGCATTTCTTGGCGAAATTACCGTGTCTTGAGCTGGTAAAAATATGTGCTGCAAACATCAAAGTTCCGATCGATATTCATCATCTTTTGACGCTTCCAAGAGCTTCACCAAACTGCAAGATCCAAGTCATTCACCAAAAAACTAGTGAATAATTATTCGTCTATGGTTTTGCCAAGTCCTTTTGAATCACTCATCAATTTTTTATGTCTTGTACTTTGGTGTTTGACAAAACATTGCCAGCAAAAGATGAGATATTGAGTGATGAATTTCAGTCTACTTTTTTCTTCTTACCTAGAGAGTTTTCTAAACCCTCCTCTACTACCAGCATTACGAACTTGAACCAACCATAAACATTTGTATTTGAGTTTTAATAGTGACATAAGTTTGTGTTATATTTGTCTATTTGACAAGAGAAACTTACTATAAAAATGATTAAATATGGTTATGAACAAACCTGTGTTCTAGTCTACTCGTAGCAATACTAATTCATGATTTTTAAAATTAGTCATTAGTTAGTTTTAGTCGTCACGTTAAAACTTTAGTAATTATTTTCTATTTTCCTCCTCTCATCTATACAAAAAAAGAAAGAGGAAAAAGACTTTTCCGACAATAGTTGCAAAAGCCAAGTCGGAGAAGTGATATATTGAGTGCAGACACCGTGAGAGATGACGTGATCCTCAAGTGAAGTGGAGACACTAAGCACAAACCCTAATTAAGACTGAAGCTCTTGAGAGGAAGAAGAAGAAAAAAGGCTGTTGTTACTTCTCTCCAAGCTACTGATTGACGCAGAGTCATTATCCTCCACATCGATCATCGCGAGGCTCAAGTGTAATTCTGTGTTCGAATTTGGGTAAACCTCGTCGTCGAAACAATCTTCGTCTTCTTCTACTATCTTTACCCATTTCGAGACATCATCTTCGCCTCTTAGCAGCTTCAATATCTGCAGAAATGTTATTGGAAATGTTACTAAAAGGTTAGAGAGGGCCTGTCCGACATTTTTAAAGGCCCTACGCAAACAGAAAATAGAATGCTTTCATGGGTAAAACAGAGGATCCACATTTTAAAATTTCATTATAAGTCTGCAAAATTAGAGTAATTAACCTCTCTGATATTGGGACGATAAGTGGCTGCTCTTGTGAGACAATGTGTAGCAGCAAGAACCATCTTATGAAACTGATCCTCATCAAAAGTCCCAGAAATATTCGGATCCAAGAGATCTTTTGCATTGCCTTTTTCGATCATTGGTTTTGCCTGCAACCCAAGTAATCTCTTTTTCAGTTTTCCAATGACAATTGCTTATGCTACAAGTAACAAAACCAACACTTACCCACATGACCAAACTCTCTTGTCCTCTTGGGCTATCAGATGAAATAGGAGTTCTTCCTGAAATGAGTTCAAGCAAAACTACTCCAAAGGCATATACATCGACTTTATCGCTAACTTTTCCATACATAAAGTACTCAGGAGCTAGATATCCAAATGTCCCCACCACGTCTCTTTGTATCGTGTATCGACAAGACTTTGATCCCCACATCGAAAGACCGAAATCCGAAAGCTATTCTCACAAAAAAGATCCAATAAAGGTCAAATCTTTATGACTTCTATAATAGAGATTTACAAGTTCTCAGTAGTTTTTCAATACCTGAGGTTCGAACTCATCTGAGAGAAGAATATTTGAAGATTTGACATCTCTGTGGATCACAGGATTAGAACATTGGTTATGGAGATAATCAAGAGCTTCCCCTAACCCAATTGCTATCTTGAATCTCTCTTCCCATCTCAATACATGCTTACCTACAGAAATTTAATCATTAGTGAAGTCTTTATGAAATTGTGTCAAGATGATTAAGAGAATAAATTAGTGTTGTGCTAACCCTGAAGAGCTTCCTCCAAACTCCCTTTGGATGAGAGATTGTAAACAGAGATTAGATCGTTGTAATGAACGCATACACCAATCAAAGGAGAGATGTTTGAGTGACTCAAAGAAGAGATTATGCTCACTTCATGAACAAACTCCTTCACTGCTTCTTTTACAGATGGTTTCAAGATCTTCACCGCCACGGCTTTACCATCTTCAAGAAATCCTTTGTACACTTCGTTACATCCTCCTTTTCCGATCAGATTCTCTGTAATCGAAAAAAGAATCCGATAAAGTGGCTGTTAACACGATAAAACAGAGTAGTTAGTTAGTACCTGAAGAGAAATCTGATGTTGCCGTCTTGAGAACATCATAGCTAAACCATCTGTTTATTTCCTTTAGTATGTCTCTAAGTTGTTTATCGCAAAAGCTCGGTTGAGAAGTCATACTCGGATGATGCGGAAATCGTTCAGGCAAGCTCATGACCCAATTGACAACTGATATTTTCCTAGTCTGATGCTGAATCATTGAAGTAGCTAAAGTGGTTGTTCTTAGCAATGGCCAACCCGGTGTCTGGTCTACTATCTCTACCGATGGAAGAGATAGCGATCTTCCTGAAATCTTCCTCTTCTCTTGACCCGTTGTTTTCGCAAGCTCTTTGCTTTTAACCGTCGATTCTTCGGATTTCATTACGCTTTCTTTGTCTGAAAATCCATCAGAAAGTTCAGAACTTGGTCTTGAACTCATCTTTTGAGCTGCAAGCAGAACCAAACCCATTTCTGGTAAACCGATTCGAGTTTGAAGAATGTTATATATATTCAAAGATTCTAGTTGTAAAGAGAACCAACGAACCAAGAGGTAGTTGGTAATGGTTGGAACGTCTAAAGACTATACTCCCTCTATGGATGGCCAAAACATCGGTTGTTGAAGGAAGCTCTTTGGCGCAGCCTTTAGCTATCTTTAGACTAATAAAAAACATCTAAAGTCAATAAGAGATTATCAAGAAAATTATATAAGTTTCTGCTTCGAGATTTTCTCACCTTAATTTTCTTTGTTGTTTAACTCCAACAACAACTGACATGGCGTTGTATCTCTTTGCCTCTTTAACTAAAACCCCTAGAACTGAATTTCCCTTCAAAACTTCTCCTTTGAGCTCAATCTGTTCTCAAAAAAACAAATATTCTCTGTTACACATTACTAACAAAATCTTGTCTTTACGCGTACTAATCCCGGAAAAAAAGAACTAAAGATACCTTCTTTGTTGAGCAGAGTTCACTGTAAAGTTCTAAGTACCGATCCAGCGATGACTTGCTTTTCAAGGCACGGTCTATCAATCATAACTCAAAAACAACATCCATAAATCAAAATCTAGTAAATAGAAACTTCATAAGAGCAAAACAAGAAGGAGAAGAAGAAGAGCTTACAAGAAGTAAAACAAACATGGACAACAACAACACAATCTCCATGTTCTGCAACTTCTTCAAGTGCCCATTTCAAGATCTCTTTACCACTTTCATCAATTCGAATTCCAACCAATATAATATTCCTCTGCTTCACAATTACATAATCCACTTTTCTGTCTTTCTCCACTGCCATTTGCTCTCACAACTTTTTTTTTTTTGTTTTCTTTGTGAGAAGAACTAATACAAAATGCAATTACAAAGTAATCAATGGTTATCAATATTATTACAAAAAATCCAAACTTTATGTTATTCTCTTAATAATTATTTTATAGGGAAGTTGAAAGATTAGAAAAATCAGAAACTTGATGTTGCAACAACTATCAGATACAAACAAACAAAAACTCCAGAGTATTGAGAGAGAGACACTTGAAAATTCAAAGGAGATTTGATTAAAAAAAATAAAATAAGAAGAGTTTGATTTTTAAGAGATACACGATGAGCATTAAGAGACAACATAGTATCACCTAAATCCTTTGTATTTTATCATTAAATTTTGTCTTTAGGACATAAATAAATTGATAGTTTTGCTGCCATGTGCCATCAGCATTTTGTACCTGCCCTGCCACGACTAATAAAACCAGATTGACACAAATAGAATTATCAAATAAGAATGTGAAAAAACTTACATTGGAGGAGGACCTGAATACGTAAATGCTGATCTATTTTCTGGAGAAATTTTAGAAAATTGGCTTTGTTTTGATTGATTTTTTTTATATAGTGAAGATAAAAAATGATATGATCAAAGAAGAAGAAAGTGTCGGTGAGAAGAAAGAGATAGTATGATTGAGCGAAGCCAAGAAAAGGGTCCAGTGAGCAAAAGAAGACAGGGGACCAATTTTGTTTTTCCGATTTACTACCTTTTTTTTAATTTTTAATTTTTTTATTATAAAGGTTATATTTAAGGGAAAAGAAAGGTGAATTAATGAGGGCTTTTTTTTGTGTGTTGGTTTTATATGAATATAAATGAGTTGGTTAGGAGAAAGTGGCAAGTTTAGCGGGAAAAGGCATGAAATTAGGTGTTTTAAAAGGGCCAAGTCCCAAGTGAATATGTGTGGTCACCGGCTATTTCGGACTTAGAGCGTAACCAAGACGACCAAAACGCCTCGAAAGCTGCCTCATTACTTATGGCACGGAAACGGCTAGATAAAAAATTAAGAGCAAAAAGGAAAAAAGAAATGGTTTGCGTAGATAAATGTTTCTCTTGAAAGAAATAAAGTAGAGAGTTATTGAATATGTATATCAGCTAACAATGTCTAATAATATAGAAAGATTTTCGAAAAGAATGTGACATAAGAATCACGTTTTGACCACATATTGTATTATCAGCAACCAATAATTTTTTTTTAAAAAAACATCTAACTACCAATAATTCATTTGACACTTATTCTGAAAAAAAATCGTGTTATTTTTAATAGTATAACAATACTAATAATAAGCCAAGCAAATATTCTCTCAGTCGTAGCCACTGCACAATCTAATTAATAATATATGCGTAGACAGTACGTCGATTAAATATTATGAGTTTTCAACTCATGCATGGATCAACCACTAGGACACTCTATTGGATCAGCTCATGCATGGATCATCCATTATGGACCAAAATGTTTAGGCAAAGTAACATTGGGACCTTCAAGTTCATGAGTGATTCCAGCAGCAGCTTTCTTAGTAGTTGAATCATGGACTGTTCCTTCATCAATGTTTGTTACTAAGACTAATTACTCTCAACTAGAAGAAAACCAAATATACTTGTTCTCACTATGAAAAATTGGGACATGTGGTGGACAAATGTTGGGTCCTTGATGGATACCCTCTTGCACAAAGTGTAAATACTAAAAATAAAGAAAACTTATAGCCATGTATAAATAGTGGAAATTAATACTTATAGTGATTAGTCAGATCTATTGGGCATATAAAGCAACAGTAAAAACATTTTTTTTCCCAGTCTTCAGTATTAATTTGTATACCCTTCAATATATATGTAGCATGTGACACATAAATATCTTAATTAATGATTTTTATTAAACACATTACTATGGCACTTATCAATCATATAAGTCTGTAATGAACACAATGTCTTCTAGGCATATAATATTAATTGCATACTCAAATATAGCATGTGGTAGGTTTAAGAAATGCTCCCTTTGTTTTATTTTAAATGATGTTTAAAGTTTTTGCACACAGATTAAGAAATCACAAAAAATCTCATTTAATTTATCTATTTTACATAAATATCATTAGCTACAACTAATTCAACCAATAAGAAAACATACTGTAAAATATAGTTTGTCAAAAATATGAAATATATTTAACTTTTACATTAAAAGTTGAAACATCATTTGAAATGAAACAAAAAAAAATTCCAAGAACATCATATAAAGTGATACGAAGGAAGTATATAGTTTGTGGGGTTTCTTTTAGCAATCATGTGAATATGTGGCTATTATAATGTTAAAGTGAATTGGCTATTACAATGCTGAACGGAATTAGTTATGGTAGTTGGTTCGGTGGTTATTGTCAATTTATGTTGGATGCACCTACTACTTGATCGATAAATTCATAATTTACACGTTAATAGTAGATTACTAGATTTCAAAGATAATTAAATCCATTAAAGATACAATTTTAATTAATGGAGATACTTTTTTTTTTTTAATATAAAAACAGCAGTATAATTTCGATTCAGTACACCTAATCACACATGATTTTTAAAAAGTTAAACCAAATTAGTTTTATGACATCTAATCATAAGAAAAAATGTATCTCCATTAAGTAAAAGGTCAGCTTTCATCTCCGGGATCTCCCGACCACCATTCAAGTGAAGCATAGAAAAATTAGAAGGGTTAGCTTTCATCTCCAAATGATTCGAGGTCCATCTCATGGTTCAATCAAAATATATGAAGAGATTTTGTGAGTAAATGGAGTAAGTTCAAGAATAAATGGAGCAAGTTTATGAATAAACTGAGAGATCGATCGTTTCTTTTCTCGAAAAAAATGAAATCTTCTCAGAATATTTCAGTGTATGCCGACTCATCTCAATCTTTTACCTAGCTGAACTAAGCCTTTATATAAGCTTATCTTCGTCCAAAGATGCAACATCACACAACCACAATTCATATAACGTACCACCACATCTTAGACGCAACTCTAAACACTTATTTGAAAATTTTAATCTTACAAAAATGGTGAGAGCCCATGGAGGGCTCTCACCATTGGAGATGCTCTTAAATCTTAATTTTGATTTATTTTTGCAATTGTTTTTGAAGAGAACTCATCCAGAGAACCCAAAAAATAGGCCATTGGAGATGCTCTAAGAGACTTGACGGAGAAGATCTCAATTTGTACTACAGTAAAATCTCTATAAATTAATATGTTGGGACCTTGATATTTTATTAATTTATAATGCTATTAATATGTAGTATTTTGTATTTATAAAGAGACTTGTTTCAGTTGGTAAAACTTTAGAAAAAGATCAATTTGAAACAATTTTATCATAGTAGAATTAATATTTTGGATTTCATAAATTTTATAGTTTATAGTTTTAGACTTGAATTTTAATATTGAGAAAAAAACTCTTTCAAAAATAAAATAGACAATAAATTACAAAAAAACTTTAGATAAATTCGTTTATACAAACGGTATACGCAAATTCAAATTTATAAATAATGACCTCATCGATCGTTTTTAACGGCTATAAGACTATCAAAATGAAAGTGATGCATATTCAAAAGTTGAAAACTTTTTTAAAAAAATTGGTTATATTTATGACATAGTTATATAGTATACAACACTATAGTTTAAAAACACAAAATAACAAATCTATATATACATTTTTGGAACACTTTTAGCAAATAAATCCTAGGGTTGGACAGTATTTACAAAGAATGCCATTGGCATTTATTATTACTTTTACAAAATTTAAATAAAAGATATTAACCAAACAATATCTTGCCTAATTTGTTTCTAAAAATCTCTACACAATCTTTCCATATATCTTCAAAAAAATTTATAGCAAATATTTATATTAACATTTTGCATAGCAATAAAAATACTAATTTATAATAATCAAAATTTCACATAGAAAAATCAAATACACATACAGGAAAAAGAACTATATCTATCATCATTTAAGCCGTTGCTTTATTTAAATTAAAAAAAAAAACACAAAAACTTGAAATCATATACTTTATATGATAAATTTAAAATATATATTAGTAGTATAAATTTAAAATCGTTCAAAGAACGGTATACTACGGGTGAGATCTTAAAATTATTAGATTTTATAACAATAAGAATTTATTTTCTTGGATTTTATAATACTAATAATTTAGCTAATGAGATAATATAGACGGGTTTATATGGGATGACGGGTTTGGGTCGATATTAATAAATAACGGTATATCACGGATGAAATCCTAAAATTAACAATCAAAATATAATTATACAATCTTAAACACAAAACAAAAGAAACAATATTAACAAAACAAATCCAACTTAAATTTAAAATTTTTAGTTATAAAAAAACCGACCAACGGTATACTGCAGAGTAAAATATTCAAAATTTTAAAATCCACCATGCATCGTTACTTAAAAAAATGTATGTTTTCGTATCTATACTTTAAAAATTGATAGATAGATATCTACATTTAAAAATACAAATTAATATGATATATCTTCAGTTAATCTTTTAAAAAATAACATTACATTTTTCAAAAAAATATAGCCCCGCGGTATACCGCGGGTTAAATTCTAGTTGTTTTAAACACTAAAAGTTAGAGATGAGTTCAAGCAAAAATTCAACTTAAAAAAAAAACATTTATATGCACATTTCTATAATTATTAATTTATGATATTACAAAGATTGAAGAAGAAAATCTTTGGTGAATCTAACTTACAAAATTGAAAGCAAATAAAGAATATCTTCAATTAATTTGAGAGACAGTTGTGTTTTTCTTAATTCCATAATTTTAAATATTTATTATTGGGAAATTAACTAAAATAACTGAAATGATATATTTTAAAATAATCATATATGTACCAATCGAATAATGGGTGGGTTTGATTGGAGAAGTCGTTGAAACAAAGAATGAGATTGATCAACTACCGAGAGCCAAGCCTTAACCAGCAGCTTGTAACTTAATAGAAGAAATCTATGCAAGAATAAAAAAAATCAAATATTCAAGAAATATTTGATGACAATAGTAATGACTAATGAGTAATGACACTAATATATCCTATACCAATATTTGGGAAGTACATCCTAAGAGTCATAACTTAGATTTTGTAAAAAATTACAATATATGCCATTAAAGATCTCTAATTATAATCATTTTATTCCATTTCACTAATATATATTAACGGGTCAACGGGTCAAATGGGTTTAAAGATATCAAAAGATTTTGTTTATATAATTCATATAATTCGAAAAACATTTCGAAAAAACAACACAATTCATATAATTCGAAATGTTATTGAAAATGTTATATAGTAATCCATTATTCAACATGTTTTCGAAAATGTTATTAAAAATGTATTTATATATTGGCGAAAATTATTCTCACACATATTAAGTTACCAAAATTGAAATCCATATTAATACTAAATCTAAGTAGTTTCTATAACGGTTTTGGATAATTTCGAGTAACTTAAATATTCAAATTCAAATTCCATATAATTTAACAAACAAAAATCAAACAAGTTAACAAAATATATTTAGTTCCTAAAATATAGTATCATTAACTATTAAATCTTTATTTTGACGTAAATTCCTATCCACGTAATTTCATTGGTTAATATTATAATAAACGTTTCCTTAATTATTGATATAATTATCACAAGATAACTTGGATTTAGGAAACAATAAATATTTTCTGAAATCTAATTAATTTTTGAAATATTAACAAAAATATATTGCTTAGTTTACGCATATTGTACCAAAGCAATATAGATACTATCCAAATTATATCTTAACTATATATTCTCATCTTTTAAATTTTAGCATATTCCACAAATTTTAAATTAAAACTTTAATTTGAAAATATATTATTTTAGATTTCAGTTTATCAAATCTAAAATTTCTACCGACTCTCTTATGCCTATAAATATAGTAATCCACTGAAGCACTCACATATCACTCAAACTTTCAGAGCAATTTTATAGTTTTTAATTACGTTTCTCAAAACGATGAATTATTCACCTACATGTACGTTAGAGAGACTATTGAATGATTTTTTTTTCTATTGTATGAGTTTGCTTCTACTGACATGGCGATTTTTCTAATCTATTATTTAGCTAAATTTTTTAATTTTTTTTAGCTGAATTTGAATACCTTTTATTTTGTTTCTTCTCACATTTCTTGACTTGATGATTTGTTTCAGATCTACGTCCAAACTCCAAAGAGTCTCATCCAAAGTCTGATTCAATGAGCATGTGTATTGAGAATCTGAAATTAAAAAAAAAATCAAAGTGAAACACTCGAGAATAGGCCTGGGATAATTACCCGAACCGAAAATTCCGACCCGACCGAACCGATAAAATTGAATTCGGTTTACAATCGGTTACTACACAGAAACCGATCGGAAGGATTTCAAATAAACTTCGGTTTTCTCGTCGGGTCGGTTCGGTCGGTTATTCCGATCGGTTAACCGAAAATTTTAACCTAACTATAAATACATAATTCTAACCCTAAAGGACACTCAGCCTCCAACCTCTCTCACCTTTGGTCGTTCTCATCTCTCAATTTTCTCTGTCGCAACCTAATCTCACTGAGACACTGAAGCTCAATCTTGTCTTCTTCCTTCAATTCTCAGTCTTTCTTATCTGTTCATCTTTCGTTTTAGCCTTCTAGGCAAAGGTTAGTTCGATTATTACTTCGATTATTCAATCTGATTTAGGGTTTGAGTTTATGTTTAATATGAAATATTGAAATTGATTGTTTTGTGACTCTTGTCCTTGTTCATCCCTTGTTCTCAGACTCTTGTCCGTGTTCATCCCTCGTTCTCAGTGTGGGTAAGGATTTGAGATTCAAGATCTAGGATGTCAAACCGTCGTTCTTCTCCGCCGCTGCAACCGCTTCAAAGATGGAGAAACCCTAATTGTCTACGGTTTATGGGCTGGGCTTTGTTTTCGTTGGGTTTTATACCCAAAATATTTTTTTGTAGACTTTAGTTAGATTTAAAAGCCCATAAAGAAAAAAACAAAATTTAAGAGAAAAATAAATTCGGTTTTTTTTCGGGTTTTATACACAAAACCGAAATAACCCGTTTCCGAACCGAACCGAACCGAAATCAATTTCGGTTATCTTCGAATACATTTAAAAATTCAGAATTAACCCGAAACCCGAAAAAACCGACCCGACCCGACCCGTTTACCCGAACTCGCAGGCCTACTCGAGAAGGTTTTGACGTTTTGTATATTTCAAATATTTCTAATTCCTATCCACGTAATTTCATCTATACTAGTATTTTTGCAACACTTTGGTGACGGGTGGGTAAAAATGCTTCCGGGTATATCGGATACCCGACCCGTTTTTAAAATTCTTTCACAAAAAATTTGTTGGGTCGGGTTATATTTAACCCAACTCATACACTGGATATTCCATATTTAATAATTAGATATTTAGAAGATTTGATTAAGATTTATAATTATGATAAAAAGATTAAATCCTTTTTAATCAACAATAATAACAATAATCCGGGTTTGGCGGGACATGTTTTTGAATCAACAATAATAAAAAGATTAAAATATCATTAATCCGCCGCTTCAATACGTATTAAATCCTTTTTTTAATACCACAAATATTAGACATATTAAATCAGTCTCATTTAGAAAATATTGTATAAAACCAAAAATTATCCCGTGGTATAATGTTACTTAATAAAAATATTTATAAAATTTTAAAATATCATTAATATGCCGCTTTAATACATATTAAATATTTAGTTTATTAAAATATAAATGTCTTAGAGAATGATATGATTTGTAAACTTTTATATATAATAAATAATCATTAAATTTTAAAATAAAAACAAATCACGGGACGGGTTAAGAAATTATGGAACTGGTTATATTTCGGAAAGGATTTATATGGCGGACGAATTTGAATCAATATTTATATACCGTTTTAATACGGGTTAAATCCTCAGTTTATTAATAATTGTCTCGTGGACTCGTGGTATACCGTTACTTAATAACAATTGTAAACTATAATATAAATAAATATGTTATAAAGAGATACAATTTACAAAATATTTTTATACTAACTTTAAAATTAAATCATCCCGCGGTGTACCGCGGGTTAAAATCTAGTTGGTTAATATTATAATAAATGTTTCCTTCATTTTTGATATGATTATCTGTATACATTTAATATTATTTGGTTAATTATTATTATAGGTATTATATATTGGCAACCAACGACGTTGAAGAGACAATTAAATATAGCATATCCAACAAATATTTTACATTTTAATTAGAATTTAAGTAATATAAATATTAAAATATATTTTTTTTAAACGGGTCATTTTCATTATTTTAAATATATATTACTAAACTAAATTTGAATTATATAAAATAAAATATATTTTTAAAACGTATGATATATCTCTAAATTACAAATTTTAAAATACTGCTGAAACCATTATTATATTAAATATTCAAATATTAATAAGCCAGATTAAATTCAAACTGAAAATTAAACTAAATACCCAACTTATATGAGTTTGGATTATAAATACTATATGAATATATTTGTTTACATCAATCTAACCTATATTATATTTCAATCTACGATTTTTTCTAATCTACTCTTCAGTTTCAAACTCCAAAATTTGACATATGGTTCACAACATTAGTTATTGCGTCATAAACAACATAAATAACATTCTACACTTTTTTGGGTACATTATAATTTATATTCTACAATATATATCACCAAAACAACAAAATAATCTATATTTACTAAAAATTTATTACAACATATTTCTTAAAATATAAAACCCCGCACGTACGTGCGGGTTCTGATCTAGTATTATAACAAAGCAAGTTTCTCACTTACAAATTTTATCGAAACAAAAAAGTTTCTGAATTAAACAAGGAAAAACAGAGATCATCAATAATATTCCACGTATTGTTATTATTATTACAAAATAAGACCAAACCAAAAGAAAAGGAAAAAAAAAAAGAGGAGTTGTGAGTTCTAAAACAAGGCATACTTCTGGGTCCAGCTTCGAGCCATGGCTTCATATTTGGCCTTGTCAGTTTTGTATATGTGAGCTATATCTGGCACCAGAGGATCGTCAGGGTTTGGATCTGTTAGAAGAGAGCATATAGAGAGAAGCACCTACAAGACCAAAATGTTAGCAATTTGTGTTACCTATTGGAGCTTCTTGGTAATATACCAAAACTGATATATGGAGTTATAAAAAAAATATTGACAAATAATTAAATAAATATATAGAATTTCAAACCTTAGAAATGGTAAGGGCAGGGCTCCATTGGTCTTTGAGAATGTCCAAACATATGTTTCCATTGCTGTTGATGTTTGGGTGAAACACTTTTGTTCTGAATACAACCTGATTTTATCAAACAAATATAACAACAAGCGATCGAGTAAAGAAGAAGAAAAAGATTGAAAATTATAAAGATCAAAACTTTAGGTTCGGAAAGATCATAAACGATCCAACATATATATATATATATATATATATATATATATATATCATGTTGGTTTTGTACCTTTTGGTTATTGAATTCAAGAAGTAGATTAAAGAAAAGTTTTCTTGTTGAGAAAGTTGTTACCTTAGGAGGTTTAAAAGGATAATCAGGTGGGAAATGGATATTGACCAGGAAAACACCGCCGGCGTACGGACTTTCGTTCGGACCCATTATAGTAGCTTGCCAATGGAACATATCTTCTCCTGTTGGACCTAAAAACCTCAAACCAAAGAGGAATAAATGATCAAATCTTTAGAAGAAACATTAGTGATCTTACTTCTTGATACATGGCTTATTGTAACAAGAAACTATGATCCTTTACCTGCACTGCATGATACAGGAGGGTCTCTTTGCAACTCCTTCAGTTCTTTCAATATCCGTCTCGTTGCCATCAGGTTGTTGAGTGTTTGATATAATGGAAACTAGCACTACAAAGAAGTTGTGTGAACAAAAAAAATCTATGGGTGGTTTGTTTAGAGAAGGAGAATGAGAGGTGTGTTTTTAAAGCGTGAACCGTAAGCAAAGATTGGTGATTCTCTTGCAAACAGGAAAGCTTGCACTCAAGAATTACATTTATCATTGTTTAAGTAAAGATGTGCCAATTTAAAGTCTCTTTTTAGCTGCCCGCTTTGCCCATAAAGGTAATGGAGAAAGATCCATTCTTTTGTTCTGATTCTGAAAGAGAGACTTGCCTTGAAGTGGATGGTCTTACATGCTTGCTGCAATATACCATATCTATTGAACGGTCTTTAATGGGACTTGATAAAGTTCTTCTTCTTCAGAAAGAAACTGAGAATCAGAATATTTTAACAAAAAGAATGGTTATTACAATATCCTTTGTTCTTAATCTTATTGTCCACGTTCACTGGACCAGCATAATGATGTGTGATGAGCATCAATGTTAAAAAATAATAGTAAAATACATTTGATGAAGTTAAATAGTTACTGAAGAATTATAGACTTTCGGCTTTAAAAAAAAGAGAGAGTAAAACAAATATATAGTCAAAAACCCTATACATAAGCAGACACAGAAGAAATTACATTGAAGGAAGTATGATGACCATCGTTCAATCGATCAAATGTAACGCCAAGAACTATAGCACCGAGAGAATTCTCCGAGACCTTTGAATCTTCGGTAGCTGCCATTTTTTATATCAAAGTACTAATTACTGCATGCGAGATAGTACTTCATTTTACATTAATATCTAAGGGACAAAAGTACCTCTTGATGCAAATTCTTAATTTGGTTTCCTATTTATTGATTTTTTTCTCATCTATTGCTATATTTTCCTTGGAAGTTATATTAAAAAAAAACAAATAACTTTTTGGGCAAGCAACAGATAGCGTTTTGGTATGAAACAATGAGTAAGTATATGAGTAATCAAACCCCAAAACCAATAGAATTCAAACCCCGGAAAGTAAAATCTAGCTTTTAAGGTAAAATATACAAGCACATTGTATATGTTGTGATTGAGATTTTGTATGTTCGATGACCATGCACGTCCAAGCGCCTAGCATTTGTTAGGGGCTCAATCCGCGCTTTCTCTCGCTAGACCTCGAGGTCTCGGCTCCTCTTACGGCTTGATTGATCATCTTCCATTCTCATACCAACAAAAAATGGCATCATAAATTAGCATCCCCAAAATGTTGCACACATGTTGCAAAAAAACCTATTAGGGATAACAATATCCCACATTGGAAGTTGAGTAGAAACTTAAGTGGTATATATAAGATACGGACCTCTCCACTCATTGCCAACTGGTTTTGAGTTGGAAGCCCATATTCTAATATGGTATCAGAGCCCGATCCACACATGTTCAACCCAATCTATATCGGCCCGACCCAATAGTTGGTCCGCCGATCCATGCCCGAACATACCGAGATCAATGGCTAGAAGAGCCATCATCTTGAGGGGACGTATTAGGGATAACAATATCCCACATTGGAAGTTGAGTAGGAACTTAAGTGGAATATATAAGATATGGACCTCTCCACTCATTGCCAATTGGTTTTGAGTTGGAAGCCCATATTCTAATAGAACCCACATATGGTGACACCGAAACCGTCACAAATTAGCGACATCATAACATTAGCTTCAATATTGTGTCTCGGTCGCAGATTTGTGACGCACTTTGTGAGTTGTGACGATTTTGTTCCTTTTTTCTATTGCAAATGGACTGTTTCATTGTAGTAATTGAATTTTTTCTATTGCAAATGGACTGTTTCATTGTAGTAATTGAAGTTATAAACAAACCAACTAATGTTGATAAATTGAAAAAACCATGTGGCATAATTTTATTGGATAGGTGACTTGTGATTTATAAGATAAAGAATTAAAAGATTGATTATTGAAAATTTGAAAGGATAATTACAGTATAATTTCGGTTAAAGATTTGGGATGATTAGGTCTTCGATTTAAATCGGCCTATGATTCAGGTTTCAGGCCCATTAAAATACTGGCAGGAGTTTTTTTTTTTTTTTTTTTGGCACACAACAGGAGTATATATAGAGAATCAAACCCAAAAACCAATGAGAAAAATCAAATCCCAGAAAAAGTAGAATAGAAACATCATCTAGGTCTAACCCCAAATCCTCTCTCTGATTTCTAATCTCGATCTCCTTTCGGAAATCAATCGCCAGTAGTTCCCCAAATTTGTGTTGTTATCGATGAACATGTCCAAGCGCCTGGCTCTGTTAGGGGCTCGATCCGCGCTTTCACTCGCAAGACGTCAAGGTCTCGGCTCGTCTTATCGTCGTCCATTCTCGTACCGCCAAATTTCCGAGCTCACTAAAGATTCGAATCAGTCGAAACAGTCTCAGGTAACAACATGTATATACCTTTTCCTTATTAGTGCTCCTCTGTTGTTGTTGTGGTTTGATGTTGATAGGTGGTCCCTCCTCAAAGCTAAAGAGATGTGTTTTGTTAACACAAGAACACACAAAGTAACCAAAGTGATAAACTCTGTTTTGTCAATTTTCAAGTCTAATTCATTATCATGACTTCGAAGTCTTTAAATACACAAAAGAAAGCAAAGGGGGTTGATAACCAATCCTAGAAACAAGGAACATAATTAACAAGTGAGAAAATGGAAACGTGGGCATTGATCTCCCTAAGGGACACACTAGGGCTTTGTTTCTTCTTGGCTCCTTGACGAAGTCTTCCTTGATTTAATCGTGGTTATGATCTTATCAGATGTGCAAAAGCCAAATTTAATATTCTTAAAAATCCTTCCGTCTCAATTACAATGTTATTAGTGCTCCTCTGTGGTTTGTTGTGTATTCATCTTCTCCTTTTTTGTTACTGTCTTTTTTTCATAATTATAGGGATTAGTGTGAGAGGTTGACTTATTTTGAAAGTAGAAGATCTTGGGAATTTTGCAACTTGAGTCTCACTGTCGCAACAGTTAATGAGTTGGAGTCTTAGGCAGTTATAGCTAGATATACCGGTAAATTGTGTTGATTGCTTCTCATCTTACTACACCTTTTTCATATATTGTTCTGTTATTTAGGGGCGGCCCTGCAGATAGCGGAATGAAACATTCGTTTTGGCCACTAAATTTTAAAGAGCTAATATGCATAAATTATATCAGGCTTTCAATAGCATTGTTTGTGCTTCCCTATATAAACCAACTCTTCTTCCATTCTTTGTGAAGGAGCATCATTCTACTGTTATGCAACATGATATAGAAAAATTACGAGGCGAAATGGAGAAGATGCAAATCGAGCTGAGGTATGTGACTGGCTTTTTAAATTATCAGCGTCTTGTAATAATGCTTTAACCAATCGGAAACTTAAGACCTCTCACTTGAAACAGGTCTGTAATTGAGAACACCACCAACAAGCTTTCTAGGGTATAGCTCTTTCTTTTACTCGGTAACTTCATTCTATATACACTCTGCACCCCCAAAACTTAGGAATCCAATAAGTCATACTATGTTTTGGTGTTTCAGGAAATTGGAGCCGTAAATTCCGAAGTCAACGAATCCAGTATACGCATACTTGTCTCGCTGTTAGCAGTCGTAGTCAGCGTCGTTTTCATGCCGCGGTAGGATCATCAGTAGTTAGGATGGGTATCCTTTACTCATCAGATACTTAATCGCTTAATAAGACTGTTGACTGTTCCTTTTATTGGATTTTTGAATGGAAGATATTAAAGGAACTAGTTTACTCGTGATGTTTTTTTTTTCCTTCTGTTCTACAGATAAACCTCTATCAATTAATATTATAATGCTGAAAGTAACCACATAAATGAATGGGAACTTAGCATGATGATGACTCACTTTCTCAAAACTCAATATCATTCTAACATTTGGATACTATGGCTATTATCTATTCACTATTCTGCACTCTAACTATTTCTTTACCCATAACCATCATCTTTTTTACTAAGCCCGTTATTGGAGGACCGGAGATCGACGGTCAAGATGATCGTCCAAGAATATGTAAATCATGAAGATCGAGAAAGATCTAGAAGTTATCATATCTTAAGTTTAGGAAGTTTAACATTATCTCTAAAGTATTATTTATATTTAACTTTATCTTAATTTAGTAAATTAAGTTTAGTCTTTATCTCTCTATATATATATCAATGTATTTTGGAACATTAATCTTATGAGAGTCTATTCTAATTCTTCCTAAACACCTTTGTGTTCTTTACTCTCATCAATTTATCATGGTATCAGAGCCTTGATCCTATTCCTATGGGTTAAGGTTTTGTTTGCTTCCGCTATTCTTAAAAAAAAAAAAAAAAAAAAAAAAAAAAAAAAAAAAAGAAGAAGAAGAAGAAAGAGACGTGATCCTCTCTTCTTGGTGGGTTTATCATGTGTTTGTCCCGGTCATTGATTGGCTACGTTGTTATTCTAGCAAAGTTGCTAGTTTCTTGAAGAACAAGACACTTGATCATGAACATGAATCTAGTGGGTTCGTTCAGTTTCGGTAACAATGATGTTTTTCTCGCCCTCGCGAGTTTGACATCTCCTTTTGATTAAACTTCTCGCCCTCGTGAGTTGTTTTTTTTAGTCTCGCCATCGCGAGCTACATCCGAACCTCGCATTCACGCGAGTGACTTCCAAACCTCGCAATCACGGGTGTTATTTTCTATTACTTTAACCCTACGATCGGGTATAAACGTCGATGACCTAACGGCTGGGTATTGTAGCCGCTTTGACCCCACGACCGGGTATAAACGTCGATGATGACCCGACGGCCGGGTATAAAGCTGTTATTTTGAAGATGTGTCCAATCTCACACGTGTTACCACGTATGAGCTTGCCGGGGGTATTGGAGGACCGGAGATCGACGGTCAAGATGATCGTCCAAGAATATGTAAATCATGAAGATCGAGAAAGATCTAGAAGTTATCATATCTTAAGTTTAGGAAGTTTAACATTATCTCTAAAGTATTATTTATATTTAACTTTATCTTAATTTAGTAAATTAAGTTTAGTCTTTATCTCTCTACTAGGATATGACCCGCGGTACACCGCGGGTTAATTATTTGATATATATATTTTTTTTATCTTTTTTATAAACTGATGATATTGTTGTGTATAATATTTTTTGTTGTACACCGTGGGTCATATGCGTTGTAACTAAAAAATGGAAATTTTAAATTGTATTTGCTTTGTTTAGTGTATAAGATTGTATAAAAGTATTTTGATTTGTTAATTCTAGGATTTCACCCGTGGTATACTGTTCTATATTACTATCGATCCAAACCCGTTCCACCATATAATCTACAACCGTGAAATTACATCATTTTGTTATTTTTATTTTAATAACACTTTTATTTAAAAGACATATAATTCGAGTCAATTAAAAAGTTTGCTTTCAAATGTTGTAAACATCACCTCTAGGATTTAACCCGCCATACATCGCGGGGCAATTTTTTTATTAATTATGTTATTTTAATATTTTCGGTTTTGTATATATTATAGGATATGGATTGAGTTTCTTTGATATTTATTAAGATTATCGCAGTTAAATATATTTGAAATATTTTTAATAAAGAATATTATAGTTTGTTGAATGTATAAGTACGTTATTTGTTATTATGTCTAATTATATGTATATTATTAGAAATATAAAATCTGAAAACTCTAGCTACTGGCTAGTGGTTACTACATAATTTTGGAAATAAGATTAAGTAGAGAAATGATGATTTGCCTTAAACAAACTCAGATTTTTTATATTGTATTTATTGTGTTTTATAATGGATTCCACGGATCCCAACATCTCACGATTTAGAGACCTGAAACTTTGCATAGTATTACTATTACAATTGTTTTTTGGGCCCAAAAATTTAGAAGCCCATACGTATGTTAGAATAAAATCCAACCAAGAAGCCCATATTAATAATAAAGGCCCATGATGAAATGATGGAGAACGTCATTGGCGAGAAAACCAAAGTTCACACGATCATCGATTGAGAACAAATAGCTACGTTAGAGTTCGATGCTTAGGTATTGTTCTTTTGATCCAGACTAATTTATCTCATCCCACAGAAGTCCAAAAGGAGTCCAAGGATCTTTCCAGAATCGAATAGAATGACTGTTGTCAGGTATGATTCTAAACCATTTTGATGCAGTCTCCAACAGCTTTATTAGGTTTTTGAATGTCCACGTTTGACTCTGAGATGGCTTGATATCCCAAAATTTTTTGTCTTTGATTAAATTTTTATGAATCCAAGCTGACCAAACTGGCTCTGTTTTGAACACAAACATTCACAAAAGCTTGAGGGAACATGTCTGATTCCAATCCAGTAGGTTCTTCACTACCAAGCCTCATTCCTTTTTTGGAGAGGTACAGACTTCCCAAGCTATTTTACTCCCCTTATGAAATTATATCGTAAATCAAAAATTTTAATAATGAATTTGAAAATCCATAGAATAACATATATTCAATAATAAACATAAAGATGATACTTGGGTAGGTATACTAAACTCATAATTAGTTTCTTTCTCAACATTGCCTTTGCGATGACTTACCTACATAGGAAAAATGAAACATGTTTTAAGTACGATATGTACATAATTTCAAAAGGCAAGTAACAAAGCTAAAGTAAATGTACCTTTAAAGAATAAGTTGTGTTCAATAATTCTCTCAGTTCATCCAAATTCTGAAACCTTTTTGAACACCACATCAATTCTTTATCTTTCAATCTTGTTTTCTTTGTTGACAATAAGAATTTTCAATACTTTTTTTGAAATCCGGCACACAAAACAAAATAAACCCCTTCTCCGATTTCTAATAAAAATACTGTAGTTTCTTTTTCGGATTTGGTGCTTTTAGTTGCTGTGAATGAAAGGTATTTATAGTGGTTTAAGAAGATAATAGAGATGTGTGAGTGAGTAGAGAAAATCTTGTTGAGCAAGTATACAATCTTTTAAAAAATATCACAATTACGAAAAAATGTAAAGGAATTAGAATTTAGGTAAGGGATATGCCAGTGTAGATGTATAATTAGTTTCTATAAGATATATTATCTCGATTTTTTTTTAAACTTGTATATAAAACGAATATTTGATTTTGATTTTATGGTTTATTGTTAGCATTTAATCGTCATTATTATTCTCCTTATCACGGAAAATCTTACCTTAAATGTAGGGAGTATCAATTATGTGAAAATAAATGCTTTTTGCCTTGAATGTAGGGATTATCAAATTAAGGAAGATTACGATTGAGAAATTCGGGTCAAAAACAGAAATAAGGTAAGATCCTTTTTGGCAAGTATCATTTTTTTGGATCCGAAATATTTATTTGAATCGGGTCAAAAAAAAAATTCCGGGTCAAAATCATGTAAAATACCCGACCCGATTGGAAGGAGCAAATTTGTACTTCAAAAATGTTAAGTAGATATATATATCAATGTATTTTGGAACATTAATCTTATGAGAGTCTATTCTAATTCTTCCTAAACACCTTTGTGTTCTTTACTCTCATCAATTTATCACCCGTCACATTAATCAAAATCAAAATCCTCTTCGAGCAAGAAGAGAAAACACAAATCAATCTTCTTCTTCAACAAAGCAATATCAATTTTCCAAGTTGATAAACAATTCTTGCAATCTCTGGAAGTATGTGGAATTCATGATTTCATCGCCTGAATCATCAACCTAAACCTAGGCAGTGGAAATCGAGTAGGAGTTGCAGTGGAATCGAACCTCACCAACATATCTTTGGCTTCAGACTCGATGAATCTAGTCAAAGCTATCAATTCGAAACTCCAACAGAAGGAGCTTCACGTGATTCTCCACGACATCTTTTATCTATCTCTTAATTTCATTGTCTGCTCTTTCAATTACACTAGGTTATTAACCCCCACGTAGCGGGGGGTTTGTTGTTATCGATTGTTTAAATATAGTTTTGGATTTAATAATCTTTTAAGTAGCTATAGATTGAAATTACTAATGCAAACATACTATAATAGTTTATTTTATTATTTTATGTTATTTAAAATTTTGTTTTAATATGTAAGAAAAAAGTTTATAAGATATAAAAAAAAGTTTATAAGATAAAATTTGGTGTAAAATATATTACAAATATGATGTGTCATTTTTTCATATTTGTTTTATATTATCAAAGATTTTGCTATTAGGAAAGCAATTATATAAAATATTTAAAATTAAACTACCAAAATGTCTACACATTTGGGCATACATTTATGAGAGATTGACAAAAACAGCACTAAAATAAGTTTTTCTTCCAAAAATAGCATTACATTTGAAAAGTTCCACAAATATCACTATAAACTTTAATTAAATATTAAATATGAATAATAAGTTTAATTAAAATAAATAAATAAATAAAATTAGAAATTTCCCGTCAAAATTTATTTTTCTCGCCAAAAAATTTCCGCAACGTAAAAATATTTTCCCGCCAAAATGTTTTTTTATCAAGTGGTGGATTTGGAATTTCCAATTTTATTTGTTTTGGCGGGAAAATATTAACGATGAATTTGTGATGTTTTTTATATTTATTTATAATTATTCATTAATTTAAAAAAATCAAAAATAAAGTGCTATTTTTGTCCAATAAACTTTTGAGTGCTATTTTTGTCCTAAAAACTTGATTTGCGGATATAAGAGGCAATTTCTCTATATTTTTGATTAATTGTATTTTTTTAGTATATATACAATCTGTTTGTTATAAACCAAAAATATTATCGTAGCTCTGGGTTATTAGTCTCTTATGTGTCTAAGAGGTAAGCAGTTCGATTCTTCATGGACATAGTTGATTCGTTTTATTTTCCAGTGAAACAGCATCGTTTTGTTGTTTTCAAAACAACGTCATTTCGATTCAACGTCATTTTTTGTTTTCAAAACGACGTCATTTCGATTCAACGGAGATTTCTAACAGAAAGTTAACCCCATCATCGTCACGTTAACGAAAATTTGCATGTCCGAAATAGACAGGTCAACGAAAACTTAACCAACTAATTAAAAGTCAACTTAAACTTTATGTTTTAAATGACATTTCGAAAGTTCATGTTTTTTTTGTCCCAAATTTGAAAGTTCGAACATTTTCTGACATTTTTCTCATTTTGTTTTGTATATACTATACTGAGTTGATGATAATGATCACGGACAATGATTATATAGCAAACAAACTTTAGTGACAGGGACAATAATTATGGGATGTAATTATGCAAATGAACACATTGATTGCAATAAGAAGACAAAAAAAATTGTAGTTATTGCTATCTTTTTGAAGTTGTATCTTTGACGCTCTTTGTTTGTAATGAAGATCAAAGCGAACAATGGTTTCAATACGCAACGGATAGTGTGTATCCATTGGTTATGTGTGGAGAAAGTGGTATGAATAGAGATACCAATCTAGTTGTTGATGTATATGAACGACAGAACGAGTGGATGGTTATGTCTACATGGTTGTATGAATGAACGTAGTAGCTAATGAATATGAACGAAATGATGTGATGGGCTCATGCAAAGGGACCGTCCCATACAAGTTATGTTTTATGGTTTTGGTTTGTACGTGATATTAGTAAATCATGTTTAGGATTTGGTTTTGGGATTCATGTTTATCTTCTCGGTGTTTGCATATATATATCAATAAGTCTCTGAGAAAGGTAGATTTAACTACCAAACATAAAATCTTTGTATTGATTATTCTATAGCTCTTGGGACCTATCATGATGTTTAAAATTGTATGAGTCAATCTATTGAAATGTCTTCTCCAGCAGCTTCTCCATCATTAGTTTCTTTATCATAATTTTTAGATTATAAAAAGTATGTTTGTAAAGTGTTGCACACATGTTGCAAAGAACCCACATATGGTGAGACCGAAACCGTCACAAATTAGCGACATCACAACATTAGCTTCAATATTGTGTCTGGGTCGCAAATTTGTGGCACACTTGTGAGTTGTGACGATTTTGTTCCTTTTTTCTGTTGCAAATGGACAGTTTTCTTGTAGTAATTGAACTTATACAGAAACCAACTAATGATGTGTATAATGGATCAAGGCTGCCTAGATTTAACGAATTTTTGGTAGTGAATTAACTATTGATGTATATATGTGTAGAGGCGACTTCGGTGTTTTGAAGATTGCTTTACGAAGAAACTTTAGACTGTTAGTACGTAGACATATAACGCTACCTAATTTAGTCCAAACGATATGATCATGATATTTACAGGAAATAATGTTTTCTTAAGGACACTTCAATAGTTGGTCTCGAATTTGAAAAAGAATTAAAATTAGTCAACAGCTTACACAACGTTTTGTTAGATCTCTCATCTCCTACATTTCTACAAATTCACAAATAGTGTTTTTCATGAATACAACAATAAATAAATAAAAAAATCATTGGTTTTGTATGAACCAAGTTATACGCACCTTCTCAGCATAGGCATCGGTTCACATTTGTGTTTGGTGCTGAGAGCCTTTGATTGAGAGAAGTCATTGTGTGTTTGCCCGCCAAATTAGGCTCTTCAAACAAAAACCTTAAAATTAGAAAATTCAACAAAACAACGAAAACAAAAGGAAATAAGGAAATAAAAAGGAGGGTTATTCAAAGTGTTATTTACAAACAAAAGGTGGAATCTCAAATTGAGATGCGTGAATTTCTCTGAAACCTTATGTTCTCTGCGAAACATTCTCTTATTTCATTTTATTTTTCCAGAGTTTTATTAATTTTCTTGTTTAAAATTTAAAATTTAGAAGAAAAGAAAAAAAGAAGAAGAAGAAAAAGATAGTCAAATGAAAATACATTCTTCTGATCATTCATGGCTTTTGTTAGCCATTCTGGTGATTCTCCTCTCCTTCTCTGGAGCTCTCTCAAGCGATGACAAAGAGAAGAAGACGAAATCGGTCGATAAAAAGAAAGAAGTAACTTATGATGGAACATCTTTGATCATCAATGGAAATAGAGAACTCCTTTACTCTGGCTCCATACATTACCCTCGTAGCACTCCTGAAGTAAATGATTCATACATTCCTTAGTTTAAGTTGTTTTATCTTTTATTTTGGTTTTTACTTATGATGTTGGTTTTGTTCAGATGTGGCCAAACATCATCAAGAGAGCGAAACAAGGCGGTTTGAACACGATTCAGACATATGTTTTTTGGAACGTTCATGAGCCTGAGCAGGGAAAGGTAATTTAAAATATTAACAAACAAAAACCTTTAGCAAAGATTCATCATTTTTTTGAAGAGTTGTTTATTTTGTTGTTGGGACAGTTCAATTTTTCGGGTAGAGCCGACTTGGTGAAGTTCATAAAATTAATTGAGAAGAATGGTATGTATGTGACCTTGAGGCTTGGACCTTTTATTCAAGCTGAATGGACTCATGGGTATGTTTATTTTGTTAAGTTATTTGGTTCTCTACAAATTGAAGTAAAGTGTATATGTGACATGTTTAATGGTTATGGTTATGATGAAACACCAGAGGACTTCCTTATTGGCTAAGAGAAGTTCCCGGGATCTTCTTCCGTACCGATAATACACCTTTCAAGGTATTATATATACAAATGTGGAAGTATGATATGTAGATTTATGTGTGTTATATATGATGGAACAGTTAAATAAATTAGAGAAAACTATTGGTTGTAGGAACATACAGAGAGGTATGTTAAGGTGATACTTGACAAGATGAAGGAGGAGAAGCTTTTTGCTTCACAAGGAGGCCCGATTATATTAGGACAGGTACCATTGACATATACATAAAGAAAAAAAACTATAAACACATTTTTAATAAATGAATCATAAAAGTTTTGAAAGATTTTGTAATTTGTGAGTTGGATTCAGATAGAGAATGAATATAGTGCGGTTCAACGAGCATATAAAGAAGATGGATTAAACTACATAAAGTGGGCATCTAAATTGGTACACTCGATGGATTTGGGGATCCCATGGGTTATGTGTAAGCAAAATGATGCTCCTGATCCTATGGTAAGTCATCTTTTATAACAAGTTAATAAATGATTACAAAAACATAATCATAAAATTATATAGGTTAAATCAAGAACTTAAATTTGTTTTAACAGATCAACGCTTGTAACGGAAGACATTGCGGTGATACATTCCCTGGTCCAAACAAAGAAAACAAGCCGTCTTTATGGACAGAGAATTGGACAACACAGTGAGTTTTTCACTTAAACACCTTAATTAGTATCTTCTTGAAACAAACGAAAATGACTTGTAATTTGATTCTAGGTTCCGAGTTTATGGCGATCCCCCAGCACAAAGATCTGTAGAAGATATAGCCTATTCTGTTGCCCGGTTTTTCTCCAAGAATGGAACCCATGTTAACTACTATATGGTAAGTGATCGAAACACCGAATAAAAACGAGATTTATATGTTCAAGAATGTTGTTAAATTTTTGTTTTCATATAGTATCATGGAGGTACTAACTTTGGAAGAACCTCTGCACATTATGTGACCACTCGTTACTACGATGATGCACCTCTTGATGAATACGGTAAAAATAAAACAACATATGGCATATGATCGTTGTGAATGAATGAAATCGAATTGCGGATTAATATGTATCTTCTCATTTTTCCCTTTTTTGTTATATAAAGGATTGGAAAGGGAGCCTAAGTACGGTCATCTAAAGCATCTTCACAACGCACTTAACTTGTGCAAGAAGGCACTTCTCTGGGGCCAGCCTAGAGTCGAGAAGCCTAGCAATGAAACAGAGGTAGTTACATCTATATGCATCACTAAAAAGTCCAAAAGATTAAATCTTTCTAAGTAAATATGTACATAGAATGAAACAGTTTCTTGATTTTTTTATGTATTTTTGTATAATTGCAGATTCGATACTACGAGCAGCCTGGAACGAAAGTTTGTGCGGCGTTTTTGGCTAACAACAACACAGAATCTGCAGAAAAAGTAAAATTCAAGGGCAAGGAATATATTATTCCGCATCGCTCCATCAGTATTCTCCCTGACTGCAAAACCGTTGTTTATAACACCGGGGAGGTGAGGATATAAATTCAAAATCTTCTATAGCAAATCCACCTTTTTCCTCAAAGAAGAAAAATGAATCTTGAATTATATTTTTTTTGGGTGCTATTTTGTTCAGATCATCTCTCATCATACTTCAAGAAACTTCATGAAGTCGAAAAAAGCGAATAAGAACTTTGATTTCAAAGTCTTCACCGAGACAGTGCCAAGTAAGATTAAGGGTGACTCTTACATACCCGTTGAACTCTACGGCTTGACCAAAGACGAGACTGATTACGGATGGTACACAACAAGGTAATTAAAGATATAATTGGACTATCTTATGTATGAAATGAAAAATAAAGAAGAAAAAAATCATATGGACACATAATTAAGAAACGTCTCTTTGGTTAATATTCCATGCAGCTTTAAAATAGATGACAATGACCTCTCTAAGAAGAAAGGAGGTAAGCCTACTCTGAGGATTGCTAGTCTTGGCCACGCGTTACATGTATGGCTCAATGGAGAATACCTTGGTAAGATAGAGAACCATCAATGGGCTTATAATATTTTTATGTGATGTGAAAATTTACAAAACTTTGACCTAATTAATGAATTTGTTTAGGAAACGGACATGGTAGCCATGAAGAGAAGAGTTTCGTTTTTCAAAAGCCAATTTCTCTAAAAGAAGGAGAGAACCACCTAACCATGCTAGGCGTTTTGACGGGATTTCCGGTAAGAAACATAGATGTTCTTAAAAAGAACTAATAATAACAAAAACATTCAAGTTTTGAATTTTGATGATGAGGTATATTAATGTTTTGTATCAACAGGATAGTGGATCTTATATGGAGCATAGATATACCGGTCCACGTAGTGTTTCCATCTTAGGGTTGGGCTCTGGACCACTTGATCTCACTGAAGAAAACAAATGGGGAAACAAGGTTTGTCATAAATCTTACTTTCTCGATTGTTATGGGAATTTTGATCTGATTTTCCAAATCCACAGGTGGGTATGGAAGGCGAAAAGCTCGGTATCCACGCCGAGGAAGGATTGAAGAAGGTTAAATGGGAGAAATTTTCAGGAAAAGAACCGGGGCTTACATGGTACCAGGTGAAAAAACCTAACCTTACGCGAAGTAATTGGAAGTAACTTGAGGAACAAGAATTGTGATCTAATGAACAACGTTTGAGATATTGCAGACATACTTCGATGCACCAGAGAGCCAAAGTGCAGCAGCAATTAGGATGAATGGAATGGGGAAAGGTTTGATTTGGGTGAACGGAGAAGGTGTTGGTCGATATTGGATGTCGTTTTTATCGCCTTTAGGACAGCCTACGCAAATTGAGTATCACATCCCTAGGTCTTTCCTGAAGCCCAAGAAAAACCTTCTGGTTATATTTGAGGAAGAACCAAATGTGAAGCCAGAGCTTATCGACTTTGTCATCATCAATAGAGACACGGTGTGTTCTCACATTGGAGAAAACTACACTCCTAGTGTCCGACACTGGACCAGGAAGAATGACCAAGTTCAGGCCATCACTGATGACGTGCATCTCACGGCTAGTCTCAAATGTTCCGGCACAAAGAAGATCTCCGAAGTGGAATTCGCTAGCTTTGGAAACCCTAATGGGACTTGTGGAAACTTCACTCTTGGAACTTGCAATTCTCCTGTCTCTAAGAAAGTCGTCGAAAAGGTAAAAAGAAAAACTTGGCTTATTTTTCTAAATAATGTTACTTGCTATACACGTAACACAAACTGATTTCGGTTTCTTTTTTTTTCAGTACTGTTTGGGTAAAGCAGAGTGTGTGATTCCGGTGAACAAGAGTACGTTCCAGCAAGACAAAAAGGATTCATGTCCCAAAGTCGAGAAGAAGCTTGCTGTACAAGTCAAGTGTGGTCGTGACAAGAAGAACTAAGGATATATATTTATTTGCTTCGCTGAATGATTTTATACTTAAATGTTTTGTAGATATGAAAAATTATGCATTGAATTGTTGTTCCATTTTTGAATTTATTAATTAAAACGTTTATCTTACTAACATACAGATATACGTGATGTGTATAGTGAAGTTTCTAATCAAAGTTGAGAGTTTTTTCTCTTTCTTTTATGTGGATTCTAGAGATTTATCTTTCAAGTTCATCGCTTTTGAACTTGTTTTTCGTTCTAAGGTCTAACGCTTGTTTTACTTGAGGTTTCAAACCAGCGGCGGATTCAAACTTTTGCAAGCAATGATAGTGAAGAAAATGCTTTTTGTTACGAACTGATTTTCGATAATCCGAGAGATTAAAAGCAGGCATCCAACTAGTGTTGTGCCTTCGAGCATTTCTCTCTTTCCAAAGGCAGTAGATGGTGCTTTGGAAGAATATTTCGCAAATACAATGTACTCGCACATACTCTTGTACAAAGATTATGTTTCTTCTAAATTTAGATGAAATTATATTTCTTTACAACAGCAAGAATAACAGAAATTAATTATAGATCTCTCTTTACAATAGAAAGAATAATACATAGATGATTATTTCACATATGATGCTCGAACCACAAGGATCATGGTCGATGATAAGCCAACCTGCTAAACAACTCCATCTTTAGAGAATTTTGCTGCCCCATTTTGAGACAGAACTATAATTAGCTGAAGCTTTGATTACTCCTAGATATTAAATATGTTAAATATACATAAATATGGATTCTCATAAGATACAATCTAGGTTGTACTATCTTTTTTTTTTTTTTTTTGATAAGTTATGAGACTTCTGGATCTTCGGTCCATAAACTCCCCTAATACCCAAAGTCAGCTTTTAGATATTCGGATTTAATGAATAACCCTCGGTAACCACGCGTGGATCACTGGATCATTCTTTAGTTTATTATATGGATTTCGTGATGATGCAGCAAACGTATTAACAAAAACCACTAGCCTATATGTCTTAGTCCCACTAAAATAATTGTCAAACAAATGTATTTCTTTTTATATTTTACAGTCTAATGCCAGTAATTAACTTCAATACTAAAATATAATTTAGGTTTGAAATTACATCTATCTTTAATCTTTTCAATTCTTTTTAGACGCAATTTCCTTTCTTTTTACGACAGCCATATATATAGGGATATATTACTTTTAGCCATGTGCAGGTTTGACATTTTGACAATTTACATAGAAACATGTAATATAGTTATAAAATATATTATAATTTATAGATAATATATTTTAAGATTCTTGCGTATAACGTTATACAAAACATATTTTAATAAGATGGGAAATATCACAAACTATGCTCAGACGAGTGTATAATTAGGTGAGTAAAATAGATACTATTTCTACAGTAATAAATCTAAGAAGATTACTCTACTATCCTTCTTTATTTATTTGTTTTTCTTTTTTTTTAATCTCTCATCTTCCTCTCCTTCTCTCTTCTTCGTCAACCATTTCCGGTGAAATTCCGGCCAAGAGTTCATCACATAAACTTGTCATAACAAAGTTAAAACAAAGTGGGTTTTTGATTCCGTGAAAGGCAAAGCCAAGGTGGAGCGGTTTTCGATTCCGGCGGAGTCTATGGTTTCATTTTCGGTTCAATTGTGGTGTCGTTCAAGTAACGATAGAAAAATGAAAGGTGACTTTGAAAGCTTAGGAACCGGCGAACTGTCAGTGATCATCTTTGGAAAAAATTGATGATTGAGAAAGTTTGGCAAGATTAGAAGAGTAGATCGGGAAATATGGTGAAAGGTGTTTCTGAAATTTGATGATTGGAAAAGTTTGGCAAGGTTTGTATCTCGTTAATATTTTATATAACATGTTTATAATTTTTGTATTGTGCTAAATGTTAATTTATCGACATACAATTTAATTTTCCTGTGTTAAATAAATAAACAATCATGCAAATTATACATAATGATTTGTTAGGTATCTCGTCACCATCCTAATTTTCAATATGTAATACTATTTAATATATTAACAGATTAATATTAATATTATTAGATATATTTAATATCTTAATCCGTTACAAGTATGTGTAGTGCGTTAGCAATATTGTTATCGCTATCATTATATGTGATATGTTTATAATATGTATATCATGTAATTAATTAAGATTTTTTTCAAAGAATATTAATTCACAATTCTAAAATTAATACTTTATATTTAACTTTGTATGATAAGATAACTCGTTTAACACGATAACTATGAATATAACACATATTATATAAACTTATCACGATAATATACCATTTAACATGTAAATAAAATAGTTATCAATACAAATAAAATAGTTATCCACACATATGAGCAGTGTTGTTATGTGGTTGATGAACATTATCCGGTGATGAACAGTATCTTAGACGTCGGAATGAACAGTATCGTGAATATATTGAAGTAGAAAACTATTTTCTTTAATCAATGGCATTTTTGTTATTAATCAAAAGTATAAGGAGATTTTTGATTTGCTTTTTCTTTCTCTTTCATAGTTACTTAATTTTTATGTTATCATGGATAGATTTTTAATTTTCAAGTCTTCTATGCATATCAATTAATATAGCCCTTTTAAGATTCTCATGTATAGCGTGGGGAGATTATATTTGACCACTTCCGCCTATAAAATAGTAAGCCTGTATGTAAGCAAAAACAAAAAAACGTACCACATATTTGTTTGTCAAACAAAAAAATATTTTTCTCTATTGAAGATCGACGAGCTAATATCCATGGCGAAATCTCCCGTCCAGGCTTTGCTTCTCCTCATGCCACTCTTTTTCTCACCTGCTTTGGCCGAAACCTTATTTTACAATTGTAGTAGTAAATCATTTGAAATGAAACCTCTTTGGAGTTTCACGAGTAAATTGTTAGAATCAAAATCTAAGATATATTGCAGAGATTTTGGAATCCACATAAACAGATTCTTAAAAACAATATCAGAAAGCAAATCTAATCCTTAAAAAATTGACTTTAACTCCATCATTGAATAACACCTCCTAAAACAAAAATATGAGTTTTTTGAAATTTAGGAAAATGACATCTTGTTGTCACAGTCAACCATAATAAATGGTTAACTAGGTTAATGTAGATTTAAACAGTCTGTCACAGATAAATAAGTCTGCAGTTTATATATTAATTTGTCACAACTAGATAGCAAGACTTTTCTAAAATTGCTGAAATTTTTTATGAAGGGTATTTTTGTATTTCTTTTATTTTTTACACATGAACCAAGGGTATTTTAGATATGAAAATAACTCATTTAACCTAAATTATTTGTGAGTCAATCTAGTAATTAAACTCAAATTTTGGGTTAATCTAGTAACTCTCCCTTCTTCCTTACCATCATTCACATCCATGAGTTTTAATGGGCCTGAAAACAAAATGAGCAAGAACTTTAGATAAAATGGTCAATTGAATTGATATTTTACCAAAAAAAAAAAAAAATGGTCAATTGATAATGAACTTCTTTGTACGAAAGCATGCGTGCCGTTTGGATAGCATAAAAATGACAAGCATGTCTAACCCCAAATGAGGTCCACAAAAGGTTAGTATACTGCCGAGAACAGAAGATCACTGACACCGATCCATCTAATCGCAATTTCCATTGGGTGCTTTATCTCTTCGGCTCAAACTTCAACGAATACTAATTATTAAAAAAAAAAATTCTCCAATCCTTAAAGATCGCTCTCTCTCACACGCGCTCAAACTCAAACTCAGAGAGTAACAATGGCGTCGGCGACACTGGTGGTTGACGCTGATTACCTTAAGGAGATCGATAAAGCTCGCCGTGAACTCCGTGCACTTATCGCTAAGAAGAATTGCGCTCCGATCATGCTCCGATTAGCGTAAGTTTCTATATCTGTACTTTTTTCTTCCGATTCCCTCATGTTAAGCGCGACGAGGTTCTAAGAAATCTCGCGATGTTGTGGAAAATTGTTCGCTGCATTTACGATCGCTCGGTACTTTGATTTTGTTGACATGTTGTTGTTGTTGTCGTCTTTGGTTTTGTGAAGGTGGCATGATGCTGGAACTTATGATGCTGAATCGAAGACAGGTGGACCTAATGGCTCGATTAGGAACGAAGCAGAGTATAGTCATGGTGCTAATAGTGGTTTGAAGATCGCTCTTGATCTCTGTGGTGCGTTTTTTCGTTTTCCTTCTCTGCTGATTTAGAGATTGTGTTTAGTAGCTTGATGAGATAATTCACATTTGGAACGTATTATTATATGGCTTTTGAAATCTTGCTAAGTCTACATAATCGGTTTATACACTGACCTTAAGATGATTATATGTTGGCTCTTTACTTGAAATGAGATCGCTCTTTTAGTAGTCCACAGGATTTGTGAGAAGTTCACTTGTTAAATTGTTAGTCTATCCTTACACATGATCGTTTTTACCTTGTATCATGTGGTATATTAGTTGATCTTATGATTTACGAACAATTTTGATAACTATCTTACTTTTTCTTTTGAACTTGATGGTGATTCTTTGATATTTCAGAGGAAGTGAAAACTAAACATCCCAAAATCAGTTATGCAGACCTATACCAGGTAACTATGAATGTTGCATGAACTTCTATGATAAATGGGAGTATAAACAAAGATCAGTGTTAATTATATCCCTTCTATTCAGTTGTATTGGAAGAGACTATGAACTAAGATTAGTGTTATATCCCTTTTGTTCAGTTGCTTTTTGCCCTCTTTCTTCAGATTTATCTGGGAGTTTTTAGTAGTTAGCGTCTCGTAAACTCATCAGAAGTGTTAGTTTGTTAGATAAATTCGGTGGAATTGTGCGATTGTGGTCCTCAGGGTATCGAAATAGGGGAATTGACAATTGTTCTTCAGAGTTGAAATATTTGGCTTATTTGCAGTGTGAAAATTCTTATCACATTAAAAATAATGGTCTTGTTTGTATTCTCTTGCTTTAACAATCGTAATTCAAGTGAAATATATTGATACAGTGTAAGAATTATGGAGGAATTTAACAGAACGTCAAATCCATTTCTGTGCTAGGAGAGATCGGTTGACTGTAAATTTTTGAAAATTTCCTGAATTTGGCTGTGTCAGTAAAGCTGAATTAACATTTCATTTGTTTCTTAGAACTATTTACTCATCAGTGGTGTTCTATTTAGACCTGGACTTACTAGGGCTTACATGTTTGTGCTTTTACACCTATATCACATATTCTAGTACTGTACATATCATGAATTGTACCACCATTTTCTTCCTTTGGTATCAGAATGTCAAGGCTTTAGCTGTGAATGCAATATCAAATGTCCACAAGCAGGGCTGCTATTATATTATTGCTAGCAATTTGTGAATGCAATATCAAATGTCCACAAGCAGGGCTGCTATTATATTATTGCTAGCAATTTTCGGATCTTAGTCATTTTAACATGAAATTGATTCTGTCATTTTCAGCTCGCTGGTGTGGTAGCGGTTGAAGTTACTGGTGGACCTGACATCAGTTTTGTTCCTGGTCGAAAAGTAATGTTCTCTTAGCCATCAAGATGAATTGTGCTTACTTCCAAAAGCATTTAACTAAATTAGCTGTATCTTTCTCTCTTATATAGGATTCAAATTCCTGCACCGATGAAGGAAGACTTCCTGATGCTAATCAAGGTTGGATGAATTTTCTTTTTCCATTTATCAGAAACTCGCCTTATATTGAAAATTAAACACCTGAACTTTGTATTTAAGTAGCAAACAAATAACGGAAGATGATCGCATGGAATATTTGGAGGGTCATGGTGTTTCCACGATGTACAACAAAATCTTCATTTTGAATGTAATCTTCCTCACTGAGGGTTTGAAGTTATGTCTGCTATTTTGCATGTAGGTTTCAAACATCTCAAAGATGTCTTCTACCGGATGGGACTGTCAGATAAAGATATTGTGGCACTCTCAGGAGCTCATACTCTGGTAAATTATTTGATTGCACAATTCACATTTGTTGTTTGGTATTTAATAAGTTATGTATGAGGGTTTTAATTAGATTACAATACTGTATTTAGGGAAGGGCTCATCCAGAGAGATCAGGTTTTGATGGACCATGGACTCAAGATCCTCTAAAGTTTGATAACTCATACTTTGTGTAAGATCCTCTAGATCCGTGGACAGAGTTTTTAATTGTTGAAGACAACTTCTAGTTGTTTTGTATACTGAATTGTTTAAATCATGATCACTGTTGGTACAGGGAACTGCTGAAAGAAGAAGAATCAGAGGGCTTGCTGAAACTGGCAACTGACAAGACTTTGTTGGAAGTCCCGGAATTCCGTCATTACGTTGAGCTTTACGCAAAGGTATTATTATGGGAGTCTATCCTTACTCTGATCCAAAGATCCGATTCAGTTATTAATTCGCAAGCTGCAAATCGAATACAAGCCAAGGTAATGTTGCAAGTGGCATCTTGATTTCTTCTTTTGTCCCTTACAGGACGAAGATGCATTCTTCAGAGACTATGCAGAGTCACACAAGAAACTCTCAGAGCTCGGGTTCACCACACCAACGTCTTCAGTCACTAAGGCAATAACAGACAACAGCACGGCGCTAGCACATAGTGCAGTCGGGGTTGCAGTCGCTGCTGCTGTGGTGGCCTTTGGCTACTTCTATGAAATTCGGAGAAGGATGAAGTAAATAAAATAGAAAGAAGAAACTATTCTTCTTCTTATATCTCTGGTTTTGTAATCATTTTGCAACAAGATGACACGTCCAAAATTTGTCGCTTAAATCAACATTTCAGTGATTTTAGTTTTTTTATGCATGGTGTTCCACCCAGGTTTTGGTTCAGGTTTTAGGAAATTACTAGTAAACAAACCAAATTTAGTGTGGATTTGTTTATATATAGTTTTGGGTTTTATATCATTAACACTAATTAAGTTTCGACTTAGATTTGACATATAATTTAACCATAGTAAAGTAAAAAAAGCATATCATGAAAAATATAGTTTAAGAGTTCATACGAAATTATATTTGTGATTCACAATTTTATTATTAATTTATTAAAACATATCAATTGGTTCTACTATATTTCTTAGTATCATTTTTATTAATTTTCGTCAAATATACATAAGTGAAAAAAGGAAAAGAAAACAAAAAATTCAAAGTAAAATGCGTGGAAATTTAAATTAAAAAAAAAAGGATTAGAAGAAAATGTGAGTGCAGAAGGAGTGAGTAAATCCCAGTGTCCCACATCGACTCTAGCATTGGAAAGAGACTAAAACTTGCTTGTATATAAATTTAAAAATAGAAAGTCGTCAATTCAGGTCAACACTCGTTAGTGAGTTTGTAATCCAAATTGGTAAGCTAATTAAAGTACTAAATTAATGCCATTTTAATCAAAAAAATTATTGCCGCTAAAAAGAAATTTCTCCTTTTCCCTTGAACCTCTCTCTCTCAGACTCAAGAGTAACAACAACAAGTCAACAACAATCAACAATGGCGGAATTCGTGGTTGATGAGGTTTATCTTAAGGAGATCGACAAGGCTCGCCGTGAGCTCCGTGCTCTCATCTCTCAGAAGAATTGCGCTCCGATCATGCTCCGATTGGCGTAAGTTTCCATTTCCCTCATCATTTTTTTCCGATTCCGTCATATTTGAGTGCTACGAACTTGAGAAACCTTGCGATGCTGTTGAATATTGTTCACTGAGTCTGCGATTTCATGTTGTGTTATCTGGTTTTGTGAAGGTGGCATGATGCTGGAACTTATGATGTCAAATCGAAGACAGGTGGACCTAATGGCTCGATTAGGAACGAAGAAGAGTATAGTCATGGTGCTAATAGTGGTTTGAAGATCGCTATCGATCTCTGTGGTACGTTTTTTTCGTTTTCCTTCTCTATGAATTAGATTGTGGTTGAGATTCAGTGACTAATTGAGTTCGTCGTTCTAGGGATTGATTACGTTTCTTAACTTATCTATTGCAGTCTTTGCTTACACTCAATTTATCACATTTTGAACCTGGCTTTTGAAATCGTTTTGTATATAGATGATTATTGTTTTGACAATGTTTTACCTGGAATATACAGATTTACTTGTAATGAGCTTGTTCTACTAGTAGTCCTGAGGATTTATGAGAAGTTGACATGTTAAATTTGTTACTTTGTGTCTGATATACTCGTTAATTTTAGAAACTTTTGACCTTGTACTCATGTGGGGTATCATTTTGTCTAGTCACTTGAGAAATTGTTTGGAAACAATCTTACTTTTTCTTTTGAATTTGATGGTGATTATTTGATATTTTCAGAGGAAGTGAAAGCTAAACATCCCAAAATCACTTATGCGGACCTATACCAGGTAACTAAAACAAAAACTGCATAAATGTTCCTACTGGATTTAACTCTGTAAACAAAGATCAGTATAAGATCACTTTTGTTTAGTTGTCTTGGTAGTATAATTTCCCTTTGTCTTGTTATTTGTTCTCTTTCTTTAGAATTCTCTGGAAATTTTTATCCGCTGTGTATCAGAAACTCATCAGAAGTGTTAGTTTACTAGATATATTCGACTGAGTTGGGTGGTTGCAGTCCTCATCAGGGTGTAGTTAAAAGGGAATTGAAGTTGTTCTTCCGGATTGTAATATTTGGCTGATTTGCAGTGTGAAGATTCTTCACATAGATTAATACTACTGGTGTCTTTGGTGTTCTTTGGCTTTCACAATTGTATTGTCATGTAAATAATATTGAAACAGTGTCACAATTATGGAGGAGATTTAAAAAAACATTAAAACCATTCACATCACGAAAGACCAGAAAAGAGAAAAATGACACTTGATCGTTGACTGTGAATTTGTGAAACATTTCATGAATCTAGTAGTTTCAATAAGGCTGCATAAACATTTCAATTGGTTACCTTAAACTATACTCATCAGTGTTGTTCTATTTAGCCCTGGATTATATGAAGCTTACATATTTGAGCTTTTGCACATCAAGGTTTAGTAGCTGCTAGTTAGGGATGCTATTATCTTATAGCAAGCATGTTTTGAATCTGAGTCGTTTTCAATCGATAAATGGTTCTGTCATTTTTCAGCTTGCGGTGTTGTAGCGGTTGAAATTACTGGTGGACCTGACATCAGTTTTGTTCCTGGAAGAAAAGTAAGATTCTATCAGCCTTTAAGATGTTATAACAGCTTACTTTCAAAAGCATTTAACTAAATTACCTGTATGTTTCTCTCTTATAGGATTCAAATGCCTGCACCGAAGAAGGAAGACTTCCTGATGCTAATCAAGGTAGGATGAAATCTTTTTCCATTAATCACAAGCTCCAATATGTATTTTACAAATTAAAATACTAAACTTTGTATTTGAGTAGCAAATGAACAATGTGCAATGTAATCTTCCTTTTGAATGTACTCTTTCCTCAATGAGGATTTGAAGTTATGTCTGATCTTTGCATGTAGGTTTCAAACATCTTAAAAGTGTCTTCTATCGGATGCAGGGCCGGCGCAGAGGGCAAGCCACCGAAGCCACCGATTAGGGCCTCAAAATTTGAGGGCCTTTTTACCTAAAAATTTGTTAAGTTTTCTTATATACAATAATTTTTGTAGGGCCTTTTAAAAATATTGTGGGCTTTTAGAGACGACTACGACATTCTTTTTAATAGTAAAAATCTAACTTAAAAGAAAATTTTTTTTATAGGCTTTAATTTTGCTTAGGGCACCCAAATTTACCGGGCCGGCACTGATCGGATGGGACTGTCTGATAAAGATATTGTGGCACTCTCAGGGGCTCATACTCTGGTACATTCTTTGTTGCATATTTCAGATTTGTCGTTTTGTATTAAATAAATAAGGTGTGTAAGAGTTTTAAGGCAATTTTAATGTTCAGGGAAGGGCTCATCTAGAGAGATCAGGTTTTGATGGACCATGGACTCGAGATCCTCTTAAGTTTGATAACTCATACTTTGTGTAAGATCCTCTAAAGGTCATGTACAGTACTTTTTTTGGATACAACATATAGTTCTTCTGACTGATTACTGGATTGTTTAATCCATGATCTCTCTGTTGGTCCCAGGGAATTGCTGAAAGGAGAAGAATATTCAGAGGGTTTGCTGAAACTTTCGACGGACGAGACTTTGTTGGATGTACCAGAGTTCCGTCATTATGTTGAGCTTTACGCAAACGTATTGTTCAAGGAAACGATTTGAACTATTAATCGTTTTGTTTCTTGACAAGTGTAAGTTTCTAACTTTTGTCCCTTACAGGACGAAGATACATTCTTTAGAGACTATGCAGAGTCACACAAGAAACTTTCAGAGCTCGGTTTCACACCAACAGATTCAGTCACTAAGAAGGAGACTCAGTGGATCATCACTCTGGAACTAAAACTTTCAAAGCTTGGAGTCGCAGTCGTTGCTGCTGTTGTGGCATTTAGCATTAGCTGCTTCAGTGAAATCCACAAAAGGATGAAGTAAATGAGATGAGAAAGAAGAAACGAATCCTCTAACCTTCTCTCTGGATTTAATGGTTTTGTTTGAAGTCTTTGCATGCATTTATCAAGATAATATGAACTAGTTCTGAAACAAAGATAAACTCCTACAACAGAAGGGCACTTTCAGTGGTTTTGGTTCGGTATATATGATTCAGATCTAAACCGGATATATCTATAGGACTATAGAGCTAAGTTTTGGTTCGGATTGATTCGGCTGCTATTCGTTTTCGGTTTTCGGATATCTAAAAAGCCATATCTTTTCAACTAAGTTAAGACTTTTTCTGGTTTTGAGATTGGAATTTTACCTATTTGAATTGGATTGGTTTATTTCTGGTTTCTCAGATATCTAAAAAGTAAAATATCATATCAACAAGTAAAGACTTTTTCTGGTTTATTGGTTCTACAGATTTGAATCGATCGGTTTGGTTTTATTTGAATTCTATACCCCTAGGTCCAGTAAAAATGTCTTCTATACTTTGGTTTTGGTATAGTTTGGTTTATTACAGGCTCGATTAGGTTTGGTTTAGAACTTATCTCAAAGGTCTAGTATGTTAAATTCGGTTTAGTTTGGTTCAGTGTGGTTTGATTTGATTTGCCTTTTGGGAACTCTATTGAGATCTATGGTTGCCTCGTACTCTACGTAACAATAACATTGAGAGCTTTTAATACATATAGCAAGTAGCATTAGTTGATACTTGATAGTATAAGATTGGTGAAAAAGTACCCACCACACCTTACAACAAAGTGGGACTCACCGGAAACCGAACCCTATCGAGGACTTGACATGGTTGGTATTGTTAGGTACGAAGCTTCCTTAGACTTTTTTTGGCTTTATGTCCTTATAATTTTTTTGGGTTTTTTCGAATGTTTAGGATAATATTTCGAGTATTATGTACTCTTTGATTGTTTTATTTCCTTCACTCACATTTGTGTGCACATTTTAGCAAAATATGTTTTTTTATTTAATGAGATTTCAATATTAGTGTGTATTTTTTAATCGCAATACTTTTTTTTTTTTGTATAATAGTAGATGCAGACGCAACCAGCATAAAAATGAGGAGGTTAATATGATAATTAGAAAAAGTAGTTAGAACAACTTTTAGGATATTGATTGATCGGTGTATATTGCAATGTGTCTTTGTACATTGTAAGGTATAAGGTCGGGCCATGACCTCTCTCTTTCATTTCAAACCACTCTTCTTTTTGCTAGTTCTATTTCTTATGTAAATTTCCCTAAGTAAAAACACTAAAACGTATATATATATTCTTGTCTTTTTAACCAATTTCAATATCCAAACTTCTCGTGAATTAACGACTTTGGATACTCGAAGTCTCGAACCACTTTTTTTAGAACTAGGTAATCCTTTGCACTTTGGTGAACCAACTACTTAGTATAAGTCTAGTAGTATTTTCTTGTTGACTGGATTATTCTGGACTAGGTAAAGGCAAACATGGGGAATAAATATGTTATTATGATTTTAGTTTTTCGAAGATTTATTATAGAGAAATACTCTAAAATACCACACTTAAATTTTTGTTCCAAATATATCATCACTAGTTTATTTTCCCAATAATACCACAAATTTTTATAAAAATATTTGTTCAACCAAAATAAATTACAAATCAAATTTAAAAATTATATTTGGGTTTCCTATTTTCAACTTACAATTTCTATTTTTACCATTTACAATTGATTCATTTTAAGATAAAAAATTTGTAGTATTTTTAGACAAAAACAAAACTATTGATTCTATTTTTAGAACAAAAACTTTAAAATTTGGTATTTTAGAAAATTGCATTTTATTATATTGGATACTAATTTATATGTACGTGACATTCTTGGGGTTTTCTTTATCATGCATGTTTGGTTTGAAAGATCTTGTTCGAGTTTTTTCATGGATATGCTTCATCGAGCACTTTTTTCATTGATCAGGATCATACTATTTCTAATATTTGAAATTAATATCACCACATTTCAAGCAACAATAGGTGAATATTGTTTATTAAAATTGTACCGTCAATTACGAACCGAACTTGAGCATGCTTAACATTTAAAAACTGACATTAGTTTAAATATGCGGACGTATTACGTATATCATATGATAAACTATAGGTTTATCTTTTAGGTTCAAAGGGACTAGTACTTTATATAATATCGAAGGGCTTAATTTAACTTATCAATCAAGTCTTGTCCTAACAAATTCATTAAACAAGTAAAACAATATTAGAACAAGCAATCTGAAAACGCAACCAATTAAATTAAATAAACATAACCTTTTCATCCAACAAACATTTTTTAACCCATCAATCAATCATTTAGAATTTAGAAAAATGAAAAAAGAAGAGTTGGAGTTATGATAATAAATAATTTTGTATTAAATGAAGTTGGACTATTCATCCACAAGGCGTCACGTATGGGCACATAGGGCTTGTCCCAACAAGATGATAGTGATATATATGAGTTTGGTACAATATTGATATTCTAGAACACCTACTCTCTTTTTATTGTGTATGTATTTATCTATTTGTATTTGTGTTTTATATATTTTGAGGATAACAATCGGTGACACGTGGTTGCAATTATTAAAAAATAGATTTCAACGGTGTAATGGTGTTCACAGATTTTGACGAGGGTGTGAACTTAAAGAATTTTTTGATTATTATGAGATTTTGTTAATTTTCTTTAAAATATGTAGGATTTAAGTATGTATTATTATTATTATCAAGTTATAACGTTTTCACATCTCTAAACAAAATTATGCAAGTCCCACAAATTCAAACTTTATAATAATTCGCTTATTTTTTCTGTCAAAATAAACTATCTTTACTTTATACATCTAGCAAATATGTAAAATGTAAATATTTATTTTCTTAGTAACGATAAGAAATGAAAAAAAAACGGTAGTAAGAGATTTCAAAGTTGACAATAAAGCAGCTCATTTATATATTTTTATGAAAGATATGATGTGTCCCATACATGACATAAAATGGTATAAATTTTTAATGGGTAGAAAAACGATAAACAATATCAACATAGTTAAAAGCGGTAAAAAAACAGTACAAACAATTCAAAAATAACGTTTTTGTAATTGGTAATTGTTAAAACGGAACATTATGTACCACAGGGTGACCAATCAAAGCTGATGTTTTGTTAAACCGCAAATTTTGTATTGTTTCATATGTTAAGATTTGATGGATTGAAAGTAAAACAAAAATTGTGAATAATATGGTTATGAGATCTAACCATGGAAGGGGAAAACAAAATGAAAAAAAGGTATAAAATAATGAATAATGTGAATGTGGCAGTTATAGTTTGATGTAAAATAAAAGATTAAACAAAAATCAGGAGCCCCACCAGCCACTCCTTCAAACGTGTCCTACCAACTCTCTTCTAGAAGCAATTAGGCTCACCTTCCACCTCCAACACCAATCTCTCCTTCTCTCTCTCCATAAAACCCTCAACAACAGAATCAAAAGCAACATCTTCATCATCATTAGAAGAAGAAGAGAGCTATGGGAAGATCTCCTTGCTGTGAGAAAGAACACATGAACAAAGGTGCTTGGACTAAAGAAGAAGACGAGAGACTTGTCTCTTATATCAAGTCTCACGGTGAAGGTTGTTGGCGATCTCTTCCTAGAGCTGCTGGTCTCCTCCGTTGTGGTAAAAGCTGTCGTCTCCGGTGGATTAACTATCTCCGACCTGATCTCAAAAGAGGAAACTTTACACATGATGAAGATGAACTTATCATCAAGCTTCATAGCCTCCTCGGTAACAAGTAAGCCCCGTTGCTCTGTTTCTTGAAAACTTATGCTCTGTTTCTTGAAGCTTATGCTCTGTTTCTTGAAACTTATGCTCTGTTTTTTTTCATTAGGTGGTCTTTAATTGCGGCGAGATTACCTGGAAGAACAGATAACGAGATCAAGAATTACTGGAATACACATATAAAGAGGAAGCTTTTGAGCAAAGGGATTGATCCGGCTACGCATAGAGCGATCAACGAGGCGAAAATTTCTGATTTGAAGAAAAAAGAGGACCAAATTGTAAAAGATGTTTCTTTTGGGTCTAAGTTTGAGAAAACGGAAAAGTCTGGGGACAAGAAGCAAAATAAGCATATTAGAAATGGGTTAGTGTGCAAAGAAGAAAGAGTAGTTGTTGAAGAAAAGATATGCCCAGATTTGAATCTTGAGCTTAGGATCAGTCCACCATGGCAAAACCAGAGAGAAATATCTCCTTGCACTGCGTCCCGTTTTTATATGGAAAACGGCATGGAGTGTAGTAGTGAAACTGTGAAATGTCAAACAGAGGATAGTAGTAGCATTAGCTATTCTTCTATTGATATTAGTAGTAGCAACGTTGGTTATGACTTCTTGGGTTTGAAGACAAGAATATTGGATTTTCGAAGCTTGGAAATGAAATAAAATTACTAGAGAAAGATAATTTTTTAGGTGTGATATTGTTAGATTCTTAATTTTGCCATATTTTACTTCATCTTTGTTTTCCCTTTGTTTCCCAACATTTGTATATTAACTTGAAATTTTCAAATCAGATTTACTGTCTCATATGAGTTCAGTTGTTTTGTATTTACCATTTCAGTCGTAAAGCAAGTATTTGATAAGTACGTGATTAGAAGTTTAAGTAGACTATTATGATGTTGCTATAAGAATAAGTACCGCAAGACCATGTGTTCCTATTATAAGGGACCATATCGAAAATTTAACAAAGATTCCAGCATATAAGATATTTGGACTTATCCATTCATTGTCGGTTGGTTTTGAGTTGGAAACCTATAATCATACTTATGAGATCAATGTGTATTTTGATAAAGATCATCCACACGTGTATTTGCAATCAGGCATCATGTAGAATTAGCTTTCTGACATACGATAGGATTTAGAACTTCTAAATTCCTAAATCTAGTTATAATATACAAGAAGATTTTCGTCTACTCTTATTCATTTGAAAAATGAAAAATGAAAAATAAAAAAATTTAACCATCTATGTGATACGTAAAAGAGAAATTAGTGTACAGTGTAAATTATATCTTTAATTGACCAATATGACGTAACCAATGAAAATCTTAACAATTTACTTACTTTTAAGAGAAAGGTTTTCCCAAAAAAGCTTTTCTTGTTTCATTTCAAAAGAAATTCTTTGCACACCTTATAAAAAAAAAAAAAACCATTCATATATAGTTTTTTTTGGTGCGTACCGAGGGGATAATTTCCCCCTGTAATTTATTCATAATACCATTCATATATAGTTAATCCAGGCTGAAAAATTATTATAAAATTCATAGCCAGAATTAATATCTTTTTAATATGATTTTAATTGTGGTTGGCCATAGTGAACATTTTAAATAACAAAATGCTTAATTTCCTATAGAGATTAGTTATGGAATATCCTAGTTATTAAAAATTTTCAATTTATTTATTTTATCTATGGAAGCTTGAGATTTTTCAAGTAAGTGATGATAAGTTGTGTGAGGATGAGAAGTATGAGAGAACGATATATTGAAGTGGTTGGATGGTACATGTTTCAATTCATTACTACATATATTAAAGACTTTTCATCGATCATATCTGGGATTTTCCGTTGGATTTTAGCAAATAAAATTTTATAATAAATATTATAAAAATAATTGACATTATTTCAGTTGGGTACATATGACTTCTTCAAACTAAATAGATCTACAAATATCACATGAAAAATATGTAAAAATCAGAGTGCCTCACGTAGATACAATAGGTTAAACATAATCAAGGGCCCAACAGGTCAATTTAGTTCACACGAACAGGTTGACTAAGGATTGTGGGAGATGTCAATTTTAGACATGAGGGTCCATTTATCACTACTAAACATATGAAGCCAGATCTGTAAAATTGTGACATATAACCCATACAAATGATGGATGGCAAATATGAAGTGTTTAAAATCTTTTCGGGCATAGTAATAAATTTGACTACAAACACGACCTAATCAAGTCAGGCTCCGAATGAAAACATGTGATGCAAGACAAATTGGGTGCATTGCGGACGGAAGCGTATTAAAATATACGTATATATCGTCAACATAACATGTCTTAACCAACGTGGGTTGGGCTAGTGGTACTTGAGGGGGTAATCCCAATATGGTGCCCGCAGTTCGATTCCCGTTGGCCACCGAGGTTTTCACCTGGCCCCCTCGGGCCTCCAGGAAACACACTGAGCGTTGGGCTCGGACGGCCCGACAGGGAACCGGCCTCAAGCCTTGGTGCTAGTCGGGCTTCGGCCCGGATACCTGGATTATCAAAAAAAAAACAAACATAACATGTCTTCATTCAGAACTTTAATATATGAATTGGGTGTGAATAAATTTTATGGAAACAATTTTTTTTCTTCATCAAATTTATAATATAGTTAAATATTTGCGAAAAAAATATAATAGTTTGTGTTGATGTCGTTGTTGCGTCACGAAAAAAACTTGCATGATAGATGTTTGTTGACAAAATTTTGTTTTAATCAATGATGATTTAAGTAACTAGAATTAATATTCCAAGGTTGAAAATGAATGCATTTTCTACGTTAGAAGAGTAAACGTGTAACGAATAAGATGCTTGAAAGAAGGATCATCACAAGCGTTTACACCAAATTCTAATCCACTTTATAACTTTTATTTATTGACTAGATGAATACCCACGCTACGCGTGGGTTTGTTTTAAAAGTTGTTAACAAGAAATTATTTTGATTGTTCTTGTTGCTAGTTAATCACCTGCTTTACGCCGCGGTTTTTTCCGGTTTTTTTTTTATTTTGATTTATTTGATGTTATATTTTGATAAATGTAATTTTTAATTACCTAATCATTTACTTATACAATGAACAACTACTCTTAGTATTAAAATACATTTTCAACCAACATACTCAACAATGCATCACTCACACAATCCGTAAACAATCTTTCGTAAACCAATTTTATAGATGGTAATGTTGGGATTATAGAACCTCCAAAATTTGATGACCTTACGTACTCTTCACTCTCAGTGTCATATAGATCAAAAAATTAAGAGAAAAACTTACTCAAACCATTAGCTAATCCACTATACTATTATCCACTCATATTTTGAGTTAAGATTACAAAAATTAGCGAAAAAAACTTTGGAGTATATAAAACCAATAAAATAATTTCATGGAAAAAAACATAAAATAACAAAATAAGTTAGTATTAATAAAAACCAATATGTAAAATTAAATAATATATATAATTAAATAATAAATATATTATTAACTTGTGAAATAGATTTTCAAATTCATATGGGCCATTCCTCATGGGCTATTGTGTTTTCCCCATTTGACATTTATAATTAGAATTGAAGCTGATGTGTAAAAAATAAAAGCTGACTCATATTAATGAAATGTTTTGATTGGATGGAAAGAAAGCTGATGTTGCATCTCCAAAAGAGCTTAAAATACTGACGTGGCGACCATATTGAGAGAGATAGCCTCCTTTCATATATATGATTTTAGCATTATTACTTTTCCAAATGTGTTAAGCGAACAATTTGTTGGTTATGTAATAAGAAGTGACAACATTATCTATTTTATAACTATATGATTCGTTTATCTTAAATAATAAAGTAAGATTTCTCTAAAAACAAGCTCTAAGTAGTTGATAGGGAGACTCACAAAAATGCCCCATTTGGCTGTCCATTTTTAAAAATACCCCTTTTTATATACAAAATGACTAAATTACCCTTCTTTTAATAAAAGATATCACAAATATATAAGGAAATATAACAAAATTAGGTCCACAAAATACAAAATATTTTTTGGCGGGAAAATTGATTCCGCAATTTTTCCCGCCAAAACACTTGTAAAAACTTGTAAAACCTTTAAAATACCTTGTAAAATTTTCCCGTAAAATTTTTTTCCGCCAAAAAAATTTTTTTGCGGGAAAAGTGATTCCGCATTTTTTTGGCGTTAAATTTTTGGCGGGAAAAATTTACAAAGTATTTTAAAGGTTTTTTACAAGGTATTTATAAGATTTTACAATGTATTTTAAAAGGTTTTACAATGTATTTATAAGGTATTTATAAGATATTATAAGATTTTACAAGCTATTTTATAAGGTTTTACAAGTTATAAGGTTTTACAAGTTTTTTATAAGGTTTTACAAGTTATAAATACCTTATAAAACCTTATAAGTACCTTGTAAAACCTTTTAAAATACATTGTAAAACCTTGCAAAAAAATTGCGGAATCACTTTTCTTTGCGGGAAAATTTTTTGGCGGGAAAAATTTTTACGGGAAAATTTTACAAGGTATTTAAAGGTTTTTACAAGTGTTTTGGCGGGAAAATTGCGGGATCACTTTTCCCGCCAAAAAATATTTTGTATTTTGTGGACCTAATTTTGTTTCAAATAAGGGTAAAATGGTCATTAAAAATTAAAAGAGGGCAAACTTAAAAATAGACTCTCAAATGGGGCATTTTTGAAAAGGGGTATTGAAAGAGGGGCATTTTTAACAATTTCTCTAGTTGATATGTTTTATTTCTCCTTTCGACATTTGGCATTTTTGCTTTTGACATGTGACATTACTCTTAAATTATTACTAAATTTTATTTTATTAAACAAATATCTAAAGATATCCAAGAGACATACTTTTCTTTTTTTATGTATAATTTAGAAACAAATAGGAAGAGATAACATTAAATTAGACATATTTTTCTATTTTTATTTATTTTCTTTTCATTGAATTTAAAAGTTAACATCAAATAAAATTTCAATAAATTACACCAATTTTTAAAGTTATACCGTCTAAAAACAAGTTCTAAGTAGTTGACATGTGCGTAAGCGCGTTCCTCCTTTCGACACCTGATATTACTTTTAAATTACCACTAAATTTTATTTTATTAAACAAATATCTAAAAATATCCAAAAGACATATTTTTCATTTTTAATCATTTAAAAATAAAAAGAGGTAACATTAAATTATACAGGGAAAAATTCTTTTTTAAAAAAATCTAATCTTAAATTATATTCAAAGAAAAAATAAACGTTTTTATATTTTAATGCAAACTTTTCTTAACTTTTAAAATAGAGTTCTAAAGAAAATATTATCATTAGCCTTGTCTTGTTGCGAACCAAATTTGGATGTCACCGGCAAAAGAAGAGTTTCCTCCTCTTGTTGCGATTGTGCTCATCCGATTGCGAACATTTTTGTCTATCATTTTCACCAGTTTCTCCTCCATTGAGTTTCGTTCTCTGTGTCGTATGTTGTTCTTTTCTCCCCCAAATAGAGTGTATGGCGTTCTGAAATGTATAGGTAAGAAGAAATCTTTTTTACCTTGTCCAAGTCTGGGCTTGCAAGTATTTTCATTACATCTTTCCAGTTGTCGAGAACTTATCGACGAGAATCCCTTTCGCTAGTTCCTCCCACACCTTTTGCGAAGGGGCATAAAAAAAACAAGTGGTCTATTGTCTTCATTGGGTGTTTGCAGAAGACACAACTCAGGTAGACATTCTGGCTCCATTTTTTCTCTATTTTCTTTTCATTGAATTTAAAAACTAACATCAAATAAAATTTTAATAAACTAAACTAATTTTAAGGCTATATTAAATTAAAATTAATCTATAGCTTCATAACGAATCGTCTTTTAAAAAAAAAAAACTTAAATCATAGTAAAAGTTTTAAAAATTAATAAAAGCACAACTTTAAGGTCATGTATTATTAAAAGGTAGACTTCATATTTGTAACATACATCATCAAATTCTTATTTAAGTTTTTGAGTTAGTTTTACACCGATGTCAACCCTATTTATTACTGACGTTAAAACGCGATTTTGTTGTAGTAATATATACATCTCAGCACTATATATATATACATACATATCAACACCTTTGTATAAGTTAAATATCTCATCTCCTAGATACATATTTAATTGAAACGATGAATAACATCTTGCGTTTTTTGTTTGTCATGGCTTTGTGTGTCGGGTTGGGTAATGCGAAGATATGGGGGAAAAATTTAGTGCAATTTAAGAATTCTGTTGAGGGAATGCAAGTCAATATCTTTTGTAAATTGAACAATAAACAATTGTTCGTAGTTTTCTTAGAGCCTGGAGAAATCTATGATCATTGGTTTCATGGTCAGTTTGTAACCACAAACAAAATGGATTGTGACATAAGGGAGTTACAATATAAATTAGTAAGGATTAGGGCATTTAAAGGTGCTAGTGGCTCATTTGATCATGGTAAGACGAATTATTGGGATATTAGAGAAGATGGAATTTACTTTACCCATGGTAAAGACATACCAAAATTAGAGTATCCCTGGTAAAGTGTTTAGCAATGGGCACATAAATCTTTTGTTACGAAGAAGAAGTAGAATCTATTTATCTTTGTTATACTTACAATTTCCTATTTTTTGTTATTGAAATCGATACCTATTGAATAAAATATTGATATCTCATTTATTTTCTGTGTGACTATCTCGATGGATTTAAAAATGTATACCTCATGTTAAGAATAAAAAACAATAAATCTAGATGTCAAATATAGAAGTATCATATGTGGATGTCGGATTCACACACTTAAATATTTATTTATTTAGTGGGAAAGATTATTCTTGAGGACAAAAATTGATATGAAAAAGCTATGAATTGCAATGGGAATGACTATAGTATAATTGCTCAAAAATTGCGTATATCCTTTACATGGCTCCTGGCCCTATTATTTATACTAACCAACGGACACATTTAACTCTCAATTAAATACAATTATTCTCTCTTAAATGTGTCCGTTTCCGGTCTTCGAGTTTAATGCTCAACGTTTGAATTTGAATTGATTCCGATCTTCATGGGCTTCGCCTTTTGGCCCAAATTACTTTGAACCGTCCTGACTTTGACCCCGGGTCACATCCCGAAATGGGACCACTTCGAGCTCCCTTCGTGATGATGCCCACTTCGATTATATCCTGTAAACCATGGGTTTAATGGGCCTTATCCTTTCCGGGCCTTCATCCTGATTACGTGGCAATCTTTGGTTGGTCCCGGTCTACTGGTGCGGGATCCGACACCAACAATTAGCCCCCCAAGTCTTTCGAAGTGCCTATTCCAATTCGGAAGGCTTAATCGTTTTAATGACCAAAGATTGCGCTCATGGGACCTTCTAGTTTTCCCGCCAAGATTTTGTCAGTCCTTTAATTTCGGTATTACCCATATTTGATCGCGTGACATCTGTCACCATCAAGACCGTATCTTAATTATTTACTATTAAAACGGGGAAAACCTTTCCACTTCCCCCACGACTCCCGAGGCGGTTCCATCATTGCCACTTAGTTTGCGTGAGGTAACCTTCTTTTTATTTCTATCTTTTGGTAAAAAATTTTCTTTGCTTTTTTTTTTCTGCCAAGTCTCTCTGTCTCTTTCGCCAAACTTTCTCTTCCGGAACTTGAATTTCCCATTTCCTTCGATGTCTTCCGATTCCGACAGACCTGAGTCTCCGTCTTATGACGAGAAACGTTCTAGCCTCGATGATTGCACCCGTCCCAACGATATCGCCGGTCCTCACTACAGATCTACTTGTACTATTCAATCCCTTCAACGATTGAAAGAACTTTGCCGACTCCCACCTGAAGTGATGGCAGGATCGAAGTTGGCCGATCCTACGGAGTCCCCGGAGGATCACCGTGATGGTTATTTCTGTGTATATGAGGTTTACTTCAAGGGTTGTGGGTTAACATTCCCTCTCCCTGAAGCCTTAGTCCGATACTTGGCGGCTCTTTAAATCGCTTTACCTCAGCTAACCCCCAATCTCCTCCGAACCATCCTCGGGATCATAACCGTTGCGGCGGAAGCTGGATATATTATCGGAGTCCCCGAACTGAACGAACTTCTAAGCGTGAGAAGTTCGTCGAAGAAATCGGGGTACTTTTCGGCGTATCCGAACGCCAATAGGAACATCATCTCGCACCTCCCGAACAAGGATGAGAACTGGCACCATCCTTGGTTCCTGATTAAGAAAACTCCTGCTTCGATCGGAAGTCTCTCTGATGTACTTCCATCGAAGTGGTCTGCAAAGCCTGGTAGAAATTAGGTCACAGCCACTTTCTCAATCACCCTATTATTTTGCTAATCAAATTTGTTGTTTCATTTTTGCAGCCTTCATTGCTCCAACTCTCCCAACTGAGGAATTCGTCAATTTCTTCAAGACAATCCTTAGAGGGGAAACCCTTTGGAATTCTTTCACTCTCGATAGGTTCATTGAAGCCAATCGAAAACTCAGGATGAGTCCGCCCAATCACCTTCATCGTCTTCCGCCTCCTCCTTCAACTCAGGGAATGTCAGCTCGGGCCCTCACTGCCCAGCGTAAGAAAGACTACAGCAGGACCTTACTGGTTGACGACAACAGCACCGAGGGGGCTAGATCTGTCGTTGCTTTTAGATTAACACCTCGTCGTGAACGTCGTAATGATCGTTCTCCTCGGAGAGACCGATCTCCTCGTCGTGACTCTCCTCGACCTCCCCGAGATGACTTTAGCAGCGCACCGCTTAAGGATTTGATTCGCAAGAAGAGAGACAAGTCATCTCGCAGTGACTCCTCTCCGCATAGGGAGAAATCGAGGGCCCGGACTGACCGTTCACCTCGATCGTCCCCTCCTTCTAAACCAATGGGTCCTCCTGCTCCTGTCGACATGTCTTCCTTTCCCAAACATGATGGCGAGAAGACCGCTCGGAGCGTATCTCCTCAGAAGGAAAGTTCTGGATCTCAAGATGCTTCCCCGAAGTCAAAACCTGCTCATGTGCCCCAGATCAAATCGCTTACAGGTAACGATTTACGCACTCTTAAGGGTTTTCACTCCATCCTGATTCAAAATATTACAATTCCCCTTCTTCTTCCTTCACAGCTATGGAGAAAGAAGGTAGCGTTTTTCGATGCTTTAAGACCCGGTCGGGTCTAATCCTGCCAGAATTCGACAAGTGGCGTCCTGCAATTCGCGAACGCTATTTGCTTCATGCGCATCACTCATCTCGGGTTAGTTTCACTTCATATTTTCTGATTTTTATGTTACCCTTCCAACTGATTCACCATCTCGAGTTTATACAAAATGCCAGGCGAACAGCGAACTTAACGACATGGTTGAACACTACGAAGGATTGTTGCTTAGCCAGCAACAGGAGATTGACTCGTGGAAAAGCAAGCTTACTACTCTTGAGACCGACCTCCACTCATCTTCGGGCTCTAAGCAACAACTGGAAGATCAAGTAGACGGCCTCAAATCTGAGCTTGAGAAGATAAAAGGGGAGCTGAAGGACCAGTATGACCAGAATTACCAACTACAGAACGAGCTTTCTGGTGTTCAGGGTAGACTTCATGAATCTGAATCAGCTGCCGACACCCTGAATAACCAACTCATTGAACTTCACGCGAAGTACAACGCAATTACCAAGTTACGTGATTCCGAGTTGGCAAGGTCGGCATCGAAGGCCAGAAAAGAGGTCAAGGGACGAGGGATGGAGTTGATTCAAGGGGCCATCCGCTTCATTCAAACTGAGAAGGTTAAGTCGGATCTGGAGTCGGACATCAAAGAGCACGAGAGCAACCTCATCTTGCTGGATTAAATCCACGAAAAAGATTTCTCCGAAGTGAAAGAGAGGTCCGAGCTGTCGTCTAATTTATCCGAAAAGCGAAGTCGTCTGGCAGCTCTTCCCACTTCATCCTTCAACCCTCAGGACTTCGAGGAGTTTTTCACTGAATCACCTCCCATAAGTGAATCGGGTTTAGACTGGGCAGGTATGCGCTAGCTCTTGATGCTTACTACCTTCTTCTTGCCCTTTATTTGACCTGAACTGTCCTTTATAGGTTCAAGTGGGACGGAAAGCGTCGTCCCGTCCGAAGTCCCTGCTGCAACGGAGGTCACCCCGGGAGATGATTGTACCGCAGGAAATGAACAAGGAACTTCCTCTGATCAAGCCCCAGCCAAGGAGGCGAGTGAGACCCCGACATCTGAAGTGGAGGCCGAGGTGTCTGCTGACCCGTAGTGGCTGCGTCCACTCCGAATTGGGGCTTGTCCCATTATTTTTTTTTTTTTGAGACTTAAATCTTTATGTTTCTGCTTTTGCCTAAGGAGGCTTTATTATCAATTTCTTTTGAACAAGATATTTGCCTGAGGAGGCTTTTAAACCTCCTTGTTTTAGGTTTAGATCCCAAGGGGGTTTGGTTAAAATTATATGCGGGTTTGCAAAGTCCGCTTTTAACACTTCTTGGCCTTGTGGCTATGTTTTTCGAGATTTTTAGGCTGATCAGGCCCTTCTCTTGGAATGCGAGAACTGAGCTCGGCTTAACGCGAGTTCCCCACTTCGGGTTTAGTCAACTCGGTGAATTCGTTGGGCTTGGGCCTTAAAAACTTTTGTGCTTAATGGGCTTCTTGCCTTAAATGCGACGGTTGCTCTTTCCCTTCCTTGGGAAATAGGAAAAGCCGCACGTCTTTAAGGCAATAACTGCCTTTCTCTATTTCCAAAAACAGTTTTAACCACTCGGGCACACTACCATCATTAAATTTAAGGTTTCAAGATAAACCCTAGACCTATTATAAATAGAGGCAAGTTTGCCTCTAACTTTTTCCAAAGAACTCCAAAATTCCTTGGTAATTTTAACAATAATGGAGAACGAAAATGTGACCCCCATCGATCCTGGCAGCCCCCTATTCTTGTCCGGCGATGGCTTCGAGCCGGCCGGCGTTCTCTTTCCTCATGCCGTGTTCCACTTTACTTCGAGGGAGAAGAAAGAGGCTTACGATTTTATGGACAAGGTCAGAATTCGCCTCTCTCACCCCAACTCTTATGCTTTTTTCTTTTGATTCACTTGTTTTGTAACAGGTCGTTGACAAACATCGCCGTTTGTGCGACGAGAGGCAACGACTGGGACTTAAAAGGCAAACACTCGAGGCTCGTATTGCTCGAGTGGAGAGGAAAGTGAGAGCCTTGGAAAGTGATCCTTTTCAATGGGAGTGGAGGAACTTCGACTCTATCGCAGAGATCCCGAGAATGCTCCGGATGTATCTCCGCGCTAAAGGTTAGGTCCAGGGACCGGTGAATGCTCCGACCGAAGTTGCTCCTCTTGTCAGCGATGAGGAAGACGAGGAAGATGGCGACAAACCTTGCAAACGTGTTCGGAATGAACTCGGAGTGGAAGGCAAGGACGATGCTTCCACTTCGAATTCCAAATCGGCGATGAAGGAGCCTGTTCCTGAGCCTCTTCCATAAATGTCTCAAACTCCGTTCTTTCTTTTTTTTTTTTTTTTAAACTCGTAATGGGCCTCGGCCCTTTTTTATTTATGGAAACATTTGCAACTCTTTTAATTCTCGTATCATTCTTGGAGATACGTCTTTTAATGTAGAATCGGTTAGAGGCGTAAATCTTTCCGCGAATCACTCCATTTCCGGGCTGAATCCGCAGCTTGCTAGGGATACAACGTCCCTATAAATTACAGCTTCAACTTCCCTTCACTCCTCAATTTTTTTTCTTACTTCTGCAGATATGGATTTTAACCTTCGATGTTCAGAGTCTATGCCAGACTTCTCCAGGATAGGAATGATAGACGAAGATGTTCCAGATGTTCCAAGTAGACGATCTTCTCCACTTCACGGCTTTTTCAGGTCTCAGATCCGAGCTCCATGTGCTTTGATCAAGGACCTTCCAGATAGAGACCGGGAGATCGCAATGGCCTTTATCAAAGCTCTCGCAATTCAACACAGGAAGCTATCGCTGGAAAAGAAAAAACTTCGGAAGAAGATTCATCGAATGCAACGCAGGGTCACTGCGATATCAAGGGATCTTCACATCCTTGGTTCTCACCCCGGAGAGTGGATTGAGCTCGGAATCTCCGATTTTGCTCGTATCCCGGATTGTATGATGCCAGTTCTTGACCTCGCAGGTCAAGGAGTTCAAGTATTCTGCTCTCCGGGAGGGTTTTCCTAACTCGAAGTGTGCGAAGATCGACACTTTGTCTTGTTCGTTTGAATAAATGTTTTGCTTCCAGTTTCTGCGCATTCGCCTAGTCGAATCTTATTTGCCTTGTACGTTCGCATAGTCGAATTTTTTTTCTTAAGAAATAAAAACAAATTTTCATTAATAGCTGAACTCGTTTTCGAGCTGCCTACGTACCCATTTCGGGATCAAGCCACACCGTAGTTCATGTACATAATAAAATGCGTATTATTAAACATAAAACTTCTTTAGATTGATCACGTTCCAAGGTCGCTGGACTGGACTGCCTTCTAAGTCTTTCAACCTATAAACTCCATTTCGAACCACTTCGGTAACAATATAAGGTCCTTCCCAATTAATGCCGAGTTTGCCTGCGCCTTCTTCCTTTTTATTGTCGAAAACTCGTCTTAGCACATAGTCTCCTACAAAGAATGGCCTACTTTTGACTTTGGGATTGTAGTATCGAGCTGCTGCTTGCTGGTAATTTTGTATCCGAATTAAGGCTTGATCTCGTCTTTCATTAATGGTATCCAGCGAGTCGTCGAGCATTGCTGAATTTTCCTCCTCATTCAATGGTGCTTCCGTTCGGCGAAGACCAGGCACGTTGAGTTCAGCCGGTACTACTGCTTCCATGCCATAAACTAGAGAGAACGGAGTTTCTCCAGTAGGTCGCCTAGGGGTTGTTCGATAAGCCCATAGGACGGGTTGGAGTTCATCATACCACCGTCCCTTTAGGTGACTCAAGCGTTTTTTGAGATTGCTCAAAATTGTTTTGTTCGCAGCTTCGGCTTGGCCATTTCCTTGTGGATACCGTGGGGTGGAATAACTGACCTTGATTCCCCATTCCGAGCAAAAAGCTTCAAATTCGTGCAAAATGAATTGTAGCCCATTGTCGGTAACTATCTCGTATGGAACCCCATGTCGGCATATGATATTCTTCCAAATGAAAGTATTCACCGCCGAATCTTTGATGCTAGCATATGCTTCAGCTTCAATCCACTTTGAAAAATAATCCGTTAAGACCAGCAGGTATTGTACTCCTCGAGTTGACCTGTGCAATGGTCCAATGATATCCATCGACCACCTCATAAATGGGTACGGGGCAGAGATGGAGGAGAATAACTCCGAAGGTTGATGGATCAACGGTGCATGGAGTTGACAACGTTTACACCTTTGAGCGAACTTGACACAATCTGTGATCATAGTGGGCCAATAATAGCCCATCCTTTTTATTTTAAAAACCATGGCCCTTCCAGACGCATGACTCCCACACAGACCCTCGTGTACTTCTCTCACGACGATTTCGACCTCGGGCCCAAAAATGCACAATAGGTAGGCGTCGCTGACACCTCGCTTATACAACGCATTCTTCGATAGACAAAATTTCGCGCTAACGATTCTCATTTTCCTGGCTTGCCACTTATTTTTCGGGAGCTCACCTGTCATGATGTATTGCTTTATTGGCTCCCTCCAATCAGCCCCCCAATCTTTAGCCGGAATTTGGTCTATTTCATGAAATACTCGTGGTTCCGGTTCGGGATGTTCATTTGGTTCAAGGTCAGGTTCGGAATGGTCGTCTTCGACTAACGGTTCCGTCTCTATAATAGTTTCTGGAAGTATATCTGGCTCCTTGTTGTGCTTTTTCGACTTCCTCCGTTTAACAGGTGGCAGCTCGACTTCGGGCTCGCCACGTTCACGCGCTGCTGCTCGAGACCTTGTAACAACGAGAACTTCTTTGTCAGTTTTAATGCTTCGCTCCGCGATACATTCAACCGGAATTATTCTTTTTAGTTAAGGATCTGATGTTGACGCTAATGCGGCAAGTGCATCCGCGGTTGTGTTTTCTCCTCGAGGTATGCGAATTAGTTCGAATTTCTTGAAGTCTTTGGAAAGACCCTTCACTACTTCGAGGTATGCTTCCATTCTTAGGTCTTTCGCTTCATAATCGCCATTGAACTGATTAACTACCAGCTGTGAATCACAATAAGCAACCACTTCTTCAGCTCCAACCCCTTGTGCCAGTCGAAGTCCGGCAATTAGTGCCTCATATTCTGCTTCATTGTTAGAAGCATTAAACAATAAACGGAATGATTGTTCAAGAATTTCCGACGTTGGAGATTCCAACTTGATTCCTACCCCAGATCCTTGTTTTGATGAAGATCCGTCTACATACAGTTTCCAAGTCTGATTCTCTGGTTGCTCCGGTGTGCCCAGCACTGGTAGTTCGGTTAGGAAATCTGCCAAAACCTGAGCCTTCATGCTGACCCGGCTTTTATATTCTATATCATATTCACTCAGTTCCACTGCCCATTTTGCTAATCGTCCGGATTGATTTGGACTATGAAGTATTGTTCGGAGTGGCTGGTTGGTTAACACTTCGATTGGATGAGATTGGAAGTATGGACGTAGCTTCCGGGCCGAAGTTACTACTGCAAGTGCGAGTTTTTCCATCATTGTGTACCTTGTTTCTGGATCTGTCATTGACTTACTTATGTAGTAAATCGGCTTTTGCTCTCCGCGGTCCTCCCGGACCAAGACTCCACTAACTGCATGTTTTGACACTGAAACATACAAATAGAGCTTCTCGTCCACTTCGGGTTTAGACAACACTGGTGGAGTGGTGAGGTATGCTTTAAGTTGCCCGAAAGCTTCTTCACACTTCTCATCCCAAAGGAACCCTTTGTTTCCCTTAAGAATTTGATAAAAAGGTAAAGATTTATCCGTTGATCTTGAAATAAACCGGTTTAGGGCTGTAATTCGACCAGTCAAACGCTGTACTTCCTTGAAGTTCTTCAGAGATGGCATGTTTAGAAAGGCGTTGATTTGGTTTGGATTAGCTTCAATTCCTCTTTTTGTCACAATATAACCAAGGAATTCTCCGGATGGAACTCCGAAAGTGCACTTCGCCGGGTTCAGCTTCATTTGATATTGGTTGAGAATTTCGAAACACTCCTTCAAATGCTTAATGTGATCCTCTTTTTTTAAAGACTTAACCAACATATCGTCTATGTAGACTTCCATTGTCTTCCCGAGATGCTCATGGAACATTTTATTGACCAACCGTTGATAAGTTGCACCTGCGTTTTTTAAACCAAAAGGCATCACTTTATAACAATAAGTACCTCTGTCCGTGATAAATGACGTCTTTTCTTGGTCTTCGGGATCCATCATTATTTGATTATAACCCGAGAAGGCGTCCATGAAATTTAATAATTCATTCCCAGCGGTAGATTCCACGAGCCGGTCTATATGCGGGAGCGGGAAACTATCTTTCGGACATGCTTTATTGAGATCGGTGAAGACGATGCACAGCCTGTCTTTTCCATTTTTCTTTTTGACCACGACAGTGTTTGCTACCCACTCCGGATACTGTACTTCCCTTATAGATCCTATTTTTAATAATTTGTCCACTTCATCATTTACTGCCTTTGCTCGCTCTACACCGAGTTTTCTTCTTTTTTGTTTTACAGGCTTGAAACTTGGATCCACGTTCAGTTTGTGGCAAATTATGCTTGGATCTATACCAGGCATATCCGCCGCCGACCATGCAAATGATGTTTTGTTTTTCCTTAGAAGTTCGATCAAAGCTTCTTTTATTTCGCCAGTCAAAGTAGCTCCAATTCGTACTTTCCGATCTGGTATGTCTTCTTCCAATACTACTTCGATTACTACGTCATCCTCTTTCTGCCCACTAGGAAATCTTGGAATTATTCCCTTCTTCGCAGGTTTCGTTAATTGCTATTGGATTTTCAGTCGATGACTGGTCAGATAACACGTTCGTGAAGCTTCTTGACTTCCTCGAATTGTTTCCACTCCACTAGGAGTTGGAAATTTGATGCATTGATGATATGTCGAGGGGACTGCCTTCATTTGATAAATCCACGGAGTCCCAAGAATGATGTTATAGGCTGCCGATTTATCAAAAACGACAAAATCTACTATCTTTGACACATTTTTGGCAAGAACTGGCAGCTTGATCGTCCCGAGAGACATGGCCGACTCGCTTGTGAATGCTACCAAAGGAGACGGAGGTCCCACTATATCTGTACGACTGATTCCCATCCTTTCCAGAGTACCTAAAAAGATTAAGTCGACCGAACTGCCCGTATCAATGAGAATTCTCGATACCTCGAAGTTGGCAACGTCTAGGGTAATGACTAGGGCGTCATCATGAGGCCTTTCGAGGTGACGTGTTTCTTCTTCGTCAAATGATATTGACGCGCCTTGGAAGTCAATTTCTTCGCCCAAATTCGCTTTAAGTAAAACATTTCGCCTATGCTTCTTGATGGCACTGATCGTATCTCGGCAAAGTTTGGAACCTCCAAGGATCACATTGATTTTTCCCTTCGAACTTCTAGGTTCTTCTTCGTTGGATTGCCTAGGTCTTTTTAAATTCTGATCTTTGGGGTTATCCTTTACTTCGTGATACTCCTTCACGAAATCTTCTATCTTGAATTTAGAAAGATCTCCACTGGCCCAAAGCTCTGCGAGATGTTTTTTGAGGAAACTACAATCTTTGGTTAAGTGTCCGGTTACCTTATGGATGTCACAAAACAAACTTTCGTCACGGATCCAAGTGTTCGACCTTCCTTTTCCTTGAAATTGTTTCCCGACGGTATTGTTGAGGGGTTGCGACCCGAACTTTTTCGGTCCTTGGTTCTCCCTAGGCTCGAATTTTTTGGTAGGGAAGGTGACCGCTGGTTTTGCTTGTTTGTTCCTTTTCGCAAAACTCTCTTTTTCGTCTTCTACTTCCATCCAGTTATTTGCACGGAAAAGTGCGTCTTGAATCGTGTCTGGTTTGTGAAGTATTAGATCCTCTTTGAACCTTGAGTCATGCCACAAACCTTTTCGCAGGGCAGATAAAGCTGACTGCTGCGAGATTCTTGGGAGTTTTGATAGCACCCCCTTGAATTTGGTGATGAAAGTTCTAAGTGACTCGTTTGGCGGGAAAACGGCCAAATCCCCCCCGAACTTAGTTGCTTTATCGTATTTATACACAGAACTTTGACTCGTGCCTATAACTATATGAACTCAATTAAAATTTGAATTTCCTACATGAACAATCGAAGTCTGGTCAAAACCACCAAATCGACTAACGCTGTTACTGTTCCGTTAACTATATGCTGATTAGGACGCCACGTCAGAGCTGTAAATGACTACTAGAAAAAACGGCGTCGTTTTATTGTAAAAAAAAAAATTTAATGTGACATGCCTGAGGATCGAACCCACATTCTCTAAGTAAGAATTGCAAATTTAAAACCAGTTGAGCTACCAAGACTTTTCAGTCAAATTAAAAACATATATATTATATATAACAAAAAATAACTTTTGCTGGTGAAGGAGATCTACCGTTGGCAGAGTATAGCAACCTTTCGCCAATAACCACCAGCTCACCTGCGAGGTCCACACCGTCACCACCACAATCCGCACATGTGAATTAGTCGTGGTTCCGACCAATTGCTCTTGCTCTTCCTCCTCCTCCTCCGACTGATTTTACTAACTCACAACGCCACTTATAATCTCTCCAGTCAACAGAGGAGAAGAGCCATATTTCTTGGTGGCTAACGATATAAATGTTGAATTAAATGGATTCAAACCGGGTTGGATCGAGGCGGATCAGGTCATACTCAAACGGTTCAAAGGCGGAAGAAGAAGGCGAAGCAACAACAGCTTCGATCCATTATTGTCTCTTTACGTTACTTTATATATATGTACATTAGTGTTCTCGTGTAATAAATTCTAATTTGGCTCAGTTGGTATAATACCCTCTGAAATAGGCTACAGTTCACAGGTTCGATTCCTAGTTATATTGTAATATTTTTTATTTTTTTTTGTGATAAAACGACGCCGTTTTGCGTAGTAGTCGTTGACAGCTCTGACGTGGCGTCCTAATCAGCATATAGTTAACGGAACAGTAACAGCGTTAGTCGATTTGATGGTTTTGACCGGATTTTGATTGTTCATGTAGAAAATTCAAATTTTAATTGAGTTTATGTTGTTATAGGCACGACTCAAAGTTCTGTGTATAAATACGATAAAGCAACTAAGTTCGGGGGGGATTTGACCGTTTTCCCCTCGTTTGGCCCTTGTGTTAGATTCCAAAGGTCAGCATCCGAAACGCTTTTATCCATGAGGATAGAATATTGTTTCAGGAACACAGCCGACAACTCGTCGAAGTTATTGATTGAGCCTGGTTCCAGCTGGGTGAACCACATTAGTGCTTGACCGCAAAGATTTTCCGAAAAGAGTTTGCAGTATCCTGCATCCTCGTCAGCTTCATCCAATTCGACTCTTCCAGCGGCAATCAGAAAAGCTGCGAGATAGCTCTTTGGGTCTTCTAATCCACTGTAAGGGTCCAGTTTGAGTTTCCGAGAATCCTTGATTCTCAAATTTGCAATTCGCGGGATGAAAGGAGTTTGCCTAGCTTCCTCGATGACTCGGTTGATGTCCGGCTCCGAACTAGTGGCCTGGTGGAATTTTGACTTCATTTCTTTTAGTTCCTGGCTAACCTTTCTCATGGTTTCGAGCTGGTCGAAGCTTTCTTGATCATACTGATCTACAAGCTGGTCTTCATCTCCGAGCTGCGTCTCTTCCTCCACCGGTTGAATTGCTGGGTTAGGAGTTGTTTGTTCGTTGGTTTCATTTCGCACACGGGAGTTTGGCGTATTGAACATACTTCTTCGGACTCCCATAGTATTTCATGCACCTAGAGAACGAACACGGGATTGAATAGTATTGACGCTTTGACCAAGAGATACCTGGGTTGTTTTAAGTGTGTCCACAGCTTTTTCCACATCCGAGAACTTCTGCGACATTTCTGACATGGTTTGCTGCATGGCCTTGAGAGTTTCAGCTACTGACGAGTCAGGGATGCTTGCTCCAGACATTGCTGCTTATCTCGGAAATGTAGTGAGAGAAATCTGACAACTCAAGAATCTTCTATCCCCACAGGCGGCGCCAAAATGTGGATGTCCGATTCACACACTCAAATATTTATTTATTTAGTGGAAAAGATTATTCTTGAGGACAAAAATTGATATGAAAAAGCTATGAATTGCAATGGGAATGACTATAGTATAATTGCTCAAAAATTGCGTATATCCTTTACATGGCTCATGGCCCTATTATTTATACTAACCAACGGACACATTTAACTCTCAATTAAATACAATTATTCTCTCTTAAATGTGTCCGTTTCCGGTCTTCGAGTTTAATGCTCAACGTTTGAATTTGAATTGATTCCGATCTTCATGGGCTTCGCCTTTTGGCCCAAATTACTTTGAACCGTCCTGACTTTGACCCCGGGTCACATCCCGAAATGGGACCACTTCGAGCTCCCTTCGTGATGATGCCCACTTCGATTATATCCTGTAAACCATGAGTTTAATGGGCCTTATCCTTTCCGGGCCTTCATCCTGATTACGTGGCAATCTTTGGTTGGTCCCGGTCTACTGGTGCGGGATCCGACACCAACATCATAAATATGAAGAAATTTTATAATGTATATCATAAATACAATATTATAAATATATTAGAATATACTTTTTTGTGAGCACATAAATCCATATTAAAGAAAAGAGGTTAATATGGTTTTAAATATCGAAAAGTGAATCCATTAAAGAAAAGAGGTTAATATGGTTAAAGTGAATCCATTAAAAAAATTTTTTGTCATCACCCGTACTACAGTACGGGTTAAAATTTTATTTATTACAAAATTTATATATTATATATTTTAGAATAAAATTGTGATATATTATAATAGTAATTGAAAAAATATAATTAGATTTTGGTCAGTCCCTATATATAATATTAGAATGAATATATTTTCTTTTTTTAATTATACTCAATTATGGATATATTTTTTTAAGATATGAAAACGGAAAATAAAATTATTTTAATAAATTAATATGGTCTGAACAATGAGTTAATTTATATTAACAACTACAAATGAGATTGCATATAATTCAGTTATATCAAAAATCAAAATATTATAGTTTGAGGTAACTACGGAATTTACCAATTATTCGCGTAATCAAATATGTTATGAACATATATTTAGTATATAATATACCAAATTCAACCCGTGCGTGGAATCTATATTTTTATTTTAGAATGCTAATGAAAATATTGCGTGCACAATCTATTATTCGTTATTTCCAAAATTGCTAGCACAATCAAATTTTCAAATATTTTGTGGTGTCAACCTTATTTAATCTATCTGATCATATAATCTTAACATGCCGTCTATTATAAGGATCATAATTTTATATCATATAATATATTACATTTAAATCTCCACCTACTATAACTATTTTAAATATATCTTTTTAGAAAATCAAATTAAAGTATTTATAATTTTTTTTATCTTTTTAATCTATTAAATATTTATGATATTCATTTAAATATTAAATTAAACTATTTTTAAATGTTCCAAATTAAAATCTTTAAAAATATTTCTTGTAGTATATAAAATTATGAATTTCAAAAAAGAATTATATGAAATTAAATAGAAATATTCAAACAGTTATAAGGATCATAACTCATTTGTTAATATAATATATTATATTTAACCCACTGTCTATTATAAATATTTGTTTGAAAAAAATCAAATTAGAGTATTTATTGATGATATTCTTTAAATATTGATGATATTCTTGAAAAATGTCAATTAAAACTAATTTTATATGTTGCAAATTAAAATATTTAAAATTTTTATTTTAGTATATAAAATAATACATTTCAAAAAATAAATGTATGAAATTGAATATAAATATTCAAATTCTGACCCGTTACTCAGTCAAAATTTTTGTTGAACTTATTTTTGGTTAAAAAAAATATATTACTCAAATGTGAATTTTTTACCCGTTAAATGTTTTTCTTCATAGATTTAACAATTTATATTCGTTTTTAAAAATTCAAATCTTGGCATATGCAGAATTTTTTTTTTTTTTTGTTATATGGATGATATAATGATTTATTTGTTTCATAAAATAGAATCATATAAAGATGAGAGGTGAAGTATAATGATTAATAACAAATTAATATGGTAAGTTAGATATCAAATCTTATATGTTCATTTTGATTGGTCATTTTTTTTTTAAATTAATAATATATTTTCGTTTTTAATAATTAAATTGCATAAATTAGTATTTGACTTGTTTATCCTTAATGAGCTGAATTAATTTACTCTTTAAATTTTTATCTCTAATGGCATTCTAATGTAATAACTTACAAAGGAGAATGTTATTAAAGGGTAATTATAAATTGTACCCCCAAATAATAGTATAGGATTTTGGTCATCTTTTCTTTCCTTTTCTTTTCTTTTTTTTTTGACGTCTAGATTTATTATTTATTGCAAATTATGAGAACTGTTACATAGACGATTCTACAACGGACAATTTCTTCCGACCCTTATTAGATCCACGACAGACGACACTTCTTTCTCCATGCTCTTGACGGACACTTTCAATGATCCACGACCTGACGACACTTCTCTCTCTGCGTAGAATCCTGGCGAACGGCTATAATTGTACTTCGCTGGAGATCTCCTGCACACTTGTCTCCTTTAATCTGCAAATTTATTAGTAAATCGCAATATCTGGGATTCGAACCCCAGACCTCTTGGTGTAGAAGCATTAATTAACCCTTGGTCAACCAATGGGCCAAGGGGGCTTCCACTTCCTTTTCTTTTCTATGTATAACATAAATGAATCCATTAAAACAATGTTAAAATATAGTGCAGTTTTAAAATCAATTGTTTTGATTCAGTTCAGAAGTGATGATCGGTTTGTCCAAATTAAACACCCGTAAATACAACCTGATTTTGAGTCCTAATTTTTTTTTTTGTCAGCAGCTTATAATTTTGAGTCCTAATTTTGAGATAAAATTATGGTTTTGGTTTAAGACTGGACCAGCCAAATTATGGTTTTGGTTTAAGCCTGGACCAGCCAAATTATGGTTTTGGTTTCAAGTCTAATCATCCCGCAGACCAGACTGTCCCATGGCCAGCCCACGGACTCCCAGTCCTCAGTAACATAGCTGTAGTAACAAGAGAAACAAATTCTATCTCCAAGGCCTTTAAGGAATACATTAATTGATCTCAAGCACAACTACCCGTTCCACTAAATACATAGTTTTAGAAATATCTCTAAGCAACAAGAGGACAGCTTCTAACGTATCTGCAATAAAGTGACCAATCTAATGCCTAAAGTAGCACACAAACATAAAACTCAATTCTTATTGCAAAGCCTTTGTTTCTCATCAACGCCAATTCCAGTAACAGTATAATATATTATAGTGCAACGACAAATGCAAACGCATCACTGTGTGTTAACTAGCACTCTGCTTAGCACTAGAAGTAGATGTTGTCATAAACGATTCACCACACCCGCATTGTCCTTGTGAGTTAGGATTGATGAACACAAACTCTGATCTGCAATTAAAGAAAAGAGGTTAATATGGTTTTAAAAATCGACAAGTGACTTTGCGTTTAAAATGTGACAGAGGTCCAAACCTGAGTTTATCATCTACAAAATCCATCTTGGTTCCAATCACATGCATTAAGGCCTTTGGTTCAACAAGTATCCTCACACCTTTCTCCTCCACCAGCTCATCAAATTTCCCTTTCTCATCTGAAACAGGACTTGCAGAGAAAACTGTTTAGACAACAACTCAATACTCGCAAGCAATAGCGTGAAATATAGCAAGAAACTCGTAATAGAGATTTCAGTACATCATAAATTGTGCATTAGCTGATTAGAAGATAGAGATTTCAGTATATCATAAAACCTTGAACCATATATTGATACTCGTGTACACAGCTTTGTTGGCTAGTCCATTACTTTTGCCCATTCAGTCATATACAGATATAAACAAGTTTGAATATTAACCCGACTACCAAGTTTGAGTACAAGAAAAATTCTGGAGCACCAAAATGTTACGTATCTAATATCTACCAAACCTAACTATCAAGTTTGAGAACAAAAAAATGTTACAGATCTACCAAATCTAACAATCAAGTTTGAGAACACAAAATGATATCTATCTACCAAACCTGAGGCAGACATCTACACACTTAGTGCAGACAAACATCCATCAATTTGCTTACTCTAAAACAGATAGCACTTGGAACATAGCAATGCATATGGCTTTTTCCTCGATGAGACAAACAGCTCGAAGTTTAAGGGAAACTATGCATACAGACCCTGAATTTGCCTCATACGACAAGAAACATCCACAGAATCGTTGACCTCTATAACAAATAGCACTTAATACAAAGCAATCATCAATGAGCCAAAAACCAGACTCATCATTATTGAACAAAATAGAACATAGCTATCCATACAAATTTTTCATCGATGAGCTAAGTATAAACCTGCGGCAAACATCTAGAGACTTTAAGAGAACCTATTCATTCAGCCACAGTGTCCGTGAATTTGTCTCATAAGACAAGAAACATCCACATAATCATTAAATCTATAACTAGATAGAACTTAATACATGGCAATCATTGATGAGCCAGGAAAATCAAATTCATCAGTATTGAACACACATCATTCACAAATCTCAAATTTACCAAAGTCTAGTATCTATATCTCCTTATGCTGCCTATGACTCTCAAATAGAGGAATACAAACAAAACACAGCACAAGATTAAAACTAAAAAAAACAATCCCCCTAAAATCTAAATTGAAACTTGGTAACATCCATTGAATGTTTTACTGTAAACTAGATAGCACTTGGAACATAGCAATGCATACGGCTTTTTCATCGACGAAACTGTGGCGAAGATCTAGATAGTCAAGAGAACCTATGCATTCAGCTATAGTGTCCCTGAATATGACTCATAAACATCCGCAGAATCATTGACTCTATAACTAGATAAAACTTAATACATAGCAATCATCAATGAACCAAAAACCAAATTCATCACTATTGAATACACATCAAAAACATTCCCCAATCTCAATTTTACCAAAGTCTAACTCAAAAACTCAATTTGAACACAGTATATCTCCTCGTCTATAGCTATCAAAGAGAGGAATAGGAACAAAACACAACACAAGATCACAATTCAAAACTGAATCCCCCTAAAATCAAAATTGAAACTTGATTCCACCCAACAATAAAGGCGGTGAATTGAAATCAACCCAGAAGTTATACCGGCGTAATTGAGAGTGTACGACAAGCCGTTGCAGCCACGAGCTTTTACGCCTAATCGGAGGAAAGGTTTTTGACGCTGTTGTAAGAGATGATGAACCCTAGAGGCAGCTTCGTCCGTCAAGGTTAATACTTGCTTCCTTAACGCCGGTCCAACCCTCGCCGCCGCAGCCGCCAAAACTTGAGAAGCTTTCATCGATCGAATCGAGTCGTCGGAGAATTATAGATTTAGGGGCATAATTTATCAAAAGGTAGAAGACGATGTCTTTTTTTTTTAATAATCAAGTTAGAAAATGAACAAGTCTTTGTTCAAAAAAAATGAACAAGTCTGGTTTTTCTGCTTAAAGAAATACAAATTTCACAAAATTATATTTATAAATAAAATAATACGTGTTACAGAAAAAAGTCTTAAAATTATATTTATAAATATACTAAACTATAATTATAAATACGTATACTAAAATTAAATACGACTCATGTATTTCGACAACAAAAAAAAAAAAATAGGACGGCAGATTTATAATTTTTACCTAATTTTTTGTAATATTATTTGGTTTTCAACCACATATTATTTCTGTATTGTTATTCATATATTGGAATAAACTACACATTCCTCTTGAATTCATCTATGTTACTCTCTATGTAGCAACTCTTGTGTCACACACTCATTTCAAGAGACACTTCATGTACCAGCTTGAAAGTCAGAAATTTAGATATCCATCAATTTAAATAACAAAAGAAAATTAAAAGTGATAAAACAAAACTTATCTTGATAGATCACAACAATTCAATCGGCTGAATTAGATTAGATTTTGTTTAATCGTATACATGTTCATTAAGGAACAAGGATTCATCGATGCTAAAGAGGGCTAATCATGATAAAACGAAGTCTTTCATGGACAGGTTAAATACGGATATGCATGAAGCTTTGCCTCAAGATTGAATAAGAATGCAAAGTCTTGACGGTTCATGGATTATAAGATAAGCCTATGATAATCTCATGATGTTAAAATAAACTTCGTTTTGTTTTTACAATTGATAAGCCTATGATAATCTCATGATGTCAATTAATGGTCATAAGATATCAGCAAGTTATGCAAACCGCCAACCGCATCTTGAGTGGGAGAAAAAGGAGACTGTAGAAAAGATAATAGATACGATTTAGGTTATCTCGAGAATAAAATAGATAATTAGCGAGATCTTCCAATACGAATGTGATTCTTGATTCACAAAATACCATCTTGTCTCAGTGGGAAGGGGAGTATCTAAGATTATGATACTAAAAACAACACCGATGGTTCATATTCACGTTTGCTTGTGTGGAGGTTCATTACCACTGTGAAAACATAAATAGCTGATGAAAACTGTAAATTATAGAATATATCTCAGACAACAAAAACAATATATCGACAACCAAAAACAATATATATATATATATATATATATATATATATATATATATATATATGTATGTATCAGAGATTTTGGTTCCAAGAGAAGTGTACGCTTTGACACATGTCGTTCCAAGTATCTTCTTCAATCCCGTGTCCTAAAGATTAGGGAAAATCGTGCAATCTCATCTGGGATCTTAAGTTTTTCTTAACTCCGTCCACTCGGAAAAGGTCATTGAGGGCAGCATCGTACACAACCTCGCCGTTCTCCGAAACGATATCGTGATACTGAATGTATAACAGTACTCTTTCTGACGCAGAGAATCTTTTTGCCCTAAAAACTTTTTAAAGTCTGTGAAAAGGGTGAACGCTCCATATCCATGTATCAAATCCGGTGAAATTGTTGTTTAAGTAGAGAACCTTCTCCTGCAATGCCCGATCAAACAAGAATTTATTGGAAGCTAATAGAAAAATTATAGTTTAAAAAAAATTGTCCAAATCAATGAAACAATTCTCTATTTATATTAAGACATATCTGGAGAAAATCGATCGTATTAACAGAAGTTTTTTCAGCTTTTTCTATATATCTCATCTCTAAACGAGCCAATACTAAAGCGGATAAGCTTGCAAGCACCGTTCATGTACAACCGCAATATGTAATTTTTGTAAATAGTATTCTCTCGGAATGGCTCATTTGATTTTATTTAAGTGGTTCGCAAATAATTATTTTTTATATTCCATCACAAGCCATTTTTATGTCCAAATTACCCGGTTTGACCGGGGTTGATCCGGTTCGATCTCTTTCTCTATAAATATGTTTTAGACTTAATTTTACCAACTTATATATTTTGAGTTTTTCTTTTTTCTTTTGGAGATTTTGTATGAGAATTTGAGTTTTATGCCTTTTAACTCTATTTCTTTTTAAGTTTCTTGTTTATCTCCCAGTCGTCAAGATTATGAAAAGATCAGCTATAATGTTTTGTGTTTTCATTATGATTAGTGAGTAGTCTTCTTTAAGCTTTTAGGTTTAGTAGATTAGGGTGGTTGTTGGCTAATTCAAGATGCTAAGAGCTTATTTTAGTAGATCCTTATAATTACTCTCTAGGTGATCTTAGTGATATATTAATCTTGCCAAGTTAATCTAGATCATAAGAAGTTTCATGCCCAAAAGATGTTAGATGAAGTTTCTGAAAGAACTTAGTGAATGCTTAATATTCTAGCCAATAGAAATTAATGATTAGTGTGCTAGATAGTTAGTTACTCTTGGAATCAATGCATGCTAGCATAAGAGTGATAAAATGGATAAAAACCTGTGAATGAATCTTTTAAACTACCATGAGAACGCATTTAAATTTCTTAAGTGAGTAAATTAGATTCAGATTAAACTCAAATTCATAGAGATGCTTCAAAGATCATGCAAGCTTCACAACAAGTATGAAATTGATTTTCGGAAGATGCAAAGGTCCAAACATGAATTTTTCATTTTCCGAGTTGTTTAAGCAACAATTAACTATGATTGAGGGCTTTAAATTGAGTTCTAAGCTTAAACTTTTAAAGGCAATCTCATCATTTTCCCTATGCATATGTAAATGCAACTAAATGCTACTATACTTGATCTTAGAGGTAAAAATGAATATGCAAAGCTATATGAATGTTTTTGAATTTCTGAATTTTTGAATTTTATATTTTATTTTTCTCAAAAACATAACTATTAACAATGCAAAATTCAAAGAACAAAAATCAAAACAAAAAAAAACATCATTAAATAGCATACCTCTCCCCTAAACGTATTTCACACAGTCTCAATGTGATAATAAATTCAAGAAAGAGGTTAAGAACTCAAAAAAAAAATCAAAACAAAGCAGTAAATGGTATATACAAGGGAAAGATAGGACCATACCTTGATCCTAGTCGTGAATCTTAGTGAATAGATTGAGAGGGGGATTAGGGGAACTCCTTGGTTGACTAGTTGAAGTAGTGAAAAGAGTGTTAAATGAATGGATGTTGGTTGAATCAAGATGCTTAGAGCTTAGTTTTAGTAGATTTTTACTCTCTATGTGGTCTTAGTGCTAGATTAGTCTTGCCAAATTAATCTAAGATCATATGAAATTTCATGTCTGGAAGGTGTTCGATGAAATTTTCGAAAGAACTTAGTTAGTGTCAATATAAATTAATGATTAAGGTTCTAGGTAGTTAGTTAGACTTGGAATTAATGCATGTTACTCTTGTGGTTATTGATGGAAATTTTTGTTAATCTCATGATTAGTGTAGGATTAGTATCATGGAAGTGGACTAGTTTACATTAGTGTTCTAAGGATTAGCAATGTTAATTTTTGTACTTGGAAATCATTTTTTCTTTTTAATTTCTGACATGAACAAATCTATCCATAAATTTTATATTTTTTTCGGACGGTAAAAATTTTACGCTTTAACAAGAGAGTTTTATGCCATGCTCTTATAATTTTCTTTATCATTTTTGTCACACAGTCATTGTTCACAGCCAGTCAACAAGCGTTTCTTAGTGTTCTTGTCTTTGTAGAACTTATTAAAGTTTTTCTTTTTGGCATGTCTTTGAACAAAAACGCTTGAATCTGATGGTTTTCTCCAAAATTTCTATTAAAAAAATTAGTTTGATTATATTTACATGTCATTAGAATTTTTTCTTTTTAAATCTTATGTTTGTCTTAGTTACTGGAGGATAAAAATAAATTAAACAACATAAATATATGCGCATATCTATGGTTAATTTATTAATTATCATTGTGCTACAGATACTTCTACTACAATTTACGACGTCCACATCACTCAAACAACAAGATTGACAAGAGCATTACCCCAAAACGACTGCGTTTAAGGTTTGTTTGGAATTCCGACCCTACACAATTAAAAGAATTGGGTCCCGAAAATGAAAGAAAAGCCGAGTCATCGGGTCTGTGTTCAATGCCACGACAAAATCATATCCACAACTACCATCTCTCTTCTCTCATTAATCACCGTAATTAAAGCTAATCTAAAATCAAAAGTTCAAAACCAATAATGATCAAACAAATCATGCTTTTCCACAACTAAAACTGTAGCTATATATCTCTACAAATTATTCATGTAAAAATTACACAATTTCATAAAAGCATGACTCTCGTATACTCTCATTCACACTATTACTTCACTTCACCTAATAAAAAAATCATTCAACCGACGTGAAAGATCAAAGATAATTAAACAATTTTAAAACTAATTAATCAGTCAAAAAAGTAACAATTATTTTCCTTTATATTTTTCAAACCACAACAACACTCCACTATCTCCACTAACACACAATGGCCTCTTCCATATTTCTTCTTCTCCTTCTCTTCCTCTTCTTCCTCTGTTCTCCGATCACTTCCTTTAAAACCGAGAAGAAGACTTTCATTTTCCGAGTAGACAGTGGACTAAAACCGTCAGTTTTCTCTACGCACTACCATTGGTATAGTTCCGAGTTCACTGACACTGAAGGTCCACGAATTCTCCATCTTTACGACACAGTCTTTCATGGCTTCTCCGCAAGTGTTACACCCGAAGACGCTGAAAACCTCCGTAACCACCCGGCGGTTCTTGCGGTTTTCGAGGATCGCCGACGTCAACTTCACACCACTCGTTCTCCTCAATTCTTAGGTTTACGTAACCAGAAAGGACTCTGGTCTAACTCTGATTACGGATCTGATGTTATCATCGGTGTTTTAGACACCGGAATATGGCCGGAGCGGAGAAGCTTCTCTGATCTAAACCTTGGACCGGTTCCCAAGCGGTGGAGAGGTGTTTGTCAGACGGGAGTTAGGTTTGATGCTAGAAACTGTAACCGGAAAATCGTCGGCGCTAGGTTTTTTGCCAAAGGACAACAAGCCGCCATGTTCGGTGGAATCAATAAAACGGTTGAGTTTCTGTCACCGCGTGATGCGGATGGACACGGAAGTCATACGGCCTCAACCGCAGCGGGTCGTCAGGCCTTTAGGGCCAATATGGCTGGATACGCCTCTGGTGTTGCCAAAGGTGTAGCCCCTAAGGCACGTATTGCTGCCTACAAAGTGTGTTGGAAAGACTCTGGCTGTCTTGATTCCGATATCCTCGCTGCTTTTGATGCTGCGGTCTCCGATGGAGTCGATATTATCTCTATTTCCATTGGAGGAGGAGATGGAATCCCATCGCCGTATTATCTCGACCCCATCGCTATAGGTTCGTATGGTGCCGCGTCGATGGGAGTCTTTGTCTCCTCCTCTGCAGGGAACGATGGACCGAATGGAATGTCCGTAACTAACTTAGCTCCGTGGATAACCACTGTCGGTGCGGGAACAATCGACCGGGATTTCCCGGCTGATGTTGTTCTCGGAGATGGACACCATCTCCGAGGTGTTTCACTCTACTCCGGTGCGCCGCTCAACGGCCAGATGTTCCCGGTGGTTTATCCGGGAAAGAAGGGGATGTTAGCTGCTTCTTTGTGTATGGAGAATTCCCTTGATGCTAAGCTTGTGAGAGGTAAAATTGTGATTTGCGACCGTGGAAGCAATCCTAGAGTAGCTAAAGGACTGGTGGTTAAGAAAGCAGGCGGCGTTGGGATGATACTCGCTAACGCCGTCTCTAACGGTGAAGGCTTAGTCGGAGACGCTCACCTTATCCCTGCTTCAAACGTCGGATCAAGCGCCGGAGACAGAATCAAAGCCTACGCTTCGACTCATCCGAATCCTATAGCTACAATAGATTTCAAAGGGACAGTGATCGGAGTTAAACCGGCTCCGGTCGTTGCTTCTTTCTCTGGCAGAGGACCAAACGGTTTAAACCCGGAGATTTTAAAACCTGACTTGATTGCTCCGGGGGTTAACATCTTAGCGGCTTGGACAGACGCGGTTGGACCTACGGGGATAGAATCTGATCGTCGGAAAACAGAGTTTAACATTCTCTCTGGTACTTCCATGGCTTGTCCTCATGTTAGTGGAGCCGCGGCTCTGCTTAAGTCAGCTCATCCAGATTGGAGTCCGGCCGCTATAAGATCAGCCATGATGACAACGGCTAGCCTTGTGGATAACTCGAACCGTTCGTTGATAGACGAGTCCACTGGAAAACATTCGACACCTTATGACTTTGGTTCGGGTCATCTTAATCTTGGTCGGGCTATTGATCCAGGTCTTGTCTATGACATAACCAATGACGACTATATCACGTTTCTTTGCTCCATCGGCTACGAGATGAAATCGATTCAGGTGATCACTAGAACCCCGGTGAGATGTCCGAGAAGGAAACCGTCGCCTGCTAATCTTAATTATCCTTCGATCACGGCTTTGTTTCCAACCTCAAACAGAGGTTTTCTGAGCAAGACTCTGTTCCGGACGGTGACGAACGTTGGACAGTCCGAGGCGGTTTATAGGGCGAAGGTAGAGTCACCTAGGGGAGTGACGGTGATTGTGAAGCCGTCGAGGTTGGTGTTCACGTCGACCATTAAGAAACGAAGCTATGCTGTAACAGTGACGGTGGATACAAAGAGTCTGGTGCTAGGTGAGTCAGGTGCGGCGTTTGGTTCGGTTACTTGGTTTGACGGTGGAAGACATGTGGTTCGGAGCTCGGTTGTGGTGACACAAATTGACCCATTGTGAGTCAGGGCGGGTCTGGCCGATCATTACTAATGAATGAATCTTGTATGCCAAGTAACTGTAGAAGTTTTAAGGTTCTTTTTAGTTTTTCCCCTTTTTCTTGTTACTTTGTTAGTGATATTGTTATTTGCCGTTTGTCTTTTTTTTTACATTCCCCATATATCAAAGGAGAAAACATATAAATTGCTGCAGAAAAAAAGGAAAATCCACTGGAGTTACAAGATCACAAGAAAATCACACACACACAATCACAAGAAGAACTCTCTTTTTGGGCTCACTCCTTCGGCCCATGTACAAGCCATACTTGAGATCCAATGCTCATTCAGACAAACATACCAAAAAGCCTAGGGTATAGAATTCTAGTTCTTGCATGATTGTCTCATTGGAACTTTTTCGTAAAGGATTAATCTCATTTGAAATGCATGGCTGGCTGGCTCTTCGTACTTTTGTTTGGGTATACAGATATGTGGTATGTATAGATAAGAGAAAGACATTAGAAAATAAATTTATACGTTCGTTTTTTTCTTCTTTTCAATTAAAAGAAATATGGTCGCTGTCTTTAATTCTCTCTCTGAGTGAAGCAGAGATGGTGATAAGATTTGCTGATTTTGTATGTCGGTGTCTATTAGAGAAGCAAAGCTGTAATTGACATGTGTGGCGAATTTATAGGAGAATATGGACTATGAGATCCAAATCAACATTATTTTTGTTAAATATCAATTGTATTTAAAAATATATTTGGATAATAGTTTTAGATAATCAGATTATCTAGATCAAAATTTAATATGGTATGTCACGATCTTAATACTTGTAATGCACAAACCTATAGCAGACATAAAGATCATATTGATAGTACATAAATGGTCCCTTCGACAATGATATATGCTCAATCAAAATTTGATTGAATATTCTTAAAAAAAAAAAATGGTATAGCACATAGTTCTGTTCTAAAAAACGATCGGTTTGGTATATAGTTCAATTAGTAAAAATAAAAAACTCACAAATGCTTAAACACGACGCGGAGGCAAATTAGACCCAACTTGACTACAAAAAGAAAAGTTGACTTTAACGAGACTAATGTCGACGTCGTTAAAGATGGACAAATCTAATCTCTTCTTCATACGTAATTGTCCACAGTTATCTTCTTACCAACTGTACGATTGTCAAACTCAGCTTTCAACATTCCAATAATTCAAGTTCCAAAAAATATAAATAAAAATTCATATCAAGTGTCGTTAGCTTAATTGGTAAAGACCTTAGACGAAGTTTAGAAGTCGCCGGTTCGAGTCACGTTTGGAACGAAACTAATAATACATGCTGTGGTTTCGGACTTGAGAGGATTACGGGAAAGATTACGGGGTATGGTCCAAAACCTCCTAGTATTTCAAAAAAAAAGAAAAATCTATGATATTTTATACACGATATATCTCAAACATGGCCAGAATTTGCGCTTTATACTAAACCATTCACAACAAATTTATATAGAAGACGTATAAAAATAAACTCTCTCATAGATATAAAATATCGTTTCTAGTAAGACAAATTCGTAACTTTTATGTTTGCTTAACCGACAAAAAGATATAAACAACACAATCAAAAACACAAACGTCATAATTAAAGGATAGTGCTGGTGAGACTGAATGATAAACTCAAAAAAGTAAGCACTAACCAGCAATAATTAAACATTAATTGATACCTAATTAACGTTAATTATTGACAAAGTGAGTCAAATCATGTTCTCTTGATTAATAAATTTATTTGGCACGGTCTTGGATAATATCGAAACCCATCTCCGTCGGATCAGTGGCTTGAAGCTCATAGTGAATCCCTTCCAACACTCTCCTCAGCCCATCTTTCGACGTTGCGTACAATATCTTTGCCCTTATCCTTGACGCCTCCGGTGACCTATAAATTACCATTTTACCCTTAGCCCATACGAATATACAGGGGTATAATCGTAAATCGACGTCTCCGGCGACCGATAAAACATATAATTATACTATTAAACCCTTGAACCAAAACGAATGTTTAAGGATTTAGCGTTGCTATGAGGCAAGAATATTACGAAATACCTGTTTTACCCTTGGTTGTATCTTGAATTAAGAGGGGTATAAAGGTAAATTGGACTAACCATGCAATGAAGAAGATCTTGCTCTTGCGGCAGTTATCAACGGTGACGAAGTCGAAATCAAAGACGGCGTAACGACAATCATCCACCGGTAAAGAAGCTGCAAGATCGTGGTAGCTTTCACCGGCGCCGCCGACTTTATCGACGGTGACTTTACGTGACTTCTCTTCGATCTTGAAAATGATGTATCTATGAATTTTCTTCCATTTCATCTCCATGTATGAGCTCGTACACTCATCCGTCACACGCATCCCCGTCGTCGCCTGCGAAATCGTATGATGATCATCATTAGAGATCAAGAATCTTTAAACGTAGAAAAACAAATTTGAATATTACCATCTTGAAAGCCATCGCCATTGTTGCTAAAGATTAAAGTTTGATTCTTTTTCTTCTTCTGTCTCTTTCTCTTTTTGAAGCGTGGAGAGCTTTATTTTTGGTTCTGTTCAAATGGTAAGACTTTGAGGTCTTTATATAAAAAGTAATGCCTATACAAATGCGATCACTATTTACTCTTATTACAAACTTATCCTTGTCAACTTTTTTCGTTAGAGACGAATATTTTTGTTCTTTTTCTCGTCGGCATATAAACGTCACCGTGTGTTCTGCACTAATAAATCTTTTCAAAAAATCTTATCAAAAAATAAGTAACTACTTGCTTTTTTTTTTTTTTTTTTTTGTGAACCTCTCGTTAACACTATGATAATAGGGTGCCCGACTAAGCACATTATGGGATTAATACAAAGAAAATTAAATTATATATAAAGGATACGGACAAGAGAAATAATAGGGTCAATGAATAGAGAGAGTGGTCCCAATGAATAGAAGTGGATCTCCAAGTAAAACCAACACCCACAATTTCATTGATCTTTACAATTTCGTGTTACTCAAAACTCAAGTGACACTTTACGTGAAAGCTAAGAATTGAGATATAGATGTCATATTATTCCATTTTTGTTTTCGTTAGTTTTTCAACTTCTATTATTGGTATATAAGTTGACAATTCAAACAGGTAATTCAGCGATGAGATGGGGCATACGAAACAATAATAGTCTAATAGTAATAGGTAAGAAATGATTAGCATATTCATATGTGTGGGTAGTACAAGCACAAATGTTATTCATATTAACTATAGTTTTTCTATTGATCTTGATTGTAAAATGGGTCCATAGAATACAAGATAAGGATACGTTGAAGGTCACTATACAATTTCAAGAGTTTAGTTAAATCCCGAAACTATTCGAGTCTTCCCATGAAATTGTTTAATGCATCATGAATGGTACAAATTGAGCAACCTCACAACATTTGTACTATACCATATATAGATAAATATATACGCACAAGTACAAACATGACATAAGTAATTAGATAAATATATACATGTGTGTGTAATTGTATACATGAAAATCGATATCAATTTATGTATATGAGTACGCGAGTGTACGTGCACGCTCACCTAATGTTCGAGGCAATCAAAGTACCATACATGGGGACGTAAAAGTCCATTCCAAAATACCAAACATTAAAATCTAATGTTAGGTGAGAAAATATATGGCCACATAGTGAGGTCGACAAGCCTTTCACCTCCAATCCTTTTCCGGTTTTTAATTTCTCCTTTTTGGTTTCAGGGAAAAAGAAAATCAAACTTAAATCAAAATCTATAAACGATTCTGATTCATTATGACTATTGGCCAATATGATTTCGGAAGTGTATTTTTGGGTTTAACTAGTTAACAGAGAATATGTTCAATGTTTCTTTTTTTTTTTTTTTTTTTTGAACAAATGTTCAATGTTTCTATTCCCTTTTTTCAAACTGGGTAGAATTTGGTTTATGTTACGGTGGAGAAGATATAATAGAAAGAAAACGTATTTGAGGAGCTATGTAGATTTACTGTCTATTACTCCATCTAATTTACAAAGATAGTGTGATATGTTTTCTCGCATATATTTATTAAAGTCCGTTATAATTTTTGCTATCCTTTTCATATAAAACTTGTTGGTTAATGTTGTTTGAGATAACTCTAAAAAGAAACAATAAATCACTAGGCCTTGATGTAGTCCACATACAATATGTTGTTAATTTGGGTTTTCTATTTTTCTAATGCAATAAAGATTTGGGACTATAATTAAAAATATATAAACACGAGGTAAACAAAGGAGCAAATGGCCTTCGGATTTTGTTCGAATCACAAGCCTAACTATATCTCCTAAACTCTGATTTTTATTCTAAAAACATTTGAAAGAAGGAAGCATTTTGTCATCTTTACTTATCCTTATATATTAATTGAGAAGCATTTTTAAAAAATAACCTTACATTTACGTGTGATTAACGAAAATGCCATGCTGACGTGTCGCGTTTATAGAACTCCTCAACTCAGTTAATTAATTTTCCATCCTATACTAGAATATTTACATCAATTTGCCATTGATATTAATAACACTTATTTTACTCATTCATTAATCCAAAATTAAAATTATGAAATGCACTTAACGTAGCAGGACACTTAACATGTTCTTATTTCAATCAATTAATTAAAACGAAATTATATTTAACATTTGCAATTAAGAGTTACTAATCTTTAGAAGATGAAGCACCTAACATTTTCTGTATCGATTAACTTTACAACTATACATGTTTTTATCATATATACACGTTACATTTAAAAGGATGAATCGATTTAAAAAGATTAATATCCACAAAATATCTAAAATATGGAATCTAAAAATATTTGATAATTGATTGGTAATTCAAATTCTTCCAACGATTATGGTACTTGCTAACTATAAGTTAATAACCGAATTTATAATTACCTCAAAACTTTCATATATGGACTTATATAGTTTTACCATGTACTACTATGTATGTATCCTAACAAAAGAATATTGAGATATATTAGTTGACTTGTCCAAAAAAAAAAAAATCCTAACAAAAGATATATAAATATTAAGAAATTATGATTTAGAAAATATACATATGAAAGAATAAATTTTGGAGATACTTTTCATTATTGATTTAAAAACTTTAAAGAAGTAGAAAATGTAGGAATGATATTGTGAAATTAATGGAACCCATAATTACTCGCTCAATCTTTTAGTTTTATTTAGTTGATCAATATTAGGGCATTTTTTTTTCAAGAGTCTACATGTAATCATATAATGAGGCATTTGAGTTTTGATGTTTTATGAATGTGGTCACAAAACATAAAATATATGAATTTAATTATTAAAAACACAAAAAGATATATGTGCCATGAATGATAATATTTCATCAATACTTTCTCCACATGGAAGTTTTTTACCATGCTCAAAAATTTTACGGGTGAAAACAAATTTTTATACAAAATATTTGCAAATTTGTATTGAACAAAAAACTTTATTATATGTTTCGCTTATAATAACGGATCTTGGATCCCATTAATAATTTTATCTATTATAGTTTTACTTGAATCGTTTCATCCCGCACATAGTGCGGGTTTTTATCTAGTATGTGTTATTCATGGTTTAACGTATTATGTCACGGGTGCATCTAGATATATATGATGTGTAATCTATCTATAAGAATATTTTATATAATTAATCATAAATAAGTTTTCGACAAAAGAACATAAACATGATTTTTATAGTGGACATAATAGATCATTCGGCGTTTGTTATTTCCAGGGTTCGTGTTGTACGTGTTTGTAGTGGCTTGTCTTTATATATGACTGGTAACATGTGTTACCACATGTGTTTAAATATAGTGTCATGAATCTAACATATTTAACTTAGAAATTTAATCAATATTCATAATTATTATTTTAAATGAATTTGATATTTTCAGTTTTGATACTAATGATTTTTTTTTAATATATTGAGGATATATCTCTAAATATCCGTCGCATGAAATGTGTTCAACAAAATGTTTAAATGAAAATCTTAGTGTGCCAACGTAATAGTTTCTGCGAGTGATGCTCAAAAAATGTGATTCGTGATGGTTTTTTGGGCCAAGAAATATATTATAGGCCCTGTTTTACTGTTCAAATTGTGAGCAATTTTATTTGGGCTAATCCTCCGTACTGCATACACATTTTGGAGAAAATGATGTATTTCAATCAGAACGAATTGCGAAGTGTATTTTTATATCTCAACAAAAATATAATACTTTTTTTAATTCAACGCTTAAATAATTTAAATAAACTATCTAGACAATTAAATTTAAGCGTAAAACTATATTGACTTAAACAAAATTAGTCAACTACGATGGCGACGATGTATCATTTTATCTTTATCAGATGACGTCGTTTTGGTCATTTGAGTCCATAAACTGAATCGAACGACGTTGTTTTGGTCATTTGAGTCCATAAACTTAACAAAACGACGATGTTTGGTTAAGACAAAATAACAGTTAGTAAATATAAAATGATACCTTGTTGTCACCGTGTTGAGTTTATAAATTCAAATGACTAAAACGACGTTATCTCCTGTCGCCATCGTATCCTTTAAGTGAGTAAAAACAAATGGTTACCTATTTCTTTTTAAGTCAATATAATTTTACATTCAAATTAAATAGTCTGGACAATTTATTTAAATTATTTTAGCATAAAAGCTAAAAAAAACATTGTATATTTGTTGAGATATAAAAACATACTTCACATAATTTTCGGTTTTAAATTCATCCTTTTCCCCACATTTTGGGATTAGTTGGATCGTTGAGGTATATTTACTTCTTGGCCATTAACACACATATACAAACATCACCAGACAAATTAAATTACACAAACAGGTCCAATACATACATAAAACCTTTTTCTAGTAAGATAATTATCCCAAATTCTTTTCAACTATCAAGATTTTTGTTTTTTTTTTGTATAACTATTTTAGGTATTTTATAGAGAGTTCCAACCTACGAGACTATTAACTATAAAAAATGCTAACATAAAACCAAGAAGAGACAATAATAATGTTTTAAGAAAATACAAATGAAAAAAAACAGATAATAAATCTAGAAAAATTAAGTGACGTATGAAAATATCTTACCTACCTACAGGTACAAGCCACAGCAGTAAGAGCATGATTATTGGTAGTATCTTAGAAATAAATCTTAGGAATATTTAAGTAATATATTTGTAAAAGTGATAGTTAAGATATAGTATTTTTGGGTTAAGATATATAGTAGGTTCTTAACATGTGGTTCTTAGAAACCCAACCCTAATTTGGTATGAAAACGACATGCAAACATCAGAGAACACTAATTTTGATATAGTCAATTCCCAATTGTGAAAAAACCTTAATTTTTGAAACAAATTTAAAACCCTAATTTTCGATCTACAAGTGAAATCAGGGAGTTTCGTACCATTTATCCTGCAGATGATGATACAGACGGATCAAAAATGAAATCCCACTCAATTAACTTCTCAGTTTGACGGAGGAAGCCGATTGACAGAGATTTCTCTGGTGGAAGTTTCGAGAATTTGAGGGAGAGTGAGACGACATCGAAGAGTGAAGATAACGACTGCTCAAACACGAAATTCATGCCAAGTGCTACTCTCAATTCGACAGAACAAGACCATGAGAGCCGAAATCGTCGGCGTTTCTCGACAAAAGAGAGAGAGAGATGTGAAACTGCGAAGAGAGAAGAAAGAAAACAGTGGGAAATTTTTTTTTCCTCCTTCTGTTTATTTTTTGAATCATTCACACAGTGACACGTATCCATATCTTAACTTAAGAAAAACATCCTAAATAAGATATACATTTTAGATTAATTTTGTTGGTTTGATTATTTTTAATCAACTTTAATCCTAAGATTTGTCTAAGATACTCAACATTTCAACCGATATTCATGCTCTAAGGCCGGTGGGTGACCATTGACTTGCGGCTCAAATTGAAAGTCATCATTCATGCACTCTATAGTGTATAGAGTACCCAAAAAAAACAGCTGGATATATTTTTGTCTTCGTGGTTCATAAAATATTTGATTTTAAGAAGAGTAAAATAAACTTACCTTTTTATTTTGGCACATTTGATTAGATGCGGTGCGATTTTTTTAATTTTTTTTATATAGTTTACCGCAACATGGTTATTTAAAAATTAAAGGATACAATTTGCATTATTGCATAATTGTTAAATAGACAAAGCATGAAGCATAACACTGTCCTATATGCTTTTTGTAAAGTAATGGCTTTTGGAGACAATCTAAGGCCACTTGTAGAACGCTACGGTCCTTTTCACGTCGTACACTTTACTTATTAGCAGCCAATATCTCTCTATCTTTGTTAGGATTAGTAAGAGCAAACCAATTTGTACACTTGTTAAGTGATTTTTTTTCGGATTTTATATATGAATGACTAATTTTTAACATTTTAGTTAGTGGGTGGGAAAGTTGTGTTTACTGAGGCAAAAAATGTAATGATCGCAAATTACTATTACAATTATTTTAACTTCTTTCAGTGCTAGGTTTTGGGATTTGGCTACATATACTTCTTTCTAAGTGTTGTGGAAGATACAATTATTTTAATATGTTTTTATCTAATGTAATTATATAATAATATGTAATAATCAAACTATTAAATAATAAAGAAACTCTTTAATTTAATAATATAATAGTAGATATAGTCGAATTTTAATGTGATATTTGGTATTGTGGTTGGAGAAAAAACAAATTAGTACTAAAATGGTGTAATTTCTTCAACACCAAAATGGTGTTTAGCCTTGGAGTTGCCCTTCCACTAATTAAGCAAAAGATTTTGCATTTCCCTATGCTCTATTAATCTATCAGTATCGAATCTCACAAATAAACTTTTGAAAACTATTATCCGTTAATAAAAGTTGATAGTTTAATAGTAATATCATAATTAAATAAACTGTTTCAATATATAATATATTATACTACGCACCAATTATTTTATCTATTCGTCGTAGGTTTTATGATTTATTTTTGGGTGTCATTCAGAAAAAAAAAGGTTAACTAGCTGTTACCTTCCTCTGTCGTCTCTCTCAGCCATTTGGATCCATTTGAAGAAAAATGAGGCCTTGAGGGAGACAGCCTGGACAATGGACGTACCTACCAAAGAGAGAAAGTTTCAAATTCAATAATTTGAGTCTTATTCAAAATATGATAAGTAAATTGTGATAACCAGCTCTCACGATAATCGGATTCATGGTTCAAAGCATGAAAGCAGCTGATCTCTATTATTGATGATATATATATCGTCTTTATCAATCTATTTTATCTCTTATCGTTCTAGTTTTAAGATTAATATCAATATATTTATCTCGTGTCTCTATCACTTATAATTTATTTCTTTTATGGATAATCAAGTTAGCAAGTTGCATGAATTTCATTAACCATATAGTATGTTCTTAAGTACATTTACGCCAATAAAGGTTTTGCGCATTTTGCCAACATCTTTTTTTTTTTTTGCCATATCGACGTTCTATATACTGTTTTTTTGGTAGGCTCGACGTTCTATATACTGTAATACTATATTTTCGGGGATACAACTTAAACATTAACCATATAAAATCATTTTAAAAAATTAATCATTTTTTTTATTTACTAGAAGTGAAATATGTAAAGGGTGAGTTTTAATAAAACATTAATGTAAAACATTTCCTGAAATTAAAAAAATGTATTTTCAGATGTAAATTATATAAATGTGATATTAGAAGAATTTTAGTGATATATATATATATATATATTTTGCTACGAATGTATATAATTTTTACATAATTTTTTCATGAGAGTTCTTTTACATAATTTGTTTCTTAGACATGCTAAACAAATTTTTTTAGTGTAGTCCTCTGCGGCTCTACCTAAGTAGACAAAAATAAACTACTTATACAAGAAATGTGCTAATGATCGATCAGCCAACATAAAACTCTACTCGTTGTTATTCACCATAACTTTTGTTTCATTGTTATTAACATGATCGTAATCATACACCTTACACTTCAAGTTCAGCCGCAAAACAAGGTCACCCACTTGCCTATTGCTTTGGATCACATAACAATAGTACAATACACGCACCTCTCTCTCAGCCGTTGGATCCATGTGAAGAAAAACGAGATCATCGTACCATTTAATTAGCGGTGGAGGCTGTGAAAGACACCCTGTACAAAGTACAATGCCAGAACCAAAGAGATAATGTTTCAAAGTTCAAATTTCTGTCTTTTTCGAATGTGATAAGCCAAGTTGTGATAACCTCTCCCGCAAATCAGATCGATAGCTCGAAAAAATATCTATTAGTGATGTAAGATAGCGACTCGTCTTTATCAATCTATGTATTTTTCTCTTGTCCCCACCATTTTATAACTAATTCTTATTGTAAATTATATAATTCGCAAGTTGCATGACTTTCACCCAACATGTTCTCAAATTCATGAAAAGTTTTTGCCGCAACTATATCAAATATTTACCGTATTTGACCATTTTTAACCCATTATTCTATTTTGAACTTTAAAATACTCAAATTATATTATCAAAATTTTCAATAAAATTAATTTATTATTACATATTGGAAATTAAAAAAAAACTTTTGAAGTACTAATGGAAATAGAAAATGATTTTTTACGATTATATAGTTTCATTTATCGTGGGGTTGTCGAGCTGACTAGCTTAGCTGTAAACGATTCAACCCCGAATATTAAACAATCTTTCTCTTGAGATCTTTTGAACACGATGGCTACAACGTGAATATAGACAAAAGTGGCCACATACATTTTATTAAGATAAAAGTAAGATGAATATGGGTGTTAACTTTATTATCATTTATATGAATTTGGGTATATAGCACGTTCTCTATATTTTCTTTTTTTTTTTTTTTTTTTTTTTGATAAAGGGTTTGCAATTATATTTAAAACATATGCCCAATGGGCTATTTCCGGATTAGGCCCATACAATTCCCCTTAGGGCCCAGTCCAATTACACCAACCAAACCAAGAAACCAAATCAAAATCGACCCGGGACCAAACCAAATCTAAACCAGCAGAACCGATCTAGACCGGGGAACACAAAAACCCTAGACTTCCATCGGAGAACCCGATCTAAGCCGTCTTCCCACGAAACTGCAGATACTCACCGGAACAGGACCACCAGCGAGCCCAGGAAGACGAGAGTCGAACGGAAAAGGCAACACAGGACCATTACCAAACCGCCACCGTAGAGCTGTGAAGAGAAGGTAGAAGAAACCGATCTTGACCGTCGAGAAAACACAGCGCAGACGAGAGAGAGGTAAGACAGTAGGGAGAAGAAGAAGACAACCAAAGACGGTGGCATAGCTTTGCCTTACCGGCGTAGACCTCCCCCGTCATAAGTCGGCCATGACAAAACCTCCTGCGTCTTCAATCGCCTAGATCTAACCGCCGACCTTTCTCCTTAAACGCTGAAAACCTCCTTCTTCACTCTGCAAAGCCACACATCCAGTAGAGCTCATACCGGAGCATCCCGCAGAAGCTTCTCCCCGCCACGAACTCCCTTGATTCCGATCTGGTGACCTCGCCGGTAAGGTGCAACGGACCACGGATGAAGCGCCATGAACCATGGATTCCTCATCAACGCCGGAATCGCCTGAGGAATCCCTTCACGCGGTGCACGGAATTGCGATCAGAAGAAGAAGAGGAGGAGAGAGGAGAGAGACGCGAGTGAGACTCACGCGTTCCCCTCTTTTTAGAATCTTTTGTTTTTAAAAAGCCCTCTATATTTTCTTAAATGAAGTCTATGTAGAGCATCTCCAAAGGGAGGTTTTCTCCTCAAAAAGTAAGGGTTCTCTCATTTAATTGTAATAAAAATAAATGAAAATACATTAATATGCAGAGAATCGGGTCTCTTGAAAGAGCTTTTGTAACCTGAGAGAGCCGGTTACGTGGCAACCATGATTGGTTGGTTGAATTTTTTTAACAAATTTTTTTTTGCCCTGTGCTCTATCTCTCTCTCGCTCGACTATCTTTCGCGACTAATTCTCTGTTGCTCATCTCTCTTGTTGATAACAGTCTAGTATCAGAAGCTTCTTAAGTTTGGTCTGAAAATCAGATCGAGATGCGATTGTTATGTTTATTACTCTGTTGGATCTCGTTTCTAACTTTATCAATCTCAATCGTTGCATCGTCGGATGATCAATTCACCGTCGACGGAACAGTACTAGAACTCACAGATTCGAATTTTGATTCGGCGATTTCAACTTTTGATTGCATCTTTGTTGATTGCTATGCTCCTTGGTGTGGCCACTGCAAGCGTCTCAATCTCGCTTTAGTACGATTTGGATTTGTTTGTTTGCAATTACTTTGTCGAATTTAGGTTTATTATTGGTTATATAACAATTGATCAATCCAATTTCAGTGTTATGTCATCGAATTTTATACAATGTTCGGTTTTAATGGAAGATGTGGCTTATTAATGCTCCAAATATGTTCTTCTTATGTTCTTTTTGTTGATCTAGTTGCAGTTAGACGCAACTGCTCCAATTCTAGCTATATTGAAGCAGCTCTATGACCATGGAGTTCCAATGGAGTACTAAGGATCGAGGAAAGCAGATTTGCTTGTCCGTTACTTGAAGAAGTTTGTTATGCTTTGGTATGCTTCGTTGTTATATGCTATGGAATTGAGGTTGGCTCTGGTTTGCCTTGTGTGTTATGTTATAGACATGGAATATAGTAATGTGATCCTTTTGTTTTAATAGGATTGTTAGAAGAATCAAACTCTTTTTTTGATGATGTTGTCAGATTGTGTTGTGTCTCAGAGAATCAAGTTCAAGCGGTTTGTAGACAAGGAATCAGTTGAGCAAATGACAACTCTTAGAGAGATTCCAGAGATAAAACCCGGTTACATTGTGCAGCTAATAAAAGTCATATACAGTTTGTCTAGATTGTAATTTCTTTTTCTTGTGGGAATGGGATCAAGCTATCTTTCATCTTCTAAGTGAAACCTTTCATAGGCTTGCCATTTACTTTGTTTGAACAGGAAGTGCCTGAGAACAAGAGGCTTGTATTCAATTGTAGAAGCCGTCGTCGTAGCAAGGCGTAATGCTGGTCTTAACTCAACATATAGAATTAGAAGGCTTGCTGCTGGAGTGGGCGTAGAAACCATGTTCCCCTTGTAACTTCAAGCTTGTGCAACTACTTTAATGTCTCTGTGCAATGGTGTTCTTGGTTGTAATGTCTCTAGTACTCTCTTAATTGATTGTACAATGTCTTGTACGAGTAAAAACAAACATGTATTGCAAACAAAAACATATATGTTTTGTTTTACAAATTTTAAAGTTTTTCATAAGAACCCCACCATTGGAGGAGACAAAACCTAATGACTCCAATTCAAGTTCTTAAGTTTGATAAAAGCAAAATTTAAACTTAAAAAATGGTGAGAGCCTCTTGAGGGGTTCTCACCATTGGAGATGCTCTTATGATTGAGTGTTGCTTTGAAAGTTTATGGCGGAGTCCATAATCCGTTAACCATATTCTTACTGGTTTGTAATGTTCTTTTTCTCAATATAAATATACAATCTTCAGACGAAAAAAAAAAACAAGAATTCATATATGGTCTAAGTTGTGATAAAGATTATATAGTTTATAACATATTTTCTATTTTTCAGTTTTCAGTGCATGTTAAGTTGTGTTGGTATTAATTAAATGCGCTGGGCAGCTAAGTTGGTATGGAAGAATACTTTTAAGAAATGTTGAGTATGGTAGACAAGAAATGTGACGAGTCCAGATTAGATGTTACAAGAAGATTTAATATTTTGAGCTTTTTAAGTGTTATTTGAAATAAACTCAAAAAGTAAAACAAGATTAATTTGAGTAAAACTTAATATATAAAGAGTTTTAAAAAAATTAATTTAGAAAAAATTAAAAATCTAATCCTGTATAAAAGTAATTTATATATGATCTAAATTCTAATGAAGTATAATCATGTATGGTACGAGACTACGAGTATCCAAACCCCAAATATTTACACAAACATGCATCCGTAAAAGCGTAGTAATTTACACGAATTTCTGGGTATCTAGATTTCTCAGAAATTGCAAAATTTATTGGAATAAGTAATAAGATCCAACGGTATATTCCAGAAGATACATCAATTCCCAAGTTGGCCACATACAATTATTATTATCTCAAACGACCGGAACAAAAAAAAAACACAACATGAGCACGCCGTATTTTAGTATTCCATGCCATAATACATCCACGGTTTATACACCTACTTTAACCCGTACACGTCGGTGTCGTACGTACCTTCCCTAGTCTCATTCCACATCTTAAAAACAAAACCCACTCGACATGTTGTTATTAATTGTTAATAAAAATGTCAAAAGCTAATTAATTAAATAAAATAAAACAAAACACGCAAAGCATAAAAAACCCTTTACCTTTTCTCTTCTATAAAACCGTCCATTGGGAGAATTTCCACGACCCACACACACATTCTCTTCTTCTTTCTACAAATGGGTTTCCAAAGATCTATCTCTTCTTCTTCTGCATTAAAATGGCTTGGATTTGTAACGGCTGTTTGGGTTCAAGCCATCTCCGGTAACAACTACACTTTTTCAAACTACTCCGGTGCTCTTAAGTCTCTCATGAATCTCAACCAGCTCGAGCTCAACAACCTCTCTGTTGCTAAAGACGTTGGAAAAGCCTTTGGGATCCTCGCTGGCCTTGCCTCTGACCGTCTTCCTACTCCTGTCATCCTTCTTATTGGTTGTTTTGAAGGTCTTCTCGGTTATGGTGTACAATGGCTTGTTGTTAGCCGCACCATCCAACCAATCCCTTATTGGCAGGTACTTACAATATTTTTTTCTCTTTTTTTTTACCGTCTACAATTCACACATGCATATTCTCGAGTTTAGAACCGAATTAAGGTTTTATTAGTACTAACCACTAGTCAAAAAATTAATTTTCAGATTTATTGAATATTTCTTTTTTTTGAGTTTTTCAGATGTGTATATTCCTCTGTATGGGAGGGAACAGCACAACGTGGATGAACACGGCGGTTTTAGTGACTTGCATACGTAATTTCCGACGAAACCGTGGTCCTGTCTCCGGGATCTTGAAAGGATATGTCGGCCTAAGCACAGCTATATTCACCGACTTATGCACTGCTCTGTTTTCAAACGATCCGGCGTCGTTTTTGGTTTTGCTTGCAGTCATCCCTTTCGCCGTTTGTCTCACGGCGGTTTTCTTCCTCCGTGAGATCCCACCTGCTTCTTCCGCAGCCGAGGAGAACGAAGAGACTCGCTACTTTACTATATTCAACATTGTGGCCGTCGTTGTCGCCGTGTACCTTCAGTCTTACGACATCATTGGAATCAAAACCGGAGTGTTCTCTGTCGCTTTCGCCTCCATACTTCTCTTCCTCTTGGCTTCTCCAATAGCCATTCCTTTCCACTCTTTCATCAAGAGCTTAAATCACGGTGAACAAGATGACTTAGAAGGAAGGATTCAAGAACCGTTGCTTAGATCTGAGATCGCGGCAGCGGAAAGAGAAGTGGTGGTTGTAGCTGCGGTGGCAGCTGAACAAGAAGAGAAGAAGAAGAAACCGGTGTTGGGAGAAGACCACACTATAATGGAAGCAGTTTTGACCGTTGACTTTTGGGTGCTTTTTGTGTCCTTCTTGTGTGGTGTAGGAACTGGTTTAGCTGTGATGAACAATATGGGTCAGATAGGTCTTGCCCTTGGATACACAAATGTTTCAATCTTTGTCTCCATGACTAGTATTTGGGGATTCTTCGGTCGCATTCTCTCCGGTACTCTCTCCGAATACTTTCTCAAGTAAGTACTCCTTTTAACACTATGCATTTTTTTTACCATTTACTGTTTGATCCGCTCCTAAGATGAACAGTAACGGATAAATAAACATTATTTGTCCGCTTTACACTGTTCATTTGGAAAATGGAGCGGACTAACAGTAAAAACTTTATAAACTATGCACATTTTTGGCTGTAGTTTACTGTTCATTCCATTTTACTCTGTCTCGTTCTTTACGATGCTATACCATTGAAAGTATCAAATATCGTTCTAACATTCATTACAAAACTGTAACGTGACGTATATCATTTTTCATCCTCATATATGGACATACAAAATTCAATGCAGTTCCAAATTTGTATATTTTTTTCCTTCCTTTAATGATTTTTCTCATATAAAGAAAAGGGATCTTTTAGAATTTTCTGTTTGATTCATTTAACTAGTTTTTGTACTATATAGACAATTCCAAATCAAATATCTTGCTCTTTTCCTTATTTTGTACCACGGTCTTTAATTTTCTCTTCACGTGCCCACTTAATCTTCCACCAAAATTTCCCCTTTGGATTCTTTTGAAATTTTTAACAATTTACTGATTTTTAAAAATTAAATGTAATGGTTATGTAATTACTAACCAAAATAATGTAAATTTGTTCTCTTAACTCTATAGGAAAGCTGGAACACCAAGACCACTGTGGAACGCAGCCTCTCAAATCCTTATGGCCGTAGGATATATACTAATGGCTTTAGCCGTGCCTAATTCACTCTACATTGGTTCAATGGTGGTTGGAGTTTGTTACGGTGTCCGTCTAGCCATAACCGTACCAACAGCGTCCGAACTCTTTGGTCTCAAATACTATGGTCTCATCTACAACATTTTAGTACTTAACTTGCCACTTGGCTCGTTCCTCTTCTCGGGTCTCCTCGCTGGCTTCCTCTACGATGCAGAGGCCACACCAACTCCTGGTGGGGGCAACACGTGCGTAGGAGCTCATTGTTACCGTCTCATCTTCATAGTCATGGCATTAGCTTCTGTTATTGGAGTCGGTTTGGATCTTGTGTTGGCGTATAGGACGAAGGAGATTTACGCTAAGATTCACACTAGCAAGAAGTCCAAAAAATCTGGTGGTAGCCTTAGTTAAGAATTGTAGATCTAGTTCTCTCGCACTAGATTATTGTTTTTCACATTTCAAATGCTGATTTTGTATGCATGATACAATATCAGATTCAAGATATTGTTGAACAAAATTGCAAGTACCAGGGAATAGAGATCCTTGTTGTCGAAGCATCGCCAATGTATTTTTTTCTTTTCGAGATTTGTTCAAATTATATAAATGAATGACATTTTGATGTTCCAAGTACTTCTTTTCTAAGATTTTATTTAGTTAGAAATTAAATATATACTAAGTGTTTGATTATATATAGTCTCGGATAAATTATCGAAATAAGAAAATAAATGTTTTGAAAAAGAGCTTAACAAAATTAGCTCTTTTCATGCAGTTGATTTGGTCCAGAATTTCCTCTGTTATCAACCAACAAAATATCATTGAGTTAAACAAGAAAAATCTTGTTCGCTCACCATTCCAATTCTTGAGTCGAGTTCCTTTCTTCTCGGAGACTGCACTTCATCACCAACATTTGGCTTATCGGATTCGACAAAATGCACCGACTGTTGAGAGAATCCTAGCTTCTCTCAGTCTAAAGTAAGCACAACGATCCCCGCTAACTTCTCCTCACGCTCTTATGGAAACCTCCATCTTTGCGGCCTCCAGGCGGTCTTGATGTACTTTGTTTTATCGGTTTTTAACCTTTGTTTAATCTTTATTTCGAGTCTTTTATTGCGTAGCAGAGCATCTTCATAATTTATTAAATCTTTTATGGAGTATTTTCAAATTATACTCCAAAACCAAAAGAACTCCAACAAGAATCACCTCAGATTGGTTCCAAAAGGTTGGTCCCTCAACTAGAACATTCGCAGAGGGAGGTCCCTCTTCAGTTCCAATAAGAACTAAAGGTATCATTTTCGTACCCGTAAAAGTTGAAGGTACCTCTTGCCCTCTTGGGCACTGAGAGAATGATCATGAACATTTGTGACCTCCTGATGTGAGCTAACCATCTTAGCTTCTCTAGATTGACGAGCCATATTTTTCGGCCCAGTAGCTCCTAAAAGGGACCATATGTATATCTTCGTACCATATGTAAATTTTTGATGTATACACACAAAGTAATGTAGAAACTCACCAAGCCTTCTCACCTTTCAGTCACTTATTTATTATTGGGCAATTAATATATAGATGGAAACTCGAAGATGACCATAATTAAAGTCAAAGAATCTTGACGGTCACATATTGATGCATGGCACAACTGCACAACCATATAAAAAGAACCACCCCTCACGCTTTCGTTTTCATAATTCCCTTCCATATTCAAATCATAATAGAAGTAGAGAGCAAAATGTTTTGGAGAAATTTGTTTTCGAGAGTTTCGAAATGGTTCGATTCTGCGAAGAACATGCTTCATAACTTCATCTCCCCAATGGTTGAAAGGTTCCAAGAATCATTCCAGTCTGCGATTGCCACGCTTCGTGGTTTCTTTGTTGCCATTATTACTAAGTTTCGAAACTTCTTTGTTGCTGTTTTTTCTAAGCTTCGTGATTTCTTTCTTATGATCGTGGCTAAAATTCGCAATTTCGTCGCTGCTGTTTTTTCCAAGCTTCGTGATTTCTTTCTTATGATCGTGGCTAAAATTCGCAATTTTTTTGTTACGATTATTGCTAAAGTTCGCAGTTTCTTCGACTTTGTGGCAACATTATATCGATGTATTCAGAAATTGCATAAGCTGTTTAGCCTAATAAACGACTTGTTGGAGATCTTGGGCTTGGAGAGTGAGATGGCGCTTCATAGCAAATTCCTATATGTCCTCCAAATCTTTAAACTATTTGGGGATTTGGGAACTATCTTTGGTCGAATGGTCCAACATTGAATCGTCGTTTACATGATCTAATTGTCGTTTGTATTTTTTTTTAATAATAATAATTCTTGTTCGTCTATTATTCTCCAACTTCTTAACGCTAACTTGATTTACTCAATTACACATACACTTCAATACTTCATTCCATTTGCTCCAGAAGAAAAAACCATCTATTTACTTGGAGATATTACTTTAAAATGCAAGCTTGTGATTGAAATTAGTGGTTAGAGCTCGTCATTGAAACTTAATTATAACACCTCGAAGCAAATAATTTTTTTTTTGTTTTGATTAAGAAAGCAAATAAAGTTTCAAAAAAAAAAAAAAAAAAAAAAAAAAAAAAAAAGTTTCAAGACACTTGGTAGAGTTTTTTTTAGCTATGAAGACTTTCACGAACACATGATGGTGATGGTCGTATACATTGTGCTAGGAACGGAAGCAAAAGACATAAACAGATCCGTTGAAGATTTGTCGACCTTGCTCTTCCTCCAAACCTATGTTGCTAATCTTTGGACCTTTTTCATATTCATCCTGGCGGCTATATACACGACAGTTATGACAGTAATATTCTATTGGATATTTCCATCACTACGTTGATGCGACTGATGGTAAGGGACATGATCTTAAAATGAGAGGCTTTGATTGAATGGATGAACCAAATTCTAGTTATAGATTATGCTTCCATGTTTAGATTTTTTTTTGCCATGGAATCAATATTTATGTAAGTTTATAATCATTGGTTGAAATTTAAACCGTTTTTATATCTAATAAAATATTTACATTTTTAACCAGAAAAAGTTAGATGAGAGGCAATCAAGTGTCATAGAGGCGGCAGATAGGTCTAAGTGGCATCGCTAACTCGTTGAGCTAGTGTAGAAGTCCGCGGTTGCCTGTACATTTTTGCGTTAGTTCTCAGAGAACCTGTAGGCTAATATCTCGAGGTTTTGAGGACGGGCCTGTGATAGTTCGGCTCGTGGCAACAACAATGAGAATTCCAATACGTCGGTATTGTGGCGATCTCGCAAATTTCCGAGTTTCGCGGACTCGGAATCGATGTTTCTATCGCGACTTGGCCATAATTTCTCAGCAGCGATCCAAAGCTTTTTGAATAGTAATGTTATTTTTTTTTTTCTGTAGCGTGCTTTTATTTTTTCTGTAACTTCTGTCAAAAATCTCAAAATGGTATAAAATTTTGGGGAAAAAACTAGTTTGACCCAGAAATAAGGTTTAATTACTAAAATAACTCGTAAAATATATGGGTTAATCTAGTTATTTTCCTGACCAAAATATCCTTTGTCTCTTTGTTAGGAAAAAAATAAAGTCAATAATACCCTCTGATTTTCCTGGAAACGTGGATGAAATTTTTTCGAAAAAACAAATCTGCCGTTAAAAGTCTGTGGTCGTCGTTGTGACATATTTATTTTCCCTGACAGACTTAATAGTCTACGACAGATTTTCTGCGGCAGTTTTTTTACTCCCACAGACTTATTTGAATATAGTTACGACATATATTTAATTTGTACCACATTTTTTTCCTTTGCCAGACTTATTTTATGATGACGCCTCAACTTTTCGTAATTTTGACAGTTTTATTATAATATGTAGCAGATTTTTTTTTCTACTGGCGTTAGACTTATATTTTTGGAAAAAAACTGTCATAATACAGTAGATTTGTTAATAAAAAATAATTACTAGTTTGACTTTTTAGTGCTCACAGATTTGTTTTACGTTATGATAGATTTTTTAATGTTAACAAAAAATCTGGAATGTTATAGCAGATTTATTTAAAAAAAAATTAAAATTGCTAGAATGACATATAGTCCCAACCGATATGTTTAACGTTATGACAGATTGTTTTATGTTATGCCAGATTTATGTTTAATTTAAAAAAATCTGGTGTTTCATAGCAGATTTCTTGAATTAAAAATAAATTACTGGAATTTTCTATTTAGGGACATCAGAATTTTTCATGTTTTGACATATTTTTATTTTATCATGACAAATTTATCGGATTTTATCACGACAAGATTATGTTTGGCAATTTTTTAAAAAATCTGCAAAATGAGGATATGTCATACTTAATTTTAATGTAGCAGACTTGTTTTAATTAACTGCCATATTTGATTTTTAATTAAAAAAAAAACGAATTTGATTTTTATTTTTAAAGGAAATGGCATAATGAAAGGTTAAATAGTCTTTTTACATAAAATTTGGGTTATTCTAGTTATCCATTTGGATTGAGAGTCATTCTAATTATTTTTTCTAAGTTTTGAGTCAAACTGGGTAAATTTGACTAAAATTTTACCTCTTATAAAAAAAAAAGTGTCATGCAATTGCTAGCCTTGGCAACAATTTATACCGCTTTATCAATTAGAAAAACCTAAAACAAAAAAAAATTAAATGTATTTGTTTTGAAAATGATATGCATGAATGATGTTTTTACTTTTCTAAAACGTTAGTCAACGTTTAGTTCATGTTTTAAATGACCACATATGAAGTTGATGTTTAAAATGACCACAATTTGAAAGTTGACTAACAAAGCTGTTAATGTATGATAACAGGCGTTAGATGTTCCGTTAACGTCTGATAACAACATGTCTATTTTGGCCTGATCAACAAATTTTCAGAAAGGTTAGTCAACGTTTAGTTCATGTTTTAAATGTCCTGTTTTAAATGACCACATATGAAGTTGATGTCTCAAATGACCACAATTTAAAAGTCGGAGAAAAATGATTTTTCCTATAAATCTAATGACCGGTTCAACATATCACCTTCTCCTTAACTCGAGAACCAGCTTAAATGCTTAATTTAATTACAAGTGAATGGTAAACTCAACCAAAATTCCGCTAAACCGGGATCGATAATTCAAAACCCGGTTTACCTTTTAAATATGTTCTTGTCATTGAGTCACCGCCGCCGTGGTCTTTGTTGAATTCTTGGCATCGACGTTGCGCCACCGTTTAATCACTTAATCCTCCGCCAGCTGGTTTATCTCTCCGGCGTCATTTACTTGAAACAAGGTAAGGTCTTTCATCTTTGTTCTGTTTTTAGGAACTGAAACTGGGATATGTTTTGCAACTGTCTGTTATTGGTTTTGAATTGGAACTGAATACTCTAGATTGATTTTGGAATTGTGTTAATTTGATTGTTTCAACTATCTTATCTTTGGGGATTTTATTCTGGTCAGGGTTAGGGTTTCATTTTCCACTTTCTACCAATGCAAAGCTTGTAACTTTGAGATTTACATGGCTGCTTCTGATCAACACCGGTCTCGCCACCACGACGAAAGCTCTTCAAAACCCAACAAGAAGAAGAAGATAAGCAGAAACCCAGAAACAAATCTCCTCTTCAACCTCAATTCATGTTCCAAGTCCAAGGACCTCTCAGCTGCATTAGCCCTTTATGATGCAGCCGTCACTTCCAGTGAAGTACGCCTCAGCCAGCAGCATTTTCAGACGCTTCTGTACCTATGCTCGGCTTCTATTAGTGACACATCTCTTCGGAGCCTTGCCATTGACCGTGGTTTCGAGATTTTTGATCGTATGGTTAGTTCGGGGATAAGTCCTAATGAGGCATCCGTCACTTCAGTGGCTAGGTTGGCTGCTGCTAAAGGTGATGGTGAGTATGCTTTCAAGGTTGTTAAGGACTTTGTTTCTGTTGGTGGTGTGTCGATTCCCCGTCTGAGGACCTATGCGCCGGCTTTGCTCTGTTTCTGTGAGAGATTGGAGGCTGAAAAGGGTTATGAGGTGGAAGAGCACATGGAAGCTGCAGGAATTGCATTGGAGGAGGCAGAGATCTCGGCTTTGTTGAAGGTAAGCGCTGCCACGGGCCGAGAAAACAAGTTTTATAGATATTTACATAAGTTGAGGGAATATGTTGGCTGCGTTTGTGAAGAAACTTCGAAAATTATCGAGGAATGGTTCTGTGGAGAGAAAGCTGGTGAGGTTAGTGATAATGGAATTGGTTATGATGTTGGGCTGCTTAGAGAAGCTGTTTTGAAGAATGGAGGTGGGTGGCACGGGCGTGGGTGGGTTGGTGAGGGCAAATGGATTGTTAAGAAAGGTAATGTTAGCTCAACCGGAAGATGTTTGAGCTGCAGGGAGCAATTGGCTTGTGTAGATACCAATGAGGTGGAAACACAGAAGTTTGTGGATTCTTTGGTGGCTTTGGCTATGGAGAGGAAGGCAAAGATGAATTCATGCGAGACAAATGTGGTCTTCAGCGAGTTTCAGGTTAGAGAACGAATTGATGATTCCTGGATTCTCTTAGCTTGCTTATAATAAGTCTGGGACATTAAATATTGGATAAAAATTCCAGAGAATGAAAGTTTATGTTTGTTTAGTTAACTTTGATAAGCATTTAGAGATAGGTATAGGCTTGGAGTTTTTACTGCAAAGGAGATTTTACTGCGAATTGTCATCATTCGAGACACATTGTCCGAGTTATGTGTAGTTCTGAATGTGAAAGTTATATAACATGCATTTATCGAAAAATAGAAGTAAAACAGAAATGAAATGCTCGTATTTAGCTTCTGTGTTTTTTAGATTTCCTTGGATTTAGTGTAGGTATCTCCTGTTTCCCATGGTAAAATTCTTCTTGAATTTGGTGCTTGAAACGGAGTTTCTATTGAAAATACGAAGGACATTTATCTTGATTATTCAAATGTCAATCTTTGTTGAATGTTGCTGTCTATTTGCCAGGACTGGCTTGAGAATCATGGAGATTACGAAGCTATAGTAGATGGAGCAAATATTGGGCTCTATCAACAAAATTTTGCAGATGGCGGTTTCAGTCTTCCACAGGTTCTCATCTATTTTTACTTGTTTTTCTTCCTCCATATTTTTCGAATCCATTCCTGCTATACTGAAAACACATACATGTGCGATAGAGCAGCTTGAAGCAGTGGCGAAGGAACTTTACCGTGGAAGTGGTAATAATAGCAAATGGCCCCTAATTCTATTGCACGAGAGACGGGTCAGGGCGCTTTTAGAACACTCAACCCACCGGAATCTGGTTGAAGAATGGATTAATAACGGTGTCCTATATGCAACTCCACCAGGTTCTAATGATGATTGGTATGAACTTTAGCATCTCTTAGATACCATTAGTTAGAAAAAACAATGTTTGGTTACTACACTTATCTTTTGTATATTAACCTTTCCAGGTATTGGCTGTATGCTGCTGCCAAGCTCAAGTGTTTCCTTGTGACAAATGATGAGATGAGAGACCACATTTTTGAACTTTTAGGGAGTACTTTTTTCCAAAAGTGGAAAGAAAGGCATCAGGTAGAGTTATATAAATGTAACTTTGTATAGTAAAAGTGCAATTTTGAGGAATCTACAATTAGCATTTGGTTTATGGTTTTGGTACAGGTCCGGTATACTTTTGTGAAAGGTAATCTGAAGCTTGAAATGCCGTCTCCTTTTTCGGTTGTCATTCAGGTTTGTTTACCATCTCAGATCCTTCTTTTCCCCGGTTTCTATAGTTTCTGAATTACATTTCGACAAATCAGGAATCCGAGAAAGGGTCATGGCATTTCCCGGTCTCATGCGAAAACAATGAAGAGTCTTCAAGAACTTGGCTGTGTATTAGCAGACAAAGTGTTGTAGATTCACCTAAAAGTAATGGAAAGCTTGCAACTTCTTGAAATGGGAAGATTCTTAGTAGCTCCAACAGCTTATTGAGTTCATGTATCTCGCCGTCGAAAACAGGATCATTTGTTATGAGTTTTATTCGAAAGATTAACACAAAAACATCATTGATTCTATAGTAAGGGACAGAAATTTGCTCATTAGAAAGAGGGAACCAATAAAATTGGTTAAAATTGTAGTTGATCAGACCGAACCAAACCGAACCGGGTTGGTTAAATCGATTTGACACACGAGGGTTTTCTATTCCCTTCACGGCTTCACTCACTCTACTTTATTTAGTCCACGTCATCATCATTTCACGATTGCATCAACGAATCACTATCAACCGTACGATGCTTAAACCCAAACTGATCAGGACCGTTCATCAATGTCTCTTATCTCCTTCTCCGTCGTAGTCGCAGGCTCGCAGCCGGTAAAGCGCATGAAGGATCTTCACACTTTTTCACCTTCTCTCTATCTCTAACCTCTCTCTAACCTCTGGTAAGGTTTTTCTCCATTTCTTCGTCTTCGTCGTCTCTCTTCTGTTTAGGTTTTTGTTTGCTATATGCAACAAGTTCTTCTTCTGTGTTTGGAGATCCCTATCAGTAAATATACTTTTGGTTAAGCGATTAGAATTACTTCAATTGAATTTTAGTATCTGGGATTGGTAAGTGATGATGATTCTAGGATTCGTGGTGATTAACTCTGATCTAGGGTTTTGTTTTAGCTGTATGCTCGATTTTTTTTTTTTTTTGGTTGTTGGAATTTTATATTGATGGTTATATTTGGTAGTTGCAGTGATTTCTGATCTCCGATTTGTGTTTTTCTTTTGGTAGCGGTGGTGATCTAGAAAATGGGAGATGGGACTGAGGTTGTTGTTAGGTCAGATAGAATTAGCGATGAGCAAGTAGCGAAGAATGAGTTGTTGGGATCTGATGAAGTAAAGGAGGATAAAGAAGATGATGTTTTTGAGGAAGCGATTGGTTCAGAGAATGATGAGCAGGAGGAGGATCCAAACCGTGAATTGTTGGAGACTGATGATTTACCTTTAGAGGAAACTCGTCAAAGTTCGAAGGATGAGAATGAAGTGGAGGATTTTGAAGAGGCTGTGGGTGATTTGGATGAAACAAGTAGTAATGAAGGGGGTGTTAAAGATTTGAATGTTGATTATTCGGTTGTTGGAGAGAGCCATGGTGCGGGGGAAGCTGGATTTGATGTTGTGGCTCCGAAAATGAATGGTGATAAGGGGGAAGGAGGTGCAGGTGATTCTTGTGGTAAAGTTGAATCGAGCTTGGATGTTGTTGAGAATACTGAGATGTCTAATACTAATGGTTTGAAGTTAGCGGCTGAGGATGTGAGTATTGAAAACGGACAGACTCATTCTTTTTTGGGAAATGGAATCGCCTCTCCTAAGAATAAAGAAGTGGTGGCTGAAGTTATCCCAAAAGATGATGGGATTGAGGAACCATGGGATGATGGCATTGAAGTCGAAAATTGGGAGGAAAGAGTTGATGGTGTACAGACAGAACAAGAGGTTGAGGAGGGTGAAGGAAGAAGTAAGAATCTGTTTGAGAAACAGACAGAACAAGAGGTTGTGGATGGTGCAAGAACAATTAAGAATCTATTTGAGAATGGTTCTGGTTCAGTATGTATAGACAATGAGTCCGAGGCAAAAACAAATGGTGAGACTGGTGCCGCCTACACAAGTAATATTGATACTAATGCTTCAGGTGACAAATCTGTGAATGATAGTATTGAAGTAGCAAGTGCTGAGACTTCATCTCCATTGGATAAATCTAGTTCCGGGGAAAAGGGAGAGACTGAAGGGGACAGTACTTGTTTAAAACAAGAGCAACAATTGGCTTCTTCGCCTACACAATTGGTTGTGGATGGTGCAGGAACAGGTAAGAATCTATTTGAGAATGGTTCTGGTTCAGTATGTATAGACAATGAGTCCGAGGCAAAAACAAATGGTGAGACTGGTGCCGCCTACACAAGTGATATTGAAACTAATGCTTCAGGTGACAAATCTGTGAATGATAGTACTGAAGTAGCAAGTGCTGAGTCTTCATCTCCATTGGATAAATCTAGTTCCGGGGAAAAGGGAGAGACTGAAGGGGACAGTTCTTGTTTAAAACCAGAGCAACAATTGGCTTCTTCGCCGAACTCAAATCCTGAGTCTACTGAAATTCGCAGCAATAGTGGCTCCCCTGGGGTAACTTCTAGAGAAAACGAGACAGTTAGAAATTCTAATGGAGGACATGATGTCCAACAGAGGCCTCAACCTAATAAGGAACTTGAGAAGCAGCAAAGCAGCAGAGTAAATGTAGATCCAGAGATTAAGGAAAATTCACATGTGGAAACAGAAGCTGAGGTAGTAAGTTCTGTTTCACCAACAGAGTCTAGAAGTAATCCTGCAGCATTACCACCTGCTCGTCCAGCAGGTCTTGGTCGTGCTTCTCCTCTTTTGGAACCTGCATCACGTGCTCCTCAACAGTCTCGTGTCAATGGGAATGGGTCTCACAATCAGTCTCAGCAAGCTGAGGACTCTACCACTGTAGAGACTGATGAGCATGATGAGACCCGTGAGAAGCTCCAGTTGATCAGGGTAAAATTTTTGAGGCTTGCACATAGACTAGGGCAAACCCCGCATAATGTTGTTGTTGCTCAGGTTTTATACAGGCTTGGATTGGCTGAGCAGTTGAGGGGCAGAAATGGAAGCCGTGTTGGTGCTTTTAGTTTTGATCGTGCCAGTGCCATGGCAGAACAGCTTGAGGCTGCTGGACAGGATCCACTTGATTTTTCTTGTACGATTATGGTTCTCGGTAAAAGTGGGGTTGGTAAAAGTGCAACGATCAATTCTATATTTGATGAAGTGAAATTTTGTACTGATGCATTCCAGATGGGGACAAAGAGGGTTCAAGATGTTGAGGGTTTGGTTCAGGGAATTAAGGTACGGGTGATTGACACTCCCGGTCTCTTACCTTCCTGGTCTGATCAAGCCAAGAATGAGAAGATCCTGAATTCTGTTAAGGCTTTCATCAAGAAGAATCCACCTGACATTGTACTATATCTTGATAGGTTGGATATGCAAAGCAGAGATTCTGGTGACATGCCTCTCCTGCGCACCATAAGTGATGTTTTTGGTCCATCGATTTGGTTTAATGCCATTGTGGGTTTGACTCATGCCGCTTCTGTTCCACCAGATGGCCCAAATGGCACTGCTTCTAGCTATGACATGTTTGTAACACAACGCTCTCACGTCATCCAGCAGGCTATTCGCCAAGCAGCTGGAGATATGAGGCTCATGAACCCTGTTTCTTTAGTTGAGAATCACTCTGCTTGCAGGACTAATCGGGCAGGCCAGAGAGTATTACCGAATGGCCAAGTGTGGAAGCCACATTTGTTGTTACTCTCATTTGCATCCAAGATTCTAGCAGAAGCAAATGCTCTTCTGAAGTTACAAGATAATATTCCTGGGAGACCATTTGCAGCTCGGTCCAAGGCTCCGCCATTACCATTTCTCCTTTCATCACTTCTGCAGTCAAGACCACAACCTAAGCTTCCTGAACAGCAGTATGGGGATGAAGAAGATGAAGATGATTTAGACGAATCATCGGATTCAGACGAAGAATCAGAGTATGATCAGCTTCCTCCCTTTAAGAGTTTGACTAAAGCTCAAATGGCTACGCTTAGTAAATCTCAGAAGAAGCAGTATCTCGATGAGATGGAGTACCGGGAGAAACTATTAATGAAAAAGCAAATGAAAGAGGAAAGAAAGAGACGTAAGATGTTTAAGAAATTTGCTGCAGAGATTAAAGATTTGCCTGATGGGTATAGTGAAAATGTGGAAGAGGAGAGTGGTGGACCTGCATCAGTTCCAGTTCCCATGCCAGATTTATCTCTACCTGCGTCTTTTGACTCTGATAACCCTACTCACCGCTACCGCTACCTTGATTCCTCCAATCAGTGGCTCGTTAGGCCAGTTCTGGAAACCCATGGGTGGGATCATGATATTGGTTATGAAGGTGTGAATGCAGAACGGCTCTTTGTTGTAAAAGACAAAATACCAATATCTGTCTCAGGTCAAGTGACAAAGGACAAGAAGGATGCTAATGTGCAGCTGGAAATGGCCAGCTCGGTTAAACATGGAGAGGGTAAATCAACTTCCCTAGGTTTTGACATGCAAACTGTTGGAAAGGAATTGGCTTATACTCTTCGAAGCGAAACGAGATTTAACAATTTCAGGAGAAACAAAGCTGCAGCTGGTCTTTCTGTAACACTCTTGGGTGATTCGGTTTCTGCAGGGTTGAAAGTCGAAGATAAGTTGATTGCTAGTAAATGGTTCAGAATGGTAATGTCTGGTGGAGCTATGACTAGTCGGGGAGATTTTGCTTATGGTGGTACTTTAGAAGCTCAGTTGAGAGATAAAGATTATCCGCTTGGCCGGTTTTTGACTACTCTTGGACTTTCTGTAATGGATTGGCACGGTGATCTTGCTATCGGAGGGAACATACAGTCTCAGATTCCCATTGGACGTTCCTCTAATTTAATTGCTCGTGCTAATCTGAATAATAGAGGAGCAGGGCAAGTAAGTGTCCGTGTAAACAGCTCCGAGCAGCTCCAACTTGCTATGGTTGCAATTGTTCCTCTCTTCAAGAAGCTACTTAGTTATTGTTACCCGCAAACACAATATGGACAATGATGAAGAAACATTTAGGCTGATTTCACTTCCATCCCTTTGCAATGGAGTATTAGGAAATGATTAGTCAAAAGAACACGTTAGAGTGAGTTTAAAAGGTACAAAACCTGATCTATATCTTGCTTGATCGCTGATCTCGTTCTTTTTTCGTTTTTCTGCAAACCCTCTTAATGAATTTTGCTGATGTTGATGTCCTTTGGTTTTTGAGCAGGAGCTGTCTGCTAGTAAAAGACCAATTGATGGACCAAAGCCTGTGTTTTGAAATAGCCAGAAACATAACAGGACGTTCCTTGTCTGATATATAATAATAAATAGTTCAGTGGTTGTTTTCTTCTATTTCTAAGACCTTGTGATGATCTCTCTCTTATGAATGAAGCATATCTATTTTTGTTCATGTCCCTCTCCAACCAATGATGCATTATATCTGTGAGATGTAAAAACTGATTTCTATGTTTGAATGATGTTTTATCATATCAAACAAAATTCCAATTCTAGTGCTCACGATCCTAGAACGTTAGGCTTTGTAACAACTAATTTTAATGCTTAGTATAAAGAGGGAATATAACAATAGTCCATAAATTCTCCAATGAATCCAGGTATAGACTTTTATAGTATTACAAAAGGACCCTAAAACAATGAAAGTGTAGAGTATGTAAGGAAGAAAAACACAACAATCAATTGCAGACTGTGAATCTGCAGGTCCCGGAATTAGCCTTAATGAAACGAATAGCGGTCATGAGAACATCATGCTGCGAATTCCCGAGGAGAGCCAAATTGGTATATGTGATCACAGAGATGGAATTATATGGAAATCCTAGAGAGTTGTATGAATTGAGTAATGCAGTTGTTGCCTCTCTTAGGAGTGTCTTATAGGCTTCTCCTCGCCCGTCCAGCGCTTCACGTACTGTCATATCAGTACCGTATCTCCTCCCGGCTACTAGCCCAAATGCAACCGCAACCTTCGTGTCTGGACCTATCACCTTCCAGTAGCATCTGTACTCAGGTTTCATCCACAACCTATATCACAAAGCCAAAACGTTAAAAAAATATTACTCTTCATATGGAATGTTAACTATACATAATAAGACCGAACTAAAAACCAAGCTTAGCGTAACCAAACCGAATAAATCAAAGTCTAGTAGTAAAATACTCATGAATATATATACCGAATTGGCAAAACACTTCATATATATACCGAATAGGCAAAAAATTTCAAACCAACAAAAAATTTGGTTTTAGTTGAAAAATCAAATTTTAAAACCAAATGGCTAAGCATAATTTGAAGTGCTATAAGGAATAAAAATGAAAGCTCACTCATGGAGCCAACAAATATGGAACCGAAAAACCGAAAGTCCAGCATTGATTTAAACTTTTGAAGTGTGCTATGGAATGAATCAGAGAGAAAGCTCACTGGTGAGAACAAGCTGATGGTTCTACAAATGGCATTGGAGGCAAAGGTGGAAGCTTAAACTGAGGAGGTGATGTAACTGGAGGAAGACTTATGACCGGAACCAGAGGATGAGGCAATGTAGCTGGAGGATCAGGACTTCTAACCGGGACCTTAGGAGGAGGTAATGTTGCTGGAGGATCAGGACTTATAACCGGGACCTTAGGAGGAGGCTTAACCGGGACCTGAGGAGGAGGCATGACCGGGACTTGAGGAGGAGGCATGACCGGAGCTGCGGGTGGTTTAGGACAAAAAGACCTTGGCTGAAGTGGCTGAGCAAGAAGCGCATCCGTAGCAAACGTTTCAATCCCAAAAAAGCTGAACATTAGTTTAAGTTTCTGTGCAGGACCTGAAGCAATGCTGCAGCTACTTGGGTCTTGTTGAGCTCCATTATCTGAAACTTGAGCATAACAGTTACTCAGATCCGGTGTACCATCAAATCTCATTACATAACCTCCAAGCCAATTAGTAGTCTCTTCTCTTGACATATAGACCTCTCCATTTTCATCAGAACATGTGACACTAACCTTGATTCCTGCAACAAATCAACAAACACATCTTAAGGAACACAGGCATAGACAGCAATGTAAAAATGTTAATTATTATTACCAGAGACAGGAAAATCAAACAAAGATCTCTCTCCATCCTTGCATTGGTCACAAAACACCGAGCCTGTAACCGTGGCATATCCAGTTACTTCATTCGCGGCTAAGCAGAGAACAAGAAAGGCTACAAAGAGAAGATTATTATGATGTGGATCCATTGATGCTCAAAAGCTATAAGCAATAAAGAAGAAGAAGAGAAATAAGTAGTCTTTAAAAGGCAGAGGATAAAAAGAGTAAATAAAAAGTTCCTCTCCAACCATCAACTGCTAAATATTAATTGAGGTTGTTGACAAAGACAAAAACATAACTAGTTTATGTGTATGAACATGAGAGTATCCGTACGAGTCAAGAACATTAATGTTTCAGCCTCCCAAAATTTTGTAATGGACTCTTAATGATCTCCCTAACCTTCTGTGCTGAGCAATAAATTTTGTTTTCTTTAAATATTTATTTTTTAATGGTTTTTTTGAAGGTTCTGGCTCGAACGCAATCAATACTATCAAGACTTTGTATGAATATGGTTGTGTCGAGCTGTTAAACTAATGTGAACAAAGTTCCACACACAACACGTGAAGTGTGAATAAAAAGAAATTTTACACGACCCTACCCGCACGTATTTTACAAATTTTAACATCGTCCATTGTTCTTGCAATTTCTTGGAGATGTTTGCCTATTTTCTTGATTTGAGGAGATAGATCTTGCAGTGTAGGAAAGTCATGCAATTTGTATTGGTAATGAGGGTTTTAAAAGATGTATGTTTTGTTCATGTAGAAGTGTTTTTCACATTAATGCTTCTTCCATGATGGTAACTAAATAGTTTAACAGGTACAACTTCATGATGGAACTATGGATCTACATGGGATGAAGGGTTTAAGGTGTAGTTTATCAGTCTTGCCTCTTGAATCATATGGGTTGATTTGGGCTATGCATTGTTTTGCTTGATGAGGCTCAATATCGCAATCACACACTGTTTAGATTCATCATATTTGGTACACATGATATCCAAAGATTCTTGAGTTTTGAATTAATTTATGAGAGTGATCATACCTCTTGGCAAGAAAATCTTAATATCTATAATAAATCTTAAAAAGTTTAATACATAATTGTTATAAATACACGATATTATTATAGCTTAACAAAACTTCCGCTGTAGCACAATGGCTAAATTCCTTCTTTGAATTTGAAAAATTCCGGGTTTGAAGCCCGGCAACGGAAATACTTTTTGTAAAAAATCTAAAAATCTGTAATAAATCTTAAAAAGTTTAATACATAATTGTATAAATACACGATATATTCATAGCTTAACAAAACTTCCGCTGTAGCACAATGGCTAAATTCCTTCTTTGAATTTGAAAAATTCCGGGTTCGAAGCCTGGCAGCGGAAATACTTTTTGTAAAAAATCTTAAATCTGTAATAAATCTTAAAAAGTTAATACATAATTGTTATAAATACACGATATATTCATAGCTTAACAAAACTTCCGCTGTAGCACAATGGCTTAATTCCTTCTTTGAATTTGAAAAATTTTGGGTTCGAAGCCCGGCAGCGGAAATACTTTTTGTAAAAAATCTTAAAATCTGTAATAAATCTTAAAAAGTTTAATACATAATTGTATAAATACACGATAGATTCATAGCTTAACAAAACTTCCGCTGTAGCACAATGGCTAAATTTCTTCTTTGAATTTGAAAAATTCCGGGTTCGAAGCTCGGCAGCGGAAATACTTTTTGTAAAAAATCTTAAATCTGTAATAAATCTTAAAAAGTTAATACATAATTGTTATAAATACACGATATATTCATAGCTTAACAAAACTTCCGCTGTAGCACAATGGCTTAATTCCTTCTTTGAATTTGAAAAATTCTGGGTTCGAAGCCCGGCAGCGGAAATACTTTTTGTAAAAAATCTTAAAATCTGTAATAAATCATAAAAGTTTAATACATAATTGTATAAATACACGATAGATTCATAGCTTAACAAAACTTCCGCTGTAGCACAATGGCTAAATTCCTTCTTTGAATTTGAAAGATTTCGGGTTCGAAGCCTGTCGGTGGAAATACTTTTTGTAAAAAATCTTAAAATCTGTAATAAATCTTAAAAACTTTAATACATAATTGTATAAATACACGATATATTCATAGCCTAACAAAACTTCCGCTGTAGCACAATGGCTAAATTCCTTCTTTGAATTTGAAAAATTCCGGGTTCGAAGCCCGGCAGCGGAAATACTTTTTGTAAAAAATCTTAAAATCTGTAATAAATCTTAAAAATATTAATACATAATTCTTATAAATACACGATATATTCATAGCTTAACAAAACTTCTACTGTAGCACAATGGCTTAATTCCTTCTTTGAATTTGAATAATTCCGGGTTCGAAGCCCGGCAGCGGAAATACTTTTTGTAAAAAATCTTAAAATCTGTAATAAATCTTAAAAAGTTTAATACATAATTGTATAAATACACGATAGATTCATAGCTTAACAAAACTTCCGCTGTAGCACAATGGCTAAATTCCTTCTTTGAATTTGAAAAATTCCGGGTTCGAAGCCCGGCAACGGAAATACTTTTTGTAAAAAATCTTAAAATCTTTAATAAATCTTAAAAAGTTTAATACATAATTGTATAAATACACGATATATTCATAGCTTAACAAAACTTCCGCTGTAGCACAATGGCTAAATTCCTTCTTTGAATTTGAAAAATTCCGGGTTCGAAGCCCGGCAGCGGAAATACTTTTTGTAAAAAATCTTAAAATCTGTAATAAATCTTAAAAATATTAATACATAATTGTTATAAATACACGATATATTCATAGCTTAACAAAACTTCTGCTGTAGCACAATGGCTTAACTCCTTCTTTAAATTTGAAAAATTCCGGGTTCGAAGCCCGACAGCGGAAATACTTTTTGTAAAAAATCTTAAAATCTGTAATATATCTTAAAATGTTTAATACATAATTGTATAAATACACGATAGATTCATAGCTTAACAAAACTTCCGCTGTAGCACAATGGCTAAATTCCTTCTTTGAATTTGAAAAAGTCCGGGTTCGAAGCGCGGCAGCGGAAATACTTTTTGTAAAAAATCTTAAATCTGTAATAAATCTTAAAAAGTTAATACATAATTGTTATAAATACCCGATATATTCATAGCTTAACAAAACTTCCGCTGTAGCACAATGGCTTAATTCCTTCTTTGAATTTGAAAAATTCCGGGTTCAAAGCTCGGCAGCGGAAATACTTTTTGTAAAAAATCTTAAAATCTGTAATAAATCTTAAAAATATTAATACATAATTGTATAAATACACGATAGATTCTTAGCTTAACAAAACTTCCGCTGTTGCACAATGGCTAAATTCCTTCTTTGAATTTGTAAAATTCCGGTTTCGAAGCCCGGCAGCGTAAATAATTTTTGTAAAAAATCTTAAAATCTGTAATAAATCTTAAAAGTTTAATACATAATTTTATAAATACACGATAGATTCATAGCTTAACAAAACTTTCGCTGTATCACAATGGCTAAATTCCTTCTTTGTATTTGAAAAATTCCGGGTTCGAAGCCCGGCAGCGGAAATACTTTTTGTAAAAAATCTTAAATCTATAATAAATCTTAAAAAGTTAATAAATAATTGTTATAAATACCCGATATATTCATAGCTTAACAAAACTTCCGCTGTAACACAATGGCTTAGTTCCTTCTTTGAATTTGAAAAATTCCGGTTTCGAAGCCCGGCAGCGGAAATACTTTTTGTAAAAAATCTTAAAATCTATAATAAATCTTAAAAATATCAATACATAATTGTATAAATACACGATAGATTCTTAGCTTAACAAAACTTCCGCTGTAGCACAATGGCTAAATTCCTTCTTTGAATTTGAAAAATTCCGGTTCCGAAGCCCGGCAGCGTAAATAATTTTTGTAAAAAATCTTAAAATCTGTAATAAATCTTAAAAGTTTAATACATAATTTTATAAATACACGATAGATTCATAGCTTAACAAAACTTCCGCTGTAGCACAATGGCTAAATTCCTTCTTTGAATTTGAAAAATTTCGGGTATAAGCCCGTCAGCGGAAATACTTTTTGTAAAAAATCTTAAATCTGTAATAAATCTTAAAAGGTTTAATACATAATTGTTATAAATACACGAAAGATTCATAGCTTAACAAAACTTCCGCTGTAGCACAATGACATTCCTTCTTTGAATTTGAAAAATTCCGGGTTCGAAGCCCGGCAGGGGAAATACTTTTGTTAAAAAATCTTAAAATCTGTAATAAATCTTAAAAATATTAATACATAATTGTATAAATACACGATAGATTCATAGCTTAACAAAACTTCCGCTGTAGCAAAATGGCTAAATTCCTTCTTTGAATTTGAAAAATTCCGGGTTCGAAGCCCGGCACCGGAAATACTTTTTGTAAATAATCTTAAAATCTGTAATAAATCTTAAAAAGTTTAATACATAATTGTATAAATACACGATATATTCATAGCTTAACAAAACTTCCGATGTAGCACAACTTCTAAATTCCTCCTCTGAATTTGAAAAGTTCCGGGTTCGAAACCCTGCAGCGGAATTACTTTTTGTAAAAAATCTAAAATCTGTAATAAATCTTAAAAACTTTAATACATCATTGTATAAATACACGTTATATTCATAGCTTTACAAAACTTCCGCTGTAGCACAATGGCTAAATTCCTTCTTTGAATTTGAAAAATTCCGGGTTCGAAGCCCGGCAGCGGAAATACTTTTGGTAAAAAATCTTAAAATCTGTAATAAATCTTAAAAATATTAATACATAATTGTATAAATACACGATAGATTCATAGCTTAACAAAACTTCCGCTGTAGCACAATGGCTAAATTCCTTCTTTGAATTTGAAAAATTCCGGGTTCGAAGTTCGGCAGCGGAAATACTTTTTGTAAAAAATCTTAAATCTGTAATAAATCTTAAAAAGTTAATACATAATTGTTATAAATACCCGATATATTCATAGCTTAACAAAACTTCCGCTGTAGCACAATGGCTAAATTCCTTCTTTGAATTTGAAAGATTCCGGGTTCGAAGCCCGGCAGTGGAAATTCTTTTTGTAAAAAATCTTAAAATCTGTAATAAATCTTAAAAATATTAATACATAATTGTATAAATACACACTAGATTCTTAGCTTAACAAAACTTCTGCTGTAGCACAATGGCTAAATTCCTTCTTTGAATTTGTAAAATTCCGGTTTCGAAGCCCGGTAGCGTAAATAATTTTCGTAAAAAATCTTAAAATCTGTAATAAATCTTAAAAAGTTTAATACATAATTGTATAAATATACGATATATTCATAGCTTAACAAAACTTCCGCTGTAGCACAATGGCTAAATTCCTTCTTTGAATTTGAAAAATTCCGGGTTCGAAGCCCGGCAGTGGAAATACTTTTTGTAAAAAATCTTAAAATCTGTAATAAATCTTAAAAATATTAATACATAATTGTTATAAATACACGATATATTCATAGCTAAACAAAACTTCTGTTGTAGCACAATGGCTTAATTCTTTCTTTAAATTTGAAAAATTCTGGGTTCGAAGCCCGGCAGCGGAAATACTTTTTGTAAAAAATCTTAAAATCTGTAATAAATCTTAAAAAGTTTAATACATAATTGTATAAATACACGATAGATTCATAGCTTAACAAAACTTCCGCTGTAGCACAATGGCTAAATTCCTTCTTTGAATTTGAAAAATTCCGGGTTCGAAGTTCGGCAGCGGAAATACTTTTTGTAAAAAATCTTAAATCTGTAATAAATCTTAAAAAGTTAATACATAATTGTTATAAATACCCGATATATTCATAGCTTAACAAAACTTCCGCTGTAGCACAATGGCTAAATTCCTTCTTTGAATTTGAAAAATTCCGGGTTCGAAGCCCGGCAGTGGAAATTCTTTTTGTAAAAAATCTTAAAATCTGTAATAAATCTTAAAAATATTAATACATAATTGTATAAATACACAATAGATTCTTAGCTTAACAAAACTTCTGCTGTAGCACAATGGCTAAATTCCTTCTTTGAATTTGTAAAATTCCGGTTTCGAAGCCCGGTAGCGTAAATAATTTTCGTAAAAAATCTTAAAATCTGTAATAAATCTTAAACGTTTAATACATAATTGTATAAATACACGATAGATTCATAGCTTAACAAAACTTCCGCTGTAGCACAATGGCTAAATTCCTTCTTTGAATTTGAAAAATTTCGGGTATAAGCCCGTCAGCGGAAATACTTTTTGTAAAAAATCTTAAATCTGTAATAAATTTTAAAAGGTTTAATACATAATTGTTATAAATACACGATAGATTCATAGCCTAACAAAACTTCCGCTGTAGCACAATGGCTAAATTCCTTCTTTGAATTTGAAAAATTCCGGGTTCGAAGCCCGGCAGCGGAAATACTTTTGGTAAAAAATCTTAAAATCTGTAATAAATCTTAAAAATATTAATACATAATTGTATAAATACACGATAGATTCATAGCTTAACAAAACTTCCGCTGTAGCACAATGGCTAAATTCCTTCTTTGAATTTAAAAAATTCCGGGTTCGAAGCCCGCAGCGTAAATACTTTTTGTAAAAAATTTTAAAATCTGTAATAAATCTTAAAAAGTTTAATACATAATTGTATAAATACACGATATATTCATAGCTTAACAAAACTTCCGATGTAGCACAACTGCTAAATTCCTCCTCTGAATTTGAAAAGTTCCGGGTTCGAAACCCGGCAACGGAAATACTTTTTGTAAAAAATCTTAAAATCTTTAATAAATCTTAAAAAGTTTAATACATAATTGTATAAATACACGATATATTCATAGCTTAACAAAACTTCCGCTGTAGCACAATGGCTAAATTCCTTCTTTGAATTTGAAAAATTCCGGGTTCGAAGCCCGGCAGCGGAAATACTTTTTGTAAAAAATCTTAAAATCTGTAATAAATCTTAAAAATATTAATACATAATTGTTATAAATACACGATATATTCATAGCTTAACAAAACTTCTGCTGTAGCACAATGGCTAAATTAAAATTCCTCCTTTGAATTTCAAAAATTCCGGGTTTGAAGCCCGACAGTGGAAATACTTTTTGTAAAAAATTTAAAATCTGTAATAAATCTTAAAAAGTTTAATACATAATTGTATAAATTCACGATATATTCATAGCATAACAAAACTTCCGCTGTAGCACAATGGCTAAATTCCTTCTTTGAATTAGAAATTTGAATTAGAAATTTTCTGGGTTCGAAGCCCGGCAGCGGAAATTCTTTTTGTAAAAAATCTTAAAATCTGTAATAAATCTTAAAAACTTTAATACATAATTGTATAAATACACGATAGATTCATAACTTAACAAAACTTCCGCTGTAGCACAATGGCTAAATTCCTTCTATGAATTTGAAAAATTCCGGGTTCGAAGCCCGGCAGCGGAATTTTTTTTTGTAAAAAATCTTAAAATCTGTAATAAATCTTAAAAAGTTTAATACATAATTGTATAAATACACGATATATTCATAGCTTAACAAAACTTCCGCTGTAGCACAATGGCTAAATTCCTTTTTTGAATTTGAAAATTTCCGGGTTCGAAGCCCGGCAGCGGAAATATTTTTTGTAAAATATCTTAAAATCTGTAATAAATCTTAAAAAGTTTAATACTTAAATGTATATATGCATGATATATTCCTAAATCATAAAAACTTCCGCTGTAGCACTATGGCTAAATTTCTCTTCTGAATTTGGAAAATTCCGGGTTTAAAGCCCGGCAGCGGAAATACTTTTTGTAAAAAATCTTAAAATCTCTAATAAATTTTAAAAAGTTTAATACTTAAATGTATATATGCATGATATATTCATAAATCATCAAAACTTCCGCTGTAGCACTATGGCTAAATTCCTCTTCTGAATTTGGAAAATTCCGGGTTCAAAGCCTAGCTCATTAAAACTTCTGCTGTAGCACAATGGTTAAATTCCTCCTTTGAATTTGAAAAATTCTGGGTTCGAAATAATTTTTGTTTTAGTTTTCTATTAATGTTCTATCGATCAAGGGTTTAAGGCGTTGTTTATCAGTTTTGCACCTAGATTCATATGGGTTGATTTGGGTAATTCATTGTTTGATGAGGCTCAATATCACAATCGCATACTGTTTATATAAGATTCATCATATTGGATACAATCTACGAGTAAAACAAAAAATGTCAAGACCATAACCTCTTCCCAAGAAAATCTTGTAGTAATAATTCATGTTTCTTTTATCAACATTTTTGCTTTCATTTGGTTAATTACGTATATAGCAAACGTTTTTTATTAATCAATAAAAAGTGTGTTTGTTGTAAATAAAAATAACACTCTCATTCTCATTTCTGCACCCTCTCATTCTCTTACCATGGCATATACTTGCAAATGCAGCAGCAATTCGCACATCGTAGAGCTAAAATATGCAATTGGGCCTCGAAATCAAGAGTAAAATCTATAATGGGCCTTCACTACAAATTCATACTTGGGGCTCTCTGGTTTTGCTTTCTTCCTCGTGTTCAAAACATGACCACATAGAAAAAGACCCAACTTTTCACTAAGAAAATATCAATAAAGTTTTAACCTTTTTTCCATGGACGCTCTATGATACCTAAAAGTCCGACCAATCACATCCATTTCATTTTCTAGTTCATAAAAATCATTTTCTTTTTGTCGCATAGTCCAAAATATCATTACTTCACCATATCCAATAAGAACCAAAGTCTACTTCTCATATATATTTTTATATATGATGGTGCTTCGTGCAGTCCAATAATATCCAAATTACAAATCTGTCTACATCTCAATTTTGATGGTTTATACGAAGCTTGACAATTCTAAGATGCTTAATAACAAGAAGCAATAATAATAGCCTAAAGATTTATTCTCATTATTATTCAATGGTAGCAACCAAACTCAAAGTTCACAAAAGCAAGAAACATCAAAAACACAAAACATGAAAAGAAAACAACACAAAGCTACCATTGTAGATCATCATCAACCTCTCACTCTCTCTCTCTCAGACAGATCTAAGAAATCTGACCACAATCAGCAATAACAACAGGCTTAGAAGTTCTTCCAGAGTCAGATCCAACCTTCTCAATATCTCTAACAACATTCAATCCTTCAACAACTTGACCAAACACAACATGTTTCCCATCGAGCCATGAAGTCTTCTCAGTACAAATAAAAAACTGAGATCCATTAGTGTCGGCACCAGCGTTAGCCATAGACAAAATACCTGGTCCTGTGTGTTTCTTGATAAAGTTCTCATCTTTGAACTTCGATCCATAGATAGATTCACCTCCGGTACCATTCCCAGCGGTGAAATCACCTCCTTGACACATGAATTTCGGAATCACACGGTGAAAGCTTGACCCTTTGTAGTGTAATGGCTTACCAGATTTTCCGATTCCTTTCTCTCCGGTACAGAGAGCTCTGAAATTCTCGGCGGTTTTTGGTGTTGTGTCGGCGAAAAGCTCCATCACGATACGACCAGCTGGTTGACCACCGACGGCCATGTCGAAGTAAACTTTAGGGTTTGGTGCCATTTTTTTTTTTGAGATTGATTGGAGAAGAAGATTAGGTTTTGTGATTGTGTGAAAGAAATTAGGGTTTTGGTAGTGTTTTATATAGAGGATGAAGGATTTTGTTTGACCGTTGATTTAGACACGTGGAAGAAGATTAAAAGGGTTTGTGTTAACTGTGGTTAGTGTTGAATCTGACTAGGGTTAATAGTTGCGTGGATCCGAGGCAGAGAATATTGTGTGTTTTTTTCTTTACCTTTTTTACTGGATTAATAGATAATGACTAGAATACGCTGTCGTTTCATTGATTTACTTACAGGCCAGGAATAGTTAAGCCCAATATCGTAACAAAAAAGCCCATTGGTTTTGGGGAAAAAGGATGATCCCCATGCTTTAGTTGTACCATCGTGGTCACGAATAATCCATCCACCATTTGTTTGGTTAGTAAGGATATCAAACTTGGCATCAAAATTGCATTTGAGATATCGGAATGGAGGTTGTGACCAGGATGATGATATATTCGTTGGAAGATCGGTACCCGTGTTTAATGGCGGTCTATTCTCATTTGTTTCTAACTATTCCCTTACGTCCGCCTTCGCTTTCATACTAGCCTTTGAAGGGCTACTTCTAATTTTGTATTCAAATTTGTTGGACTATTATTAAGTTCTAAAAATATGTAATAACGCTTAAATGTGTAATACATAAATCTCGATATATTCATAGCTTAACAAAGGTTCTATTGTAGCACAATAAATTGAGAAACCCTCACTTTGCCCAATTTCGTAACAATCAAATGAGGTTTATCTTGAACTATTATTAAGCTCTAAATATATGTAGTAAATCTTAAAAGTTTAATACATAAATATATATATTTTGATATATTCATAGCTTAACAAAAGTTTGGTTAAATTTCTCCTAAGATTCAGTAAAATTCAAAGTTCAAAAACTAGCAAAGAAAAATTAATTTTTGTTTTAGTTTTCTACTTTAAAATAAAAATGTTTACATAATAAATTGAGAAAGCCTCACTTTGACCAATTTCGAAACAATTAGATGACGTTCATCTTGATATATTATTAAGCTCTAAAAATATGTAGTAAATCTTAAAAGTTTAATCTATAAATGTATATATCTTGATATATTCATATATGTTAACAAAAGTTCCGTTGTAGCACAATGGTTAAATTTCTCTTTAAAATCAGAAAAATTCCGGGTTCGAAGCCTGGCAGCGGAAAATTAGTTTTTGTTTTAATTTTGTACTTAAAAAAAAATCTTTACAAAATTAATTGAGAACACCTCACTTTACTCTTTGTGAAACTACTATAAACATCATAAACGATATTTTTTCCTTAAAAACGTCACTCTAATCTCTGACCCTCAGAAAAAAAAAAATATATATATTTACTTTATCTGAAACTACAAACATCATACAGTAAAACCTCTATAAATTAATAATGTTGGGACCATGAAATTTTATTAATTTAGAGAGGTATTAATTTATCGATAAATTAATAATTATTAATTTATAGAGAGATTTTACTAATTTGGTAATTTCTTCAAAAATTTATATCTAAAAATAAATTTTTTTCTTTATAAGCAATATCTTTTTAAAACCAATTACAAGTAGAGAAACAATTATTAAGTTTAAAAAACAACACAAATTTTTTTCGAATAATAGAGTCATATTTCGTTAAATATTTTACATATAATATTTTAAATATATATCATAGTAATTCATATATTACATATATAAATTTATATCATATATATATTAAGTTAAATATGCATATATATATATATATATTAAGTTAAATATACATACATATATATATTGATGAGTTTATACAATTATTAATTTATGATATAGATGGGACTATATGTTTACATGAGATTTTCAAAAAAATTATTATCTTATTAATTTATCGATTTATATCATATTTTACACTGGTCCCAACTCGGGACCGGAAGAATTTATTAATTTAGAGAGGTTATTAATTTATAGAGTATTAATTTATAGAGGTTTTACTGTACTTGTTTTTTTTTGTTTATATGTATGTTGTTTGTAGGAGGGACGTCGGTAATATTTATCACAAACGATTAATACCTTGAGATTTAAAGATAAATCTTACAATCTACTAAATCACTTAAACATTCTTCAAATTCACCTAAAATCTCATCAATTCTAAAATCCACCAAATGATTCAAAATCCATATTCCAAAACATCCCTTAAATTTCATGTCTTTGTTCTCTTATTCTTTTTTCAAGATTAGAAAAAGTTGTGCACACGGAGTTTTATCTAAGTTTAGAAAATTCCATGATTCGTTCTATCATTCTATCGATTAATGTATAAATTATAAAAGGGTCTCGAGTATCCAAACTAATATATCAGATTCACAAATCGCATTCTAACTGCATAGCCCAAATTTCTCTATCTCTATTAGTAGAGATAGAGATATATACCTTCACATAGCATAATAATAGTCTAATGAAACAACTCTCAAATTTTAAACTTTGGACAATACGATCTAATACAAAACAATAGGATCTTGAGTATCCAAATAAAAAAATTAAATCTGTATTGCTAATTAATGATTTTTTTTTTCTAGTTTTCTTTACTATGTTTATGAAATTTGGAAATGGGAATTGTGCTTTTAAAACAAAAGAAAACTTGCACCATCTATAGCTAGAGAGAAAGAGAAAAGCTTTAACGATTATGTGAAGTTACTCAAGGAAGGAGGATCTCTACCAAAAAGTGTGAGATTTGAGCTTTATTATGATAGACCTCACAAAACAATAATGAAATATCTAGACCCGTAAATTGTAATTAAATGTGTCACAAAATTTAGAAAACTAAAACACACCACAAGTTTGAAAAGGCAATTGTTGTTTATGGTGCAGACTGCAGTGTGGAGTGAAATGAGATGAGACAAAATAGGCAATGAAAAGAACGTAGCACAAAAGCAAACTAAGACTGATTTGGAAATACCAAAACAAATGAGATCAGAGGCAATAAATTTGAGAGTAAATAAAGTTCATTAATTACCGGAGCAAAGTGATTCTTCTAAAATCAATACAATAAAAACACTAAGAGTCTCTCCATGCCTGACACCTCAGCCCTCAGCTTTTTCATGTATTCTGGAGCACACACATCAGTTAAATGACTTCACCAATCAAAATATAACAAATAATACAGCTCAGCTAAAAATTGGCCAAGCTGGACACATTGTTCTCTTCTCTCTGATGATACACTCGATTTCATCTTCATCTTTGTAGACACAATTCTTCACAAAGTAGCGAAACTGTTTGTCTCCTCCGCATCTTCTTCCATATCTGTGACGAGATGCTTGTGAGAATCATCACCGTATTGATGATTTCTCTTTATCTTCGGTGAGTTTTGGTGGGTTTGGTTTGAAAAAGAGTATCTCTTGTCTGGAGCTTAAGAGATAAAAGCCTCTTAGAAGTGTATTCCATGGAAAACATATCGTTTTCGGTTATGCTCAAGACGAGAGCTTCAAAAGGAGCTTCCGATCACCAGCCATCACATCTCAGGTAAATTTGATTTCTTGTGTTTTCATTTTTGTTTGTCCCAAAATTTTATAATCCATTACATGTGAGATCTAATTAGAAAGATCTTGAGAGCTAATTGTTGAAGAAACGTTTTTTGAATATTAATTTTGTAGTGAATTATGGCTTGATGAGAAGATTTTGGTTTAGGGTTCATGTGTTTTCAATTTCATCTGTTGAGTTTTTTGGATCTGTGAAAATATGAGTATGAAATGTGTAAATTTGCAGACAACGCCGAGGATTGGAACAGCTCAGAAGTGGTGGAAGAAAGGTCTGAAAGAAAACATGAGAGAGATCTCTTCAGCTCAAGAACTCGTTGACTCCCTCACCAACGCTGGTGATAAGCTTGTTGTTGTTGATTTCTTCTCACCTGGCTGTGGCTGCAAGGCTCTCCACCCTAAGGTATCAATCCACTTCTTTAACTGTAGCTTGGGACTTTTGATTTTGGAAACGAACAAAATTTCTAACAATACTGGTTTATGATTGTTGCAGATATGTCAGTTGGCAAAGATGAAACCTTGGTGTGCAGTTTCTTCAGGTGAATTACGAGGAACATAAGTAGATGTGTTATAGCCTGGTTTCATGTTCTCCCGTTTTTCCGATTCTAGGGTCGTGTTTCCAGCTTTAGCTGTACCAATGCCACGGTTCGTTCTCATTCTCTTAAAACATGAGACAACCGATTACAACCATGTTTGGTTTGGTTTTGATCTTGATTTGTTTTATATATTGGTACATCTAATCTGAGGAATTGGTTTTAGGTTATGTGAGCTCCATAAGTTCATCAAATGATCAGTTCCAAAATACAATCATCTCTAAATAACGGTTGTAGCATATATTTTACACATACTTTCTCTACTCTCATTGTTGTTTGTTAAGGGAACTTACAAACAAAATTCATTTGTGAGAAATTCATTCGTTACTAATTGTATGTTCATCCTTGATGTTAATGTAATGAATTGTTCTCAATATTCGACAGTGTTCAGTTATTAGTGATGAGAAGGATCAAAAGGTTCGAAACACTTTATGTTACCTGACAATTTTAGCTGTGTACAAGATCAATCCATCGCCATGGAAGAAGATCTCATCATCATAGAAGAAGATCTTGTCGGATAAAAACGAAGTGTCTCGGTCCTTTCACAAAACCCATCATCATGTTCGATCATCTGTCTCATTTTGTGATGTAATAAGCATAATTGGGAAAGATAAAGATCATGAGCACATTTGCATCCATAAAAAGAAGCAGCTTGATGTTACAAGCTTCAAGATCAGCCCTCTCCCTCCATTTGTGTCTTACACATTACATGTGTTTGAGTCTCATCAAGTTAATCCTATGTTGGCACCTTATGATCCAACGAAGAATTACATGTCAACAAGGCCCCAATTTCATTTCAATTATAAGCAAAATCCAAAAATTTAGCATCATTTTAATGAGTGTAGGCATCTTGATGAGGGTTTGTTTTTCCTCTTAAAACGTTTCTGCTCCTTATTATTATGAATTATTCATCTTATGTTTTTGGTGGATCACTAAGTTTCAATATGCAATATGTAAGGCTACTGAGATTTGGTGTTATTCATTCATATAATTTGAAATATGAATTTCTTACTTTTTGTTGTTTATTATATGTTTTTGTGCTATGATGGTTACTGTGCACTGACTTGGACCGTGGAGCGATAAAATATAAATTATGAATGAAAGGACCAATGAGAATGGCATAACTGATTTGAAATGGTTACGTGTTAAATATACACAAACTATTGATTAAGTATTGACTTTTTAAAATTAAAGTATTGATTTTTTTGTCTAAATTAGAATTAAGCACAATTTAAAAAAATATCCCGCAGCGTAGCGCGAGTTTTAAACCTAGTTTTGATTAAAAAGAAGATGTTAACTACGTTTAACCGCAACTATATCGTTTCATTAACTATGGGCTATGAACAGTCAGGCCCAGTTTCGTAGTAAAAGGCTCAAGTCAACAAATCAGATGAGGTTTACCTTAGACTATTATTATGCTCTAATAACTCTTAAAAGTTTAATAACAAATCATGTAAGCACAATATAGTTAATAACAAATCATAATTTAACTTTGAGGTAACCGTTGTGCTACATGATTTAACAAAAGTTCTGCTGTAGCACAACGGTTAAATTTCTCTCCAACATATGGAAAATTTCGGGTTCAAAGCCCGGCAGCGGAATACAATTAATCTAATGATTTTTCAACTTTTCTTTACTATGTTCATAAACTTTGAAAAGAGTATTATGCTTTTTAAACAAAAGAAAACAATTCTGACAAATTACAAACGAAAAAGAAAAATTGTTTCCTAGCAACATCTATAGCTAGAAAAAAAACAAAAGCATTACAGATTCTGTGAAGTTATCTCTACCAACAACTGCAACGTTAGTATCGTTCGTATGTTTTCGGTTTCTTATCTCAAGTCCCCTAACAAAGCGTGTGAGATTTGCTCTTAATCTACTTCTTCTTCTTTGACTTACTCGATGATTGAGTGTACGAAGTACCCTGCATTACGCAATACATTGAGAGCAATGTATCAAATACCAAAATGCTCAAAAAAGTAAAAAACCAGTATGGACAAGTTCTTAGGTCTTTTTTGACGAATACCTCAAGCCATTCATCATGCGAAGCATTTTTAGTTGCGGTTCCAACTTCAACTTTTGGTGCTCTCTTTGTTTTCTGCGCGAAGAATACATAGTAACCATTCTCAAAATAAGTACCAAAAGAAGAGAAAATGACACATGGAATGGAAAGTGTGATAAGATAGCGAAATAAGATGTACCTTAGTCATATGCTTCAAACCATTTTGGATATATATGGCTAGAAGAATGATAACAAAAATCAAAAGGCCACTAAGGAAGACTGACTCCATCCTGAAGAGAGGACCGTCTTCAACAACTTCGATAGTTCCATTGTAAAAGGTGCTTTGGTATGGCTTACCATCTATCTCATAGATGATGGTGCCAACTAAATCAAAAGCACCCGCCTGCACAACAATGGTTAGCTCGGATTCTTTTCTATATTTTATAATCATTTTGGAGAGTAAAAAGAACTATATGATAAACAAACATACCTGGAGGAACTTGCTGACAGCAAAAACATATGGGAAGGTAGCTTGAGCGGAAGTTGGCACAGATGCGTTGCTGAAACTCTACAAATACAAGATACTACTTAATGGCAGAATAGGAAAAGAGGTGAAATCTCTGTGTTCAGCAAAGCTATGGCCTAGAGAGACGACCAAAGAAAGTAGCTAGGTATAAAAGATAGATGAGCATGATTAAAGGCAAGAGAGAGGCTTTCTTGAATTCTGAAACAGAGAAGAAATAAGTGTAGGTGTTGTTATAAACTAATGATAGACCTAACAAAGAGAGAAAATATAATACCGAGTTGTAATCAAAGAGAATGATAGACCGGTAAGTTATATAATGCAATGGGAATTGAAAAAGATGCTTCGAAAACAAAATCACGAAACTGGCTTCGAATTGTAAATGTTTTTGGTCCAGAGTGAGGGAGAGACATGAGATGAAACAAAAACAAGCAATAAAAGTACCTAACAACAGCAAATAAATGTGACTAACCGAGGTCAAAAACGTAGATGAGCAAGATTTAAAAGGTAGAGAAGGACAAGGAACCAACAATAGGAAGCAAGATCATTAATTACCAGAGCAGTGAGATTCTGAACAGCATTTTGATCAAAAGGAAGATATAAACTGCCTTTAACAGCAACAATATCTACATTGGATTGACCTATTCATATAACCCAACACAAAATTAGAAACTTTATTAGCTAACTTTCAAGTAATCATTTGATGAAAAATCAATTTCATTACCATCATTTTTCATTCCAACAAGCAGCTCAGTCTCAATTCCAGCTTTTATTACTATAGAAAATCAGACAAAACCAGGATTAGCAGAACACACAAGATAATTGGGAAGAACCCTAATTTCAGAAACAGAGTAAAAATCTGTACTTTTTGCACTGTTTTTGGGGAAAACGCAAAGGGTTTCAACTCCAGGAGCTGAGCTAAGTTCCAATCCAAATACTTCCTCTGCATCACTCTCTTCTTCACTAACATCAGAAACTTCAAAGCCAGTATCTTCCGAATCCGATTGGCACAAAGCAACTAATAGCAAACAAAACCCATCATAATGAATTTAACAAAGATCATGCCAGAAAATGGATGAACAAGATCTATAGCTATGGAGGAGCAGAGAAAGTTGTTACCTTTGAGGAAAGGTGAAGCAAGTAGAAGGAAAGCGAGGAAGAGAAGTCTAGTACTTGTCGTCATGATGGTTTTTGAGATTGGTCTTGTTGAATTGATCGTCGTGGGGTTGAAGTAAGGGCGAAGAAAGCAAGAAGACAAAGGTGGTTTTGTCTTTTTGACGTGTTTTATTCTTTCTTCACCGGCGTTGACGAAGAACGACATGTGATGATGTAGATCGGACTTGTAAACGACGTCGTTTAGGCTTGCCAATTTAGAAACACATTGCTCGTGTTATATAGGCTTATAGCATACTAATATGTCCTGATGACAAAAAAAAAAAAAAAAGCATACTAATATGTCCCATTTTTTACAACATTTTAGTACAAAGTTTTGTATTGTTGTGAAGATTGATTTCTCAATCTAGTCGATTATTTTGCACTCGATGAATTGTAATGGTTGAAGAACTTCTACGGATTCAATTAATTTTTATTTTTTTTAACGGTTCGCCGAAAAATATATTTCTTAATCCATGATCTCCTAGCTCGAATTTGAACACTTATTCATTTCACAAATTCATCATGTTTTTTTGTTAGTTACAACTTCTTTATATATATATGAAAGAAGAATATCCTAAAAGATTAATTTGCCCCTTAAAAGGTTATATGTTGAAGCTCGGCTTGTGTCTCACACATGTCGAGCTTCAATTAACCAAAGTATCATAATTATGGCCTAGGTAACCTATAATCTCTTGATTTTTTGACAATTAGGGACAGAAATATGGCAAAACCAGAATATTCTATGAGCAGCTGCGTTTAGGTTCTGTTCCTTGGCCGTAAGGAATCTACACATACATGATGTTGACTTTTTCATTTTCTCACAACAGCCTTTAGGCAATTTGCCTCCGCGACCGTTAACAAGAAAAGGTTCGACGCAAGGTAGAAGCTCCAGATTGCAAAATGGTAGCTCTTTTTTGGCACCAACGACTTTGATCGGAGCAGGAAATGATGCCAAGATCATAATGATGGTGACGAGTATCCATGGAATGATCTTCATGTCTAATGAATTAGTAACTCGAAATCACAATCAAAATAAGATGAGTTTACTTTGTAGAAATAATCTTTGTTTTCTTCATTTTGTTTTAGGTGTCCTTAAATAGAAAATTGAGAAACAAAACAATATGGAAAGTTGGAGAGAAGGGAGGATGGTTATCCTATTGTTAGCTCTGTTTATGTGGAGTTTGATTCATTAAGGACCTCATCACGTGTCGTCAGCTGCTCATCTATCTCCTAGATATAGGACCCAAACTATACCATATGAAAGTATAAACTAGTATAGACTTGGATGACCAAAGTTGGAGTCAATTATATACACAGTGAAGTATATACATCGCAACTAGAACGCAAATTCTACAACACAATGCAAAAACTGAAATAGACAGAAATAATAACTTAAATCCATTCACAAAATATCTGCTTGAAGAACCATCTTAAATGGAAAGTAGAATAGAACTGACACAGCCACAAGAAATCTACCAATTAATGGATTGATCCATGCAGTGGCCCTGAGCACATCCACTTGAAGTAATGGTTTGTGGCCCCCAAATTTTTTGTTGCAAAATGAGGCCCCCAAAAATATTTTTTGTTGCAAAGAGAGGCCCCATTTTCTTGAAATTTTGAGATTTGGTATCAGTTTTTAAAATTTATCTATAAAACCCAACAAATTTTTTCTTTTTTGCTGGGCCCCATATTGTTCAGGGCCGGCCCTGGATCCATGGAGGCAAAGGTTCGAAGCTTGAATGGTCAGATGGATGAAGGTAGTGATGGAGATGAAGTTTTGAATGAATCCACACTCAACATACAATTTAACAAATAACTTACTACTTTAGTTGTGTTAAACAACTGTATAGCCATAATACAGTAAGGCTTCTCACCGTACAGCGTATATACAACATGTACGACCGTATTTTAGAACATTGCCTTTGAGAAAAAGTGAGGCAAGGAGAAGAAATTCAAAGAAGAGAAGTCTAATCCTTGTCGTCATGATGGTTTTGAGATTGGTCTTGAATTGATTGTCGTGGGTTGAGGGAGAAGAAAGCAAGAAGACAAAGGTGGTTTTGTCTTTTTGACGTGTTTTATGTTTTTTTTCACCGACGTTGACGAAGAACGACATGTGATGTAGATCGAACTAGTAAACGACGATGTTTTCACTTGCCAATTTAGAAACAGACATTACTAGCAGAGATCGATAACTCGACTGGAAAGGTGGCAGCTAGAACAAGTAAAAATATTAAAGCCTTTAATTTAAAGGCTGGTCCAGATTTAGGAAGATGTATAGGTTTCAGCCAGAACTTTCTAGTTTACCACAAAGGAAAAAACAAAAAAAAAGAGAAACGGACATTATTCACAAGTGACATAAGCATACTAATATGTGTCCCATTTTTAACAACATTTTAGTAGAAAATTTTGCATTTGTTGTGTGAAGTTTGATTTCTCAGTCTAGTCGATTATTTTGCATTTTGAAAAAAATCTCGAACAAATTTTAATGGTCGAAGAATATATGCGGAGTCGATTATTTTTTATTTTTATGTTTCATCGAAAAATATACTTTATCCTTTAGCATGTATTTGGGCACTTATTCTTTTCACAAATTCATCATGTTTCTGTGTTAGTTTTTTTTTTTCTTACAGCAAAAATAGTTCATCCATTCAATCTAAAAACAGACGATTTTCTTCAAGAGAGAACCAGTCCGGAGTTGCAGAGGTTAAATGAGAAAAAATAGAACCACGTGATCGTGCATTTTTTGCAAGACAGTCAGCACGAGTATTGTTACAGCGTGGAATAAAGACTAAAGTAAAAGAGGGAAAAGATGACTTCAACGAGCTAAAATCTTCTAACTCTGATGAAAAAGCAGGCCACTCATCGGGAGTGTCTAAAACCTGGGTTAACTCCGTACAATCTGTCTCAAAAGCAACGTCAAATAGAGAAAGTGAGATAAGTGATCTCATTGCCCAAAGGAGAGACTCAAACTCTGCGTGGAGAGGGGATAAACATCTGCGAAAGCTTTTTAAACCAAGGTAGAGCATAATTCGATTTGATCCAACAATCCAACCAATACCACTTAAGGTGCAAGTATCCACCCAAGATCCATCTACCTGGCAAATTAGAGTATCAGCTGGGAGTGGCTCTGTGGAATGGCGTGGTACCTGGGGCGAGAGGAAAGTATCGCGGGCTCGTGCTTCTCTGAAGGATTCAGCTTCTTTCGATGCGTGTTGGAACGTGTCAGCAGGATGGGTGTCCGTGTTCTCAAATACCTTTGAATTACGGGCCTTCCAAATAAACCACATGATCCAAGGGAAAATATGAATGACCTCTTCTCGCTCTCCTAATTCCTTCGCTCTCCAAAAAAGATAATCTAAATTTGCAAACAGAAAAGGCGATAGGAAGACTCCCTACCTAATAGGAATATGAGATAACGACCAACCTGAAACGTAGGAGGGCACTCAAAAAGGACATGATTGATGGTCTCTTCTATCCCGCATCGGGGGCATTGGCGATCCGTTCCTAGGTGGTGGTCAGCTAATCGTTGGCATGTTCCCAGACATCCCGTGGCAGTTTGCGAGACAAAGTGTTTAATTTTTCTTAAGGTTTGAATTTTCCATGATTGTACATAAAGTGCCGTAACACTAGGTCCCTGAAAAGGGAGGTCACAATCTCCTCGACGGCTTGCAGTCGCAGCCAAATAAACAGACTTAACGGTATAATTACCAGACTTAGTGTGAGTCCAGATAAATGAATCTCTCGAGAATGACAGACTCGGATGTATCCCCAAGACATGGGGAATGTCTTCTGATGCGATAAGTTCTCTTGTAGTTTATCAACCTTCCAGCCTTTCGAAACATGATTAATAAGATCATTAACAAATAAGTTGGGATCCGTGTCTACTAGCTTGCTCTTTGCTGGGCGAGCCGGTATGGTCGGTATATCCATGGATCAGACCATACCCGAGTGTCGAAACATGAGCCAATGTTTTTCCTCAACCTTGACATCAGGAGTGGTCTAGCCGATAGTATGCTATGCCAACCATGGGAGGGTAGCTATGAAGGCTTGACGTAGAGAAGACTAGAGTACCTGAAGTATCAGCCCCTTAGAACACAAACCAACAAGGAGTTTGGAAACCGTACTAATCTCCAGAGTTGTCTTGCTAGCAGTGCTAGGTTGAAATCCTCGAAAGTCCTGAAACCCAGACCTCCTTCCGAAAGCGATTTGCAGAGTTTGTCCCATGCAATCCAATGCAGCCCCTTACTCTCTTGCTTTGAACTCCACCAAAAATTGGAAATAGCACTGGTCAGCTTAGAGCGAATATTTTTGGGTAGCACGAAACACGACATTACATACATCGGGAGGGCTTGAGCCACTGATTTTATAAGGATTTTCTTACCCCCTTAGAGAGGAATTTAGCCGACCAAGTGTTAATTCTACTCCTTAGGCGGTCTTGAACGAAGGCAAAAACTTGGGCTTTGGAACCCGAAAATTTTGCATTTGTTGTGAAGTTTGATTTCTCAATCTAGTCGATTATTTTGCATTTTGAAAGAAATCTCGAACATATTTTAAAGGTCGAAGAATATATGCGTAGTCGATTATTTTTTATTTTTATGTTTCGTCGAAAAATATACTTTATCCTTTGGCTTGTATTTGAGCTCTTATTCTTTTCACAAATTCATCATGTTTCTGTGTTAGTTACAAAGGAGGATAAAGTAAATAATAATAATTTGCCCCTTAAATATACCCGAGGAACATAACTTATTTATACAATAAATTAAAGAACAAAACCATAACCTATATCTCTAGATTTTTTGACAATTAGGGACGGAAATTTGGCAAAACCAGAATATTCTATGAGCAGCTGCGTTCAGGTTACGATCCTTGGCCGCTAGGAATCTACACATACATGATGTTGACTTTTTCATTTTCTCACAACAGCCATTAGGCAGTTTGCTTCCGTGACCGCGAACTTGAAAAGGTAGTACGCAAGGTAGAAGCTCCACATTGCAAAATGGTAGCTCTTTTTTGGCACCGATGACTTTGATCGTAGATGGAAATGATGTCAAGATTATGATGGTGGCGATGAATATCATTGGAATGGTCTTCATGTCTGATGGATTAGTAACTAGAAATCACAATCAAAACAAGATGAGTTTACTTTGTAGAAATAGTCTTTGCTTTCTTCATTTTGTCTCTAAATAGAAAATTGAAAAACAAGAAAATATGGAAAGTCAGAGAGATCGAGAGGATGGTTAATTATCCTATTGTTAGTGTTTGATTCATTAGGGACCTCGCCAGTCGTCACGTGTCGTCAGTTGCTCATCTATCTTCTAGATATAGGATCTGAAGTATATAAACTAGTATAGAGTTGGATGACCAAAGGTGAGTCAATGTATACATAGTGAAGTATATCACAACTAGAAAGCAAATTCTACAACAAAATGCAAAAACTCAAATAGACAAAAATAATAACTTAAAACCATTCACAAAATATCTGCTTGAAGTAACTTTGAACCATCTTTAATGGAAAGTAGAATAGAACTGACGCAGCCACGGGAATCCACCAATGGTTTGATCAACGGAAGCAAAGGTTTGAAGCTTGAATGGTCGGATGGATGAAAGTAGTGATGGAGATGGAAGTTTTGAATGAATCCACACTCAACATACAATTTAAATAACTTGAATCCACAAGTTATTATTCAGCTCGAAAATCACTCAAGAAAAGTGAATGCACACTAGACTTGAGATGACAAAACACAAAGACACACTTTGTAGAAAACCAAAAGCTTATTAATTTGTAGAACAGTTGAATATCATCTCTTATCTGAGGGATTTTAGGCAATCATTTCACAACAAGTTGATACATTCTTCTTCCATTACTTCTCGATCCAAACCAGAAAAGCCTCTCCAAGTTCTTCATGCGTTACACGTTTCAGCTTTCAATCCATTGTGTATGAACTATGGAGGGAAAGAAATGGTAGACGCCACGGCTACACTCCCATACCGGCTCAAAAACTCATCAGCATCATTGACAAAAGTGTAAGGAACAAACTCAGCTCCATATGAAATCAAGATGTGTACGAAGGCGGAATTTTACGTTCATTCAAAAAAAGAGAGTTGAACATTACAATGGAGAAATAGAGGAGCTTATAAAGAGCTCATAAAAAAGTCTAGAATAATGTTCAAAAACACTAAAGAAGGAAACAAGTACGCAAAATAAAGAATATGGCCGTTAGCCATAAAAATGCAAGAACAAGACAATGGAAAACTTGTCCACGTAGAGATTCATGTGCCCCTGATATGGTAAGTGTTTCAGCGCCTCGTTCTCTTCAAATAATATGCTGTTTTGATTGGATCAAGTCATCAAACCATGGAGAAGATATGGCCAAATGTGAACATATCGGGTTATGGAAACTCCATTAAAACCACCTCTCTTCTTTCCCTTGAACCTTCCAGCTGGTTTAAAAGTCTTTGAAACCTTCTATCTGCTCTAGAGACTTCATGAATAGGTTGGTTAACCGTTTGTTTTTGCTCACTTAGACGATACGGCGGCGACCATGTGTCATTTTGTCTTAACCAAAGACGTTGTTTTGGTCATTTGAGTCTATATAAACTCAAGAAAACAACGTCATAATAGTCATTTGAGTCCATAAACTCAATAAGGCGTTTAGTTAAGACAAATTGACACTTATAAAGAAAAAATGACACATCGCCGCCACCGTGTTGTGTTTATGGACTCAAAAACTAAAACGACGGTAAGACAAAATGAAATATCTCTTAAAAGTGAAAGAAGTTTCACCTAAACCCTAACTTAAAAGTGAAGTTTCATCTACTAATAAGTAAACAAAATTCTCATCAATGCAACCGATCGAGAAGTAAAGAATATGCTTACGAAAGGTTTCTTCCTTAATTACTAGAGATCGTCAAGCCATTATCGGGTGATTGAATCCGAACATCTATGTTAAAGCACACATGACACGTCCATGATATTAGCCCATGTATTTAGGTCTAATTAAGCAAGTAGATTCATATAAATTAGTCTTGAACATCAATGGTGTTAACCTAGAGAATTGCCATTTGGAACAACTCTCTTTCTTTCCCATTTTATGACATCAGTCTAAATGTCAATTTGATCTTCGTGTTTAAACTAAGCTTTCCTTTTCATTTACTTTCTTGCACTAAATAAAGCTCCATCAAGCTTATTTATCGATCTTAATAAAGCTTGAATATATCTTGTTTTGATTCTACTCACTATCTCTGAACAATAGACCACAAATCTCATTTCTCCACTTGTTCTCCTACATAAACCGTAACATGTCCCTTTGGAACTAGGCCTAAATTTGGTGTTGATGAATATATTTATTCTTCAAATATTGTGACTTGAAAAGTTACTTCCGGTTGGGAATCATATAAATCGCATTAAACCCATCTTGTGCAACTTTATCAGATTGAGGAAGCAGAAGTTTAAAAGGAGAGTGGCTTGACAGAAAACAAGTACAAGAGGGCTTTTATTTATGATAATTGATGATCAAAAGGTGTGATCACGTATACATTTTCATCAAGATGGGCAAATATTAAAATGCAAAATAAATGAAATTAAATTTTTTAAAAGAACAATAATGTAGTAATAAACCCAAAACTTGTGGGCTGTTTGGATCATTCTGTTATCTATATGTGATCTGGCTAACATGGCTTAGCACATAATTTATAAACACCACATACTAAAGATGAATATATAAATAATGTGACTTTCATCAGACCAAGTGGGACTTAAGTCTTAACCATGACCCGCTTTATAATAGTAGTTTATACTTTATACCATACTTTGAGAAATGCTAACACCACATATGATGATCTGTCCTTTCCAAAACTAGGGGCCGTACACTGGTACGCATGAAGCGAAAGAACCTATAACCCTCCTATAATTAGTAATTAGCATTAAAAATAATCGAAGCTAGTTAATAAGTCATTGAGGTGCACAAAAAAAAAGTTTATAAGTCATTGCTACAAAACTAATTTGCAGCTTTTATCAAAAGAAAAAATAAAAATAATTTGCAGCTACAATATGTGTTTATGGTGAAGTGAATATGAATGCACTACATTACCGGTGATGTCTATTTTTGGCGACGTTTAACAAAGTAAACCGGAGGAATAAATAAGAACTGTACTACAAAAATAGAATTACACAGAAAGAGAGGTTTCTGTTGCAGCTCTTTTGGAAGCAATGATTAAAGTGACATATGCACTCTTTTACTTATTGGGCTGTATAAATTAAAGTATCTTTATCCTTCTTTCACTTTGCCCACTTCACTATCTAACCACCAATCCATAATTTATACGAAGGGTGTATGTTGCATTTATTATTACATGAGTTCATCATTCACATATATTTGTTTATCTCCCCTCAAAATAACTTTGTTGTATCAAGAAAAATTTGACAAATTTGCCTTAAAATAATCAAGGGCAAGTCTTTCTCATAATATGCAAGCTATTCACTTTAAATATGCGTTTTCAATTTATTATACAAAAATTTGATATCCCTTTCTCTTGTAGAGTAATTATTAATTTTTATAAAATTTCATCAAGTCGATTTTCATACAAAGTAGAGAGTATATACACTAAATGACGATATGTTGGTCATTTTTTTTGCAGAAATGACCGATCAAATTCGTAAATAATTTGAGTTATTTATTACGCATGTAATTTTCATAAAACCATACATTTTTAGTACTTGACTGCACACTGTTCAATATGATAACGATGCTATTTGAATAAATCACACACATAATTTATCTACGGTTTTACCAACATATGTTTTTCGCAAAAAACCCCATATGAGTGTGATTTTCGACTAATATTTTTATCTCAGGATTCATGTAACTTATATTTTTAAGTCTTCAAGTTAATTATCTTAATAAAAAGAAGATATGTATCTTTAGTTTCTCGTCGAAGTAATGTTAAAGCGGATAGATTGACACAAATTGTTCATGTACAATCGCGTTTTTTATCGTATGTAAACAATGTTCTCTCGGATTAGTTTATTTGAGTCATCCATATAATATAATGTTGTTGACAAAAAAAAAAAAAAATATATATATATATATAAATCACATTAGATATGTGTATATTTGATGGGCGATAATTTGAGTAATAAGTGCAACAGAAGACATGGGTGGTTAAAGAAATATTTGGTCCAAAAGATGAAACTGAAGGAACACAGTGTGACATCATGAACGTGCACCGTAAACAAAATACATGTCACAAACCATGAGCGTACAGTAACACAACCAATAGATAAGGTTGATCGAGTTAGGTATATGCCATTTATAGAAGCTAAAGAGTGTAGGATCGATATGCACATTAAAGAAATTGTCTAAGTAAAAGAGAATCGGGTGAAGAGTAACATGGCGTTCTGCGTTCATGTGCTCACAGCTAATTAACCTCAAGCATAATTTATGTCATCATCCTACAAAACTACCAAAATAAGACCAACACTTTTTTGTTTAGCCAAGCACTTTCGGCCTAAAGCATAATTTTCTCGAGTCAAAGACAATAGTTAGTTAGTTTAGTCTTCTATCCATTTTCTATTCTTAAATTTGGATTTTCCTAACTCTCTCATTTGCAGTGACCAAGTGGTACCAAAACTGAGTAATACGAACCAAAAATACAAGATAAAAAATGAAATGCATTGATTTGAATTGCTCAATAGATTTGTAAGGAAGAATTTACATAAAAATTAAAAAATAACAAAATGGAATCATGTCCTCTTGTGTTTCAATCACGTATATTCCTCCCATCCATTTTCTTTGGCTGATTTTTCTTTCGGAAATTACATAACAAAAGACGAGCCAAAATTAATTAAATTGTGTCCAAGAAAATATAAGACGTGTTAAAAGGAAAATTGAAACAAATTTTGGAGAACAAGTATGCTAAGATCTGCCTTCCGACCAGCTCCAGACTTGTGTCTGCCTTTGCATTAAGAGTTTTAAAAGCCATTTGGTTCATATAAGACAATAGTTTCGATTTGTTGAATTCATTTTTATTTTAAGTCGCTTTAGTTATTTTTAGTTTGGTTCCACTGTCCAGCTATTATATACTACTAATTTTCTTTAATTTAATATGTTACTGTTTAGTATGCCCATTGTTTAAAAAATGCAAGAAAGAAAAAAAAATCTGCATTTTTAACTAAAAAATTTGCAATATATATATTAATAGCTTAAAAACCATTGATTAGTAAACATATCTATAAAAATACATTTGACTAGTTTGTATTAGAGGTTGATTAGTATTTGTTTTTGATAAAAATTTATCAACAAATATTTGTTTAATGCAACAACAATCAAAATTTATTGTAAGCTAAAACACTTCCAAAGTTTTTGAAATATTTCAAAAGGTTATATATATAATATCACTATTTGGAGAATGGATAATGATAGTTGGGTGACATGCCCCTAACTTAGTCCCTTTTAATTCTCTAATTGTTTTTCTTTCTTTTACGGGAATTATATGTATAATAAGTAATTTTATTTCATTAATAACTCATTTGGGTCAATGCCAACTATTTTTGTATTTAGAATGTAGAAACTAATGTCACTAGAAGAGGCATGATGGTGAAGGAGCGAGAAAAAGAAAAAAAGGGAAACATATTCGAAAATTCGAAATCAGGTAAGTGGTGAACTTTAAAAGGTTAAATAGCGGTTTAGGTTAAAATTCCAGGGTTATAATTTAAATATGAGCTTTGGCGTAGATTAAAACGGCGGTTAGAATTTAAAATATTGGAATTTAAATTTAGATTATCCTATCAGGGTTAAAATATACCCATTAAGATGAGGAAGATGAACAATGTGTTTACATGATAAACACACAAAAGTTTCTGAAAACTTGTAAAACTTTCCAAAACTTATTTAAATTTCAGAAAAATTATGATTTTTTTTTCTGTAAATTTGTTAAAAAGGTTGATATATAGTTGGAAACTTGTTTATAGCACCAAAATTAACATTTTAAAGTTTGAAAATTTTCGAAAACTTGTGAAAGTTTTTGGTTTGCATCGTGTGAAATCATAGTGAACATTACACACCTATAAAAATACAGTTATGTTAAATCATGGATTTTTTTCTGGAAATGAATAAATAAAGTGCTGTTAGTTGTTATATAAATATGTGGAGAGATTATTTGAGCAAATGAAATTATCAAATAAGCTCTAAGCCTAATTTTTAATTCTATTATATAAGGAAGTATAGTTTAGGAAAAATAATATATATATATATATATATATATATATATCTTATATAATATGACAAGGTTTCTTCAAAACAAGCTCTAAGAATGTGACATTTGGCACTCTACTCTTTTGACACATGTCATTTTCAGTTTATTTTTTAATTTGAGTGCAATAAAATCTATTTATATGATTTTTGAGAATAATAACCACAATAGTCCTCAAATCAAATTATTAAATAAAATCAAAATTATTTGATGATAAAATAATTAAAAGATATTTTTGAATAAAGAGATATTTTCCTACATTTTATCTTTGTTTTTTCCACATAATTTATAGTAAAAAATTAAAGATCAAATTATTTGGCGATAAAATAGTTTAAGTATATGCGATAAGATGTTATATTTTTAATTTTATTTCTTACATATAGCATATTCCCCTATGGTTATTTTATGTTGTATCTCTTCACTTTAATATAAATAATTTGCATGATATGATTATTACATTTTTTGCAATGTTATTCTAATAAGAATAACGTGAATAAATTTTCTCCAATTAATTAATATAGTTTATCAATACTTTAAATAATTAGTAATCTCATGAGAATTGAAATTTTTATTAAAAGATAATGAATATATTAATACAATTGACTTTATCTATATCTTATTAAAACACAAATATAATACATTTAATCATATACATAATACATTAATCCAATTTTTAATACTAAATTGTAACCTAAATCATATAAATTATGTATTAACTTTTTTATCTCTATTCAATGGTATTCAAACACACTATTAAATATTATTGTAACTCCCGTAATTTAATTTTTAAAAAATTAATGTATTTTCTCATGGTGGAGGTTACATTTAAATACTAATTTACTATAATTTATTTCATCATTATAAGAATAGCACAATACGACATATCAATCTTAAATCTCAACATCAAATACCCGAAATCCATCAAAAACCAAAATACAAGAGGTTTCGAGCGTAGCTTTTTTTTTTTTTTTTTTAAGTGCTATCTCTTCCTTTAATTTGATGCTTTAAATTTAATTTTATTTGTTTCTAATCCTTTTTTCTTCACTAATATTTTCGCTTAATCGAATTATGCTTAGTAGCTCTTACCACCATTTATTCTTGAGTGAACCTAATTGACATCAAATTCATGTGTGAGATCATATAACACTTTGTGGTTTCTTATGCCTTTTTGTATTTATCTCTTATAGGTTTTTTTTTTTCAATTTGTCTCAAGTTTTTATGAGATCATTACATTTGGTGGTTTCTTATGTTCAATTTGTCTCAAATTTGATTTTGAACCTTCATGTGAGGTCATTATATTTTTTGGTTATCTATAGTTTTTATTTGTTATGTATTTCATGAAAGAATAGAAGTCATCATCCTTATAAGGTAAATTACTTACGATTATATTTTCTTATGAAATCAATTTGCAGACTGTATTGTTGAAAATATTTCTATATGATGATGAATTTTGTTTAGCTAACAATTCTAAATAGGTGACAAGTTTTCAAAATCACTAAATACAATTTCAAATCTCATATAAAAAATATTTTTGAAAGATATTCTACACATATACAAAAAAATGCTCTTTTGTTTTGCCAACATGAGCCATATTTGTTTTTCTTCCGTTAAAAGAAATTATTATGAAAAATTAATTTTCTGATTAAGCGGTATATATTCAAAAAATAAATTTAACAATCTTCAACTTAGCAATTTTTAATAAAGCACACTATTAAATATTACTGTCTACTGTTTAAGAGTACTATTAAATATTATTATGAAACACACTAGGATTTAAGAGTACTGTTTTGTTTTCTATAATTGTGGTGTAAATTCTATTTGTGATGGTAATATTGTAATAATCAACAAGTATTTGACTTTTAAGATAACAAAATATTATCTCAAGTCACCAATTTTTTCACTTCTTGTCCACCGTCCTCTTTTTTTTTGACACAAAGCCATAATTTTTCCAATCTCCCTTGAAATGTTAATTCAAAAGCCTTTCAAATATATATTGATAATGTTTTGTCAAATCATATGATTCATTTAAACATGTAAATTACAACTTTTTAAGTCATTGTCGAGAAGAAATAAATTGGAAGATTTGTTTGCTAATATTTTAATTAATAATTTTGAAGTTTTTTTTGTTAATATTTTCGTTATAATAGAGGTTATAATAAGTGTTTAGGTTAAACTAATTTAGTTTTCTTACGATAAAATATATTCAAACTATTCCCACGCATCGCGTGGGTCTTTTTCTAGTATATATATATATAAAGATTTAAAAGAATAGAACAACAAAAAGTTGAGCTAAGAGACATAGGTGTTTCTCCTAAACACATGGGGCCATAGCTCCCAAGAGAAATGCAGATGGAATTGTTGAAAAACAAATACTTGTTTTTAGATAAGGCAATCGTCTACCTTTAAACCGTTCATCAGATGGCTTTTTGACCAAATCAGCTCCTTTGATTATGGAAATTGCGGTCTATTATTTCTCGGGACATCTTCTTTTCCATTTTAAAAAGCGGTATCTTTTATTGAAAGCAAGTTTTATGACACTCAAAATATTTAACACAAAGAGCCCACAAGCACTCATTTTTCTGTAACCAAATATGCAAAACATTACGAGTTTTTTTACGTGATGTCCTCCTCACATGCACGATACTAAAAACGAATAGGTCACTTATTTTTTAAGATTGTTCACGATAAATCTTAAAACAACGAGTATATATACACGATCACAGTTTTTTTTATTTGACTGCACTAAGATAGATGTTTAAGGGGCTGAATTTTAGGGAATCCCTGAAACCTAACCTTGGAAAAAGATGAACAGAGATTCATTAAGAGTTTTGAGAAAAATTAACAAAATAAAGAGAAAATAGGAATGGAAGAGAGAGCACATGGGTGGTGTGTGCAGAAGGAAATTAAAATAGTAACTGAAAAATAAAAATTTTGTTTGAGAGTGTCACAAGCTCTTCCTGACCACAAATCCTGCCCTTCTTTGTACTCTTCAGTACATTGATGTTTCCAAAGTCCGTGATTGACGCACTTTAACGACACCTCTGCTCTGCAGGTAGAGAGACACGAATTGACACATCTTGAAATGTGCTTTCAAATATATGTCTTGTACTAATTAAAAAAAAAACTTCATAAGCAAGAAAAAAACAAACAAAATACAAAAATAATTTATTTTGCCAATTAACATTAAAATGCAAAAAAAATAGAAATCAGAAAAGTCATATAGATTAAAACTTAATTTAAAATATTTTTGAAGATAGGTATTTGTATATAATAAAAAGTTGAAAGTGATAAAATGAATGGCATAAAAATATACGTGTAATCTAAATTCTCTTAGAAAAGAAGTTGAGTCATTGATCCAAAATTTGAATCTCACTTGGGCGAGATGATTTATGGGGATGCGCAGAAGACTGGTCTTTTTTGTGAAAATCTATTAGTCTATTACATATATATAACATTTGTGTTTATCTTTTCCAACACTACATCAGAGTTTATACAGAAACATTTCTTTTTGAAACTCTAACATTATTACCATCACTTTCCCTAAATCAATGAACCAATGGTTATGCCTTCATATAGTGTGGGTGCGTACGTAACGTAACTGACTAAGTCTGAAACAACCGTTATTTATATAAAATGGGCGGTTTAATTTTAAATAAGTTTTGTGATAATGAGGATTAATTAGCATGCAGAATTAGCATTCCAAATACTTTATTTGACACGTCCGGTTTAACTTCACTTCAATCTTTTTTTCTTTCCCAAAACCATTAATTAAAGATCAGGCCATACTAAAACATAAATAGATCCGAGTCACAGATTTTGAATCCACTTTTAACATCTCAAAAGTAGTGTACATATGATTTAAATCCACATAGCATTTATAAGTTATCTTGTTACAAACCAGGTGGAGATCAAAGGGACCATAATGTCATAACTCATAAGAGGACCAACAAAAAATGTTTATAACTTCTAATGACTTTTGCCATTGTGACTTCCACACATATATCTCACTTTTTCACTCAGACACATAGACATTACACAACACATGCATGCCTTTATAAATATTTACACATCATCCTTCAATATCCACCCAACTCACTTTCTCTCTCTCCAACACACAACCAAAAGCATTTCTCTCAAACCCACCCAAAAACAAAAATGGCCATCCTTAAGAAATCTACAAAACTGGCTCAAACAGCAATGCTTAGGCAGATTCTGAAGAGATGTTCAAGCTTAGGTAAGAAGAATGGAGGAGGAGGAGGATATGAAGAAGATGATCTCCCACTTGATGTACCAAAAGGACACTTCCCTGTCTATGTAGGACACAACAGAAGAAGATACATAGTTCCTATCTCTTTCTTGACCAATCTTGATTTCCAATGTCTCCTTAGAAGAGCTGAGGAAGAGTTTGGTTTTGATCATGACATGGGTCTCACCATTCCTTGTGATGAACTCTTCTTTCAAGATCTGACTTCCATGATCAGATGAGATCTCAAAAGTTTTAAGAACAAAACTAAGAAGAAGAAGAAGAAGTAAGCTAAAGGAGATTGAGATCGAGATGGTTAAAGATGAAGTTTTTTTTTTTGTTTTTAGTAGCTTCTCTTTTTTCTTTTTAACATCCTCTCTCTTTCCTTTAGTTTAACGATTCTTCAATGTCTTTCCTATATTTTCTCTCTTTTTATGTTCTATTTTTAAGCTCATCTTGGGTCTTTTTTACGGGTCAATATAATTTGACTCGGCTAACAAAAAAAAAAACCCACGAGATGAATTGTTTTGGGTTAATTAGTTCTGTCAAGAAAGCTTGTAATATTTTCCTCACGGATATTTCGTCTGTTATTGTATCTGTGATAGACTTTTATTATGATCTTCGATGATTATGATGTTCTGAGTAAAAAACTGTAACTTTACATCCAGTAAAGAAAATTACCTCTTGTGAAAATTTCTTAACAAGCATATTCAACTTAGCTTTAAGGCCAAAAAATTATTTTTAAGAAAAAGCTCTCTAGGTTTTAAGTGTGCAATTGAACTTTAGATTATAGTTCTTACGCAAAAAAGAAAAAAAAGGAAATGAGACTTTTTATTAATATTTTTGTTTAGCATCGAATACACAAATGTTTTTGGAGTTAAGAAATTGACGTTGGCAATATAGCTCACAAAAATACTATCTTACTGTCTCTCTCTAGTCTCTATACATAACACTTTTGTAGAACCAAAATCATGTGAAACCGAAAGCTAATTACCAAACCTTTGGGTAGAGTGGATATACTGTATTCTTTAAACATGGGTTGGTCAAGTAGTTTGATCACTTAAGGAACCTTCAATATTTTCCTTCGCTTTTCTTAAAAACCGATTTCATGGATCATGATCACTCGACATACGAATACCGAAGTGGTTTACTATGAATACCAAAAAAAAAAAAGTCCCTAAAACATTTGAATTTACTTTCTAAACACAAGAATGATTTTGATTTTACCACTTCTTTATTTTGCCAACTCACGGGTTTGTTCTGTAGTCCGTGTGGTAGCTGTTCTTGATTCATTTCTTAATGTTTTTCTTGTCTTATCTTCGACCATGGATTTGTCAACGTGCATGATGATAAGTTTATTGTAACAAAATCTTCTCATTTGAAAAGATATATTGCCTTTATGTTACATAAACTATACTATATGAAGAAAAGATGAAACTATATTAAAGGATATATTAATATAAACATAAAGCAAAAGAAAATGAGTCATGGTGATGAAGAGTAGTGGTTGTGTCCAAACCTTTTTCAAAACACATTTAGCTGTGTCCAAAAATTTCTGACCCTTAATCATGTTTGGAGTCGCAATCAATTAAAGCCGTAACAAATGATTTAAGTAATGAGAGAACAAAGTAATATTACAATATTATTATGGGTACTCCATGAACTTTTTTATACGGAAATAAATTAATATTCAATAATCAATTGCATTGATAAATCTTTATAAAATAATGGAACTGGGTAAAAAAACCCACATTTTCTAAAAACATTTTAAAACTCTTTTTTTAATGGATTTTTAACCTTTCACCTATTAGTAAAAAACTAAAACGTAAAATAACTCCCAATATCATTAAACTCAACTTAATATCTAATAAACCAAACTGAAAACATTGAAGACAAAGCTTAGAGAGTTCAATTGCACACAATTTGGAGACATTCCTATTCGTACCAAGGCAGCTTTTGAGCGTATATGTGCTCTCAAAAACACAGTCCTTTTAAATCCAGGACATGAAGCGTTTGAAGACATTTTTGTGTGTGTGAAATATAACATTACAGCACAAACTAATTAATTCCCAATTGAATGATTAGGGTAGTGGATTATGTAGAGTTTTGCTTTAAACGTTTGCGAGGTCAGAGAAATATTATAAGGGCATAATGGTTAGTTATTTATGAAAGTTTGATTTTCATATTTCGTATTTAACATACAATAATAATAATTTTATAGGGATGGGTTAGAGGCTTAAAGGTTTTCAATAGAAACTAGTGGATCATGACCCCTACTATAGTACGGGTTGAATTTAAGTTAGTAAAAAATCCCTTATATATTAATAGAGAAGCATTCTAAAAAATAAACCTTACTTTGACGTGTTATTAACTAAATTGCCATGCTGACGTGTCGCTTTCAGAGTGATTTTCCACCCATTTAAATTATTACCCAAATTTTACTAGACTATTTACAAATTTTGCCATTAGTCTTAATATATATATATCACACAAATAAAAAAACGAAATTATAACTAAAAAGCAAATAATTAGGCAACTAATTTTCATATCTATGTTTATTTATATTAATGATCTATTTTTAATAATTAAAAAACATACACTTTTTGTTTATCTAAAATTATAAATTTTTATATTTCTATATTTGTATAAATCTTTGTCAATACTTTCCTTATCACGTTGAAGCTTTATTCCAGGTTCAAATATTTCACGGGTAAAACGTATTTATACGAAATAGTCCCTAATTTGAATAAAAAAAATTATTACATGTTTCGTTTCACATAAACGAATCTTGGATTCCGGATAATAATTTTACTTGAATCACTTTATCCCGCACATAGTGCGGGCTGTTATCTATTATATATTATATAGTTTAGAATAAAGTTTTGATATATTATAGTAGTTTGTGATCAATACATATAATACATTACATTTAACCCGCAGCTTGCTATAATTTTTTTATATATATAGTATGTTTTAAAATATCAAATTAGAGTATTTATAATTTTTTTCTTTTTAATCTATTAAATATTTATTATATTCTTTAAAATATTAAATTAAACAATTTTTAAATGTTCCAAATTAAAATATTTAATTTTTATTATCAAATATAAAATTATGAATTAAAAAAAAACATTTATATGAATCTAAATGTAAATATTCAAATAGTTATAAGGGTCACAACTCATTCCATAATATAATACATTATATTTAACCCGCTATTATAAATATTTTAAATATATATATTTAAAAAAAATTAAATTCGAGTATTTATAATTTTAACTTTTTGATCAATTAGGTATTGATATTCTTTAAACATATCAAGTAAAACTATTTTTAAATGTTCCAAATTAATTTTTTAAAAAATTTTATGGTAGTATATAAAATTATCTATTTCAAAAATATAAATGTATGAAACTGAATATAAATATTTAAATTCTGACCCGTTACTCACTCAAAATTTTTGTTGAAAGAAAATATATTGCACAAGTCTAAATTTTTGACCCGTTACATTTTTTCTTCATAGATTGAACAATTTATATTCGTTTTTAAAAAGTCAAATTATGGTATATGCGGACAAAAATCTACTTTTTTTAATTTTATGAGTGATATGATGATTTATTTGTTTCACAAAATTAGAATCATATAAAGATGAGAGGTGGAGTATAATGATTAATAACAAATTAATATGTTAAGTTAGATATCAAATCTTATATATTCATTTTGATTGGTCATTTTAAAAAAAATAATAATGTATTTTCGTTTTTTATAATTAAATTAAGTATTTGACTTGTTTATCTTTAATAAGATGAATTAATTTACTCTTTAAAATTTTATCTCTAATGATATTCTAATGTAATAACTTAAAAAAAAAGTTACTTTTATTATGTACTCTCCAAATAATAGTATAGGATATCAAAAGTAAACAATTACATGTCCGACCATAATGTTTAGTGGGTCGAGCCCAAATTTAGATTTAAAGCCACAAAACAGCCCAACAACAAAGAACTACCGAAAAGTGTGAACCAAAAGAAGAGTTTGTCGGATTAGTGTTTGGAATCAAAGGAAGAGCTTATAGGATTAAGGTATGGTGTTTTAATTAGAGATCTTTTGATGAGGAATAGACTTGTAATATGGGCCAAAAGAAAAGTAGACCTAATAGTCCATACCACACACACATTCTAATTCTATAAGCCAGAGTTCAAACACCTTACCGATGGAAACATAAACAGCTAAGAATAACTTTCCAATATAACTCTACAAGAAGTAGGTTGGAGCTAGCCCAAATACTACGCAGAGACAAATTGTTCTTGTTCAAAAATGTTCATATATGGGACGAGATCTTTCAATTACTCGTTCCTAACCTTTATGCTAAATGCTAACTTTGGGAATCAACTATAGAATTGTGCTAAATACTAAAATCATGCATTTAATATCATTCGACAAAGTAATAACCACTATAAATTAATAATTCATCCGGTTTCAGTTGAGCCAGTGTAAAAAATAAAACAATTCGATAAAATAATAAGATAAAAATTGTGATTTTTTTTATAAATTCAAAAATAAGCAAACAACACTAGAGTCATATATAAGAGTGTCAAAATGTGTAAAGTCTTATGGTATGATTCAAGTCGACTCGATTCATCCATACTAATAGTTTGAATATTTGAACCCTAATTAGTTAATGAGTTAAATGAGTTGATAGGTTAATGAGTTAGTTGAGTTGATGGGTTAATGAGTTAACTAGATCATGACCCGTGCTATACAGCACGGGATTTTATATTTTTTTTGAATTATATTGTTCATTTAATATGAAATATGTAAGATCTAAGATAGTGTCATAGTTTAGTATAAAAGGGAATAAATCATATAGTTTTATGTTTATTACTATTTGGATATTATGTTGTATAGTATTTATTTGACAATAATTGTTTATTTTGTTTGTATAAATAAATAATATTATACAATGTATTTTAGATTTATTTTTAAAACAATATTTGGATAGTTTTATTATATTTATTAAATATTGTGTATTTTAATTTGGTTGAAAACATGAATTGATAATAAAATGATGTAGTATATTGTATTTTAGAGTTGAATATATTTAGCTGCATTAGATTTGTATTTTGTTTAATGAGATTAACAATTTAATTAGTTTAAGTAGTAATTGATAATTAGAAAAAAAAAGAAATTGTTGTATTGGGGCTGAGATGTTTAGTGGGCTATTTATGGGTTTATTTGACTCAGTTTGTTTGTTGTTTTTTTTAAAAAAAAATAAAGAAGAAAAACACAAAAAAATAGTTTGGCAAACGTCCAAAGTTCCGACAGTTAATCGGATCCCAGTTAATCCCAGAAAACTAATGTCGAATTCTACCCAAATTTCTTTCAATTTCGACCTCAGACACGACAAAGATTGAAGATCTTGTCCAATCCGTTCATATCTTTCGAGTAATTGAAGTAGCGGAGTGGTGATCAAAGGTAAAGTTAAAACCGAAAGATTTTGTTTATAAGTTACAGAAATTGATTAATTAAGTTCATGAGTTGATTGATGATTGAATCGATTTAAGAAACAATGAAAAATTCCCGATCTGATTGCAAAACTGAATGAGATTCACGAAAATGAGGTTGTCGATGAAATGAGTTGTGGGAGAAGAAGATGCGACATATATGATTTTATGTTAAGTATGGGGTTTAATATTTTTTATGAATTAAATTGTATATTTTGTTTTATAACATTTTTTTTTATAAATTCGAATTATATAACATTTTTTTTTATGAATTCGGTTTATATATAAACAAAATCTGTTTAATATCTTTAAACCCATTTGACCCGTTGACCCGTTAATATATATTAGTGACATGGAAAAAAATGATTATGATTAGAATTCTCTAATGGCATATATTGTAACTTCTTACAAAATCAACGTTATGATCCTTAAGATGTACTTCCCAAATATTAGTATAGGATATTTTAATCATAAAATATCTTGAAGATCAAGCAAATGAAATATATTCGAAATCACTAAATAATTGGTAGTTTCTTTTTTCCAACTAAACAAACTTTAGAATATTCTTTAGTTTCTTATTGTGATCATAAAATCATAAACCTTCTTTAAATTGTTTCGATTTATTTTCCTGATATAGAGAAGATTTGAGGTTATTAAAATATTTCCAACTAAGTAAACGAAATTTATTACTAAAATAATTTGTCAATTAAAAGTTTAAAATCTTATCGATATTATAGAGATTTAACTATGGGCTTAATATTAAATTAACACATATTTATTTCCTAAATTAAAAATTATAATAACTATAAATATTGAAATCAAGATTCACAATTTTAAATAGACTATATATATATATATATATATATATATATATATATATATATATATATATATATATATCATGCTATTTAATTCCGAAAACTATGTTTTCCTTAATTTAAATTTAGATTATTTAAATACTCTAACCGAATTAGATTTAGGCAAGATTTTGGTTAATTAAATCAACAATATATAAGATTGCACTCGGCTAAACTCAACCATTTAATGTTGTTTATATTTATCTAAGAAAAAGTATTGATGATTTTATCTAAGACTCATGTAAGACTTGCTCAAATTGGCCAATCTTAAAACTTCGTTTTTGCATCAAATCTAAATTTTTAATCACGAAGCTTTATTATATTAAGAAAAAGTATACCTTTATTTTGCCTTAATATATTTTGAAAGAATGCAATTCATTTTGATCTAGTAAAGAAGCCGTTTACGTTGACAGTCACCATTATTGCCTCCCATTATTTAAAGGTTGCATATTCCTTTTTTAAGAATTAAGAGTGGTATTTAGTTGGGATATATGTAAACGATTTTTTGAATATTATGAATAAGAATTGTAGGAAACACCAATAAATTGTATTCATTATCTTTAAAAATCTTTTTAAAAAATAAGTTGTTAGTTAATGAAATGCTAATAATTAGGAGTATTCGATTTATTACCTTTTCAATCGACGATTTATTATAGAAACAAAAACAAATATTTTTTTCCTTCTAAAATCTACTTTACAACTTTTACAAACATGGATTTGCATTGGAGCAAAACGTAAAACAAAGTTAAGATACTATAATGATTAATCACCATGAATTACATAGATTTCAAAACCTAGTTAATAGTTATCATCATACCCTGAAAATCATAATCTAGAAGACGAAACCTAAATTATATGTGGCCGATGTTTGGTAAATGCCCGCCGTAAAAGAATCGGTGGCTCCCAGAAGTTGATCGTATCCACTAAATAGTCTTGAGGAAAACTCCAAATTCATCCAAGAAAGATCCCAAGCACCATCGTTGCCACAAAGCCCCCAATTTATCTGTGACCGGCATTGGATCTACCGGAAAATAATTGCCGCAGTAAAACCCTAACATGAAAGGATCGAGCAGAGAAGAATCCAAAACAGCAACATCCTTACAAACCTTGGAAGCAACACATGATCCCAAATTGGAAAAAGTTTCATGGGAACCACGAAAGACGTAACCGAACTCTTCAAATACACCACCAAACCCTGATCTTCGGACGAAGACACCTTGCGGTTTGAGATGGTGACGTTGTTGTCTGAAGCCCTAAGATGATTAAACAGGTTGGATTATATGATTCACAATTAATGATAGAATTGTAGGAAAGATTACGAAATCATGCGATAACAATAAAGTTATCGATGAAGAAAAAACATATATATATTATATATAATGCAATTTAGTAACAAAACCTAAAATGAAAAAAAAAATTCTTAAGATGAGAAGTAGGATAAACCTTTGTCATGCCCCTCTGAAAAGATGATGTAGCATTAAAGATTCACGGCTGAGAAGGAAACACATAAAAGAAAATATTATGTGATATATATGAAACAAAATCTAAATTAAAAACTTAAACTATTATAATAAAAATGATGTAAAGTAGGATTAACCTTTGAATATAAGGAGAATTAACTCCATCATTTCTCACAAATTATTTTGTGGCTTCCATGCTCTGAAAATTGTCACCTTAATCCTCCATGAATCTGTAAGAATTTTGATTCGTAGATTAGTTTTAACCATCCCAAAATTTATGATTCAATAAAAATTAGTGACCAAAGGATGTGTCATGCAAAATTAGTGACCAAACTTAATAAAAAATAAAACCAACAAATTCAACAAACCAAGTAAACGAAAAGAATACATACATTAGCCATTATTATAAACTAAAATGGAAGAATGGAAAACGCAAAAACAAAAGTAAAGATACATGTTATGCACCGGCAACCTAGGCTTGATACTCTTTTGTTTTGTTCCAATATTTATAGGCCTAAAGATGACATAAAAAAGAATATGCTTGATCCAAAGAAATATTCTAAATCATTTATGACGTATCTATTGTAATTGCTAAAGTTGTTTAAAATATTTTTGGTTAAGATCGCAAAACTAACTATAGATGTAGAATATGGAATTATCATTAACTAATTGAAATTATGACAAATTTTAAATCACGTGGTTAACAATTTTCCACAATATTTGAGATTTGTATAGTTAATGATAACTATATTTTAAGAAAATCAGAATATTTTGTTGACTGTTTTGATTTGTGTGTGTTATAGTTGCTTAAAATACGGGATATGAATTTCAATTTTGTAAATAAAATGATATATTTAATATATACTAATATTTAGCAAGTGGTTAGTAGAATATGGAAAAAAAATCTCAAAGATTATTTTTGTTATTAGGAATATTAGATATTCATAGATTTTATATTTATTTTGAATATCTCCAAATATTTCCAATTGTTATTTATAATTTTGATTTTTGCACAAAAAAAAAAAATTATAATTTTGACTATTTTTGGAGTTACTCCAAAATATATTAGATTTTATGGTTTTGAAAAATAATTAGTATTCCAACGATTGCTTAAATATAGAAGATTGTTTGATTTGTAAATTTTTTTTTTTAAAAATTGAAATTATTATTTTTAATATCAGTTTTGGATAATTTATTAACTAATTTAGATATTAAAACGATTTAGAGGTTTTAATAGTTTCCATATGATATATATTCTTAATATTAATTAATTATATTAATTAATTATGCATTATATAAACAAAATCTTTTAATATTTTTAAACCCGTTGACCCGTTTATATATATTAGTGACATGGAATAAATTTTATGATTAGAATTATATAATGACATATATTGTAATTTCAGAGATTTAGGTAACTTAAATTATTGTTTGTTTATATAGGATTCGAGTTATATTGTTTAGCTTCATCAAAGATTACGAATCTTACTAACATTTTCAATCTCATCTTGTAAAATAGCTATATGAGTATTATAATTATCGGTATTAAAACGTTTAAAATGATATATCATTTTCGAATAGCATTTTTTATAATAAATTTTTTATAATAAATTGGCTTGATATAAAATATTTTCAATGATATATCATTTTATGTTTACAATTTCAATAACATTTTTATAATTCACTTTATAACATGTTCGAATGATGGATTACTATATAACATTTTGAGTAACATTTTCAATGTGTTAAATTTTTAAATTGTCGAATTGTGTTAAATTATGACTCTCGAATTGATTATTGAACATCATTGTGTTAAATTGTCGAATTGATTAGAATAAGACATTCTCGAATTATATTGAATTAGATTATATTGAATTAGATTAAACTATATTAATTATTGAAATTATATAAAAAAAATCTTTTGATATCTTTAAATCCGTTGACCCGTTGACCCGTTAAATATATATTAGTGAAATGGAATAAAATGTTTATAATTAGATATCTCTAATGGCATATATTGTAATTTTTTACAAAATCTAAGTTATGAGCCTTAGGATGTACTTCCCAAATATTAGTATAGGATGAATGGAATGAGTTGAGTTCTAATGAATTAGTGGTTAACTCATTAACCCATCAATTTCATGGGTTCATGAGTTAACCATTAACCCATCAATTTACTCATGATTAACATAATATAATCATCATCATATCATAACAGCTATTCAAAGATCATGCAAAGACACAAAGCTACAAGTTTACAAATTATGGCATACCTTACAATTGCATGTACAAAACATTGATTCCGTTCTTTTGTTGATTTATCACATTTCAATTTTTAAAGGAAAGAAAATCTTATTCTTATTAAAAATTGAATGCATCTCCTCACACAATAAATTTTTTTTTTTTGATTTAAAAGTCCAACTAATTTGAACGTAAATAATACTACCAAACATTATTTGAAACTTTTATATGCGAAAAATGCAAATATTTAGATAAAATAAATAAATAAATATATATATATATATATAACCACCACCAAAATAGTCACTCAATCTCGCACCTTATTTTTTGTATCGAGCAAGTGGTGTGGGATCGCATTACCTCTCTCGACTACAAAGCCCAACACAGACTTGAGGATCTGCTTGATCGACGAAAGATTCACAACTAGCAAGTTTTTTTTTTCAATCATGTAAATAACTTTTTTGAGAAATGAATTTAACATTCTATAAAGAAAATAAAACTTCTAAAAGATGTTGATAAAAATAATAACAATTAATACATACACTGTAATATATCAGAACCTTATTCATAATAGCTTATGACTAAGTCTAAACGACTAAGTCCAACATAACTCAACACAGACCACCCAATCACATCTTTTTCCAAGAACTACAAGCTCTTCCACAAACTCACCTCCGCTAAGCATGTCAGTGGCACCATATATGATGTTCTCAACTTTTCCTTTGTCAGCAGCTCTTGTTAACATAAATTAACTTATTGTTCAAACAATATAAATTTTTTAAAAATAATATTAATTTTATGTTTTCATATCTTACAAAAATTTATCCATAATTGAGTATTATAAGAAAAGAAAAAATATTCATTCTAATATTATATATTGGGACTGACAACAAAAATTAATATTTTTTTCACTTACTACTATAGTATATCAAAACTTTATTATAAAATATATAATATAAAAATGTTTGTACTGAATAAAATTTAACCCGTGCTACAGTACGGGTCATGATCTAATTTATTATAAACACAACACATAATGATATATAAATATATATACAAATATTATATTATATTTCATGTACTTATCTATTTATATTAGCATGAACGTACATGTTTATAACATGTAATGTAATATACTACACACATTACATTCATATTACACAGAACAACTATTTAATTTGATAGATTTAGCTAGAACTTTTCAACATAAGGTTTCTTCCGAGTTATTTTAAGAATATTGAAAAAAAACATAGTAAATTTGCCACAAATGGTCAATGGAATCAAATTTTTTTCTACAACAGGCATTATGTTGGGTTTAGATCCGAAAAATTGCACATTGATAACATTAACACAAATAACTAGCAAGATCATATGTTTTTTTAATCATATTTTGAGCATACTTCAAGTGTCTTTCAAGCAAATTTTGAATTTAATTTTGAATTTTGAATCCGTCACAAAATATCATGGATTAGTAATAATTATTCCATAGCAATTTGAAAACAATTTACTAGTCCTATTATTATCTGCATTGTTAACAAATTCAACATCTAAGAACTATCAGAACTCCTCAAATTAAGAATGATTATCTAAGATAAAATATTTGTATTTTAATCATATATGATAAATTAATTACACACTAATTAATTTATTTGTAGTCAAAAGTTATTAAAATTAGTTTTTCAAGTAAAATGTTGATCATATTTTTTTTTTGTTAAAGGAACTTAATAATGTTCATCATGTTTTCTGCACACAATCATAATAATAATATTTATATTAATTAATTAATAAAAAATCTTAGGTAAGTTTCGACATTATTAGTTTATAGAAATTTACGGAATATTTATGTATTGTTATAAAAATATAACGCAAACATAAATAATATTACTTTATGTATATGTTCATGATCTTGCCAAGATATAATTGAGAGAGAAAGAGTAGACGTATGAAAACAAAGACACAAGATTCTCCAATTAATAACTAGTCTCTCTCTCTCTCAACTCACACTTCTACACTTCTCTCGTACAAAACATATATATAGGGGTTTATTGGATAGGCCATACACATAAAACTTGGGGACTAAGTTATCCTAGTAACTTGGAGACAAAGTGATTACATAATGGATAATCACAAGAATATTTATCCATTTTTAACACTCCCCCTTGATTATCCATCATCATTAATGTATTGCGTACTGCCTCGTTAAAAACTTTATCATGGCAAAACCGTATAGGATAAAAACCATGATAAAAGAAAAGAGTACAGTAACACAATCTCCCCCTGGAACAAACGAACCTTGTTTTCTTCATAGGTTTCGTAGATGATGCATCTCTATCATTCTCTTTGCTTCTTCTGATCTCGTCAATGTATGACAAAGATTTTAGAAGAGAGATAGACCTTTACTTTGATGTCTATCTTTTGCGTGTTATTTGCTGCCTCGTTAAAAACCTTGTCATGGAAAAACCCAGTGGGATAAAAACCATGATAAGGGAAAAAGAGTGCAGCCACGCGTATTATCATATGTCTCCCTTAGAAGCGTCATCTTGAAAAGATGCATTTTGAATGAGGTAGCAGGCAGCGCCTTTGAACTAAAACTGCTACATTGTTATTTGGCCGGATGTATTGGACATCAGCTTCTTGCTTCTTCTCAGATTCTTGAGTGCAAGAGAAGAATCTTGGAAAAATATGTCTTGTCATCTCGCTCTTGACATATCTTTCTTTGAGTTGGAAACATATGTAACAATATCTTGTTGGTGGCTCTTCACTTGTGACTATATTTCTTGCTTCTTGTATATGTTGAGGGCATCAATCTGAGCCATACAGATTCTCGACATGCTTCATGGAGCGCAATAATTTTGGCATGGCTTGAGCAAGCGGCGACCAAAATTTGTTGTTGGAAACGCCACGTAGTTGTTGGTTTGCGATATATATTCATATAGATCATCCATCTGCAAAACCAACTACACCAAACTCGGGGTTTCTAGAATAAAATAAACCCAAGTCAATCGTACCTTGCAGATAGTGGAAGACACATTTGAACTCATTCAAGGTCTAGTCGGAGAAGATCAATTAATCCTGCAAGTAGATCAGTAGCAACTGCTAGGTACAATATATTCACTAGATATATAAATGCTCGTCAGCATTTATATATGCTAGCTACAATTCACAAAATATATAAATACTCGTCAGCATTTATATATAGTGCTTCATGATCAAATATATAGTGTCGACTTCCTTTAGGAGTGACTAATATAACATCTGTTGCTTTAGATGTTTAGTTGGAATATCTGGAGACACTTTTGTCTTTCCAAGATCTTTTATTCCAAATAACTCTTTAAGAGTTTTGATGATGTTCAAAAACATCATGCTTATAAGTTCCCGGGAATATAACTATGATATCATATATCGTTCAGGGATTAGTCCTACAGACATCCCATGAGACGCAATTCAAGTCATTTATTCATCAACTCAATATAGAGTGATTTTGACAAAATCCGGTGCGACACACCGTCTTGTCTTAAGTATCATAATACTCATTTGATGCTTGGACCATGTGTCCAGGAATTACTCGTTTCTCATACGAGATTAATATAGACTTGGTTGCGTCTTTGTTTATTGGCCAATATATATCTCTTTACGCTCACAGAGCGGAGATTTATGATCCTCATTAATCACATTTGCGCGCTAGATCATTTTTCTTGTCGACATTATGTTGTCTTTGGTTCCATATTTGCCGTAATGACATGGTTAATCGAGATCTCTTAATCATTATAAATGATTTTATTCAGGTACCTGATTTCGTTATTAACCATGACAATCGGTCTTTTTACTCCTCTTTAGGAGTTTCTTTCCTTCTCTTGAGGAGTTTCTATACTCCTCTTTAGAAGTCTATATGCTCCTCTTTTAAGAGTCTAATCCTCTTTTTAGTAATAATATGCTCATTTTTTTAATTTTGAGGATTTTCTTTATATTTAGAACCAAAGTTGTCTATCACGTTTTTATCATGTTATAGACAATAATATGTCATCCGCCAGAGACATATTTTTGTAGAGCATTTTTAGCTGGGACGAGAAGTTTCCTATGAACTTTAAGTTCATGTGTTTATACGAGGATCAATAATTTCATGAAATCTCATCCATCAGCTTTTTGCAATATATTCTGAATAGTGATCTTTTTGAACTTTTGAACTCTTAAGTTCATATTTATTGTAGTCATTTGTTCAAAGATCGAGACTATTCAATGATTCTCCCATAAAGATGGGGAACTTTATCATCAACATGATGATTTGCAAATCTTGCAATAGGCACATCTCTCATAAGATGGCTCAGTATTTGTAGAGCAGAGACTCATCTTCTGCATCTATAAATTTCATCCTTTTTGGATGATATTTTTATGCGGTGCAGAGGAGCATTTATAACATATATCTCACACCCATAAAATTTAAAAATGAGAAATATTTTATCTCCAATCATGTATATAAAACATGGGAGAAATATTTCTTATAAATCGTTGGCCTTATATATAATCATTCATACATGCAAAACTGCATGTTCCATATAAAAACATGGAGATTAAATCACCATGAATCGTTTTGCAAATTCTTGGATTTGCGTTATGAACGATTCGCTTAAAGCTCATTTTGAGAGTGAACATCATTTTAGATGTTGCACTTTATCACAAAGTGATAAATTTTAGGATATGACTTCACCAGAGTTATCTCGCTCTGGAGTGTCAAATTCACCAAAATTTATCGACTTATTGTCGATATGGGATTCCTTTAATTCTCCCCCTCGAGATAATAACTCTTTGAGTTCATTCATCTCGAATTGAATCCCACTTTAGGATCAATAACATATCCGATACGGATCATGTATTTATTCTTAGATCCTTATAAAAATGTGGGACTTGTAATAACCCCTCCCAAGATGATGGCTTTTTAAGCCTATTTATCTTGGACCGACTCTTATTTTTTAGATCGGATATATTCGGGGCTTAATTTGAGGATTATTAGAAAATCAACCAGCAGATATAATGAGCTTATAATAAAAAAAAATGGTGATTTTGGCCAAAAATCATATGATTCTGGAGGCGTAGCCTACCACAGAATTTAAAAGAAAGTATACAACCTTCGGATTCCATATATAATATAAAATTTAAATAAATGTAAATGAACGTAAATAAATTCAGCATAAATTAAATGTTACCTCAGAAATGTGGACGGAAGCATGCAGTGCTTGAATAGGCTTTTCTTTCTTTACATAAAATTTTAGTGATATTTAATCACTCCTTTTAAGTTCCAATTATTTAGGTCATTAATATTTACAGTAATGATCACAAATCTCGATAGAGATTTCTTAATAAAGACGCAAAGGGCATATATCGTTTTTAACAGATATACCCTTTCTTTAACAAATAATCGCTTAAACGATTATATGCGTCTGGATTGTTTTAATCCGTAAAGTGATCGCTGTAATTTGACCGTACATATTTCATTAGAATTTGAGTCTAATATCTCTGGAACTTTAAATCCTTTTGGGATTTTCATGTATATATCATAATCCAAAAATCCATATATATATATATATATATAGTCACTACATTCTTAAGGTACATTTCTAAATTATAAGAGACCGTTAGGCTCTTTAAGTACCTGAATGTAATTGTATTCATGACCGGAGAATATGTTTTTTTTTTTTTTCATAATCAACTCCAGGTCTTTAAGAGAAAAACCTTGTGTAACAAGTCAGGTTTTATATCGTGTGATTTTATCTTTTTTTGACACGAAGACCCACTTGCACATAATAGGTTTTACATCTTTAGATGTAGTGACAAGAGGTCCAAAGACATCTCTTTTAAGGAAGAGCAATATATTGCACTTTTTTTTTTTCAATCAAGCCCTTGCTGGCACTGATACAGATTCTGGATCTGGATCATCATATTAATTGCATTATTATACCGGGATGGCTTGACCGGTTACGTTATGCTTAAAGCATTAGTAAAATTCATGTTTACCAATCATAAATAATTTTGCCATCTTTATTTTGTATGATATAATCATACATTTGCGTGTCTCTATTGTGGTCGGATATTCGATACCACATTTATTTATAGTCTCAATATAATAATTATAAAGAAAAATATTTTAGAAACTACACGAGTTTCTTTGAGACTTTGGAGTACACAAAGCATTGATTATTATGAATCAGATGCATTTGGAAGTCGAGAGACTAGCTCATCTAGACCTTCCAATTATTTTGCACTGTCTAAAAATATTTTGACATGTGCTTTATATATTTTCATAAGAGAAATATATTTTTGATTTTAAAGACATATATCAAAGTCTTTAAATCTCATATAACACATATACTTACTCTTTACGAATAAAGTAAATAAAAATAATTAAAACACATAAATTCACAAAATAATAATTTATAGACTATAGCCTTTTTATACAAGAATTCAGGAGGCATCGCCTTCCATTATAAGAATTCAATAGGCATAGCTTTCGTTTGATCGTAGAGAAGGAGGCAGAGCCTACCATATATATCGATCAATCCGGAATAGAAATTTTCATTTGATCGTTAGGAAGGTAAAACCTACCATATATGACGATCGATCCGGAAAAAGCATAGCCATTTATTTGATCGTAAAGGAGGCATAGCCTACCATATATAACGATCTATCCGGAAAAGACATAGCTTTTTATTTGATCGTAAAGAAGGCAGAGCCTACCATTTATAACGATTAAACCGGAAAAAGGCATAGTCTCACGATGTCTATAATATTTCTGTTTATAAATATAAATGAATTTAAATAACAGAAATTATAACTTACCTCGTAAACGCTCAAACGGTAAAGACATCGTGCTGATAACGTGTTATAAAAATATAACGCAAACATAAATAATATTACTTTATGTATATGTTCATGATCTTGCCAAGATATAATTGAGAGAGAAAGAGTAGACGTATGAAAACAAAGACACAAGATTCTCCAATTAATAACTAGTCTCTCTCTCTCTCAACTCACACTTCTCTCGTACAAAACATATATATAGGGGTTTATTGGATAGGCCATACACATAAAACTTGGGGACTAAGTTATCCTAGTAACTTGGAGACAAAGTGATTACATAATGGATAATCACAAGAATATTTATCCATTTTTAACATGTATTGCTTTTGTCTTATCTATTTCGAATTTAATTTATTTGAAAACCCCAAAAAACCCTTGAAAGCAAAAGAAAATATTCTCAGGAGGCAAACACAGTCAAAAAAGTCAAAACCCTTCGCCGCTCGGCTTCTATCGCTTTCACACAGACACAAAAACAGTTTAGTCCCAAAATCAGACCAAACCTACGAACCCTTTTTTGTCTTCCATGGCGGCCACAACAAGCTTCTCCTCTTCCATCTCTTTAATCCCAAAACCAAACAATCCTTACACCAATAAACCTCTCCTTCTCTTCCCCAAACCCTTCCTTAAACCTCCCCATCTCTCTCTCCTTCCTTCTCCTTCACTCATCCATGGAGTCTCCTCCTACTTCTCCTCTCCTTCAGGACATTCACCAACCGAAGACCATCCTCATACCCCTTTTGATTATAACAACGAAGACGACGAAAAGCCTCGAGAAGAGTGCGGTGTCGTCGGAATCTACGGCGATCCAGAAGCTTCACGGCTCTGTTACTTAGCTCTCCACGCACTTCAACATCGTGGTCAAGAAGGTGCAGGTATTGTAACAGTTAGCAATGAAAAAGTTCTTCAAACCATTACTGGTGTTGGTTTAGTCTCTGAGGTTTTCAACGAATCCAAACTTGATCAATTACCTGGTGAATTCGCTATTGGCCATGTTCGTTACTCAACTGCTGGAGCTTCTATGCTCAAGAATGTTCAGCCTTTCGTCGCCGGTTATCGATTCGGTTCCATCGGTGTTGCCCACAATGGTAATTTAGTAAATTACAAAACTTTGAGAGCTATGCTTGAAGAGAACGGTTCTATTTTCAATACTAGCTCTGATACTGAGGTTGTGCTTCATTTGATTGCGATTTCTAAAGCTAGACCTTTTTTTATGAGGATTATTGATGCTTGTGAGAAACTTCAAGGTGCTTATTCAATGGTTTTTGTTACTGAGGATAAGCTTGTTGCTGTTCGTGATCCTTATGGGTTTAGACCATTAGTAATGGGTAGGAGAAGTAATGGAGCTGTTGTTTTCGCTTCGGAGACTTGTGCTCTTGATTTGATTGAAGCTACATATGAGAGAGAGGTTTATCCTGGTGAGGTCTTGGTTGTGGATAAGGATGGTGTGAAGTCTCAGTGTTTGATGCCGAAGTTTGAGCCTAAGCAATGCATTTTCGAACATATCTACTTCTCGTTGCCTAACTCGATTGTATTTGGTCGGTCTGTGTATGAATCTAGGCATGTTTTTGGGGAGATTTTGGCTACAGAGTCCCCTGTTGAGTGCGATGTTGTGATCGCTGTGCCTGACTCGGGTGTTGTGGCTGCTCTTGGTTATGCTGCGAAATCTGGTGTGCCGTTTCAACAGGGGTTGATTAGGTCTCATTATGTAGGAAGGACATTCATTGAGCCGTCGCAGAAGATCAGAGACTTTGGTGTGAAGCTTAAGCTGTCTCCTGTTCGTGGGGTTTTAGAAGGGAAGAGAGTTGTTGTGGTGGATGATTCGATTGTGAGAGGTACAACTTCGTCTAAGATTGTGCGATTATTGAGAGAAGCGGGTGCGAAAGAGGTTCATATGAGGATTGCTAGTCCACCTATTGTAGCTTCTTGTTACTATGGAGTAGACACACCTAGCTCAGAGGAATTAATATCCAACAGATTGAGAGTTGAGGAGATTAACGAGTTCATCGGGAGCGACTCTCTTGCGTTTCTATCGTTCGATACCTTGAAGAAACACTTAGGGAAAGACTCTAAGAGCTTCTGCTATGCGTGCTTCACAGGTGACTATCCCGTGAAGCCCACAGAAGTTAAGGTGAAACGAGGAGGAGGGGATTTCATTGATGACGGTCTCGTTGGTAGCTTCGAAAACATCGAAGCAGGTTGGGTTCGATAATGAGAGACTAATAGTGATGAAAACATCTTTACTTGCATTCCAGTCTATGCTTGGTTTTTATCCATTTGACATTATTATCATATTTAGAGATCTTTTTTTTTTTATGTTGAATGGGACAAGGGTGTTTTTATGGTTGTAATCTTAAAATATTTTGATCTCTTGTCATTTTATGAATCCAATCTTATTTGTGAAGATTGCCATTTCTCAAGGATTTCTTGTGTTCGCTGAGACACATCTCTCATTCTCCGAAAGAGGTTATTTTTGTGAATTGAATCTTTCCTGGTAAGTCATCAAATACGATGTCATTTATGTGGCTCGATTGGTTTAAAGTTTATACGCGTTTGCGGTTGCGGTTGCGGTTGTTCTGAGTTTGTGGAAACGAGTTTAATGAGGATCCTAACATGTGACTGGTTTAACATGTTCTAGCCAAAGTGAAGCAAAACCGGACATGTTTGGATTGTAGTGCTAGATCCAGAAACAAAGGTATTCATAAAAGGAGTCTAGTGAGAATCTTTTAAAACACCTAATGCTGTATAAACATTTGACTCGTTATGACTCTTAGCTTTAATGTGTAACAGAACTCTTAGCTTTACTCATAAATGACATTCAAACATAATTGTGAAAGTTGAATAGTTATAAAATGTAATTATGCTTTAATTATATACTAGTTTTATAATTATTTGCCCAGAAAAACAAATTTCTTATAAATAATATAAAACACACATCTCTCTAATCATTATATTTCAAGTTTCAAATTATTGGTTAATTATAACAATTTTTTTGTATTTCTGAGATTTCAATAATATTATTTTGTCACTTCTGTAAGAGTTTGTGAAGAGGATGTGACATGCAACCAAGAAACTCTACTCACGATCAATCGTTTGCGCTACTTTAGAGGTTTTAAAAAAAAGCGAGTAGAGAAGTCTGAAATTTGTAATGCAACAAGAATGGGCTACGGTAGGTTTTCTTTTCCGAAAACATTCACTAAATCAATCTATATAAACCTAAACTTTGATTGATTCAAAATAAATTTCATATTTTTGCAATGAGATTAAGAAAATAATCAAGAAAACTAAGGATGAGAAGAAGGCAAAGACAATAGAGTATGCTTCAAAGGAACATAAGACTCAAGTGAAAGGCGATATCACAGGAGTATTGAATGGTATAAAATATCCATTCATATCTTTTTCACTTATCTTATGTTGAGATTTTTGCTCTTGTATTTCACTAGAAGCCATTGCTTTAAATACAGAGCATGGTAGAGAAAACAGAGAATGAAAAAGTGGAAAACTTCTCTATTATTCTCGACAACCTTTACAATAAGACAACATTCCCACTTATATAGTTTCTCTAAAGACACGAAAACAACCATTGCAACTTCCTAAATTAACAACGGTTCGTAACAAGTCACGGTTAACATCATCCCATTGACTTTACAACACACTTAGTAATATAGTTATTAAAGATACCATAAGACTAAACTCAATTATCACTATTCACTAACATCTTATACAATTTATTCCATCTCTATTATACTTTAATAATGTTTGATTATTATTTATGAAATTTATGTATACGTGTATATTTTTAGAACTGTGAAAATTTTACGCTATAATTTTTTTATCATAAAGTTTAATTTATATGGATTTTTACATTTTTCTTCATACAATTTATATGAATATTTTCACATTTTAAATTACTCTAACCATCTGAAATGTATGTCGTTGATCATATGGTTATCTTTTATTCTTGATATCAAATTGAATTGACATAATTAACTTCAATAATGGTTAAATTTATTGATTTTTGTTCGGCTAAATTTTTTTGTTGGCTAAGAGAATCTTGAGACTTTTGTTGAGAAAAATTTATTTTCAAAGAAAGTGATTGAAAAGTACGCTACCAAAGAGAAGGTATGTCTCCATTTTCAGAAATCTGAAATTAAAAAAATAGCCACGATCTATATCATCACCAAAATAATATTATAGATTCCACCAATAATCATTTTAAAATAATAAATTTTGTGGTTAATGATATCTTCTAAGCATTAATCTTTAATTAATACACAATTTGAATAAAAGTTACTTAAATGATAATCACACATGTGTAACATATATATGTATAACAAAACTTAAAATTAAATATGAGGTAATAGAAGACTAAAATTATTAATATATCATGGTTTTTTTACAGTTTTTAACTATGATATATGTATGGGTTTTCGAGTCTTTTTGTTATTTCTAGAGTTTTTTCTAGTCTTTTTCAGGTCTTTACACTTTTGGGATCAAGTTGGAGATTATTGATAATTCTAGAGCAAAACCGTGTAGTTATGTTACAAGAGCAGTCCGGAGACCAAAATTGGTGTGAGTATCGATCGACACCACCGCTGGTATCGGTCGACACCAATACTTGACAGCAATTTAATTTCGCGTCTCTTTAAAGTTTTGAAGAGTTGCGGAATCGCCTCAAAACTTTTTTCTATTTTCAAAGAAATCCTTGCACGTTTTGAAGAACATACAAATAGATTTTTAGGGTTTTGTTTTAGAGATATCTCTCAATCTATTGTATTTTGGAGCTTGAACCCTTTGAGAGATAATTGGAGAATGCTCCCCTCTAGAGAAGATTTTTTAAGTTCTTTTACTTCTTCTCTTGATTTCTTAATGCAATTCTATTCAATCATGTTGTTTGTTTCAATCTCCATGTCTGAGTAATTTGCTTGTTAGGTTTTGGGATTCTCATTAGGGATTTAGATGAATTGGTAGATCGATAACTTGTTATAATAAAATCTATAGAGTTCTTCACTTTGGATTGTTCTTAATGCTAGTTCTAGAGTAGCTAACTAGAACTTGATATTAGGATAATAGGTTAGACAAAGAGTGCGCTTATTACTGGAACTATCTTAGGTGGGCATAAATTACTAGATTCAGGCGAGAGTTGGTGTAGGAATCTCTGTGAACATATCAAACCTGGTTTTAATGCTAGTTTAATTTTAGAGTTTACAGACGAGAATTTGAACTTCTTGCTGTTAGGTTTAGTTAGTCAATTCAGACGAGAGTTGGTTGACTATAGCTTAGTGATTTGAATTCTAGAACGGTTCGATAATAATACTAATTAACTGCTAGATCTACATTTCTAATATTTCCCGAGAAATTCTCTAAGGCTAACGTTTCATTTATCTGATTTTCATCTCGATTTTAATTACTTGTTTTACTTTAATTTACAATCTTTTCTGTTTAGCTTAATTCAAATACTATAAGTCTATTGTGTGAACAACAGGAGATTTGTGGAATTCGATCCTAAAGTGTTACAACAATCTCTTATTTGAGAGAAGTGGTCTTTAGGTTAATTTGACCCATATGTTGGGCAAAAAAAAATTATTCTGTAGGTATAAACATATTCTTAATACTTTCCTATGAACCAAATTTTTTAGCCTTTCATCCATCATTATATTTGAAATACATGTTACGTGAATTCACCGACCAAGTTTTTATTCCGTTATACTATAAATTTTGCAAACATTGAATTAACATTATTTTCTTTTTTTGAACGTATTATTAGCTTTTTATATATAGCATTTAAGAGAATGTATATACAAGAGCATCCACATTGCTAGAGTTCTCCAAGTGGGATTGTCATCTATATTAAAGAATAAATTTTTATTTTATTTTATTATCTAATTAAAATTTAAATAATAAATAGTATTTGATCAATACAATTAAAGCATGTGGTACCAAAGGTTTCTCAAAAAATTTCAACGAGAGACGGCTCTCACTCTCTCTCCTCCTTTCTGATTTCTTTTTATTATTTTTAAAGTTAGTATGAAAATATTTTGTAAATTGTATCTCCTTATAAAATATTTATTTATATTATAGTTTACAATTGTTATTAAGTAATGGTATACCACGAGTCCACGAGACAATTGTTAATAAACTAAGGATTTAACCCGTATTAAAGCGGCATGTTAATGATATTTATAAATACTGATTCAAATTTGTCCGCCATATAAACCCGTTCCAAAATATAACTCGTTCCGTAATTTCTTAACCCGTCCCGTAATTTATTTTTATTTAAAATTTAATGATTATTTATTATATATAAAAGTTTACAAATCATATCATTCTCTAAGATATTTATATTTTAATAAACTGAAGATTTATTCTGTATTAAAGCGGCATGTTAATGATATTTTAAAATTTTATAAATATTGATTTAAACTCGTCCACCATATAACTTCGTTCCAAAATATAACCCGTCCCGTGATTTGTTTTCTAAAAGTAGTAATTTTTAAAATTTAACGATTATTTATTATATATAAAAGTTTGCAAATTTTATAATTTTTTAAGATATTTATATTTTATAGTTTACAATTGTTATTAAGTAATATTATACCACGGGACAAATTTTGGTTTTATACAATCTTTTCTAAATGAGACTGATTTAATATGTCTAATATTGGTGGTATTAAAAAAAAAGGATTTAATCCGTATTGAAGCGGCGGATTAATGATATTTTAATCTTTTTATTATTGTTGATTCAAAAACTCGTTCCGCCAAACCCGTCCCGCCAAAAAACTCATTTATTTTATTAATGTTGATCTTATTTATGATATGATTCTGAATCATTGTCTAAATATTTTAATCGATGTAGAACGTTGAACACACATTTTCTTCAATTGGATAATATATGTCCGTTTTAAAAATTTCGAATCACAATATATGCAGAAAAAAAATTGTTTTTTTTTTTTTTACTTTATGTATTATATGATGATTCAAAACAGTTAAAAACAAATCAAACAAAGATGATAGGAGAATCATAATTCTAAATCTTAATCAAATCTTCTAAATATCTAACTTATTAAATATAGAATATCCGGTGTATGAGTTGGGTTAAATTTAACCCGACCCAATAAATTTTTTATGACTAAAATTTATAAACGGGTCGGATATCCAAATAACCCGGAAGCATTTTTACCCACCCGTCACCAAAATGACTGCAAAAATACTAGTATAGATTATAAGAACCTTAGTAAACAAGATGATCGAATCGACGATGCTAGCCCTGCTGCTCCACGGTTTGTGCCATTGTCGCCATCTCAATGCCTTTAAAACAACAAAGTCCGTGTTGATAATCCCCTACGCCAATCACTATCTGCGTGATGCGGTCCTGAACAACATAAAACTTATCAAATATTCATATGCGGTTGCTATGGAGCCACGGAGATGCTAAGCGGAGGTGAGTTTGTGGAGCAGCTTGGAGTTCTTGGAAAGAAAATGTGATTGGGTGGTCTGTGTTGAGTTATGTTGGACTTACTCGTTTAGACTTAGTCATAAGCTATTATAATAAAGTTCCGATATATGTTAAAGGAGTCATGGCTAGAAAGTACTTAGTTGATTGTTTCAAGTTCGTTAAAGACCTCCGACAATGTAGGAGGCAGTTTCTCTTGTATTCGACTCTTTAAAATCATCTAAACATTATAATATTAGCCTCCAAAAAAATGAGACTTGTTGGAAGAGTGAAATGGCTCTAAACATTCAAACGTCATTTGCTAGCTCTCCATTCTTCATTGTAAGCTTTAATATTGTTTTCTAAAGAGCTCTCAAAATCTTCAGGGATCATTCATTATGGACACATTTGAAGCATTTTAGAACAGAGCCATCAAGACCATAATAGAGGACCTCCGTTTTCGAAAGGGTACTAAACATGAGGTGATAGTGTAATAAACATAATCATGACTACTAAATTGATTAACATAATATTAACAAAAAATGTACACATGACTACGACGATAAAAAATCTACACAAACGATATAACGTTGCACTAGTGATACAAACTTTGTGATGGTACTGTGACTATTCTTTTTGCAACACAATTTTTCTTTACAAACATGAACGTTGTAATACTTACAAAAGAATTGTAACAGAACAACGAAGCGTGGCTGTTCTCGCAACAGAATACACTGACAATTTTCATTTGCCTTGAGCTATTTGCGACGTTTATTTTTGTTTCACAAATCTGTTGTAGTAAGCCATATGCTTTTTTTTTTTTTGGTAAGTATATGTATCATACTTATTTGGCCGTCACATATCGCTTCTTTTCTTGTAATAATTAATGCAATACGAATTATTATTTTTTTGTAAAAATCTTATTAAATTAATCAATATGCATGTTACATATTTATACATTAAAATAATATTATTATATAGAAAAATATCAATTTCATCCAATGTATTCATAAATTATCATCATCGTTATTATTGTTGTTCTTGTATTAGTATGATGATATGTAGGGATTAGTCTTCAAATCTATGACAATTAATTTTTATTCTCTGGTTTGGAGTTATCAAATCATCATCGACGGAGATTAGTTCCACTCTTGTTTTAAGAGGCTGTTCAGACCAATACTCACGCTATCAAAATCCTTAAGCCTTTCCATTACTTCATCACTCACAAAGGTATCATCTGCTGCTTTTTCTTTCTCCAAATAAGAATAATATTGGCTAGCTTCGTTAACATTCTTATCGATTTTCTCTATTCTTCGAGCAAAACCAACATCAAATTCTGTTCCTTTATTTATGTGGTCAACTTTCTTAAAAATCTCCCCGAATTCCTCTAAATTTTTTTTTGTTCGAGCAATCATCGTCAAGACAACATCTCCTTTTGGATCACAAGAAGCCATTTTTTATTTAAGAGAGAAGGTAAAAGAAGAATATGTGTGTTTGATAGGGAGGTGAATGGTAATTGAATATATATATATAGTGGGGTGGCTTATGAATGAAGTATTGGTAAGATAATATATAAAATTTTGAGAAAAGATCTTTCTCCATTAAATTTAAATTACCAAATATAGTGTAGTTGAGTCAAGAGCATTGAATTTTTACATATGAGTTATCTTTATTTTTCATTTAAGTTCTTTTTTTTCTCATAGTTTAGTTTTATCATATCAATTTATTTTAAATTTACAGCTTACAAATTTTTGTTCTCTTTATTTTTCCTTTTCAAGGACATTAATTTATCCTCATTTTATTTCTTTCTTTCTAGGTATTAATTTCCTCATAAACTATAAATTATTTTAAACAATAGTATGCATAAATAAAATATAAAAATGCTTTATATTATCTTGTATTTATCCTTATGCTTGTCTAATTTTTCTTTGTAATTTTTGATTTGCTGGCCATTATTTTTTTAGTCAATTTCGTTTGGTTGAAATCGTTTGTTTTAAATTTCCAGTTCAACCAAATTCAGCTTTAATCCTCTTTCTAAAACATATTTAAGCAACTTAATTATATATACACATATATATATATATGTCCAGATTACCATTTTTATCTGCTTCGTTTCATATTTCTTTATAGATTTCGAAATATACATTGACTCTTAGCTTCGATCTTACCCATACATGAAATTTTGCAGAATATTTCTTCAATCAAGGCCGATTACATAGCTTTCAATTACAATCGGAACTGAATTGGCTTAAAAATATTGTGTGCACTTAGTATCAACTATTTCTTAGTGATGCTCTGTTTTTATGACACTTGGTTTGTGTACCCCTCGGTTGGAATAATTAGGGTTTAGTATTCCTTCTTGTAGTCCCATGTTTATGTGGTTGTTTTACTGTTATAGGCACTATGTTCTTATCGTATTTGGTTTGGGTTCCCCTTGGTTGTGGTTATTAGGGTTTAGTGTCTTTACCTTATGCTATGTTTATAAACCGGTGTTCGAAACAGATTTTTTGCTAAAGTTAAACTAAGTGGTGTGTTGTAAATATGTTGTTTTATGGCAAATACATCGAATGCTAGATTTATCATGGTTATTGGCAGTGAGCTTGCTCACATGTATGTTGGTGAAGGAGTTAATTGTTCATGTAATTGATGGTAAACACTCATTTTTGCTATTTGAATTTGTCAAGCCAATGCTGCTATATTTTGTTCTGAATTATAAAATACTCTCTTTTCAGATATCATTGTTTAAGAAAGCTTGTATTGTGTCCTTTGACGAAGTTGAGGTCATTGGTGGTGCAAGATTTGATGATGGTGTATGTGGTGATAATGAAGTCCAACGTACTATGCTTGAGATTGCATGAGCTGATTTCAATTGTCTTTGCACTGAAGCAGGAATGTACACAATCAAAGCTAGGAGAAAGACTGAACGTTCTCTTCTACATATGATAAAACGACATGTAGTCCTCATATGTACTATACAATAATCAAAAAAAAAAACCTTTGTTTTAGTTTGCATTCTCTCTCCTCCTTTCTGATTTCTTTTTATTATTCCTGCTATTAGGCATAGATAGTCAATACAGACGAGAGTTGGTTGATTATAGTTTTGTGATTTAAGTTCTAGAACGGCTCATTAATAATTTCTAACTACTTGCTAGACCTACGAATCTAATATTTCCTGAGAAATCTCTTAGCCTAACATTTCATCCATCTGTTTTACAACTCAATTTTAATTGCTTTCGAGTCTTTTAGTTTACTTAATTTTTTGTTTAGCTTAATTCAAAATATGTTAGTCTATTGTGTTCTCAACGAGACCTTTGTGGAATTCGACCGTAAAATGCTACACGCGATCTCTTATTTGAGAGAGTGGTCTTTAGGCAATTTGACCCATATCAAATTTGGTGTCGTTGCCGAAGTTCTCTTCGATTCACCATTAGACTAGGTGTAGATTTAAGTCTAATTTTTTTTTTTTTTTTGTTACTTTCCTTTCTTTTGTTTCTTGTGTTTCATGGGCTTGAGGAACTCGAATGCTACGAACAGATGTACGATTTCGACAAGAGTGTCGACCGACACATACGGGCAACATACCAATGCCGATTGGTGAATATAACAGACCTGATCTCTTCTATTCCAATCTGTCTGCGATCCGATCGCCTGCATTCAAAAGGGATGACTTTGAGCTGAAACTATAACATTATGACCTGGTGGGTCATATCCGATTTCGCGGTCTTTCCAATGAGCTACCACTGGATCATATCGACATATTTGAAGTCTTGGTCTCAAGCATTAAGGTAGAAGGTGTCTCTGCTGACAATCTGTTCTACATGCTTTTCTCATACTATCTTGCTGGGGAAGCGATTTCTTGGTTTAGGAAGTTGAAGGCAGGATCTTTGACAACTTGGTTGGAGACAAAGCTGGTTTTTCTGTATAATTTCACCAGAAATCAATTCGCTGAGGTACATGTTGTGAACAATATTTTTGTGGGTAGGCCTGAGTATCAGACGAGCAGTTTCACCAGGTTAATGATTACTCTTGTTGATGATATTTTTTTCATGAGAATTCAATCTTATTTGTAGACATCTCCCATTCTCATGTTCTTCTCTAAAAAGGGTTATTTTTTTGTGAATTGAATCTTTCTTTGTTAATGTTTATTTGTAGACATGACAATGTCATTTATTAGAGTTCAATTGGTTTAGAGTTTGCCTTTTAGAGCTTAGCTTGGTTTGTGAAAAAAAGTTTAATGAGGATCCTTTTTAGTCAAAACCACACATTTTTGGATTGTCGTGTTAAACCCAGAAACAAAGGTATACAAAATTGCAGTGCTATTAGAATATTTCTTAACACCTAAAAACTATATCATATTGACAGATTTTTATTGACGATAGGTTGTTTTAATACTTGTGATAGATTACTCTTGAGGATGATATTTTTTGTGGATGGATGATATACATATTGTTCTGATGTAACTGAAATAGTGTTAGGTATACAAGTACCTGAATATTTTTTGCTGCAAAACTGAATCGTGATGCTGGTACATGAACATGAGTTTGGTTATATTCTTCAAATATATATACTAGGCTATAATTGTCCCAAACCCACATGATTGTTGCTCATAATTTACGACGCCGGTGGCTCTACTCATCTATTTTGTATGATTCTACAATATATATGATGTGCTAGGGAGACCTAATCCTCGCTACAACGATTAGTCGGTTTAGTCTTAGATGTCTAAGACATCATGTCTTACAGTTTTAGTTTAATAGTTTTACTTTGGTTTGGGATATTGTTGCTATCTCTTGGTGTTTGTGTTTAGGTGTTTTTCTTTATTCTACTGGAACTTGATAGTACCAAATCTCTTAAAGTGTTTTCTTATATAAACCAATAAAAATCATAGAAAGGTGTCGATTGTTCTTGTTGCTTCTGATCATTTGTTTTCTGATCATGGTTAACATAATATCAACAATTTTTTTTAATTTAAAAATTAAAAACGTTGATAAATCGATTTAAATAAATAAAGTATATTAGGATAGATTAGAAAAATATAATTGTTTATTTTATATAAAAATATATTTAATTGTATGCTTGATTGTAACACTTAATAATATCTAGCATGCATACATATATAATCATCGTTATTGTAATTGTTATTATGATGATTCATAATATCTAGCATGCATACATATATTATTAAATTATTTTTCTTCACTCTTATTTTCAGCAAGAGAGATAGTTGTCTTACTTTTTTCCAACAACAGTTCAGAAAAGTCATATATATCATTAATTGATTTTATAAGAACATCTAATCTACACCTTAATTCTTCACTCACTAAAGTATCATCTGCTGCTCTTTCCTTCTCCAAATAAAGATAATATTTGTTAGCTTCCTTGAAATTCTTCTCTATTTCGTCTATCTTTATGTCTATTCCAGCAAGCATCACCAAATTATCATCTCTATCTTTCTTAATACCTTCTGCGAATTCCTCTATGTTTTTTCTTGTTTGATTAAGCGTCGCTAAAACATTCTCACTTTTTAGTTCATTAGAAGCCATTTCTTATTTCAGAGATAAGGTAAATGAAGAATATGTGTGCACTTGCTAGAGAGGTGATGGGTAATGGTGGTAACTGAGTGTATACGATTAAACACACAGACATATATATATATAGTGTAGGGATGACTTATGAGTGAAGTATTGGTAATAATAATTAAATCTTTTATATAAGATCTTTTTTCCATAAAATTTAAATGATCTATTATTATAATGTGGTTGACTCACCAATATTGATTTATACATATGAGATATATATATATATATATATATAGTTTTTTTCTAATATTTATTATTTTCATAATATTTAATTTGATCATATCCACTTCTTTTTAATTTGCAGATAATAACTTTTTACCTCTTCACTTTTCCTTTTTAATGAAATTTATTATATCCTCATTGTATTTCCCTTTCTTAGGAATTTCTTTAACAAAACTACATATTATTATACTTTTTTTTACATCAACTAGATAGCATTAATAACCAAATTTTTATATATATATATAAGATTTTTTTCCATTAAACTTAAATGATCTAATATAATGTGGTTGACTCACAAGCATTGATTTTTACATATGAGATATATGTAGTTTTTTTTATAATATTTATTCTTTCTTATAATATTTAATTTGATCATATTCACTTCTTTTTAATATGCAGATAATAACTTTTTACTTTATACTTTTCCTTTTTAATGAAATTTATTATATCCTCATTGTATTTCCTTTCTTAGGTATTTCTTTAACAAAACTACATATTATTATACTTATTTTTGCATCAACTAGATAGCATTGTACATTAGTATGGATAGAAATATAAAATTCTTTTAATTTTATTGTATTTATGCTTAAGCTTTTCTAGTTTTGCTATGTTCTTTATGTTTTTAATTTATTTATTTATATATAAATATAATGTAAGGCATACAGAAAAGATATGAGAGTACAAATTTTGAATTTGTTGAAATTAAAAATTAATGTTTTAATAATTATAACAACATTTGCCATAGTTATTAGAGAAATTGTTAAAAATGCATTTTTAAGTTTGCCCTCTTTTAATTTTTAATGACCATTTTACCCTTATTTGAAACAAAATTAGGTCCACAAAATACAAAATATTTTTTGGCGAGAAAAGTGATCCCGCATTTTCCCGCCAAAACACTTGTAAAAACCTTTAAAATACCTTGTAAAATTTTCCCGTAAAAATTTTTTTGGCGGGAAACTTTTTGGCGGGAAAAATTTACAAGGTATTTTAAAGGTTTTACAGAGTATTTACAAGTGTTTTGTAAGGTTTTACAATGTATTTTAAAAGGTTTTACAAGGTACTTATAAGGTTTTATAAGGTATTTATAACTTGTAAAACCTTATAAAAAACTTGTAAAACCTTATAACTTGTAAAACCTTATAAAATAGCTTGTAAAATCTTATAATATCTTATAAATACCTTATAAATACGTTGTAAAACCTTTTAAAATACATTGTAAAACCTTATAAATACCCTGTAAAAAACCTTTAAAATACGTTATAAATTTTTCCCGCCAAAAATTTTCCCGCCAAAAAAATTGCGGAATCACTTTTCCCTCAAAAAAAAATTTTTGGCGGGAAAATTTTTTGGCGGGAAAAAATTTTACTGGAAAATTTTACAAGGTATTTTAAAGGTTTTTACAAGTGTTTTGGCGGGAAAAATTGCGGGATCACTTTTCCCCCCAAAAAATATTTTGTATTTTGTAGACCTAATTTTGTTATATTTCCTTATATATTTGCGATATCTTTTATTAAAAGAAGGGTAATTTAGTCATTTTGTACATAAAAAGGTGTATTTTTAAAAATGGACAGCCAAAGAGGGCATTTTTGAAAAGGGGTATTGAAAAAAGGGTATTTTTGTGAGTCTCTCTAGTTATTATTTTATTAATTATTAATTTTTACAGGGATATGTAGTTTTTATTATTATTCTTTTTCTTCCTTTTTAGTTTTATCTCATCAACTTATTTTTAATTTAAAACTTATTTATTTTTACTCTTTACTTTTCCTTTTTAAGGACATTAATTGACACTCATTTTATTTATTTTTCTTAATATTAATTTTCTCACAAAACTTCATATTCTTTTAAAAATTAGTATGCATTAAAAGATAAAATATTTTAATTATCTTGTATTTCGCACTACAGAAAAACACGGCATCTAACGTCGGTTTTTTATAGGTATAGCATCAATATAGTGTCTTTATTATATTCATGTCGGTTTTTGAAGCGACATAACGCCGACTTAAAACTTTTTCTACGTTAGCGTTAGTTTCATTTTGTTTCAGAACCAACGTCAGTTGTTTAAAAATTATTAACGTTGATTATATAACTGACGCTATGTTCATTGTCCGTTTATTATTTATTTTGTTATTTCTAGTCATTTTGTTTAATAAAAATAAATATTATAATTAAATATAAACTTTAAAGAAACAGTTGACCAATATCAAATCTTTAATTAATTGACACACCAAAAAAAAAAATCTTCAATTAATTAAACAAGTAGTTATACATGTACATAAATATCTTAGAAAATTTTATATATACATAAATATTTTAGAAAATAAACAACCTCAAAATAATTAATACTTAAAACTTAAAAGACATGACCTATATACAAATGTACTTGTACCACTCTTCAAAATTCAAATGGGAGCCTCTCCAAGCTATTTGCCTGAAATCAAACATAAAAGCAATTTCATGAGCAGCTTAAAACTTATACATGAGAGCAATTTGAAATCAACAGCAGCTTAAGAATCAACTAAAAAAGCTGGCTATGTCATTATATTTCATTGGCTAAAATGTGATCAAATTAATAAGAAAACTCTGAAAAGTTTCAATCGCAACACAAATAAAACAGAGCTTCCACAAGAAACAAGAAAATAACATACCTACAACAACATGTATGAGTCTAGCATGCTAATCTTATATTAGTCTGAAAAATAAAGACTTCGAGAAGAAGGTATCAAAACAAAGCATAGACTTTGGAATGTAAGTAAAGATCCTTTCCCCACCATTAGTCTCACTCTCTCTCGTTATCGAACCCAACCTGCTTTGATGTTTTCGAAGCTACCAAATATTATCTCTATTTGGAGAAGGAAAAAGAAGAAGATGATACTTTAGTGAGTGAAGAATTAAGGTGTAGATTAGATGTTCTTACAAAATCAATTAATGATATATATGACTTTTCTGAACTGTTGTTGGGAAAAAGTAAGACAACTATCTCTCCCGCTGAAAATAAGAGTGAAGAAAAATAATTTAATTATATATGTATGCATGCTAGATATTATGAATCAACATAATAACAATTACAATAACGATGATTATATATGTATGCATGCTAGATATTATTAAATGTTACAATCAAGCATACAATTAAATAATATATCATATATATTGTAGAATCAGAGCCGTGCCTAGAGATACGGAGACCATAAGCGGTATTTAAGAAAAAAACACTCATATCATATAAATAAAAAAAATTTCAAAAATCACCATTATCTGAAATATACAAAATTAGGGTAAAATGTTAACTGAAAATGATTACATTTTTACTTTTTTCTTATAGATCATTAACCAACTTTTTTATATTCTTAAGCTCCATTTTGATTGATAAAATAGCCAAAAAATCATAAACAATAAAAGGATTAAGTTATGATACCAGTATTATCCTAGTTTTAGACTTTTAGTGGTTACTTTCTACTTTTACTTAAGTACTATCTTACAAAAAACTTTACCATTTTTATCTATACAACGTTTAGATACTAAAATTGGACCTAAATTACCATATATAAAAATTAGTGAATCATTGAACTTTTTTAATAAAAAAAAGGCCGGAAGCGAGAGTTTCTTTTTCTACAACGTAGCCACGGGCCTGTGTAGAATCATACAAAATTGATGAGTAGAGCCACCGGCATCGGAAATCATGAGCAACAATCATATAGGTTTGGGATAATTATAACCTAGTGAGCAAAAATATACATATTAAAAATCTAACAAAACTCATGTTCATCTACCCAGCACGATTCAGTTTTGCAGCAAACAATATTCAAATACTTGTACACCTAACACTATTTTAGTTACATCATAACAATATGTAAATTATTCATCCACAAAAAATATCATCAACCAGAGTAATCTATCACAAGTATTAGAACAACCTATCATCGATAAAAATATGTCAATATGATATAGTTGAAGATGTAGATTCTGACAACAACGAGCTGATAGATATCAGAGAGCTGTTGGATAACAACAAGCTGCATCAAATCTACATCAAACGTTTGAGTTGCTGACATGGACGGGTGAGGTGGCGTGGCGAAGCTGGGGCGGTTGATGTGACAAACCAAGGAGGCTTGCTGACTTGGCGTGGTCATCAAAGACGAAAGCCGGTTGAGAAGATTTGGTGAATATACTTCTCAATAAATAAGGAAAGGGATAAGCTTGAAGATCAAGGAAGTTGCCGCTCTTGATTCTCAGAGATCCTACAATTTAGGGTTCTGGAGAATAGTATAAATATTCTAGGAGTTGACATTAAGCCGCCTAAGCACTCTAGAATATTTTTATGAGTGTGTTATCTTCGAAGCCTTGCAAAAGCTTAGAAGAGTGTTTCTAATTCTCTTTGTCTTCACGGGTGAGTGATAAGAAACAGACGAGAGAATTAGGCTTAGATTTGTTCTTAGTTGGATTTGATTATTCGGGTACAATAGATCAAGTAACTACCGAGATAATATAATCCTTGTAAAAAAATTATTAACAATAAGAATAAATAGAAAAGCGTTTGTTTGGCACGTTCCAAGCAAAATCACCGTGTTGTGTATCCTCTATACCTCTACAATTGGTGTCAGACCCGGTTTCAGTAGTCGGTTGTAAAACGTTGCCGTGTAACAGGAAGTAAAAGAGATTAGGAGAGCAACCTATTGTGCAAATTTGACTAAGCAGTGTCTAGGCCTTGATGATTCTCTAAATACCAAGTGATACGAATGATACATACTTGTCAAGGTTACAATACACTGATATCAACAGTTGAGAAGTCAAGTGATGATGCTGATATGAAACTCATAGAGTAACAGGAATCTGAAAAAGAAAAAAAAAAAGAGAAGAAAAAACGGGAAAAACTTGTTGTCTCTAAATCTGAGGAAGTGTGAAAATAAAAACATCACACTTCTGATTCTTGAGCAATCTCCAGATAAAATTCCAACGGCCTGTTACATGTTGGTCTAAACTACTGGAATTAAAGGCATGACAGTGTGAAAGATTAGCCACTAAACCCAGAGTGGATCTATCAAAGATCTATAAGGTTGTGGCAGCTTCTTGTGGAGTTCTGAAAATGTTCTGAATCTAACTTAATGTACTTAATGTATCAATGCCTTTTTGGGTCATTAAACTCTGTTCATGAGTGAATGAATACATGCTAAATGATTTAAAATCTGAACTGTGCTAATATGTGATGTTGATCAATGGGGTGTACAAATCAATGACTTGCTATCAAGTGTGCATTGATGAGTTTGTTAAGTGTTTCAAGCCTAAGCCTATTTGTTTCGAAGGTCCACGAAGAGTAAGCCCATCGCTAAATATCTAGGTTGGAGGGAAAAGAGTTTGGGTTTCTCATGTCAAATCAAACTCGCCTAGGGAGTCGATAAGTCAAAGACTTGTGCTCAAAGAGAACCATTCCGAGATCTTGCTTGAAGATGAATGCGATTCTCTCTGGACTTCGAAGGCTCGTACAACCCAGATCTGTGATGCCGTCATCAGACTCGTCGGGAGCAGCTTCAAAAGAGCATCAGTCGCTGTCTTTAAATGGTAAAGGCGAAGAGAATCCGAACAGAGCAATGGTATCGTATGTTGAGCTTAAATCAACATCTCCTAGATCTGAGTCACCAAACAGGATGAACAACCGGTCGCTTATCCAAAGCCTCCGATGATTGCTGAACTTCCAGATGAAGGAGAATCTTCCTTTGCTCTTGTGCATAGATCTTAGCCATCTGTTCAAGCTGAGTCCAGAAATCAGACTCGAGACCAGGTTTAACCACTCGACGACCAGAATCCTCAAGTGGTGCAGATCTCTGATGCGTCTGAATCGGTACCAGCTGCTGACTCAACATGTCCGTCTGTATCCTCACGACTGCTGAAAAGGAAGCGGTCTGCTGCTGCCGAAAGGATGAAAAGACAGAGAGCTAACAAGGGAAAATAAGTTGTTGTTGGTTCAGGTGCTGCAGATGGAGATGGCTTTGACTGTTCTCGATTAATCTCTCATGATTCTAAAAAGAAGATTCTCCTTGGCTGCTTTTCGCCTCGCATCCTGTTCAGCGGCGACTAACGCTTCGGCGCTCTCTCTCGCCATAGTGGCCTCTGCTACCTTTGATTCTTCCTCAATTCGGGCTATTTCGAATCGTTCTTTAGCCGCCTCGCACTTACGAGCCGCGGAATCATATGAGTGGACCATGGTGTTCATCGAGGAGAAGGCCTAAGAAACAGAATAGTAAAAAGCATGTTAAGTACAAAATAGGGCAAAGTCACCTTGGAATGAAAATACTTGACGACCATTTACCTTCAAAAAGTTAGCCGAAGTTTCGCCGTACTTTTCCGTATCGACCAAGTTCTCGAGGGCAGAGAGCAACGGCCACGCACAGGAAGCGATAAGGTTGGCAGAAGCCACCTTATCTTTAAAGATCGGACGAGAATCACTGCAATTTCTCTTCGACCTTTTCTTCTTATCCCCGGAATGTTCACCTCGGGTACGTTTTCCTTTCAATTTTGCCTGCCCACCGGCAGGCAAGCCAACAACTACTGAAGTATTCTTTACCTCGGGAACCCGATCGACAACGTCCCTGGTTGGGACAACCTCAGTTTCCTCGGGAAGAGCTGCAACAACAGCAAGATTAACTCCTCACCCCTCAGCCTCGTCAGTCACCTCGGGCGGAGTTTGAGGCCTGAAAATCGCCTCGAGGGCCTTCTTATCTTCCACTGTTTTCTTTTCAGCAGCTTTCTTCTCCCTCAGCGTCATCTTTGCTCCTTGCATCTCCACGAAGAAATTCGCTCATTGATTCGAAGAAGTTGAAGAAGAAGGACATGGTACACCGTGAAGCAGCTTCAAACCCCTCTCAACTCTCTCGCGCGTAAAGTGCTTTAGCCAATGACACTTCCTGGCAGCTAGCTCTTCGTGCGTATTAAAGAAGTCAACGGGAATACGTTCGGGGCTCAGTCTGCTTACAAAACGAAGAAAGCGATCAGCCGAAAAGGCCAAGTTATAACAATTGACAAACACGAACTTCGGATAAAATACCAATTTTTCCCCATTTTCTAATGACTTTCCCAAGGCAGCCCTCGGGAACGCAGTCCTCGTCAAGGGCAACGAAGATGAAATGATTAGTATACTTCTCATCCTTGCTCGAGAACCCACTAATAACTCTCCATAGGACCCGAGATGCGTTGGATCTCCAGGAGATTTCTCAAGTGTTCGAGAGTAATATCGTTATCCGTCTCGATACGTCGCACTAAAATCCCAATGAGGTATCGTAAGCCTCGGGTCGAAATCTGAGCTAAGGCAATTTTTTACGACCACATGATACTTTACGATTGGCCTCGGGATCGGGAACAGAGAAAGCAGAAGTAAAAAAATCCCTCGTACAAAGTAAAAACCCCTCAGGAGGACTATCGGCTCGTTCGCTCGGGGTCGGTAGCCGTAAAGTGACCCCCTCGCTAAAGTCGAACTGAGCTCTCAAATCCCGAAGCGAGTCCTCGGTGAACAGAGTAGAACCCGGAGGGTCGGGTTTCTTCACTTTCTTGGCTCGTTTCTTCTTCTTCTGGGCCATTGCACCGTACAGCCCGAGTGACCTTGCCGAGCATCACGAGCTGAGCAGCCCGAGCTGACCTTATCACGCAGCCTGAGCCAGCTTCACCAAAACAGCTCGAGGTGATTTCTGAATACACCACCCGAGGAGAGAGTCTGCAGAGGAACCCGAGGCAAAGATTTGGTAAAGATTTACCAAGGAAGATATCATTTCCGAACAGAGGGAACCATTTCCGAAAACGTTGGATCATTTCCGGAATATTCGGAAATGATATGAGAGAATCTCGATGGATCAAGTCAAATCAGGAAATCTTCCAAAAACCTCCGAAGAATAAGGAAAGTATCCTTATCCGCGATATTCTAGGCCGACTCCGAAGAAAATTGAAATCTTCCGAGAATATCGCTGAAGAGGCGGTTTACTATTCCTATATAAAGCGACTCAAGGTCTTCACAAAGGGGGACAAGGAAAAATGCTCTAGACTCAAGACTACTAAAAGCTCTGATACTCCAAGGCAATCACCGCAAAAACAAACACTTTTCTTTTTAACGATCTAGTCCTTTGTACGATCGAAATCTAATCTTTTCATCAATAATATCAAGAACACCATCTTTGGTTACAAGTTTTTCTGTTGTTCTTTGAGAATTCCGGCTTATCGTATCCCTAAAAGAAATCCTAAGACAAATTTCGATTGTGCAAGTTTCGACTTCCACAATATCGCTGCAAATCAGTATTTCACGATAGTACAAAACACACTGAAGGGGATTTCATACACATTTAAGGGGATATATTATTTAATTGTATACTTGATTGTAACACTTAATAATATCTAGCATGCATACATATATAATCATCGTTATTGTAATTGTTATTATGTTGATTCATAATATCTAGCATGCATACATATATAATTAAATTATTTTTCTTCACTCTTATTTTCAGCGGAAGAGATAGTTGTCTTACTTTTTTCCAACAACAGTTCAGACAAGTCATATATATCATTAATTGATTTTGTAAGAACATCTAATCTACACCTTAATTCTTCACTCACTAAAGTATCATCTTCTTCTTTTTCCTTCTCCAAATAGAGATAATATTTGTTAGCTTCCTTGCAAGTCTTCTCTATCTGGTTAATCTCTATTTCTATTCCAGCAAGCATCGCCAACTTCTCATCACTATATTTCTTAATACCTTCTGCGAGTTCCTCTATATTTTTTCTTGTTTGATTAAGCGTCGCTAAAACATCCTCACTTTTTAGTTCACTAGAAGTCATTTCTTATTTGATAGATAAGGTAAATGAAGAATATATGTGCACTTGCTAGAGAGGTGATGGGTAATGGTGGTAACTGAGTGTATATAATTAAACACACATCTATATATATATATATATATATATATATATATATGTAGGGATGACTTATGAGTGAAGTATTGGTAAAATAATAACTAAATCTTTTTTAAAAGATCTTTTCCATAAAATTTAAATGACCTAATATTATAATGTGGTTGACTCACCAGCATTGATTTTTATATATTATATATATATATATATATATATAGTTTTTTAATTATATTTATTACTTTCATAATATTTAATTAGATCATATCCACTTCTTTTTAATTTGGAGATAATAACTTTTTAACTCTTCACTTTTCCTTTTTAATGAAATTTATTATATCCCCATTGTATTTCCCTTTCTTAGGAATTTCTTTAACAAAACTACACATTATTATACCTTTTTTTTTTTACATCAACTAGATAGCATTATACAAAATAATAACCAAATATTTTATATATATGTAAGATCTTTTTCCATAAAACTTAAATGGCCTAATATAATGTGGTTGACTCACGAGCATTGATTTTTACATATGAGATATATGTATATTTTTTATAATATTTAATTTGATCATATTCACTTCTTTTTAATATGCAGATAATAACTTATTACTTTATACTTTTCCATTTTAATGAAATTTATTATATCCTCATTGTATTTCTCTTTCTTAGGTATTTATTTAACAAAACAACATATTATTATACTTATTTTTTTGCATCAACTAGATAGCATTATACATTAGTATGGATAGAAATATAAAATTATTTTAATTTTATTGTATTTATGCTTAAAATTTTCTAGTTTTATTATGTTCTTTTTGTTTGATATATTTATATATATATATATATAAATATAATGTAAGGCATACAAAAAATATTTATTTATATATATTTTTTTATTTTTTTCAGAACCAACATTATGTTTAACGTCCAAATAATAACGTCGGTTGTTGAAAATTTATTCACGTTGATTATATAACTGACGCTATGTTCATTGTCCGTTTATTATTTATTTTGTTATTTATGGTCATTTTGTTTAATAAAAATAAATATTATAATTAACTATAAACTTTAAAGAAACAGTTGACCAATATCAAATCTTCAATTAATTAAACAAGTAGTTCTACATGAACATAAATATCTTAGAAAAGTTCTACATACACATAAATATTTTAGAAAAAACGGTCAAATCCATGATATATCATCTAGCATGCTAATCTTATAGCAGTCTGAAAAAATAAAGACTTCGAGGAGAAGGTACAACATATGCATATTGTTGACCGTGCAAGATTCAAATGTTAACATAAGCACAGAACAACACTGAACCATATAGAGGAAAAGTCCAATTTATATGTAAATGGAAAACCTTTACTAAGTCTCACAAAACAGCTAAAGCATCAAAAACTGCTCGTGGACAAAACGTAGAGAAAGCCATAACATCAAAATTGTTTCATACTTTCATTTGTATGTTATTTCTCTATAAAGGAACTCAATTCCACTGCTAAGTCAAGATTTTATGTAAAACAAGACTAATTTCCATAAATTTTATTTTCTAACATTAGTGATTCAATAGCATGACGAGAAATGAACAGATCCAAATCCAAAACAACCATGGGAAATGTGAATTATTCATCTTTCGACATTGAAATTGGAAATAAAAATCACTAAAGATTGAATCAAATCCTTTGTTTTAAATCAAAAGACTTAGAGCATCTCAAATGCCTACTTCTATTTTAGAGCACCTTTATTTTGGAGGTGATTTACGAAATCGATTTCAGAGCAATCGACGATGCAAGTTATGAAAGTTTCCAGTGTTCTCCAATATCGAAATTTCAGTTTATGAAAGGCATTCAAAAGGAAAAATGATTACTAAAGTTGAATTTAAATGAAATTATTTTTCTTTATCGGTATTTTTCACACAGCTCCGATGAAGCTTATTTGTGATAGTAAGTATGCTCTTCATATCGCTGCAAATCCCATATTTCACGAATGTACAAAACACATTGAAGGGGATTTCATACACATTGAAGGGGATATATTATTTTGCTCACTAGGATGTAATTGTCTCAAGTCCACATGATTTAAAATTAATTTATTAGTCCTTGTTTCTCATGATTTCCGATGCTGGTTGCTCTACCGGCGTTGTAACATCCTTTTCCGAAAACATCCACTATGTCTGAATACACCCATCTATTTTATATTCTTATCTAGAGTATGAATGATGATCTAGAGAGACGTGACCGCCCCATACGCACAAGGAAGCCTAATCCTCGCTACATCGATTAGTGGGTTTAGATGTCTTACGGTTTTGGTTTTAAAGTTTTACTTTGATTTGGATATTGTTGCTATCTCTTGGTATTTTTCCTTAATGTCACTATGGTGTGGATACGCCTAGCTCAGAGGAGTTAAAATTAATGATTCCATCGGGAGCGACTCTCTTGCGTTTATATCTTTCTATACCTTGAAGAAACACTTAGGAAAGGACTCTAAGAGGAATCTAAGAGCTTCTGATATGCGTGCTTCACGGGTGATTATCCCATTAAGCCCCTATAAGTTAAAGTGAAACTAGGAGGAGGAGATTTCATTGTTGTCGGTCTCTTTGGAAGCTTCGAAAACATCGACGCAGGTTGGGTTCGACAATGAGAGAGAGCTAATGGTGATTAAAAGATCTTTACTTACATTCCAAAGTATTTTCTGTAGAGTTTTTATATGCGCGGATTGTTTGATTCTTTTAGCTAGAACTTTGACACAAGCAATTTAACAAGTTCCCGGCCTCTAACCGGTACGTCTCGTGTGGGACTCTCCCCACAAACTTCACTATAAGGTAAAAGGTATTACAAGGAGCTTACAATCTCAAACACACACAAAGAACACAAAGATAAAGACTCAAACTCTCTTTGTTTCTCTAACTCTCATGCTTCTTATTTTCTCTTCTCAGCTTCTCTATGCTTCTCTCACGTCTGCTCTTACGGCACTCTCTTTTTCTACCAGATATTCCATATTTAACAATATAGATATTTAGAAGATTTTGTTAAAATTTAAAATTATGATTCTCCTATCATCTTTGTTTGATTTTTTTTAACTATTTCGAATCATCATATAATACATAAAGTTAAGAAAAATCTCAAAATATATTTCTGCATATATTATGATTTGAGATTTTAAAAATAGACATGTATTATCCAATTGATGAAAAAGGTGTGTGTTCTGTGGATGTCGGAATCCGCAATACAAATTTTAAGATATGTGTCGGGTCGTCTAGCCTTGATAATTCGAATAACAATCAAGAAAAAGAAAACAAAAGAGTGAAGTGTATGTATCTGTATATTGCTCAAGAATTCGGTCCCCATTACAATGGTTTTCGTTCTCTATTTATAGTTACATGATTCGAAACCGAAGTCGTCTATCAAGCCGCGGATCTCGCCTTTATCATTGCTTCCGTTTCGAATCTTCATGACCTCGCAAATCCCGTGCGACCCGCGTCTCATTTAATTCGCATGATCCCGACGTTTCACCCGAGCTGGGCTGGAGCTTACTGGGCTGTCCTTTTCGTCCCTTGGACTGGGCCGACAATTCATTTCATCTTATTGATCCATTGTCTTTCCGGGCCGGATCCGAATTGCGGGATCCGACACCAACAGTTTGCCCCCCAAGTGTTCCGAAGTGAACACTTCGGGATACTTTAAATGCTGAACTTTTCCTCGGGTTCGGAGATTTCGTCGTTAATTCCGCTTTTCCCGGGATTTGGTTCTCAACCGAAGTGACGTTTCAAGATCCTAAGGTATAATTTTTTTCCGCGGATCGAGGGATTTTCCTCGGGAAGGTAAAGACGCTTCAAGATCCTAGGGTTTCTCATTTTGCCGCCCAATGACCTTCTATATAACCATTAGACTCTTCGGGTTCTGCAAACGCACACATCCTTATCTTCTTCGAACCGCTTCTGCTCTTCCGTATTTAAAGGTAAATCCCTCTTCTCTCTACTTCTATTCTCTTCTTTGATCTTTAACTGCTTTTATAGTTCCGGAATCGTTAAGTAGTCCGCCGTCCTAGCTAGTAATCGTCAGGTTTAGGCCAGAAATCTAAAAGATTTCTTAGATTTTCAGCCGTTTGTCTGAAGATTCCCGCTGTTCTTCTTCCGCTCCGCCGTGTTCTTTGGACTCCGGCGATCCGTGCTCATTTCCCGGAGAACGTCCGCCACTGGATCTTCCTGTTTTCTGGGTTTCTACGAAGCTCTTCAGAGTTTGCTCAAGCGTGTTCTTGAGGTGTTCTTGAGCTTCTTTGTTTCCAGATCTTCTGTCAAACTCCAAAATTACCAACATAGTTATGGCTCCGAGGAAGAGCAAGAAAATCCGGAGTGAAACTTTTGTCTTAGAAGGTGACTTCGGAAAGTATTTCTCATCGGATCTCGATGATAAAAAGTTGGTCTTGATGAAAGGCGGCTGCAGGATCCCGCGTCAAATCAATCTAGTAGCTCCGGGGCCCCAGGAGTCCCCAGAATCTCCTCCTAGCGACCACGCTTGCGCTTTCGAGATATTCTTTTCGGAGTGCGGTCTGTCTTTCCCTCTTCCAGGTCTTCTAGTAGAACTTATGCACGAGTTAGGGATAGCTCTTCCCCAACTCTGTCCAAATGTTGTCCGAACTGTCCTGAGCCTTCAGACTTTAGCGGAGGAAAACGGATATAAGATCTCTCTTGCTGACATCTTTCAACTTTATACGATGAAGAAAGGTCGCACTCCGGGAACATTCTTCCTCAGTCCTCGAAGCCATTTCAAAGTCTTCGGAGATTTTCCTGATAAGGATGAACAGTGGAGGAAATCATACTTTTTCTTCCCCGTTAACGAATTTTCCTATGGTCCGAATACAGGCTTCTTTGTCCGAGATTGGACTCGTCGTCCTGGTTAGATAGCTTTTTAGGGATTGTACTGCGTATTTTTTCTTAACTTTGCTTTTCAACGAACTAACCCTTTTCCTTTTGTCTTTTGCAGTAAAGTTCCCGAAGAAGCCACTTTCTCATACCTTTGCGGAGCAATTCGTAAAGATTTGCAACCGCAGCGACCTCACGTGGGAATTGTTCACCTGCGAACGCATCCGAAATTCGTGTGCCCGAATCTACTCGCGGTCCGACCTCATTTCTTCCACCCCTCCCTCATCCCCTGCTGTTGCCACTAACATGTCTCCACTTTCCTATCGCGAAGAGAAGAAACTCCAGAAGGAAAGGGAAAAAGCAAGAGAAGCGAGAGAAAAAGAAGATAAGGCCAGGATGGTGAAGGCCTTAGATGATGGGAAAGCCAGATCTTCATCTGGTAAAGGGAAGAGTTCGGGTATCGCAGATCCGGTTTCCGAATCGAAGACCTCCGATCATCGTGATCAGAAGAAGGTGTCTTCGGGAAAAGACGTAATCCGGATCTCGGATTCTCGCTCCTCTCGATCTTCTCGGGAAAAAGAAAACTCGGAAGGAGGCCACACTGCAACCTCCTCAAGGAAACGTAGGAACGAGGAATCTGAAGTTCCTCCCCCTCAACGTAAGAGTCGTTCTCGTCTGAATGACGAGAAAAACCCTTCCGAGGATGCTGGACCCAGTCTGGGGTCGAAACCAGAAGAAAAAGGAGATTCACAACGGGCCCCGGAGTCAGAGCTGCCAACTCAGCTGCTTATCCTGCCTTCGCGGGATTCTGAGAATCGGGAATCCGTTCGTCAGGAGATTCCGATCCCTACTGGTAAGTAGAGTCACTTCGTATTCTTCTAACTCCGACTTCGTTTTGACTTGTTTTTTTTTTATTTTAACAGCTCCTCCGAAGTCACCAGCTGATTTTATGAGGAATTTCACTCCTGTTGGGATGAGGATCCCTCCCTTCAGTGACTTAAAGGAGGTCAACAGAGCGAACTACTTTCGCTTCGCTGATAAACTCGGAGAGGTAATACTTCGAACCTTTCTCCTTATAAAAGATATATATATATATATCTCCTTTACGTCCTCATGAATCCTCGTTTTGTCAGCTAATGCTCGAGTACAACACCACCTTCTCCTGCCACGAGTCCCAGCTCTTTCCTGTTAACGAGCTGGATGGTCTTAGAACTCGGGTTACTGAACTTGAAGACGAGATCCGTCAACTCAAGGAGATGGAGGAAGAAAATGCCAGAGCGGTGGCAAAGGCGAACGAAATCCGAGAGCGAATGCTGGAGGCCGAAGCTCGCTGCAACCTTCTTGAAATTGCCAAGACTGATCTTTCCGAGAAGCTGAATTCCGGAAAGAACATGTACCTTGAGGCATGTGATAAGATTACCTCGCTGGAAGCTGAAGTTAAGCGAAGCGAGGAATGGTGCAAGGTTGTTGCTGAGAAACGGGACGAGGAGCTCGCAGCAGCGAAAAAAGATGAAAGGGTTAGGCTCCGTGAACTCTACAGCGGGCTCACCTCGAAGCATGAGACCTACTTCAAGGCCATAAGCGATAACGAGATGATTGGGACGCGTCTTGCCGAGACTCGGGCGAACCGAGAGCTTCTTGAGGAGATCCTGAAAGGAGAAATTCCGGACATCAAAGCCGAACTAGAGTCGGTAAAGAGAGATGAGGCAGAGGCTGAGAGAAAGGCTCGCGAGGTAAGCGCTCTCAAACCGCAACCAAATGAGTTTACTCATCTCTTTGTAGCGACTCCCCCTGAACCCGAACAAAAGGCATCTCTTCCCGAAGATGATGTCGCCATTGATGAGTTCGGAACTAACACGGATCTCATGGCTGGCCAGGACTTCGAGGCTGCCGTTCTGCCCGAGGAGATGCAGCAGGATCCCGACGTCAAGGATCAGTGATCTGTTTTCGGGGTTGTGATGGCTAATGTGCCCCCCTTTATTGTTTTTTCAATTCGAACCCATTTACTGCTTTTTTCCCTTTTGAAGACTTGAATTTTTTACAAGTCCTTTTGAATTATAAATCCGGAGTACTCGAGAAATTTGAATACCTCGAACGAAAAAATTAAGAAATACTTAAGATTTCGACGAGATACGCAGTTTACACGAACTCAGAATTTATTACACAATGGATAAGGGAAATATTAAGAACGAGAGTTATGCGGGTGTTCTCAATAGAAAAGATGAGGATCGGAACTCGGAGTTCGCAAAAATCCCTAGTCTGTGTTGAACCAGACCCTTTTTTGCTAAGTAAAACTTAGGCTTATCTTTCAAGAATTACCAGAGGTCTGAGCTCGGTTTCGAGAAAAGTAATTACGAGGTTCTCTCGGTTTCACGGATTGCGAGATAAATCTCGGCTTTTAAAAGATGTTTAAATAAAAAGTAAACATTTTATTTGATTTAGAGACTGCACTCGGAATCCGAGCTGCCTACGTACCCAAAGGTGGGGATCAAGTCTTTCGTAGTTCGATTTACAATAATGAAAATAATAAAATACTTAAACAAAGTATCTCTTCAGATGAATGGAATTCCAAGCCCTTCGGACTGCTTTTCCTTCCATGTTCTCAAGGCGATAAACTCCATTGCGAACTACCTGAGTGATTCGATAAGGACCTTCCCAGTTGACGCCTAACTTTCCTGCTTTATCTTCGGCTGTATTTTGCTGAACTTTGCGTAACACTAATGTCCCAACATCGAAGTGTCGATTTCGAACGTTCGAATTGTAGTATCGTGCCGCGGCATTCTGGTAGTTTTGCATCCGAATTAACGAACGATCACGTCGCTCTTCGATTGTATCAATCACGTCAACCATCTGTTCATTATTTGCAGCCTCGTTCTGTGGATTGTACATCCTTCTCGGACTTGGCACAAATATTTCAGCGGGAATTACGGCTTCCATTCCATACACTAATGAAAAAGGCGTTTCCCCGGTTGCTCGTCTGGGGGTGGTGCGAATTGCCCAGAGAACGCTTTGTAACTCGTTGAACCAAGCTCCCTTGTGTGCTTTCAATTTTTTCTTCAGGGTAGACAAAACGGTTTTGTTCATTGCCTCAGCTTGCCCATTACCCTGCGGATAACGAGGCGTGGATCGACTGAGCCTGATTTGCCACTCTTCGCAGAAAGACTCGAACTGCCCCGAAATGAACTGAGGTCCATTGTCAGTAACGATTTCAAACGGCAACCCGTGTCTACAAATGATATCCTGCCAAATGAACTTACGAACTTGCACCTGAGTTATGTTTACATAAGCTGCTGCTTCTATCCACTTTGAGAAATAATCGGTTAAGACCAGAACAAATTTCACTCCTCGTGTCGAGACGTGGAGAGGCCCAATAATGTCCATAGACCATTTCATAAACGGATAAGGTGAAGAAACCGATGACAAGAGCTCCGTAGGCTGGTGAATCGAAGGTGCATGCTTCTGGCACTGTTCGCACTTCCGAGCGTATTCCTCGCAATCCGCAATTAAAGTGGGCCAGAAATATCCATATCTTTTTACCTTAAAGGCCAAAGAACGACCTCCGGAGTGATTGCCGCAAACTCCTTCATGGATTTCTTTTATTACAGTACGAACTTGTTGGCCAAAAATACAGATCATGTCGGGACCCGAGATGCTTCTTCTGTAAAGGATATCATTTGAAATGCAAAAACGAGCGCTCTTAGCCTTTAGACTTCGCGCTTCCCATTTATCCATAGGGAGAGTACCATTAAGGATGTATTCTCTGATGGGTGTCCGCCAATCTGCCCCCCAATCCGGAAGCGGTAGTAATTGTAGGGCTGGTTCCGGATTTGGCGGTGTTCCAATAGGCGATTCGACTTCAGGTACTTGCTCAGCTTCTTCGTTTCTTGGCAAATCTGGGTCCATATTCATTCTTCTACGCATAGAACGAGTGGTTACAAAATTCATTTCCCCGACTGATGGACTTGAACCTGCTATGCTCGGATGCTCGATTACTTCGACAGGGATCATTCTGCTTACTGTCACTTCGGAACTCGATGCTAACGCAGCTAAAGCATCTGCAGCTGAATTCTCGCCTCGTGGAATCCTTGTGAGTTCGAAACTTTGAAACTTCTTACTCAGATGTTGAACTTGAGCTAGGTAAGCCTCCATTCTACTATCCTTAGCTTCATAGTCACCAGAAAATTGATTAGCAACGAGCTGCGAGTCACAGAATGTCCGTAGTTTCGTGATACCTATCCCAATCGCTAGGCGAAGTCCTGCAAGGAGAGACTCATACTCCGCCTCGTTGTTTGACGCATTAAACGCGAGACGAAATGACTGTTCAATTACTTCACCATATGGAGATTGTAAACGGATACCGATCCCGGAACCTTGTTTTGAAGATGCTCCGTCCACATGAAGTATCCAAGGTCCTTCGTTTTCTTTGTCTTCCATGGAAACCAGAGGTAGTTCGATCAGAAAATCTGCGAGGACTTGAGATTTCAAGCTTGTCCTTGTTCGGAACTGAATATCATACTCGCTTAACTCGATTGCCCATTTGACCAATCTTCCCGACTGACTCGGACTATGCAAAATTGCCCTTAAAGGTTGCGTAGTTAGGATAATAACCGTATGAGATTGAAAATACGGTCTTAATTTCCGCGCCGAAGTAATTACTGCCAGGGCTAATTTTTCCATCATCGGATACCTCGACTCTGCTCCTGAAAAAGACTTGCTTACATAAAAAATTGGTCTTTCGTCGTTCCGATCCAACCGCACTAACACTCCGCTTACTGCGCTGTCAGATACTGATACGTACAAGAAAAGCTCTTCTCCGAATTCGGGCTTCGCTAACACAGGAGGTTTGGACAAATAATCTTTCAGATCTTTGAAAGCCTTTTCGCAATTCTCATCCCAGATGAAATTCTTGTTCGCTTTCCTGAGCAGATTATAGAATGGAAGGCATCTATCGGTTGACCTCGAGATGAAACGGTTCAAAGCTGCTACCCGCCCCGTGAGTCGCTGAACTTCTCGGATGTTGCGAGGCGAAGACATCGCCAGAAAAGCGTTCAATTGTCGCGGATTAGCTTCGATTCCTCGCTCCGTGACGATATAACCCAAAAACTCTCCCGACGGAACTGCGAAAGTACACTTGGTCGGGTTCAGTTTCATTCCGAACTCATTCAGAATTGCGAAGCACTGTTCTAGATGTTCGATATGCGAAGTACTTGACACTGACTTCACCAACATATCATCAATATATACTTCCATCGTTTTACCGAGGAGATCTTTGAACATCATATTCACCAACCGTTGATAAGTGGCTCCGGCATTTTTCAATCCGAAAGGCATGACTATATAACAGTAAGTTCCGCGGTCCGTGATGAAAGCTGTTTTTTCCTGATCTTCCGGATTCATCAAAATCTGATTATACCCGGAAAAAGCATCCATAAAAGACATCATTTCGTGACCCGTAGTTGACTCCACAAGTCGATCGATGTGCGGAAGTGGGAAACTATCTTTGGGACAAGCTTTGTTAAGATCGGTGAAATCCACACAAACTCGCCATTTCCCATTTTTCTTTTTTACTACAACGGGGTTTGCCAACCAGTCCGGGTATTTGACTTCGCGAATTAAACCTGCATCAAGCAAACGCTGCACTTCGGTGTTAACAGCTTCGGCTCGCTCCGGACCGAGTTTCCTGCGCTTTTGTTTAACCGGTTTGAAAGTCGGATCGATGTTGAGCTCGTGTGAGATTACCTTTGTATCAATCCCAGTCATCTCCTCAATCTTCCAAGCACTAGTTTTTTTATTCCTTTTCAAGAATTTGACCAGTTCGGCTCGGAGCGTTTCACTTAATCCAGATCCTATGTTCACTGTTTGGTCCGGATATTCCTCATTAATTACCACTGCTTCCACGAGGTCACTGCTGATTTTTTTGACTGGATTCGCAGGTACCTCGAGCTGTGGTTGCTATTGAATCTTCAGCTTGTGACTAGACATGTAACACATCCTCGCAGCTCGCTGACTTCCAAGGATTTGTTTTACTCCGGACGTAGTTGGGAACTTTAAGCATTGATGATACGTCGAGGGTACAGCTTTCATTTCATAGAGCCAAGGCGTCCCTAAGATAACATTGTAAGCCGCAGGACGATCGAACACAGTGAACTCGACCATTTTGACTATCCCTTCGGCAGATACAGGGAGCACAATTGTTCCTACTGACATTGAAGTTTCACTGGTAAAGGAAACCAAAGGAGATGGTGGCCCCTTTATACTTTGCTTTGATATCCCCATTCTTGTCAGGGTATCAAGGAAGATTAAATCCACCGAACTCCCTGTATCAATGAGAACTCGTGATACTTCGCAATGCGCAATATCAAGTGTTATGACCAGAGCATCATCGTGCGGTTTGTCAAGTTGACTCGTTTCGCTTTCTGAGAAGGTTACTTCGGGTAACTGCTCCTCAATGACTCTTGCTTTCTTGAGTACTGGGGAGTTTGTTCTTCGTTCGTGTTGCTTGATCGCACTAATGGAGTCTCGAAAGAGCTTGGATCCCCCCATAATCACCTGGATTTGCTTTTTTGGTCCTTTAGGAATATCCGGAGATTGGATCCTCTTCGACTTCTTATTAGGGGGAGAGGACACCTCTGGCTCGACTGTTTGCTCTGACAGATGAGCTGACTCGAGTTCCGAAACATCAATTTCAGATATTTCACCAGATGCGAACTTAGCTGCCAGCAGTCTTCCTAAAGCTTTGCAATCTTTCGTAGCATGCCCATTAACTTTGTGGATTTCGCAATAAGCGTTTGGATCACGGATCCACTTGTTACTCGGGAATGCGCCATTTTTGTTCTTGGGCGAGAAGGATTGCTTCGCAGGTGAATTCTTCGGAGAACTTTTCGGCTCTTCCCGGTCTACTGAAAATGTTCCCGCTCCGGGTTTGCGAACTTCGGCTTGAATAGGTTTCTTCTGCGGAGGAAGCTGAGCGGGCTTCGGGGCAGCTTTGAACTTTTTGGCTAGAGCAGCTCGCTCTTCCTCCGCGTTTATCCAGTTCGTTGCCCGATGAAGAGCATCCTGAATAGTGGCTGGTCGGTTAACAGTCAATTCTTCTCGGAAACGAGATTCATGCCAGAGACCGTTCTTGAGTGCAGCAATAGCTGCGGAATCAGACAGATTTGGGATCTGAACCATAATCTCTTTAAAGGACGTGATGTAAGTCCGGAGTGGCTCTCCAGCTCCTTGCGAGAGGTTCCATAACTGTGCATCAGTTACATCGCTCTTGATGAAGTATCCGTACTGCATAATGAAAGCAGTGGATAGCTGCTTGAAGCTATCGATAGATCCCTCTTCTAATTGAGTGAACCAGGTCAAAGCCGGCCCGGACAGGTTCTCAGCGAAGAGTTTGCATAAACCTGCGTCCACTTCATTTGGCTCCAGGTGTACGCGCCCCGCGGTAACCTGAAAAGACGTTAAAAATTCTTTGGGGTCTCCCTTACCGTTGTACCCCGGAAGTTTGACCTTCCTTTGGTCTTGAATTCGCAGGGCTGCAATCCGTGGAGTAAAAGGAGTCCTTCTTGTCTCCTCGATCACTCTATCGACTTCGGGAGCCGAGCTGGTGGCTTGATGAACCTTCGAATTCATTTCCCGGATTTGATTCTGCAGGTTCTGGATTTCCGGGCTGACCGGGAGTCGAGGTAGATTGAATCCGGTTTGGGGGTGACGCGGGGTATTCTCCGGATAGATAGGAAAAGGTGTTCTGACCGGAGCGAATGAATCGCTGGCTGGATTTTGAGGTGCTTGTGGAAAACTGGATCCTCCTCCAGGCTCGCTTTGAGAACCCAGAGGTAACGAAGCCGGGAGCGCACTGCTAGGGGTGACAAGTCTAGGATCTTGAACTTCCGAAGTGTTTGGATTGTGAAAATCCAGATGCCCGCGAGGTCCGCTGGTGCGCAAGGTTCCTGCAAGAATAGTATCAACCCGATCGGCATAAGCATTGTGGGCTGACCTGATTTCGGAACAACTTGCCGTGAGGACTGCGATTTGACTGGTGCTTTGTTCTTCGAATGCTGAAAACTTCTCAGACAAAGTAGTGGTCGCGAGTTGTTGCTGGTCGGTCTTTTCGGAGAGATCTTTCAGCATTTTCTTGATCTCGTCGAGGGCTGAGGCCGAATCCGTCACGTCTGACATCTTCTCGACTGGTTAATCTGGAGTAAAAGACTAGAGTTCCCCTCCTTCTAGCGCCAAATTGTGGATGTCGGAATCCGCAATACAAATTTTAAGATATGTGTCGGGTCGTCTAGCCTTGATAATTCGAATAACAATCAAGAAAAAGAAAACAAAAGAGTGAAGTGTATGTATCTGTATATTGCTCAAGAATTCGGTCCCCATTACAATGGTTTTCGTTCTCTATTTATAGTTACATGATTCGAAACCGAAGTCGTCTATCAAGCCGCGGATCTCGCCTTTATCATTGCTTCCGTTTCGAATCTTCATGACCTCGCAAATCCCGTGCGACCCGCGTCTCATTTAATTCGCATGATCCCGACGTTTCACCCGAGCTGGGCTGGAGCTTACTGGGCTGTCCTTTTCGTCCCTTGGACTGGGCCGACAATTCATTTCATCTTATTGATCCATTGTCTTTCCGGGCCGGATCCGAATTGCGGGATCCGACACCAACATGTTCAACGTCTTACATCGGCTAAAATGTTTAGAAAATGATCATAAACATATTATATATATAAGATCAAAGTAAATCCAAATCCAAATGAACATGAAGCTTATCTCAACAAGCATCCAAATTTAAAAGTTTGTATACAGATTAATTCTGTCGTTAGATTAACTATTTAATTTTATCAGAAATATTAAATTTTAAATTTAAAAAAGTTTTAAATATTATAATTGATATACCAACAATCAATAAAAGGTTTATAATATTATGAACATTTGAACAAAAAAAAATATATAACACGGGACGGATTATATAGCGGGACGGGGTTATATAGCGGGACTGATTTTTGAATCAACATTAATAAAAAATTAAAATATCATTAACCTCCCGCTTCAGTACGGATTAAATCTTTAATTGATTATTTTTTAACACCACCAGTATTAGACATATCAAATCAATCTGATTTAGAAAAAAAATTGTATAAAACCAAAAATGTCCCACGGTATACCGTTACTTAATAACAATTGTAAACTATAAAATATAAATGTCTTATAAAATGGTACAATTTGCAATTTAATGAGATTATTTAGTTTCTAATTTTGTAACTTTTATTTTTTAAAAAACATTAAAAACCATTATTTATTTACTCGAATACTTTATATTTGTCACCTATCTTTTGTAGGTCAGGTACATTTTATCAAATCTGTCATCTCTAGTATCACTATATTTTTAAGTGCTCGACTTTTCGGTCACCTGAGATTTGCTTTGATGAGATAGAAAGTATGTGCTATGCGTTTCTATGGAGCGGATCTCCAAACACTCTTCATAAAACAAAAGTTGCATGGGAGAAAGTTTGTCTTCGCCAAAGTCTTTGCTTTAGGCTTAATCTGGAAACTCTCCACACGTTATTGGGGTCACTTGGGTGAAATTGTATCTACTATGGAAAGGATCTTTCTGGGATGCTCTTGGATATGGTGGAAGCTTATAAAACACTGTCCTCTTGTTGTCATGTTTTCTGAAAATGGAGATCAGTAATGGTAACTTAGTGTTAATGATCTTTTTCAAAAAAAAAAAAAACTTAGTGTTAATGACGGTCTCTATGCTGGTAATTAGGTCGAACTCTATGCTTGAGTTCATGGCCACTATATAAGACAGAGAGATGTAACATGAAACCTTAAGCAATAAGATTTGCACTAATAAAAGTTATTTGACATGGTATCAGAGCATTAACCTAACTACAAAAAGGTTGTTGCTCGGTCCTGTGATCTAAATTCCGCTAAAATAATACTCTGTTTTTCTCACAAATCTCTCAGTTTTTTTCACCTAAAGTTCGATGGCCACATCTAGCTCTACCTCGTCATCCACTTCTTCTGCTCTGACGGAGGTAGTAGCTCAGCCTCGAATAGAGACGCGACGAACAATATCGTCGTACGACCTGACTTCCGGCGATAACCCGGGAACTTTGATTTCAAAACTTCTGTTACTTGGCCCTAACTACGATGAATGGGCAAACAATTTGAAGTTGGCTCTTAAGGCAAGGAAGAAATTTGGATTTGTAGACGGTACAATACCACAGCCGACGGAAGATGATGTTGATTTTGAGGATTGGACAGCAAACAACACACTCGTGATATCTTGGATTCGTCTCACAATTGATGACTCTCTATCCTCGTCACTGTCACACGTTAACGACTCCAACGAGCTATGGATACATATCCAGAAACGATTCGGTGTGAAGAATGGACAACGTGTTCAACGTCACAAAACGGAGCTCGCGAACTGTCGACAAAAAGGACTTGCCATTGAGGCATATTACGGGAAACTTACACAGTTATGGGGAAGCTTGGCAGACTACCAACGAGCCAAGAAAATGGAAGAAGTAAGAAAAGAACGTGAGGAAGACAAACTACACCAATTCCTCATGGGACTTGATGATACTTTGTATGGGGCTGTCAAATCGAATCTACTATCTCGAATTCCTTTGCCCAGCCTAGAAGAAGCTTACAACGCGTTAACCATGGATGAAGAAGCCAAACAACTTAGTCAAGACAATGAAGGGCGTGCCGATGGTGTGAGTTTCGCTGTTCAAACGACTCCATCACGCAAGCCATTTGACAACAGAGCCGTGTGTAATATATGTGGTCGCACTAGACACATCGCCGACAATTGTTTTCGCAAAATTGGATACCCAGAATGGTGGGGAGAAAACCCCAAATCTAACTCCAATTTTCGAAATAAACAAGGGAACAATTCGGGAAAAGGAAACTCAAATTATGGTGGAGCTGGACGCGGTACATGTCGTTTCTGTTGGTTCTCTCACCGGAAAGAACTCGAACTCAGCTCATGTGAACAGTGTCTTCACGTCAAGCTCAAACGCCTCTCCACACTTTGGACTGACCACGGCTATGTCACAAACATTCTCACCATACTTGATGATTTCTCAAGAGCAGTCTGGATTTATCTGTTACCTTCAAAACAAGAGGCTCCAACACATCTCAAAAAAATTTTGGCTCTTGTGGAACGCCAGTTTTCGACTAAAGTAAAGACTGTCCGGAGTGACAATGGATCCGAATTTATATGCTTAAAAGATTTCTTTGCTCAACAAGGAATAATTCATGAAACCTCTTATGTTGGAACCCCGCAGCAAAACGGTCGCGTAGAAAGAAAACATCGCCACATCTTGAATGGAGCTCTCCTCTTTAATTCACGCAAATCTACCGGTTGAGTTTTGGAGTTATTGCGGGTTAACAGCCGGTTATCTCATCAATCGCACTCCTACGCAAATTCTTGATGGCAAAACAGTGAAAACACCATTTGAACTCATTTACAACCGACCACCACCGATGAATCATATGCGTGTGTTCGGTTGCTTATGTTACGTTCATAATCAGAAACATCGTGGTGATAAATTTGCAACAAGGAGTAAATTAATTTTTATTGGTTATCCTTTTGGTAAAAAGGGTTGGCGCGTTTACAATCTTGAAACCGGAGTGGTCTCGGTCTCTCGTGATGTTGTCTTTCAAGAATCAGAGTTTCCTTTTGGCACTGCTGCTTCGTCTTCTCCGAAATCATCTTCCTCGTTGCCTCACACAGTTAATATTGAAAAAATTATTATTATGATAGCCGAACCAAAGTTTGGTTGTTCAATTTGAATTCAGTTCATTGACATTATAAACCGATCGGCATGGAAGTAAGTTCGGTTTTTTAGTTCGGTTCGGGTTTAAACCGAAAACCAAATACAACCCGATCTTAAGTGTCGTAGATGTGGTGGGAGACACAGGCTAGTTTGCCACTGAACCGGAAATGTTAATCACGACTGCCATTTTGGAGTCTGAATGCCACCTCTCAATAGGATAATACTCCTTTACCCTTAATGAATTGAATATCCTTTAATTGAATTAATTTGAAAAGGAAAAAAAAAACCATTGAAATCGAGAAATGAATTCTCGATCCAATCTCGAATCTGTGTCTTCCCTTCCCCCGACATTGTTGAAGCTTCTCCCCGGAGCTGAGAGCTCGAGAGAGTGACTGACATTTTCGGCGCAGCAACTTTACTTATCTCCGCCATTGTTGGATCGAAAGATCGAGAGGTCGACAGATTTGCAGCTCGTCTACTCCCGAAACGCTCCTCCTCTGTTTTGGTTAAGTCATCCATTTCGCCGGCCGTCGCCTCCTCCGTCGCAGCGTCTTCTTTCTTCCCCTCCATTCTTGGATCTCGATTGAAGCAAGTAAGTTCTTAGAAGAGTATTTTATCTTACGAACAATCTTAAAAATCGATGCTTTGGATACCAAAATTTATCTTACGAACAATCTAAAACACCAAGAATGATCCTTTGATTTTTCGGTCTGTTTGTACTAATCATAGTTTTGGCTCTTTCATGATTTCACCTTATATATACACAGGTGATCCGAGAAAGACACAACACTTAGTTTCACTGGAAGGTGCAAAGGAAAGACTTCACTTGTTCAAAGCAGACCTTTTGGAACAAGGTTCTTTCGACTCTGCCATTGATGGCTGCCATGGAGTTTTCCACACTGCTTCTCCATTTTTTCATGATGTCAAAGACCCACAGGTTTTGTTTTTATTCCCTCAAAAACTTGCCTTTTATTTTGTGGGTTGATGATCTTAACGTTTTGAATTCTTGCACCAAAGCTTCTTCGTTTAAAAGGGTTGTTGTAACCTCCTCCATGGCAGCCGTTGGTTACAATAGAAAACCACGCACACCTGATGTTACCGTCGATGAAACTTGGTTCTCTGATCCTGAGCTTTGCGAGTCCTCCAAGGTTTGTTTTGAAAGTTGATCCATGTTTCATTTTTATTTATGATGAAACTTGGTTTTGTTGTCATCTACTATCAACTAGTCGTCGCTTTATTGTGCTCTAATGTTCGCTCTTCAAACTAAAATGGTATGCTTTACTACTGGACTTAGATGTGGTATGTTCTATCCAAAACTTTGGCGGAAGATGCCGCTTGGAAACTCGCTAAAGAGAAAGGCTTAGACATTGTTACTATTAACCCGACTATGGTGATCGGTCCTCTCCTACAGCCAACTCTGAACACGAGTGCTGCTGCTATACTTTGATTGGATTGTTTTGAGCCTTTGCCCGTTCTCAAGATTTGGATTGTTTTTGTAATGTTGGGTTATATCAAATACTTTGTTCTGTTTCTTCTTGACAAAATCTTTTCCAATACTATATAATTTGGGATGTAGAGTTATTCAATGATTTGGAAAAAAAAACATGTATTAGTATTTGTCGTATTTCTAAAACTAGGTTCGACTAGGTACAACTAAGAACATATATGTATTTGAATTTGTCAAATTTGTACGATTAGGTTCGACTAGGTACAACTAAGACCATAAATATATACGTATTTGTATACAACAAATATGAAAACGATAAATTAGAGTTAATAACGATTCCAAAAACATCTTGAACTATAAACCAATAATTTTAAATAAATAAAAATCAAATTTATCATTTTCCTAATATATACTATTAGTTCAACTAGTTCAACCACGTTCATTGTATTATGATTTTAATTAAATAATAGTAAGTTATAAATTAATATTTATATAAGAAATTCCCCAAAAAACATCTTCAAATATAAATAGAGTATTTAAAATTAATACAACCAGAATTTATAAATTTTGTAACAAATTTTTTATTTTCACATAAAACACTTCTTCTAATATAAGGAAGATTTAGTAAGTGATCATCTCATATGAAGCAAAAGAGGTGAAAACTAAGTTTTTCTGAACAATGTATTATGAAAACCTCCTAAATGATAATTAAAAGTGTAACATCATGTGTCCAACTAGAAATTACTAATTTTCATTGAAGTCCAACTGGAAATACACAAAAACCGTTAAAGTCCAACTATGAATATGAAAGTACAACTGGACAACTATGTACAACTATGTTTAAAACAAAACAATTTTTTATTACCACACGTGTGATGATTTAAAATTAATATCCCGCCGCCAAAAATGATGCTTACGTGGATCATATTTAATTTTTTTTTTTTTACTTCTTTGAAATTTATTTAATTTTTTTTTAAAAATGTTATTTTTAATTTTCTCAGTTGTACCAAAGTGATCTAGTTGTACTTTCTTATAAGTAACCCATACACATAGTTGTACCTAAATAGACTAGTTGTACCTACAAAACCAAGTTAACATAAATATAATCTAAATCTTTTTTTGGTTTACAGAAACATGTAGTAATATGTTCTTAATCTACAACACAACAAAATACAGAAATGAAATACAATAACATAAGTCATGTGCAATCTTAATTCACAAGTACGTGCAGTGTACAATCATGATTGTCACAAAAAAGACTGGACTTGTGCGCTTTCTTTCTAGTTCTTGATCAAGCTCTTCCTTCCACTTATTCTCTATCTTTGACAGAGCAACACTGCAAAGCCAAAACCAGTCAATTCAAGCAGATGAATGAATGAAACAAGAAGCCTAGACAAAGGTCCTACACTAAAGGAAAAAGTGAAACCATTGCTGGCCAATGGCTATGCTGAATTTTAAAAGAGCAGAATGGTAGCTTTGGAAACCCAAAATGCAACAATTTTGTAACATGGAGGGCGATCATAGCTTAAGACAAGCATGAATGGGACTTATTCCTGACTTCTTGATTCCTACTTAGTGCCTAAGAGATTTTCATATGGATCAAATCTCATCCAGGAACTAATGTAATCTACTTCCTCAGGTCGGAAATCAAAACTTCATAACCGATATATTCACGCTAAAAAGTTTCATACTTTCTAAACAAATCAGAACCTATGAATCATTGACCCAAAGCTTGTTCATTTTATCCTCGAGATCAAAGCAATGGCAAAGTAAAGCCAAACAATTTTCTTAAATCTCAATGCAAGAGAACCATAATCCTCATCAACATTCATCAAGCAAGCCCGGCATGGATTCTTAAAACATGGGAAACAACGGACATTAAATTCTATCTAATTGGCATGACCATGAGTGCACAATGCCAAGTAAGAACTCATACCTCATTTTTCAGATCACCTTCCATAGAATATGCAGGTTGATTGGATCTTCCACCATACCTAGAGCTTGAGGATCTGATAGATGATCTAGAAGCCCGAATTGGAACAAGAGAAGGTGCACCAATATCTCATGGAGAAGCAGAAGGCATTACATGTGAAGAAGGACATGGTAATAAATCTCGTTGTTAATCTTTTCCCGTCGTTGCAACTAATAAAACCAAATTACAATCAAACACAACACACTAGTTGAACGTAGTGTATCTAGAATCAAAGCCTCACTTTTTTCAATAATCAAACAAAGATACATCACTAAATAATCAAATCATGGGATCCAAATCAAAAAGTCACGCACAATTGTCTCGAAATTCAGATCGGGAACTTACTCTTTCTCAATGACGGCAACATTCGTCGAGGCCAGCTCCGGGAGGCTGCTGCTGCTGACGCATGCGACGCTTCGTGAGGAGACTATCCCTTTTTCCATTACAATTACATTTTCCGTTTCTCTGGGAGGTTCTTCTGTTTCTGGCCCATCTCTTCCTTCTACTGCGTCTATGGATGCTTCTCCTGAACCATTCAAGCCACCAACTCCTTCTGTTGGATCATTCTCTCGGGCCAACTCGGTCTTATCGATTGTAGTTTCTTTCGGAGTTTCTTTTCACTCTCGAAATCCTCTTCCATGTCGGCGGTACCTTTCCGACTCTCAATCTTCGATGCATCTGTTGGTGGTTCTATCGGATCAACTTCCATCTCCGCGGTTCCTTTTGGAGTCTCAAACTCCGAAGCATTTGTTGGTGGTTCTTCTCCGGCGGTTTCTTCTCTCCGACGCCTCTCCGTCGACTCGTATACCAAACCATCACCGTCTTTAACACGAGCCATTACTATCGGCGGCAGGATTCTCAAAGGATTACTATCGGGGACGAACACTCCGTTAATTTCACTCCCACGGCGACGAACTCGACGAAACAACACTCCCACGGCGACGAACTCGACGAAATTTCACTTCGATTCCACGAATTCAAGAAGATTTTTGTTGATTTTCGATTTGGGAAAAAATGAGAAATTAGGGATTTGATTTTTGAGTAAAGGAGAAAATAGGAGAAACTCAAAAACGATTTAAGTTTCGAAATCTCGTTTTCTAAATTAAATGGTTTTGGGTCGGATGGGCTTGGATCCGGATAGATTTGTTGGGTCGCATGGGTTTTTGGTCTTTTCATAATTTTATGATTTAAATTGCTTTATTTTTAATTCTCTCAGAAATAAAAATTAGATGAGTGGCATTCCAGCATTTTTTTCCCTCAAAAGTGGCTTTCCAGCCATTGTTTCATGTGGTGGTTGCTAAAAAAAATGATTATTTTCTCACCTAATTTAAATCCATTCTTTTGTGTTAACGCTTTTGTTCTTATCCCTAATTACATAATTAACAAATTAACATTGACTTAATTCGAGATTATCACAAATTCACCATTGACAAGCATGACTCAAAACAACACTGACTTCACAACTGGTTTTCCCTCGCACGCAAATTGAAGAAAACAGTAAGAAATCTTTACTTCCCCGTCGCTAATTCATTGCTTTTCTTCTCCGATTTGAACTCTCTTATTCAAGTTCCTATTTGTGATTTCAGAGAGAAGAAAACAATAAAGTATGGAGTTAGAGATTGTGTGGTTGGTTAGAGCCGCTTGGATCACCGTTTGGGTCGTCTCTATACTTCCTTTGGTGATTGCTTCGATACCCACTTCAAAGCTTAACTCTTTTCGTGAACTCGTTTTGAGTTTCGCTGGTAGAGGCAAGATTCTTCACCCTTCTTCTCAGGTATTCTTCTAAAGTTTGTAACTTTGCCTAATTTCTGTGACCTTTGAAGTTTGAATATCTGGTTGATGTGAAAAAGGTTTGAACTTTGTTCTTATAATCATCATTTTGTCACTTTTAATTTTAAGTCTCTGGTTTCAATTTCAGAACTGTTCTGTTTTTGATTGTTGAATGTGGAAAAGGGCTTAAATTTGTTTTAGTAACTCAGATGTGTAATTCTCTCTATATGCAGAAGTTTACAGTTCCTCAGAAGTTCTTTGCACACTTCTATGTTATTGGAGTGGTGTGGACGACTCTTCTTCTTGCTGCAACTTGGATTTATGCTTGCGAAATGGCGCCTTTATCTTCTGAGGAGTTCCAGTTATCAGACATTGCAAGCCGTTTAGCCGGAGGTTCAGATGTTTTCTCCATTCATAAATCCCATATGACTCCTGTTGAGGATCGGTTTAAAGTGTGGCGAGCGGTGTTTCTACTTCTTCTGATGGAGATTCATGTCTTGCGACGGCTTATAGAGTCATTCTATGTATTCAAATATAGCCCTTCTGCTCGGATGCACATTCTCGGTTATTTCGCTGGATTGTTGTAAGTCTCTTAAGAAACTTCTTATATTGTAGTTTGATTGTCTTTGGCTTTAATTTGTGTTTTTATAGCTTCTATGTAACAGCGCCTTTGTCACTCTGCTCCAATATTGCTCCGGAGGTACCAAGATTTGTAGGAAATCAAGTTGCTGAGTTCATTGCTAATGGGAAAATCCATACTTCAGCACCTGAATTAAGTTTAGTAATGTCTATAAGCCCTTTGATGAAGCTTGGATCACTCCAGTTGATTGGTGGAGCCATTTTTCTTTGGGGGTGGATACATCAGCGCCGCTGTCACGCCATTCTTGTAAGTTTAACAATTAGTTTTTGCTCATTTTTTCTGTTTTTGATCATGTGTACTAAACGTTACTGCAGGGATCGCTCCGGGAAAATCCGAGCCAAGCGAAAGAGTACATAATTCCGTATGGAGATTGGTTCGGGATGGTCTCTTCTCCGCATTTCTTGGCAGAAATCGTAATAACTCCTCCTTAGTAGATATCTTAACTTCTCTTCTTCTTTTTATAACTCTTCTCTAATGATATGATGCTCTGAAATTTAGGTTTTATATGCGGGTTTACTGATTGCTAGTGGAGGAACAGATATAACCATCTGGTTACTCTTTGGTTTTGTGGTATGGTGCACTCTCTTATTTGCAAGATCCACTAATGAAATGCTTTGTTTCTGAAGGTTGTTTGTATTTTGAAAAATTGTATATTTGTCTAATTATTGTGTTTTTTCTTGTAGGCTGCTAATCTGACATACGCGGCTGGAGAAACACACCGTTGGTATCTCCGGAAGTTTGAGGATTATCCGGCTAATCGGCATGCCATTTTCCCTCATGTCTACTAAATGGTTAAGAGAAAGAACACAACTTAGCCGAGTTTATACAATGGTTGAATTTTTCATGTTTCTGTAAATGCTGAATTCTGAAGATCAAAGATTTGTGGTGCTTTGTTGTGTTTTAATTTAGCTATGCTTTCTCAATTCTCATCTTTTTTGTACTATTGCTTTTTTTCATTTGCTTTTTTTTTTTTCATTTCAAGAATGTATTTACACAAACAAGAGTGTGACTTTGGCATTTCAAGAATATATCCCTATTAAGCTCTTCCCTAACTCCTAATTATACCAATAAGATTTCACTTAATACTATTTACCCGGGAGTCAGCTATCCGCCCAAAATCGAAAAATCAGTCAGAGTTCCGTTTTAAGATCCTAAATTTATTGGACTTTGAGCTTTTGACAATTAAAGTCAGACGAATGATTTTTCGTAAGCCAAAGTAAAGTTTAAACTGTGAGATAATGTAGAAGTATTAAAGTTAAGAACTCTTAGTTTTGGGTCTTAGCTAAGCCATTTTTCTTAGTTTTGGGTATTAGCTAAGCCCTATTTCTTACTTAAGAACTCTTTAAGATACCCTTGTTAATGGTGGTCTACGCAAATATCGCTTCTTTTCTTGTAATTTCTAATGCAAAATCGATAATTTTTGCTTTGAATTAAAAAAACAATAAAATATAATCTTAATAGACTAATCAATATCATGTAACATATTTAGATACATTAAAATAATATTATTATATAGAAAATAACAAATTCTTACATGCATACATAAATCATCATCATCGTTATTGTTGTTGTTATTGTTATTATTATGATGATTCATCATATATGATTTAGTCTTCAAATCAAGGGATATTATTTTTTATTCTCTGGTTTGCAGCTATCAATTACCATCGATATAGGTGGTGTCCACTTTATGTTTAAGCAATAAAGAAGCATAGTACTCAAGAAATCAAGATTCATAAACTTGTCCATTACTTCGTCACTCACAAAGGTATAATCTGCTGCTTTTTTCTTCTTTAAATAAGAATAATATTCGCTAGCTTTCTTAACATTCCTCTCGATATCGAAAATTGTGTGATCAAGCGACGCAAAAGAAACATCAATTCCTGTTCCGTTACTTATGAGTTCAACTTTGTTAAGAATCTCCTCGAGTTCCTCTATATTTTTTTCTGTTCGAGCTAACATCATCAAGACAACATCTCCTTTTGGATCACAAGAAGCCATTTTTTTATTTGAGAGAGAAGGTAAAAGAATAATATGTGTTTTATAGGGAGGTGAATGGTAATTGAATATATATGTAGTGGAGTGACTTATGAATGAAGTATTGGTAAGATAATATATAATTTTTTGAGAAAAGATCTTTCTCCATTAAATTTAAATTAACTAATATAGTGGTTGAGTCAAGAGCATTAATTTTTTACATATGAGTTATTTCTTGTTTTCATTTAAATTCTTTTTTTTTCCTCATAGTTAAGTTTTATCATATCAACTTATTTTAAATTTACAACTTGCAAATTTCTGTTAACTCTTTACTTTTCCTTTCCAAGGACATTAATTTATCCTCATTTTATTTCTTTTTCTTAGGTATTAATTTCCTCACAAAACTACATATTATTTTAAATAATATTATGCATTAAAAAAGATAAAAAATGCTTTATATTATCTTGTATTTATGCTTAAGCTTATCTAATTTTACTTTGTAATTGTTGATTTTCTGGCCATTCTTTTTTTCTGATTCTTTTATGTTTGTTTTAAATTTCCATATCAACCAAATTCAGCTTTAATCGTCTTTGTAAAACATGTTTACGCAACTTAATTAGATATATACACACACATATCTATAATACATAAAAAGGGAAAATGCGTACTAACATTTAATCTGAATGAAATTAATATATGGCACATTTAATCTAAAGATCCGTTAGAGGTATTACGGTTAGCGGAAAAAGAAGCACAATTGTGGCAGTCAACCCAAAGCGAGCTTCATAATGGAAATCATGGTCATGTGGAATTGGTAACTCAATCTCGAGTGGGAGATGCTTCACTTGATTCGAATTATTCTGGATACCGTTGCTTTGTAGATGGATCATGGAAAGAAAGTGACAAGTTCTCCGGTACAGGGTGGTTCTGTACATCATCAAACGGAGAGCCGCCAACCATGAGAGCTGCCAACCTCCGTAGAAGTCTATCTCCATTACATACAGAAGTCGAGGCCCTTCTCTGGGCGATGAAGTGTATGATTAGTGCAGATAATCAAGAGGTAGCGTTCTTTACAGACTGTTCTGATCTGGTGAAGATGGTGTCTTCTCCAACCGAATGGCCGGCGTTTTCAGTATATTTGGAGGAATTTCAGAGCGACAAGGAAGAATTTTCAACCTTCTCTTTATCTTTAATTTCTCGTAGTGCTAATGTTAAAGCGGATAATCTGGCACGAAAAATTCTTACAGAACCGCTTCATATCACATATGTAAACAACATTCCTCAGGAATGGCTCTTTTGAGTTTACTTAATTTCGGATGACAAAAAAAAAATTAATATTTTTAGAATAAAATTTTGAGACCAGTATATTACCCTCTCATCCTATTAAAATTTTCTTTTAATTTTATTGTTAATTTCATCAAACAATTTCTCGATTAAAACATTAAATTATTTTTCATTTTCCATTTATTTTAATTCATATTACGTTAATTTTCTCAACATCCTTTATAAAATATGTATCGAATAAATTTTTCACCATATAATATTTATATATTTTTATTCGTTTTTTTCTGACAATAAGATAGTAAAATGATATTATACAAAGTTATAAATAATTATTTAATTTTAAGATGGATTTGTTATCCTAATAGTTAAATAACTACGGTTGAGTAACAACTAACAAGCACTAAGGCCATGAATGTTTGGTTGATTTTTGTTGGTTTTTGGATTTTGGTTTTTGGCTTTTGGCTTTTGGTTTTTGATTTTTGTAGTTTTTGATTTTGCTATAGATTTTGGATTTTGCAAAATCTTGAATGACAAGTTTTTTAGTTTTTGGTTGAGTTGATAAATATATTTGCTAAAAATAGGATATTTAAATAAAAAAAAGAATTAAAAAAGCAAAAAAAAAGTTAACGATTATTTTGTTTGAAAAACCTCAAAAAAGTGGTTTTTGGATTCTAAGAACAAATCACAAGAATCCTCAAAATCTGGATTCCCTATAATTTAGGGAATCAACTTTTTATAAAATCATGATTGAGTCAAAAATCAGATTTTGTGTTACTTCAAAACATGATTTGAAGGGAATGGACGAGAACGAGAATTCTGGGATTGGTACGGGATGGAAGAACACGGGACAAAAAAATAGATGTCTAAACAGAAAGTCTTAGAACATTTTCAAATTAAAGAAAAATAATGCTTGTAATCATATATATGTAACAAAAATAAAGATGTTCAATTTTTTTTTTTTTCTCAATAGTGTTCTTTATATAATATGGAGCCAATACAACTAGTAAACAGTCAAGCCTATTACAAGTTCTTGGAGTAAGCTTATAAACTATCGTAAGTAAGCTCGAATGGATCAAAGTTTGGCATCAAACTAACAAGGACTTAATAGAAGGAGCAAATCTAGCAGAAATTCTAACAGAAAATAAAAGACTAAGAGAGGGTTGAACGAATCTCTCACTTAACCCCTGTCCCAGGAACCTTTACACTTAACGCGCGACCGGCAGAGCCATGAGTGCAATTGAAACAACCCGAAACTTCTGCAAGAGTCTCAACCATTGAGATCCTAAAGCTTGAAAGGAAAGTAACAACTTCAACGACTCGCTTCTCAAATTCAAACCCAAATGACGCAGACGAGAGAACAAGAAGGAGTCTGCGAAATAAACCAAGACGAGAAACCCCAACTACAACGAGAAGGAAAGCTGATGAAAGATCGACTCTCTATCTCAGAGCAAGCAAATATACCTAGTCTGGAGCTTCCACCATCAAGAGAAGCACAATCCACAAACCACACCACAAACAGCAAGACCATGTTACCAAACCTGACTACACTAATGATATAGAACCAGAGACTGAGAGCCACAAAATCCAGATCAAACGTCTAAGACGTACTACCAGACCTTAGAGGAAGGGCCAACAAACCATCTAATTCTCAAATGAAGACTAAGCCAAAGATTGAAACCATCCTAAAATACCAACGACTAAACATCTAAAACTAAACCGACTGAGATAGAATTCACTAATTCTATCTCTTTGCAAAGCGATTAACTGAAGGCAAAGGAGAAACAACCTGATACATGACGATAAAGCCGTAGCCATAGCCACACATAAGCAGCCGGAACAAGCGATATACCTACACCAACTCCCAATTCAACAAGAACAGAGCTGATGATATTAGATCAGATAGCCTCCAACCTAAACAGAAAATCTAAAACCCCACATCCAGATCGGCAAGGGAAAACCAAAAACAAAAGCGCTCTCAAACTTAGACTAACCGTCAACCTAACAAAGCTAATTCGACGATAAACAAGCCAGTCCGAAAAGCAAACGGCCGCAACTAATTCACAGCCAATCGAACAACAAAAAACCGGCCAAAGATGCCGGAACAGAGCCAGCCATCTCCGCTAAAGAAGCTGGTCGATGCCGGAGCCAAGAGCCGACCATCACCGCTGAAGAAGCCGGTCGATGCCGGAGCCAAGAGCCGACCATCGCCGCTGAAGAAGCCGGTCGATGCCGGAGCCAAGATAAAAAGATGTTCAATTTATGTAGCATAAAGATGTTCAAAATAAAAATAAATTTGAAGTGTAAGTGGTTGCCACTGATTAGATGTCTTAACGGCACGTTTTATATATATATGATCAAAAAATAGATAACAGCAAAATGGGCTTTAAATTCGACCCGGCCCAAAATTACAACGTGTTCAACAACAACAACTCTATTATACAAAAAGTACAAACTGACTACGTCGTTCTCTTCCACTCATCTCAAAAATCCAAAAAAACCAAAAAAAAAAAAAATCCAATTATCTCTCTCTCGTCCTCCCTCCAGATTCAAACGATCCGATCCAAAGTTCTTAGATCCGAGAAGATGTCTACGTTCAGCGGCGATGAAACTGCTCCCTTCTTCGGCTTCCTCGGCGCCGCCGCTGCTCTCGTCTTCTCCTGTAACCAATTCCCTTCTTTCTCATTTCAATTCTCTTCCAATTCGTATCATTCCCTTTGATCTGATCCTCTTGAAACCGAATTGATTGATTGATTAGTGTTCTTAGGTTCGATCAGAATCTGGATTTAGGTATTGATTTGTGATTGTTACTGGATTTGGGTTTTAGGTATGGGAGCTGCTTATGGGACTGCAAAGAGTGGTGTTGGTGTGGCTTCAATGGGAGTGATGAGACCTGAGTTGGTGATGAAGTCTATTGTTCCTGTTGTTATGGCTGGTGTTTTGGGTATTTATGGACTTATTATTGCTGTTATCATCAGTACCGGTATTAATCCTAAGGCTAAGTCTTATTACCTATTTGACGGATACGCTCACCTTTCGTCTGGTCTTGCTTGTGGTCTTGCTGGGCTATCAGCTGGTATGGCTATTGGAATTGTCGGAGATGCGGGCGTTAGGTTTGTTCCTCACAGAGAATGTTGAATTTGTTGATTGAAAACCATAATGTAGAACTTGACTTGTTTTGGTTTTGTAATTTTTTCTCAGGGCAAATGCGCAGCAGCCTAAGCTCTTTGTTGGGATGATTCTTATCCTTATCTTTGCGGAAGCACTTGCTCTATACGGTCTTATTGTAGGCATCATTTTATCTTCTCGAGCTGGTCAGTCTAGAGCAGAATGAGAGCACAAACAAATGTTAAAATTTCAGGTACTTCCTTATCGTTCAACTTATGTGTGCGGTATGTAGTATCGGGAGCCGATATTTTGTGGATTCTTGGAACTTGGTTTGGGAAGCAGATCTGCCACCTCTCTTTCGTCGGTTGGTGGTTGCTTGAGTGTAGGATGTTATTTGTTTTGGTTCGGTAATAAAAAAAAGAGCTTGGCATTTGTTTTGTATTCTTATCGTCCGCATTTGTCTTGATGAACTTGATAATATTTTGTTTGTAAAGAAGTTTGCTTCTGATACCATCTTTGAATGTTATGAGATTAATCTTTGGTGTCTTCCTATTTGGTTTTAAGATAGCTTTTCTACTGAACAAAACATTATATAAGGAGGTGGTTAAGCAAAGTAATGAATATATTAAATATGTTTTTTAAAATAGTTTAATAAATTTGTGTAGACCATTTTGAATGCCTGTATTGGGTCATGCGGCAGTGCTTTTTCCTAGGGTTCCTCCTAAGCCAATTATCTTCTGGAATCCAATCGTTTTTGTTTACAACTTTACATCGCATCGAATCTTCTACTTGTTAGAGATGTGTGTGCGGTATCTCCTTCTCATTTTCGTTTCTTTGACGAGATTTGCTCTCGATTGTACAAGTAATCCATCGCTGGCGTTTAGTAAATTGAATCTCATATCTAACTATGATTGGGGGAGCTACTTGCTCGAAACAATAGAAGATATTAGTCAATTATCAATTTCTTTCTAAAGCACTTAGATTGGAAGGCCGCGTAGTCGGATCCAAGTTAGGGTAAAGGCAGTTCCACTCGAATTCAAAGTGGAGGACTTGAAGTAGTTCTACACTACCACTTCAACCACATGATGAGTATCCTCCAATTTTGGGAATATGATGCCCCCTTATCTCTTATCGCTTTTACGAATTCGAATCAAAGACACCCCACAACACTTTTGGTAGGAAGAACCGTTTGAAGTATATAAACGTTAAAGCCATGGTTGGAGGAAACGTGAATGAAATGGTTTCCCTTTTCTACTAGAAACTTAAAAACAATGGAGACAAAGAGTGTCCTCTATCAAAGAAAAAAGCTTTCAACATACAATCTTCAATTTCAAAAGCAAGGAAACATCTCTGTAACAGAAATATTAAAAGAACTGTAAGCACAACGAGCACCTAGATGTCATAAACCTTATTTACAAAGAGAAGTGTCGCCCGACAACTTCGTCAGTAACAGATCCTTTGGCTAACCTTGTATTTCATGATGAACTAAGAAATCTAGAAAATTTTCAAGACCATTCTCAAGACAGGGGCTGGGATACTCTCTGTGATCGATCGTATACAAGAAAATTCATTCTAAGATTTTCCCCAATCAAGAAGATTTTTTTTTTTTTTAATTCATACAGAAGATAAATACTCTATATAAGCAAAGATAAAAGCCATGTAGAAAAACCTTTTTATATGTAATGAGAAATTATATTCAGCATTTAGTTCTTATTTAGGCGATGAAGTTTCAAGTTTCTACTACAACAAACAAAGCATCACGCCTTTGGAACCGACTGTCAAGACATCATTCCAATGATTGCATGACCAAGGAGTGGCCAAATTTCTCAAAACTAAAGGAATTCATCAAACTTATGAGTTTATTCATGAATTTTCTATTATTATATCACATGGGAAGCTATTTATAAGGCTGACTATATACTTTGTTAGTTGTTCTATTCCAGTGTGATTATCTACATTACCTCAAGTTTGAATAATAGAATGGTCGCTCAACGTACAAAATAAAAGAATGTGTATAATATTAGGCCTGGGCGTTCGGGTATCTGCTCGGTTCTTGTTCGGTTCCGGTTCTTTCGGTTCTAGAGTTTAGGATCCATATAGGAACCAAACAATTTCGGTTCGGTTCCGGTTTCGGTTCTTTCGGTTATGAAGTTTAGGATCCATTCGGATAATTTCTTTCGGATATTTTTAGGTATTTTGGATTAAGTATTTTCAGATATTTTTGAGTATTTTTTGGATATTTTAAGTATTTTTTAATATATTTTCCAAATATTTCTTAGTATTTCGGGTATTTTTGGTTATTCGATCTAAAAATAACTAATATTTTTAGATATAAACTCATATTTCGAATATTTTCGGATACCCGAAATATTGCGGTTCGGTTCGGTTCTTATGGTTCTGTTATTTTGCCCAGCCTAGTGTATATTATAAACAACTTAATAAAGAAGAAAACGTTAACCATACTATTAGCAAGAAATAGTTTAAACAAAAAAATTAAAACTAGTCAAACAAACCTACCTTTTTTAATGGATCGCCATTACAAGAACCACTAATTATATATTTCAAGATATATAAATCCTTACTTTATATAGAAATTTTAACCATCAGGAAAACAAAACGTATTTGCTTCGTAAAAGTATCACAACAATGTCTTCATCACACCTTTTTATCTTTTGCATCATCCTGATTTCTTCATTTCCTCTTCATGAATGTATGAATATATTGTTTACTTTTTGATCATCATCAGGTTTTGAAACCTGACAAGCCTTTGGAACCGACTGACAAGACATCATTAAAATGATTGCTAGACTAGAGTGGCCAAATTTCTCTACAAAGCTAAAGATATTCTTCACACGTATGAGTTTATTCATTAGTTTTCTATTATTTTATCACATGGAAAGCTATTTATAAGGCTCCCGACTTGGCTCGCATGGCTAGATAATTTGTTAAATCCTTTTACTTTGTTGGTTGTTCTATTGAGTGTGATTATCCACATTACTTCAAGTTTGAATAATAGAGTGGTCGTTCAGCGTAAAAAAATAAAAGAATGTTTACTATTTTATGTTAACCATACTATTAACATAAAATAGTAAAGAAAACAAATTAAACTAGTCAAACAAATCTGGAATTTTTTATGGATCACCATAACAAGAATCACTAATTATATATTTCAAGATATATAAACCTTTACTTTATATAGAATTTTTAACCATCAAGAAAACAAAACGTATTTGCTTCGTAAAAGTATCACAACATTGTCTTCATCACAGTTTTTAATCCTTTTCATCATCCTGATTTCTTCATTTCCTCTTCATGAATGTATGCATATATAGTTTTCTTATTTTATCATCATCACCTTTTACAATCACATAATCATATGTTTCATAATCAATATTTTTTGCAAATGATGTATTGTTTCTTTTTTTTTTATAGGTGAAAATGGAAAAGGTGTTGAAGCAAACAATGTAGTTAAACCAGTTTGCATGTCAGTGAAATGCGACAATAAAGACAAAAACCTCACTTGTGCTTGTTGTATAGGGGCCAAACCCAAGAATACAAAAGCAAATCAGAATGTACGGCTGCGTGCAAATCTTGAAAGGCATAACTTAACAACAACCTCCACTAAGGAATTAAAAAACCTAATTAACGTTTATATAATATCTAATCACGTCCATAATATGAAGAATACATGCTTATTTAGGAGTCCAACTAATACAATTTATGATTATTGTAATTGTGTTAAGTGATCGACTTTCAAATTCTACGTATCTAATTTATCTCATTTTGTTTTAATGTTCACTTTACTTATAAAATTACATTATCTTATCGGACGATCTTTGCTCAAAAAAAAAAAAAAAAAAATCGGACGATCATCAAATTCATTAACTACCCATATTCCACCAATTCGAACTCCACTTGATTTGGTAAATGTCTTCACTATGTGACTTGGCAACCTCCAGAACTACGAAGGCTACTCAAATCCTCATTCTTTATCTATTACAATTCTGATATACACTTTTGTTGCTTTAATTATTTGATTTTGTTACAAGAAAATAAATGGTCTGCAAAAAGACAAAACAAAACTGAAAAGAAAAGAGACAAATCATATATATAAAAATTGACAAACTCTCTCCATATGAATGACACATCATCACACAAGAAAATGACATGTGTCATTTAACATTATTTGAATTAACAATCAACAAAATTAATTGAGAGAAAATCAAAAGTCTCCTATTGTGTTAAATCCTCCATTAATCCATTTTTTAAATGATTTCTTCAAAATAAAAATAAAATTATAAAATTATTTTAATAAATCAATTACTACTTTCATTTTACTTTTACTATTTTTCTATTTTTCAAATTTAATGGTCAATGGTCATCACTCGATAACGACTAAATAATTATTTCTGTTGTAATTTAGTTGTTTGCTACCTAATATCTTATTAGTTTAGTAATTTTACGTTGAATATTTTTTTATTATTACGTTATGGTTCATATCTTATCATATGACATTCTCTCTTTTCATTTTTGTATCTTATGGTAAGTTCGTAACATTGCCATGCAAAATTTCTCAAGTAATAGGCTTTTGAAACATTAGACATACCACGAAATTCAAGACAAATCCATTTCTCTTATATGGCAATATGCAATAGCATAAAATCTAAAAGTGTTATTAAATAACTCTTTAATTTTTGCTTTTCTTTTTCTTCTTTTCATACGAAAACTTTTGAGATCAAAATATCTTATACTCTTGTTGTGTGTATTCATGATAATGAACAAATACTAGAATCTTAGATATAAAAATAATCAGATTATACATGAAAATGTATAAATTGATATTTAGAGTCAAAAACGAATCTAACAATAAAAATTGTAAGTACATAAGATGAGTCTAATTTTATTAAGTATACAATAACAAACAAAAAAATAAACATAAATTAGCGACAAATAAATTAACATATTTTTATCTTAACAATTTTCGAAAAAAACCCACGCGTAGCGTGGGAATTCATCTAGTATAGAGTAAAAAATCCCAATTACAAACCTAAACGAGAAACTGAAGGTTCTTCTCTGCAGCTCTCTGGTGGAAGAAGATGGCTTATGCAAAGTCAGAGAAATCAATCAAACAATTAATAAACTTAATTATTATTAAAAAAACCATTGGAAAACAGTTTGTTCATTTTGTTCCCAAAGCTGAGGGGATAAGAAACTTGTCGATCTGTTCATGGCTCTATCAACTTTCTTCAGTTTGCAATGGCTTCAATTCTTACTTTTCGCCATGCTCCTGAGATTCTCAAGCCTACTCTTACATTATAACATACAAAGATGGAGTTATAAATAACTTGTATGTGGATACACACACGGAGGTCATCAAGTTGTCTCAATGGAAGTATGTGGTTGAACTCTCCCTTGGCAGTTTTGTTGTAGTAGCTGGAGGCAGTTTTGTTGTAGTAGCTGGAGAGAAGCTTAGAGAAGAAATTGGTTTTGAGAGGCTTTTACTAGTTAACATCAAATAAATAAAATAGTAAAAAGCTTTTATTGTCGAAATTTAGCTACTCTCTTTGCATTTTTTTTCTTACAAAATCATCCACTAAACTCATGTAGTCAGCTTTTTGACCATAGCTATCTCAATTGATAACAAAGCTGTTAACAATAATCTCAAAATAGTTCTAATATACACTTTTGTTGCTTTAACCTTATTTTATTTATACAAAAGACAGAACAAAACAAGTATAATAATCATAATATAAACCATGAATTAGTATATCATTTACACTTTTTCGCCCGCAGATTATTGTTTCGGGATAACTATTTTCTTCTTTCTGGTTGTTGTTCGTAATCAATTATCACCCACATCTACTATTGATCCTATTAAAAAAAAAACAAATCTAAAAGTTAAAATCACCTTTAAAGTAATAATAAATGCTGACTTTGAACGAAGTAGCTAAATTTAAATATTTACATCATTTACATATATTTAAATATATGTAAATATAATCAAAGCAAGTTTTAGATTTTATAATTGATCTCATGTCTGTCTCACATACCTTATCAACAAGAAATATGAATCGTCTAATCGATTCAATCCACATAAAACTTTTGAGAATGTTTAGAAGTTTTTTTTTTCTAAAACATAACCTTATTAAAAAAAAATTAATAGCATACTTAATTTAAATTTTGTTAAGTAAAAAAAAAGCCCACAAACAAGGTTGAAGAAAAAGCCAAAGAAAATTAACATTTCTTTGATAAAAAAAAAAGCTTAAAAAGTTTTTTATTAAATAATTTCGTTTTTAAATTTTGCCAATATTTAAGGAAAGATCCGATTGAAGATTTTCGGATCAAAATTAAAAAAAAATCCGACCTGATTGGATTCTTTAAAATGTACTTCAAAAATGTATAGTAGACTAGGATTTAACTCGCGGTATACCGCAGAGCAAAATTGTATTTTCTGTAGTTTATATAATAATTTATAATTTATTGTATTTTTAAATTGATATTATAAAAAAATCTCATTTAATTATTTTATATTATAATTAATATAGTTGAAATATGTGTAATTAATCTTCATTTAATTATGAAGATTTGTAGATGTGCAAATGATATAGTGTTAATATTTGCAAGTATTTATAATCATGGACTATTATAATAATTTGATATTATTTTATATCAAAACAATTTACCCCGCGGTATATTGCGGATCGATTTTTTAAACTAAAAATTTTAAATTTAAAGTTATATATTTTTTTGTTAATATTGTTTGGTTTGTTTAATATTTAAGATTATATAACTATATTTTTATTTTTAATTCTAGGTTTCACCCGTGATATACGTTCACGTATTAATATCGACTCAAACCCGTCCCACCATATAACTCCGTTTTGTATTCATAATTATTTTGATCCTTTTTATAGTATGACTCTGAACCATTGTCCAAACTTTTAAGCAATATGGGACATTGTACACATACTTATTCTTCATCGATTGAGTAATACATGTCCGTTTTTAAAATTTTGAATCACATTATATGCAGAAAAATCTATTATTTTATTAATTATTTGTATTTTATATAAATTCAAAATAAATTACTATAAGATCATATAAAAGTGAAAGAAGAATTATATATTAATGTTTAAATTTGGTAGAGATGTTTTAGGAAAATTTAGAAATAAAATCGATTTGTTACCATATTTGGAAGGCACAGTTTCTAAAAGATTTTTTTGAAAAGATTTTGTAATATTAATTAATATATAAACATTTATAATGACATTCTATTATAAATACTTCTCAACTTCAGGATTTATTTGCTAAATGTACTTCAAAAATGTATATATAGATTAATTTCACTCATATCTCAAATCCAATTCTGCACCTTTTGTATTTATTTTTGTTCTCCAAACCTCCATATATAAAACTTTTACTCTTTTGTTGTTAAAAAATTATATATAAAAAAATTTTACTCTACTTTCATAAACAACAAAAAAATAAAATTAAACGACTCGAATACCTTTGGAGATCTTTATCTATATGAGTCAGGCTACCTTCTATATTCTCTAGATGTATATTAAATTATATAATAAATTCTAAAAAATATTGATATCTCAATAAAAACCATTTATATGTAAATCTCATAGTTCATATTATAGTCATATGCAAATCAATGTTGTAAATCCTAATAAAATTAATAATTATATAAACTAATATTATATGAAAATGTTAATTTAGGAATTTATTAGAGCTGGAATTTTTTTTTAATACTTGTTAGTTTGATGGCTTATTATAAATATAGTATGCACATTTTAAGATATTTTTTAGCGATATAATTTATTTGTTATCCATGTTTATGCTCACAACCGGTAAGAGTTGTAGTTGAAGATTAATTTTTGTAGACTTGTGTATAATGTCGACTAATTTTCGAATATTAAATTTAATAATATTATAATTGGAATTTGCGTTGAATAGTTGAAATAAAATTTTCGGTGGCTATGAATATAATATTATTTATTTATTTTGTCATACATAAATCATTTTTTCAACGAAGAAAATTGTCAAAAAAAACAGATACATGTTATTATTTAAATAAAATATAAAAATATATTTAAAAAAAAAAAAAGAGAGAATCACAAATAGGGCCCAAAGCCCAAATTCCAACCTCATCCGAATCTCACCTTCTCTCCCACCACTCTCCCCTATTTAACGAACCTTCCTCCTTCATGCATTTCTCACCAATCTCTCTTCTTTCACGTCTCTCTTCCTTTAAAATTTTCCCGAGAAAATTCTCAATCCATCAATTTTCCCGAGAAAATTCTCATTCTCATTTTCTTTCAGGGAAATTTTTTTCTGTTGAATTCAGATTTGAAAAAATTCATTTTAAAAAAATCTTTCTTCTGAACGTTCATCGTGGAGAATTTCGGGTCGGGTCGGGTCGTAAAAGGCGGGTTTCACGGTGGTGATAGATTCACCTTCTGCTTCCTTCTGAGGGGGTTAGCCCCGAGGCTCTTCGCCTCGGCGGGTTTCAAATTCCCCCAAATCTAACAAATTCACAGATTCAAATTCTTTTTTTTTTTTTTTTTGAAAATTTGAATTCACAAATTTTGTTTCGTTGAAGAAAGAAGAAGAAGAAAATGCCTGCTCTAGCTATTGTTGATACTCCTATCGATACATTTTCCGGTGATTGCAGCGTCTTTACACCGTCGTCTGCTTCCGCCGCCGTTGTTGATTGGTCTACGTCGCTCTCCTCCTCGCTGTACCGTATTGACGGATGGGGAGCTCCGTATTTCGCAGCGAATACCTCTGGGAACATCTCTGTTCGTCCTCATGGCTCAAACACTTTACCTCACCAAGACATCGATCTCATGAAGGTCGTGAAGAAAGTTACAGATCCGAAAATCTCCGGTGGTTTAGGATTACAGCTTCCGCTTATTGTTCGTTTTCCTGATGTTTTGAAGAATCGTCTTGAGTGTCTTCAATCAGCTTTTGATTACGCGATTCAGAGTCAAGAATATGGTTCACATTACCAAGGTGTGTATCCTGTGAAATGTAATCAAGATCGGTTTATTATCGAAGATATTGTCGAATTCGGATCGAGTTTTCGATTCGGATTAGAAGCTGGTTCGAAGCCTGAGATTCTTCTTGCTATGAGTTGTTTGTGTAAAGGTAATCCTGAAGCTTTTCTTGTGTGTAATGGTTTTAAAGACTCTGAGTATATCTCATTGGCTTTGTTTGGGAGGAAACTGGAATTGAATACTGTTATTGTTCTTGAGCAAGAAGAAGAGCTTGATTTGGTTATTGATTTGAGTCAGAAGATGAATGTTAGGCCTGTGATTGGGTTAAGAGCTAAGCTGAGAACTAAACATTCTGGTCATTTTGGTTCTACTTCTGGTGAGAAGGGGAAATTTGGATTGACTACGGTTCAGATTGTTCGTGTTGTTCGGAAGCTTTGTCAAGTTGGTATGCTTGATTGTCTCCAGCTTCTGCATTTTCACATTGGTTCGCAGATTCCGTCGACGGCTTTGTTGTCTGATGGTGTGGCTGAGGCTGCGCAGCTTTACTGTGAGCTTGTTCGTCTTGGTGCTCATATGAAGGTGATTGATATTGGTGGTGGATTGGGGATTGATTACGATGGGTCTAAATCGGGGGAGTCGGATCTCTCTGTTGCTTATAGTCTTGAGGAGTATGCTGCAGCTGTTGTGGCATCGGTTAGGTTTGTTTGTGATCAGAAATCTGTGAAGCATCCAGTGATATGCAGCGAGAGCGGTCGAGCCATTGTGTCTCATCACTCGGTGTTGATTTTTGAAGCTGTCTCAGCTGGTCAACAACATGAAACCCCTACTGATCTTAAGTTTATGCTTGAAGGGTACTCGGAGGAAGTCCGAAATGATTACGAGAATCTTTATGGTGCTGCGATGCGTGGTGATCGCGAAAGCTGTTTTCTTTATGTTGATCAGCTGAAGCAGAGATGCGTTGAAGGGTTCAAAGAAGGTTCCTTGAGCATTGAACAGTTAGCTGGTGTTGATGGGTTATGTGAGTGGGTGATTAAGGCGATTGGCGCATCGGATCCGGTTCTTACTTACCATGTCAATCTATCGGTTTTTACTTCGGTTCCTGATTTCTGGGGGATTGAGCAGCTGTTTCCTATAGTTCCAATCCATAAACTTGACCAAAGGCCTGTCGCGAGAGGGATCTTATCAGATTTGACTTGCGACAGCGACGGAAAGATCAACAAGTTCATAGGCGGAGAATCGAGCTTGCCATTGCACGAGCTGGACAACAATGGCTGCAGCGGCGGGAGATACTATTTGGGAATGTTCCTAGGTGGAGCTTATGAAGAGGCTCTCGGTGGAGTCCACAATCTATTCGGTGGACCAAGCGTGGTACGCGTCTTGCAGAGTGATGGACCTCACGGATTCGCAGTGACCCGTGCTGTGATGGGTCAATCCTCTGCGGATGTCCTCAGAGCAATGCAGCATGAGCCTGAGCTCATGTTTCAGACTCTTAAACACCGAGCCGAGGAGCAGAGGAACAACAATAACAAAGCTGGTGGTGATAAGGCTAACGACAAACTAGTAGTCGCATCGTGTCTTGCTCGTTCATTCAACAACATGCCTTATCTTTCCATGGAAACATCCACAAACGCTCTCACCGCAGCGATCAATAACCTCGGCGTTTACTACCGCGATGAAGCTGCAGCTGGTGGCGGCGGCGGCAAGGGCAAGGATGAGAAATGGTCTTATTTCGGTTGATCCTGTCTTTGATCTTCACCGTACGATTACGATCCTAGTTCTTATTTGTCTTTAAATTCAGTTTTTAAGGTTTAAGTTATTTCTTTGTAATAAGACAAACTCTTAGCAAAATTTAATAATACTATTATTCACCATCGACCACTAATTTAACTATTAGCAAACTGTTAAACCACTAATTTAAAAAGTAAATTCCTTTTTCTTAATATAGAATAAATGCATTTGGACCATTGAAGAGCTTTTGGAATAAGAAAACAAAGATTATTCTATGTAAATAGACAAAAGACAATTTGGGGAATGCAAAGTAAACATAACGACATCAAGAATAAGTGAGGTTGTGGTTGTTAGCCGTGAAATATGACACCACAAACACATACACGAGACACATAGAATCCTTATTTTGTGGCTCTTCTCCATCTGAGTTTTGGGGAGGACAATTTTGGACCTAGCGTAACAAATAGGCATATTTTGGAACTAAATCTTTAAAGGTTCGGATTTTATGGTTATATTATGGACCACGTTCCATGTGCACATCTTACTTGGGGGTTATTTTTTTGGTCAACATTTTGGGTTATAATTTTTTTAAATTGTGATCTTCATTGTAGATACTAGATAGAAAAGAATACATACATATGCATATAAAAGAAGTAAATATAAGAAGCCTTAGAGAATATGCAACTTAAACCACATTTCTGTTTTGTCACTCAAATAGGTGTAGCAAGCCACAATGGTACATAGAAAATTATAGGCAAAAAAGGTTATATAAATCAAAAGATATTTAAAAGATGATTTCAGAAGGTAAAATATCATCCTTTCTTCTAAAAAATCAGAAATGTTGACAGGTATGAGTGTTAAACCAATCTACATATAAATGGAAATAAATCTTGTTTTTATCACAATTGACCTCTCTTATTATAGAATTTTGATGCAAGAAAAAAAAAAGATTTCTAAAACTAGTTACAATTTTGATCAACTAAAAGTCTCATTAAAACGAAAAAGATATCGAAGTAGTCATAGAAGTTAAATCATCCATCTAAACCATCGAAGTATTGTTTGACCGGGTTATAATTGAACAACAACCCTTCAAAAGAAATTAAGAAACTCATTTGCTGATAAATTATATTACTTGAAAATTGTGGAATCTAGCAAAACTGCATGAAAGAAAAGTTTGACTACCAACTAATAAGAAAAATTGAAATAAACCTACGCATAATTTTTAAAAAATTTCAGTAAGATGGGAATAAGCTTGTTACCAACTTGTCGTATCTACTCTGCTCTCCTTTTGTTCTTTCTTTATTTTTCTACAAAAATGGTCCTTACCTAAATAAATACCAAAACTTGCAACACGAATATTACATGTTTTGGTTATATGATTAAACAATTTACAATTGATATTTATATATTTATTAATTAAAAGTAGAGAAATTGCATTTCATACTTTACAACCGAGAAATCAAAGAAAAATAATCGCTTTTGTAAATTTTAAATACTTTAATTGGGCGATTAATAGACAAAAATGCAATGCAAATATTTTATTTGCATTAATTAATCTCTAAAAATATCGTGTTATTTTTTTTTCTGTAGATATGCATAACGAACTGTTTATTTGCAGACCTCATGACGAATTTGAAATCGTCTTGACATTTGCGTCCTATAGTGAAATGCAAAGGTTTTATTTGCATTAGTTAATCTCTAAAAATATCGTGTTATCTTTCTTTTTGGTAATTTGCAAATTTGAAAGTGGTTTCTTTCACTGATGACCAAAAAGGTATATATGAGGAGTGAATTCAGAATGGACAACCTACCTAAGAATGTTTAAATCCGGCGAATAAGCATATGTCAAGAGGGTTTCAAATTCAGTTTTTAAATGATTTGGCTTAGCGTCTGAAACAAGAGGAACTTTCTGTAACTAAAGCGATTCCTTTGGGAAAAAATTTTAAAATTGAGAAAAAATAATATTATTAAACACAATATTTTTGTGCTCACATGCAATGCAGTTAGCAATCGAGAAAAAGCATGAGATTTTATTCATATTCGATGTGAAGCTAATTAGGTTTGGGTTCTTGCATTTGTCACACGATTGTGGTACGATCCAAATCCATACAATACCAAAAACAAGAAGAATAAGATAATCAGAGCTTCATATTGGTTTGAGATGTTCTCTAAGAATGAGGAGATAACACCAAAGTTCTTGTTCACCGACTTAAAGGCAATGTGGTTCGTGACATCGATTTGGGTAGCGTTTGAGATGACAATGTTATGTATCAAATCCTCGAAAACATCTCGTCTAGCGTAAGCTAGTTTTGTAGTTCAAGGGTTTGTACATGCCCTTCAACTTGTTTTATTGGAGGTTATCCTAGAAATTGAGAGGAGCATGTCGGTTTGTAATCATGTTTACATTGGTGAAGATTCAGAGAAAGAGGGTGTTGTAGTTGTGTTGCAGCCTTGGAAAAGTTGGACATGGACCCCAATTTGGTTGATTGACAAAGAGGGGTGTTGGTGGTGGATCCCAAACCGAAGATCCTGGACCCAGGAAATATTCACACGTCAGCAAAATCAAAAGTCTCGTCTCGGACAAGGAAAAGGAAAATAGTCCGATCGCGAGCCGAAACTAAGAAGAAAACGTATAAGTTAGACGAAGAAGATAAAACAAAATAAACCCACCACGACTAATTAAAGATTCAAACCTAGGCGTTATCAAAATTAAAGAGACAAATCAAACCCGATGAATGCATGGATAATTAAGACAATTATAGCCATAGTTATCTATTCATTATTTGTAATCTTTTAAATTCTTGTATAAATAGAAAAGAACAACCAATATAAAGGGACAATTATTTTTCGATAAAAAAACTATATAATAAAATTTTCAAAGAGACTATTTTCTCAAATATTTTCCTGACTTCTGACTATCGAAGGTTTAAACCCACATTTTCCTATTTATTTTCAGGAACCTGACATCCACAAAGGCAATTATTGCCTTAATTTGGTTTGTTCGGGCCAACCACAAAGGTTGTCTACTTGTGACATCACCGGAGAAAAAAGGTTGTAGATGCATATCTCACTCTCACCTCCCCTTGTAGTCATGCTGCATACTAAAATGAAGATATAACTTATATTAATAATAATAATAATAGAAAAAATCATACGTTAAGTTCTAAAGCTTGTTAGCATATGGACTATGTATTGATGATGAAGAATTAACTTATAATAAATATTTATACATTGACGTTAAGTCCTAACTAAATTTTAAGTTTAGTATATTTTTATCATTCCTCGAGCTCTCATATATTTCAATGCTGAAAACCAAAGTAGTACCTTCTCAAGTTCACATCTTCAAAAGTGTCGTGCACGAATCTCGAAAGAAGATATCTAGAAAATGATGTGGATTCCAAAAAATGATTCTTTGAATGATCATCATGTTTGTTTAAATTTATATTTTCATATTTGAATGATCTTGAACTTATATCATCATGCTTCTAATTTTTTTTCTATGAATTATGTCAAATTAATTTTCTCCCAATTTCTCAACCTTTATTAGTTGGTCATAGATTCATCGTAATTGAGTATATATATTATCTTAGTATTTCTAATAAATACATCATCAATTTTTGTTATATGATAACTAGGTGAGTACCCGCACTACATGCGGGCTTTCACTTTATATTTCATAATTATAAGTATAAAAATGTAAACATTAGGTTAGCTTTTGTTAATAGGCAAGAAGACAAAATTTCACTTATAAACGAGATTACCCTGATACTAACCATATAAATCTATTTTTTTTTTGCATTTACATTTAGATTCCTAATAAAAAAAACTGTTCTCACTACACATTATCTTCTTAAAATATTCTTTCATTACTGTTATCCTTAAACCAAAAGAAGAAGACAAAATGCAAAGAAGATTGGAGTACCCGTACTAAAATCAATGATCATGGTATTTAGGTACAAATGTTAAGCATTGATAATTGGGCTATCGTTTCGCTTAAACAACGATGTTATTAGTTTATAGCAAATAAACAAATAGAACCAAACCTTGATAAGCCTTATTGATTTGTCGAAACATAAATGTAAAATAATTCTCGTCTTTTAATTTTTATCGTTGCCACTTTTGCAAAAACAACTAAAACAATACGAACTCCATCACTGAAGAACTCCATCATTGAGGATTTTAGTCCAATAATTTGATGTTAGAAGTTCTGACGTTCTTCTCACTATTTTTTAATATATTATATAGAAAAGTTTTTAAGAGAATAACCTACTAAAAAAAATCCAGAGTATGAGAAACCCCAATAAAATAATTATATTGAAGAAAAAAATAATAATAATTAAATATGTTAATTTTTATAATATGAATAATTAAATAATATATGTTCTACTAACTTACATTAATTATTAGTGGACACATGTCAAATGTTAAAGTGATGATGTGTCACTCATATGGAGAGAGTTGGCCAACTTTCATATATATGATTTTTTTCATTCGAAATATTTTTTGAGTTAAATATTTTAGTTGTTAAAGAAATTGTTCAAAATTTTTAGTTGGCTTAATTTGTTAGTAAAGACATTTCGGAGGTGGTGGTAATTAAAACATTTTTCACTAATACTTACAAAACTGAGTGGACGTAAAAATACATTTTTAGTGGTAAAGTAGTTAGTACATTTGTAAATGGAAGTAAATGAAATGACAGTTTGTAAAGTAGTTAATGAAGTATTTTCGTTGATCAGAATAAAGTTTCTCTCAATTACTCCACTTTTATTAGAAACTCATCGTAATTGAGTGTATATATATGAAGTTTGTGTATTAAAATAAAAATATCAATTGATGTATTTTTTTTTTTTTCTGCAAACTGTTATACTTTATTAAGTAATGAAAGAGTCTTTACAAACCAATCGTCTAAGCCACAAAGGCTGATCTACAGAACTAGAAAAGAAATCACCATGGAAACAACTGAACTTTGCTAGATTATGAGCGACACTATTGCCCGAGCGTCTAACGAACATAAACTGAATAGAAGAAAACTTTGAAGACCAATAGTCAATATCCCGTATCAGATTTAATAAATCGCTGTGAATCGTCCTTCCATTGACTGCATTGATCAGGATTTCAGAGTCACCTTCAAATTGCAAGTCCTTAAAGTCTCGTATACATACCTGTTGCATTGCCACCAAAAGAGCTTTTGCTTCCGCTTCTAAAGGAGATGATACATGAACCAATTTTGATGATCCCCAAGCCTTTGGATTCCCATTATTATCTCTGATGATCCAACCGCCAGTAGCTTTATATGTTTCAACATCAAAACCAGCATCAAAATTGCATTTAAACACCGTAGGAGGGGGTCGTACCCATTTATCAGCTACAAAACGATGATTAGATGGTATATTGGTTGATGTTTGAGAATTATTTAGACTGTTAATCCATTCTTGAACTTCTGCTTCGACTTGTAGGACTATTTTTGAGGGACTTTCCAAGAATTTGTTAAAGACCAACTTATTCCTTGCTTTCCAAATTCTCCAAAGAAGCCAAATTGGAACCAATTTTTGGTTTAAAGTGAGGTTCTTGTTTTAATAAGAATTAATGATATGACTAACATTATCCTCTGTATCATCATCAAAACGATGAGTTTGTAATATCGGTGTATTGGATAATTGCCAAACCATTTTTGCAAAAGGGCATTGGAAGAGTACGTGATTTATTGTTTCCTCCTCAGTGGGACATCTTGGACAATGAGACTCAATGCGCATACCTCTGGTAATTGAAATTGATGTATTTATTGAGAGTAAAAATTTTTGTGTATAAAAATAATAATTGAAATATACTAAATGTAACTTAAGGGATTTTTTCTTTACAATTCTTATAAAAGGTGATAATCTAGGGTGAGATGAGACCGTAGACTTAAAAAATCATATATTATTCTTATTAAGCGGTGATATTTGATAATTTTCATGCGGAATAATTATGAGTCTTTGATTCTAAAGTTTCATTTTCTTCTAATTATGATATTTCTTCATATATTAATGTCAAAGTCGGCCCAGAGCTAAAGCCCGTGAAGCAAAGGTTTTAGGCATCAAATTAGTATAAAGAAAAATAAGGACATTATTTCGGTATAAGCTGTCGTGGTAGAGTAGTTAAGTCCTTGTTTCTTCTCATAATGTTACGAGTTTGAGTCTTTAACCATCTAATTTTTTGCCGTTTTTTTTTCAATTTGCTTTTAATAGGCCAAAAATTTATTTTTGTTTTAGGCATCATATCATATTGGACTTGACTAATGCAAAGAAAAAAACAACTAGAATTAGAGTCTAATCTTGGTGTCTTCGCAAAAGTTTGTCGAGAATTTCTAGAATATATGGAACTTCTTTCTTTCCGACATTTACACAACTGATTGTCACCAAATAGTGTTTTCTGGTGTGATTATACAAGCTAGAGGCACACTAGTGATCAAAGATCCTCCAATAATCACACTGTAGGTCTTGGTTATGCAAGATGTAACAAATCGTTTTTCATAGTACTGGTGGAACTAAAACAAAACAAAAATGTAAACCCAATTTTCTAGATACGAATAATTTGAAACTAAGTACTTAAGCATAAAGTAAAAAACTTGACATAATTTCAATATATAGTCTAAATTCTTTTGTCAATTCCTCTGATTCTTCTATTTTTTTTATAAAGAAACAATTTAATAGAATAGATGTTGGTAGTGGAAGCCCCCTTGGCCCATTGGTTGACCAATGGTTAATTAATGCTTCTACACCAAGAGGTCTGGGGTTCGAGTCCCAGATATTGCGATTTATTGATAAATTTGCAGATTAAAGGAGGCAAGTGTGCAGGAGATCTCCAGCGAAGTACAATTATAGCCGTTCGCCAGGATTCTACGCAGAGAGAGAAGTGTCGTCAGGTCGTGGATCATTGAAGGTGTCTGTCAAGAGCATGGAGAAGGAAGTGTCGTCTGTCGTGGATCTAATAAGGGTCGGAAGGAATTGTCCGTTGTAGAATCGTCTATGTAACAGTTCTCATAATTTGCAATAAATAATAAATCTAGACGTCAAAAAAAAAAAAGATGTTGGTAAATAAGTTGACAAAATAAATTTTTTGACTAATGTTCCAATTTACTAAGTCAAGTCACTTAAATGTTATCACGTTACAAGAAAATTAACATTATATAATTTATAATTTATGGGGGAGTTTGACAAATAACATAGAAAATGGAAACATAATAAACTGAGAAATTAGCAAATGCAAAGCTTGACTAATATGTTTAGGGTGAAAGTCATTTACAAATTGATGTTTATAGAAGAAAAAAAAAATCAGTTGACACGAATCGAACCCGGGACTCATACATTTCAACAGACCAACTTATCCTACTGAGCTACAAACACATTTTGTGTATACAACGAACATTAATAAATCTATATTGTAAATAAAATTAATTCACCTGAAAATGTTCTTGTCCTCTCCTACCTCTTTCAGTCTTTTGTTAAAAAAAAACAGTTTGATCCATTTATCACCGAAAACAAAATCATCCTCAAAAACCCTAAGCATAAATAGCTTTCAGATCTCTAGGGTTTTCTCGTTTTTTGTTTTCTAATCTACCGGAAAATTTCCCTTTGTGTTTTTTATGGACGAGTGTTGTAGCCAGCGAAGAAGACGAAGAAGCTGATCCTTTTTTCTCGCTCATGGATTCTGATTCTGAGAGAGCTTCTCTCGAGTCGATTAAAGATGATTCTGAATGTATTCATGTTTCGAACGAACCTAATCTCACGGGAACATGCGGTGATTCGTTTGTTGGAGAGGAAGAAGGAGGAGGAGGCGACGGAGTTACGGATGTGAATTCGTCCGCCGCTGAGTCAGAGCTCGCGCTTCCGGAGCAAGGAGAAGGTGCGGTTTTGTCTTTGAATTCCGTGGCTGAGATCAGTGATGTGGTTGAAGGGGGGATTCCTGTTGATGTCGTTTCCTCGGTAGGTGGAGGAGGAGAAGAAAATGCAGCTTTTAATGTTCCGGAGGTGGATTCGGTTGGTAGTGACGCTGCGGCGGTGGAGGTGGTTCCTCTGAAACCATCTTCGGTGGTTGGAGAAGAGGAACATGCGGCTTTAATCGGTAGTGATTCACAAGCTAATTCGTCAGGAGATAGGCTTGAGGAAAACAAAGAAGTTTCCATGGAAGAAGAACCTACGTCACATGACCTTTCAGTTTATGAGGTAAACGGAGTTGATTCTCTGAATGTTGAGGAAAAGAGAGATGAAGGTGGACATGTAGTTTGTGGAAGTATGGATGTTGAGGAGATAGAGAATGATTTAGGGCAGAACACAGAGTCTAAAATGGAAAAGGTAGATGTGATGGAGGAGGAAACTACAGCGCAAGCTGCTTCCTTGGTTAATGACATAGAAATTCCTGATGATAAAGAGGTAGCTTGTGTGGCTGGGTTTACGGAAATTCCCTCTCAAGATATAGGGTTAGACAATTCAGGAAGTGGAGTTGTAGAGGAAGAGCCAGTGAAAGATTTCCAAATAGGTGAAGGAGCTAAAGATCTGACTGATGGAGATGCAAAAGAAGGTGTGGATGTCACAGAAGATGCAATGGATATACAGGTGTTGAAGAAATCAGAGGAGGAAGAAGACGTTGATGGTACTGATTTATTAGAGGTCGAAACTAAGCCCCTAGAGGTGGATGATGTGGCTACGGAGATGTCCGACAAAATTGAGGTTTCAGTGGATATATCATCAGCTGTTGTTACTCAGTTTGCTGGGGAAACAAGTAATGATAAGGAAACTGTTATGGATGATGTCAAAGAAGATGTTGTGAAGGATTCAGAAGCTGGTAAATCACTGGACATACATGTACCAGAGGCTGTAGGCGAAGTAGAGTCAGACGTTAAGTATAGTGCTGGGATAGAGAAAGAAGGCGATGGGATGGGTGGTGCGGGAGAAGCAGGGCAGACAGTGGATATGGAGGAAATTCGAGAAGAAACCCAAGAACTATCTGAGGAACTGGCTAAAGTAGATGAAACAAAGATTTCTGAAGTGTCAGAAGAAACGGAGACAACAATCAGGGGTGAGGATCAGGAGAAAGATGATGACATGACTGATTTGGCGGAGGATGTGGAAACCCATAGAGACTCCCCAGGAGCTGGTATTAAGGAGGGAAGGGAAGATCATGAAGATATGGAAGTGACAGAGACACAGAAGGAGACTGTTATGGGTAAAGTAGACGGAACAAAAATTGCTGAAGTTTCAGAAGAAACAGAGACAAGGATTGAAGATGAGGATCAGGAAAAAGATGATGTGATGACTGATGTGGCGGAGGATGTGAAAACGCATGGAGACTCCTCAGTAGCTGATATTGAAGAGGGGAGGGAAAATCATGAAGAGATGACAGAGACACAGGAGGAGAGTGTTATGGCTGAGATGGGTGATGAAGAGACTGATGAAGTTGAGGAAGAAAATAAGAGTGCTGGAGGAAAGAGGAAACGGGGGAGAAATACAAAGACAGTGAAAGGAACGGGAAAGAAGAAAGAGGAAGATGTTTGTTTCATGTGCTTTGATGGGGGTGATCTTGTCCTTTGTGACCGCAGGTGAACTTTCATTTGTAGTTTCTGTGAATTTGTAGTTGGTCCTTCTCCTTCTTTCTTATGTTCCCTTCCCTTTAACAGATGATAATTTTTGTTTAATGTATGATTCTGTTGGCTTGCAGGGGATGCCCAAAAGCGTACCACCCTTCCTGTGTAGATCGAGATGAGGCTTTCTTCCAGTCAAAGGGTAAATGGAACTGTGGTAAGTTTTTTTCTGCTATTCTCTCATTAGGTGTCTGCTTAAATTAAATCAGTGAACTATAGTTTGAAAAAACAGGATTCATCATCTGCTAAGCACATATTTTCTTATAACATTGTTACTTCCTTAGAAATTCATTACAGCATATGTTTTTTACCTGTCATCCGTATTATGACATTTATAACAATTCTTGGTAATTTAAGCTTCTTCTTTCATCTTTTGTTCGAGTTCCTGGCTAGCAGTATGTCCTTTTTAAGTCTTTGCTCTCAAATTATTAGTCTGAACCTTTAGTTGAAAGTTATGTCAAAGGCTTTTTTTTTTTTATTGCTTTGCACATCATGTTTGATTTTCGTGTTGTTATTGATTCTTACTTTAGTCTCAGGCCTGTTGTACCACTGTCCTTGTTACACTGGCAGTGACAGCTTTTGGATTGTTTGTGAAATGGATAAGTCTGATTACTATCAAGGCTATGCTCACCCTTTTTTGTGCACAGTCATGACTCTTTGAGATTCCACAAGAACTTGTCAATGGTAGCTTTTAGTTGATTCTCCGTTGTTCAATGTAACTACTAAATACCAAATAGCAGCAGTGGGATCTGCTGTGTCGTTTATTTAAATAAACTTTTAATAGTAAATACACTGGCATTGATGCTTTTATATACTTTGGTAGTTTTCTTTCCTTGACTATGGGTTGACATGGTGACATCATCCAGTTTTATCATACCATAAATCTACACCATCTAAACTTGGTAATATAATATTTTGATATAATGAGAAAGATAAATTTTTCAGTGATGTCAAAAAAAAAAAGATTAATTTTTCACTATCTTCTAGGCACCAATTAATGATATTGCAATTAGCAGATGGATCAGAATTATCTTTGGTACAGATGGTGATAAATTCCACAAACCATTGAGATGCAGGAGCCCAAAAATCACTGTACAGCCTCTTAGTATAGTACTGTCCCTCATATTTTAGAACACATGTTATAAACTTCTAAGATAGTCGACTGTTTGAAGGATCATTTCCCTTAGTTTCTTTAAACTAGAATTAATTGGTACTCTGCTTCGGTTATACTGTATTTTTCAGTCTGTCTGTGCATGGTCATACTTTTCCTTGGTTACCTCTCTCTGTGTATGTATATATTCCGTGAGCTTTCATCATTTCCATGACTTTCTAATAGAACCTAACATGATGTTTCATTTTTATGAATAGGATGGCACCTGTGTAGCAAATGTGAGAAAACTGCAACGTACTTGTGTTATACATGCATGTTTTCATTATGCAAGGGCTGCGCCAAGGATGCTGTCTTCTTTTGCATCAGAGGTAATAAGGGTTTGTGTGAGACATGCATGGAGACAGTCAAGTTGATAGAAAGAAAAGAGCAGGAAAAGGAGCCGGTATGCCTGACATACTCTTGTAGTTTTTGCTTACCGAATTTTTTTTTCTTTTCTTGTAATAATGAGCTGATAAACTGATCATGTTGCAGTACCTCATGATCTTATATTTCCTGTTTCTCTCATTAAACATGTTGTGATAAGTCTGATGATCAATCTTGTGTTGATTCTCTTTTCCCCTTTACCATTGCTCTATAGCATGATGACATGTTTATGAGCTTTAAACCTAGTTGACGCATGATAAGCATACATTTCTTTCTTTTTACTTTGTAATGTCACTAATAAATTATGACTTTGGTCAGTATCTCACGCTGATTAGTTGATTTTCACTTCTGCCTTAGTTTCCACTTGTTATTTGAATGACAGTCTTCTTTTTCTGATCTCTCCCTTACGTCATTTTGTCTTTTACAGGCGCAGTTGGATTTTGATGACAAGACCAGCTGGGAATATCTTTTTAAGGATTACTGGATTGATTTGAAAACCCAGCTATCTTTAAGTCCAGAGGAACTTGATCAGGCTAAGAGGCCACTGAAAGGACATGAGACCAATGCTAGCAAACAGGGAACAGCCAGTGAGACTGACTATGTTACTGATGGAGGATCAGATTCAGATAGTTCTCCAAAAAAGAGGAAGACTAGGAGTCGATCAAAGTCTGGTTCTGCTGAGAAAATTCGATCACCAGCCGATAAGAATTTGTCAGGTGAAACTATGGAGTGGGCTTCCAAGGAACTTTTGGATCTGGTCGTGCACATGAGACGTGGTGACAGATCTTTCTTACCTATGACAGAAGTACAAACTCTCCTGCTGGCTTATATAAAAAGATACAATCTTCGTGATCCCCGTCGTAAAAGCCAGGTTATCTGCGACTCCAGGCTTCAGAATTTGTTCGGAAAATCACATGTTGGACACTTTGAGATGTTAAATCTCCTTGACTCTCATTTTCTTAAAAAGGAGCAAAATCAGGCAGATGATATTCAAGGTGACATAGTTGATATAGAAGAACCTAATCATGTGGATGTTGATGAAAACTTGGACCATCCAATGAAAAGTGGGAAGGATAAGAAACGTAAAACACGCAAAAAAAATGTCAGGAAAGGACGTCAATCTAATCTTGATGATTTTGCTGCTGTTGATATGCACAACATTAATTTGATATACTTAAGGCGGAGCTTGGTGGAAGATCTACTTGAAGATTCTACAGCATTCGAAGAAAAAGTTGCTAGTGCATTTGTTAGGTTAAGGATATCTGGAAATCAAAAGCAAGATTTATATCGACTGGTTCAAGTTGTTGGTATGTTTACTTTTCTATTTTACAGATTATTTCAATATTGTTGATACAATGGTTGACTAAGATCTCTTTTGGTTTGATACACAGGCACAAGCAAAGCTCCTGAACCTTATAAAGTTGGCAAAAAAACAACAGACTATGTACTTGAAATATTGAACTTGGACAAAACGGAAGTGATTTCCATTGACATTATATCAAATCAAGATTTCACTGAGGTGACGTACTCCTGATTTCTAACGTCCTTTTCTTGTCACTGGAAATGAGAGAACATGTTCTTCTTTTTGGTCCTCACATAGTTTTTCCTATTGCACTTGCATATATTGACAAGCCATGGAGGCTGTGGTTACTGTTTTCACTGAACTTCTCCTGATTAGTAAGAAGTAATTGTTCAAGGGTGCTATATGTTTGACCCATAACTTCCATGCAATAATTTCAGGATGAATGCAAGCGTCTTAAGCAGAGCATAAAATGTGGATTAATCAACAGGCTGTCAGTGGTATGCTTCATATTACTTGAAATCTTTCATTTGATTATGTCTAAAAATCTGTGGACCATGTTGCTTTTGCATTTTTGGTATTCTAATGTCAATTTTTTAAGGGTGATATACAAGAAAAAGCCATAGCACTGCAGGAAGTGAGAGTTAAAAACGTAAGTTGCTTCTTTCCTGCTGACGTTTTTTCCTGTCTCTAATTCTCCTTTTGTTCATTATTATTATATGTTTGGTGATTGAGCTTGCTGGACTGGGAGACGGAAAATAACTGCATAATCTGTCTAGGGAATGTGCATGATTCTAGTTCTATCGTCTCTCTTAGATTTTGGTTTTCAGGTTTCTTAATAATGCAAGGCTATCACAATAGTATTTGAGAAATGTAAAAAAAATATATATATATATGTATGACTGCTTCTGTATTGACAGTTATTACTTAATGAATGCAGTTGCTGGACGCAGAGATCCTACGTTTCAGTCATTTGCGTGATCGTGCTAGTGACATGGGCCACAGAAAAGAATATCCTTATCTGTTGAAACTTTCAAATTCTTGTCAAAAATAAGTATTGCCCATGCTTTTGAAATGCTCCTCTCTGTGCATGTTTTTGTACTTCAGGGAAAGAGCATTGAATCTATTTGTAGTGGTGGAAAGCATATAATTTCATTCTTTTTATTCACTTGTGTTATTCCTTAACTATATTTACGCTACGAGAATGTGTTGAGAAGCTGCAACTGTTAAAATCTCCAGAGGAACGACAGCGCAGGCTAGAAGAAATTCCAGAAATACATGCTGATCCCAAAATGGATCCAGATTGTGAATCGGAAGATGAAGATGAAAAAGAAGAAAAGGAAAAAGGTTTCTTTTATTATTCAAGTTTTTACTTACAATTAAACTAAAATGTGAAGTTTGGTATATCTTCTAATGTTTTTGATGTTTGGTGGTTTTTTAATGCATTTAGAGAAACAACTGAGGCCGCGAAGCAGTAGCTTTAACAGAAGAGGAAGAGATCCAATATCTCCACGAAAGGGAGGATTTAGTTCCAATGAATCATGGACTGGCACAAGTAACTACTCGAATACAAGTGCAAATCGTGAATTAACCAGAAGTTATTCTGGTAGAGGTTCTACTGGTAGAGGGGATTATCTTGGTAGTTCTGACGACAAAGTTAGTGAAAGTATGTGGACTTCAGCCAGAGAAAGAGAAGTGCAACCTTCTTTAGGCCCTGAGAAGCCAAGATCTGTTTCAATTCCTGAAACTACTACCAGAAGTTCTCGTGCAATTGCGCCACCAGAATTATCTCCTAGGTTTGCCTCTGAGATTTCAACGGCACCTCCTGCTGTTGTTCCGCAGCCTGTTCCCAAGTCAAATGAGTCAGAGAAAATATGGCATTACAAGGACCCATCTGGTAAAGTTCAAGGACCTTTTTCGATGGCGCAGCTCCGTAAATGGAACAACACTGGGTACTTCCCTGCTAAGTTGGAAATCTGGAAAGCGAAAGAGTCAGCGTTGGACTCTGTTCTCCTGACTGATGCATTGGCTGGACTATTTCAGAAGCAAACCCAGGCGGTAGATAATAGCTATATGAAAGCTCAGGTAGCAGCTTATTCTGGTCAATCAAACCAATCTGAACCCAATTTAGGTTCTACTGCTAGGACTGCTCCATCAACCATTGAGATTCCTAGGAATTCTCAAGATACTTGGAGTCAAGGTGGTAGTCTTCCATCCCCTACTCCAAATCAAATCACTACTCCAACAGCGAAAAGGCGAAATTTTGAGAGCAGATGGTCTCCAACCAAGCCATCTCCACAGTCAGCTAATCAGTCGATGAATTACTCAGTAGCACAATCTGTACAGAGTCAAGCTTCTAGGATAGATATCCCTGTGGTTGTAAATTCTGCTGGTACTCTACAGCCTCAAGCCTACCCTATTCCAACACCAGATTTGATTAACGTTTCTGTTAATCACTCTGCGACTCTTCATTCTCCAACACCAGCAGGTGGGAAGCAAAGCTGGGGGAGCATGCAGACAGATCATGGAGGAAGTAATGCTCCCTCTTCTCAGAATAGCTCTACGTCTTATGGCACCCCATCTCCTAGTGTTCTACCCTCACAGAGTCAACCAGGCTTTCCTCCATCTGATCCTTGGAAGGTTGTAGTCCCAAGCCAACCTCATGCTCAGGCTCAGGCTCAGGCTCAGGCTCAGGCTCAGGCTCAGGCTCAGGCTCAGGCTCAGTGGGGTATAAACATGGTGAACAACAACCAAAACTCAGGACAACCTCAGGCTCAGGCTCCAGCAAACCAGAACAGCAGCTGGGGTCAAGGGACTGTAAATCCAAACATGGGATGGGTTGGTCCTGCTCAAGCTGGAGTGAATGTAAACTGGGGTGGATCTTCTGCTCCCTCAACTGGCCAGGGAATCCCTAACTCTGGCTGGGGCGGGCCTGTCCAAGGACAAACACAAGCTTATCCAAACCCAGGGTGGGGCGCAACAGGCCACCCTCAAGCTCAACCCCAAGCTCAAGTTCAAGCTCAAGCGGGTACTACGAGCGCAGGATGGATGCAACCAGGTCAAGGGATTCAGTCTGGAAACAGTAATCAAAACTGGGGAACTCAAAATCAGACAGCGATCCCAAGCGGTGGGTCAGGAGGGAACCAAGCCGGTTACTGGGGAAACCAACAACAGAGCCAGAATGGAGATTCTGGGTATGGTTGGAACAGGCAGTCAAGTGGGCAGAACAACTTCAAGGGGCAAAGAGTATGCAAGTTCTTCCGCGAAGATGGATATTGTAGGAAAGGAGCATCCTGCAATTACCTCCACAACTAAAACACCTTCCTTCTCTTTCTCTCTCTCTGCTTTTGGGTTATGTCTGCATCCTAAAAAGCAGCTTTAGGCGTTTTTAGCCACTTAGTTTTATGCACTACAGTCTTTTGTTGGGAGCCTTTCACTCAGAATTAGCTTAACATGTTTTTTTCTATTTATTTTTTGGGGGTTTAGGGGCTTAGTAGTATTTAAATGTTGTGATGGTGAATGTTGATGATAGTTATAATCCTCATGCATATAATATTTGCTAGGCCAACAATATGTTGTTTGTATATTTAATTTTTCTCGTTTAAGGAGTGAGCCTTGGTTCAGTAATCAAATGGAAATTCTTCACGCCCATAGGAGGAGGTCAGAGATCATAGCTGTCCAAAAAAAAAAAAAGTAATTTATTAGTAGTAATTCATAGAAAAAATGGTATACATACATTCTAAGTAATTACATACCTCTCATTCAAGATACTCAAACACCGTTTGAGAATATGGATAACGAGCAACACGGATTGAGCCACGATCTCCGTTTTCATCATCGCCATAACTATCCATCAACTCCAAGTAGGGAGTGCCATCAACCTCGTCTGTACTAATCCCTGTTAAACAAAAATCATGTAATAATCATTTATTTTTTTCCTAAAAATATCTAATTTTAATTTCATCATCCCCGTAACAAGTTATTATTCTGGTTTTGTTTACAATATTTTCATTAGTTGAAAATACCTAATAATAGCATGTTGTGCGTCATAGTATTACGAAAATTTCCAGGGATTATTAAATATGCAGACCATTCCTCAAGAGTTGGTTTGAATATTTCCTACAAAAAAACAATTATTAAAGTCAAAGATGAAAATTGATGTAAGAAAATCAGAGAATGAATTCTTACATTTCCTGTAATGGAATTGTAATTTGGAAACTAAAGTGTAGTGATTGCTGTTGGAACATCTTTATCAGCCATATTTCCAAGGTTCATGTCCCACGCTTCAGGACCGCTAGTCACTTTCATTTACAATATTCATTGAATCGGCTATATACACTTACCAGTCACACTTATAAAGTTTACTAACAAACAAAAAAAACAATAAAATGATACAAACATCAAACAACTCTCATAAAAAAAAAAAAAAAAAGTTACTTCTCTAGGAACTGTAGGGTTTGCAGGTTCAATCCCAAGAACGGTAAGGGCATTCCGAACATCTTCTATAGATTCAATGCGGTTGTTGTTTTCACAATATTTTTCTTAAGAATCATGCTCTTACTATTGTGTTTACATATAATTTATTCTAATATTTTGAAATAGTCAAAAATCTTTTTTTGTGACAATATATATTTCTATTATTCTTAGGGATAAATAGATTTTCTTTACAATATTTTCAAATAAACTATTATATGTTTAAAAAACTAGAATAGTAAAATTACATGTCAAAGTATGGTTTGCACAAAAATTTCACTAGACCTAGGATCCGCTATATGTGTTGTCCATGTACTTGTTCCAAGGTGCATGAACTAAGGATTATGGGATCATTTATCCTTAGTTGGGATCATTTTTAAACTATAATGTGGAATTTTACCTAATATTTTGTTTATTAACTTTCATTTTTATAAGAAAAAACAAAACTTTTGTTATAATAAACATTAAAAGTTTCAAATAAACCACAAAACGATAGCGTATTAAAAATCATTTAAATTTCATATCAATTTCTATCTTTTTAAATTAAAAAATAAATAAATTGAATGGCCTAATGGCATTTTCTATGGGCTAGTTTGCGACCAACATATACGTAGGCTACAAAGAAAAGAAATTGAAAACTAAATCTTTTTGGTAAACTGGTACTCTTCGTTTCATGTATTGGAATCAACTCTGTAATTGAATAATATTTTCGAAAATATAAAAAAAACTAATACAATGAAAAACTGCAAAATCAAAATAATTAGCTAGAGAAGTTTGACTAGTTCACTTTGGTTGTCACAAAGTGTAACTATTCAAAATTATAAGATATATCATGTAAAAAGGCAGCATTACGTTTATGATTATATCGTGATTAGTAAAATTCACGTGACAGTAATCAATTAAAATTTGTAAAGGAATGTGTTCTTAATTTTCTGCAATCGCTAGAGATAATCTCTAGTATTTTAAACACATGGAGTTGGGATTCGAGATCTTCACTTTCTTTCTTCTTATAAATGACCAAAGATCTTGAACAGTAGGCCATATTAGATATTTATAGAATGTTCATTATATCCATATTAAATATTTATAGAATGTTCATTATAGCCATATTAAATAGGGTAAACGACCTATTTCCCCCTCAGAAGTTTCACATAGCACTAGAACCACACAGATTTATAGCCTCGTTCTAATTCCACACAGTTGAAAAGTTTCAAACCTATTTACACCCGAATTTAAACTTCAAAACCTCAGAACACACGAACGTTGGATTTATCTGTTTACGACTGAAACCGATACTAAACCAAATTAAAAACCCGGCTTTCTTCTTCTTCTTCACCCGAAACATCAATTTTATTCAATTTCTTCATCGTTGAAATTTGGATTATGTGACTTCAACAAACATATTTCAATTTCATGTGTAATTTCTTTACTTCCCATCATCTAGTCTAGTTCTCCACCAAATCAACAGAATAAAATAATCCTCCAAGCAATTTCTGATTAAAAAATAATGATCCAATCTGTAAACGATCTGACCCAATATCATTTTCTTCCTCACCCGATTCTTCAAATCCAAAATCTTAATTTCGTTTTGAGATCAGTCGATAAATCAAGTTTCTTTAATTGATTTTATAGAAATTTGCAGATGGATGACTTTACCAGGAACATCAATGGCATAACTGAAGCATGGTATTTTCGAAACTTAGAACTGAGCGTGATGAGTTTATTCAAGCAGTATGAAGATCATGTAGTTTTCAATCCAGAATTAAGAACATGGCTAGATGAAACCCATTTAATTAAGCAAGTTCCGATATGAATTCTTAAATTCAGCACACTAAGCAATAAACAAATTCGCTTTACATAAATCAAGCCCAAGGGATTAGAAGATCAACCAAATTAGAACAAAATCAATTCAAAATCACTTGAGCTCTTTTGGGAGCCTTTTTCTTCTTCTTCTTCTCTGTTACGTGTCGGCGGAGATGAGGAATCGTCATCACCTCACTTACACGATCACTCTCCTAATGGCGGAGATGGTCGACCACGTTTAAGAGAGGAAAGATTCTTGGGATTTAACCGGATTCTGAAGAAGAATCAAATTGATATTTTTTTTTATTATTTTCGATTCTGGGGATCTAATCGGTTGATAGGTTATAATCGGGTTATTTTCTGGGTTAATCCGGTTAAGTTTTGTTGTTATGAGGTCTGGGCAATAGTAAACCGATTATAAACCATGAATATGTGTTTTTGGATTTTGAAGTTACAATATATGTGAAAACAGGTTTAGATCTTTCAAATAAGGGGGAAGTAAGTTTAAAACTTTTCATCTGTGTGGAATTAGAACGAAGCTGTAAATCTGTGTAGTTTTAGTGCTATGTGAAACTATTGAGGGGGAAATAGATCGTTTACCCTATTAAATATGTAATCTAATTGAGACACAAAATATGCAAGGTGAGAGAATTGATTCATTACCTCAACCAACATTCATTTTCTACTCAAAAGAAAAAAAGAATCTCACAAACAAACAAATGAGTAAATTTAATTAAATGTCTAACAAATTTCAATTTGTTGGCCAAAACTGAAAACCTAAGTCGATATATACATCATTAATTTCCTATGACATTGAGATCAAAACTTTTTTTTTCTGTTTTGGTTAATTGGCATAATACCCATTAATCCATTGTTAATGAATCTTAACAATATCAAAAAAAAACAAAAAGGGAAAATTAATGAAAGATGCAAGATTTTGAGCCAGAGATGCTTTCTCCTAATTTTTGAAGGATTTTGAGAAAAAAAAAACACTTGGGAGAAGAATTCCTTAGCCAATTTTTTTTCTTTAGTTTCAAGGTGAAGAGTGTACAATGACAACTGATCCTCTCTTATATAGTTCCGAGGTTTTACATTCAGTTTCCGTTAATGTTTGAAATAACCGATCCTCAATTTTTTTTTAGGTGCATTTTATTGTGAAAACCAAACTCATTAGATAGATGATATGTCTCTCCTCTTTCGACTCGGGACGGAACTATATATCTATGTGCTTCATTTGAAGAAATTTAAGAGGCATCACTCATCTTTTCTGAAAGGAAAACAAATAAGCTGAGGCATATGCCCAAACAAGTGTACAAACAGTTCTTTTCTATTAAACACTAGATGAATATCGTTTTCTCGTATCATATTTTATTTTTCTCTTACAAGGAGTTTGTAAAATGACATTGTAGTGATCATATAAGTATTACAACAATAAACTTTGGTGCATTTCTTGAGATCATGAGACACAAGAACATATTAAGGCTAAGCAAACTATAATATAAATCAAGGGCCATATGCTTTGACGGTCTATTACACTCTCTTCCCATTCTCTATTTTCTTTGCAATTTCTTTCAAAACCTCTAATTCAAATGTTTATAAGTTGAAAATTGAATATAACTGTTTGTACATACAATGGGCCTTATGTAATAAATGAGAAATAAAATAAAACCCCAATTTTCAGGCCCATTATAAAGCCCGAATTATAAAAAAAAAACCAATGAGAAATCAAACCCCTGAAGGCAGAAAGTGGAATAGAGAACTGTCGTCGTCTTATCAAACCCTCTTCACGCACTCGACTCGACACTCTGATTCCCCAATCTCTGTCTCCCTTTAGAGCGATTTGATTTCACTTACCGGTCTGATCGATGGCTTTGTCAAAGCGTCTGGCTCTGTTAGGGGCTCAATCCGCGCTTTCTATCGCTAAACCTCGAGGTCATGTCTCATCTTGCAACTTGATTAATCGTCGTCAAATTTCTAAGCTCACTAAAGATTCAAATTTACCAAAGTTTAACTCTAAAACTAAAAGTTCTCAGGTAAAACATACCTACTTCGCTTGTTTGTTTGTGATTACTATTGGTTCAGACAGAACCTTGAAACTCTTGTGTGATACTTTGCTATGCAAAAGTTGCTGATTGATGCTTAATTCTTTATTCCTTCTGAAGGATGTTGATGATTCTATACCCGAGATAGAAAAAATAAAAGCAAAAAGCTACATGTTGCATGCAGAGAACAGGTTTGTGACCAGGGGCGGATCTACATATAGTAAGAAGGGGGCAGTTGCCACCCCCAAATTTTTCACTTTCCTTATAGATTTCTAAGTATTTAATGGATTGCCCCTTTTAGAAAATAATTCTTGCCCCTATTAAAAGAATCACTTCTCAAAATTGAAAGTTATTTGTCATTTAGCATTATATTGTTTCCTTTTTTCCCACACGTAAATTCATATTTCCTAATTAAAATACAATCATTTTTTTATTCAACATAATTAGTTCTTACTAAATCGTACTAACATATTTGGAAGTACTAAGTAGTTATTAAAGATATTTTTATTCTTAACACTAAAGTCTTGTAAACATATTTGAAGTTAAAAACATATTTATGTTATGATTGTTTCCTTTTCTATATTTTTGTTCCAGGGGAAGAGTAAAAAATTTTATTTTATAATTTCTTTTGGATATATCTATTTTCTTAAAAAATAAAAATGGTTTAAAATATAAATAATAGTGTAGAATATGCTCTCAGAAAAATTATTATATTATATAATATATTAAATTTTGCTATTATTTGATATATAAAATTTTGCCCCCGGTAAAATAAATAGCTAGATCCGCCACTGTTTGTGACCATCTTTTTTTTCTCAACGTCTTGGTTAACCAATGAGAAACTAAGACCTAGCTCTCTTAGTTGAAACAGGGTTAGCTTTGAAATGTTCTTTAGCAATGTTGGCCAGGTATAGCTTTTTTCCTTTACTCATAAATTTCATCTTTCACTCTTGAAACTGCCATATTATATGTTTTTGTTTTGGTTGCCATATTATATGTTTTTGTTTTGGTGTTTCAGCATCGTTACATTTTTAGGGTTCACTTAGAAACTGTAAAAAATAAAAAAGAGTTTATCATATTCAGCCTACCTGCAATTATCTCCATGTCAATAATCATAGCCGCCATTATTTCGCACGAGTTGGATTTACTAGAAGCTAGACAAGCTCATGACCTCTCTACTCCAAACCAAATCGGTAATTTCTCATTTTGTTTTTTTTTTTTTTTTTTTACAAGAAATCTAATATTTTGTTTTCTCTGGCTAAAAGAAAATGGTAAAAAATATAGTGTTATTGTTCCATGATCTCTTATACTAGAGGAAAAGGACTTGAGGTATGAACAATTGGAAAAGCAGAACGAAGAGACTCGTCATTCGCTCACCGTCCTACAACAATTCATGGAGAAGCAATTCCCGGGATCTTTTCCTCCATCGGCGTGATCTTAATTATATGTATTTCTCTTTCTCAAACTATATTTTATTTGTTGGTTTTTATTTATTTTTATAAAATTGTAGTACTATTATTAAATAGAATATGGGATTTTCCACTTCAATTTTAATATTTTGTATTTAAAACAAATATTCGATATAGAAATTTTTAATTATTTATCATGTGGCCGTCAGAAATCTATCGGAATTTATACCTTTAGAAATTCAAGGTTAAAAATTTTCGACCGTATAAATTCTGGCGATTATTTTCGTTGCAACAAAAAAGTTTGTCAAAAAAAAGTTCTTTCGAAATTCTGACAATTGTAGCATTTTCGATGATTTGTGCCCTAGGAATTTGACTTTATTTTTATTTTTTAATAAAGTGCATTTTCATTGATAATTTCCATAGCTCATTATCCAAAATATCAACGGCAATATTTATTTATTTATTTATTATTATTTTTTATTATTTATGTCCACATACAAAGCCAAATATTATTAATTCTACACATACCTCTTGATGAGTTGAGGCAAATTCTTGATTTTTTTTGTTTGATTGTAATATTTCCCTTAGAAAATTTAGTTTTTAGAAAATAATAATAATATTTTTTGGGCAAGCAATAGATGGCGTTTTGGTATAAAAATTAAAATATCCCAAAACCATTGAGAAATCAAACCCCATAAATATAATTCGTCTAGGTTTAGCTTGGCAAATCAAATCTCTCTCGACTCTCTGATTCCCAAATCTTGGATTCCTTTCGGAAATCAACTGCACCGATTTTATTTACGTTTACTACTTGCTTCTCCGATTCGTTGTTGTTATTGAGATTTTCATCTAATTGATGACCATGTCCAAGCGCCTGGCTCTATTAGGGTCTCAATACGTCGCTAGAACTCGAGGTCACGGCTCCTCTTACGCATTGATTGATCGTCGTCTATTCCCCTACCGCCAATTTTCCGACCTGTCGAAGAATTCTCAGGTAACATACACCTTTTCATAGTTTTAACAATGTTATTAAATTAGGATTACCCTTAATTACCCCTTGTGTATTTGTTTAATTTATTTCGTCAACTTTTTTTGTTTTGTCAACTTAAAGTCTCACTAAAAACTAGAAAAACCGGTAAAATATGTTTGATTGCTTAAACTTTTCTTGTGGAGAAATGGAAAATGTCTCACATTTTTCTTATTTGTCTTGCAGATGGAAACTGCTCAAGACTTAAAGATGTCAATTTTGAAATCTGAACTTGAAACTTCTCAGGTATTAATGTTAATGTTGATGTTTTTTTAAAACCTCTCAAGTTGTGATGCGTTTTATACTCTAAAACACCAATTTTTTCATATCAGTCTTGTGTTAAACCATGTATTTACTTTAAACATTTTATGCATAGTAGCATTGTCCCAACTCTTCTTCGTTAATTCCTTGTGAAGGAGAATCATTCTATTCTTGTGAAACGCGAGATACAAAAATTACGACATGATATGGAGATGATGCAAATGGAGCAAAGGTATGTATGTGACCAGCTTTTCATCAATTTATTTGGTCAAAACATTCTCAATGTTTTGTAAATATGCGCGGTATATATACCCAATCGGAAACTATGACCTCTCTCACTTGAAACAGGTATGAAGCTAAAAAGTCCAATCTGGTATAACTTTTTCTTTTACATAGGAACCTCATTACATTCTTCACCTTGAAACTTAGGAACATCAGAACTTATAAAATGTTTTGGTGTTTTAGGAATTTGGAACTAAATTACAAGAAGCAAGACGTGAGTACTACGAATCCGAGTTTCGCACACTTGCCTGGTTGTCAACACCAATGGTTATACTTTGCATCTTGGTGTTGTTTAAGTAGGATCTAACATGCTCTCCTTTTTCCCCATTTTGGGAATATGCTTTAAATCGTTTATAGTTGGGACACTATTGGATGTTTCTTTATTTTATGAGTTATGATTGTTACAATATGCATACGAAATCAAAACTTTATATGGTTGAAGATTTTGCTTGCGATGTTTTTTTCTTTTCTTTTCTTGCACTTCATATTAGGTAGCTTTACGAGATTAGTTGATCTAAAAAAAAACAGCTTCTCATTACGGATTAGTTTCAAAGTAGAAGATTTTGGGGATTTTAGGAGTGTAACGTAACCCATAAAAAGCTGCTTTTTTTTTTTTTGAGCAATATATTTAGTTTAAGTAGGAAGAGTACTTGTTTATTTTTTTTGTTCAGTAGCATTGTCATGTGAATTACGATCCAAAATTGTCTTCATTCTCGGAGAAGGAGCATCATTTTACTGTTGTGTAACACAAACTAAAAAAAGTTACTGCTTATACTGCTAGATCAACAAGAGTTGTCTCATACTGCTTTTTCTTGACCAAATGAGTCATTTGATGATCTCCCAAACTAATTAACTCTTTCTTTCATCATTTGATCAAGCTCGCGGAATCATCCCTTGTCCGAGAAAATGGCTTTTCCTTCTCATGCTCAAGTTCTTGTAGTCTAGCTTCAGATTCACGCTTCACATTCATATTCCTGCGAAGAGGAGATAGATCTTGACTCAGATTTTTGGGGACTTTATCTTCAGGTTCTTGACAAGGAGAGTCATTACTGGCTTTTATTTTACGAGATGGTGACATTTCAGAATCCAAAATATCAGATCTTGTGTCTTCACGGTTTGGAGGCGATCCTAAAAATCCGTAGAGACGAATGGGAAAATAATAATAGTTATTCATGCACATATATATAACACGGAGAATACATATATTAAAACAGAAAAAGTAAAGAAAATAACTTTTAGGGCAAGCATTATAAAAAAAAAATTTAGGGCATAATAGCAAAGATTATCTTTAGATATTGTAGATTTGCACATATCGTATATTTCCTTATTGTTAAGCAAGCAACTTGGTCTGCAAGTTTAGATTGTTTGTATATATATTAGACCTTGATGGTCAAGTGAAATACACAGAAAATTCTTCAATCGATTCTCTTTGAGTTTATCATGGTATCAGAGCACGAACCAAAGCTTTGATTACCTTCTTGATTTTCTTTATCTCAATTTCGATCCTTTCTAGAATCCTTTGATAACTTTCTGCGACGATGTCCGGCGAAGGCAGTAAAGCAATTGTCACCGGCAAACCGACGGAGGTACAACGACGTACGATATCTCCCTACGACCTATCCCCGAACGATAACCCCGGAAACGTCATCTCTCGACCTCTGTTGCGAGGTGACAACTATGAGGAGTGGGCAATCAATTTGGAGACTGCCCTCTACTCACGAAAGAAGTTTGGTTTCCTAGATGGATCAATCAAACCCCCGACCGAAGATTCACCAGATTTTGAAGATTGGAAGCCAATCAATGCACTCATAGTCTCGTGGATAAAAATGACAATCGAACCGAAGCTCCTATCAAACATCTCGCATAAGCCGATTGCACGAGACCTGTGGGAGCACATCCGAAAACGTTACCGAGTATCAAACGGTCCAAGAATCCAGCAGTTGAGAAGAGAGCTTGCGAACTGTCAACAAGTTGGGTTGAGCATCGAAACATACTACGGAAAACTCACAAAGTTGTGGGACAGCTACAACTGTTATCGACCTCCACTTTCATGTGTATGTGGAAATTGCACTTGTGATTTAAGTGGTAAGAGCGAGAGACAGAGGGAAGAAGATAAGGTACACGACTTCTTGATGGGACTCGATGAAGACACTTTTGGAATAGTGAGATCAAATCTGATGTCTCAAGAGCCACTTCCAACTCTTGAACACGCATATTTGAAGGTGACACAAGATGAAGATGCGAGATCTAAACGAAAAACACAAGAGAGCAAGCCTGAGAGTATGGCGTTTGTGGCTCAACAAGCACAAAGACCTCCTCTTCGGTACGAGAACAAGGACGCTGGTGTGATGTGTACGAACTGCAATCGTATGGGTCATAGAGCTGAGAGTTGTTTTCAAATTTTGGGTTTCCCTGAATGGTGGGGTGACAGACCGAGAAGTCGCGTTAGTAGAGGAAGAGGCGCATCTTCATCTATGGGAAGCTCACGTGGTCGCGGTGGACCAGCAAGAGCTAATGTGGCGAGAATAGTTGAACAAACTGGAGTTGGAGTAGCAAATGTGGCAGTGACGGATGCTGATCGTACGGCTGTGTGTGGCTTAACCGATGAGCAATGGTTAAGCGTGAAGCGTGCAATGAATGCAGCATCTCTCGGAGCGGACGAGCAGTCTTCTGGTAAGATCTCTTTTCCTTCTTGGATTTTGGACACAGGAGCTACTCATCATATGACATGTAAGAAAGAAATTCTTAGAGATTTAAGAAAGTCTACACCAACTCAGATTATTCTAGCAGACGGTAGGCCTGTGATAAGTGATACTGTTGGGACGGTTGTGTTGAATTCTCATCTTAGCTTAGTTGAAGTTTTCTACATAGAGAATTTGGGATTTGATTTGATATCAGTTACTCAGTTGATGGAAGAGAACGATTGTGTGATGCAACTATCTGTTCCGTTTTGTGTTCTTCAGGACCGCACTACGAGGACGCTGATTGGAATAGGTAAGCCAGTTGGAGGGTTAGTCTATTTTCGGAATACGGAGGTTGCAGCAGCAGCTAAAGGTCATAAGAATCAGTCATTGGAGTTGTGGCACCGACGCTTGGGACATCCGTCACCGAAAGTAGTGGAATTGTTACCGGATTTCAGTTTTAGTAAGAGTAGTAGTACTTTGAATAAAGCTTGTGAGACTTGTATCAAAGCTAAGCAAACACGTTGTTCTTTTCCTTTGAGTAATAATAAGACTACGGATATTTTTGAGATGATTCATTGCGATGTACGGGGACCATATAGAGTACCTTCGTATTCGGGAGCAAGATACTTTCTCACAATTGTTGATGACTTCTCTCGTGGTACGTGGATATATCTTATGAATGCAAAGAGTGAAACGTCAACCAAAATTCGATATTTTCTTGCTTTAGCTGATCGACAATTCGGAAAGAAAGTAAGAACAATACGTAGTGACAATGGAAGCGAGTTCATGTCACTTAGTACTTATTTTAGTGAACAAGGAATACATCACGAGACCTCTTGTGTGGGAACGCCACAACAAAACGGACGCGTGGAACGAAAACATCGATATTTGCTCAACGTTGCTAGAGCCATCATGTTTGAAGGACACTTGCCTGTAGAATTTTGGGGAGAATGTGCTCTCGCGGCTGCGTATCTAATCAATAGAACACCATCCTTGATTTTACTTGGAAAGACACCGTATGAGGTTCTCTATGGAGTGAAACCCACATATGATCATCTCCGTATTATAGGTTGCGTTTGTTACATTCGTAATCAAGACCACAATGGAGATAAATTTGCAAGTCGTAGTAGAAAATGTGTGTTTGTGGGGTACCCATATGGAAAGAAAGGATGGCGAGTTTATGACATTGAGAAAGGAAGCTTCTGTGTTTCACGGGACGTGATATTCCGAGAAGACTTGTTTGCTTATGACGACAAAGAGTGTATGGTGGAGGACTCTAATTCAGTTATGACCGACGTTATGCGCGTGATTGCACAAATGATAATCACAAACCCGACTCCGGTATCAAACTCGACTCCAACTCCGACTTCGGCTGCGACGTTAACTCCGACACCGGCTGCGACATTAAACTCTGGTGATGAGTGTGTTGTCATCGAAACAGAGAATGTCGAAGAAGAACATGAAGAAACCAGTGACAATGTTGAAAGTGAAACAGAACATGAGCAAGAAATAAGTGACAATGCTCCAATTGCACTTCGAAAAGGAGTAAGAGAAAGACAACAACCCGGTTATCTCAAGGATTATGACACAACACTGGTTTGTTCCACATCTGGCTGCGTATATCCGATTGAAGATGTGTTATCTAATGATAGATTTTCAGCTCATCACAAAGCTTTTCTAGTTGCTATCACAAGTGCTCGTGAACCTAAAAATTTTGCTGAGGCCATGAGTGACCCACGCTGGACAGAAGCTGTTGGAAAAGAGATTGGATCTCTTGAATTGAACAAAACTTGGACTCTTGAAGATTTGCCGCAAGGTAAAAAGGCGATTGGTTGTCAATGGGTATTCAGGATCAAACACCGCTCCGATGGTTCTATTGAACGATACAAGGCTAGATTGGTGGTCTTGGGGAATCGACAAGTTGAGGGAGTTGACTACGGAGAAACGTTTGCTCCTGTTGTGAAAATGACGACGGTTAGATCTTTCTTTTCGATAGTTTCAGCTCGAAATTGGGAGGTACATCAGATGGATGCACACAACGCATTTCTTCACGGTGATCTCGAAGAGGAAGTCTACATGAAGCTTCCTCCCGGTTTTGCAAAACAGAATGATGGGAAAGTTTGTCGATTACGAAAATCGTTGTATGGTTTAAAGCAAGCACCGCGTTGTTGGTTTGCTAAGCTTGCTGCTTCTCTTGAAACATATGGATTTCGACAATCACTTTTGGATTACTCTTTGTTTGTTTTCGAGAAAGAAGAAGTTGAGATCAGAGTTCTTGTATATGTTGACGATCTAGTCATCACTGGAAATACACTTTGTGCGATTAATAACTTCAAAGAGTATCTCTGCAAGTGTTTTTACATGAAAGATCTAGGAGTGCTAAAGTATTTTTTGGGGATTGAAGTTGCAAGAAACTCAGAAGGTATATATCTAAGTCAAAGGAAATACATTCTGGACATCTTGAAAGAAACAGGTTTGCTCGGATCCAAACCAGCTGCATTTCCTTTGGAACAACATCAACAACTCGCCTTGATCAATGGTCCTTTACTCCCAAATCCAGAACCATATCGACGTTTAATTGGGAAGCTGATTTATCTTGGTGTAACACGACCAGACCTCTCCTACTCGGTTCACATATTATCCCAGTTTATGCAAAATCCACGTCAGGAACATTGGACAGCAGCTCTTAGAGTAGTTCGATATCTTAAGGGTACTGTGGGACAGGGTATTTTGCTTCGATCGGATTCTGATCTTAATCTCTACGGTTGGTGCGACTCGGACTATGCAGGCTGTCCATTGACTAGACGCTCTTCGACAGGTTGGTTTATTCTTCTTGGACAATCTCCGATTTCTTGGAAAACTAAGAAACAACCAGTGGTGAGTCACTCCTCCGCTGAAGCAGAATACAGAGCAATGTCTTGGACTGCTAAGGAACTAAAATGGTTAAAAGGACTTCTTGGTGACCTAGGCGTTTCCTTTACACAACCAATGCGTCTCTACTGCGACAACATGGCTGCATTGCATATTAGTGCCAATCCGGTGTTTCACGAAAGAACAAAACACATCGAAAGGGACTGTCACTTTGTAAGGGACGAAATCAAATCTGGAAATATAGTTACAGCTCATGTTTCTACGAAGATTCAGCTCGCGGACATCTTTACCAAAGCATTGGGCCAACGAGAATTCGATGAATTTCGGGACAAGCTTGGCATTTTGAACCTCCATGCTCCAGCTTGAGGGGGGGTAATAGCAAAGATTATCTTTAGATATTGTAGATTTGCACATATCGTATATTTCCTTATTGTTAAGCAAGCAACTTGGTCTGCAAGTTTAGATTGTTTGTATATATATTAGACCTTGATGGTCAAGTGAAATACACAGAAAATTCTTCAATCGATTCTCTTTGAGTTTATCAGGGCAAGCAACAGAATGCGTTTTGGTATAAAACAAAGGGGTATGTATAAAATAATCAAACCCCAAAAAAAACTAAAGAGAAATCAAATTAAATCCCAAAGAAAGTAAAATAGAACCGTCGTCTAGGTCTACCAATTCGTATCAGTTTTGTTATTGAGATTTCGGTCTGATCGATGAGCATGTCCACGCATCTGGCTCTGTTAGGGGCTCAATCCGCGCTTTCAGTCGCTAGATTTATATATATATTTTATCAATATTGAAAATTTTCATTATTTATCAATATGAAGGTATTTTACTTGCAGAAATTTGTTGTATTCTTAATAGTATACTTTACACACACTATAGATTGCTTCTTTTACTAAATTAGAGAAAACATAAACCTATATAAAAACGGGAAGAAAATGTGGCAACAAAAATTCAACGAGATAAAAAGGATCGAAGGTCTATTTCAGAGAACTGTAAACTCTTCTTGATAATGTTTACTTATTTATCTTCAATTTTTTTCGTTGTGTATTGTACAAATTGAAAGTATATGGACCTTAATATCTATAACTGAAGCAAGATGTCAAAACAGAAAAGTATGTCATTGTACATATAGACAAAATTATGATTAAATACATATTTACGAAGGCATTGCCACCAAAGATCTTTGAAGAAAATGCTGAAAGTATCAGTCTTAATGATATCTCTTAATTACGTTGTTTGATTATGTATACCATATATTTTGACATTTATTAGAGCTCATTATGAATATTACATGTTTTATATATCTTGTTTCCAATGTGTACAAACATTACTGTTTGTTGAATACGCTTTTTTAAAAGACATAAAATGGACTGTTACAATAACTCCTACTATGTTTATGGTCTATCCATAAAAGTAGTCAATATAGTAGTGCATGGAAGGAAACATGTTGCTGAATAATGTGTTACCGCCATGACTCTCATATTACTAGATTACCAAGACAATTATGATGACCAAATAAAAGTATAGGAATAGCATATACTTTTAATTTTATGTGAAATATAAGCAATTTTTGTTAAGCTAAGGTTGACCCTGTTATTTCTAATTTTTTATATATAAATTAATTAGTACCCTTTTCAACTTTATTTCCATCCTTTAAATAGACATTAATTGAAGATTTTTAGGTAAACATAAGATGAAATAACATTTTACATAAGACAGATGTGTGAATCTATTAACTAGTAGAAGAGGAGGAAAACTAAACTCAAGTGAAATAGAAGTGATGAAACAGTTTATAAAATTAAGTAAATGGTGGTATCTAATATAATCACTATTTAATTTAAAAAATAAATAGTTAGACAAATGAAATAGAGATGTATTATGAGATAATATATTAAAACACTTCAACTTTTATTAATTGTCCAATATTTACACTTAAAATTAACAGCAAAAAAAGATCATTATTATTGATTTACATTTTGAAGATAAATTTATTTATTTAGACTAAAATAAAAATATATTTTTTATTGACATAGACTAACATATAGATATAGATTTGTAAATCATATTAGGTATAATCAACACCAAACTTTCGTAACTTGTATCTTAGTTATTGAGAAGATCCAATTCCATTTATTGGTCCTTCGCAAGAACGGCTACTATAACACACACACGAATGAGATAAGCCCATGTTGAATTCTTTTCTTTTACCCCGGTCCTGACATTCACAACCATTAGCTACTTTGCTAAATTTGGAATGTTTGGGATCTTGTTCAAGTTCATTTAAACACAACTTCGATCCATTAGGCCCACATGATCCATAACCCTCCAGTTTAGCAAGACATTTTGTTTTGCCCTGTCCTGTTTTCAATAAGAAAAATAAAAGATTGATTGTAGATAAGATATGTAGTTTTTGAACTAAACAGTTAATACTACAAAAATATTAAAAGTTTTGTTTTAAAATCTTACAGAATCAATGTTTCATATCTTACGAACAAAATGTTAAAATCTACATGAGAATAATATATTACCGTTAACATGGTTCGTAACGACGAGTATGAGGAGACAAACAACTATAAATGAAGTAGCATATCTCATGATTCAATAATTTTAATAAAAAAAAGTTAAGTATTTTACTTGTAGAAAGTTGTCGTATTCTTATTAAATATACTTTACACACACTAAATATAGATTGTTTCTTTTACTAAATTCGAGAAAATATAAGCCTAAAAAGGGAAAGGAAATGTGGTAACAAACAAGTCAGCGAGATAAAAAAAGATCGATGGTCTATTCCAAGGAACGGTAAACAATTCTTGACAATGTTTACTTATTTATTTTCTTTTTTTCTAAGAATGGAAATATTTCATATAAAATGAAAACGGTTTAGGTTTAAAATCAATAAACTATAATATAAACCTACTTATTTATTTTCAATTTTTTTGTTGTTGTGTATTGTACAAATTGAAGGCATATGGACCTTAATATCTAGACCACGAGTTCTCAGCTCCTCTTATCATCGTCCATTCCCGTACCGCGCGCCAAATTTCCGAGCTCACTAAAGATTCAAATCAGTCGAATAATTCTCAGGTAACATATACTTTTTTATATGTATAGTTTGTTTGTTTTTTTGCATAAATAGTGCTTTTTTGTGATTACGATGGGTTCATATTTCATAACACCTTGAAAATATGTGGCTGTTATATATGTGCAAAAGTTGATGTTTTGAAAAAAAAAAAAACTTCCATAATTCTTCCTTTTGTTATTGTTTTTGATAAATTGATGAGAGTGAAGAACACAAAAGTGTTTAGGAAGAATTGTAATAGACTCTCATAAGAATAATTGTACAAGATACATTCTCTTATATAGAGATGAGATTTCCTAATCTAAGATAAATATAAATGTAAATAATATATTTAGAGATAATGTTAAACTTCCTAAACTTAAGATAAGATAACTTCTAGATCCTTCATGATTTCCATAATCTTGGGCGATCATCTCAACCGTCGATCTCGGTCGATCTCCAGTTCTCCCAATACCCCCGGCAAGCTCATACGTGGTAACACGTGTGAGATTGGACAAGTCTTCAGAATAGCGGCTTTATACCCGGCCGTCGAGTCATCATCGACGTTTATACCCGATCGTAGGGTTCAAAGCGGCTACAAAACCCAGCCGTTGGGTCATCGACGTTTATACCCAATCGTAGGGTTCAAAGCGGCTACAAAACCCAGCCGTTGGGTCATCGACGTTTATACCCGATCGTAGGGTTCAAGTAATAGGAAATAACACCCGCGATTGCGAGGTTCGGATGTAGCTCGCGTAAGCGAGACTAAAAAAAAAAAACAACTCACGAGGGCGAGTAGTTTAATCAAAAGGAGAAGTTAAACTCGCGAGGGCGAGAAAACATCATTGTTTCCGAAACTGATTTTTTTTTTTTTTTTTCTTTGCGGAAGCTAACGTAACGGATCCAAAATCCACAGAAAGGATCTTGGCTCTGATACCATGATAAATTGATGAGAGTGAAGAACACAAAAGTGTTTAGGAAGAATTGTAATAGACTCTCATAAGAATAATTGTACAAGATACATTCTCTTATATAGAGATGAGTTTTCTTAATCTAAGATAAATATAAATGTAAATAATATATTTAGAGATAATGTTAAACTTCCTAAACTTAAGATAAGATAACTTCTAGATCCTTCATGATTTCCATAATCTTGGGCGATCATCTCAACCGTCGATCTCGGTCGATCTCCGGTTCTCCCAATACATTAATTTTATGGATGAGGTTGTGTTACTTTGAAAGTAGAAGCTAGCGTTGGGGATTTCAGGATTATGGCCGTGTTCTTTTGTGTGCCGCTGCGACACACGTGGGCGACTCAAAAACAACTTCACTTTTAATTAAATCTCAAGCCAGCGACAAGTTACAGGTGAAAGCCGATGAGAGATGAAGAGATATTGAGTCGCCGCGTCGGCTAATATCGATCGCTGAAAATTACAGCGGCAACACCATCACGAGCGACAGAGAATCTAGAGAAGAAAAACTCCCACAAAAAAAAACTCAGCAACTGAAATAAAAGAAATGAAGTGTAATTTTTAGTCGCCGGAAGCTGTCGCTCGCGACTTGCAAAAGAACACGGCCTATATAACACATGAGAAGCTGCTTTTATTCTCTTATCAATTTAGTTTAAGAAGGATTAAGTGAGTACTTTTTAGTTTAAATTTAGTATTGGGCACATACCCCTGACATCATAGATCTGACCCTGATCCCAACTCTTCTCCATTCCTTAGCAGGATTATACTGTTGTGTAACAAGAGATACAAAATTTACGACTCAATATGGAGAAGATGCGAATTGAGCTAGGGAACGTATCTAGTCATCATCAACGTATTGTAATATTTGCTTTAACTAATCGAAAACTAGACCTCTCATTTGAAACAAATCTGAAATTGGGAAATCCAAAAACAAGCATGGTAGCAGTCGGACTAGCGAGGGTCGTTTAACGCTTAAAAAGATTTTGGTTTTTAAAACCAAAATAAAAGAATTGTTTTCTCGTTTTCTTTTTCTTTCCATGTTCTAGTTCTGGTCCTTTTATTGGATTTATTTATGGATGGACGAATTAATGTCTAAAAATTGTGAGTTTATGGTATTGCCCTTCATTATAGTACCAATAAGTTACTAAAATGACCTAGACTCATAATCAACATTTCCATTCATATGAATTTCTATGCCGAGAGAAAACATAATGAAATTTATCTAAGAATTTATATATAATTATATTTTCAAAATATTAAGATTACACTATAAGATAAATAATCCAAAATGTAAAAAGAAATTTTTTTAAACAAAATTTTAATAATTACACAAATTACTACTTCTCTTTGCGAAACTTTTTTTTTGTTTTACGACAAATAGTTTCATTGATATTAAATCGATATTACAAATTAAAGCCAGTATACAAAACTTCGTAAAACAAATTATTACATAAGTAGATATATGCGCAATGTTGCACGGAAAAATCAAAAGCAGATAACAAACAAGTAACAGCATTAGTGGATCGTTTAAGTCTACTCCAATGTTTGATACGTTTTCAGGTCTAGGATAATGCGATTACAATCATAAATGTTTAATTTCATTGAAGTGGTTACTCAACTAAGTAAGAGAGACAACAATGGATTGTAGTACTAGTACGTAGTAGTCATGCGATAACCCAACCTTTCACGATGACGTTTTGACTTACATCTTTTTCTATCTCTTGCAATTATTATCTCAGAAATTTGATTTTTCTTTTTTCAATGGATCCACGAACTTTACAATATATCAGTTATTCAGTTTTATACCCTAATTTGTCTTAACAAAACAAAAGCCATAATTTGTGTTTCAGTTTTAAAACTGTAATCTTCTTCGAATGATATATTCAACTAAGCATTTGTGTCTTGATTGTGGTCGAATTGGAAATTCAAATAATGGATGGCCTATCATTGTTTACTCTAGAGACAAGTTATGTCCACAAAGAAATTGATCTTCTTTTTTTTTCTCGAACTGCATAGTAAAATTGTAAAAGTTATATGGGCCTTAAATTTACAGCCCAATAATAAGTGTCCTTTTTATTTGGGTCTGAAACAGAGTCCAATCACTGACGTGGCAGTTTAGGCTGAGGTGTCATCAAATAAATTTAATAAATCCCTGAAGATTAGAGAGAGAAATACAAAAATTGGAAGAAAGAACTTTGCGAGCAAGTAATTAATTACGATTTGGTCTATAAGAAACTGGTAAAGGGTAAATATGTAATTAAACACCAAACCCATTGAGAAAAAAAAAATCAATCAAACCCAGAAGCAGAAGAACCCTTTCGTCGTCAAGGTCTAGCTTCTCAAATCCTCTCTCTCTCGATTCTCCGATTCCCAAATCACCGTCTCCTCCGCCGGAAAATCTATACCGCGATTAGGTTTTAGCCTATTTCCTTAATCTCCGGTTATTGATTCTTTCAATTTCTGATCGATGACATTATCCAAACGATTGGCTCTATTGGGAGCTCAATCTGCGATTACTCTCGCTAAACCTCGAGGTCTCGGTTCCTCTCTCGGATTGCTTAAGCGTCGTCAATTTCCGTACCGTCAATACTCTGAACTCACGAAAGCTAATGGAAGACGTGCCTTTCTCGTTGATACATTGGCTCTGGTAATTTCATTCTCTCTATGTAGACTAGATCTGGAAACTGGCATGAATTTTTAGTATTGAGAACTTTTGTAATCTCTAGGATTTTAAGTTGCTGTAGGAGAAAGCAATGTATGTTTGTAGTTTTCTTTGGGTTTATTTTGATGTTTTGTGAAAGGTGAGGAGTCTTGAAGCTCAAGGTGTTCCATCGAAACAAGCTGAGGCAATAACTTCTGCCATTACTGAGGTTTTGAATGATAGCTTGGAAAATGTGTCTGAGTCGTTTGTGTCAAAAGCAGAAATGCAGAAGGTAAATAGTTTCGATTACTGTTTCTTAAGTTGTGGGAACTTACTGTGTGAATTATGTGAAACTCGCTTTTTCTTACTTGTGATTTGTGTGTTTGCAGATTGAAATGATTCAAGATTCAAATCTGTCAAAATTTAAGTCTGAAGTAAAAAGTTCTCAGGTAACATCTACCGTTAGAAAATGTTTCTGACCTTGCATACATTAGCGGTTGTTTTGATTACTAGTGGTTCAGAACCTTGAAAACTTGTGGTAGTTTTCTGGTTTGATGTGCAAAAGTTGGTGATGTCCTCAAAAAATCCTTCCAAGTTTTACTGCATTTTATGATCTCAAGTACCATTGTCTTAGTTACATTGTTGTTTAGGATTACAATCTTGGCTACTCATTAGTACATACATATCCTGGTGTGTGGTCTTTACGTTTAAAATTCTTCATCTTCTGCCTCTTTGTTATCCTCTCTTTATTCTCATTATGGATATGAATTAGTTTGAGAGGTTGTTTTGTTACTTTGAAAATAGAAGATCTGAAGTACCTGTTGGGTGATATTGTAGAGGAATTCAGGAATATAACAGGTACAAGCTGCGTGTTTGAGTAATTTAGTTTATCTAGGAAGAGGGCCTGTTTAGTAATTCAAACTCTCACTGTTGTAGCTGTTTATGAGTTGAAGTCTTAGGCACTTGTAGCCAGAAAAATCGGTATATTGTGTTTATTTGCAATTTTGCATACCATTGTACTGTACATTTTCATGTCATGTTGTGTTAAATCATGCAGCACCAGCATCTACTGTAAGTAGTTTAGGAAAAATAGCATTGTCGGTGCTTCCTTGTATAACACAGTAAAAAGATTTATGATTCCAACTCTTCTTCATTCTTTGTAAAGGAGCATCACTTTACTGTATTGCAACGTGAGACAGAAAAACTGAGAGGCGATATAGAGAAGATGCGAAGTGAGCTAAGGTTTGTGACCATAGTTCGCCTTGTAACATACTTTTAACCAATCTGAAACTAAGACCTAAGACCTCTCACTTGAAACAGGTACGAAATTGATAAGGTCACAGCTGGACAACGCTTGGATTTGAATCTTGAAAGAGGGTAAGAATACTCTGAATTTTGCACAGTACTCTCCTTCTATGACCATTGACCAACGTAGCCATCTGCAAGTGAAGGCGTGATACATAGAGTATTTGGTAATCTGGTTTTGGTTGTTTTGTTACTCACAGTCGAATACGCGATGAGCTAGCTAATCAGAATACCGAAACAACAAATCTCACAAACAAGCTTGACAGGGTATATAGCAACTATTCCCTTTACTCATGAACTATATACATTATAGACTGAAACTTAGGAAGATGAGAAGACATAATATAATTTGCTTTTGCAGGAAATTCATGCGCTGAGAGCTCAATTAGAAGCTTCAAAATACGAAGTCATCAAATATTGCATAGGTACACTTGTGTCGATCTCAGCTGTGGGACTCGCCGTCCTTCGCATCATGATTTAGTACGATCCCAACACTCAAAACAGCTCTCTGCTTACAGCCTTAAAGCCAAATTGATAACTTGTCATTTTTACTTGAACACCACCAATCTGCCATATTCTTTTTTTGTGGCGATCAAAGAATATTATTGTTTCTGTGATCTATTTTACCATCATCCTTATTAGGACAGGATTCAAAATTTGCACCGAAAATTATGTCAATTCAAGGATCACTGGTTTCTTCCATTTACATTAGTTTTCTAAATGTCAATGTCAGTGTAACACAACACTTCAGAAACTGTTTAATAAAGTAATTATTGGAAATGTTTTAAACTGATAAATCCAATGCTCCAAATAATACTATGAACTATCAAGTTTTACGAGTAAAGAAAGTAAATTAAGATGGAAGATTTCTTAATAACCAATGCTATAATTCTTCCTCTGGTCAAAAGCCTAATTACTTGCCAAACTAAAGTAGCGCCTCAGTGTACAAGAGAAATGCGTGACGTTTTTCTTCGGGTTACAGACATTCTTTAGACTACATTCCGTTTTGAGTCTGAGCAAAAAAACTGCATGACGTTTCTTCGGCCATTTCTTCCTTCTTGTGATTTTTCCATCAGGGTTTTTTTTTCTTTGGTAAAAGGTATTTTTTTTTCCATCAGTGTTGAAATTGAAAACAAACAGAGAGACTGTAACAAACTTTCTCCGGCGTAATCACAGAGAAAACGAAAATGGCGAATCAAGAAGAAGACGATCTCGTACTCGACCTCTTGGAGTTCCTCAATTCCTTCGCCGTTGAGAGTCTCTCCGAAGACATAATCTACTTGAAAGCTTCGTGCTCTGTGATTCCGTCGCCTCACACGCTCATTTCGGAGACTGACACTGATGATCTATTCGCAGCTGATTTTGTTCTCGTCGATGGTGTTGTTCGTGTTCTTGCTGATTACCGTAACAGTTCGTTTCGTCGGCAGATAATGTTTCTTGGTGGAGGTTCTCGTTATTGTATCGGAGATTATATCAATCGCGATGGTGTTGATGATGAAGATGACTTTAATGATCTTGATGATGAGTTGGTTCCAAGGAGCGTGAGCAAGAAGCTAAAGAGACAGAGGATTAGGAAATTGGGGAAGAGATCTTCGTATTTGCAGTTGAAACCTGGGTGTGTTCATGGTAAGCATGGCTTTGGTATCAATATCAGGTGCTGATAGATTCGATTTCTTCAAATTTTCTTCGATGAAACGGTTTAGATTTCTCATTTTTTTTGTGTGTAAATGGTAGTGTTCGGATTTGCTTATTGATTTCTATTTTAGTTGTTCTTGGATTGTTCAGTTTCTGCAATCGTGTAAATCGATCTTTTAGTTGCTATATGAATTTGTGACCTCTTTTGTAGAAGAATCAATGAACAACAGTTACTTCAGTTAACACTCTATAGTCCATGAAGAATTCTGAGGATTTTAATTGATTTCCTTAGGAAAAAATGTTTTTAGTTCATAAAAATTGACACACCCTAGTCTATGAAGATTGAGGATTTCTTGGGAAATAATGATATTAACTTACAAACAGATTTTGTTCATTCATTAAAAACTATTTGCTTGGTAAAACAACAAACTATGGAACTTTTTTTTTTTATTTAACAAAATTTTCTTGGTGAGTTTTTCTCCAAGGATATATGTAAATCAATTCAAAAAAAAAAAACTTGTTTCAGCCCCATGAGTGATTTAGATTTAGTTAACATCAAGTTATTTAAAAAAATGAATTATTTCGTCCTCTAATGTAGTATTTTCTATAAATTAAACAAAACTAACAACTTTCAAGTTTTTTTTTTTATCAAATAAAAAAACTTACAAGTTTGGTAGTTCATAATAGATTACATCTGAGTAGTAATTTACTTCATCTTCATGCATACTCTCTCTGGTTAAAGCTTAAGGATCAATAAGCCTTCCGAGTCATAATAGTTAATAGGCCCAAGAGTCAGGCCCATTAAAAAGCCCATTTACTAATGGCGCCAAAATCAAGTGAAGTCCCGCCTAATTCATCTCCTCTCACTAAAAAGCGCCGAAACCTCTCACTCCGTCTCTCTCAATTCTCCGATCAGCCATGGCTTCCGATTCTTCTCCCGGCAACCCTAACGACGGTACTATCTCTCTTCCTCTCTCCCTCTCTCTCAATGCCGAAACTGATTCATAATTTTGACGAATCTCACTACTTCAGGTCCTTCCTCTCCCGGAGAAAACGTTTCAAGCCCTATCGAAAACACCTACTCTTCCCCCGCCGCACTTCACCGTCGCCGGAGAGGAAGATCCTCTACTCCTACGCAATTTGCAACTCCTCCACCACCACCTTCACGTCTCGCATCATCCAATTCCACTCCTCCAACATCTCGTCCTTCCGCCGCCAGATCTAATGGAAGAAATGGACGCGGTGGTGGTGGCGGTGGCGGCGGTGGAGACCCAGGGACACCACTGTCTACTGACGAACCACTGCCTTCTTCCGATGACGGTGAAGACGACGGCGCTGATGATACTACTCCGACTTTTGTTTGGGGTACTAACATCAGTGTGCAAGATGTTAAATCTGCGATTGAAATGTTCGTTAAGCATTTTAGAGAAGCTAGAGAGAATAGTGAGGATTTGTTTAGAGAAGGGAAGTATATGGTTTCCATAAGGAAGGTGATTGAAATTGAAGGAGAATGGATTGATGTTGATGCGTTTGATGTGTTTGATTATGATCCTGATTTGTATAACAAGATGGTTCGGTATCCGTTGGAAGTTCTCGCTATCTTCGATATTGTGCTGATGGATATTGTTTCCACGATTAATCGTTTGTTCGAGAAACATGTTCAAGTGAGGATTTTTAACCTCAGGACATCCACTTCCATGAGAAATCTCAATCCATCTGGTTAGTATGATTCAGTTTGTTTTTTTCTGTGTTTATTAGTTCACTCTAGCGGCTAGCTTAGCTTATGTTTGGATGTGTGGTTTTGGTTTGTTAGATATCGAGAAGATGATCTCTTTGAAAGGTATGATAATTCGGAGTAGCTCTATCATTCCTGAAATCAGAGAAGCTGTGTTTAGATGTCTCGTTTGTGGATACTTCTCCGACCCCATTATCGTTGATAGAGGTAATTTGATCACTTGGATTTATCAGATTCTGTATATATCTGCTTAGTTTCTCCTAATGTTTGTTTACTTCTTAGGGAAAATAAGTGAGCCTCCTACTTGCTTGAAACAAGAGTGCATGGCCAAGAACTCTATGACACTAGTGCACAACCGATGCAGGTAAGTTCTAGACAGAATATATCTGATTCTTATAAATTCTGTAACTTACCTAATTCATTTGTGCATCAGGTTTGCTGATAAGCAGATTGTGAGGCTTCAAGAAACGCCTGATGAAATTCCAGAAGGAGGAACACCTCACACAGTTAGCTTGTTGCTACATGATAAGCTAGTTGATAATGGAAAGCCTGGTGATAGAATTGAGGTAACAAAAGCAGTAATTTTTATCAGGGTAGTGCATGTGTTACTATGGTTTTGGTTGACATTCAAAAGCTTGTTTTCTGGATAGGTCACCGGAATTTACAGAGCCATGACCGTTCGAGTGGGGCCTGCTCACAGGACTGTGAAATCTGTGTTTAAGGCATGTCATCTTATTTTTTCCTTCTGTTAGTGATTCTTCTTTATTCTTATTACGTTCTGACATTTTCATTTCTTTTACGCTGAGTACAGACCTACATCGATTGCCTTCACATAAAGAAAGCAAGTAAGTTAAGAATGTCTGCTGAGGATCCTATGGACGTTGACAATAGTCTGCGTAGAGTCGATGAAGATGTCGAGTTAGATGAGGAGAAGGTAACTCATCTTTTTAAATTAAAGGATATCTAGGTTTGTAACTTATTTCTTCGTCCCTCCATTCCAACCAATATTTGTGTTACTTTTCAGCTGAGGAAGTTTCAGGAACTCTCTAAACAGCCAGATATATACGAGAGGCTTAGTAGATCACTAGCACCAAACATCTGGGAGTTGGATGATGTCAAAAAGGGTCTTCTGTGCCAGGTACTGTAACGCTTTTGGTAGTTGCTTATGTTTCAGCAAAATCCAAACGACATTAGTTCCTTTTACTGAGACAAATTTTTATTGTGAAGCTTTTTGGAGGGAATGCTTTGAACTTGGCATCGGGTGCTAATTTTCGTGGTGACATCAACATCTTACTTGTTGGTGACCCTGGTACAAGCAAGTCCCAGCTGCTCCAGTACATTCATAAGCTTTCACCCCGTGGCATTTACACAAGTGGGCGAGGGAGCTCAGCTGTTGGTTTAACAGCTTATGTAGCTAAAGATCCTGAGACAGGAGAAACTGTATGTTAATCTTGTCTTCAATCTTTTTATAGTCAGCTGTTTTTTTCATTGTATTTTGAGGGTCTTCTATATCTGACCTGTTACTGTGAATGCTACATTGTTTAGGTTTTAGAGAGTGGAGCTCTTGTTCTTAGCGACCGAGGTATCTGCTGTATTGATGAATTTGACAAAATGTCTGACAGTGCGAGGAGCATGCTGCATGAGGTTTGTTCCTCTCGCTTTCTCAAAGTCATAGCATACAGTTTCTGGGTGCCCCTTGTGAATGTGGTCTCGAGTCCATAAGATTGCATTACCGATGAACATTGTTTCTGTCAGGTGATGGAACAGCAGACTGTTTCAATAGCAAAAGCTGGTATTATTGCATCACTAAATGCCAGAACCTCTGTGTTGGCTTGCGCAAATCCTAGTGGCTCACGCTATAATCCCCGGCTTTCTGTTATTGAGAATATTCACCTTCCTCCAACCTTGCTTTCTAGGTATGTTGCAATCCTTCAACAAAGTGAGATTATTTTTTCTAAAGTCTAGTGATTTCCTCTTCTGCATCTCCACTGGTGTTACTAATTTTATCTCATTTTGCTTCTTAGATTCGATTTGATCTACTTGATTCTTGACAAGCCCGATGAGCAGACTGACCGAAGGCTTGCAAAGCATATTGTGGCCCTTCATTTTGAGAACGCCGAGGTCTTCTATTATATTTTTTCCCAGTGTGTATGATATGTTGACAGATAATTGTGTTTTGCCTTTATCTTACTTGATTGGTATCATTTCGTGTCAATATGCAGAGTGCTCAGGAGGAAGCTATAGATATTACTACACTGACAACTTATGTTAGCTATGCCCGCAAGAACATTCATCCTAAACTATCAGATGAAGCTGCAGAGGAGTTGACCCGAGGATATGTTGAGATGAGAAAAGCAGGGAAGTTTGCCGGTAGTAGCAAAAAGGTGTGCTCTCGGAACTTCAATATGTGTTTTCGATGTCTTAACAAAGGCTATGATTAGTCTAACGCCTTAAACTCTCTGAATTTGGCACAGGTCATAACAGCAACTCCTAGGCAGATTGAAAGTTTGATCAGACTTAGTGAGGCCTTGGCTCGGATGCGCTTCTCCGAATGGGTTAGTTAAACACTCATATTTAACTTTTAAGTAATTTCCTTTCATCGTTTCAAACCAACTGAAATGGTTTTTGTGATGGATAAAGGTTGAAAAACATGACGTCGACGAGGCATTTCGACTTCTCAGAGTTGCAATGCAACAATCAGCTACCGATCACGCCACAGGTAGTTTCTTCACAGTAAATTTTAACCCATTATTATCATCAGGATAGAGATAAACAGTAGCATTCAATACCAATTCTAACAATAAACACCTGTACTTATTTTGGTGAAGGGACCATTGACATGGACCTGATAAATACTGGAGTGTCAGCGAGTGAACGAATGAGACGGGATACCTTTGTGTCGTCAATTCGAGACATAGCTCTGGAGAAGATGCAAATTGGAGGATCATCAATGCGCTTATCCGAGGTATTAATACATTACTCCTTTATCTTTCCCAATTTGTTATATGCCAAAAGCAAGCAAATCATTTTACAATTAGAGAAACCGTTTCTAAGTACAATGGAAATGTTGTTGCAGTTACTTGAAGAACTGAAGAAGCATGGAGGCAACATAAACACCGAAATTCATCTTCATGATGTGAGTCATTTATAACACACTTTTGCTACATATCAAAAGGTTTTGATCTAAGGACAGAGACATAACAAAGTATTTGTTGTTGTGCCGCATTAAACAGGTAAGAAAAGCGGTCGCAACGCTATCGAGTGAAGGCTTTCTGGTAGTTGAAGGTGATAGAATCAAGAGAGTATAATCACAGATTCATGAGGGAAGCTTAATATTTGCAATGATTAGAGAGTTTGAAAATTGAAGTAGCATATTAATAGGATACCCTGCAAATGATGTGGCTCAGCCCATCTTTTTTACTATTTGTGAATTTGTAATGAGTTTTTAATTTTTGAGACAGTCTATCTAATGCCTTTTCAATGTTTCTATTATATGTTTTATATATATTTATTTATCAATTACTAGATAAATTATATGCTTGTATAGGCTTAATAGACGCAATTTTGGTAAATGACAAAAAAAATGGAATACAAATTAAGTAAATGACAATTTGTGGGCATCTAATTAACTAAATGGCAATAGAAGAAAGTAACCAAAACTGACTTCTAAGTTCTAACCCCCAAAATTTTAAACTTTAACTTCTAATTAATAAATTATACTCTCCCATATCATGTTATTGGAAAAAATCAGTCGTCAGTCGTCACTCTTTTTTTTTATTTTTTTTTTTGATAAACCCTATCGGCTGATCCGGTCGGCCTCGGTAGGAACGCACCGAGGTGCTACAGAGTGGACTTCTCCCGATCCAGGTAGAATTGGGCCACCACACTGCCTGATCCGAGTTTGGAATGTCTTCCGACTAATGCAGTCGTCACTCTTCAGTTAAACGAATGGTAAAATCCTTCAAACTCATCCATACAATAACCCTAAAATATTGTGTTAGTTCCCTTTGATATTTCTTTATTTTCCATCATGTTTTCCTTATTAGTTACCAATTACAAAAACAACAAAAATTAGCAATATCAAAAACAATATCACCAATATGTTTGTGTATCGCTATCTCTTATATGTTTTAACTATTCCGGTATTGTTCACCGCTTTTTTTTGGTTAAAACTCGTTTACCATTTTGTATCATCAATCATACCTTTTTAAGTCTATGTATGTAATATTTCCACATGAGCAAAACAATACTATGCTTCTTAATTAGTATATAGATATTTTTTCTGATTTAGTTAGTCTTCACTCCTATTCCCCTAAACTGTTATTCTCTTGATGAAGTTAGTTATATTTTCATATGATACAATTCTTAAAAAAAAAAAAAAATAGTGAAGAGCGATTAATAATCATTTAAAAAGTTTGAGCATGTCAATTACAAACTTTATAGCATGAAAAGGTGGATTGTATAAAAGAAGAAAGTTAGATAAAAGATTGAAAATTGGGTCCACAATTAGAACATTATTGGATTTTGATATATATGGTATGGTCTAAAATGACAAGCGATCATGCGTCAAAAAGCAAACGATACGATTGGTCTCTAACTTTCTTCGTTTCTTATTCGTAAGGACGTGGAACTCCTTGCTCCTTTACCTCTCTTAGTGCTCCATCTCTCTTACCTAGACTTCTTATAAGTCAAACTTTTTTTTTTTTTTTTATAAGTCAACTTGATTGTATTTTGATATGGCTAGGCAAATGCTTCGATTTGTTTTCCGATATTGATATCTTATTAATCCGGAAGCACATATAGATTAAAAATATTGTTGATTGAACTCCAATACATATAGTCTTGCCTGTTTGCCTAGAACTACATCGGATGGTTTTATCTTTGTAAAGAGATTAATCATATGATTATAGAGGTCTATTTTGTTAATCACAATATTTATTTCGTTTGCTTTTGCGAATTTTCTGGACCAATCATATTGCATGGTCTATGTGGGAATGGAATAAATCATTTATCATTGTCCATCCATTAGCATATGCCTTGGTTGACGACCTAAGTCTATTGAGTATATCATCAATTTTATTGTTATTTAAATATATTGCGATTGGTTTATTTTAATCTATAATTGATGTCGATGTACTAAGAAAAAATAGCTATTTATTAACTTTGGCCAATAATCGTATGAAAAAACAATAATCCATCCAGTAACCATGTTATATATATATTTAGGTCCTCCTGCATATGATTAACCAAAAGATAACCTTCTACGATCTTTAACATTTCTTTTTATTTCCCATGCAATAAGAATTTTTTGTACCTCTTCTCATTTTTATTTTATGCTTATGCAGATTGAGTTAATTTTTCAATACTATTTTTTCAAATATTACCATAATTTGAATTTTTAAAACAAACACACAAAACAAAATTGAAATTCCAAGTAAATTCACGTCATGCTATTGTCAAACATATAATATAATGTTAGTTTGTTCTATTTACCAATCTAACATGTTTTCATGTTTAACAAACATATAAAAATGATGTTTTGTTATATATTTACCTATATAACTTCTATTACAAACAAATGAAATTGAAGGCTATTTTGTATCAGATTAGTAAATTGAACAAAAATAGCATTTGATTTATGTTTTTTAAATAGCATGACGCGTTCTTCACTAATTAGAAACACATATCTATTTTCGATTTTTTTCCTATGTACCTATATATCATGGCCTTTATTTTAAACATATGAAACTAAATAATATTTTGTGTACATTGGTAAATAAAATATAATAACATTTTATTTATATGTTTTTAGATAGTAGGATTTCACCACAGTTAGACTCACATATCCATTTTCTGAATGTTATGTAATCATTTTAAAAATTCAAACTATAGCATATGTGGAGTAGAGTAATATGGTAAGTTTGACTCAATTTTTATGAAGAGAGGGAAAAATAAAGATGAGTAAGGACACACAAAATTTTAACTGCACAAAACAGAAAGAAATGTCAATATGGTAGAGAATTGTTTTTGTTCATACTGTTCATAAAATGATCATTCACTTAATTCATATATTCCATATAGGTACTATATATATTAACATTTTCAACTAATTCACATATTCTTTCATAATAAAATTGTATTAAGAGACTAAATTCAATGAAACTTGGTGGGCTAGTAATTGACTTTAATTTTCTTGGCACTCCACAAAACCAGGATATGAAAATAATCCTTGGATCAAATGTTTTTATTTGATTATTTATTTAAAGTGTTCAAACTAGATCTGTTCTTTATTTGGTTTAAATGTTTTTATTTGGTTCTTTATTTAGAGTGTTCAAACTGGATCTGTTTTTTATTTGGTTATAATGTTTTTATTTGGTTCTTTATTTAGAGTGTTCATGCTGGATCTGTTCTTTATTTATTTCAAATATTTTTCTTTTAAAATGTATTTTTTTTGTTAAACTTAAAATTGACTGTGCACTAGTTATTTATTTCTCTAAATTCACGCCGCACTGGCTTTTTTTTTTTTTTTCTCGTTCCTAACGGCATGAATTTTAAATTCTTATGTAACAAAATGCCAAAATCAAGAAGAAGAAAAAAGTTACAGTTGACTAATAAAATCTACTATATATTAAAAAATAAAATAAACAGAAGACAACAAAAGAGGAAGCATAGATTCGTGTGTCCTGGACCAGATTATTACTAATAAATAAATATCCAACCGTTCGTTAACTTATTCCATATCGACATTTGGCCATTTGGGTCAAACAATACAAAAACCAAAGTTAAAGAAATTGAATTATTATATTCTTTTCTTTTAATTTCCCCAAACAAAAAAACTCGATGGAAACAGTGTTGACGACACGGCTCCATTAACGAATATTCCGTACCTTAAGCCTCATACATTTCCCCTGTCTCTTCTCTTATAAGGTTTTTCTCTCCTTGTTTATCAAAAAAAATCCAAAATGGGTCGTGTCCGAAAATCAGATTTCTCTTCCATAGTTCTTGTTCTGTTGTGTTTTGTCCTCAACAGCTTACTCTGTAATGGAGGTATCACCAGTAGATATGTCAGAAAATTAGAAGCAACCATTGATATGCCTCTTGATAGCGATGTTTTTCGTGTTCCTTGTGGTTACAATGCTCCTCAACAGGTACACAATCTTTTTCTTTTATGAGTTTTGTGGTGGGTTCTGTTTATAATTATTAAAAATTTTGAAGCTTTATTTTGATTACCTCCAAGTGTTAGGTGGTGTTTTAGTTTTATCTTTTTCAATTTAATATTAGGTTTCACTTTTTCTTTTGTTCTAATGGCAAAAAAGCTATTTATTGGACCATTCAAGCTTGTTAATTGGGAGTTTATAAAGATATTAACTTTTTCATTCTTAATTTGTAAAAACAATTTGATTTTAATGGGTTTTTGATTTGGGGCAAAAAGGTGCATATAACACAAGGAGATGTAGAAGGGAAGGCAGTGATAGTATCATGGGTGACACAAGAAGCTAAAGGATCTAACAAAGTCATTTACTGGAAAGAGAATAGCTCCAAAAAGCATAAAGCTCATGGCAAAACCAATACTTACAAGTTCTACAATTATACTTCTGGTTATATCCATCATTGCCCCATCAGAAACTTAGAGGTTTACCATCATCATTTTTAATACTACCATCATCTTTGCTAGTGTTGTTGTTAGCTGATGTTGTGGTTTTCTTATTACAGTATGACACCAAGTACTATTATGTGGTAGGTGTTGGACAAACAGAGCGTAAGTTCTGGTTCTTCACTCCTCCTGAGATCGGTCCTGATGTTCCCTACACTTTTGGTCTCATTGGTATTGTCCTGAAACATATTGTCATGGTTTAAAGAAAAAGGCTATTTACTAGCCTCTCCCATGGACTTGATCTTGTGTGGCAAATTGTTGTTTTGCAGGGGATCTTGGGCAGAGTTATGACTCAAACATAACCTTGACACATTATGAGAATAACCCAACAAAAGGGCAAGCGGTTTTGTTTGTCGGCGATATCTCATACGCTGATACTTATCCGGATCATGACAATAGGAGATGGGATAGTTGGGGAAGGTTTGCTGAACGAAGCACAGCTTATCAGCCATGGATTTGGACTACCGGAAACCATGAACTTGATTTTGCCCCTGAGATTGTAATGCTTCTTGCTTCATCTTCTTTGTTTTTGCTTTAGGCTAAAAAATGCTTTAAGAGCATCTAGTTAGACCGAGATTGAGATGGATTGTTTTTATGTTATGTGTAGGGGGAAAACAGACCGTTTAAGCCATTCACGCATAGGTACCGAACTCCTTACCGATCATCAGGCAGCACAGAACCATTCTGGTACTCGATTAAGAGAGGACCGGCTTACATAATTGTGCTAGCTTCATATTCAGCATATGGCAAGGCATCTTAAAAATCTTGACCCTTTTTGTGCAATATTCTTAAACCAAGACTCAGAGGACTGAATATTATATCTTTCTTGGACAGGAAAATACACTCCGCAATACCAATGGCTCGAAGAGGAGTTCCCAAAGGTTAATAGAACGGAAACTCCGTGGTTGATTGTTCTGATGCATTCACCGTGGTACAACAGCTATGATTACCATTACATGGAAGGTGAAACCATGAGGGTGATGTATGAGGCGTGGTTTGTCAAGTACAAAGTAGATGTTGTTTTTGCAGGTCATGTCCACGCCTACGAAAGATCGGTAAGATCAATAACTTTGGCTCATCATGTCTCTTTAAACTATAGATACTGAGAAATCTAAGCTATTGTGAAACCAGGAACGCGTATCAAACATAGCTTACAATGTTGTTAACGGCATTTGCACTCCAGTCAAAGATCAATCTGCTCCAGTCTACATCACCATTGGTGATGGAGGCAATATTGAGGGCTTGGCTACAAAGTAAGCTAACATTTCTTCTCACTGGAACCGATTTTCGTTTAGATTCTAAAAATGATGAGTTTGAATGTGTGATATGGTTTCTTGTAGAATGACTGAGCCTCAGCCTAAGTACTCTGCCTTCAGAGAAGCAAGCTTCGGGCATGCGATATTCTCGATAAAGAACAGGACGCACGCTCGCTATGGATGGCACAGGAACCATGATGGTTACGCTGTGGAGGGTGACAGAATGTGGTTTTACAACAGATTCTGGCATCCTATTGATGATTCTCCTTCATGTAATTCTTGAGAATCTATAAGAATATAATTTGTTGTATCTCTATGATTGAATAACAATGAATAAATGCATTGTGAGTGAGTTCTTTGTGCCTTTAAGACCAAACGTTAATCAGACAAAAAAAAAGTGTAGAAGAAGAAGAAGACTGGTGAATACACATTCTGTTTGGTATTGTCATGAGTGAGTTATCTTTTTGAATTTTTTCCTTATACCACATTTCCCAATTGTCTCTTTCCACAACTAATTTATGCTTAGTAAGTTAGTATACTCATTTTTTTTTGGCTTAACGCAAACCAAGAGACCTAGCTCATAGGGACTTTAAAGTTTTAATAAGGACTTTTACTCTTCTCATCAGTGCCTGATAAAGATGAAACTTCGTACCATATTTCTCATGAGACTGGATACCCAACAATTTTCATTCATGTTGTTGACTGGTTTATCATGACATTTTGAGACTTGGCTCGGTTAACTAGCTTACAATTCTTGCATACGGAGGACCTTCACTTTGTTCGATATAGCCCATCAAAGAGAGCCACTAACCATTACTTTGGGTATAGAGTACAGTACACTAATAAGAAATAAAATATAAAATTTTAATAGTTTTTTTATACAGATTTTGAAATTTAGTTTTGTGTAGAAATAAATTTAGAACTTTCATTTTAGGGGAAAATAGAACTGAGTGTCAAAGTTTATGTGGAACTAGTGTTATATGAAAATTCTAAGAGGGAAACCCAACCTCTTTTCTTTTCCACTAAAACATCGTTTTATTAGGTTATCGGACGAAGACTCTCTTCTTGAGAGAGGTAATCCAGAACCGATGATCTTACATGGGAGTATAAAGAACCTCGTACTCTTGCTTTTTTAGCTAGACAATCGGCACGAATAAAAAATGGGAATGAAAGCTTCAGAAGCTTAAAATGTTGAATCACTACTACAAACATATATCTAAAATGGTTATGAACTCAGAACAGTTGATCCAACCCTTAAAACAGAGGAAATAAGTAAATAAAAACTAGTGAAGTTGGTTAATAAGGGGATTAATAAGTGAACTTTAGTAGTGGATCTCTTTGAATGGACAAAAAGAAATCCGTTTAAAAAACGAATTTTCATAAAGTAGAGGGTTTAATTTGTAATTTAATTCGGTTATTTTTGTTTCTTGTAAAATGTTCATGATTCGTCTTCTTCGACTTGCAGATTTAAGTTTTCAAAATTCTCAGAATTCAGAACTTGAGACTGATCAATTGATTGATTTTCACTCATCACTTTGCAACGATTCGATCTACGGAGGCTTAACGACCAAGTTGGATGCTCGGAAAATTGATCAAAATGGAGGAGAAAACCGGATCATCAGAGGTAGAGATCGTTGAGAAAGACGAAGCGAAGAAACAATCAAAGGATCCTGAGTTTATAAGCTGTATGATGCAGCCAGCAACATCCGATTCAGATCCACAGTACATCGGAATCCGCCGGATTCTTCTTCATCGGAAAGCTGAATCTGGTGTTATCTCTCGCCGTTATGTGAGCATAGAGATTAAGCTTTTTAAATTCCTTGTTTCATGTATGTTATAGAGCTGAGGTTTGATTTGTGGTTTCTATTGAAGGATTGGAGATGCAATGGAAAAGGATATGTTGCATATCGTAATTTCATTAGCAAACCTAGAAAATGGGAGAATTTGAGAACGCCTAGTCTCTTAAGTAGTCCAGGAAACAGGTTTTAGATCCTAATCTTACTTGTTTCCAGTGTACAATTCTGTGTGTTTGGTTGCTTATACAACTCTGACGTCAGGGTAATTTACTGGTTGATGCTTCAGTGGTCGATGGTTACCGTCTCCGGGTCCTCTTTCCCATCAATTTGAAGCTGAAAGCTTTACTTCTAGTAGAGTAAGTAGAATTCATCACTTCTTATTAATGGACTTTGTTTTGTTATGCAATTGACTTATCATGTGTTTGTTTCTAGGATTTACGGAGTGTCAATCAGGTTTCGAGTCGTAGAGCGAGTTTTAGTTCAAGTTTGAGTGATGGTGATAATTCTTATCGTCGTGGTGGTGTTGAACATGCGTATTCGTTTGTTGGAATGCATTGCATTTTCGATCAATGCAAATCTTCTGGTATTTTATTTATTGTTGTTTGTATTTCATTGACTCACTTTGTGGTTTTTTTTTTTGTTCTAAGAGTGAGTCTGTGTATCTCTTATGCAGTGACTGTTCTCAAGTTTGGCCACATGAGTTCTGATTTACTTGCATATGGAGCATCAGATGGAAGCTTGACAGTTTGTAGTCTCTTAGAAGAGCCTTCTGTCCTTAAGCAGTTGACAGGGCACTCAAAAGATGTCACAGGTTCGATTGACTGGTACTGTTATCTTTTCTGTATCTGCTACCCTGAATTGCTTTGAAAAATCTAAGAATATGATGCATGGTACTTACTTTCTATGCTTTGTTAGGGTAAGATTTGAGTGGAAAATGTAAAAGAAATTATCTGTAATGGATAGAGCATAAGTGTGTATGTATGACATTTTTGTAGATCCTATGTCTAATATTAATACAAGCTTCTTACTTTATTGTTTCTTAAATTACTTTCAGATTTTGACTTCTCGTCAAACAATCAATACATCGCGTCATCATCACTTGATAAGACAATACGAGTATGGGAGTTGTCAAGAGGCGTTTGTATTAGAGTCATATATGGAATCTCTCCTCAGTTTTGTATCCGTTTCCACCCTGTAAGTTTGATGTTCTTCATCATCTATTTATTTTTTCCCTTGTAACAACTTGCAACTTTTTGTTTTGATTGTGAAAGTCGTCTCATATAAGATACTGAGTGAGGATGTTTGTGGTTTTCTCTTGCTTTTCCATTGAAGATATTCCATTTTCATATTTTCAACAGGTTAATAACAATTTCCTCTCTGCTGGCAATGCAAACAAGGAACTCACGGTAACTGCACTACTCCTTGTAGCTAAGTACATTGGTGTATTGCTTTTGTGTTTTTCAATTGTTTACTGATTTGATGCTTAACATCTCTCTGCTTGACAAAGTAGGTGTTCAATTTCAGCACTGGGAGAATTATTAAAAAATTGTTGTTCGAGGATGAGGTGACATCTATGGACCATGATCACACTGGCCAAATAATTTTCTGTGGAGATGGGCAGGTAGCTTCTCTATACTGATGCTAACAGATATAAACTAGGGAGATGGTCCGTTATGGTTGGCTATGCCAATTACCCATGTTGTGGTCAATACTGACATCAATTTTGGCATTGTTCGGTATGCTAGAAAGGGTGACATGATGCTTTGACGGTTAACTAGATAAAAGTTTCTGTGGCGTTTCAACATTGTTCTTACAAGGTAGTTAATAATAATTGCAGGGAACTATATATTCAGTGAGCATGGATTCGCATACAGGTTCATTATCCCGGTCTCATCGCCATCGTACTAATCACAAATCTCCAGTCACAACTGTGAAGTACCGAAGCTTCTCCCTACTGGCATCAGGCCCTGTTCTGCTCACATGTACTCAGGACGGAAACTTGTGTTTCTTTAGGTTCAGCAACAGAACTTCTTCTTCTATTGTTTCTTGATTTGCTCACTTTTTTCCTTATTGATCCTTATAATTATTGATTCTGCTTTGTGTTGGTGATGTAGTGTTGTTCTTCAGATAAAAGGTTACCTGACTTTGCGTTGCTCCCTCAAATTAGCCCCGCGAATACACAGAATCCAAGCATCGTTTTGCCCGCTATTATCCCTAGAGAAAGGAGAATACATAGGTTTGAATTTCAATCCTCCATTTACCTATTATTTTGGTAATATTGCATAGGTCTCTTTAGAACTGCTAGTCATGTACTCTGTTTGTTCTTGCTTGAAACTACAGTTGCTGGAAGCGAAGACTCGAATGTCTACTTCTATGATCTAACCAAACCAAAGCACACATGCGTAAACAAGCTACAGGTTAGACAATTTTTTTTTCTTACATCTGATATTTGTGTAGGAATTAAAAATTGTAGGAAACCAGACTCACGAGTTGTGAGAAATGGATGCTGCAGGGTCACAGGTTTCCAGTAATGTGTGTTGCGTGGAACCATGGAGAGAACTTGTTGGCTTCGTCTGATTTCTATGGTGTTGTCATTGTATGGAAAAGAGCAAAGACAAGCTCATAAGGTTTGTCTATAATATTATAAATGAATCTAAATCCGCCATTTTGCCAGAAAGGCTTATGGTTTTGCGGTATCGCTAATCTCAAACTGTGTCAATTTAGTATGGTTCTGTGACAATCATATGCGCAGATTCAATAGCTTAAATGGTTGGGACAGACGCGTCCATAATGAGTTAATGACTCTTTCTATAGATAAGTTGGTAGACATTTTGAAGAGATCAAGATAATTGTACTCGCAATGTTTTTGTTTTGTCACATTATTATGAACCAGATTAGTTAGCAGTAAAATTAATGAAGATTACATTAATGAATAATGACATTCCATTGTAGTCTAGTTGTTCAAGATACTCAGCTCTCACCTGAGAGACCCGGGTTCAAGTTCCGGCAACGGGAATATTTCCTTTTAGTTTATGTAATTGAAGAAGAGCTCTCCAGAAAGAACTTGGCTTAATTGAAAAGCAAGCTGGTTCATCTAATCCTTCAGGGGACCAAAGACTTAGAGAAATGTGGCTCTAGGATTAATATTATATCCAAATTATGTAACTGATGAGCATTTGGTGCATGTATTAGTGTGGAAGTGGTTGCTTATCATGGTATGGTAATTAAACTTATTTCAACTTTATTTTAGCAACAGAATCTGAGTGTTTTTGTGTATTAATTCTTTTACTAAAACCAATAGAATCTCAACTTCAACGTGAGTAGGGAACAAAAAGCTTTAAACATTTACAATTCTCTTATTTCCCAACCAAAAATCTTCGGCTTCATGTCATATTCGATATTTATCTCTGTCCATTTTCCATTATTATTATTGTTATTTTTATGAAGATTTTTTTTTTTGACAATCTGTTATTATTATTAATAATAAGAAAGGCTGGTTGGTCGTCGTATATTATTAAGACACTCTTCCCTATCCACTGACTCTGTCCATTGTCCAGGTCTCTCTCTTTCTCCTTCTGCCATCTCTCTGTCCCAATTCAGACATCTTTCCCTTCTTTTCCTTCGCCACCCATCATTTCACGTTCTTCACTTATCCACCCCAATTTATATATATTCATTACTATTTTTATTTCTTTTTCACGTTTTTATCCTCGAAATTTGCAGTGTAAATAAAATACTTACCTATGTTTCAACACACGAATAAATAAATTAACTGTGTACATTTCGTAATTTTTTTAAATAGAAACTAACTAAATCACTTAATTCACAAAAATGTCTATTTTGGTCTCTCCATGCAAAAAATATACACATGTTAATTCGAGTTTTTTCCATTAATACCGTTGTTGTATAATGTGTACTACGTCCTATATAACCGGGATATAACCTTTCAGTGTAGTAGTAAAGAAAAAGTGGTACCACCATTTTCTATCACACTAACATCTCTCACCACAAATTTTAACTAGACTTATTTCTTAGGCTCTTACCACCATTTCGTACCACAAATGAGACTTATTATAAATGTCTTGGAGTTGGTATCTACTCAATTTGTGTCTGCTTCTTAAATCGTAGAGTCCTCCATGACAAGATATGGACCTACACTCAGTGAGAAGAAAGTAAAAGTTAGAAAAATTGTGGAAAAAAGGAATTAATCCATAAATACCTAAACTCTGTGGGCACAAGAAGACAAAGCTAAGTGGGGAAAAAGGCCACTTATTCATTATTTATGAGAAAGAGATAAGAATATATGTGTTTAGTGTTATTTTCTTCCTTGCAAAAATAGTTGTATGCAAATGCAACTAATTAGTAGTATAGTATAGCATGTGGACCATCACAGATATTATTTGATAGAACCAAAATTTTCAAATGTTGAAAAGTGAAATTTAAAGACAAAGAAGAAGAAACTGTAAAAAGCTTACCAAAAAAGTGATATTATTTTATTGAAAAGAAGTTGAAAATATACATCCGTGTGTAAACTTTGACACGTTGTCTTAAGGGCTACTCAAATTATTCCCACTCTAATAAAGATGGACTAGTCTATAAGTAAATAAAATATCTTTGGTTACAAATTGGACATGAATTATTTAAAAATTGTATTGCACCAAAATTAGATACTATGAAAAACGTCCATTAAATTTTGTCTTACTCTCTAAAACTATGCTTGATAAACACATCATCTTAGAAGAATTAGAATATCTTTATTTTGGTAACCAATTAGGAATATATCAATATATCATATTGACAACTAAAAGAAAAATAATAATATAAAAACAATGAAAATGATTGTATGGTGGTAATAGCTTCAATCAATTTTATTGCAGCAAACAAACAAAAAGGCCAGAGACACGAAAGAGAGATAGAGAGAGGCATTAGGGTTTAGGATTAGGTTTTAGAGAAGGGTTTAGATCTCTACCAACTGGTTTGTTAAGAACAGAATCTCTCCTTAACACATTTTTTACTTTTTTAAAACATTTTGTTTTTGTTTTTGTTATCTTCACCGAAAGACTTGACACTCCAAGAAGAAGAAGAATCAAGAAGCAAGTTCAAGAACCAACCAGCTTTAAAGAAATATTCATTATCTTCTACCTCAAAAGGAAAGTTCAAAACTTGCTTTAGGGAGATGGGTCTTTTGTTTTCTTGAATCTTCTGTGTGGGTCAAACATTTTATATTATCAAGATTTTGATTTGAGGAGGGTTTGTTGTTAATTTTGTGTTCTTGGGATCATCAAGACTTAAAAAAAAACATTTTTTTTCCTTTTTCAATTTGAGATTTAGTGTCTCCTCCTTTAACACCCACAAAGTCAGCAGATGATTTACTGGTAATTTTTTAATCTATCCTTACTTTCTCATTCACATGCTTCATTGGTTCAATTTCTAATTTCTCCTTGTTGAATTATGATTTTATTACACAATGTGAGTGAAGTAAAAGGGCTTAGTGTTGATTTGTGTTTGATTCTGAAACAGATGAATCCTTGTTTGATGGTTATGATCTGATCATAAGAAGAAGAAGAAGAAGAAGACTATGGCAACTTATTACAAAACTGGAAACGCAATGAGCTACACAAATTCTTTCTCAGAGACTTTTCCTAGAGAAGCAACTAATAATGTCTCAGCTTCTAAAGAGATTCAAGTATTGTCAAGTCTTGGTGGAGTTTCACAAATGGTGGAGATTCAAGATTCTGGTTCTTGGAGAGATCAAGAAGACAATGACAGGAGTCGCTTCCCTGTGATGATGCGTCTTGGCCTCAGCTCGCAGATTGAGACATTGAGGGGCAATAATAACAATGAGTATGCAACACAGGTTGTTTCGGGATTTACTCGAACCATTCACAACTCAAAGTATCTCAAGGCTGCTCAAGAGCTTCTTGATGAAGCTGTTAATGTTAAGAAAGCTCTGAAGCAGTTTCAGCCACAGGGAGACAAGATTGATGAAGTGAAAGAGAAGAATCTTCAGACTAATATTGCTGAAATCCCTCAGGCAGAGAGACAAGAACTGCAGAGCAAGTTGTCGAAACTTTTATCGATATTAGACGAGGTAAATTCGCCTTATAACATATCCTCTATGCTCGTAAATGATTGCTCTTGGTAACATAAAATGCTGGTTGTCTCTTGGTTGTTTAAAGGTGGATAGAAATTACAAGCAGTATTACCACCAGATGCAGATAGTTGTGTCGTCTTTCGATGTAATAGCTGGATGTGGAGCAGCCAAACCATACACGGCCCTTGCGCTTCAGACCATCTCGAGGCATTTTCGTTGCTTAAGGGATGCAATATCCGGACAAATCTTGGTGATAAGGAAAAGTTTAGGAGGGGAGGATGGATCAGATGGGAGAGGAGTGGGGATAAGCAGGTTAAGGAATGTTGATCAACAGGTAAGGCAACAAAGAGCGTTGCAGCGGTTAGGTGTTATGCAACCTCACACTTGGCGGCCTCAACGCGGTTTACCTGATTCCTCTGTTTTGGTTCTCCGTGCTTGGCTGTTCGAGCATTTCCTCCACCCGTAAGTTTCTCTACTACACTTGTGAATTTCTTCATTGATCACAAGGGATTCTAACTAATTGTGTTTTAAACCACTGAACTTAGTTATCCAAAGGATTCAGACAAGATCATGCTTGCTAGACAAACGGGGTTGAGCCGAGGCCAGGTATTGCACATAAGCTTTTGTATCTTTTCTCTCACAGAGTGCTTTTCTTTTTGTTGTGGTCATTTTTCATTGTTTTGTACGTTTGATGATTGTTAAAAGGTGTCGAACTGGTTCATAAATGCGCGTGTGCGTCTCTGGAAACCGATGGTGGAGGAGATGTACAAGGAGGAATTCACAGATGCATTGGAGGAGAATGATCCCAACCCGTCTTCTGAAAACACACCAGAAATCACCGACATTCAAGAGAAGCAAACTGAGTGTAGTTCCAACAACGGACGTGGATCTAGTGTGCCAAGCAGTAGCATTGGACAAAGCACTGTGGCCCGTGGTGGTGACCGGTTCATGATGGTGACTGACATAACAAGAATTGGTAGTGGTGGGATGTCTTTAACATTGGGGATTCAGAATTCCGACAGCGATGTTCCTATGTCCGGTGGGATAGATAACTACCAGAATACCATCCCGGGAACCGATCTCCAATACTTCAACTCTCGCAACCACCAGCACCGGCTTAGCTCTTCACAATTGTTGCATGACTTTGTAGCTTGATGAGGAGAATAGAAAGGTGTAGAAATGTATTCTTTTGTGAAAGTAAACCCAAAAAACGAAATTGTAGATTAATGAGAAGACATGAGAAGGTGAACACAATCTGAGACTAGATACGATTTGTTCTTCCTACTTTAATGTAATAGACTAATTATATGGTCAGAGGCACATGAGACCAAAGGTTTGACATTAAAACTACACTTAAAATGCTAAAATTCTTTCAGAAAATTCAAAAAGGATCTTCCCGAAGTTATCTTATTGACAGACTCCTAAAACCTAAGCTGCTAAGCATGTCCAAAACCTGAAGAATTCTGTCTGCATTATGTCTGCGTTTACCTGAAAAATGAGCATTGAGGAAGTTCACCAACAGAGAAATGTGACGTAAAGAGTTATGTGTGGATCTGGTCAAAACTGACTTTACCTTTTGTAGAGAACTCTTATGTCTTCTCTTAAGGTAGGACTTTCAAGGAACATATCATCAGCATCATCAACATCAATTGTCTCTACCTCAAAGTTTCGGTATCCGCAGTACTCGTTCCACTCGAACCACATCTTTGAGATGACTTCCTTTTTGAAGCAAGTGTTGTGATCCTCCTCCTCAGGTGATGACCCAGCAATCAATCTGTACGCATGCACCTTCTTTGTTTGTCCGGGTCGAAAAGCCCGCCCGATCGCTTGGCGTGTCACAGAAGGGTTTAGAGGAACATCCAATATCAGTATGCGAGATGCTCCAACAAGTGAGATTCCTTCTCCACATGCTTTTATCGAACCAAAGAAGATTTTGGCATCTGGCGAATTGTTAAACCTTTCCATTGACCACTCACGCTGCTCAGGACTGGTATCGCCTGTAAGAACAAAAGCTTCTTTCCCTAGTTTCCAACCCTTAGCTACAGCAGCTAATCTTTCAAGAAACTTCAGAGGAATGAGATACTGGCTGAAAACCAAGAGCTTTTCACCTGCTGAGTCGCACAGGTTTATCAAGTTAAGGAAGAACTTTGCTTTGACACCTTCATTCACATCTAGCCTATCTAGCATTTCGTCCATAGTTGTATCAGAGACATCATCAGCCTTCTCAGAGAAAACTTTCAGCTTCGGGTGAAGGTAAATTGCACTTCCCACAGCCGAAACCTTAAATTTTCTCTTCTCACGTCTTAACTTCTTCACTTCGTTCAACTGCCTTGGAGACAGATTAAGAACCACAGTGAAATCAGCAAGTCCAGGAAGCTCATCTAGGAAATCTCCTTTGTAGTAATGAAGCACTTTCTTTGTCATCTCCCGCAAATCTTGGATTACATTAACTTTCATCGTGAAATCCTCGCTCTTCTGCAGTGTGTACTCCACAATTTCATTGAAGGCCGAAGACACATCTGAATTGTTTCCCATATGTGACCTGACATCAGATATAGGAGCATAACTCAATATCCTCTTCACGATAGACTTGGAGGTACCCAATTTGAGGAACTTGGGTCGAACGAGGTTCAAAATGTTGAAAACCTCCTTTACATGGTTCTGATAAAGCGTTCCTGAGAGGACAACTTTTCTTGGTGTTTGGACTTGGGCAAGGGACTGCAATACATTTGTGTCCTCATTCCTTGGTGTGTGTCCTTCATCCAAAATGAGGATTGAAGGTACTTTGAGCAGTATCTCCTGGCAAGCAAGTGAGTCGGTACTTGTATCATCACACACAATAGTTGAGAACTGCTTGTACCCAAGAAATAAGATACTCTTCTTCTCCTTCTCCATCCATTTTCTCAAGATAGCCAGCTGCTGTGCTCGGTTTTCTGCTTTAGCACTATAGAAATCAAGCAGTGGTATGTCCTCAACTTGCCATCTCAGGAACTCTCTTTTCCAAGTAGACAAAATTCCCTTTGGAAGCACAACCAGTGGCTTAGCCTGAGGATACTTGGCAAGGAAGCTCTGCATAAAACTGATGATCATGAAGGTTTTTCCAGAACCTGGAGCATGAGCCATGATACAACCACCAGGATCGTCTGCCACTAAATTGCTGCAAAGGAACTGGAATCCCTCAACTTGATGAGGCTTCATTTTGTCAGCATGCGTTGGATGAGCAGCAAGTCCACCTATCATCAGCCCTTCTTCAGAAAACTTAAGTTCAGCATCAGATTCGCCAAACCTTTTATTTCTAGTTTCAGAGGCATATGTTCTTGTGTTTCGTTTTGCCTACAATGAAAGTTACAAGAAAAATTAGAAGCTCCGTCAGACTCTGACTTGGGAATCAATCTCAAGATCATATGGATATCACAGTTTCCAAAACAGTTAGATAACAAAATTTAAAAAACCTAGGCATAATGGAGGTAATGAAAATAGACTACATGTATGAAGAAGTCCTACCCTATTATGGTATTCAGACAACAAAATTTGTCGAGTACCAAGAAACATACTTTTCCTTGAAAGCTACATTAGCTTGGTATCAGAAAAAAGGATACTTACTTTAGTGAATTGCACATCAATTATCTCTAGTATACTTTTCTCAATAACTCCGCAGACACGGCAAACATAACCCATATCATCCTTTAGAATAAATGAGTGCTCACAGTCTTCCACTACATCTGCCTTTTGCTTATGCGAAGTCTCCCCTGCTATATCCTGTACATTTTATTGTAATCAGAAATGAACAAAGCAGAAAAAGTGGCCAAAAAAAAGATCAATTTAAGGAAGAAAGTTCTTCAAATGAGCTTTCTACTAACTATCTCAAATGCAAGAAACCTAAGAGATGCAACATCAAGCCCTAGGAGCACTGTATGTTGAGACATATATACCTTGGAACACTCTATTGACATGGCCATTTCATTCCAGATATTACCAAGATCTTCATCTGCTGCTTCAGACTCATTATCACTGTCATCATCCTCAACCCCCACGTAGACACCTTTTTCGTTAACCACACCATTTTCTATGGCAACGACTTTGTCTCTACTTGTTTGTCCCTCCTATGAAAAGTACATATAAACAAAAGTTAAACCTCTTGTATTGCTAGTTTGTAAACACAGGTGACATTAATTTGTAACCTTTAATCAAGTTCAAACGCAGTACTCGATAGCTCGAGGAAAAAAAAACAGAACTTACCACCACGGCCTTAATTACAGAAGGCACCTCCTTGCTCCTCCCTAAATCAACCTCCTCGAAAGAGTATTGCGGCGTTACTGGAGTCACATCCCCTAGATTCTTCTGAAGCTGTACAAGAGTAGACTGAAACTGATACATAGGCCTCTGCCTCTCATTATCTTCATCATCAGAATCAAGAACCACAATCTCAGACGAAGGAACAACACAGATAGCTTTATCATAATCATCATCATCATCCAAATTAATAACACCTTCCACAACCTGTTGATTATCCAAACTAATCATCGTCTTCTCATCTTCAAACTCGGTATACGCTAACGATGGATATAACCAAATACAACGCTTAACCAAATCCATCCTCATATCAGCTATCTCTTGCAACTCTTTAGTAACACTCCCAAATTTACCACCATCTAATGCTTCAAGCATGTTACTAATTGCAAATGGGTTAGAGTAATCAATCACTTTGGGTGAACTCTTTAACCGCTTTGCTTCAGACTCGGAACAAAGTCCATCATCAACTTGATTTTGCTTTCTTTTATGCACATTCTTGTAGTACCCTGAACAAAGCCACATAGTTGCATTACTCTCTAAATGAACAACAGAAGAAAGTTAACCGATTGAACTCAAAATCAGATTTGGAACGACATGCATAGAATCAGACGAAAAACCTAATTTTTCAGAGAGAACATTCATATACCGTTTGAGGTTGCTTGATCGGGATGGAGAATCTCCATTAAAGAAGTAAAGGTTGGAAATTTAGAGATGAATTTGAGGAAGATGAACAAGAATCGAAGAAGACAACGAAGCGAACTGGATTTTTTGGTTTGCCTCGCTCCGCTCGTGCTTCGAAGCTGAGAGACTCTGACCAATTACAGTTTTATGAGGAAGGAAAAAAAAAAAATACTTTTGCAATAAAAACCTTTTAATTTACTCCCAATTCCATTTGACATCTTCAACTTTTTGAATTGCATAATAAACCTCCAATGCTGCTAAGAGGAGGAGCCCAAGGCTCAATATTGAGAGTGTTTAGTTTTTAAAATGAACAAAATTGAGAGTAAATAATAGTTTAAATTCTAAGAACTAAGCACAAATCATCTCATACAAATTTGTGCATCGAATTATCTTTAGAGGTCAAACACGCTAGTTTCATATTGCGATATTTTGTTCACAATTCGTAAACATATTTGGCCACACATTTCTCAGCAATGTGATTAAGGGTATATACTTATATAGTCACTTTAAGTAGATTATTTCACACTCACTTCTAATGTCTACTTTTATCGAAATGTCTAAGAATGTTTTAAAGATTCCATATACATCTTTCTTCAACTTCATTTTGTCTTTTAGTTACCTTAAGGTTCTTAGCACAAACAAACATTTCTTAATGTTTTGGCTTGAATAAAAGGTAGAATAATAATACAAAATTGGTACAAACATTGTTATAGGCTATGATTAATAACAAAATTATATATATATATATATCAACAAGCATACATAAATTGGTTTGAGGACTCGACTGACACCTCGATTATGCTTATTCAGGCGAATGGGGGAAGCCGTCTTAATTGGTGGACTCTCTCTTGAACATCTAATTTTTATAAGGTTGTCTCAGTTTTCACTTTTGTTTATGTATAATTCATTCAAATCATTCATAGCATGAAAATAACATTTTTGAGGATTGAACGGACTACAAACGAAAAAATTCAGAATAAATGCGATATGGTATGATATGAAACATTCACAATTTTTGGATAGAAAAAAAAAATGTTAACACTTTCGCCCTATTTTTATCGGGTATGAACTGAATTTAAATTTTCATGATTTGGGTCATCTCGTCAATACATAATCAATAGGTATAGAGTTTGCCGAATATCTTGGGGAGCAATTCCTTATCTTGAGTTGACATGAGCCCTCCTTATGAAAGAAGCCTTGTGTTTGACTCGTCTTATCCCATCACCCACTATCAAAATGATGTACCAAATCAACCCATAACTTGGCATACCATCGCATGCAAATTGTCTCTTCTTTTAAGCTTGTTCTGAATTTGTTTTTTTTTTTAATTTACACATCGAAATATCTTTAAAAATCAAACACACTAGTGTTATATTGCCATATTTTGTTCACAATTCGTTAACATATTTGGCCACACATTTTTCATCAATGTGATAAGGATAGATAATCATATAACCAAATTATTTCACGTTCAAATCTAATGTCTATCTTTATCCAAATTTCTAAGAATGCTTAATGATTCCATATATGACTTCATTTTGTCTACGACTTACCTTAATGTCCTTAACCAACAAAAAAATTATTTCTCAATGTTTTGGCTTGAATAAAAGGCATAATAATATAAAATTGGTACAAACATTGTTATAAACTATGATTCATAACAATTTTTTTATGATTCATATGTTATATATGTACAAATTAATAGTATTACACAAGGACCTATATTTGAAACCCCAAGACAAGGACACATTATAGTGATGCCATGGATATATATGCAGAGCATATCTTATATAATATGACAAAGTTTTTTTTGAAGAAGCTCTATTATCATGCCATTTGGCATCCTATGCATCTGACATGTGTCCCTCTCCAATTAATGTAATTAGTGGTGATTAATTTGTAATTATATTGTAGAAAATAAAAGGGTGATTTTGAAAATTACCCTATTTTTTAGTTTTTGTTTGAAAAATATAATTTTCTATTTCTAATGAAAATTATAAATTTTTATATGTAAAATGACAATTTCGTCTATATTTAAATTGAAAGCTGTATTTTTAGTAAAATTATAACTAAATTCGAAAATTGAGAGAAAAATTCAAAATAATATTAATTATCCTTATAATTATTTTTTGAGATAAAGATAGTTTATTTATTTTATATATTAAATTTAATAAGATAATATCTAAAATATTAAAAAGTCTATAAAGTCTATCCCTTAATATTGTATAAACAAAAAAAATCTCAACGTAACAATCAAATTCTTCAACTCAAAAGTCTGCTCCAATTTCAAGGTTAACGTAGATTACGACTTAACATTGGTAGAATGATGTAATATACATGTATCATTGATTAAATCAACATACAGCTTATAGCTCTAACATAATATTCTTTGTTTTATTTACATGTGTTATCGATTAGAGATGGAGTACCAAAAACTAATAGAAATCCAATCAAAAGTAATTTTAGTCAAGAGATTTTAAAAGTAATGAAGAACTATTAAATTTTAATCAAATGTAGGAACATGATTCACTTGATAGGTGAATTCACAATTATTTTAGATTGTTTAAAAGAAATATTTAAGATAAGAATTATTAAAATTGTTAGTTATTTTAAATATTAATTTCAAAACTAAATTAATAGATTTTCTGTTTTACGTATAAATTCTTTTTAATTAATATTAAATTTCACTGAAGCCATTTTAGTAATTTAATATATTAAAATATATTTTTTAAAAGAGAAAAAGGGTATTTTTCAAAAGAAAAGTCAAAAGTTAAAATTTTGAATCACATTATATGCAGAAAAATATATTATTTTATTAATTATATGTATTTTACATAAATTCAAAATAAATTAAATATAAGATCATATAAAAGTGAAAGAAAAATCATATATTAATGTTTATATTAGGTAGAGAGGTTTTAGTAAATCAGCAATTAATCAAGTTTAGAAACAAAATCAATTTGTTACCATATTTAGAAGCCACAATTTCTAAAAAAATGTTTCGAAAATAATTTGTAATATTAATTAATAGATAAACATTTATAACAATGACATTCTCTTGTAAATAAGTGCCAACTCAAAGATTTATTTCATATTTGTACTTCGAAAATGTATATATAGATTCAAATTGAAATCGAACAATGAAAGATGTACGTATACATTTTTATAAGATCATTTGCCATTCTATTTTCTTAAAAAGATTTTACTTAATAACTTAAAATTCATTCTCAAAATTCATCAATTTTCTATAACGCATATAGCACTAAATCAAGTATTATTTTAATGTTGTCTTTTCTACATTTTACCTTATTTCCCGCAAATTTATATTAAACAATTAACAACAAATTATCTTATAATAGTTTATTTTAAAATATTATTTCATATTTAATTTAACTATAAATCATTACATAAATGAATACTATTCGAGAAGCAAAATGTAATAAAATTATTAAAATGACATTGTAAATTGAGGAATTGTTAGAAATGCTTTTTTCCAATACCTCTTTTCAAAAATACAACCTACGTAAAACCTTTTTAAAATTTCCTTAAAAATCTAAGATTTACCTAAGTACGTATGTAACATTATAAAAGCATACAAAACTACATTAATATGTATAAATACATGATTAAAACTTATAAATACCTTATAAAATCTTATACATATCTTATAAAATCTTATAAATATGTTATATAAATACGTTATAAAACCTTATAAATACTTAGATCGAGGCTTGAGTAATACTTACCATCCAGAAGTACCTCATAAACCTTTTCAGGTTTAATGAGACGTACTTTTGAAAATACACAAAAGAAGGGGACATTTTTAAAAAATGGCACACCAAAAAGTGCATTTTCAAAAATAAAATATAATAATAAGATCTTGCAAATTATTTATTATAAAGTGAAGGGATAATATGAAATAAATAATATAGCATCTTATCTATTTCTAAACTATTTTAATTTTTCTTATAACTTTGAATGATGAAAAAAAAACAATGACAAAATATAGGATTTTTTTTTGAGCATTTAAAGACAAAGAAAAAGGACCACATGTCGTGAAAGAGAAGTTAAAAACTTCATGACGAGCTCATTTTTAAATTAGAATTAATGGCCAAACCCTTATCTACACTTTTGTTATATAAAAAAAGAAGGAGAAGATGATGATAGAGTTGAAGGATAAAATCTAATATTTGAGATTATGATCACTGATTTTTTCGTTGGAAGATGGATATTTTTTCTTTTCCAAAAACGTCTACTTTTTATTCTTTGTTGAGCTTTTTCCTTCAGAAAAAGTTTATTACATACTAAGTTTTATATTCAAAATAAATTTCATAATGTATATGCCAATACTTTCTATTTTTAGCCACTCTATACGTACTTTACCTTTCTTTATAACAAAATTCTTAAACTGATAACAAAAGAAATAACTAAAGTGTTAAACAAATTCATGTATAATTATTTGGAAGGACATCAAAACCTATTATTGTATTATTTATTTTGCAATTACATTTTTAATTAGTATCCCACGCATCGCGTGGGTTTTTCTCTAGTATATTATATAGTAGTAGCATAGCTAGGTCTAGCTGCTTACCTTTATTTAGGTAATACATATATTTATATTACATCTCTCAATTTCGATGAAACTATATAGTCACTGAAACTAATTAAACCTATATATGTATATATTTATATTAATTAAGGATGGATTAGAACCAATTCTGATTTCATCAATTGGGAATAAGCTTGAAAGGAGGCCTCTCAAGTCTTGGCGATGGACTGTTGTGCCCATAATCCTTTGTGTTCATTCTTAAAAGCCTCTCATGATCATGCATGCTTCTTTCCACCATCTGTCTCACATTTCACCAAATTTAGTTCCAAAAATTGTTTCTTAGCTTGGAAACAAGGAAGAGTTATCAAAGTTTATAAAATATATGATTATGTATGCACAAATATCTATGAAACACATTGCCCTATATATATGTTAGTTATACTAACCTCTTCAGGAAGATTTATATGTGTATGGACTAGAACCGATGGTCGGCCTGCATAACAAAAGAAGTATTTTTGTTACATCCGTAAAAAATATATATAATTAAATCATGATCATCATAGTTGATTAGTTTCGTTATTTTGTTAGTGTTCATCAAATAATTTTTAATATTATGTTTTTTTTTTGATAATATTATTATTAATATTATGGTTTACACAATGACAAACTACAATATTTAAATCATAACGACGATAGTAACACAAACTAGTAAACTATACCTCATGCTCAAGAATCAAGATAAAAGCGTTAAAATGTTTTCTTAGTTCAAATACTATGTATTTCAATTTTAAAATTCTAATTATTTCTTTCTTTTGAACATAGTTAATTCTAAATGAAGATTCATTTTTTCTATATGTCTTTACAATTTTCAAGGGATGTTTGATGAAAACACCATTTTATTTTACGGTGTTATTAAAATCAATAAAATTCTAAAAATATTGATACATAATACTTTTGGTGGGAACAGAAACAAATATCTTACAACTAAAACAGAAACAAAAAAAATCTCTTGGACATATACCAAAAAACCTCGGGATCGTGTCATAAAACGTTCATGCTTATAAACGTCATGCATTAATATGCACTTAATCTTAAGTGATTATACAATTATGATCCTTTCTTTCTAACAAGACTAAATAAATTCTTTGCGCACATGAAGTATAGAGAAAAGCTGCAACAAAACAGATGAAAGTGAGTGAGAGAGGGAGAGAAATGAAACCTGCAAAAGAGACAGAAAGAGCAGAAGCTGAAACAATCATGAAGATGAAACCAAGTTTCTTCAACATTAATGGTGACACACCCATAACTTTATTAGCCCTCCTAGGATTTTTTTTTTCTCGGGGAAAGTTGAGTTCTTAATTGGTCTCGACTCTTTAGGTATAATGAATGAGAAGAAACAGGAGGCCAAGTTAAAGAGTTTTATTCATTCATTTATCATTATAATATATTTTTGGTGTGGCATTGTAAAAAATGATTAGACACATAATTGCAACTTGACGATTAATGCAAATTAATGTCGTATTATGCTTTTTGAGATTTTTTAATTATTTTTTTTCATGAAAATGGGGAAGAAAGAAAAGTTGAAAGGAGACCACTTTCCTGTTGTTTCCTTGTTGGCCACCATAAGTCTAAAGAAGTTAGTGGCTTTGATTTTAATATTAAGTTATTTATTTATGTGTTTTGGTATAAGATGATAATATTTCGATTAATTATCAGTTAAGCCTAATATCTAAACAATTTTAAAAACTAGATCAAAACACTTATAGCTAGAAGGACAGCTTTGCCCAAGCCTCTGTGGTCTAGTGGCAGAGGAAGCTTTGGTGAAGGGTGAAACTCCCAGACCCGAGTTCGATTCTCCCTGGAAACAAAAACACATTTGTTTGGGAAGTCTGTCAGTTGGGCCTTGGCCCAATTGGTTTACCTGGTAGTCAGAAATGCAGGCGGCCTGACTACCCCCTGGCATTAGTCGGAAGGCATTCCAAACTCGGATCAGGCAGTGTGGTGGCCCAATTCTACCTGGATCGGGAGAAGTCCACTCTGTAGCACTTCGGTGCGTTCCTACCGAGGCCGACCGGATCAGCCGATAGGATTTATCAAAAAAAAAAAAAAAAAAAAGGACAGCTTTTAAGATTGTAATTTGTTATTTGGATATTTCGAACATATATTGATTTGGGTAAGTCTTCTTCTTTTGGTTTGGTAATGGATGTAATGATCGGAGTACACTCTTGCCTGGACAGCTTCTATTCGTGTCTAGTATTGATGAGCTCATTCATTCTCCACCTTATATACTAATGATATTTCAAACCAAATTCCAATGTGGACAAAACCCATTTTGTCCGATTTGTGCATGAATACTTCATGCCACTCACTTTAGTACATCTATTTGTCCACATCTATTTTTTTCTTCAAGCATATATATTTTATTTTTGTCATCTTGTCTAAAGTAAGTTTCAACAAAATCGTTAAACGTTATAGGTTTGATCGTCAGCCGAATTTCCTAAGAATCATATATAGAAGAGAAGTGTGGTCTCAATAATTCATAAGGACAAAGAAACTTCACCAAATTGCAAACTTAAAGAGGAGAGTAGTGGAGAATAAAAAGAGAATTCTTATGTAAATTAAATATTTTAATTATAGGTTAACCTTTATGAAAAGTATGAAATATTAATTAAAATAACTCGATGTGCTCAGTTTGACTTAACCCTTTAACTTTTCTTAAAGTAGACCTGCTCTAAAAATTGGTCAAGCCCTATGAAAACGATATTTCACTTAGTTACTGCATTACTACTCACCCGCAAAATATAGTCATATAAATAAATGTATATATGAAGTTTTTGTTGTTAAGGAAATTTATGTTCAGTTAAGAAAAAATAAGATTTATCTTTTCTATATATACCATACGCTCCCAAATTCTATTAATAATTTTTTTTTTTTCCTACCACACATTACTTCTATTAATAATTTGATATTATAAAACATAAATACCTAATTTTGGTCAAAATTTTAGTTATTGCCTTTCTATATAAGGTCTTTTAGAATTACCCAGGATCGGCCTTTTTAGAAGCATATAAACATGCACCATTGAAAATATGTTCAAACTCACTTGGAATATCAGTATCGTAAAAGCCATCTGACGCCCAGATCAGCGAACACTCGAGAAGAATTCATTTCTTGTAGTGGTATATATATAGTACTTGTTTTTAAAGGTTAAGTACATTTTTATAGTACATTTTTCTTGATGTTCTGAGGGTAATTACTGTTATTTCAAGAATAAATTGTCTCTCCAAAAAAAGTTTGAATCCTCTCTATGAGAGATCTAATGAGGTATTTATAAGATTTACGTCCAGTCAATTCATATACTAACTTATGAGTTGGATAGACAGCTCACTTATTTGCAAAATTTATATATAAACTTTTGAATTAGGCAAAACAGTTTTTTTTTCTTATGAAAATGGAAGATTGAGAGAATATCAATTCGTCCTAAAATAAACTTATAATAAAAATTAAATGATGAAAATAGGTGATCTTCATCTGAATTTATTAAAAATTAAAAGTTAGATCGAATGATTTGTAGAAGTGTGGTTAATTTCAATAACTCATACTTTAAGAGGTGAGTGGTAGAACAAAGAGAGTGAAGTCTTACGCAGATTAAGATATTTTAGAAGTCATAAGTTAGTCTTTACGAGAAGATGCGATTTAGATTATGAAAATGGACGAGTTAAGTTGGTTCAACTTGCTTTAAGAAACTGAGTGGTCACACAAAATAAATATATATTCTTCGATAGTTGGTAAGCCGATGGGGTAAAAAGTATGGGTTTACTAGTCATATAATACCACCATTTATCTTCGTCACCTCTTAAATTTTTAATAAATAGTATATCGATTTGTGTCATTAATCGAATCCAATATATCGTGTTTGGTCAAAACTTATACTATATCTCTCTTTTATCAAAAAAAAAAACTTATATATCTTTCTAATTGCTATTTTCGCAAATTCCCTCCAACATTTCCTATGATTTCATTTCTTCATATGATATTGATCAACGGGTTTTATAGTGGATGGTGATCGAACTCGCACGATTGTGCATGTCGGTCTAAAAAACAAATTATATTGTGTTAGTTTAGTGGATTTGAAAGAAAAAAAAACATGTTTTAATTTCTGTAATTTTCCTTGATGATGAAGCTGTCATATTTCCTTTCAAACTAGTGAAGATTTATTCATCAATCCTTATCTTTTTCATTTATTTCATTATATCTTTCATATATATTGATTATGTGATACCAAAAAAATATATTGATTATGGGTTTGATAGAATAGGGTGATCATTGTCCATTGATTGATTCATCATATGTTTAGGGTTAGATTCATCGTTAGGATGTGTTTAATACTAGGTTTGAACTTTCTAATTATAATCTGTCATAGAATTTTTTTCCCCGGGAGGTCATCAATGAAATGGCTAGGCCAACTTTACATGAGTTTTGCATACCTAACCAACGAGAATTGATGACTAAGGTGTTTACTGATTTTATTGGATTTGTTTTCAATGTTTGTCAATCTCCTAGTTCGAAAAAGAAATTTAGCATAATTAGGTGATAAAGAAATAGATTAAGATCATGGATTGCGCGATTCATTATCTTGAGAATGAGTTTGGTTGTATGATTCTAGCTAGCATCTTGAATTTATCATGCATTAGTCTACTTTAGTCGATTGCCTTACCCATGGTCCATATATAGCTTTTCTTAATTGATAGAGATGACAGCTTGGACATATTGGAGAGATATCCTTTAGTTTCTTGACATTAATTTGTAGTGATATTCAAAGATTTTTCCTTGAGCAACTTTCTTTAGCATCATAATTGGTAGATATGAACCGGGTTCTTTCTATTTGACAATCTGAGTTCTCTTTCCTTTGAATCATCTATGTTATATCGATCTATTAACTGATCCATCATTTGATACCACATATCTTACTCACGCTGGATCAGTTACTTATAGTCCAATATAAAACAAAAGTTTACACCATGAAAATCAACATCATGAGTTTTAAAACAAAAAACAAACTTTCACTCACACACCCTAGAATGCATATCTCTATGTGTTTAAAAAAGGAAATCCTCCTTTGTTTTCTCTCTTTAGGCTCTTACTAGTGCGTCGACATCTCCAACCACACCAGAAATCTGTCTCTCGTGCACTCACCTTGAACCCAAAACTTTAATTATCAAGAACCTCTTCTTATTTTGTCTCACTAACTAAATTTCTCATCCGAGCTTCAAGAACAGTTAGCAATTGACAATCACCACCTCAAACTTACATTATATTATCCTTTACGACGAGTTAATTCACGTATAAGTAGAAATCACCACCACAAAAGAACATTGCACGAGAACCCTAAAAAATAAGCACTCTTTTTTTCTTTCTTTCTTTAGGTCGAAAAATAAAGCACTCTAAATTGCAAGAGAACACCCAAAACAAACCTCTAGTGGCGAAATCCACTTCTTGTTTAACAACAAAGTTATATACAAAACCATACGGATCAGAGAGTTTAGTTCCACTAATATGCATTTATATATTCCTCATCTGTAAGAGAAACACTCTCTTGCTTTTCGTATTTTCGCGGGAGATGATACCATTGTTTGCAAATTTAGAACCTGAAAAACTGAAAAGAAATATAACAAAATGTTTAGAAATCTAGACAACGAATGTAGTATTAAGTAGATAAGTTCTCTCAATGATTTGTCTCACCAGACTCTTCTTCTTCTTTTTCTTCTCAATATATTCAAGAATCCCCTTCTGGTTAACCATCGTTTCATCCAAAGCCTAACCCGAAAAAATAAAGAAGCCAAACCAATCATTACTACATATTCGACTGATTTGATAGAGGTAATATAGACCTTACCTTTTTGGTCTCAGATAACTCATGCTCAAGTACTTGAACTCGGTTAAGCGCAGCCTGAAGTTTATCCTCTTTCTCTAAAGCATCATCTGCTGATTTTGAGTCAAGGGACTTGTACTTTTCTTCAAGCTCGGCCATACGTTTCACCATAGTTGTGTACTCGGAGCTTGAGACTGGTGCTTGAAATTGCTCTTGGTTCGGTTTAGACATTTTTGTTTCCTCGTAGAAAACTAAATTACCGAATAATGCAGCATCCGTGAGCTTCTTTGGAACGTCTTTAGATAGCCGGAGCATTGCAACAATTCCCATCACAAAAGCGATAACCCCTCCCACAAGAAAGCTATCATCTTTCCTTTGTGGCTCCTTCCCTACGTAAGAGTGTAGGATTAAACAGATTGAAATTTGAGAGCAATAAATTATTTCTTTAGACTTGAGCATTAATGTGAGTAGATATATATATATACCTTTTCTTACGGTTTTTAAATTAGGTTTTGGAGGCAAAGACAGAGCCATGAACTTGTCAACCGCGACAATGTTCTTCTCACACGCATTTTCTTCGATTGTTTTCATCTTGTTTCTCTCTAGAGGCTACAAAATTTAATGCATATAAAAGAATGAGGTCCGTACTTGATTAGATATCGTAGTTTAAACTTATCTTAGCTTACTTCAAAGACCATCGAGATTGATGTTCCTTCTTCTACAAGCAAGTGGTCATCCTCTGAAATTGTCGAGAATCTGGCTTCAGGGTTCTTAGCTATCTGCTTTCCATAAGAACACACTCATATTTGGTAATTGACTAAGAACAACTTTGAATTAAAAAGGTGTTTTTAAGCTCCAAAGTTAACCTTAAGAAGCTCAGGATCATTCCATGGGCCTTTGTCAGATCGCAAGCAGCCACCTTTGTCTGCACAAGTGCAAAGGCCACCAAAGAAATGTGGCAACTCGCTAAAACAACAAACGAGATTACGCGGATTTTTGTAGAATATTAGTAATAAGTACATTAGTCCATGATTTCTAATACAAAGCAAGATATATCTATGAGTTAAGAACTAGAATTTTACCTAGGGTCGATGGCTTCGAGCAATTTGGGCTGGTATTTGTTTCCAAGAACATGAATCTTTGATGTCGTTTTTGGATCAAGGAACTTTTTAATTGGACCCCACAAGAGCCGGAATCCAGGACCGGCATTGATGATGAACATTCTGTTCAAAGTCTATGAAGAATAATGTATTAGAACGTTGTTACTCCTAAGAATAATAAGCTGTTTGAGATTAAACTACCTCAGGGTAATTGTCATTATCGATCTTCAGAAGTCGCTGAAGCAGCTCTCTCGCAGATTTGTTGAAGTTCTTAAGCCCCTAATAATTGAAAAATGACACATACTTTTAAACATTTAAATCATTTTTCATATTTCTACATTTTCCAAAGAAGAATTGAGGTATAAAAATGTGACAAACCACGCCTTGCACATCAAAAATGGTTGTGCTTTGGTCAATGTGCTTCTTGGCTGCGGCAGAGCAAGAAGGGAACTTGATCTTGAACATCTTCTCGAACTCTTTCACATGGTATTTCTCATACCGGTCCATTGTAGTCGCTTGTAACAGCTTGTTTGCATCGATTTGACCTAATCTCTCAATGTAAACCGGCCTGCCTTCTCTGTCCACTCCATGATAACCTTGCGGATAATGTTTGAGTACTTCATCGATCTCTTCAAACTCGAAATCCTTCGTTATTAAAGAAGATAAACCAAACAAATAATAACTCGTCAAAGATTGTATAGATATATATAAATGACCGGTCTAAGATGTTCTAAGATTCTTGGACAAAAAGTTAACCTCAATGATTGTATCGACTCCGAAATCCATCCTCCATTGAAGCATGTCACTCCACATTTGCTTTGCTTTCTCAATGTCAAATTTTCTCGCCCTTAAGAATCTATGTAGATGACATCAAAACTCATAATATTACAATTGTAGTAATAATCTACAAAAAGTAACATTTAGCAGCGAAATTTCTTAGCTTGCTAGCTAAGAAATACTTCTATAAACTCGTCATGAATATGTATCTATATGAAAGTGTAAAACATTTCTTGATTCACTTGTAAGAGAGGAACATTGTTTTAAGGTATGAAGATTTTATGAAATGTTATAATGTTAAGACACCAAATTTTTGGTCATCTATTAAACTCTCTCCTCATCAAATAATACTCTCTCCTAAACTTATTCCTAATTTACACTTTTTTTTGGTTTGTTTTTTTACTAAATATATTTTTCCATTAGTTGACTTCATGATATTATATATATATATTTTTTTTTTTTTTTTTTTTTTCATGATATTATATTACATAACACAACATATTATTTGGCCTAATAGGGATCTTAAAGAAAAATATAAAAACCTGAGCATCATGTGAAGATCGTCGTGTTTGGAAGGCAAAAGGTCGTTGAGGACAAGGACTTGACGGAAGGCTTCCACAGACAGATAATCCTCCCCGTTGATGTCATCTGTATTGGCTACGGACACGATCTTGCTGCTGCTGGTCCTCCGAGTCTTCTTCTTGAACGAGTTCTTGAATCTATTTGATGCACTTATCGCTTTCTGTTTAAGCGAGCTCATCTTCACTATCTTTCTCCCATCATCTGAATTCTCCATATCTAAACCACAAATGATTGGTTTACATTAACATTATAGACAAGATGAAATTTTCTATCTATGGCTAATTAAGGTAAATGCATTGACTTATAACCTTGTTTGGTGTCAGCCATGGTTTTGACTTTTGATAAAACACCTACAAGACAATTAAGATTGTTCCAAATAAGATTTGGTCAGATTATTCATATCATTAGTACTAATGAAACGCGAATAGCGCAATGAAGTTCATCATATCGAAATACCGGAGAAAGGTAGATAGTAAACGATCAAGTAAATCAAAAGAGAATCCAAAATAAGAAATTATCAAGATTGAGAAAAAGAGAAGCAAAAAGAGTTTTGTTTTTTCCTTACCTTATTGGAGATGAGTTCTTGAGAGGAAGGAAGGGTGAAAGATGGTAATGGTGAGGATCATCTGAAACTAATAAGACATGTAGAGAAAAGTACTTGATTTTCATTTTAACAAGCTATTGATAAGGTCCAAAGGTGGTTTTTATTTTGTTCTTTTTTTTTCAATTGGTTTGTTCTTAATATATTGAAATGGACATGTGTGTGGTATACTATTAAAATTTATCGAAATCGACTCGTATCTGTACAATAAATGCTATAATTAATAGGAAAGTGTATGACGCCAATTTGGACTAAGTGCAGCCCACCACTTACAGATTAAAACATATATTTTACATCAACCAAAGTATCTTAAAAAAAGAGAAGTAAATCAAATTAAGTTGGGCATTCGGGTAATTAGTTCGGTTTGGATCGGTTCTTTTTGGCTTCGGATGATTTAGTTAGAAGGGTTGATTTTTATTAGGGTATTTTATAATTTTAGTAAGGGTTCGATTTGGTTCCTTTTCGGTTCGGGTCGATACAACTCTTTGAACAAAGAACTTTCTTAGAACCAAATTTTTTTGATTCGGTTCGATAATTTTTTTCCCAAACTATCTAAAACAACCCAAAAATATCTGGAATACCCAGAAAAAAAAACATTGGTTAAATTTTATCAAATATAACTAAAGACTTTCAGATATTTCATTTATAACAGTTTTAAAATAACTAATATCTTTGGTTCATATTTGTAATTTTGAATATATATAGATTATTTGAAGTTTAAATGTAAGTAATATTTTTAGGTATATAATTGTAGTTCGGGTATTTCAGATATTCATTCGGTTCAATTCAAGTGTTTTGAATATAGGAATTTACGATCTATTCGAGTATTATGTCGGTTTCGGTATTTCCCATTTGAAAAAATGTTAAAATGTATGGTCAGACAAGAGACAACCACTTATGATTGCGAACGAATAAGGACAATGTCTCCAATAAAGGATTTGCTCGTTTTGTTCATCTCGTCACAAAACCAAAAAAAAACTAAACTGCTAACTTAAGATTATTCTCAAATAGAAGATGTGGGTTTTGATAAGATTTTGCTATAGTGGCCAAATTAGAATCCATTCAATTATTACTAAGATGTGCATTATGAAGATCAAAATGTTCAAATGGACATCAAAAGAGATTTTTTGAATGGAGTATAACTTGAAATTTTTTGTGGCACAACTCCCTTCAAAGATCTAGTAGAGCAAACTCAAATTTAGAAGTGTCAAAAAGAAGGACTATCCAACACTAAAAATTATGGTCCTAGAAGCACCAACGAAAACCGTTCTATTTCATTTTATTTTTTTGACAACAAACTGTTCTATTTCAATGACCACATATTCTTCAAATTTCAATTTTCTCTCATTTAATTCTTAAATTTTTATTTCATTTTTCACAACTAATTTATATGTATACTCTTTTATGTATCATTTAAAATGATGTTTTAACCAAAAATAACTGTTTAAGAATAAGAAATGTTTTTTATACAAAAATTTACTATGTTTCCTCATTTACCCTATAATAGGTTATAAACTTCCGCGATGTCGCGAAGGAACTCATTTTCTATAAAACTTTGTATTACAAAATTTATTTGTTTGTGTTTATGTATTAAATTATTGTGATAATGAATTCAAATTTATTTGATTATATAATCAAATAATTATAAAAAAAGAGTATAATAATATCTCCAATCATAGTGAAAATATAAGCTAAATATTTATAAGACTATATAATCTCTATAAATATTAAATATATTAATTAAATTTTAATTGATTGACTCGTAATCGAATCCGGTTGACCCGATGATCTAGAAAATAGTCCGGTTCACCGTTCGAATCGGTTTAAAAACATTGAATGAAATCTATATTCAAATTTTGGAAAAAAAAAAACAAATTATTTAATTAAAACAACATGTTCACGAATCGATCTGCTGTCCGCAATCATTTAAAACCATTGTTCGCAGTTGTGGATAGTTGTCTTATTTAAAATCCGACCCCCACCTTTTTTACTCGTTCTTCTGTTTTAGTTGGACGATAAAGACACGTTGTCGTCTACTTCGAGCGTTTTACGAATCGGCGTTTCCCTCTATTGTCTCCCGCTTATCTTCTCTTCCTGTCCTTTTCAACTCCTACCAAAAAAAAAAAAAAGTAGCCTTTACCTTCTTTCTCCTGATTTCGTCTCTCAAATCCTCACCTTTCTTCTGGGTTTTCGATAATCTCTTCTGGGTATTTTCCCAATCACTCAAAGATTCTTCCTTTCGCCTTTAAATCGGTCAGTACTGATTGATCTCTTCTTCACACCCTTTTGCTTACGTCTACGAACTTTGTTTCAAATTGCGATTCTTCAATTGTTTGAATCTGATTCTTGTGTTTGATTTTCTCAGTCTCTGCTTTGGCTTTGTAATAGCCATCGCAATCCATCTATTGCAAGTATCATCTCCAAGGTTTTGATTTCCACCATGGCAACAACAACTCTCAATGGCAATGACACTACTAGACTTGCTTCAGAGCCTCAAAGGACTTACCAAGTTGTTGTTGCTGCAACTAAAGAAATGGGTATTGGTAAAGATGGGAAATTGCCATGGAATTTGCCTACAGATCTCAAGTTCTTTAAAGACATTACTTTGACCACTTCAGATTCCTCTAAGAAAAATGCTGTTGTGATGGGTAGAAAAACTTGGGAGGCTATTCCAATTAAGCATAGGCCGCTTTCGGGTCGGCTTAACGTTGTTTTAACTCGTTCTGGTGGGTTTGAAATAGCTAACACTGAGAATGTTGTCACTTGCAGTAGTGTAGATTCTGCTCTTGATTTGTTAGCTGCACCGCCGTATTGTTTATCTATTGAGAGGGTGTTTGTTATAGGAGGTGGTGACATATTGAGGTAATGTGTTGATTTCTCATCCCTTTTTGTGATTTGTAATCTTGTTGTTGGACCTAAGTGTTGGTTGGTTGGTTGTATTTGTGTAGGGAAGCATTGAACAGGCCTAGTTGTGATGCTATCCATTTAACTGAGATTGATACAAGTATTAAATGTGATACGTTTATACCTGCGGTTGACACATCTGTTTATCAGCCTTGGTGTTCATCGTTTCCAGTAACTGAAAATGGACTTCGGTTTTGCTTCACGACTTTTGTCCGTGTAAAAAGTTCTACTGATGAAAGCAATGTGTCACAGTCTCTTCAATTTGATGGGAAGAAGTTTTTGTTTCTTCCCAAGATGGTTTTTGATCAGCATGAGGAATTTCTGTATTTGAATATGGTTGAAGATATCATCTCTAATGGCAATGTGAAGAATGATAGGACCGGGACTGGTACATTATCAAAATTTGGTTGCCAGGTGATGTGAAAACCCCTTTCTATATGTGTTTAATCTTTCTGCGGTTGGTTACTAAGGTTAAATGACCTCACATTTCCATGGAAAACAGATGAAATTCAATTTACGCAGAAGTTTTCCACTTCTGACAACAAAGGTATGCTCACTTTTCTCTTAACTTTCCACGTTTACTCGCAAAAAGGAAAATGCTTTGTGTTCTGTTGTATTTGGTGGCAGTTGCATATCTACACTATCTCATATTCAAACTCACGCGATCTGTTTGCATCTTTTGTGTAGAGAGTTTTTTGGAGAGGTGTTGTTGAGGAACTTCTATGGTTTATAAGCGGTTCAACCAATGCAAAGGTAGAAACAGAGATATTACATCACCATGATTAAGACAGAGTGTCTCTGCTGTTATCTAAAACTATGCAATTGAATTGGCTATATCTCTGACAGACTTTATACATGGGCAGGTTCTTCAGGAAAAAGGTATCCATATATGGGATGGGAATGCGTCAAGAGAGTATCTCGATGGGTATATATCGTTTTGGTAAATGAAAAATTGATCTTCACGACCTTCTCACTGATTTATCCACCATAATTTCAGTATGGGTCTGACAGAGAGAGAGGAAGGCGACCTTGGACCTGTATACGGATTTCAATGGCGACACTTTGGTGCTAAGTCCGTATCATTTTAATGCATATGTTGGCTTTTATCCTCTGTTTGGTTGGATTTGTTTTTGGTGAAACATCTTTCTCTTGTTTTACAGGTACACAGATATGCACGCTGATTATACTGGTCAAGGTTTTGATCAACTCTTAGATATAATTGACAAAATCAAGAACAATCCTGATGATCGGCGTATTATAATGTCAGCTTGGAATCCTTCTGACCTCAAGTTGATGGCACTTCCTCCATGCCATATGTTTGCACAGGTAATTGATTGCACTTTACTTATAAATCCTTTCGTTTACAATTACAATGAGTTTGATTTATTTTTCCTCTTTTTTTTTTGCAGTTCTATGTGGCAGAAGGGGAACTCTCATGTCAAATGTATCAGCGTTCAGCGGATATGGGCCTTGGTGTGCCATTTAACATTGCTTCATACTCTCTTCTTACTTGCATGCTGGCTCACGTGTGTGATCTTGTTCCTGGTGAATTTATCCATGTTATTGGGGATGCTCATGTGTACAAAACTCATGTAAGGCCTCTGCAAGAGCAACTTCAGAACCCACCTAAACCTTTTCCTGTAAGTATCGCTAACAATGATCATCGCGGAATGCATATACTCCTATCCTTACTGTGTTTTTGTTTTCCGCCACGGGCTCACTACTGCAGGTTTTGAAGATCAACCCAGAGAAGAAACAAATTGATTCTTTAGTGGCTGCTGACTTTGACCTCACAGGATATGATCCTCACAAGAAGATAGAGATGAAAATGGCGGTTTAGTGCTGTATCTTGTACTGGGATATGACCAAAAGGAGACTACCGACAAATTGATTGTGTCGATGCCAACGGCACGAAACTTCTTTTTATTCTGTATAAATGACCCTCAGTGTCTCGACACAAATACCCTTTTGTGGGTGATAACTTGTCATTAAACATGTGTTGGAATCCTCTAGTTCCACAGGGTTCTACAGCGGTTTAGGAGTTTATACGTCATTACCATACTGTTTTCTTAATGTGAGTTTCATATTTGAACTATTGAATGAGAACTTGGTTTATTTTGGCCAACTTATGTTCTTTTTGGTTTTAAGTTTGTCTACTACATAAATAATCTTTGTATATACACGTGATTGTTGTCGTGTTATAATTGGTATACAACTATAACTGTAATTTCATATGCTTGTGTTTAAAGTAATTGATTACACAAGACTTTATATTTTATAAGATGGAGAAACAAACAAAACGTGTGGATTATGCAAAGTAACTAACTTCTGTGTGATGTAGAAAGTAATAGCCATAAGTCGGTAATCGACGAATACTATACTATAAACTTGTGGGTTGTGGGTATAAGTCGATAATCGACGAATACTACAAAATATTAGCACTACTAGTTCGGTTAACCGAACCAAGCCAATTATTTCGGTTCTCCGTTTTTTCGTATATCAGACAATTCTAACGTAAATAATTGAATAAATAAATGGTTTGGTTCGATTCGGTTCTCATTTCGGTTAATGGAATTCTACCCAATTGAACTGATTTTTTTGGGTTTTTCTTCATTTAAAAGCGGGTAAAAACCGTTCTCGTTTATGTAATGTTAAAGCGGACTGTTTAGCCCGTTCTTCTAGACTTTTATTTTCTGAAGTTACATTTGTAAACTCTTCTCCTCCTAATTGGGCAACCAATCAAGGAGTTTTTTCTTAATTAATGTGTGGTTGACAAAAAAAAAAAAAGCGGGTAAAAACCGGTTAAATAAGGTAAGATAATTCGGTTGGATATATAATTATTTTGGTTTGACTTGGTATGCTTTTGGTTTTTAAAAAAGGGTCAACTGATCGGTTCGGCGAACTGAGAACTGTAAACCAAACATGAATCAAAATTCTGCCGAATTGAACTGATTGCTAAACCAATTTTAAACCAAAAACCGAAAAGTTTGGTTCGGTTCGGACAAAAACCGCAGGCCTACTACAAATATTCGGTTTTATATGTGTCTGAAAGAAAAGTATCTTTTGATAATAAATGAGGCTGTTGCCATATTTTAATTGCTATGAAACTAAAAATGTAATTCTCTATGCTTGTGTTTGTAGCTGTTGATGACACAAAAGTTTATACGGATGAAGTATTCTCCAACTTCTAGAAGTATGTCACAAAAACAAGAGCTACTCTCTAAAATCATGTTACGAATCTATTAATATATTTTTACTACAGACATGTACAACGTGCAGATTTTGTAAAGTACCTAACTAAAGTAACCAATTTTTTTGTGATGTAGAAATTAAGAGCAATAGGCGATAATCCACGGAAGCTACACTATACACTTGTAGCCTTAGTGATTCTCTCTTATATTCTATTTTATTTCCTTCTATATGTGTCCACATTTTTCTTTCACACTTTAACCTTATAAATACCCTACGAGAGTTTGTTGCTTTCAACAAGATCAAGCAAGACCTAAACTAAGATATGGCTAAGGAAATGGTGACGCTTGCTTTCATTTTCGCAATTGTTTTCAGTGCTTTCTCTCCAATGATTGGTACCATATCAAACTTCTTAACTTAGAAGTTACAAACTTATTTCTTATCTAATAAGAGGTTTCTTATTATACATATTTTATATTGAATGAATTTATATATTTGTTATTAACAGTGATAAAGCATACCTACAAAAATTAGACTGAACCTACAAGAAATCCTAACTGAGTTATAAAAGCATTAAATAGAAATATTCACAATATGTAGCACAAAAATATAAGATACAAGGAATTTTTTTTCTTTCTATCATTACATATCGTTATAACTTTCACTGTACATAAATTTGGGCACATCTAGGCAAAGCTGAGATATTGGAGAACCGCAACCTTAAGCCTCTTTCGGAGGGTGAAACTGTTTTCGCTACTAATGAGGATGAGCATGCACCATCAAGACGATATGGACCATGGATCCGGCAGCCAATTTTCAAAAGTCGAGGTAAGTAGAGCTTGGTAACGTGTTTGCGCACCGGATCTGAATTATTGGAAGTTATCAAACCAAATATTCACATTTATGTTCTTTTCTTTCTGCATTTAAGATGCCCCAGCAAGAGGATCGGTGCTGTCGGAAGAATGCAGCACTAAAGTCTATGTTGAGTCATGCGAAAAATGTGATAGTTTATGTAAGGTGTTATATCCTGGCCACTATGGTGAATGTTGGGGTCTTTGGCCAGTACGTGACTGCTACTGTTATTATAGTTGTTAGTAGATGAAAATGTGAGGGACTTTGGCCAATGCGTGACTGTACTGTTATTTCACTTGTTAGTAGATGAAGGCCGGTTGTTTATGGTCATCATCATATGTGTCAATAAGTTATGTCTGTGTATGTGTATTAGTGTATGTGTACGTATGTGTATGCTTGTGAGTGTATGTTTGTATGTGTATGTTTGTGAGTGTAAGCATCAAAATAAAAGAAGTCCCTTTCTCTGCCTCAGGTCATTGCTATAAATGGGATACCAAATAACATGGAATTAGCAATCTGAACAAATAACCATTTGTATGAGTGCAAGGATAATCTTGACAAAAATAGAAATGAAACAAACAGAAATATCGAAACTAGCGCGGCGTAAACATAAGAACGAAGCTTGTTGCTCGTTGGCAAAGCGTTTCAAAGAAGAACTTTCAAAACTTTGGTTTTTATTCACTAATAAAAATAAGTATGGATCTTTCAAAATAAAGAACGACTTAAATAACAATGCAAGCCTTACAAAAAATCCCAAGATAAGTTCAAGCAAAAGTTATCCAAAAGATTACGAAAACCCAAGATTAAAATTAAACGATGATACAATGTAAAACCCAATTTAAAAATAAAACCAATAAATATAGATGATATACTTTTGGAAGTCGAAACTTGCACAATCGAAATTTGTCTTAGGGTTTCTTTTTAGGGATACAACTAGCGAGAATTCTCAAAAAACAACAAAAAGACTTGTAACCAAAGATGGTGTTCTTGATATTATTGATGAAAAGAATGGTTTTGATCGTAAAAAAGAAATTGATCGTAAAAGAAAAGTGTTTGTTTGCTTTTGATTATCAGAGCTATTAGTAGTCTGAAGTCTAGAGCGTTTTTGCTTGTCCTTTCTGTGAGAACCTTGAGTTGCTTTATATAGGGGTGGTAAACCGCCTCTCCAGCGATATTTGATGTAAGTCAAATTAAGACCTACTACAAGAAAACAATCAATTTGCGACGAAATATTGCGAGAGAAACTTTCCCTCGCAATTTTGCAATGGATGTGCGAGGAATTTGCGAAGCGGGCCCACAATATAGCTAATCCCTCGCAATTTTGCGAGGGAATACTCCATCGCAAATTTGCGCGAGTTTTGCGACGAATCTGCTATGACGGTTATATCCCTAGCAAGTCTGTCGCAAATTTGCGAGGGATTAGCAACGCTCTGTTCCAGAGCAAAATTTGCGATGGATTTACGAGTAACTCTTGAGTTAGGTGAGCACATTTTAAATGAACGTAACTACTTTGTTGGTAGGTGAAAAATCCCTAGCAAAAGCATAGCAATTTTATAATTCCTAGCAATTCCCTTGCAAATATAGCTACAATTCCATAGCAAAAAAAATTCTGTCTTTAAATTATATTTTAATTAAGTTGTTTCATATGTTTATAACATTTAAACGTATTGATGGAAGACTAATAAACATATATATATACATATATATATATATATATATATATATATATAAATTTCAGGATATTCGATACGCAGATTCGTGAAGCATATCCTAGTTTAGAAGAAAAAGATTATGAAATTTACAATGAGAAAAATGGGTGTATATATCATTATCTAAAAGGTGAAACTTTTGAGAAGTAGGGGAGAGAATGAACTTTAAACATTCAAACAAGCATAAAAATTTCAAAATGATTCTAAAAATTATGATTATTATAATAAGTATTAAGAAAAGTAACTAAATGGAAAATGCCAACTAACAACATACTTTATCCCACAAGAAGAAATTAACAAATATTTTACAAAAAGAAAATGGCATAAGTGTATGATTGGAGTCCAACAAATTAGAAGGATCAAGATTAACTTCGTCCTTCTTATCTTTTTGGCGGACATTTTGCGACGAAATTGCAACATTTAAAAAACGTTTATCACCTACCTCTTTTATTCGTCGCTAATTCGTTGCAATTTTGCTATGAATAACTCCACGCAATTTCGACGCACATTTGCATCCATTTTGCGACGATTTAGACACTTTTTCACGAACTGGTCGCGATATCGTCGCACTTTAGCCTCGTAGTTGCGACGAATCAAAACCAAGCAAAATTGCATGGAATAAGCGAGGAATCATTATTCGTAGCTGATTCCACGTAAATTACCCGCAAAAGAGCGACGAAAATGGTTCCTCGCAATAGTTCCACGGAAATTACCTGTTTTCTTGTAGTAGAGCAAGTGCGTTTTCTTTCTTATCCTCGTTTGCGGGTGAGACGTGAAGTGTGGTTATCAGTCATTAAAGTTAATCCTAGAGGTCATATATCCGGATTAGTTGATGATATCGTGATGCAACAAGAAAGTGTTTGACACAAAGATAAGAAATCAAAAATTAAGCTAAAAAAAAACTCTAAAGACGTCATATACATCAATATTCATTCTTCAAACTCAATTTTTCTTACTATTTTTAATCTCCACTAAACCAACATTAAGTCATAAATCCACTATCAGCTGTTCATTATTTTCGAATAATTTAACTTTTGTACTTGATCAATTATTTTAATCTCCACTAAACCAACATTAAGTCATAAATGTGTGCTGGATAATCATGGGTCTCTCTATTTTTCTAGTCTGTAAAGTTTGATCGAAACTGACAGCATAGTAAAATAATTAAATCGAGATATAAAAATAACTTGTCTCATAGAGTAATAAAATCAAAAGTCTTTTTCTCCGTTTCTAACCTAGAGACGCCATCATCTTCTTCTTCTTCTTCTTCTTCTCCGATTCACTCTATAGCCAACCACCTCTCGAATGAATTGACTAACTAAACCTAATATCAGGAAGTTCCACCTCTCGAATGTAAACTCCTAGAATTAGACTAGCATTAATACCAGATTTGATATGTTCACATATATTCCTAGACCACCTTTCGAATGTATCTAGTAATTTCTGCCCACCTAAGATAGTTCCAGTAATAGATGACCTCTCGAATCTACCTATTATCCTATGATCAAATTCTAGTTAATTACTCTAGAATTAGCATTAAGAACAATCAAAGATGAAGAATTCTAAAGATATTATCCTAACAGGTTATTGATCTACTAATTCATCTAAATCTCTAATGAGAATCCCTAAATCTAACAAGCAAACTACTCAGACATGGAGATTGAAACAAACAACATGTTATAAATATAACGCATAAAGAAATTAAATAAAAGAGATGAGTTAAGAAAGATCTTCTCTGGAGGAGCTCTCTCCAATTATCTCCCAAAGGGTTCAAGCTCCAACGAATACAACAGAATAAGAGATCAGAGATCTCAGAGTACCCCGAGCTGTCTGGCAGAGTACCCCAAGCTGAACAGGAGGGTACCCCGAGCTGATTTGGAAGATACTCCGAGGCGTTAAGTTTGGCTCGGTCTCAAAGGAGGGTTGAAAACCGACCCCAACAATACTAATGCCTTTCAGGGTTTTTTTAAATCTTAATTTCATCCTTTATTTTGAGTTTTTAATGTATTTTGGAGTCTTTCCAAATTTTTTAGTCTTTAGAGTCTTTCAAGTCATTACTAAATAAACATGTGAAAAAATTAGAAATCAAAGCTAAAAAGGAAAATTGTCAAAGATTGGAGTCTTGTTTTTTTTTTTTTTGAATTGTATGTAAAATTATATTCAACTAAAAACCTTTTGTACAATGAATGTTTCAGTTTTTTTTTAAATTATTTGAAGAAATACATTGAGATCTAATATAGGGGTTTTAGACTTGTTGCCGAGCTTGTTTACGGAGATGGTCGATTGGAGAACCACAGCCTCAGGCCGTCATCGTCGCGATGGTCTTGCGCGTCTTTGGTTGAGCTTATACGGTTCCGAACATTCTTGTCAATGAGCTTGATAAGTCGAGCTTGGGGAGATTGTATTTCTCCGTGTCTTCTGTTAAGGCTGAAGCCAAAACAGAGACAAGAGATTTAGAAATGGAGGTAGAGGAGAAAAAAATAGGTAGAAGAGAAGAGAAGAGTTTAGAGAAGGAAGTTGTTCTTGATTTCATTCGATAAAATCCCTAGAAATGGGTACTGTTCCCTTAAATACATTTGACAGATAATGTAATAAGAAACGACATCGTTGAGATTATTTAGGTTACAAGCGAACCCTCTCTCTCAAATAGAGGTTCTTCCATACTTCATCTCCAAAACAGACTCTTAGCCACTTTTCCCTTCCTTCTTCTGCGACCAAACACGAGCCTTTCTCCCCTTTGACCTGGCCTTCTTCCTCGTGAATGTGATAGGTGCTTGCAACCTATCAATACTCCCCCGTAATGAAATAAACTTGTCCTCAAGGTTACATCCTGGAAACTGACTCAGCAAAACAGACAGTGGTTCCCAAGTTGATTCAAAAGGAGGCAACCCTTTCCATTGTACCCTTACCTCTGTCTCACCTTTCTCTGACCGTCGGCAGTCCAGCAACTCCTCTGGTTCTGTATCCCACTCCAAGGACTGTGACAGAATAGGCGAGATGTCTTGGGCCATCTTAGTGGTTGGTAAAGCTGCCTTTAATTGGGACACATGAAACTGATGGAAGACTGGGTGGATTCTGCTTCCCAGGGGTAACTCCAGCTTATACGCCACCTGCCAATGCGAGCAATAACTTGGTAAGGGCCAAAATACCTTTGTGAGAGCTTCTCATTTCTCCTTCTAGCAACCGACACTTGACGGTAAGGGCGCAGCTTCAAATGCACTTTGTCTCCCACAACAAATTCTACCTCTCTCCTGTGATTTTTAGCTTCTTTCTGCATTTTAGCCTGAGCAACCTCCAAGTTCTCCCTCAACTCAACCAATAGACTGTCTCTATCCTTCAACAGCTCCTCCACATTAGCATTGGTAGTTGGAATATCAACATATCTCAACAGTTTGGGTTGCTGCCTACCATAAACAACAAATAAAGGTATGTTTTGGATAGAAGAGTGGTAAGAGGTGTTACACCAATATTCTGCCCAGGGCAGCCATTGAGCCCACTTGGTTGGTTTCCTGCTGGTGAAACATCTCAGATATGTCTCCAGGCAGCGGTTCACTACCTCTGTCTGCCCATCGGTCTGGGGATAGTATGTTGAACTCCTGTGCAAAGCAACATCCTACAGTTTAAATAATTATGTCCAAAAGTGACTGAGAAATACCTTATCTCGATCGGATACCACAGTCTCCCGAAACCCATGCAACCTTACTACCTCTCTGATGTATGCTTCAGCAACTATCTTCGCAGTGAAAGGATGTTTTAGGGGAATGAAATGGCTGTATTTGCTTAGTCTATCAACCACTACCAAAATAGAGTTAAACCTTTTAGAAGAGGGTAGACCTTCTACAAAATCCATACTTACATTTGTCCAAACCTGTTGTCGTATTGGTAGAGAAGACAAGAGTCCTGCGGGTGAAGTAGTGGCATACTTGTTCTCTTGACACTCTTGGCAGTGGGTAATGAACTTTATCACATCTTTTCTCATTTCCCTCCAGTAGACCTCCTGTAGCAGCATCTTATACGTTTTCAAAGCACCTTCATGCCCTCCAATGACACTAGAGTGGAATTGCTCCAATAGCTTAGGTATCATGGGTGAGTTTGCATGGATCATGATCCTTCCATCCTAGTATAATAACCCCTACTCCAGCTTGTAACCATTTTGGTCCTCGACTCCTCGTCTCCTTTTTCCAACTTGAGGATCAGTGGCCCATAGCAAGGATCAACTCTTATCTGCTCCCTGATCTCCTCCTTACTCAGGGACAGTGGTGCTATCAAGGTGATCTGTTTTAGCTCCTCTAGAGGTGGTTTCCTAGACAAAGCATCCGCTACCCTGTTTTGTACCCCAGGTTTGTACTCAATCTTGTAGTTCAGTCCCAACAGTTTAGCAACCCACCTTTGTTGAACCGTTAACACTGATTTTTGCTCCAAAAGGTGCCTCAATCTTCTCTGATCCGTCCTTATGATGAACTGCTGTCCTGTGAGGTAGTGCTTCCACTTTGATACTGCCTTCACTATGGCTAGCAGCTCACGCTCATACACTGACTTGATCCTCCCTTTAGATGAAAAAGCTTGACTATAGAATGCAATGGGTCGCTTCCCTTGAGACAGAACTGCACCTATCCCAGCTCCGGATGCATTAGTCTCTATGGTGAAAGGCTGGTGAAAATCTTGTAATGCCAGCACGGGTAGGCTAGTCACTGCTGTTTTCAAAGCTTCAAAGGCTACCTCTGCTTGTCTGACCATTTGAAACCATTCTTCTACAGAAGTTCTATAAGTGGCCTGGCAATCTGACCATAGTTCCTCACAAACTTCTTGTAGTAACCTGTCAAACCCAAGAAGCCTCTCAACTCTATGACTGTTTTGGGCACATGCCACTTCAACATGGCAGATACCTTTTCTGGATCAGCTACCCCTTCTTCTGATATGACATGCCCCAAGTAAGATACCTTCTCCAGCCCAAAAGAGCATTTCTTCGCATTCACATAGAACTGATTGCGGCTCAAAAGCTGTAGGGCCTCTTCGAAATGCTTTAGGTGAGACTACAGATCCGGGTTGTAGATTAGCACATCATCGAAAAACACCAACACAAATCTTTTGAGATGAGGACGGAATAGGTCATTCATCACACTTTGGAATGTTGAGGGAGCATTTGTGAGGCCAAATGTCATCACAAGGAACTCATAATGCCCCTGGTGCGTTCTGAAAGTTGTCTTCTCCACATCACAGCTCTTCACTCTTATTTGATAAAACCTTGATTTCAAATCCAGCTTAGAAAATACCCTTGCTTCCTTTAGCTCATCTAGCAATTCTTCTATGACCGGGACTAGGTATCGATCTGGTATGGTAATTTGGTTCAGGGCCCTGTAGTCCACGCAAAACCTCCATCTTCCAACCTTTTTCTTCACCAGCAGCACAGGACTGGAGTACGGACTGATACTGGGCTGTATGACTCTGGCCTTCAGCATCTCTTGTACCAATTTCTCGATCTCATTCTTCTGCAGAAAGGAGTACCTATATGGACGGCAGTTAATAGGTGGGGTACCTTCTTGCAGTGTTATAGCATGCTCTCTGTTCCTTGTTGGTGGTAAGCCCTTAGACACCTCAAACACCTTCCCATACTTCTTTACCACAGCCTGAACCTCCGTTTCATAAACTCCCTTATTTTGGTCACCTTTCTTTTCAAAGAGAGCAGTGAGCTCCAACAAGTACACCTCTCATTTCCTTTTAACTACTCTCTCCATTGAATGTAAGGATATAGGACCTTTGCTTAGGGCTGGATCTCCAGTTATAGTGACCCACGGAGCTCCAATCTTCTAACTCAGCTTCATCAGCTCCCAGTTGACCCTTGTATCTCCCAATATGGCCAGCCAAGAATACCCCATAACCACATCCGTGCTCTCCTACATCAAACACAAGGAAGTCCTCCATGATCTCAACCCCTTGTACTTTTAGAATAACTCCCTCTTCTGATCTCACCCCAAGCTACTACTACTCCAAATCCTCTATTCTCAGTCACTGGTAATTGCAGCTCTTGAACCACCTTTGAAGAAACAAAGTTGCGAGTGGACCCAGAGTCCACCAGTACAATCACCTCCCTATCACCAATCTTTCCCAGTATTTTCATTGATTTCTCACCTGTCAGACCAGCCATGGAGTGTAGTTCCAGACCCACCAAATCTTCTTTTTCATCAGTGGCTTCTACCATCTCCTGCTGCTCATTAGAGCCCTCGCCTCCTATAGCTTCCGACACATTCTCCTCATCAACTTCCATACACTTCAACTTCTGTTTGCATCTATGGCCAGGGAACCATTTATCTCCGTAGAAGCGACAAGGATTTCGGTCCTCCGCTTAGTGGTTTCCTCGCTGTACCCGTATCATTTCCCTTGAAAAATCCCGGAGTAGGACTCTTATAAGTAGTAACATACGGCGAGCTGTAAGACGGGTTAGAGAAGGACCTAGCTTGATACCCATCTTTCTCCTTATCATGTGACTCAATGAGTCTAGCTATCTCCACCATATCATATATATCCTTCGGTCTACACAGCACCACCTGGTCTCGAAGCTTCTTCTTTAAACCCCCTGAGGAAAGCAGACTCGAGCATCGCATCAGAGACTTGTGGAAGCTCCACTGTCAGCTCCTCAAAGCTCTCTCCATATCATCCACTGTCCCATTTTCTGTGATACCCAACAACAGATCCAGAGCCGTGTTACCCCTACACGGTTTGAACCATAAGAGAAATCTCTCCTGGAACTCGGGCCAGCTGGTAAACTTCTCGCGAAACTTGGCCTGCCTCCACCAACGAATCGCATTCCCCCTGAGGCAAGACAAAGCTTCCTCTAGCTGGTAAACTTCTCTCGAAGGAAGTTGTTCTTGATTTCATTCGATAAAATCCCTAGAAATGGGTATTGTTCCCTTAAATACATTTAACAGATAATGTGATAAGAAACGATAGCGTTGAGATTATTTAGGTTATAAGCGAACCCTCTCTCTCAAATACAGGTTCTTCCATACTTCATCTCCAAAATAGACTCTTAGCCACTTTTCCCTTCCTTCTTCTGCGACCAAACACGAGCCTTTCTCCCCTTTGACCTGGCCTTCTTCCTCATGAATGTGATAGCAAGCACCTATCACCTATCATCTTCGTGCATTCCTCTCACGTCATATGTGATAGAGGGTGGCTTGGAACACATACCTAATCAAAAAGAGACGTAGTTGAGGGATAGTGTGGACATTGAGCAAAGCGAGCAGTTGGTTCCAATCTGTGGAGAAGTCAACATTGAGAAGACGCTGGGCTAAATCCTTCCAAATTTCAGCAGCATATGAACAAGAGAAAAACAAATGGTCTCTTGTCTCCTCAAAGTTTTCACAAAGAACACATTCTGTTCGTTGTCCCGAGCTCTAATTTTTGTTCGATCTCTAGTTAATAATCCGTTATGAATAGCAAGCCATTCTAAGAATGCGTACTTTGGAGTTGAGTAAGAGAACAGTACCCCTTTGTACCATTCTACTCTCAGGCTCGAGTTTCTGATATTGTTCCAAGTGTGCTCTGTCATATAGTTTTTGCTGAATTTACTCCATGAGATCTGCCATAGTAGAATATCTTTTTCTTCTACTACTCTAGCTCGTTCACGAATGGCCTGAATCTGTGTTTCGATATCATTTAACAAGAACACTGATTCGATGCCTTCCTAGTCCGACGTGGTTGCAGCACTTCGCCAATAGTTGCTTCAAGAGTTATGCCCATATCAATGACTCCTCTACGACCTGTCACATAAATGAGCCTGCCCCTTAGAGACCATATATCGTACCAAAATGATGTTGAACTGCCATTTCAAATTTCCACCTTGTGCATTATTTTAGCAGCCTCTCTGTATTTGAGTAATTTTTTTCCACACCCAGGATCATGCATTAGAGCTTCCTTTAACCAACCAGAATGACCCTTTTCGTATGAGATATTTCCAAATTCAAGAAACCCACAAAGATGGCTGCATCGAAACTATTCTCCAAATCAACTTCAGGCAACTAACCTTGTTAGCTTCAAGGAGTCAAGGAGTGATTTTATTCCCAGCCCTCCTTCTTGGTTAGGTTTGCAAATCGTTGTCCAAACTATCTTTGATTTCTAGGGGTTAAGATCAGGCCACAAGACCACAAGAAACCCGCACACATTTTCTCAATCTCTTTTATACAACCAGCTGGTAGTAGATAAGCAGATATCCAAGGTTGATGAAAGCTAGACGGCATGCACAGGAGAGTGCTCGAACTGTCCATGAATCTATCTTTGATCTTATTTTCTCTATGAGGGGAGCATAATCTGACATAGCCATCCGTTTGGTTAAGAGTGGTAAGCCCAAGTATCTTACTAGAAGTTGCCTTGTTGCGAATGGGAAGCTAGAGGTAATTTGTTCTTTGTTTTAATCTGAAAATCCGGCGAGATAAAGTGTAGATTTCTCTAAACTGATTCTCAACCCCGATATGCCTGCAAACTCTTGGAATATTTGAATGATGCCTTCTATTGATCTCTTATGTCCATCCACAAATACCATGAGATCATCGGCGAAGCATAGGTGAGTTAAGCCAATGTCTTTGATGACCTTCTCGCTGATTTATCCACCATAATCAGTATCGGTCTGATAGAAAGAGAGGACGGCGACCTTGGACCTGTATACGGATTTCATTGGCGACGCTTTGGTACCTAAGTCAGTAACATTTCAATGCATATGTTGGCTTTTATTCTCTATTTGGATGGATTTGTTTTGGTGAAACATCTTTCTCTTGTTTTTCAAGTACACAGATATGCATGCTGATTATACTCGTCAAGGATTTGATCAACTCTTATATGTACTCGACAAAATCAAGAACAATCCTGATGATCGGCGTATTATAATGTCAGCGTGGAATCCTTCTGATCTCAAGTTGATTGCACTTCCTCCATGCAATATGTTTGCACAGGTAATTGCACTTTACTTTCAAATCCTTTCGTTTACAACTACAATGAGTTTGATTTATTTTTCTTCTTTTTTATCGTAGTTCTATGTGGCATAAGGGGAACTCTCATGTCAAATGTATCAGTGTTCAGCGGATATGGTTCTTGGTGTGACGTTTAACATTTCTTCATACTCTCTTCTTACTTGAATGCTGGCTCACGTGAGTGATCTTGTTCCTGGTGATTTTATCCATGCTAATGGGGCCTTTGCAAGAGCGACTTCTGAACCCACCAAAACATTTTCCTGTAAGTATCGCTTCCAATGATCATCGCCGAATGCATATTCACCTATCCCTGTGTTTTTGTTTGTTGTCATGCTACTGCAGGTTTTGAAAATAAACCCGGAGAAGAAACAAATCGATTCTTTTGTGGCTGCTGACTTTGACCTCACAGGATATGATCCCCAAAAGAAGATAGAGATGAAAATGGCGGTTTAGTGCTCATCTATTACTAGGATATGACCAAAAGGAGACTACCGGCAAATTGATTGTGTTGATTCCGACGACACAAAGCTTCTTTTTATTCTGTATACTGGGGGATGTAAAATTTAAGATTGAATCAGATAAATGACCCTTAGTGTCTCGACCTATACATATATCCTTTTGTGGCTGATAACTTGTCACTATACATGTTTTTGAATCCTCTAGTTCCACAGGGTTCGAGAGCGATTTAGGAGTCTATACTTCATTACCATACTGTTTTCTTAATTTGAGTTTCCTATTTGAACTATTGAATGAGAACTTGGTTGATTTTGGCCAACTTATGCTTTTTTTGTTTTTAAGTTTGTCTACTACATAAATAATCTTTGTATATACACGTGATTGTTGTCGTGTTATAATTGTCATGGTATACAACTATAACTGTAATTTCATATGCTTGTTTTTAAAGTAATTGATTATACAAGACTTTCTAAGATGGAGAAACAAACAAAACGTGTGGATTATGCAAAGTAACTAACTTTTGTGTGATGCAGAATGTAATAGCCATAAGTCGGTAATCTGTTGTTTAAACTTGAAGGCTTGAGGCCCAAGAAAAATATAAACAAGTCGGTTTATATTAAAGAAGATTCTAGAATTTGTTTAGGAGTTATCTAACCTAATCCTAGTGTGATTAGGATTTGTAGAATGTTATAAATAGAGGTGCCAAGGTTGTGGGTAACCCTATGTGAGAGTTTTTGAGAGAACAAGAGGTTTGTGTAGGTTTATAAGTTTTTGAGTAAGTTTTCTTAAACATAATAAAGAGGAGAGTCTTTGTTAAACAAGCCTTGTGTTCTATTAGTTTTGATCAATAATTGGTATCAGAGCGATATTGATTCAGAACTACGAAAGTCTGTGAAGAGACATTGTTGGTAAAGTTCTTGAGCTCGAAGAACAAAACATGGCAGAGTTGGTTCCCGTAACCAAGCCAAAGGAAACTGGTTCATCATCGATCCAGTGTCCCATGCTCAATACCACAAACTATACCGTGTGGACCATGAGAATGAAACCGATGCTCAGGGTAAACAAAGTATGGGAGGCTATTGAACCAGGGACAACCGATGAGGATAAGAACGATATGGCAAAAGGTCTTCTTTTCCAATTGATACCAGAGTCATTAATTCTGCAAGTAGGTGAGTTTGAAACTGCGAAGGAAGCATGGGAAGCTATCAAAGCTAGGCATGTAGGAGCTGACAGAGTAAAAGAAGCCTGACTTCAAATCCTAACAGCTGAATTTGATCGAATCAAGATGAAAGGAACTGATTCAATTGATGAGTTTGTAGGAAAACTTTCAGAGATTTCTACTAAATCTGAAATTGAAGAAATCAAACTTGTTAAGAAATTTCTTAAGTGCCTTCCAAGAAAAAGATACATACATATTGTAGCTTCGCTTGAACAAGTTCTTGATCTCAAGAAAACAAGCTTTGAAGATATTGTAGGTAGACTTAAGTTGTATGAGGAATGAGTCTGTGACGAGGACGAAGAACAGTCGAATGATCAGGGAAAACTCATGTATGCAAATTTTGAAACACAACAAACACAATCATATCAAGGAAGCTATGGAGGTGGAAGAGGTAGAGGACGATATTCACAAACAGGGAGAGGACGTGGTCGCTTCTCTGGTTTTCAAAACGGAGGCAGAGGACAAGAAAGAGATAGATCAAAAGTGATTTGTTATCGATGTGACAAGGTAGGACACTTTGCTTCAAATTGTCCGGATAGATTGCTTAAACTACAAGAAGCACAAGAACAGAAAGATGATGAAACTCATGAAGCACAAGAGTTAATGATGCATGTGGTAGTTTATCTAAATGAAAAGAATGTAAAACCTATCAATTTTGAAACTCAAAGTGATGAGAATAACGTTTGGTACCTTGATAATGGAGCAAGCAATCACATGTCCGGGAACAGAGAATATTTCTCAAAAATTGATGAAACAGTAATAGGCAAAGTAAGATTTGGTGATGACACACGCATTGACATAAAGGGTAAAGGCTCTGTTTTGTTCATAAGTAAGAACAAAGAAAAGAAAATCTTGGCAGATGTATACTATATACTAGATCTAAAATCCAATATCATCAGCCTTGGCCAAGCAACAGAGTCTGGTTGTGATGTCAGAATGAAAGATGACTATCTTACTGTTCATGATAAAGATAGAAAGCTTCTAGTAAAAACAAAGAGGTCAAAAAATAGGTTGTACAAAGTCCTCATGGAACTTGAGCCTGCAAAATGCCTGCAACTTATGGAGATTAGTGAATCAAGAAGGTGGCATGCGAGATTAGGACATATAGGCTGTCAAAGGATGGAAACAATGTTCAAGAAGGAACTTGTTACAGGCTTACCTACGATGAAGATTGAAAAAGAAACATGTTCTTCGTGTCTACTTGGAAAACAAGTGAGAAAAGAGTTCCCTCAAGCAACCATGTTTCGAGCTGAGAAACGACTAGAACTCATACATGGAGATCTTTGTGGTCCTATTACACCTTCCACAACAGCAAAGAATAGGTGTGTGTTCGTGCTAATTGATGATCATTCCAGGTACATGTGGTCTATACTTTTAAAAGAGAAAAGTGAAGCGTTTGAAAAGTTCAAGAAGTTTAAGATGCTAGTTGAGCAAGAAACAGGAGCTTCTATTAAAACGTTTAGGACTGATAAAGGAGGTGAATTTGTATCCCATGAGTTTCAAAGTTTTTGTGACAAAGCAGGTATACAAAGACATCTCACTGCACCTTATTCTCCACAACAAAATGGAGATGTGGAAAGAAGAAATAGGATCCTTATGGAAATGACCAGGAGCATATTGAAACACATGAACATGCCAAACTACCTATGGGGAGAAGCTGTAAGACACTCTACATACTTGATAAATCGGGTTGGAACAAGAGTATTGAATATACAGACTCCATACGAAGCTTACAAAGGAAGAAAGCCAAATATAGAAATTTGTGAATATTTGGATGCTTAGGTTATGCAAAAACTGATGGAGCTCACCTTAAGAAGTTAGATGACCGCTCAAAAGCTTTAGTTCACTTAGGAACAAAGCCGGGAACAAAAGCTTATAGACTACTAGACCCTTCAAATCGGAAAATTGTGGTTAGTAGAGATGTAGTGTTTGACGAAAGCAAAAGCTGGAAATGGAGTCATATAGAGAGAGATTCAGGAGAAAGCTTTAGTACATTTAAGCTTAGTATAGGAGAGTTTGGTAATAATGGATTAAGAGAAGATCAAGGTAGAGTAGAACAAAGTGTTGAAAGGGAAAACAACACTACAGAGGAAACAAACCATGAATCAGAAAATGAAACTGGTGAGGAAAATCATAATGATTCCACTGAAGGTGAAACAGAGGAAACAGAGGATATCGAGGATCAAGAACAGAATCAAAATCCGAAGCATACTCATGCTCCACCAGTTTTAAGAGCCTCACAAAGACAAGTCACAAGGCCAAAATATCTGAATGACTACATACTGCTTGCAGAATTCGAAAGTGAGAGACTTTTAATGGCTATAAATGATGAACCTTGGGATTATCAGGAGGCAAAAGATTCTATTGAATGGAAGGAAGCATGTGAGGATGAGATTTCCTCCATTACAAAGAACAACACATGGAATTTAGTTGACTTACCTGCAGGAGCAAAGCCTATAGGAGTAAAATGGGTTTTCAAAATAAAGAGAAACTCAGATGGAAGCATAAACAAGTATAAGGCAAGACTTGTTGCAAAAGGGTATGTACAAAAACATGGGATAGACTTTGATGAGGTTTTTGCTTCAGTGGCTCGTATAGAAACAATTCGGCTTATTGTAGCATTAGCAGCATCAAACGGGTGGGAAGTGCATCACCTAGATGTAAAAACTGCATTTTTACATGGAGAACTAAAAGAAGTAGTGTTTGTGACTCAGCCTGAGGGATTTGTGAAATCAGGAAGTGAAGACAAGGTCTATAGACTAAACAAAGCACTTTATGGATTGAGACAAGCACCTAGAGCCTGGAACATCAAACTCAACAAGATTCTCAAAGACTTGAAATTTTGAAAAATGCTCAAAGGAACCATCATTGTATCAGAAACAAGAAAAGGAACATCACCTACTAGTAGCTATCTATGTGGATGATTTGCTCGTTACAGGTTCAAGTCTAAGTCAGATTAAAGAATTCAAAGAAAGGATGGCTTCAAAGTTTGAGATGAGTGATCTCGGCTTACTGACATATTACCTTGGTATTGAGGTTATTCAACATAGCGGAGGCATCGTTCTAAAACAAGAAAGATATGCTGAGAGAATTCTAGAAGAAGCAAAGATGAAAGAATGCAATGTTGTGCATTCACCAATGGATTCAGGATTAAAATTGTCTAAAGCCGAGAAAGAAAAGAATGTCAATGAAAAGGAGTTTAGAAGAAACATAGGGTGTCTGAGATATTTACTACATACTCGTCCATATCTCTCTTTCTGTGTTGGAATACTAAGCAGGTATATGCAAGAACCAAAGGAGTCACACGGAAATGCACTGAAACAGGTTTTAAGGTACTTAAAGGGAACTACCAAGTTTGGTCTCTCTTTTACCCGGGGTTCAAAACAGGGCTTAGTTGGTTACAGTGACAGTAGTCACAATGTAGATGAGGATGATGGTAGGAGTACCACTGGACATATCTTCTATCTTGGTAGTTGTCCAATTACGTGGTGTACTAAGAAGCAAGAAACAGTAGCATTGTCCTCTTGCGAAGCTGAGTTCATGGCACCTAATGAAGCTGCAAAACAAGCCATATGGCTTCAAGAACTTCTAGGAGAAGTTACTGGTAAGATTTGTGAGAAAGTGACACTCCTCATTGACAATAAATCTGCAATAGCTTTGGCTAAAAACCCAGTTTTCCATGGAAGAAGCAAGCATATACACAAAAGGTATCATTTTATCCGAGAATGTGTTGAGAATGAGCTTATAGATGTAGAACATGTTCCAGGGGATGAACAGAAAGCTTATATATTGACTAAAGCGCTTGGACGGATTAAATTCAGAGAAATGAGAGAGCTTATAGGTGTTCAAGTTGTAGAGAATGAAGACATCAAGTTTAAGGGGGTGAATGTTGTTTAAACTTGAAGGCTTGAGGCCCAAGAAAAATATAAACAAGTCGGTTTATATTAAAGAAGATTCTAGAGTTTGGTTAGGAGTTATCTAACCTAATCCTAGTGTGATTAGGATTTGTAGAATGTTATAAATAGAGGTGCCAAGGTTGTGGCTAACCCTATGTGAGAGTTTTTGAGAGAACAAGAGGTTTGTGTAGGTTTAAGTTTTTGAGTAAGGTTTTCTTAAACATAATAAAGAGAAGAGTCTTTGTTAAACAAGCCTTGTGTTCTATTAGTTTTGATCAATATAATCGACGAATACTACACTATATACTTGTGCGTTGAGGGCATAAGTCGATAATCGACAAATACTACAAAATATTAGCCCTACGAGTTCGGTTAACCGAACCAAGCCAATTATTTCTGTTCTCGGTTTTTTCGTATATCAGACAATTCTAACGAAACTAATTGAATAAATAAACGGTTCGGTTCGATTCGGTTCTCATTTCGGTTAATGGAATTCTACCCAATTGAACTGATTTTTTGGGTTTTTTTTTCCGGTTAAAAGCGGGTAAAACCGGTTAAATAAGGTAAAATCGGATAATTCGGTTTGGATATATAATTATTTTTTTTTGACTCGGTATGTTTTTGGTTTTTAAAAAGGGTCAACTGATCGGTTCGGCGAACTGAGAACTGTAAACCGAACATGATTCAAAATTCTGCTGAATTAAACTGATTGCTAAACCAATTTTAAACCAAAAAACAGAAAAATCCGGTTTGGTTCGGACATAAACCGCAGGCCTACAACACGTAGTCGGTTTTATATGTGTCTGAAAGAAAAGTCACTTTTGCTAGCTAATAAATGATGCAGTTGGTATAAAACTAAAAATGTAATTCTCTATGCTTGAGTTTGTAGCTGTTGATGACACAAAAGTTTATACGGATGAAGTATTCTCCAGCTTTTAGAAGTATGTCACAAACACAAGAACTATTCTAGCTATCTCTAAAATCCGGTTATCAATCTATGAAGTGAATGATGTTCATTTACTACAGCACAACGTGCAGATTTTGTAAAGGGCATAAACGTGAAACGTTTTTACGTTTTTGTAATGGTTGAGAAACTCATTTTTACGTTAAACGTGAAAATAACTTTTTTGTAAAGTACCTAACTAAAGTAACCAATTTTTTTGTGATGTAGAAATTAAGAGCAATAGGCGATAATCCACGGAAGCTACACTATACACTTTGAGCCTCTGTGATTCTCTCTTATCTTCTATTTTGTTTCTTTCTATATGTGTCCACATTTTTCTTTCACACTTTAACCTTATAAATACCCCCTGAGAGTTGGTTGGTTTCAACAAGATCAAGCAAGACCTAAACTAAGATATGGCTAAGGAAATGGTGACGCTTACTTTCATTTTCGCAATTGTACCATATCAAACTTGTTAACTTAGAAACATATTTCTTATTCTACATATTTCATATTGATTAATTTCTTATATGTGATAAAACATATCTACACATTAGCGATAGAGACATTCACAATATGTAGCACATGACTATAAGATACACGATATATTTCAATATATGTCATGGTTATAACATTCACTATACATTTGGGTCCATGTAATCAAAGCTGAGATCGTCGAGAAGCGCAACTTTAAGCCTCTATCCGAGGGTGAAATTGTTTTGGCTACAAATGAGGATGAGCAGGCGCCAGCTAGACGATATGGTCCATGGATCCGGCAGCCCATCTTCTCATTTTCAGGTAACTAGAGCTTGGTAACGTGTGCACAAGATCTCATTTATTGAATTTATTGAAAAATGCCTGACCACATATTCATATTTTTGTTCTTTTCTTTTCTGGGTGTAAGATGAAGGGTATTGCAGTCAAGAAAACCCTGCAATATCATGTGATGATTGCGACCAGTACTGTAAGAGGGGATATAGGCCTTATGGTCGTTGTGTGGGAGTATATGGATTCCGTACGTGCACATGTTATTTTAAGTGTTCGCCTTGGTGAAGGTCGCTAGCTAGCTTGTATATGGTCATCATCACTTTTATCAAAAACATTATGTATGTTTGTATGTGTAAGTAAATTATGTATGTTTGTCTGCGTATGTGTGTACCTATCACCTATGTATGCATCAGAATAAAAGAAATACCTCTTCGTATATATGAACTGATCGATCAATGCTCACAAAATAGACGTTTACATTAGTTAAAAACTTAAAATGACAAATATTTGGACGAAAGAAATCGGATGGGGGCTTTGGCTATCGAAATCTGGAAGATTTTAATACTACATTATTGGCAAAAAAAATTATTGCGGGTAATGAAGACTCTAGATTCATTTTTTGCTTAAAGTGTTTAAGAGTCGGCATCATAAAAAAAATATGATCTGTTAGATCCGATCAAATCCTACTTGCCATTTAATGGAAGGAGGTGTATTAAATCGGCTAGATTTTTGGCTAAAGAAAAACTAACCAAAAGAGTGGGTTCGAGATGTTCTTAATTTGTATGAAATACTCCTTAGCTATATGCTCAACGTCCGAAACGAGCAACATGTAAGGGACCTAATTATTACCTCTCCCTTATGGTTAATCATCTGGTTATACCGATGACACATACTTGGAATATTAAGCTAATCAATACTACTATAATCGATCCCTCACCCTCATACCTTTCTAAAGAGCCTGCCTCCATATAACTTTTGTTTATAAACAGATGTATATTTGCCAGAAAAAAAAAACATAAAGAGTAAGATTGAGACCAACGTTGTGTTGGTCCAGTGGTAAATCTTCCAAGTGAAGGTACTGGGTTTGACGCCCGTTGGAAGGGATCTCTTCTCCAAAGGAGATGAATTTGACCTGGTGTGGGTCTCGCCTCTGGGAGATGTAGGGCTTTCGGACTTGAATTTCCGGGTATTCAAAAAAAAAAAAAAAAAAAGATTGAGGTCTTTGAAGTAGTCTAGTCTTTAGCTAAAGAGTAAGATTGAGGTCTGATGCCTCCAAAATCCAAAATTCCCAAGTCATTGAAGACTTGCTAAACCTAATTGATGCATTGAATAGATAGGCTATGTCTAGAGATATTGTTCTCTGAAAGAAGAAACAAAAAAAAAACTAAGAAAGTGAATGAGAACTTAGTTGATTTGGTCAAATAATGGATGGAGAATTTATGGGACTTTGAGTTATTTTGGTTCTAGATACAGCACTATTCGCTGATAAATACATGTGATTAATGTTGTTGTACTCTAATTGGTATATAATTGGTTATCTACAATAGACCCAACGTGCAGATTTTGTATAGTACCTAACTAAAGTAACCAATTTTTTTGTGATGTAGAAATTAAGAGCAATAAGGGACAATCCACGGAAGCTACACTTGTAGCCTCTGTGATTCTTTCTTATCTTCTATTTTGTTTTTTTTCTCTATGTGTCCACATTTTTCTTTCACACTTTAACATTATAAGTACCCTCCGAGAGTTGCTTGGTTTCAACAAGATCAAGCAAGACCTAAACTAAGATATGGCTAAGGAAATGGTGACGCTAGCTTTCATTTTCGCAATTGTTTTCAGTGCTTTCTCTCCAACAATAGGTACCATATCAAACTCGTTAACATCTACATATTTCATACTGATTAATTTCTTATATATGTTTCTCATTAACGGTGATAAAACATATCTACACATTAGATCGAGATAACTAGAGATATTCACAATATGTAGCACAAGACTATAAGATACACGATATTTTTCAATATATGTCATTGCCATAAAATTGACTATACATTTGGGTTCATGTAATCAAAGCTGAGATAGTCGAGAAGAACAACTTTTAGCCTCTTTCGGATGGTGAAATTGTTTTGGTTACAAATGAGGATGAGCAGGCGCCACCTAGACGATATGGTCCGTGGATCCGGCAGCCCATCTTCTCATTTTCAGGTAATTAGAGCTTGGCAACATGTGTACACACGCGATCTCATGTATTATAAAATGCCTAACCACATATATATTCACATTTTTGTTATTTTCTTCCTTGGGTTTAAGGTAATACGATTTGCAATCGATGGAACTCTGGTGTATCATGTGCTAATTGCGATAGGTACTGTAAGCAGGCATACCCCTGGCCTAATGCTTATGGTCGTTGCGAGGGATTCATATCTAAGACGTGCCACTGTTATTATGACTGTCCGATCCTTACTGAGCCTTGGTAAAGGTCGTTTGTATATGATCATCTTCATAATTATCATAAAATTATGTATGTTTGCATGTGTTTGTGTACGTATGCATGCATCAAAATAAAAGAACTTTTTTTCGTATGACCTGATTAATGCCCTTCGGTCGAATACAATTTTATAGTTATTGCAATGAATGATTACCAAATAACATGAAAACTAGCAATCCCTAATCTCACTTGGTGAAGTTGTAACATCCCTAATCTCAGTTGATGGGCTATTAAACTCAAGTGATGGAAAAATATTAAAACGGCAAAGGTTTCGGTCGTGTATAACTCGTATTAGTATACATGTATGTACATAATTTAAGTTCCATAAAAATTTATATCATCCATTTTTCTTGAGTTTGCAAGTAAATTTAGATAAATACTCGTGAGTATTTGCATAGCTTGGATGATATGAGTGAGTGTGTCTAAAAAGGTTTGGTTTGAGGAAACATTACATCGTGTCTCATTAACTCAAACGAACACAATTAGCTCACTTCCCAACACAGATCTCCAATCTCTAATTAGTCTTTCGAACTTCTTACACAGCAAAAATCGTTGTCTATTACTTCCGATTTATCTAGTGGAACCTGAATATCCAAATTATTTATATATTTTTGGAGACTTGGGTTTAAATTTCGGTTATTTTGCTAGATTTTGGGTATAATCGGATACAAAATAATTGAAAAATATAAAAATATTTTGGGTATTCTGTTAAACTTCAATAACCGGTTATCAGCTCTAATATCCGGTCGGGGAAATCTCGAGTAAGCGGGTACTTGTTCGGGTACCAGATTAAGAAACACGTATCCACCGACTCAGTAACCGTAACGGTCGACTAACATCCGTTAACTACGATTTCGAATTAGGCACTAAATATAAAGTTTGGGTATGTAATTTAAATTTTTTTGGAATATGGGTTGGAATTAACTTTACGTGTTTGTCCAGGTTGAAAAACACATTTTGCGGATTATACGAATATAAAAATACTATTTTCCCGAAAAAAACCCAGAAAATCCTTTTACTTTAGACTTCGATTATCTATATAGTACAAAATAATATACGGTATAATCCGCGAATAACAAATAGGCTTGGGCATTCGGATATTCGGGTCGGATTCGGACCGGATTTTTCGGGTTTAGAAAATTAAGATCCGTTCGGGTATTTAAAACTTCGGGTTCGGATCGGGTTTTTCGGATTCGGATTCAAATTTACTCAAAGTATATAAATATTAAAAAAATTGTATCCGATTCTATGCAATAATACTAAAAAATCTATAAAACCCAAGGGATTAAATCTGCTCCCTTCTTCCATTGTATTTGTAGCGCCGCTTCTCTCTGTTTTTCGTATGAATGATAAATCTAAAAAATGGTTTTATCTGCTGATTCCAGGCACCAAAGAAGGACAAAGTTCCACCACCATCTTCTAAACCCGCCAAATCAGGTGGCGGCAAGCAGAAAAAGAAGGTCCTTTTTCCTTCAAATCACATCATTTTTCATGATCCGTAAATTGCTCGGACTTGGTTAGTTGGTTTCTATCCAACTCTGGTGGGTTTTGTTTTGTTTACGTTTCTTGATTTCAACAGAAGTGGAGCAAAGGAAAGCAAAAGGAGAAGGTGAACAACATGGTTCTGTTTGATCAAGCAACTTATGACAAGCTTATGTCTGAAGCTCCCAAGTTTAAATTGATCACTCCTATTCTCTCTGACCGTCTTCGGGTAAACTAACTCTATCTCCACTCTTTAAAGTTTCAAACTTTTCACTAGAATAGCTCACTATAGTGTGTTAGGATAGTTATTAGTATCTTTGCATAAGTGATTATCGAATATGTTGTATTGGTTAATTGTGTCATTTTATACTGTTTGTAATGAGAATGTGTGTTTCTGTCATGTAGATCAATGGGTCGTTTGCAAGGAAGGCGATAAGAGATCTGATGGCGAAAGGAACGTTAAGGATGGTCTCAACTCACTCAAGCCAGCAGATTTACACTAGAGCTACACACAACTAAGTTTCCTTTCAGTGTGTTCTCTAGTCTTACTTGACTCAATGTTTAAATGTTGATTCTTTTCCCCTGAGTCAAGATTTTTGTCCCACGAAGGAACTATTGTTTTAAAAGTTCATAGGGAATCAGAAATTGTGTTATGTTGGTTGCATAGGTAATGCCAGTAACATATCAAAATACTGATGCGGTAACGATTAACAGTGAAGATTTATAATGCAAACAAGGTATTCATACATATAGTGAAACTATTATAAGAATAGTCAGACTGACTTATAACGTAGAACCTGTCAAAATCTTACACGAATTTGATTGTAGCAAGCTTGCTATCTAGTTCTTGACTTTACGGTTGTAATGATAAACAAGGGAAGATGAGGATGATGGTTTTGTTTTCCTACCTCAAATCCCTTGCATTCCAGACCATCAGAGAGTTGGTTTTTCTAAGACCATACGGGTTTAATCCGCTTAGAGCCTTCCCCATCAATGCCATGGCTGCAATACTCGGATACTGTTTCTTCTCGAACTCTTTTTGGCTCTCTGGCTCAAAGCTAACTTCTTGCCCTTCTGGTTTATCTGTTGATGTAGATTTCTTCTTGCACCATCTCTGGATCCATGGATGCAGAAGTGTAATGTCATCTCCTCCCTGTCTCAGATCATTGCTTTGTGAAACGACGGGTTCTTGATTTCTTGGTTGGAGATTGTTGATTCCGGACTTCAAGATTTCGAGGAATAGGTTATTGTTCCCTTTTTGTCCTAGTGATGCTTCTTTAATATTCAGACTCTTGGTTTCATCATGTCTGCTGGAGTCCGAGGCGCTTGTTTTCAGACGCTTGACCCATCTACTGCTGGCTTCTACTTCTGGTTCCAACCTCACACGTTTGCACTCTCTGGACAGAAAGTGTTCCACATTCATACTTTGAGTAGCCGAGTTGCTTGTTTCTCCCTGATGTCCATCTACTGAATTCTCTCTATCCAGAACCAAAGGTGGTTCTTCATTCATGTCGGGTATTTCGGTCCTGGGAATGGCTGAATCACCTTTTATTCCTTTGCCCTGCAAAATCCCCAAGACCGATGACTAAGATTTCAACATCTTTCACAACTGACAAGGCGCTTTTGAGTATAAATATGAAGACATGTAGATTGAACAATACCTTAGTTGACGACGAAGTAATGGAGCCTGCCATGAAGAATGAGAATCAGAAAAGTATGAAAATATACTGAGAGCAAGCAGCTTATTAAAAGACCTTAAAACATGTATTGTAAGGTTTTGAACATACCAGAAACATGTATCGTCTGGAGTCTATCCATTTCCAGGGTATCAGTTTCTGCCGATGATTCATTTTTTCTCGGCCCATCTTCTTCGGTATCCTTTGAGCTTTCTAGAGACTGCAGCCTTGCTCCTCCTTTATTATGGCAGTGATCTTGATTAGGAAATAAATCAAGATACCCACCAAAAATCTTCCCTTTCAGTTTCATGGAAACCGTCGACCCCTTCAACAGCTGATGACCATCTTCTTTAGGCAAGTTAACCGAATCAACCGTTGCGTAAATCCTCACCGGTCTTATCAACTCTAGCAAGTTTTGAGTAGTCTTTTCTTGAATTGGGAAATCAAGACGGTTACTCGAACTGAAATTCTCTCCTTGCGGATACATCCATGGCATTCTATTAACCATAGCTTTCGAGCTTGAACCCACATCGTCATGAAAAGACGGTTTAGTAGTAGTAGTCTCTCTCTTTTGAGAAACCTTGAACATAGGAAACGGCAAGACCTCGACACCATGATTCTCTTTTACATTATTATTATCTTCAGGCCTAATCAACTCCTTAGAGCACTTGGCTTCACCATCATGAAACTTCACTTCACTACCTGACTGTGTCCAACGACCTAACCAAGCTGATTCATATGGATTGACTGAGGAATTCTTGCTGATTCCTTTGTTACTCTTACCTAAAACCATAACCTCTTCAGACATTATACCTACAGAGATCTTCTCCAAAGGCTAGATCAAATCCCCTGAGAAGTAAAAATCCTTTATCTCAATCCTAATCCATAATCCAAAACAAACACAACACTAAAACTAGAGCTCATGAGCATTAAACAAGTAGCCAAATTTCACACAACATCAAAATTTGGAATAAACAATAGAATTAAACATAAGAACACACAAAGTTTCATCAAACAATGGTAAGGATCACATTCTTTTTCAGTGAATTCTACAAAAAGAATACTTACAATTACACCAGAAAAAATAAAAATCCAGAAACAAGTGAAAATCCATAATTGGGTAGAAGAAATACAAATCGATGTAATCGATGAGCAGCTTTATCATCAAATACAATAGTAGTCACCCAAAAAAATTTAAAATAAGAGCGATTTTGTGATGGAGATTATTACCAGAGACGAATACGTGGAGATAAACTGTCCAAAGAACGAAATAAACGAAAAAGAAGAAAAAAAATGCTAAGGAAAACTTATTAGTATCATTTTCTTGATGAAAAAAAAAAAACAGAACCTTCAGAAGAAAATAAGACAGAAGAGATGGGCTTTTGTCGGAAAGAGCAGAAGATGTAAATCTCAATATCTATTGTACAAAGAAGGTGTTAAAAAGAAACCTCGTATTTCGTATAGCATCGACGAATTACAATTTATCTTCGAATATTTTAATAAGTTTAAAAGTTATTTTAGTTGAAAAATGACGTGTTCATTTTTCTGCCATGTCTAATGCAAATGGGCACAATAATATCAAGAACAATAACTGTACATATATCTAGATATTATTTTTTGTTTGTGTGTGTCGTCAGGTTATAAATATCTTCTTCTTGCCCATAAAGTTTAAGAGATATCTTTCTTTAATAAATGTGTTTTCTATACGTCAACGCACCACCTCTTCTGATTAGGATTTGGGAAATGAGTCTGATGTCTCCAAAGACGGCTATGTGTACTTTTGACATTCAATTGCTTGTAAACGAAAACAAGAGTCTTTGTGGCTATGATCGTGATAAACGTTGATAAATTATATTTGATTATCCATAATCTTAACTAATTCCAAACAATTTATCTCAAACGAAATATTCTTACAATTATGTTATATGCATAGTTAGAATTTTTTTAGTCTAAAATATAATATTATAAATAAAATTATCATGAAGGTATTATACTAGTATAAAATTAAATGAATATAACAATTATTGTGGACATGTTTCATGCTTTTAGTAATTAAGAACAGAAAAAAAAAATCAAAAGAGTAACGATTAAGAAAAAAAAAGGATTGGTTTGTGGATCGATGCATCTGTTTGACTTTTCCATTGTTGATTTGTTTTAGTTTTTTATCTTCATAATTTTTGTTTTGCAGGCCTTTGGTTTTGTGGATGTAGTAGGTTTTAAGTTTAATAAAAGTTTTGGGCTGAGATATTTGTAGTTGGGTGAGGGCAATTTTTTCTTTTTTCAATAGGGTTTAAGCTGTTTTATTATTTTAATTTAAATTATACAAAGGAAAACAGACAAAATTAAGAAAAAGAGCATGTGGAACGTATCCGGGTGACTATTGTTCTGTCTGCCATTGGCTAGAAACATTTTATTGTTCAACGCATAGCTAAACGTTTGAGTGAAGAAAAGATGAGATGTTTTGTTGTCCATCAAAATGATATCTTAGCTTATTTGGCTCGTGCAAAATGACTAAGTAAACATTTTAAAAATAAAATCAGACTTTTAGACTACCTAAAACAATCATTTCTAAATTTACTAGCGCAGTTGCTAATTTTTGGTGGAGCTCAAATGGCGATTCTAAAGGTATGCATTGGATGGTTTGGAATAAATTGTGCAATAGCAAATCGGAAGAGGGTTTAGGATTTCGGAATGTTGACAATTTTAATTCAGCTTTACTTGCAAAACAATTATGGTGGTTGATCACGGTTCCAGATTCTCTTTTCGTCGGACGAACTTTTGGAATATTGATCTCTTTAAAGCGATCTTTGATCCAGAAGATGTCGCGCTAATAAGCGCCATACACGTGAGTGCGCCACCAAAAGAAGATTTTTTGGGTTGGCATTTGACAAAATCCGGAATATATACAGTCAAATCGGGATATCATACCACTCGGATAGAAAAGTTGGAGACCAATTCAACCTTTTTTGGCCCTGATATCAACCCGTTAAAAGCATATTCTTGGCAAGTGCAGTGTCCACCTAAGATACGCCATTTCTTGTGGCAAATCTTAACAGGTTGTGTACCAGTTACAGATAATTTGCGGAGATGAGGAATTGATTGTGACACGGGATGTGCCAGATGTGGCGCACCTGAGGAAACGATCAATCATACCCTCTTTCAGTGCCATCCCGCATGGCAGATTTAGGCGCTTTCACAGATTCCTACGGCTATGGGGATTTTTCCCACAGAATCTAATTTTGCGAATTTGGATCACTTATTTTGGAGAATACCTTCGAAATTTGATTCATCGGCATTCTCATGGATTATTTGGTATATTTGGAAAGCAAGGAACGAAAAAATCTTTGAAAACATAGATACAGACCTAATGGAGGTATTACGATTAGCGGAAAAAGAGGCACAATTATGGCAATCAGCTCAAATTGAGCTTTATAATGAAAATCATGGTTCTGTGGACTTGGTAAATCGAATTCGAGTGAGGGATGTTTCACTTGAATCAAATTATTCCGGATACCGTTGTTTTGTGGATGGATCATGGAAAGGAAGTGACAAGTTCTTCGGTACAGGGTGGTTCTGTACATCATCAAATGGAGAGCCGCCAACCATGGGAGCTGCGAACATCCGTAGAAGTCTATCTCCATTACATGCCGAAGTCGAGGCCCTTCTCTGGGCGATGAAGTGTATGATTGGTGCAGATAATCAAGAGGTAGCGTTCTTTACAGACTGTTCAGACCTGGTGAAGATGGTGTCTTCTCCAACCGAATGGCCGGCGTTTTCAGTGTACTTGGAGGAATTTCAGAGCGACAAGGAGGAGTTTTTATCTTTTTCTTTATCTCTAATTTCTCGTAGGGCTAATGTTAAAACGGATAATCTGGCACGAAAAGTTCGTACAGAACCGCTTCATATCACCTATGTAAACAACATTCCTCAGGAATGGCTCTTTTGAACTCTAATTAATTTCGGATGACAAAAAAAAAATCAGACTTTTTGAGAGAGAGAAAACTCGAAAGAGCAAACTAAAGAACTGAAAATAGCAAATTAGAGAGAAACAATCAATGCAATTTTATTAAGAATGGTGGATGATCTCTAATAAAGGATCATGTCTCCATTCATACAAAAGCATCTCTAAAACGGATGGTGAAGATTAAAACGATCTAACAATAAATGTGAATTCTTTTAATTTAATTTAGAGATTATTGTAATTGATTGAAACAATTTACTAGAAATATTATTGGGACCAATTCTTGAGGAATACATCCTAAAGTTCCTCTATAAACCACTAGAACTTTCATACCATCTCTACAAATAAACAAGAAAACTCATGAAAGAAAACTAAAAAATGATAAAAAGACATGAGGTTTGCTAGTGTCATTACTATATCACTACTCGGATTGTAGCCCGAATGTTGCATGTTGTTGACTAACATAAAAATAAGCTTATGCATGTACGCATATATTACTATATGAAATTATTAAAAATTTATGCATATATACACGTAAAACCTTTATAAATTAATAATATTAGGACTAATATATTTTACTAAATTTTATTAATTTATTCATGTCTATTAATTTAAAGTGGTGATATTTGGGTCAAAATATCAAATCTAGAACCGAAAAAATTATTATTTTAACGAGGTATTAGTTTATAGGGGTTTTGCTGTATATGGAATAACTAGTGTATATATTTAATAATTATTGTTTTAGCAAAATTTAATATGTTCGGTTGAGACAAATCTACATATTAAAAGGAGTAATTTTTTTTTTTTTTTTAGTGAACAATCTTTCAATATAATCGAAGCGGTGACAATATGCCCTCTAGGGTTTCTTGCTCTGTTTTTTGATATCCTCCTCTGCTCTAGGGTCATTTCCTTTTAGAAGGTTTTCGTAAAACTTATTTCTCCTAAAACCAGGGGTGAAACGTTTCATGCTTGATGAGTCTAGACAATTTTTACCTTTCTTACTTCTTTATTTCTTTCATTCAATTCATTTTCATTATTTCTTGTATCTTCTACGGTAATTAGGTAAGATTTTTCATTGATGCAAAGAAGATCAAAGAGATTTTAGCTTAAATCTTGATGTGCTGATGCCAAGTCTTTTGCTCCAGGGACATGACTGCTGGACGTCAACTAGCAAAAAGCTTGGAGTCACATTCACTCAATGACTTAGGCTTCTCCAAACGATATGAGTTTGTGCTTTTGTTTCTTTGTGTCTGTTTCTCAAATGTTTTGTTCTTTATATATGTTGGTATAATGTAATAAGCAGAACTTGTTATTTTATTTCCAATAAGAAATAAATGTTCTATAGCATCCTTAATGTGTTTATGGACATCGGAGATACACCAAAATCCAAAAGCAGAGCATTCGATACATAAACAAAAGTGTTTAATGAAAGCAAGGAAAAATAAACACGAGTAGATCATGTCATCTTCATAAACACAAGAATAGAGACAAGACTATCTTAGTACCAGCAAGTTTCTTAACTTAATATATATGTTTTACTTGATGTTCAAATCTACAATACATGCATGATTGTCATTCTAAAAAGAAAATTTGAGTGATTTTAATGAATTCATTATTGAATTGTAATATTAAGCTTCTTTTAGAGTTTTTTTTGCTTAAGTATATTCTACGTTTTTATTAATTGTAATATTACATTTTGTAATCTAATGTTTTTATATATTTATTTTCGATTTTTTTTTTTTATGATACTTAAATCGGTATCACCAATGGAATCATATTTAGTACTAGTATCATAAAAAATCTCAAACAATAAACAAACATTATAATTAATACTAAAATATTGTTAATGATACTCATAGAGTATCAACTATGTACATGCTCTTAGGAATGAGAACCAAGATGTTTACCTCTTATTCTCCTTTATATTCGGATGTCACACCACTCGCGTGTATATTCACTTTCCTTAGGATTTATACCTTCTAAATCAATATACAGGTTAAATAAAGAAAACTAATTTGTACTTTCTAAATCATATATATAACCAAATAAGATTACGAGGTTTTGTCAATTATGAGTACACAAGCCGATGTATCTATTATCATGTCATGGCTATTTGATAACAACACTAAGGGGGTGTTATTCACTCATGGAATTAAAGTCAATTCTTAAAGGTTTAGATTTGATTTCTGATATTGTTTTTAACAATCTGTTTGTGTGGAGTTCAAAATCTCTGCGGTATATCTTGGATTATGATTCTAATAATTTACTCATGAAACTCCAAAGATATTTCATTTCAAATGATTTGATATACAAAGATTTTACAAGTCTTTTAGTTTTGAATAACACTGGATTTTAATGAAGCATTTTAAATCTTAGTTGAATAACACCAAACTTTAAAATCTATTAGAGTTAGATTTAGAATCATTAGGTTAATAACACTGGATTAGTGTTGGATTTCAATTTTATTAAAATCCATCATTGAATAACACCACCTAAAATTACATTAGAAAAATAACAAGAATATTTTGAAATGACTATTAAAACCTAAGCATATAATAAAAACAAAAAGTTATACATTTTTTTTTTATCTTTTTTATGATTTAACTAAATCATTAAATATATACCGGGTAATCCGGATTTTCCCTACTTTTTCAAAAAATCTCTAAAAATTAAGTAAGCTCACCACTTGCATTTCAAATGGAGCCAAACTCGCCACTTGTATTTCAAAAGGTATCAAACGGGTCACCAATTAATGAATTTATTATTTCAACAATTATCATTAGATCATAAAATTTTAAACCACAAATGAACTACTCAAATTTTAGAATTTTTTTTTTCTTTCTCAAATTTAGAAATTGTTCAAAAATGATTTTATTGTTTCAACAATTATCATTATCATTAGATCATAAGTATCTGTAATCCAAACTAAATGTTTATGAATTTTTGGTAAATTTCTCATTTAAAAATCATATTATTGCTTAAGTTTTTACCAAAATGGTGATATTTTTGAAAATTTTGATCATTATTGGCTTCTGAATTATAATTGATTAATAAACAAATATGAGATTTAAAAAAAAAATCATAATTTTAAAATCAAATACATGAATTTTGAAATAATAAGGGTTACCCCGAGATTTCTATGTGCATATTTCACTTTTAAATCACTTAAAAATATAATACTCATTTTAAAATCCAATAATAAATTCACTAAAGGAATATCACCATATTTCTCCTAGTATTTAGCATTTACTTTTAAATTAATAATCTAACAACACATAATATTTTTCTTAATATATTGCAATATTTTGGTAAAATGTTTAAACTATCAAAATTCACTCGCAATTAAACCCCATTTAGTCCTTTTTCATTATGTTAAAAAAAAAAAAATTTAAACGGGTGTTTGAGAGAAGAAACGGACCAAAATAAAGGTTTTAAATACAACTTATTAAATATTTGGGGCGAAAGTAGAAAATACATATAAATACAGTGACGCCATTGAAATCTTTTATTCCAAGATTTATCAATCGCTCTCTTCTTCTTCTTCCGATAGATCTGCTTCGCTTCCTCACTTCCGTTCAAGGATCATCATCTCAAATCTCCTTCTCGCTCAAAGAAACCCTAATCTCCTTCGTCAGTTTCTCATCTTCTCTAATCCTATCTTCCTCTTATTCAACATTTCTTTGCGTTGCTTGAAACTCGTATTCTCGGTTGGTTTGATCGATAACCGTCTCTTGTGTTCTAGCTTGAAACTAGAGACTAGAGAGTTCTGATTTCGAGATCTGATTCCGAATCTTGACCTTAATCGTTGTTTTTCTTCAATCTCCAAGTATCGGTGCGCAAATTTCTGCTTAGATACTTAAAATTTTAGTGTTAGTGAGTCGATTCAAGTCTGTTTTGGTCTTAATCGGTCTTGATTTAGTCCAAGCTTTTACGATAATGTGAAAATGTGTTAGGGTGATCTCATTCCTGTGAAAAATTTAGGTATTGGACTACGAAAACTGTGTAGATTTGTTGTATAGATATCTTGTAGTTGATGTAAGATTATCTTGTTGAGTTTGCAGATTCTTCTGGATATTAGTGTGTAAATGGAGGGAGTTGGAGGTGACGCTGCTTCAATGGCATCACCTGTACAACAACGTGCGAATGAGGCGTGGAGACTGTATCAGTATTACTTAGACAAGACTACGCCTCACGCGGTTAATAGGTGGATCGGGACTCTTGTGATTGCAGTGATATACTGTTTGAGGGTTTTCTATGTTCAAGGGTTCTATATCATTTCTTATGCGTTGGGGATTTATGTTCTGAACTTGCTGATTGGGTTTTTATCACCACTGGTTGATCCTGAGCTTGATGCGTCTGATGGTCCAATGTTACCCACAAAAGGTTCAGATGAGTTCAAACCATTCATCCGTCGACTTCCAGAGTTCAAGTTCTGGTAATTTTACAGTACAAGCTCTGTTTATGTGCTAATATTGATTGAGATCTAAAGCCTGGTAAAAAGTATTATACACGGAACATATATTCTATTGTGTCATTATAGTATGTTGTGTTTCACAAATCAATGGGTATTCCAGTTGAACATTAAACCATGGACAAAACAAGCCATATGTGAGAGATCTAGAGTATCTTTGAGTGAGACCAGAATTAAGTAGTGCCTATAAGCTTAGGGACAGTGATGTTATATCTGTTTTTAGTGAATGAAGACGAGTATCCAAGTGAATTACATTTAGAAGTGACATCATCTTGCTTGGTAATTCTTTTGTGTTAAAGTCTGATCTATCGGCTATTTTATCTGTTGCCAGGTACTCCATGACTAAGGCTTTCTGCATTGCGTTTGTGATGACATTCTTCTCTTTCTTCGACATCCCCGTCTTTTGGCCGATACTACTCTTCTATTGGATCGTTCTGTTTGTTCTGACAATGAGGCGCCAAATAGCACACATGATGAAGTACAAATACATCCCCTTTAATCTAGGAAAGCAAGTAAGTTGTTTATGCTCATGAACCAGTCCAAATCTAATTTTAGAATCCATAAATGTTGATATTGCGTATCTCGTTATCAAAACAGAAATATGGAGGGAAGAAAGCTTCTGGTAGCAGGTCTCGCGCAGACTGAAGCATATGAACGTTTGTGGGGAAAGTAGTAGTTTGTGGTTTATGATTGGTCCATATTACTCAGCTCTTTGAACAATGTGCATTGAAGTACTCATGAACTGTTTTGCGGCTCCTGAGAGAAATCGCATTTTAGATAGGTAGATATCTCTGGTCTTGAAATTCTTGCCCCTCAGATTAGTTTTTTATGTAGAGGCAAGCATCATCTGTGTGATTCCTTGGTCTTACTCGTATATTCTACAGAAGAGTCGAGGTCACAATATTAGTTCGTTTGACGGTCCTCAACACAGCTTCATATTTAGCTCTCTGAATAATGTCTTCGGATGCTATATATTACCGCCGGCATGGTCTCGGATTTTCTCAAATAGGATCAGTGGTCGAGCTTGTCATAAGAAAGAATATAACCCTCTACAATAATGAATTTTTGAGTTGGTTGGTTAAGCTCCAAGTAACCCAAAATCAAAAAAGAAATCAAGGACATGACTTACGTTGTCATCTTGTCTTCCTGAGACTTTATTATCAAGAGTAAGAATTCCAAAACTCCAAGATCCTTAATATCATGGAACATTTTATGTATATGCCTTAAATATGGAGATGTGTGTTAGATTAAAAAAAAAAGATGTGTGTTGTATTGTTTACCTTGTCAGGACGTAACGTATTGACTATCAATCAACAGCTTTAACTAAAGATTAAAAACGTCATAAAACAGTACAAAATCGGTTTCTATGATTAGTGTCGCATGCTTAGGGCATCCACAGTGGAGCAAGCCGTTGAAGGGTGTTAGAGGTAATAAAAAAAGAAAAAAATTGTCTCTCTCCTCACACCCGGGTGTAACTTTACACTCGGGTGTAACACACACTCTCCCTCTCTCTCTCTTTCTTTTTCTCTCTCTTTTCTATCTCTCTTTAAATTATAATAATAAAAAAAAGTTTACACCCACTTTCACACTTTCTCCACTGCCCATGGTCTAACGCAACATCCGACAATAGTATTTGCAGGAAAAAAAAAAAAAAAAAAAGTATTTGCAGGAGGTTGCAGAAAAACGCATCCAACTCCTATTTAATATTTCTTGCGGTGGAAATCACAATTGTTTTTTTACCATATTTTTTTTGTCAACACTTATTTGTTCCTAAAAATTAAAATACATGTGATGTAATATACACATGTATCAAGACTCAGGAGTTAAGGCCATTGATGGAAAATCAAATGATAATAAGAGAAATATGTATAGAACTATAGATAATCTCAATATTTTAATATCAAAACGCTTTTTTAGTAATTATTCCAATGACAACAAACTTAAAACACAGTACTACAGATATAATTTGTAATAAAAGGGCCAACAATAAACTGGCACATTATTGGATGATAATACTTGACGAATGACGAGCCACACAACACAAAACCAACATGGACACGCATTAAGCTGAATTGACCGCGTAGAAGTAGAGATCAGCAGTTCGCTCGTTGGTTGGCAGCTTTCCACCATGCATGAGGAGGCCTTTCTTTCCATAGACCGTGGCAGAGGTGTAGGCGGTCCAACCGAGTGGCATCGCTGGTTCACCTCCTTCTGCCAACTTATCCCACACCAGTGTTTCAGTGTCCAACACGTAACCCTCATTAGACAACGTCCCTGGAGCTAAATGTCCCTTTAGGTCTGGCCAAACCTCACCTCCAAATATTATTATATATTTTCCAACTACCGCATGCGCAAACACGCTCCTCGCAGAAGGTTTTGCTCCTGTTGTCTTTACTTGGGTCCATTTTCCGAAAGCCGGATCAAAGTATTGTATAGTGTTGGAATCTTGACCTCCTTTATCACTTAGGGTCAGATTCACTCTTCTCTCTAGTTCTCTCTTATACTTTGTTTTGTTAATCACAAAGCTTTTAGAACACTTCGAGAGATTCTCTTTGGATGTCTACATTGTTTCTCTCTTTAGATCTCTTGGAGATTAGGTTTAGCCACTTCAACCTCTTTCTCCTTTATCTCTAATATTCTTCTTTACAACAATACAACCATATTTATACTACTTAGATTGTTTCCACCTTAACCTACTTAGCTTACTACTAAAACTAACCAAACCCACTAACATTTGTGGGTCTAATTCTCTTACGGCCCAATGGCCTTATTACAAAACACAAGCCCAACTTCTTTTCTTCTGTTGACTTGTTCTCTTTGTCGTTGACCAGCTAGTCACGACACTTCTTCTTCTCCATCTTCACTTCTTCTACTATACTCTTCTTCTCACTTATTAAAGCTTCTTCTTCTTGCAGGATTTAATCTTGGATTCAATATTCCAACATATAGCATTAGACTCGTAGTCATTTTTTCCTCCGGGAATAATCGAAGTTGCGAACCCGTAAACTACCCAAATCTTCCCTTGCACCACAGCAAATCCTGCTCCTCCTCTTTTCTCGAAGTTTTCTCCAGGATCCGGTAGCTGAACCCATTCCCCATCAGCGATGTTATAGGCCTCTATCGTCCTGAACAGCTTTGGGGTTGTCTGCAACCCGCCTTTGCTTACCCCACCAAAAATATATACGTGGTTTTCATCTGAAGTCATCGAATGGAAAGTACGAGCTTCTGGTCCTCCCTCCTCATCAAGCTTCGTCAAGAACGTCCACTCTTTTTGCACAGTATCGTACGAGTAAAAGTCGTTGAAGGCGCGGTTCTCATCACGGCCTCCAAAGATATTGAGCTTAGTTCCTACGGCCACCATGCGGACACCTAAGCAGCTGATGCGAGGGGGGTCTCCATTAGCCGGAGCAATTGACCAAGTGTGAGTGTTGATAGTAGTTGCAAGTTCTCGAGAGAAAACGAGGAAGAAGAAGAAAGTTTGTTATTCAACTTGAAGTTTCTGTTACATGAGAGTCTCTTTATATAATAGAGAGTTTTGGTTTGATTCCGGTTTACACAAACCGGTCATATAGACTAATATCCTCCCTCAAGATGAGCCGTATATAGAAAGAAGACTCATCTTGCCAATAAGAGAGTTGAAAAGAGTAGGATACAAAGGTTTGGTTAAGACGTCTGCAATCTGGTCAGTTGTTACCACATGTAGAGTCTTCAGCATCCCTTGTTCAATCCTATCTCTTGTGATGTGACAATCATTTTCAACATGCTTTGTGCGCTCATGAAACACAGCATTATTGGCTATGTGGATAGCTGCAGTAGAATCACAAAACAGAGGTACTGGCTTTGATTGTGGTACCTGAAACTCTGCAAGTAATTTCACCAACCAAGCTATTTCTTTACTCTCCATTGCCATTGCCCTGTATTCAGACTCAGCAGATGAACCAGAGGATACATCCTGCTTTTTAGACTTCCAAGAAATCAGAGAATTACCAAGAAACATGCAATACCCTGATGTAGATCTTCTGGAGTCAACACAATTATTCCAATCTGCATCAGTATAGGCCTTGAGACACAAATCAGACTTGGAAGAGTAGAACAAACCCAATCCAATAGTGCCTTTCATGTAGTGAAGGACCTTATACGCTGCTTTCAAATGTGAAGCTTTAGGAGATGATGAAAACTGACAAAGCCTGTTGACCGCAAAGGTAATGTCAGGTCTAGTGATAGTCAGGTACATCAACTTCCCAATTAGTCTTCGATATGTTTTAGGGTTTTCAATTTCTGGTTCATCACTATGTTGTGATAGCTTCAGACTTGGTTCCATCAGAATTGTTGATGGTCTGCAGACTAATAAACCAGTTTCCTCTAGCAAATTCAATGTATACTTCCTCTGACACACTGAAATTCCTTCTTTGGTTCTAGCAATTTCCAGGCCTAAAAAATACTTCAGAGGACCTAAGTCTCTTAATTTGAAAGCCTTTGCTAGATCATTCTTCAATACCTCTATAGTAGCATCATTATTTCCCGCAATAACAATGTCATCAACGTAAACAAGTAAAGCAATGTAGTCATTACCTGTTATACGCGTGAATAGAGTATGATCTGCATGAGATTTCTTAAATCCAAGATTCACCAAAGTGGAGCTAAACTTCAAATACCATTGCCTTGAGCTTTTACATCACTCCTTGATGGCTGCAACAGATAATAGAGTCTTGACTGTTGTCATTTTGGCCACTGGAGAAAAAGTATCACCATAATCTAGACCTTCCTTTTGAGTATAACCTTTAGCAACTAATCTTGCCTTGAACCTCTCCAATGTACCATCAGCATTGAGTTTTACTTTAAAAACCCATTTACAACCGATTGGTTTCTTTCCATCAGGTAATGAGCAAACTGTCCAAGTATTAGTAGCTTCCAGAGCATCAATTTCAATTTCCATTGCATCAAGCCATTCTTGAATCTTTTTAGCCTGAGCATAAGTACAAGGCTCCGGATATTTGTTTACAGCACAAATATATGTAGTGTGAACTCCTCTGACAACTGAGCATAATTGATATAAGCAGAAATAGGATACCTCACATCCTTTTGCACATCTGGAACTGCATTACAATAAAAATCCTGAAGATAACCAGGCGGTTTGGATTGCCTTTTTGTAGGAACTTCAGAAACTGCAGGAACAGGTGTAGATGTAGAAGCTTCACTATGTTCAACAACTGTTTGCTCTGTTGTACTGAAAATATCTTGAGGAACCTCTTTGTTGTCTGCAAAAGGAAACATAGTTTCATAGAAAACAACATGTCTTGATATATGAATCGTATTAGTCTCCAAATCAAGTAACTTGTAGCATTTGTAACCAGAAGGGTACCCAAGAAAAACACATGCCCTTGCTCTTGGTGCAAACTTGTGTCGTTGTTGAGTACTTGTGGATTCATAGCACAAGCAACCAAAGACCTTTAAAGAAGAATAATCTGGAGGTTTTGAATGAAGTAGCTCAAATGGTGACTTATTAGACAGAAGAGCAGTTGGCAGCCTGTTTATCAGAAAAACTGCAGATAGAATGCAATCTCCCCAGAAATCCAAAGGAACACAAGCTTGAAACATTAAAGCCCTAGCCACATTCAGTATGTGTTGATGCTTTCTCTCCACTACTGAATTCTGTTGTGGTGTTTCAGGGTAAGAATGGTAAGAAATGATACCTTTGGCTTTGTATAACTCTTCAAAACGCAACTCTGGAGCATTATCTGATCTTACTGCTTTCACTAGAGTACCATATTGAGTCTCAACCATCTTTAAGAAACCCGGAAATATCTGCAAACTTCATTCTTTGTTTTCATCAAATAAACCCATGTAGCCCGACTGTAATCATCCACTATTGTCAGAAAGTATCGATATCCTTCAATAGTAGGAGTTCCAAACGGTCCCCATGTGTCAATATGAACTAAATCAAACTTCTGACTAGCCATATTATTCTGAGAAGGAAAAGAGAGATGTTTCTGCTTGGCCTTTTGGCAAATTGAACAATGAACTAACTCATCTTTATTCCTTTTTCGTAAACCAAGTACATCATGTAGAACATCAATTTTCGCATAAGAGGGATGTCCTAATCTACTGTGCCATAGAGTATTATCAACAACAGCATTGCAATACTGGTTTTCTTCAACATTGGGTAAAATATCTACACTAGAACATTCATCAGAACTAGTGTCTAAGACATATAATCCTCCAATTTGTTTACTGTTTCCAATCTTCTGCTCCTTGATAGGATCCTGAATCACACAGCAATCCTCATCAAAATATACTCTAGACTTCATGTCTTTTGTCAACTGACTGACACTTAACAAATTCAGTCTAAATTCTGGAATATATAACACATTTTTCAATGTGATATAAGCATTCAATTTAATCACCCCAACTCCAGCAATCTTAACATTTGATCTAGTAGGTAAGGTAACTTCACTAGACAAACCATCAGATAGGCTTTCAAACAAATCTCTGTTATAAGAGACATGATGAGTAGCACCACTATCTATGATCCATGTATTCAGTGTTAACACTTTCTTAGAGGATGTCAAGACACAAAGTAACCAGATAGTAGAGGGTGAAAAAGAGATACCAGTAAAAGCTGAAGCATTTGAGTCACTTGTACTTGCAACAGAGGCAATAGTAATAGGTTGTCCTGGAGTCTGAAGTTGTGTGCTGAAGTAAGCAATCACATCCTGAATTTGACTCTTTGACATACTGTTTACCAATTCTGCAATCCCATCAGGTCCAATACCTTTTGATGTTGTTACTTTACCATCAGTCAAAGCAAGATTTGCAACAACAGACTTGGTTTTCTCTGGTGGAGTGACTGTTTTCTGTTTATGCTTGAAGCCAATAGGGTAACTATGTATCTTGTAACAAGTATCAGCAGTGTGTCCAGTGTATCCACAATGAGAACATTGAACTTTTGGTTTTGGATTAGCCGGATAAGATCGAGTAGCATTCACCGCAAACTGATCATTCTGAGTAGCTGAAACAAGAAATGTGGAAGCATTGGTTGGTACTGCAACTATGTTGCGCTGACTGTGATCTTGATCCAAGAGATTGTAAATCTCTGCCAAATCTGGTATTGTTTTCTTCATGATTATCTGACTCCGAATTGTTGAGTAAGATTCATTCAAACCTGACAGAAACTTAACAATCTTTGCATGTTCATTGACCAAAGCAGTAGCATTGCAGCATTTGCAGTTCTTACAAGTGTTAACACAACTAGCACCATCCAAATCATCCCACAAAGTCTTCAACGTAGTATAGTAATCAGAAAGACTCAGTGTACCTTGTTGCAAACTCCAAATCTGCTGAGTCAAATGGTAAGATCTTGGCAAATTTGTTATATGAAATCTTGTATCCAAATCCTTCCATATCTCAGCAACATCATTAAACCTCAGTATACTCTTGTAAATTTGTTTCGTGACAGAGTTCAAGATCCAAGACTTAACCATACTGTTGCATCTTGACCAAACTCTAAAGCTAAGATCGGATTCAGGAGGTCTAGGCAAACTTCCATTAACAAAGGCGATCTTATTCTTAGCATCTAAAGCAACAAACATCGCTATTTTCCAAGACGAAAAGTTAGATCCATCCAATACCTCAGAGACGAGAGTGTTTCCAGGACTGTCACTATTTGAAAGCGCAAAAGGCGAGTAGTGAGCATCCGTGAAATCGAATTGCGGCATCGGATAGATCGTCGGTGGTCTTGTAACGAAATTTGGTTGAATCGGTGGTGAAATCGGTGGAATCGGTGAAGATGGAACGCGATCTGGTGTTTTATCAGCTGAATTCTTAGTCGATATTCTTGTGCGACGCCGGAATTTCTCCACGGACACCATCGCAAGATCAGAAACTTGATTAGAGCTGAAGAAACGAAGAGAAACGAAGAAATTTAGGTCGGATCTGATGAATTTTGAGATTCATCGCTCTGATACCATGATAGTAGTTGCAAGTTCTCGAGAGAAAACGAGGAAGAAGAAGAAAGTTTGTTATTCAACTTGAAGTTTCTGTTACATGAGAGTCTCTTTATATAATAGAGAGTTTTGGTTTGATTCCGGTTTACACAAACCGGTCATATAGACTAATAAGTGTTGAAGTCAAAGACGTAAAGGTCTTTGTCGATGTGCATGTTTGGTATTAACTCGCCACCGAAACAGTAGAGCTTGTCTCCGACCACGGCTATGCCATGTGAACATCTTGGTCCTGGTCCCTTTCCTCCTTTCTGCTCAACCTGTATCGCCAATTCAAAATCAAAAGTAAATCACCACGATGATTCATCTGTTTCTTTAATTTGCATAATTATATTGATATTGCGTTATGGAACATATTTGTTAACGAATTATGGAACATATTACTTCAAAGACTTCATATTTGTTGAAGAAGGATTAACATATTAGTGCTTGATTGGTTGGTCTGTAAGTTCACTTAGTTTATCAACTTTATTCAACATTAGTTCATGAATTCTTTTAACAAAACAAAAAAAGTTGATGAATTTTGGAACATATATTAATTACTTCAAAAGTTTCATATTAAATAAATAGAATCATTAGTTAATTAATTACCTTGATCCACTCGCCTTGCAAAGTCGGAGCCATAATTGCTGTATTCAATCTTTCTAGCAATATTACAAAGTATAAATTACAAAAGTCTTTTTTTTTTTTTTGACTCTCTTCTTCTTTCCTTTGCGTTCTATATATATATACAAGAACGGACCTAGTAAGGCTCCCTAAAATTCTGAAATTGTTTTATAATCCTTTAAGTTTTATTTTATTTTTTTATTATTTTTTTCTGTTTTGACCTTCTTAAAATTATAAATTTATGTTTAAACTCCTAAAATTTAATAATATTTTTATATTTCTTTATGTTTTGATCCAATTCCTCACATATTTTTAGCCTTTTTGTTTGCTTAACCCATAACTATTGAACCTAATTTATGTTTTTTTTATATAAAAAAAAACAAAGATGTCTTTAGTTTTTCTTAGAAAAAAATTATTAATTATTTAAATTATATTTTGACCTCCCTAAAATTTATTCCTAAGTTGGCCACTGTATATATATTTATGCTAAATAACTTATGAGAACTATCCAAATAACCAAATGAACTTAAAAACTACCCATTCATGTTTTCTAAAATCAAAAGAAAATAAAAACTTCAGATTCATCGATTTCATGCAAGCGACGTGATCCTCGTTTAAGACCTAACGCAACGTCCAGGTTGTTATGCAATGACAATCACATGCATTCGAGGGTTTATCATATTTATAGCGATGGAATTTGCAATATAAATGCCTTATACTTTAGGTTTTGGCTAAAGAAAACACTTACAAAGTGAATTAAATAGACTGACTATTTAACAGGATACACAATGTCATTGAAATACATAACTAATTTATCAACCTAGCTATTAATAAAAAAATTTAAGAAATTGTATGATCTATCATACTATTAATTCTCTTTTTTTTTTTGGAATTCCTACTCATTCCTAACAATTGGGAAACTTATCCATATATGAATATATTGGTACGCAACTAGATAGTTAATTGTTGTTTAGCTGGATTGCCATTAGAAATAGAGGAACTAATAAAATTGTGTACATGGTTGTATAGATATCTGGAGTGATTCTTGAGTCAGTCAGTTTATAGGATTAACTTGTGAGTTTGCAGATTCTTTTGGATATTAGTATAAATGGAGGAGTTGGGGGGTGACGCTGCTTCAGTGGCATTACATGTACCAGTACAACAACGTGCGAATGAGGCATGGACTGGCGCATTAAAGGTTTCCGTCAACACTAATTATAGTTGGTGTTTTTAAGGTTTCGGTCAACACTCAATTTGGTTTCCGTCTGAAATCTTGTGCCATTCCGCAGATTCTTCCTCTTGTTCGATCGTCTCAACCTCTTCGGTAAAATGAATCGCTTTCTTACCCACAAGTAGACTGTGAACCAAATTGATCTTAGCATTAACCTCTGCGAATTGGTTGCATGTGATCGTGCCTGCTAGCTTCTTTCTATCGAATTCTGTGTTCTTCGTACTGTTTCTTCGAGCTAAGTTCTCAATCAAAGCTATAAAATCTTCAGGGAAATGTGTGTTGAAGTTCTCATTGCTTGCAGCATCTAGAGCAATTTGGTATCGCTTACAAGGTTCATATATGTTCTCACATGAGATTTATGTATCTCTTCATAAGTTAGTTTTCCTGGTTTTTATAATCTAATATTTTTTATAAGATTGGTTTCTTGTTTAACTTTTCTTTGTTTGTTTTGTTTTGTATGAGTATTCGTGATCCCTTCTCTATGTGATGTTATCGTTTGTTTCGGTTATTCACTTTTATACGATCGAATCCCTTTTATCTATCATTTGTTTCTTGTTTGGCCAAAGTAAGAAAATGCTTTAATAATTTGTCAGCATGTTGTTAATTATTTTATGGTTTTTTTTTTTACTTTTTTTAGTTTTGCTCTTTAAAAGTTCTTCTCTTTTTTACATAGATACACCAAATGTTTCCACGTATATCTAAAAACTCGTTGCTTTTAAACAAAACAACAAAACAAAAAGTCTTGACATTTAAACTAGTAAACATTTTCACATAGACAAACACATGAGATTATAAAGTGGACGCCGTAACCCAATTTAGCTAAATCAATCGATAGAAATCATGTTTAGATATCATAATTTAAAACACTAAAAACGAAAAATCGACCACTTCTTACAAAGCAAGTATCATACATTACATAAGGCAAGAAATTTGCGACATGGCTTTCCTATTTTACCTTTCCCACCTGGATACCTTAATAGAAATATCTTCTCACACAAACCCAAATATCGAATGTGAAACAAAACACATGAGATTATAAAGTGGTACGTGAGATTTGAGTATTATAGTGTTTGAAGAGGAAACAATGGTTCAACATCCGACCACAATGAAGATGATGCCGCATTGTTGCATTGATACGTTGGAGCAGTAACAGCCACATCGTTCCACGATTCTACCTCTATATTAACTTCCACGACTCTTTCCTCTCTTTCTTCCTCATTTTCGCTAACATACTCATCTGGCTGCATACCTCCGGAAGATGAACGAATCTTCTCTAACTCCATGGATACTTCTCTCATGCTTGGTCGCTTTCTTCCCTTCAGATTCAAACATTTTCTTGCAATTTTTGCAGCTGCATTCACTTGATTCAACTTGCAGCCATCTTTGATTCTTGGGTCGATGATGTCAAAGAGAGTGTTGTCTTTCATTGCATGAATGAAATAAGTTGCCAATGTCCTGTTTTCTTGAGATCGCAGAAAAGAAATTGATTTTTCACCCGTAATGAGCTCCACGAGGACCACTCCAAAGCTATAGACATCACTTTTATCTGTGAATTGGCTAGACTGAAAGTACTCTGGATCCATATATCCCACCGTACCTGAAACTACCGTTGTCAAGTGGGTGTGATCAACCGTTACTGATCTTGAAGTTCCAAAATCAGATACTTTGGCTCGATATTTTTCATCCAGCATTATGTTTGTAGACTTGACGTCTCTGTGATAGATTGCAGAGGATGCAGCCGAGTGCAAGTACGAAAGAGCTCCTGCAATCTCTACAGCAATGCGGAGGCGCACTTCCCAAGTAGTCATCGTATAATCCTCTAACTCATCATGAAGATGTTCAAAAAGGTTACCATTAGGAATAAACTCGTAGACAAGAACTGGGACATCTGTCTCAAGACAACAACCCAAGAGTTTCACAATGTTTCTATGATTAATTTGCGAAAGAATGACAACCTCATTGATGAACTCTTCCAACTTATCTTGATCCACAACTTTGGACTTCTTCACTGCTACAATTCTACCATCGCCAAGCATTCCTTTGTACACAGTACCTTGACCACCCTGACCAAGTATTCTATTTAAGCTAAAGTTTTCAGTAGCTTTTTCCAACTCTCTCGAAGTGAACACTTTTGTCTTCTCGACGCTGCCTTCTATTGCAGTCAATTGTTGTTGCAACAGTAAACCCCCATTGCGCTTGAAGAACTTCTTTTTTTGCTTTAACCTCTTCTGTTTTCTTATAAATTTGTATAACCAGTACATTCCAACAATAAAAATCAATGAGCCAAAACTCGAACCAATCCCTGCAAACCGACAAAATAAAAATAAAAACCTACATAATTTTCTTGTACTCCTTGGATAGATAATAATATAGATGTCGATCATCACCATTGTACGAAATCTTTATATGGATGTGAGTGTATTTTAGATAGAAATTCACACGACTTACCTACAGCGAGTGGCCGATGTTTTTTGTACACACACTCATAGTGTCCCTGCAAATTGACACACGTGCCTCCCATACAGTTTCTGGAATTTCCATCATAGTCGTTTTCTAGACATTCATTAACATCTGCTTTTCAAAATACAAAGAAATAGTAGTCAAACAATGATCCTATATGTTTACTATCATCACAGTTTCTATGAAACTATAAACACAATTTCTCACCTTTGCATCCGCCTCCACCCTGAAGGTATGGGTTGCCATGGTAACCCTTATTGCATGAGCATCTTGCATAGCTTCGATAAGCATTATAGTCGCAAATACAACTTATTCCATAAGTACTTTCAAGTGTTTTTTCCCTTAAATGTCTGAAAATTTCAAGATTTTGGCATCCTAAAGAATCTACATAAGAACGATTTGTCGTATGGATGAACCATGATAGAGCAACTGTTGATGCTCCTTTCGCATGAAGCCGTTTCGGATCAGAACCATTTAAAAAAGAGTGTTCCTCGTCTGTTAAGAAGGCAACTTTACACCCTCCGGTTGTTGTGGTGCTATCAATTCTCACACCAACAATCTGTTGAATCTGAGCAGGCATGTTTGTCTCGCAGCATTGAAACCCATTGCAGCTTGTTTGATTGAAGTTTTTTTCATTACAACTTGTACTTGCATTCACCAATATTTGGCTATAATCATCACAATAGATTTCTGCAAGATAATCTTTTGAGGCTGTACGGTTTGTTGCGCTGCAGCTAGACTTGCATCCCACCATAATTGGCTCGACATTCGTCAATGATGCCATGTTGTTGCAACCGGAAGCTATCAATCTATTATGATGGCTAAGGTAAAAAGGAGTACCGGTCAAATTCAAAAGTGACACATGCTCTTCTCCGTCGCTTGAGCACCCCTTTGAAGTTATTTTGTTTTTTATACGAACAAACCCAATGTCCATGGAATATACCCCCATGTATGACGTTGGGAGATAGATATTCACAACTTCCTTGCGTATTGCGGAAAGAAAAGGGACCAACTTCCCTGGAATAGAGGAAGAATTAACACACTCAATTTCGTACGAGTGCTCAAGATAGCAACCCATTCCGATTCCAAATGGGTACGGGATGTTGATTCCTCCACATTTCCTAGGACAAGAGCTGGAAACAGTGAGATTAGCAAAATCAAGGATCAACAAAAGTAGCAAAGAGAGGAGAATCAAAAGAGAACAACTAGTATTAGAGCTCATTTTATGATATGCTCAAGATATTTTTCTTTGGTAAAATGCATACGGGTATTGTAAGGTATGCCCTATTTTATAAGGAAAAGTTGCGTTTACTTGGAGACAGCAGCAAGTCTTTGTCTTTGAATTTTCTTTGTAAGGGAAAGTTGCGTTTACTTGGAAACAGCAGCAAGTCTTCATCTATGAATTTTCTTTTGTTCGTTATCTTACCACTTTCTCAATAATGAAAAAATAGAAATAAAATGCTAGAGATCCTTTTTTAACTATATTTAACAGTAACATCTCACGTAATCTAACTGAAAATTAGTGCGTAAAAGAATTTTCAATTTTTTTATTTCACCTAGTTCCTACAAAAAAATATCATGATTGAGCAAAAATTAATAAAATCATTATATTGAAAAAAAAAGAAGTAGTAGAGCCACAAAGATATAAATACGATGGTTAAAATGAAGAAAGAATCCATTTGCATCAAAACTCTGTCCAAGTTCTGTTTCCCAATTGAAAACCGTTCAGAATCAAAAATTAATTTAGAAGCACGTTGGAAACGCGACAGAGTCTAGCCTTCTAATTTTAATTTTTGATTACTAGTAAATAATTCGTAAATATAAATATATATGGTATTTTTGTAACTTAATACTAAAATGTAGTTAATTTAAGGAATATAAGTCAGTTATTTTTATTTCCAAATAACTAAAGGTAACCTAGAAAGCTAGAATTCAAGAAAAATACTAATTTTTGTTGTTTTTAAACATTTTTTATATGACTTTCATGTTTGGTATTTTATCACAGAGAAATAGACTACACTAAGCTTTTATTCCAAAAGTATCGTCACTATATTTGTTTTGTTCCAAAAAATACCACTACAAATCCTTTTAGTCCAAAAATACCACAAAAACTAAAATTGATTTTCAAGGGTTTATAATTTAAAAAAGCTTTGTTTGGTTTTAGGGTTTAGGGTATAATTTACTTTTGAAACTTTAAAGTTTAGTATTACTTTTGTGGTATTTTCGGAAAAAGTATGTTTTAGTGATACTTTTGACATAAAAAAAACTAATAATGGTAAAACTCAATTACGTGGTATTTTTAGAATTTTCCTTTGTTATCTACATTTTGTTAAAATATTATATATATATGTATGAATATACATTTCCAAAACATACCGTTTCATATATATATTTAAACAGCTTCTGAGTCTCCTAATGTTTTGTTTCCACGTACCAGTTTCCGTTTCCTTACAAAATAGTTTGCGATCTAACTGAAATAAGTGCGTACAAGAAATTTCAACTTTTTTTATTTCAACTAATTATTACAAAAGACACCATGATTGAAAAAAATCAATAAAATATTTATTTGAGAAAAAGTAGTAGATCCACTAAGAGATAATTAATTATGATGATGACTATTAAAAAAGAATATAATTAACGCGTGCTATGCACGGTGAATTTTTTTTTTTTATCAAAAGTTATGAAATTTATACTATTATTTGGGAATCACTAAAAAATAAAAAACTTTTTAGTTGTAGAATATTACATAGAATGCCATTAAGATAATTGCATTCAAAAAGTTAACAAAACAAATCGTAAAAAGTTACATAATAATTTGAAAGTAGTATATTCCATTGACATAATCAAAACTAATATTTCATATATATATATATATATATATATATATATATATATATTCGGAAATATAGGGGAATATTCCAATACAAAAATCAATATAATTAACAAATTTTCCATAACTAAACGGATTAATAGTATAACTATTCTAAAACTACGTGAAATCTATAACTATGCCCATTAAATTAAGATAATTTAAAGATATTTGAATGTCTATTTTTAAAAATAATATTATTGTATTAAAATGACTTTTTAGTAGTATGCTTTACGTTTTGTGCCATCACCAACAATTGTTTCTCAAATTAAATTCTATTTTCTTACAAAACACTTATAAATTTGAATTTGAATAGTATGGAAATAAATAAATAAAACATTTAAAATTTATATTATCAATACTTTAATTGAATGAAAATCTAAAATATTTTAGTTTGATCAAATAAATAAATAAAATTATAAAATTAAAATATCAGAAATATTAATGTAGCTTAGATAAGTGTGGACCGTTGGATGAATCAACCAACAAAATAAATGAGTAGCTAGACCGGACTAAACCAAGAGAATTAAGAAAAAATGAATTTAGTTACCATAATTAATATTATACGCAAATTTTAGAAGTATCGGGATATATCGCATAGGGACGGGACATGAACAAAGAATTCAAATTATTAGTATACAGAAAATTAATTCTCTATAATTCTGAAAATATCGGATATGGGACGAGAACGGGTATTTAGAAAATGAAAAATACTATCCAAACTATTCTCGATAAAATCCGTACGAGAATTATGGGTAATGAGATGGAAACCAAAATTTCGGGTAGCTAAATTCAATTCTCAAACTCTCACTAAAATTAAATACACAAACGAAAGAAAAGTACATGAAATACGGGTTTTTCATCAGAATTTCATACCTATTTTCTTATCCGTTGGACTAAAATATACAATCCTAAAAGGATAATTTTTTTTAAAAAACGGTTATGAGATAGAAAGGTTCTGACATATATGGGACGGGATGGGACGGGACATGTTTTCTATCTCAAAATGGACATACCACCTTTCTCTCATTATCTTTTTTTTTAGTGTAGTTGTCTTTTACTCATAACAAAACAAATCTGATTACTCTTTTTGTCTAAACCAAATTGAAACCAAACCGAATACTAAATTGATATAAATTTGGATATAAATATTATACCAAACAAATAAGTCTATTAACATATTCCCGCACGAACGTGCGGGTCCGAATCTAGTTTGATATAAAAGCAATTTTTTTCTAAAAGTTATATGATTTTATATAGTTTTCTAATTTATGTCTAGAGAAAGCAGGTCATTTGCGTGAAAACTTTGCGGAAATCAATCTCGTTGCTAAATAGCTTGTAACTAGCGATAAAATACAAATTTGATTATTTGTGGCACATTCCATGCAAATTATCTAGATTAAATTTCGTTGCAAATTCGATGCAAAAATGCAATAAATGTGGTAGGACGAGGCTGAGAGAAAATGGCTAATTTGTCGTAAAAAGGACACAAATTTGCGTCGAATAAGCATGAAATTTTCTGTCATATATTTGCGACGTAATTGACATGAAATATAGTGGTAGGTAACTTTTTTTTAAATGTGTTATGTACTTTTTGCGAGGAAGCAGTTGTGTCGTTAATTCATCGCAAGTTCGTTGCAATTTCTCAAATTCCTTGCAAATTTGTCGCTAATTATATGCCTCACAAAATACCTTACAAAATATTTAGTATAGGTATTTAGTATGCCTATATATAACAACGTTAGGACGACTGAGCGCGTAAGGAAAAAACATATTCTCTTAAAAATGAAACACTTTCTTGGAGTTCTTCTCTGGGAAATTAAATATATTTTTTCGAATATTGGAGATAATTTTTCTAAGCATGAGGTTTATATTTGATGGGGGTAGATGAACACAAAGATTCCATTGAAATGATGGCGCTGAAGTTTGTAGATAAACTAGAAGAATTCATGGGAAACTCAAATCATATGTCATTGACGCAAAAAACCTGTAACATATACTATTTATGTTGAAACTGCAAAAAATGTTTTACTGTTGGGAGTCATTTATATAACATAGAGTTTAAGCTAAATTATTATGTATGATTTTCGTTTGGTGTGATAAATATGGTGAAACTACTCCAGCCCAAACACGCTTAACTGTGGAGTTCTCTCAGGACAGTTGACCGAAAAGATAAGTGCACTTTGGTGACATAGGTGGCCAAATCAATTCTTTTAAACCTCTCCGCATGCACCACCATATTCCTGAAATCGGGATGTTACAATTCACCCCCACTAACAGATCGCAACGTCCTCGTTGCGTTCCAAGACCGTCACCCCCGACGGTGTGAGCCCTCTTGACTCCACACTCATCTGGGTTCGGCTCTGATACTACTTGTAACGCTCCGACCGCCAACTCTCTTAATGGGCCCCATGCCCTCTCTCGGGCCCATGGGCCCACCATCTTCCGATAGCCGGTTCGCTACGTCCGGGAGGCTTTAAAGACTTGTTTACCGTCCCTACAAATTACCACATGATCTTTCCATGTGTTTTGTCCTCACTCACACAGTTCCGACAAGCACTTCCCGGAAGGTCACCCATCCTAAAACTACTCCAACCCAAGCACGCTTAACTGTGAAGTTCTCTCAGGATAGTTGACCGAAAAGATAAGTGCACTTTGGTGACATAGGTGGCCAAATCAATTCTTTTAAACCTCTATGCATGCACCACCATATTCCTGAAATCGGGATGTTACAGGTAAGATCGACTTTGTTGTCATTTTCAAGTAGTGGTATCTCATTTAAATTCAACATCATCTTACCTTTTGCCTCTCCCTTGTTTACAGTTTGGAGAAAGTGAAAATTTTATAAACACCATTAATAGTGGGGTCTAGAACTGCTTATTTCCAAGCATTATCCAAATTAATGTAATTTTCTTTCTCTATCATCTTTTCTTTCATAGAGGGTGCATAATATGGAAGAGAAATGTTGCAATAGACTCATAGAAGTAGATTATTTGGGTTAATCTGAGTATATCTTCCATGGATAACGAAATTGGTTGCTTGGCTTTGACCAAATTTCTGGCCAAAACTCATAGTGAGGCATATGTGTACCATTTGATGAAAGCTAGCGGCTTAGTAATTCACTCATTTCAGTCTTGCCGTATCCAAGACATTTATATTTTACTCAGCCAAGATGGTCAAGATCGAGCAGGATACGAATTAGATCCTAACTTTACAGACTGTTTGTTGTTTCTCGAGTAGGGTATAAGATCTCTAATATGTAAATGTCGAAATGATAAATACTGATTACGAAAAATCCATGTCTATTTTCTTATAACAAAATAGATATCTTGAATAAAGAAGATTTAGTTTCAACATTTTCCCTTTCTCATTTTTTGTGTCGTTTTTCCACATCTTGTTTATATGAACTACATACGTACGTTGAATTCTTTCATCCCACGTTCAACCACAATTTCTTCGAACATATTGTTGACATAGTCCCAAATTATCTCTTTAGGATCTTTATTAAGAAAAGCAATTTCCTCAACAAAAAAAAAGCTTATCATCCATCAATTTGTTTCTCTTTGAACTGGTTTTGAACTTGAACTTCCAACCCTTAAGATATTTCTATGTTCTCCTTGCGTATTTTTTTTAATGAAAATTTGATATAACAAAAAAAACTCCAAACCAGAGATTCACATATAATCGGGAGGTTGGCGAATCAAATTTTAGAAGATTATCACTAGGGAAGAATAATCATTTTTTTTTTTATGTTGATGAATGATGATGATAGAGAAAAAAGATTGAGAAAAATATTTATTTTTGATTGGTTTCTCCAGAATTGGCAAAAGCCTTTCATATAGAGTCATAACATTTTTCTCAATACATGAATTGTAAAATAAGATAATTTAACTGGATAATTGAACCAAACTGATTAATAAAGTAAACGTGAGAGAGTAAACTGATTTAGGGACTGATATTATTGTTACACTATCATATGTCTGCATGAACTTGGCTAAGTTAGAGATATATCATACTATTACACAGGTTTTTTTCTCACACTTTTGAACATAGTGTCAATCTAATCTATTATGGGTAGGCCCGGCCATGTGCTTGTGTTGGGAGTGCATTTGCAAAAGGGATATCATTTTTTTTGGGGGTTTTTTCTTTAGTGAAAAGGACCAATTTTTTAAATACTTTTACAAATATGTAGTTATATTGGGGCTCATTTTTTTGTCTAGCTCTGGATCGCATAGAAATTTGAGTCGGGCCTGATTATGGGCAATGTTTTTATCCCTGATTATGGGCAATGGTTTTATCCCTTACAAAGTTCATATATGTTCTCACATGAGAGGTTTGTATCTCTTGATAAGTTAGTTTTCCTTGTTTAATACAATCTAAGTTGACAAAAAAAATTGTAATCTAATATTTTGTATAAGATTGGTTTCTTCTTTAACTTTTCTTTGTTTGTTTTGTTTTGTATGTGTATTCGTGATCTTTCTCTGAGTGATGTTATCGTTTGTTTTGTTTATACGATCTAATTTTATGTATCATTTGTTTCTTGTTTGGCCAAAGTAAGAAAATTCTTTAGTAATTGTCAGCATGTTGTTTATTTTATGTTTTTTTTTTTTTTTTTTTTTACTTTTTTACTTTTGCTCTTTTAAAAGTTCGTCTCTTTAGGATAATGGATATATACATACACCAAATGTTTCTACATATCTCTAAAAACTCATTTTTTTTTGCTAAGAATGTAAATATTTCATAAATGAAAACAGTTTAGGTTTACAATCAAAGATTATAAACCTATACAAATGGTCCCATGGCAAAAAAGATAAAAACATGGAAGCATATTTCGGAAGCCAAAGATCTCGGTCCATCCACTCAACCAAAGCAACGAGACTGAGGGAGTTAGATGAAGCGACAACGATTTTATTGTTCTTCCCGGATTAGTTGCTGAAGAAGAAGGGCGACTGCAAATTGTAAACACCTAGTTACGCCACTTAGCTCTAGAAGCCTTTCATTGGAGATCCGAGACCGAGCCGTCAACGGCATAGAACACAAAGCCCTCGATCACATACACCTCCCGTCAAGTGAGAGCGGATCTGCGGACATATCCATGAGCTTTCCCAGAACGGAACCTCACAAGCCAAAATATGCGAAACGGTATGAGCTCCCTCTACCATGTTCATTCCCCGAAGTCAGCTAGCACAGAACAAAATAACACAAAACACAACCACACCAAATCGCCAATAGCCTTACTAGCTCCTCTAAAAACTCATTGCTTTTAAACAAAACAACAAGACAACAAAACAAAAAGTCTTGATATTATAAACTAGTAACCATTTTCACATAGACAAACACATGAGATTATAAAGTGGACGCCGTAACCCAATTTAGCTAAATCAATCGATAGAAAACATGTTTAGATATCATAATTTAAAACACTAGAAACGAAAAATCGACCATATCTTACAAAGCAAGTATTAGTGCAATGATAACTAGAATTTAATTAAATGATGGCCGATTGTGAGTGATCTGAAGGAGATTTAGAGCATGAAATCTCTTAAAATCACTTGAAATCCTTTAAAATACTTTAAAATTTGCGATATATAGGGATTGATGAACAGTGATAACACAATTAATTTTGATAAATGTTTTAAATTCTTTTAAAAAAATAGCGGAATCATATATTGTATGTGTTTAAAACGTGAAAATAGTATGCCATTAATTACCAATATAAAGCTAATTGATGTTCAATACAATTAATCATAGTATCATACATTACCCTTACCAAAAAAAATAATAATATCATACATTACATAAGGCAAGAAATTTGCGACATGGCTTTCCTATTTTACCTTTCCCACCTACTTTAATAGAAATATCTTCTAACACAAACCCAAAAATCGAATGTGAAACCAAACACATGAGATTATAAAGTGGTATGTGAGATTTGAGTATTATAGTGTCTGAAGAGGAAACAATGGTTCAACATCTGACCACAATGAAGATGATGCCGCATTGTTGCATTGATACGTTGGAGCAGTAACAGCCACATTGTTCCATGGTTCTACCTTAACTTCCACAACTCCTTCCTCTCTTTCTTCCTCATTTTCGCTAACATACTCATCTGGCTGCATATCTCCTGAAGACGAACGAATCTTCTCTAACTCCATGGATACTTCTCTCATGCTTGGTCGCTTTCTTCCCTTCAGATTCAAACATTTCCTTGCAATTTTTGCAGCTGCAGTCACTTGATTCAACTTGCAGCCATCTCTTATTCGCGGGTCGATGATGTCAAAGAGTGTATTATGTTTCATTGCAAGAATGAAATAAGTTGCAAGTGTCCTGTTTTCTTGAGATCGCAGAAAAGAAATTGATTTTTCACCCGTAATGAGCTCTACGAGCACCACTCCAAAGCTATAGACATCACTTTTATCTGTGAATTGGCTAGATTGAAAGTACTCTGGATCCATATATCCCACCGTACCTGAAACTACCGTTGTCAAGTGGGTGTGATCCACCGTTACTGATCTTGAAGTTCCAAAATCAGATACCTTGGCTCGATATTTTTCATCCAGCATTATGTTTGTAGACTTGACGTCTCTATGATAGATTGGAGAGGATGCAGCCGAGTGCAAGTACGAAAGAGCTCCTGCAATCTCTATAGCAATGCGGAGGCGCACTTCCCAAGTAGTCATCGTGTAATCCTCTAACTCATCATGAAGATGTTCAAAAAGGTTACCATTAGGAATAAACTCGTAGACAAGAACTGGGACATCTGTCTCAAGACAACAGCCCAAGAGTTTCACAATGTTTCTGTGGTTTATCTGCGAAAGAATGACAACCTCATTGATGAACTCTTCCAGCTTATCTTCGTCCACGACTTTGGACTTCTTCACTGCTACAATTCTACCATCGACAAGCATTCCTTTGTATACAGTACCTTGACCACCCTGACCAAGTATTCTAGTTGAGCTAAAGTTTTCCGTAGCTTTTTCCAGCTCTCTCGAGCTGAAAACTTTTGTCTTCTCAACGTTGCCCTCCGTTGCAGTCAATTGTTGTTGCAACAGTAGACCGCCATTACGCTTGAAGAACTTCTTCTTTTGCTTTAACCTCTTCTGCTTTCTAATAAATTTGTATAACCAGTACATTCCAACAATAAAAATCAATGAGCCAAAACTCGAACCAATCCCTGCAAATCGACAAAATAAAAATGAAAACCTACATATATAATTTTCTTGTACTCCTTGGATAGATAATAATATATATGTCGATCATCACCATTGTACATAATCATTATATGGATGTGAGTGTATTTTAGATAGAAATTCGCACGACTTACCTACAGCGAGTGGCCGATGTTTTTTGTACACACACTCATAGTGTCCCTGCAAATTGACACACGTGCCTCCCATACATTGTCTGTAATTTCCATCATTGTCATTTTCTAGACATTCATTAACATCTGCTTTTCAAAATATAAAGAAATTGTAGTAAAAAAATGATCCCATATATATGTTTACATTTATCACAATTTCTATGAAACTATAAAAACAATTTCTCACCTTTGCATCCGCCTCCACCCTGAGTGTATGGGTTGCCTTGGTAACCCCCATTGCATGAGCATCTTGCATAGCTTAGATAAGCATTATAGTTGCAAATACAACTTATTCCGTAAGTCATTGGACTTTCATAATATGAGTTTTCCCTTACAAGCCTAGACATAGTTTCATAACTTTGGCATCCTAAAGAATCTACATACGAACGATTCGAAGTATGGATGAACCATCCTAGTAGAACTGTTGTTGTTCGTTTAGCATGAAGTCGTTTCGGATCAGAACCATTTAAAAAAGAGTATGCCTCGTCAGTTAAGAAGGCAACTTTGCACCCTCCGGTTGTTGTGGTGCTATCAATTCTCACACCAACAATCTGTTGAATCCGAGCAGGGATTTTTGCCTGGCAGCATTGAAACCCATTGCAGCTTTGTTGATTGAAAATTCTTGTTTGATTACAATAACTACTGTAGCTATAATCTCCACCACAATTGAATCTTGCAAAATAATCTTCTGAGGCTGTATGGTTTGCTGAGCTGCAGCTAGACTTGCATCCCACCATGTTTGGCTCGACATTCGTCAATGATGCCATGTTGTTGCAACCGGACGCTACCAATATATTACTGGTGCCAACGTAAAAAGGAGTACCCGTCAAATTCAAAAGTGACACATGCTCTTCTCCGTCGCTTGAGCAGCCCTTTGAAGTTATTTTGTTTTTTATACGAACTGACCCATCTTCCACGGAATATGACCCTCTGTGTGACGTTGGGAGATAGATATTCACAACTTCCTTGCCAATTGCGGAAAGAAAAGGGACCAGCTTCCCTGGAATAGAGGAAGAATTAATACACTCAATTTCGTACGAGTGCTCAAGATAGCAACCCATTCCAATTCCAAATGGGTACGGGATGTTGATTCCTCCACATTTCCTTAGACAAGAGCTGGAAACGGTGAGATCTGCAGAATCAAGGATCAATAAAAGTAGCAGAGAGAGGAGACGCAAAAGAGAACAACTACCATTTGAGCTCATTTTTATGATCTGCGCAAGAGTTATGCTCATGTCTCAACTACTACTTTGTAAGATATTTGTGAGCAGAAGTTCTTCGTCTTTGAATTTTTTGTTTCCCTTATCTTATCTCTTTCTCAATCAATCCAGCATAATTTTTGGAGGCCAATATGATGCATTTATTGTAACAGCATAATTTTTGGAGGCCAATATCATTGAATTTTCTCTTACCAATAACGTTCGTGGGGGGAATTTTTTTTGCCAGGCCTTATATCCCGTTTATAATTAAATAGGGAAAAGACACGTTCAATCTAAGAACAAATTAATCATGTTCAAGACAAACACAAATTGTATATAAAACAAGAATATTTTAGTGTTTTAGAGCGCTTGTAGGGAGGTTTTTAGGTAAAAATCTCATCATACAGAAATGAAAAAACAATGAAAAAGCATGAGAGAGTGAGAATTAAATTTATTTTATTTTATTTTGTATTCGCTATGTTGTTTGTTTTGTAGTAGCTGACGACCAATAGCATCGATCAGTCGCTAGAAATCTTTGAAAAATTAGCGATTGAAAATTCATAATCAACGAGTATCAAACTATAGCCATAATCAACTCATATGATAGCCATAATCAATTCATTCAGTATTTCCTTTTTAGTATTCTTAATAATCTTCTCATGAAAAAATCTATACTATTCTTCAAACCTAAAAGATCAATCAATTATACAATAGGAAGCCGTCTGTAAAAGTCTAACTAAAAGTAAACAAAATCTATAACCAATCTCATATTTCCACAAATCAATCCAGATATCCTTTTGGCCATCAAAATTTCTACATCCACAATTAAAACCTAAAAAATACCATAGTTAGCGTATCTCTTAAAAGATGAGTGCTTCCACTTCTGTATGAAGAGACGTGTATGGACACCAATCATACATTTTATTGTCCAATGAGTGCTTCCACTTCCGTATGAAGAGAAGTTAGACTTTGTTATAGGTTGGCACCTCCAATAGTTAGCATATCTCCGTTTGATAACGAACAAAACCACCATATTCCGGAAAACTTATCACTTTCTTCGGAAAACTCTATCATCCAACTAGTTCACCTTAATAATAAAATTTGTTTGTTTCTTCAAAAGATATTAGATTTCAACGAGTCTAAAAATGTAAGGTTTTGTTTAGAAATTCTCATAGTAGTTGTGTTTTTAGTAGGGAACCTGACATAGTAATGATGATCATCATCATCATAATAATCACCAACGAGGTGATAGGGACAACAATAATAAATTTGGATATCGCCCGAGATTGCCAGCAACGAATCAACTGTTCTTGAAGCCAGCTAGCAAATATACAACTTGCGGGGGACCAAGTTCATAAATTCTTATTTTGGTTCCTAATTTCCTTGGCAAGTGGAAGTGGACATATCTAAACAAACCAAACCAAAATTCGTGGCCAATCAAAATGTCTAACATGTGAATGTAGTGTGCTTCTGAACTTCATTTTTTTGTCTGAAAGAAAGTAAATCACAAAGTATAAATATCAAACCCGAATATAAACAAAAGAATGCAACATGAATAAAAACAAAAATAAATTTGACCAATAGTTTAAAAGTGCTCAAATGCTAAAGTGTCATCTTAATCTAAATCGAAAAACTAATTTATCGATGATCACTATAGTCTAGCACATACTAACCCCTTTTTTTTTGGAAATGTCGGGTTACTATTGTAAGATTGCCTTTGCTTGGATACAACGCAAGTCCTAATAATATGAGTTTGAGATCGAGATCTATCTAGAGTTGTCAAAGAGCTTTTACCCTTGCTTTTTTTTTTAATTCTCAAAATATTTACTTTGTTTCATTGTGAATTTTGATTTGAGATGATTCTTATAACGAATCAATCTATAACATGGATCGGATAAAGTTCTACGCAACTATATCGATTCGAGATGCCATAGAACAAAACCCGAGAGTGTAAAAATCAAGAAGCATCACATTAAGAATACATGAACTTAACTAGAAAAAAAAAAGGAAAAAAAAAACAATAAACAAGGCACAGTCTAGTAAGACTAGGGACTAACCAAACTGCACCAAACAAATGGATTTTGATTAAATCAAAAATCGAGCTTAACCAGATATCGGTCGATGCAGTGTTCCCACTCCTGAGCTGATTACTTTTTTATGGACAGCTTGACGTACTTGCTGAAGTACTCGCTGACTGACCACAACTCATTGCAAGCTATGAGGATTTCCGGCCTTTTGACTTATGGATCGGCTCAGGAGGAAGTCAACACATCTATTTGATCCATCACAACGCCCAAGCCCATGGAGAACCGCCCAGAAGAAGACCCGGATCCAAACCACCTTTTGGATCATACCCGATGATTTACTTGAACCACATAAGGAAAGTCTCCATTTTCATCACATGTGCAAATATCAACACCATATATATGAACCTGGAGATCATCTAGACCGTTGAAAAACTGTCATACTTAATCTTTTGTGCACACTATACCAAATATGTACCTGGATAGTCAATACTTGCAACGGCTCTTTCTTTATTCACTCGTGCACGCCCTGAAGCTTCATACAATGAATCTCTGGATGCCCCCAAAGTGGCACGTATTCACGCCCAAGCTCTCAAGGCTCAAGCCAACGGCAACTTCCTTATTTGGACCGATTCCGCAATTAATGGTCCAACGACTAGTTTTTGATTAATTTTGGATATCTTGTTTCTTTGTTTAGCTTTTTGGAACGTATTCAGCCTATATAAGCTGATTATTAGTTTCATAGTAAAATCACCCTTTGAAATTTGAAAGTTAATAGAAAGTATTGTTCTTTTCACAAAGTTTGAGTCTTTGTGTTGTTCTTTTCATTAGAGCTTTAGTGAGCGATTCACTTTTATTCTCTTGAAGCCTCAGATCAGTTTGTTGGAGTGATTTTAACAGCCTTGTTGGAACACTGATTGAGCGATTCAATCACTATTCTATCTATCACTTCCCCTTGAATCGATCCCACACGAGAGAAGCGTCCTCTATCGTGTTAGATCTCCTCCTTCATTGTTTCACCTTATGCGTGGTAAACATGGAATCTCTTGATCATCAAGTGACCTAAAGTTGGATTGGTTCTAATCTTGTATCATCTGGTATCAGAAATTCATCAAAAGCTAAGCCAACATCGCAAAGGTTTTACCTTTTCAGCCTATATATTTTTCGATTATTCCGTTTGTGTTATTTCATTTTTTTTTAATTTTGAAAACCAAATAATTTTTTTTCTTTCTTTGTTGTTGTTTATTTTCTTCAGTTCCTTCATTAAAAAAACAAGAAAAAAAAATTATTTGCTTCAGTTTATATTATTTATTTCCAAATTATTAAAGAAAAAGACAAAAAATCATATTTTGTTGTTTTTAAATTAGTTTTCGAAATTTTGGTTTTTTTTTTGTCATCCGAAATTAAATTAAATTAACAAACGAAAGATAGTTTTTCCATTTTGTTATTTTAGATTTTTTTATTTATTGTAAGAAAATATAAATTTCCGTAATTTTTGTGTCTTTAATTTTTTCTTACCTTATTTTCTTAATACGTTATTATATCTCTCTCCTTTGTTGTGTGTGCGAGAAATCCCAAGGAGAAACAAAAGAGGCGACGGATCACTCGAATCGAACTATTCGGGGTACCGTTGTTTTGTGGATGGATCATGGAAAGAAAGTGATAAGTTCTCCGGTACAGGATGGTTCTATATATCATCAAGTGGAGAGCCGCCAACCATGGGAGCTGCCAACCTCCGTAGAAGTCTATCTCCTCTACATACAGAAGTGAGGCCCTTCTCTAGGTGATGAAGTATATGATTGGTGCAGTTAATCAAGATGTAGCGTTCTACACAGACTGTTCTGACCTGGTGAAGATGGTGTCTTCTCCAACCGAATGGCCAGCGTTTTTAATGTATTTGGAGGAATTTCAGAGCGACAAGGAAGAATTCTCAACCTTCTCTTTATCTTTAATTTCTCGTAGCGCGAATGTAAAGGCGGATAATCTGGCACGAAAAGTTCGTACAGAACCGCTTCATATCACATATGTAAACACCATTCCTCAGGAATGGTTCTTTTGAGATTAATTAATTTCGGATGACAAAAAAAAACAAAAAAACAAAAGAGGCGACAATGGAAGATTATTCAGAAGAAGAAGAAGGTTCTTACGAGCAAGAACAATCGAACCAAGGATAGTCCAATGACGAAGCTGGTTATGAGACACCAAACATGGCCTCACGAAGACTACTCAAGCTCAGACTATAGAGTTGAACCTGAGGAAGACGAGCCTGAACCAAAGCCACCAGATTATAGCCGAGATGATTCCAGCCACTAGAGTTGGTACGAGGAGGAAACTGATTCCCAGGATATAGATTAATTCCCAAATCAGAGATGAACCATGGCATGATAAAGAGGAAAACGACCATGAGGGCTACAATCACGAAGGAGGACCAGGCCCGTTTGTGGAGTCTTACCATGAAGATAGACCATGGTGTGAGATACCTTACTCTGACCATGAGGAAGAGCACCAAGAAGAAGTTGACCCCAAAGTGAATATATGGAGTCTCAAATCAAACAACAAGAGGAAACTATCGATGAAGACAGACCATAGTGCGAGATACCCAAAGATGACTATGACGACGCATCATATGATGGTGTCATGCTTCCTTGTTTATTGACCTTACAAGTAACCGCAAGATATTTATGTGTATTTTGCCTACACTCAAGATAGTATCAAAAATCACTTCCGGGTAGATTATCCATCTAGAAATTGTTCTACCTCAAACGCGGTTAACTTTACAGTTTTACCAAAAGAAATGTGCACTTTTATGACATATGAAACAAAAAGCAATTATCCTAAGGCTCCCTTCATGCAACACCATATTCCATAAATCATGATGTTACATCACGTCTGATCCAAGAATCCAACGTCCTTGGTGCGTATCAAAAGCATCACCCTAATGGTGTAAGCCCACATGACTTCACACTTTGTTTGGATTCAATTTTGATACCACTTATAACACCACAATTGACGCCATTGTTGGCCCCCATGCCTTCTTTTGGCCTTTGGCTCCAACCTCGTCCGATAGCCGATGTGCTACTTCCATAATTGTTAATAATTTGTTTACTTGATGCTACAAATTATCACAAGATCTTTTCCTCCATTTTGTCCTAATTTACACGCTACCGGAAATCATTTTCCAGCAGCTCACCCATCCAAAATTTGTCTACCTCAAATATGCTTATCTCTGAGAAAATGTTTGACCGAAAAGATAGGTATATTTTGATGATATAATAGATAAGTAAATCATTCTCTTAAGTCTCTCGACATGCACCACCATATTACAAAAATCAATGTGTTACACATGGGCCAATACACTTATTATTAGAAACCCATGAAACGTAACTAATTATTCTGATGGTACAATGCTCCACAAAACGTTCATAAGAGTTAAACCATTCATCCGTCGACTTCAAGAGTTTAAGTTTGATGCATAAATAAAAGTAAATGTAGAATAGAAATAATATATCAATAATTATAAACTACTAAGAAATCAGTAATTATAAAGACAATAAAGAAAAAAAATTTAAGGATACTTTATCTATCACTATATAAACTGGAAAATATAAATATATATATAATTACCCTTAATTTTAATAAAAACCAAAAAAACTATTCGGTTTTACGGTTTTTAACCAAACCAAACCTAAAACAAAAACTTAATGGAAATGACGACCAAATAGATTTTTAGGCTAAACCATTACCAAACCAAATCATTTATTTCGGTTCGGCTTTTTGAGTTACCATTTTTTTTTCCACCCCTACAAAAAATATACCATCAATTACCATAATGTTTTATAACAATCACTATATAATATAGTTTACAATTGCTAGCATATTAGACCTATATCCTATACTATTATTTGGGGAGTACATTTTGGAACTAACCTTACTTTTTGTAAGTAATTACAATGGAATGCCATTAGAAATAAAATTTTATAGAGTAAATTAATTCAACTCATTAAGGATAAACAAGTCAAATACTATTTTATTTAACTTAATTATAAAAACGAAAATCTATTATTACTTTTTTAAAAAAGAATGACCAATCAAAATGAACATATAAGATTTGATATCTAACTTACCATATTAATTTGTTATTAATCATTATACTTCACCTCTCATCTTTATATGATTCTATTATTATGAAACAAATAAATCATCATATCATCCATATAATAAAAGAAAGTAAATTTTTTCCGCATATGCCAAGATTTGAATTTTTAAAAACAAATATAAATTGTTCAATGTATAAAGGAAAAATTTAACAGGTCAAAAATTCATATTTGATTAATATATATCTTTTAAACAAAAATAAATTCAACAAAAATTTGACTGAGTAATGGGTCAGAATTTGAATATTTATATTAAATTTCATATATTTATTTTTTGAAATGTATAATTTTATATACTAAAATAAAAATTTTAAACATTTTAATTTGCAACATTGAAAATTAGTTTTACTTGATATTTTTAAAGAATATCATCAATACTTAATAGATAAAAAAGTGAAGACGTATAAATACTCTAATTTAATTTTTATAAAACAAATATTTATAATAGGCGGCGGGTTAAATATAATGTATTATATGATGAAATGAGTTATGATCCTTATAACTATTTGAATATTTATATTTAATATAATTCTTTTTCAAAAATTCATAATTTTATATACTACAAAAAAAAATTAAAGATTTTAATTTGGAACATTTAAAAATAGTTTAATTTAATATACTAAAAAAATAAAAAAATTATAAATACTTTAATTTGATTTTCTAAAAAGATATATTTAAAATATTTATAGTAGACGGCATGTTAAATGTAATGTATTATATGATAGAAAGTTATGATCCTTATAACAGACGACATTTTAAGATTATATGATAAGATGGGTTAAATAAGGTTTGACATATATCTCTAAATATTTGAAAATTTGATTATGCAAGCAATTCTGGAAACAATGAATAATTGATTGTGCATGCAATATTTTCATTGGGATTGTAAAATGAAAATATATAATTTCACGCACGGGTTGAATTTGATATTATTATATACCAAATATATGTTCATAACATATTCGATTATGTGAAATAGTTGGTAAATTCTGTAATTAACTCAAACAAATCTCTATTTCAACAACCAATGAATTAGAATTTGAAAAAAAATTTCCTAAATTAATTCAAAATAATAGCTAATTTTCTTACTTAATTCAAAATAATCTACGTTTTAGATGCGATTCATTTATGATATTTTAATTTTTGATCTAATTAAATTATATGCAATCTCATTTTGTGCTTGTTAACACAAATTAATTCATTGTTCAAACAATATTAATTTTTTGAAAATAATATTATTTTCCGTTTTCATATCTTTAAAAATATATATTCATAATTGAGTATTGCAGAAAAAAAAAAATATATTCATTCTAATATTATATATAGGGACTCACAAAAAGAATTATTTTTTTACTTACTATTATAATATATCACGATTTTATTCTAAAATATATAATATATAAATTTTGTAATAAATGAAATTCAACCCATAATATAGTACGGGTGATGATCTAGTTAAATTTTTATAATTGATGTTCAATACAATACTGTTGCTATGATGTTCAATACATTACATAAGGAAGTATTTGCGACGTGGTTTTCCTATTTTACATTTCCCACTTAGCGACCTTTATAGAAATATCTTCACACGCAAACCCAAAAATTGAATGTGATACCAAACATATGAGATTATAAAGTGGTACGTGAGATTGGAGTTTTATAGTGTCTGAAGAGGAAACAATGGTTCAACATCTGACCACAATGAAGATGATGCCGCATTGTTGCATTGATACGTTGGAGCAGTAACAGCCACATTGTTCCACGATTCTACCTCTATATTAACTTCCATGACTCCTTCATCTCTTTCTTCCTCATTTTCGCTAACATACTCTTCTGGCTGCATACCTCCCGAAGATGAACGAATCTTCTCTAACTCCATGGATACTTCTCTCATGCTTGGTCGCTTTCTTCCCTTCAGATTCAAACATTTTCTTGCAATTTTTGCAGCTGAAGTCACTTGATTCAACTTGCAGCCATCTTTGATTCTTGGGTCGATGATGTCAAAGAGTGTATTATGTTTCATTGCATGAATGAAATAAGTTGCCAATGTCCTGTTTTCTTGAGATCGTAGAAAAGAAACAGATTTTTCACCCGTAATGAGCTCTACTAGCACCACTCCAAAGCTATAGACATCACTTTTATCTGTGAGTTGGCTAGATTGAAAGTACTCTGGGTCCATATATCCCACCGTACCTGAAACTACCGTTGTCAAGTGGGTGTGATCCACAGTTACTGATCTTGAAGTTCCAAAATCAGACACCTTGGCTCGATATTTTTCATCAAGCATTATGTTTGTAGACTTGACGTCTCTGTGATAGATTGGAGAGGATGCAGCCGAGTGCAAGTAGGAAAGAGCTCCTGCAATCTCTACAGCAATGCGGAGGCGCACTTCCCAAGTAGTCATCGTGTAATCCTCCAATTCCTCATGAAGATGTTCAAAAAGGTTACCATTAGGAATAAACTCATAGACAAGAACTGGGACATCTGTCTCAAGACAACAACCCAAGAGTTTCACGATGTTTCTATGGTTGATCTGTGAAAGAATGACGACCTCATTGATGAACTCTTCCAACCTATCTTTGTCCACGACTTTGGACTTCTTCACTGCTACAGTTCTACCATCGACAAGCATTCCTTTGTATACAGTACCTTGACCACCCTGACCAAGTATTCTAGTTGAGCTAAAGTTTTCCGTAGCTTTTTCGAGCTCTCTCGAGCTGAAAACTTTTGTCTTCTCGACATTGCCTTCTGTTGCAGACAATTGTTGTTCCAACAATAGACCCCCGTTACGCTTGAAGAACTTCTTCTTTTGCTTTAACCTCTTCTGCTTTCTAATAAATTTGTATAACCAGTACATTCCAACAATAAAAATCAATGAGCCAAAACTCGAACCAATCCCTGCAAACAGACAAAATAATAATGAAAATTAAACCTACATAATTTTCTTGTACTGCTTGGATAGATAATAATATAGATGTCGATCATCACCATTGTACGAAATCTTTATATGGATGTAAGTGTATTTTAGATAGAAATTCACACAACTTACCTACAGCGAGTGGCCGATGTTTTTTGTACACACACTCATAGTGTCCCTGCAAATTGACACACTTGCCTCCCATACAGTTTCTGGAATTTCCATCATTGTCTTTTTCTAGACATTCATTAACATCTGCTTTTCAAAATATAAAGAAATTGTAGTCAAACGATGATCCTATATATATATGTTTACTTTTATCACAATTTCTATGAAACTATAAACACAATTTCTCACCTTTGCATCCGCCTCCACCCTGAAAGTATGGGTTGCCTTGGTAACCGTTGTTGCATGAGCATCTTGCATAGCTTAGATAAGCATTATAGTCGCAAAGACAACTTATTCCGTAAGTACTTTCATAATATAAGTTTTCCCTTACAATCCTAGACATTATTTCATAACTTTGGCATCCTAAAGAATCTACATATGAACTATTCGAAGTATGGATGAACCATCGTAGCTCAACGGTTGCTGTTCGTTTAGCATGAAGTCGCTTCGGATCAGAACCATTTAAAAAAGAGTATGCCTCGTCTGTTAAGAAGGCAACTTTGCACCCTCCGGTTGTTGGGGTGCTATCAATTCTTACACCAACAATCTGTTGAATCCGAGCAGGGATGTTTGCCTGGCAGCATCGAAACCCATTGCAGTTTTTTTCATTGATAATGCTTGCTCCACTACAAGTACTACCGTAGCTATAATCATCACAACTGAGTACCGCAAGATAGTCTTCTGAGGTTGTACGGTTCGTGGCACTGCAGCTAGACTTGCATCCCACCATGTTTGGCTCGACATTCGTCAATGATGCCATGTTGTTGCAACCGGACGCTACCAATATATTATTGCTGCTAACGTAAAAAGGAGTACCGGTCAAATTCAAAAGTGACACATGCTCTTCTCCATCGCTTGAGCAGCCCTTTGAAGTTATCGGGGTTTTTATGCGAACTGACCCGTCTTCCAAGCCATCATAGCTTGAGGTTGACCCTGGAAGAGAGATATACACAACTTCCTTGCCAATTGCGGAAAGAAAAGGGACCAGCTTCCCTGAACTAGAGGAAGAATTAATACACTCAATTTCGTATGAGTGCTCAAGATAGCAACCCATTCCGATTCCAAATGGGTACGGGATGTTGATTCCTCCGCATTTCCTTAGACAAGAGCTGGAAACGGTGAGATCTACAGAATCAAGGATCAACAAAAGTTGCAGAGAGAGGAGACTCAAAAGAGAACAACTACTATTTGAGCTCATTTTCTTATGCTCAAGAGTTATGCTCAACTACTACTTTGTAAGGTATTTGTGAGCAGAAGTTGTGTTTACTTAGAAACAGCAGAAGGTCTTCGTCTTTGAATTTTTTTTTTTTTTCGTTATCTTATCTCTTTCTCAATCAATCCAGCATAGAAATTCAGCTCATTATGATGCATTTATTGTAACAGCATAATTTTTGGAGGCCAATATCTTTGAATTTTCTCCTACCAATAACGTTCGTGGGGGGGAAAAAAAATTTGCCAGGCCTTATGAACAACCGGAAGGGACACGTTCAATCTAAGAAAAAATTAATCCTGCTCAAGACAAACACAAATGTTATAAAACAAGAATATTTTAGTGTTTTAGAGCACTTCTAAGGAGGTTTTTAGGTGAACTAGGGGTTAGTCCGGGCTACGCCCGGTATATATTTGACATCTGATATTCTTTTGTTTTTGAAGCTATAATACATGTAAGAAAATAATGCGATTTCCTTTTTAACATTTTAATTAGAATTTTTTTATATGGCACTATTAATTGTTTTATTTTATCTATCCATATTTTTCTTTATGACTAAGATTTATTATTATTATTATTAGTCTATATTTTGTTTTTCTAATTTATATTTTTCCTTGTAATTTATTTTCCAATCGTATATATACCTCAAATGTTGCATTTTTTTTTTGCTTGTATTATTCACATATTTGAATCAAAAAGGTTTAAAAAAAAAAAACTGATGAGCAGTTCAACAATCTCAAATCAACCATGTTTGCAGGTCCTTATTCACCTATAAGAAAATCGCAAATATGTGTGCGTCAATTGAATATAGTTACTTATGATCTCTATTTTTTTCTAAAATGTTTTAACAGGAAAAGAAACGTAAACCATATATGAACAGAAAAATTGACCGGATCAAAGAGATGAAATTAAAAGATTATAGGAGTTGTATTACTCCGGAGATGGAGACGTTTGAAACCTCCAGCATCGACCGGCTATGTTGTTATATCTATCTCTCTATGAGACAGCGTTTCAAACTTTCAATTTCCAATTTATTATCGAATTAGGAAACGACAAGAGACGACAATTTTGGAAACGTAAAAATAAATAATTAGGGTTTAAGCGTGGTACCAACAATTCGAGAGTATCCAATTTTCCAGTTACTAATGGACTAAAATCCGTTGTGTGACCATGAAATTGGGATTTCTATACTCCGGATCCATTATTTTCTGCAAAATGTCTTCCCCTATGGCAAGCTACGGCCATTCTCTTCACAAACTTTCACTTTGCTTCATATTCTCACCTTAAAACTTAGACATCAACACATAAAGGCGTACTTAACGTATCTGTGTATCCGCACTATGATGAATCTAAAATGAGGGAATAAGAAAAACCCTAAAAGCGATATCCTCTAAGGAGACTTTGGGATACTGGTGAGATTGGAAAAAATATGGTGCGGTTGCTGGGATTTAGATTTGCAGAATATGAGGAGGCGTTGATGGCCATCGTATTTAATGGTTGTCATTAATTTTGGGAAGAATAATGTAACGAAGAGAAACAAAGAAGTGTGCAGCGAAAGGACATGCCTATTGCCTACGATTTAAACTTGATGACGTGGAGGCAACTTGTATAGATACATTATTTATGAAGCTGATGTGTTCAATTCGCTGATGTGGCAACCTGAGAATCATTCTCAAATAAACTGATGTGTATAGCCTGAGAAGCTTCAAGGAGTCCCTTTTATTAGTAATAGATATCTCATCATATAGAAATGAAAAACAATGAAAAAGCATGAGAGTGAGAATTAAATTTATTTTATTTTATTTTGTAGTCGCAATGTTGTTCGTTTCTCAGTAACTGGCGACCAATAGTATCGACCAGTCGTTGGAGATCTTTGAAAAATTTAGCGATTGAAAATTTGGATCGCTGATCACTGCGATTGGTCGCTGGATCCAACGACTATCAAACGATAGACATAATCAACTCATAGGATAGCCATAATCAATTCATTCAATTATTTTTTAATGATATTCTTTATAATCTTCTCATAAAAAAATCTATACTATTCTTCAAACTTAAAAGATCAATCAATAATCTAATAGAAAGCATTCCGTAAAAATCTAACTAAAAGAAAACAAAATCTATAACCAATCTCTTATTTCCAAAAAACTATCCAGATGTCCTTTTCGCCATCAAAATTTCTACATCCACAATAATAATAAAAAAAAAACATAGTTAGTGTATCTCTTAAAAGATGAGTGCTTCCACTTCCGTATGAAGAGACGTGTTTGGACACCAAAATACATTTCATTGTCCAGATGAGTGCTTCCACTTCCGTATGAAGAGACGTTTATAGGTTGGCAGCTCCCATAGTTAGTGTATCTCCGTTTGATTATGAACAAAACCATCATATTCCGGAAAACTTATCACTTTTTTTGGAAAACTCTATCATCCAATTAGTTCATCTTAATTATAAAATTTGTTTGTTTCTTCAGAAGATTTTTGATTTCAACGAGTCTAAAAATGTAAGGTTTTGTTTAGAAATTCTCATACTAGTTGTGTTTTTAGTAGGGAACCTGACACAGTAATGATGATGAGCATCGTCATAATTATCACCAACGAGGTGATAGGGACAACAATAATAAATTTGGATCTCGAGATATCTAGACAAACCAAACCAAAATTCGTGGCCAATCAACAATAATAATACAACTTGCGGGGGACCAAGTTCATCAATTTTATTTTGGTTCCTAATTTCCTTGGCAAGTGGAAATGGACATATCTAAACAAACCAAACCAAAATTCGTGGCCAATCAAAATGTCTAACATGTGAATGTAGTGTGCTTCTCAACTTCTTGTTTTTGTCTCAAAAAAGTAAATCACAGTATAAATATCAAACCCGAATATAAACAAAAGAGTTAAATGCAACACGCATAAAAACAAACACTTTAATAAATTTGACCAATAGTTTAAAAATGGTCAAAAGCTAAAGTGTCATCTTATCAAAATTGAAATGGGAAAAATGTCGAAAAATGCGCCAACTTTCAAATTTGGGACGATTAAAGCATGAACTCTCGAAATGTCTCTTTAATCACAAAGTTTACGTTGACCTGTCTGAAAATAGCTAAGTTTTCGTTGACCTGGCCAAATTAGGCATCACGTTAAGTCTCCGTTAGAACGACGCTGACGCTGTTAACAATCCGTTAGAAATCTCCGTTGGATCAAAACGACGTCGTTTGAAAACTTTCAAACGACGTCGTTTCACCAGAAAATAAGAAGAAAAAATTACATCTTCCAAGATTCGAACTGTTTACCTGTTACACTAATAGGAGACGCTCAACCAATGAGCTACGAGAACACTTTAATGTTTCAACAAACAGAACGTGTATATATACTAAAAACTGGCAACACAAATTAGGTAAAAATATATGCAACTAATTTAAAATAGAGAAATTGTTAAAAATGTCCCTTTTTCAATACCCCTTTTCAAAAATGCCCCCTTTGAGAGTCCATTTTTAAGTTTGCCCTCTTTTAATTTTTAATGACCATTTTACCCTTATTTGAAACAAAATTAGGTCCACAAAATACAAAATATTTTTTGGCGGGAAAAGTGATCCCGCAATTTTCCCGCCAAAACACTTGTAAAAAACCTTTAAAATACCTTGTAAAATTTTCCCGTAAAAATTTTTCCCGCCAAAAAATTTTCCCGCCAAAAAATTTTTTTTGCGGGAAAAGTGATTCCGCAATTTTTTTTTTTGGCGGGAAAATTTTTGGCGGGAAAAATTTACAATGTATTTTAAAGGTTTTACAGAGTATTTACAAGTGTTTTGTAAGGTTTTACAATGTATTTTAAAAGGTTTTACAAGGTACTTATAAGGTTTTATAAGGTATTTATAACTTGTAAAACCTTATAAAAAACTTGTAAAACCTTATAACTTGTAAAAACCTTATAAAATAGCTTGTAAAATCTTATAATATCTTATAAATACCTTGTAAATACGTTGTAAAATCTTTTAAAATACATTGTAAAACCTTATAAATACCTTGTAAAAAACTTTTAAAATACCTTGTAAATTTTTGGCGGGAAAAATTTTCCCGCCAAAAATTTAACGCCAAAAAAATTGCGGAATCACTTTTCCCGCAAAAAAAAATTTTTGGCGGGAAAATTTTTTGGCGGGAAAAAATTTTACGGGAAAATTTTACAAGGTATTTTAAAGGTTTTTTACAATTTTTTACAAGTGTTTTGGCGGGAAAAATTGCGGGATCACTTTTCCCGCCAAAAAATATTTTGTATTTTGTGGACCTAATTGTGTTATATTTCCTTATATATTTGTGATATCTTTTATTAAAAGAAGGGTAATTTAGTCATTTTGTACATAAAAAGGGGTATTTTTAAAAATAGACAGCCAAAGGGGGTATTTTTGAAAAGGGGTATTGAAAAAGGGGCATTTTTGTGAGTCTCCCTTTAAAATAACAAAATTAAAAACAAATTAATAACAAAACATATACAAATATTAAATATACTTACCTTAAATATATTTCAAAATTTAAAATATTTAATATATATAAAATATAAAGATTTTATTCTATTTTGGAAACTTATTCTATATACTTATCTTAAATATATGTATCATAAATAACCAAAAATACAAAAATATTAGATATACTTATCATAAATATATGTATCAAAATTTCAAATATTTTTTTATACATAAAGATTTCTTCCATATTTGGAAAATTATTCCTTCCGAAATTCCTTCTCATATAAAAAAATTTAAATATATAACATAAATTAATTATATAACTATATGAGAAGGATTGTATAAATTTTTGGTCATATATTTAATTTTCTTTATTTCATAAGTTTAGGTTTTTATAATTTAGGAAAGAATAAATTTCCAAAATAGAATAAAATCTTTATATATATATTAAATATTTTAAATTTTGAAATATATATTTAATATTTGTATATGTTTTGTTATTAATTTGTTTTTAATTTTGTTATTTTAAATTAGTTGCATATATTTTACCAAATTTATGTTGCCAGTTTTTAGTATATATACAAGTTCTGTTTGTTGAAACATTAAAGTGTTCTCATAGCTCAATGGTTGAGTGTCTCCTATTAGCTTAACAGGTAAGCACTTCAAATCTTGGAAGGTACCATTTTTTCTTTTTATTTTCTGGTGAAACGACGTCGTTTGAAAACTTTAAAACGACGTCGTTTTGATCCAACGGAGATTTCTAACGGATTTTAAACAGCGTCAGCTTCGTTCTAACGGAGACTTAACGTGATGCCTAATTTGGCCAGGTCAACGAAAACTTAGCTATTTTCAGACAGGTCAACGTAAACTTTGTGATTAAAGAGTCATTTCGAGAGTTCATGCTTTAATCGTCCCAAATTTGAAAGTTGGCGCATTTTTCGACATTTTTCCCAAATTGAAATCCCCTTAGTCTAAATAAAAAGAAATTATTTAACGATGATCTAGTCTCTCACATACTAAACAATATTCCTCATTTCCATCACAAAAGAAAGCAAATGACATATCTAGGAAAGATAGTTTTTTTTTTTTTTTTTTTTTTGAATTACTAAGAGATTCTGGGCCTAGGTCCGTACATCCCCTCAGGTTAGGGACCAAAGCATTTTATATGGTTCCTCCCAAATGTCACTTGAACCGTCGACCTCTAGGATTTGCGCGAGAGTCATTACCAGTTGAGCTATTAACACTTGGTGAAAGAGAGTTTTTTTGGCAAGATGCTAACACGATAAAAAACAAACATTTCCAATTAACCAATACGATTAAATTAATACAGTTTCATGTTCAAAGCATCTAAACCATTCATACAACCTCATATTCATTCGCACAAAACCAATCATATTTTTCTGTACTCATGCTCTGGTACTCATATGCACCTCTATTTACGATCATCCGACCCTCGATCATTATGCTCGCCATCTCTCTGTGTTTTTGTGCTAGTCATGACACAAAAACGAAGGGTGAAGGTGTGATTTTGGAGGTTACAATTAAATAAGCTAAGGCTGGCATTTGGTTAGGGGTCAAGTCGAAGTTGGGTGTGGGAAATGGTAATAAATGGGGTCAAAACAACTTAATACACTGAAATTTTACTAAAACTTTTTGTGTCTTTTGGTGGAATAGTCTTGCAAGGAGACCCAAGAGATTTTATCTTTGGATCAATCACATAGTAATGTTGATGATGACCCAAGAGATTTTATGTTTGGATCGTCATGATGATCATTATCATAATAGCTAACAAGGAGATAAGGACACCCAAAAGACACATTTAGATCTCCAGATTGCCAGCAAAGAATCGACTGTCTTTTTGTTTGGAAATGTCGGGTTACTATTGTAAGATTGCCTTTGCTTGGATACAAATCAAGTCCTAATAATATGTGTTTGAGATCGAGATCTATATAGAACTGTCAAAGAGCTTTTACCCTTGCTTTTTTTTTTTAATTCTCAAAATATTTACTTTGTTTCATTGTCAATTTTGATTTGAGATGATTTTCTATAACGAATCAATCTTTAATATGGATAAAGTTCTACGCTCTATTCGAGATGCCATAGAACAAAAAGAGAGAGTGTAATAATCAAGAAGCATCACATTAAGAATACATGAACTACACTAGAAAAAAAAAGGAACAAAAAAACAATAAACAAGGCAGAGTCTAGTAAGACTAGGGACAAACCAAATTGCACCAAACAAATGGTTTTTGATTAAATCAAAAGTATCAAAAGTCGAGCTTAACCAGATATCGGTCGATACAGTGTTCCCACTCCTGAGCTGATCACTTTCTGATGGACCGCTTGACGTACTTGCTGAAGTATTCGCTGACAGACCACACCTCATTGCAAGCTATGAGGAGTTCCGGCCTTTTGACATATGGATCTGCTCAGAAGGAAGTCAACACATCTATTTGATCCATCACAACGCCCAAGCCCATGGAGAACCACCCAGAAGAAGACCCGGATCCAAGCCACCTTTTGGATCATACCTGATGATTTACTTGAAGCCACATAAGGAAAGTCTCCATTTTCTTCACATGTGCGAACATCAACACCATAAATGGGAACCTGGAGATCATCTAGACCATTCAAAACCTGTCATACTTAATCTTTCGTGCACACTATACCACATATGTACATGGATAGTCAATACTTTCCAAATATGGAGCCAAAAGAGATCAACTTGCAACGGCTCTTTCTTTATTCACTCGTGCACGCCCTGAAGCTTCATACAATGAATCTCTGGATGCCCCCAAAGAGTCACGTATTCACGCCCAAGATCTCAAGGCTCAAGCCAACGAAAACTTCCTTATTTGGACCGATTCCACAATTAATGGTCCAACGACTAGTTTTTGATTAATTTTGGATATCTTGTTTCTTTGTTTAGCTTTTTAGAACGTTTGTACTAAGCCTATATAAGCTGATTATTAGTCTCATAGTAAAATCACCCTTTGAATTTTGAAAGTTAATAGAAAGTATTGTTCTTTTCACAAAGTTTGAGTCTTTGAGTTGTTCTTTTCATTAGAGCTTTAGTGAGCGATTCACTTTTATTCTCTTGAAGCCTCAGATCAGTTTGTTGGAGTGATTTAAACAGCCTTGTTCGAACACCGATTGAGCGATTCAATCATTGTTCTATCTATCACTTCCCCTTGAATCGATCCCACACGAGAGAAGCGTCCTCTATCGTGTTAGATCTCCTCCTTCATCATTCCACCTTCTACGTGGTAAACATGGAATCTCTTTATCATCAAGTGAACTAAAGTTGGATTGGTTCCAATCTTGCATCATCTGGTATCAGAAATTCAAAATCTAACATCACAAAGGTTTTGACTTTTCAGCCTATATATTTTTCGATTTTTCCGTTTTTGTTATTTCATTTTTTTTTAATTTTGAAAACCAAATAATTTTTTTTTTCTTTCTTTGTTCTTGTTTATTTTGTTCAGTTCTTTCAGAGAAAAAGCAAGAAAAAAAATTATTTGCTTCAGTTTATATTATTTATTTCCAAATTATTAAAAAAAAAAGACAAAAACAATCATATTTTGTTGTTTTTAATATCGTACCATATACATAAGTTCCACTAAATATTTTTGTGTACGTAGACCGTAAATTTCATATACGTACACAGAAGAAATTCGATGAAGGGTATTAATGTAATTTTCCAGTCATCTTCAACCTGAGTATCCTCCTCTACAACCCTAATTTTGCGGCCGTCATTAGCAGTTATCTCAGAATCTTGTTTTTTTTTTACCTTTTGAATTCTCTTTACATATAAATCTTGTAAATTTAGCATATTTTAAATTTGAAAAGCTAAATTGTTTGAGTCTCCAGAGATTTGTTGTATTTTGTTCGTCGCCGGAAATATGAACTTTGTTTCTACCTACTCGACTCAAAAACTCTCAATCGAAGTTGAATGAGAGATTCTTCAGATATTAAGAAAACGATTATCACTGAAATTTTCGAAGTTGAAAATGTTGAGATTTTCGATTTCTTTCTCTCCTTCTTCTTCTTCTTCTTCTTCTTCTTCTTCTGTATTTTCAATATTTTTTTGTCACACATAATAAGATAAAAAAAAAGAGAAGTACAAACGTAACTGAACTAGAATAGTTTATGGTTAGGGACATTTTGGTCAGAAAAGCTCAAACGGCTAAGTGGTGAAAGCCCAACTTAACTTTGTCAAATGGTGAGAGATAAACTCAATTTCTTACCAAATATGAAAAATTCTTTATATTTTAGTTAAGAAAATATTTCTTTAATAATTTAGTGAAATATTTAAGTTAAACCTCACATCGAGTTTGCGTACAACATAAGATAACACAAATGAAGTCTTTTATTAATAACCGAAACAGAGAACATAATCACACCATAAAATTATATAGAAATACAAACAAATAGAGGATATTAATATTTGAATTTGAAACGAACATCATGCATGCATATTGGAGATCAGCCATATTAACTCATGGAAGAGTTAAATATCAAGCTTAACCGGGTACTTGGCAACACAATGTTACCAAGGACTGTTAACCGAGGGCTTGACATTGCGTAGAGCCACCCAAACGGCACTGTTACACTTAAACCCTGCCCCTAAAGCAATCTGCCAAGCTTTGTTCCCTTTCTTTATTCTACCTTTGGCCTCTGTATAAGCTAACTCATACCAAATAGAGCTCGAAGAAGTGTTACCAAACCTATGCAAAGTTGATCTTGACGGCTCCACATCTATCGGCAATAGCCCCAACTCCTTCTGTAGCTCATCGATCACTGCTCTCCCACCCGGGTGGATACAGAAATGATCAATGGCTTTCTTGAAGTCAGGGACATAATGCTTTACATTGTTGTCAAAGAATTTCTTGTGGATATAAGTCCTTAGAAAGAGAATCTTTTCGCTTACTGGAAGAACCAATGGACCCAAAGTGGCAATGTTTTTGGTAATTGCTTTCGAAGCCACAGTCGTTAAATCTTTGGAAAGCGAGACTCCGGTTTTGCCCGTCTCATCGTCTTCTTGCTGCACACATCTAAAAGATTTGTCATCAGCTCCAGTATGTGTCCTGACCGTGTGAAGTAGCTTGTACTTGGAACGTCTTCGGTCTCCTGACTTGTTAGAGAGCAATATCGCGGCTCCACCAACACGGAACAAGGAGTTGGTGACAACCATAGATCTGTTATCACCAATATACATGCTGCGGCTGAGATTCTCTGTGCTCACCACAAGAGCATAAGTGTTCTTATGAACTTGCAACAAGTCCTTAGCAAGATCGATGGCTATGACACCAGCGCTGCAACCCATACCGCCAAGATTAAAGCTTTTGATGTTGCTCCTAAGCTTGTACTTGTTCACTACCATCGCTGAGAGCGAAGGAGTCGGATTAAACACGCTCGAGTTCACGATGATTATACCGATATCGCGTGTGTTGACTTTGGTGTTGGCTAAGAGGTTGTCAATGGCATCGAAGATCACTTGTTCTGTCTCCTCACGTGCAGCCGCCATGGTCTGAAGAGGTGGGATATTTAAAAGTGCATCTGGTACGTAAGTGTTGAATGATGCCTATTTTGCTTTCAAACCAAACTGAAGAAGTCAAAGAGAGAACAAGTAGTTACATGTGAAAGAGATTGGTTGAATCTAGTTACTTTTGTTTACTTGAAAAACTAAGCTACAATCTAGAGTTAAGCATGCTTAGTAGTAGGTGCAGCCTACAACAGTGTTTTCGTGTAGGTGTCAGAAGTTGGTGTTTTGTGCTTTACTTTATGACTTTTTGCTATAAGGATGTATGTGTGTGTGTAAGAAGATGACATGGAGTTATAGTAAGAAAAACAGAGTTCATGTATCATTCTCTCTGTATCTCTAAATCATTTTAATTCTAAAGCTGCAATCAAAACAAACATGAGTGAAAGTGAGATTCACAACAGTAAGTCTCTTCCCCGAGACCGGAACGTTCTAGAATCCTAAAAAAGAAGTCCAAAGAGTGCTCCTCAGCCACTATTAATCTCTTAGACAGTTCTCGAATCTTGTTGATATTATCTACGATCTTTTGGACAGTGACCTTTTGATGTGGAGGCGGGAGATGGCACGAGTAGTCGACGAGGTAAACGGGTCTAGGTCGGGTCACGAAGTAGATGGCTGACCCGAAAGTGAGAACCGCAGAGAGAATGGTTAGGGTTACGATGTTGTGTTGGAGATAGAACCAAATATTTTGGATATCTTCATGGTTTAGGCTTGACGCTTTAATGGCTACAAGTGCTAGTAACGGGACTAAGCAGAGCTTGAAAAAGTGGGTAATGAGGTAATGATAAAGAAGCTTTACGTTAGCCATTAGAGAGTAGTGAGGAAAACAGGATAGATATATAGATACTCTCTGCTCTTCGCTCTTCCACATGCACATATTTATAGAGATGTTTATCCTCATGCAAATTAGCAAATAGTTTTTTTTTTTTTTTTTAATCTTGGAATACTATTTACTCTTTCATAAACGTAATTAAGGATGCACACATGACTTCTTAAAAACATATCAATATATTATCATTTTTTAAAGCCAGTGATTAATCACGTACGTGGTTTTATTCTTTGTAAAACTCTACAATATTAATAATAAAATGTAAGAAACGAAAAACCATAAAAGAAGCATAACTCTGTTGAGAGTTTTACACTACATTTCACATGTTTCTACGCTGTTTATTCTTGCATGGAAAGTTCCCAAATAACACTCTAACGTCATAAAATTGATCTTTAACAACATATATTTCTTATCTTATTTGTCAAGAATTTGGGTTTAGACTCAACCAATTTTGTTTTACTACTTCCTAGAAGTTATGTCTTCGATTTTCTAAATCTAATTTTATTTCCTTTGTTTTCGGTTAAAGAAATTTCGTTTGATGTCCTCAAGTTGTGTCCTCATCACTAAACTTCCGTCATTCGCAACCCTTTTTTTTAAAAAAAAAAAAAAAAAAAACAAACACAATTAAAAAATTTACATTAATTATAAAATTTACATTAAATCTTCCACAATTAATAATATAGATACTTTGATGATTTTGTTAAGATGTAAAAATATTTTTCTCCTATCATTTTTGGTTGATTTTGTCTTCTAAATATTTTGAATAATCATATAATACATAAAATTAATAAAATCTATTTTTTTCCTTCGTATACTATGATTCGCATTTTAGAAAACGGACATATACTACTCAATTAATGAAAAATTAAACAATTCAACGTCTCACACCAGCTAAAATATTTACACATATAAAAAGTTTGAAATAACATGTCCCTTGTTATATATGGCGGAATGGATATGAATCAACATTAATTAAAAATTTAAAATATCATTAACCAGACGCTTCAATGTAGGTTAAATCCTCATTTTATTATTTTATTAACAGCACCAATATTATTAGACATTTAGACATGTAGAATTAGATTACTTCAATTAAATTTATATGAAACAAAAGTTGTTATTCCGCGGTATACCGCAGATTAAATCCTATTAAGATGATTAAATGATTAGTACAATGATTGACATTTTAAACGAACCCAAACTGATCAAATCCATGCACAAACTATTCCATTAAAAAATTGCCCATCCCGTACGGTTGGTCCAGTTTTACACTACGTTGCATGGAAACGGGAGCGGGTACGCGGAAGCGGAAGCGTTTGGAAACGCGGAAGCGGATTTTTTATAAAATATGGGAAGCGGGTACGTGTTGGAAACGTATATACATACATATATGTATATATACATATATGTAAGTATATTTTTGTTAAATGTTTAATTTACACTACTCTATAAATAATAGAAACAAAAATCAGAAGATTTTAAGACAAACGAAAACGTAACACACACATATGATTAATGATATAGTATACAAATAATTAAAGAGTTGATTTAGTCGGCAAAAGTCAAAGAGATTGGGCAAAGAGGTTCAAAGCCCAAATTGAAAGAAAGATTAAAAGCCCAGTTAAGCTTCCTCTCCCGATGAAATCACCGATTAGATCTGAAAGCAAATCCACCGGAACTTGAATAGTTGAAACGAGATGATTCATGGCCATTTGATATTTTACTCTGAAGCTTGAGAGAATTTCGAACAGATGATTCAAAAGAGACAAGAAACCATATCCACACACCAATAGAAAACCAGGAGGCAATATAAGCATCAAAAGAAAATTATTGCGCTTCCGTTTTTACATCACTACGCTTCCAAATACGAATCGATCGCTCCCTAGCCGCTTCCAATAACTGATTTTTCGGAACCGCGATTCCATCACGCTTCCAGGCGCTTCCGGACGCTTCCGCTCCCGTTTCCGATTCCGGAGCGGGAATCGGACGTTGAGTGACGCTTCCATGCTTCCTAACTTTTACACCTTAACCAAACTAGTAATCTAGTATGTTTTATTTTAGGAAATATACATTAACTAACCATAAAACTAAAAAGAATGAAGAAACTAACCATTGATGAATAGTCTCATGTTGGTAAGGATATGTAAATTATATGTACAATCTTTACCAATTCTTTTTCCATTCCTCTCTCCTCATTCTCACTTTTCTCCTAGTCCCTCTTCTGACGCCACTCTCTTCACCTCCAACTTCTTCGCCTCGACAATGCTGGTATCCATAATCAAATATTTCTCAACGAAATTAAAAGCTCTCTCGCTCTTTTTTGCTCAATTAAAAGTTTCACTACCACCAACAACGTCATTTCAGCCGAATCACATCACGTTCATCTGTTTCACAATGCCACTGTTGAATCACAATTTCTAAATCTTATCCATTGTTTCGAAATCCCAGATTTTTTGTGTCTTTATAGACCTCTGATATTTCTTAATTACCTCCTCATGCTATTTTTTATGAACACGTTATATTTTCTGAAATGTTTATTTTTTAAATGACATGACGTATTTTTCAACAAAAGATAATATCACATAGTATTTCTATTTACTTCAAGCAATCATACTATGAACGTTATGTTTTCATAATAAAAAACCGGGCCTTATGGCCTAGTGGTAATTTTTATATGAGTAATACCAAATGAAATAAAACATATTTCTTCATTATCCTTAACTTTTAATTCTTCATTTTAAGTATCTTTACGTTTGAATAACGATGGCAGATTGGTCCCTGCTTCCGAATGACATACTCGAACTAATTGTTAGTCATTTTGAGACATCTTTCGAGATCGTCCTCTTCCGATCCGTCTGCAGCTCATGGCGGTCCGTTTTACCTCCACTAGATCATCATTCCCGCTGTTTAGGTATCAAAACTCATGATATACCGTTCAATGCCGGCTTTTCGTTACACGGCCAACCTCCGTTTAATAGCGGTGATAACTGCACACTAAAACAGATCTCTATTTATCTCGTGAGATTCCAGACTCCATTTGGTGATGATTGTTTATTGGCAGAGATGCGTGAGAGAGAGTTTGGGGAACCGATGTTATTGTTGTCGCCCTTGTCATCTAATGGTATCATATATGGATTTGGAATATATGAAGTGTTGTTCAACACTCTTACCTCACCAATTATCCCATTTGGACATTACTATACGAGGTTGGTGTTCAAAAGCCCATATTAGATAGTCATTTAACCACCATTTCTTGTTAGTTAGTAGGCTGCATGACATTGTTACTTATTTCATTGTCTAACTGATTTTGGAATTCTGTGGTATTAATCACGATTTGGTAAATAAATATATACAAGTTACACTATTCATAACTAAGACAGGATCTAAACTGGAGTACCCCATGGTATCATAGCGACTATGTAATCTTATCTCTAATAAATTCTCCCTAACCTAGCTAATAATAAAGTTGGTCCTGTTATTATTATTATTTTCTTTGTGCCTTTGATTAAGCCGCATAATCTTCAATGTAGATAACCTACTTCGAGATGCAACCCATTCGTTACAGCTATGGATTACCCTATCATTTATGGGATGGAGTAGATTGGGTGGAGACTTCTGAGAGAGTTGCATTTCTTAATCTGCATAGTGAAGATCGCAGAGATTTTGCGGTGCTTCTTGCTGGAGGAACGACCCATTTGGTGATGTATAGAAGCCGTAACAAGAGTTGGACTCAAGTTGTGGACCATCCTGAGACGTGTTCATATCAAGATATGGTTGCATTCAAAGGAAAGTTTTATGTTGTTGATTCAAGTGGATGGGGACGGGTCTTTGTTGTCGAACTTTCTTTGGAAGTTACGGAGATCCCCTCAGTCAGAGGATCGCAAGAGTCTTCTAAAGAAAGTCTAGTGCTGTCAGGCGAGGAGTTGTTGCTAGTGCAACGGTTCACACCAGGGTGGCGTCATGGTGAATATATATATATACATGGTTCAGAGTGTTTAGACTTGATGAAGAAGGAGGGAGGGTAAAGTGGGTTCAAGTTAATGACTTGAACGACCAAGTGATCTTTCTTGGATTTCACACGAATCTCTGCTGCTCGGTACATAAGCTCCCGGGTGCAAAGGAGAATTGCATTGTGTTTATTGATTCGGATGATGATTTCATCTATGACAATGACGCAATCCTTATGTTTGACTTAAGAACCAGAAGAACTAGTATTGCGTTTAATGAATGCAAAGGCTACATGCATGGGTGTGTTCGGCGCAAATCTTGAATCTTTGGTGTCTTGTGGACTTGTGACCATGCCAGACCCAACGAGAAGCTCTGATTTCTGTTATGGATATTAGTCTATTTATTGCTTTGTTACTTTTGGTTTCTAGATAATGGTATACTAATAAATGGGCTAGGATCACAGCTAATGTGTTAGGTTACAAATGAAAAGTTAATGTGTCAAGTATGGAATGGATAGTCTTGAAAAGGAATAACTTTATTCATCCATGGAAAGATTCTATAGTTAGACCACCCAAGGCGTTGTAGGTAAAAGTTTGGTGGCATAATCGATTTATTTTGCAGGAGTGTAGCTTTTAATTTAGCTTAGTGTGAGACAAATATAGCTTCTCTTAGTACATATATATAGAGGAAATATAATATATAGCTTCATATATCTCTCTGAACTATAAAATTAATTGATGATTTGTGTTCTTTCATCTAAATCAAACAAAACATTTTTAAGTTGATGTGCGATGATTTTTAGGGATTTTCTAACGTTTTATAGTTGTGTCCAAGTTTCAGTTGATCTTTTAGCTTTGCACAAGGATATCGCACACACCATTGTGATCCTCTACAATTCATGTGCTTTGACTCATACATACATTACATCCCTCATATCCTATTAATACATTACTTAAAATGTAACACTTTTTAAAGTTCATAAGCTTAACAAACTGGCTGTTGTATTTAGTTAAAAACTTGAATGTAATGCAAAGAATAAAGGAATAATAACCTAAATGTTTTTTAAAATAATCGTCCAATTCAATAAATTAATCAAACAACATTATCTAAAACAAAACCAAAGAAAAAAAAAAGATGAGCTGAAAGAAATCATATTACTTTGTAAAGTTAAATTTGAGTTTAATTTATTTTCTGCGAATAATTTACAATCTCATATAATTGAATATTTAAGTTTTGATTTTTTAATAACTAAATTTGAATTATTTATTTTTATGTTTTGTCATTACTATCATGTCCTATGGCAAGGTAGAGGGAAATCCCTCCAAGTTATATATAAGATTTGTTAACCATCTTATTCATCTCTATGTGTCTGTGTATTTTTTTATAATCCACGCGTCGCGTGGGCAGTTATCTAGTAAACGATGATTTTTTAGGGATTTTCTAACGTTTTATAGTTGTGTCCAAGTTTCAGTTGATCTTAAAGCTTTGCACAAGGACATCGCACACACCATTGTGATCCTCTACAATTCATGTGCTTTGTCTCATATATTACATATCCGCCTCATATCCTATTAATACATTACTTTCATAAACTTAACAAACTGGCTGTTGTTTTTAGTTAAAAACTTGAATGTAATGCAAAGAAGAAAGGAATCATAACCTTTTTTTTTTAAAGTAATCGTCCAATTCATTAAATTAATCAAACGGCATTATCAAGAAAACAAAACCAAAGAAAAAAAAGATGAGCTGAAAGAAATCAAATTACTTTGTAAAGTTAAATTTGAATTTAATCAATTTTTTCTGTTAATATTTTTACAATTTCATATAATTGAATATTTAAGTTTTGATTTTTTTTAATAACTAATTTGAATTATTTATTTTTATGTTTGTCATTAATATCATGTCATATGGCAAGCTAGAGGGACACCTTCCAAGTTATATATAAGATTTGTTAACCATCTTATTCATCTCTTATGTGTCTGTGTATTTTTTTTCTTGCTTACAAAGTATATTTCAATATTTGTTTAAGATAAACATTATAAAATAATCCCCGAGTGGGCAGTTATCTAGTAATAAGATATTAGTTTTTCTGTTCCTGTACTCTACTTTTCCAGTATACTAAATGTGTAAAATGTAAAGAAAGTTTAGAAAATTGTATTATTTCTGACATCCTTGAGTGTCTTGATTCACTGAATTAGAACAAAGACTTTATTGTTTGGTTAATAGCATAAACAAAGACTTATTCTAAATCTTCATCTTCCTTGAATCTACACTCTTCAAAGTATTTCACTTCCCGTGTAGCGAATTTAACAATGGCGGCGGCTGACTGGTCGTTGCTTCCCAAAGACATACTGGAACTAATTGCTGGTCGTTTCAAGACATGTTTTGAGATTGTCCACTTACGATCTGTCTGTAGCTCGTGGTGGTATGCTCTGCCTCCGAAGATTTCTCTCGGAAGCTTAGGCAAAAGAAGCCTTCTTCCCATTTTCAATGACAACCCTCGTTTTGATGGCGATGAGCATTGCATACTAAAAAAGATTCCAGTTTTTCTCTTGAGATTTGAGACTCCTTTTGGGAATGATTATTTGTTGGCAGGGATGACCGAGAAAAAATCCGGTAAACAAAGGTTGTTGTCACCGTTAGAAAATACTTATAGGTATAAATATGGAGTAACTCTCAACACTCTTAGCTCCCAAATCATCCCCTTGGGTCATCTCTACAAGGTTGTTTTACTTTACTTTTATACCTTTCTTTTTATAATTCTGTTTCATTGTCAATTTGGTTAAACAATCTTTTTGATATAGGTACAATTCTATGCTATAACGACGAGACGCTATAGAACACGACGTGAATGTTATTCCATAAGAGTTGCGTTTCTTCCAATGGAAAGTGAAGACGGTAGAGATTTTGCAGTTGTAGCGGGAGTGTTAGGGGATTTAATGATGTACCGAAGCTGTGACAAGAAGTGGACTCTAATCCAAGGTCGGTTTCAAGCATATCGAGATATAGTTTCATTCAAAGGCAAGTTTTATGTTGTTGATATGAGTGGACAGGGACATGTCTTTGTTATCGAACCCTCATTCAAAGTTACCGAGATCAGTCCAGTCACACAGTCTCACGAGACTTTTGATGAGAGACTGGTTGTATCAGGAGACGAGTTGTTACTGGTGCAGCGGTTTACGCCGCCAGGAAAGTATGGTGATGAACATATGCATACGTGGTTCAGATTGTTTAGGCTCGAAGAGGAAGGCCAAAGGAGATGGGTTCGGGTTAATGACTTAGAGGATCAAGTCGTGTTTCTTGGAAATGAGTGGAATGTATGTTATTCATCAAAGGAGCTTTCTGGTATGAAAAGGAACTGCATTGTGTTCATTGAACCAAAAATCGTATTTGAGAGAAGCTGTGTTTTTGACTTAGGAACCAGAAAGACCAGTAAGGCGGTTACCGAATGCAGAGGCTATATGGGTGCGTTCGGCGAAAATCAAGAATCCTTGGCGTCCTGTGGAATTGTGACGATGCTAAATAAGGATAATGGTCTGTATCCTTGGCGTCTTGCGGAATTATGATGATGCCAAATCCAAAAGTTGGCACCTATGACACATCAATTGAATCTGAATAAGTTCCTCAATCATGTCTTCAAGTTTATTTGTTTTTTGTTTGGTTGATTGTTTTAGTTCATGGAAACTTCGTTGGAAATTTTAACTCAATTTTACTACCCGTTAGTAGATTTCTTGATTAAAAAGAAACATCACATGTCATTCTACCAAACCCGGTTTATTCAACAACAAAAGTCACTTCAAGTTATGGGTTAACCATGTCATTTTGCTCCTTAAGCATCCTTACAATTTCTATGATATTGTTAACATTTATGTTCGGTCAATTCAATAATGCAAGTACGACGTCTCATGATTAAGAGGGTTCTGAGAGGCTCATGTTGTCGCTTTGCTAGACATATACCACAGAACAATTATGTTCGAAGGCATAAATATTGTGATCTAATGAGAGAGGTCTCTTGTATCTTGTTTCTATTTCTACATAAAATATTAAGTAAAGCTGATAGTATAAGGATAATGGTCTGTAAGTTCGTGTATTATACTCGATGGACATATAACTTACAAGACCTTTTGACCTCTTTCGGTAGCTACACAACCTTATATGGGTCATCTCTAAATTACATTATTAGACCATTTCTAATCGTTGGCTCTATTTATTGCTCTAAATTTGGAGTGCTCTAAAAATAGAGCAGATGTTTGCTCCAATAGTTGGCTCTATTTTTTGCTATAAAATAAATATTCTCTTTTAATATTTTGCTACCTACCAGATTATTAAATCACTTGTTTATGGTGTGTTAAGTTTTTTTTAAAGACAAGTTAATCTTTTTTTATGTACTTTTAGTTTATCATTTGTGATGACATTATTTTTTAATTTAATATATGTTATTGTTATATTTTAAATTTCAATTAATTTAGTATTTATGATTTTTAATATAAAATTATGTATGTATGTAATATAATTATATAATTTTGTTTAGGTATAAAATGATAGTATATTAAAATTAAGGGAGTACTTTGTAAATAAAAAAGTTGTGCTCTAAAAATAGAGATATGAATAGTGTTGCTCGAGATGATAGTATATTAAAATTGAAGGAGTACTTTGTAAATAAAAAAGTTGTCCTCTAAAAATAGAGATATGAATAGTGTTGCTCCATCTTTTCATATCTCTATTTTTATAGCAAAATGTAGAGCACCATTGAAGTGATTTTACTCTAAATATAGAGTTTGGAGCAAGATATAGAACACCATTGGAGATGCTCTTATAGAACTTATCCCGAAACTATTTTTCTAATTAATAAAGGGATATTTATTAGCATTGCTTTTTAAAAAGTGGGATTTTTCTTCAAAATATTTTTTGGAGCCACAAGTTTTGTGCTCGATATGCTTTGTAGCATGTCACTTTTTATATTGTCACCATATAACTATATCATATAAGTAATTCACCTTAATAATAAAATTTGTTTGTTACTTTATTTTTGTTTTCGATATATTAATTATAGAAATTTCAACGAGTCTAAAAAAGTAAGGTTTTGTTTAGAAATTCTCATATTTTAAAATAAAGATACACTAGCATTGCTTTGAAAAAAATAGCTTTTTTCTTCAATAGATTTTTGGAGCCACAACTTTGTGATTGATATGCTTTGTACAAGGGCCCAACACTTTTTATATGGTCACCATGACACTCTATCATCCAACTAATTCACCTTAGTAATAATATTTGTTTGTTTCGTCAAAAGATTTTAGATTTCAACGAGTCTAAAAAGTAAGGTTTTGTTTAGAAATTCTCATACTAGTTGTGTTTTTAGTAGGGAACCTGACATAGTAATATGATGATCATCATAATAATAATCACCAACGAGGTGATAGGGACAACAACAATAAATTTGGATCTCGAGATTGCCAGCAACGAATCAACTGTCTAGTTGTTTTGGATATGTCGGGATTTTATTGTAAGATTCCCATTGCTTGGATACAAATCAAGTCCTAATGACATGTGTTTTTGCCCAATCTAGGGTCAATGTTCTTGAAGCCAGCTAGCAAATATACAACTTGCAGCGGACCAAGTTCATAAATTCTGATTCTGGTTCCTAATTTCCTTGGCAAATGGAAGTGGACATATCTAAACAAACCAAACAAAAACTTGTGGCCACTCAAAATATTTAACATGTGAATGTAGTGTGCTTTTCAACTTCTTTTTTTTTGTCTGGAAAAAGTAAATCACAAAGTATAAATATCAAACCCGAATATAAACAAAAGAGTTAAATGCAACACGAATAAAAACAAATACTTTAATATATTTGACCAATAGTTTAAAAATGCTCAAATGCTATAGTGTCATCTTACAAAATTGAAATCCCCTTAGTCTAAATCGAAAAACTGATTTATCGATGATCACTATAGTCTCGCGCATACTAAACAATATTCATCATTTCCATTACTAAGGAAAGCATGAGTAGTGACATATCTAGAAAGGAGAGTTTTTTTTTCCAAGATGCTAACACGATAACGAACAAACATTTCCAACTAACCAGTATGACTAAATTATACAGTTTCATGTTTAAAGCATCTAAACCATTCACACAACCTCATATTCAGGCGCGCAAAACCAATCACGTATTTCTGTACTCATTCTCTTGTACTCATATACACTGACCCTCTACTCGTATAACATGTACCTCTATTCACGATCATCCGACCCTCAATCACTATGCTCGACATCTCTCAGTGTGTCTTAACCTTTTTGTGTGTGTGTGTTAGTGTTATTCACGAGTCACAAAAACGAAGGGTGAATGTGTGATTTTGGAGGTTACAGTTAAAGTAGGCTAGCATTTGGTTAGGGTGTCAAGTCGAAGTTGGGTGTGGGAAATGTTAATGGCCAATCATAATTTGTACCATGTGAGTGTACGTTTTAAACCATTTTTCTTTTTTTTTATATTGGAAAATGTACGTAACTATTTTCACATATTTTTTTAATATATTTATAACTTTTTTTTGTTTACAAATCTCAGTATAAAAACATAAAAAATATAAATACTTTCATTTGATATTTAATAGTTATATTATATCATGGAAAACCAAAAAAATGAAAATTTTGCATACTCATAAGTTTAACATTTTTGTACTTCATGTTGGTTTAATTTATTTCGCTTAAAACTGTATTATTGTTTGCCCACATTTCTTTGTTCGTTTCCAATCTTTCCAAAACTTTATTTCATTTTCCTCTTTAAATTGTTTGAAATCAAAAAGCAATCTAGAGTCATTGATAGTATAATCTTCATTAATGAAAAAAATACAAAAGTAAAACATGTGATATATGATAGACCTTTATACTATTTTCTCTTATAACGCATACAAACACATTATAGTAAGCACTCGTTTAGTCATTTATATACTCGTGTAATGGATGAACACGGAGGCATATAGTAGTCTAATTATTAGAAATACAAATTCAATCATAACTTGTAAAAGTATACTTATAAATGTTATACTTTCTGTAAAAAATAAATTTATTTGCAATTATATATTTATATTAGATACACTTGATAAATATTCTGCTTTCACTGGGATGCGAATTATCTTCTTCAAAAGAGGGATGTGAAAAAATAGTCTTGGAAAGATTGAGTGCAAGATCGACTCTATTGTGAAGCAAATGATTTGAAGATATAGGTTAGTGGAAAATTGTGTCTGTAATAATGTTATGTTTGGATTTCGTAGAACTTAGGCCATCTTTATCGGTAGAAACTATAGGAATTTCTCAAAATATTGTATTTTAATAATTATCATATAATCTTATTATTTATTTAAATAATTATTGAGAAAGTAATTATTTAACATATTAAAATATGACATGTGTAAAAAACAGTTTCTCAGAGTTTCTCTTATAACGTTTTATCTCAAATCTTGAAATTGTTAATTAGCCTATATGATGTTAAACAGGTCGGCCGCATTCAATTGGATGATAACCTCCAAGAGATTTAAATTTTATGTTTGGATCGTATCATAATCGCCAACGAGTAGATAAGGACACCCAAAACACACATTTGGATCTCAAGATTGCCAGCAAATAATCAACTGTCTATTTATCGGAAATGACGGGTTTCTATTGTAAGATTCTCTTTGCTTGGATACAAATCAACTCCTAATAACATGTGTTTAAGATTGAGATCAGTCTAGGGTTGTCAAAGAATCATTTAATATGGATAAAGTTCTAAGCAACTGTAATCAAGAAGCGCAATAATCAAGAAGCGCAATAATCAAGAAGCATCACATTACGAGTACAAGAACTTAACCAGAAAAAAAAGAAGGAACATAACAACAATAAACAAGGCTGAGTCTAGTAAGACTAGGACTAACCAAATTGACACCAAACAAATGGTTTTTGATTAAATCAGAAGTCGAGCTTAACCGGATATCGGTCGATGCAGTGTTCCCATGGACTACTAACCGAAGGCTTGACATTGTGCAGAGCCACCCAAACCGCGCTGTTACACTTAAACCCACTTCCAAAAGCAATCTGCCAAACCCGGTTTCCTTTCTTCATTCTACCTTTGGCCTCTATGTAAGCCAGTTCATACCAAATCGAGCTCGAGGAAGTGTTTCCAAATCTGTGCAGTGTCATTCTCGATGCCTCGACATGTGTCTGCGAAAGCTGCAGATTCTTCTCTAGCTCATCAATCACAGCTCTACCACCAGCATGGATACAGAAATGATCGAACGCAAGCTTGAAATCCGGGATATACGGCTTCAGCTTCGCGTTAAACAGTTTCTTCGTAACCAAAGTCATGAAAAACAGAATCTGCTCGCTTATAGGAAGAACCAAAGGACCCAAAGTAGTGATATTCGCCTTAAGAGCTTCCCCAGCTATAGCCATAAGATCTTTCGACAAAGAAACCCCGGTCTTCCCATTATCATCTTGCTCTTGGTAAACACAATTGAAAGCCTTCTCAACAGCTCCTTTATGAGTCCTAACCGTATGAACCAACTTATACTTAGACCGTCTACGATCCTTACCCTTATTCGACAACAAAATCGCCGAACCACCAACCCGAAACAAACAATTCGGAATCAACATAGCCTTCTTATTCCCAAAATACCAATTCTGAGTAATATTCTCAGTACTAACCACAACAGCATAAGTATTCCTATGAACTTGCAACATATCTTTCGCTAAATCGATAGCGATAACACCCGCACTACACCCCATTCCACCAAGATTAAAACTCTTAACATTCCCTCTAAGCTTGTACTTGTTAACAATCATAGCAGATAACGAAGGTGTAGGATTAAACAAGCTACAATTCACAACCAACACACCAATATCCCTCGGATTAACCTCGGTGTTCTCGAAAAGCTTATCGAGAGCACCGAACATTACCTGCTCAGCTTCCTCCCGCGCCGCCATCATAGTCGGTCGCGGAGGGATACAATGTAAAGCTTCAGGGAGATAAGTCTCTTCTCCTAAACCAGAACGTTCAAGAATCTTCCTCTGAAACTCTAAAGAAGACTCATTGAAATCTTCAATTAACTTAGAATGATCCATAAACTTCTGATACTTAACCTGAAGACTCTCTGGAGGAAGATAACAAGAGTAATCAACAAGATAAACAGATCTGGGACGACTCATGATATAAACGGTGGAGCCAAAAATGGCTAAAGCAGAGAGAAAGATGAAAGCAACGAGATTGTATTGAAGATGAAGCCAAATCTGGTAAAGATCGTCAGTGGTTAATCGAGAGATCTCTGTGACTAAAACCGCCATTAATGGAACCAAACAGAGCTTGAAGAGATGAGTTATGAGATAATGATAACCTAGCTTGACGTATTTCATGTTGACGCTTTGTAAGAAATTAGGAAGCTTTCGTCTTTCGTTCTCTGTTCGGATCTGTACGGATCCGCCATTAACAGGCTCGTTAGCAGCTTCCATGGCTTCCGAGAAAAATGGAATAAAAATGAAAACTTTCTTTGTGCAACGAGTATTTGAGCATATGAGAAGAAATGGGTAAGTGAGTTTGATAGGAATAGAATCAGTGAAGTGACGCCATTGAAGAACACGTAATGAAGAAAACAGTTGATCTGTCGAAAACTTGTGTTTTTATGATTAAGAGAGAAGAAGAAGAGTTTTTGTTTTGTATTATTTGGAATCTTTTTTGTTTCTTTGACCTTTAATGTGTGTGTGTGTATAAATAGCAGCCAAAAAGGTAAAGAGTATTTATTTAGGGTAAAATAAAATGTGTGGTTTTTGGGAGGTTACAATTTAAGGAGATAAAGCTGGCATTTGGTTAGGAGGTCAAGTCCAAGTAGGAAGTAGAAAAATGTTAATAAATTTGCCAACGAAATCTTTGGGGGTACAAAACGATTTAACATATTTCTGTATTTGTACTCAAAAACTTTAATGTGAGTGTTTTTTTTTTTTTTTTGGTGAGCACTTTAATGTGAGTGTTTGTTGGTGTTGAATAGTCTTCTAAAGACTGCGTTTCTATAATGGCCAATCATATTGTTCATGCCTCATGTGCTTTTAAATTACATTTTTGTTTTGAAGAAAAGTAGAAATCATTTTTTACAAATAGGAGTCATTATGCATGTGAAGTTGTGAACACATAAATGATAATATCAATCAATCGTATGTATTTTTAATTAGTTTATCTATAAACTAGATTTTAATGTCCGGTATATCGCGGGACGATTTATTTTTAAAATTAGTAATTTTTTAAATTTAATAGTTATAAATTATATATAAAAGTTTGTAAATTGTATCATTTTATAAGATATTTATATTTTATAATTTATAATTGTTATTAAGTAACAGTATACCACAAAATAATTTTTGTTTTATATAATATTATTTTAATCATGATCATTGGATATGTCCCTTGTTTAAAAAATCGCTAGGCGCTAGTCGGGCGGTGAGGGTGGGCCTAGCGCCTAGCAAGAAAATCGGAGATTAAACGGGGATTAATCGGGGACTAGTTTTAAGGCTATTTAATATTTTAAAAACATATTAATCCATTATAAATAAGAAATTTATATAATCTTGTTTTTAAAATTGTATTAAACACATGAAAACAAGAATTTAAGGTCAAACTTATGATTTTTATATAAATTATGAACATAAGTGGGCCGTTTTGAATTTTAGTTACAAAAAAAAAAAATGTAAAAAAAAAAAATTGGGCTAGGCGCCGTCTAGGCGGGCTAGGCGGAGACCTAGGCGGTCTAGACGGACAAATCGGATCACCGATTTTTTTTACCGATTTGGACAAAATCGCCGCGGTCTCCACCCGATCAGCGCCTAGGCGGCCGATTTTTAGAACAGGGGATATGTCTAATATTGGTGGTGTTAAAAAATAATAAAATAAAGATTTAATCCGTACCCGTATTGAAATTGAATTCTCCTAAATCATATTCGAAACAATTTATATGTTGACGCTATAGTTTCGTGTGCACTAAATATTATTTCTCATTTGCATTTTAAAAGAAAACATGAGTAAGGACTAGGCTTGGACATATGGATAACCCGTTCGGGTTCAGGTAAAACCCGTTCGGGTTAAATGGGTAATGAATTTACGATCCATTCGGGTATTTCTAAACATTCGGTTTCGGTCCAATTCGGGTATCGTCAGGTTCGGGTCAGTTTGGGTAGAAAAATTTATACCCTATAAACACCCGAAAAATATGGGTACCCGTTCGGTTCGGGTATTTTATATATAAAATATAGGATTTTGTACGTAAAATATCGGGTACCAAAAAAAAACCTTAAAAAATTGTTAAATTTTAATAAATTTAGTTATATTTGAATACATTTTGCTAAATTTTGACAAACATAACAAATAATTTTTGGATAGTTTGGTTGTTTTGGGTATTTAAGTATAAATTTAATTGACATATTTAGATTTATAATTGTAATTCTAGATAATTAAATTATATTAAAATTATATATAATTAATATTTTGGATATTTAATTATATGTTCGGGTATTCGGGTACCATGTTTGGGTGATGGGTAATACCCGGACCGACCCGATACCACGGGTTTACAAAAACTGTACCCAATAAAGTAATTTACTTTTACCCGTATCCGTTCTGAACCGGGTTTTTCGGTCCGGGTTTCGGATCCGGTTTTTTTGTCCAGGCCTAGTAAGGACCGAATGAAGAGTCACTCCCGTCAAAATGCTAACACGGATAACCAACAAACATTTCCAATTAACTGATACAATTAGATTACATAGTTCAATTAACGATATTTATGCGAACAAAACCAATTATGTATTTCCATAGTCATGCTCATGTACCCATATGCGACTCTATTCGGGATCATCTTTGGCCTCGAGCATTATGCTTGACATTGCTCTGTAAATGTGTGATTTTGGAGGTTACAATTAAAGAAGATAGCATTTGGTTGGGGGGTCAAGTCGAAGTAGGAAGTAGGAAATAGGAAAATGTTAATAAATGGTATTAAAAAGATTTGACACACTGAATTTACTAAGACTTTATGTGACTTCTGGTGGAATAGTATTGTAAGGAATGCGACTCTATAATGACCAATCAATTTGTGTACCATGTGAATGTGTAGTGTGCGATTAACTTTTTTTTTTTTCTTTTCGAAAATGTAGATAATTTGTTTCACAAAAGTTTTTTTTTAATATATAGAGGATAAATATCAAGAATATCATATGTATATTTATAATTTTACAAGATTTAGAAAGTAAAAAGTAAAAATATTAAAAATGATTTTATTTTTATAATATTTAAGTAAGAATTTAATGTTAATAAAGTGAAACTTCTATTCAAAATGACAATAAAATAAATTATATTTTCTTGAAAACAATCTCAAGATATCTATTGATCTAGAGAAAGTTAATATTTTAAGAATTCAATGAACATATGATTTGTTATATATTGTGATTATGAAGCATCTACTCAATAACGAACAAATTGCAAACGCTTGCTCGAATAATATTCTCGTCTATTAACTAAAAAGACTCTAATATCGAATACAGATAGACAACGACGAAAAGCTAGTCAATACCAAATTAGGTTTTCAAATCTTTTTGTTTTCTCTAAAAATATTAAGTATTAAAATATTGGAAGTTTGGGCTTGCTATATTCGGTAGTGCGATACCTCATACAAAGCTTATTGAAACCATTTGTTGATGTAGTTGGAGTCGAGACTGATTCGACTTGGATTCGGTGAAGAGCATCCCAAAAACAAACACATCTCTCGCCTCAATCATGATGTTAGTACTAATGTAGGGAACTTCTACATAGAAGCTATACTGGAACACTAAACTCTTACTTAATTTAAGTAGATGTGTGACAATAAGTTTAAGATATGGAAATTTCAATAAAAAGACGAGAAAACGTTGAAACAAAGTAAAGGCAAAAACCTAAAAAAAAATCACAAATCTACACTAGAGAAATTACGAAAAATTGAACGTATCTAAATCGATTTCAGATGCACTTTTATAAATTTAATCGGATCTACTTAAATGTAGAAACTAGATTTGGCGCTTCAAATAATCTAGGGTCCAAAATTGCTTAAAGCCTAAATACAAATAAATAAAAATGGGACCAAAGTCGTTGCAGTGAATTCACGGCTTACGGTGAGAGCCTTAACTCGGTAAAATGAAACGGTTGAATAGCTGAAAAATAAGATTTTTCTATTAAAGAAATGACAGATATCTAGTTAACATTGCTATGGTAAAAATCATATTATTATTATATATTTTTTTTGTCAACCATATATTAATTAATAAATAACTCCTAGATTGATTGTCCAATTAAGAGAAAAAGAGTCTACAAAAAAATCATATTATTATTTTAACTATTATTTTAGAGATCAATATCATCTTTAATTCAATTTTAATTATCAAATGAATTATGTCTAAAACTAAAAGGCTTTCGTATTCATGAATCAGATCAGATCCTACAATTTTTGAAACAACCTTTTTAATATTCGTCCCAACGGTCGAAAATATACAGTAGCCGTCATTTAAATCCTCTGATCCATCTTTCCAAAAATTAAAACTAGCCGTTACAATTTCTCTTCTCTTTCTCTCTCTCTCAAACTCTCTCCATCTTTAGGTCTTTTCTTGATCTTCCATCTTGGTTCATTGTTTCCTTTAACAAACAAAAAGATCTCAGATTTGTTACCAAATTCAACAATTCCGAACAATTTTAATCACTCATGGCTTCTCCTACCAACAAAAATCCCTCCTTTTCTCCTCCAATCCCTAACAGACCAAACCCTAAACCCAGAAACTCAGAAGCCGGTGATCCCTTACGGCGGAGCTTTGGTGGCAACCCTTTTCCGGCGAATACAAAAATCAACATCTCCTCAGGTTAGAGTCTTTCTCAATCCCTCAAAGTTTTGATTTTTAGATTAGGGTTTTAACTTAGAACTTAGATTAGGGTTGATTAAGTTCAGATTCTTTGATATGATTTTGATTCTTGAGGTGTTTGTGTTCTTTAGATATTTGTAGGAGGAACTCTTTTGGTGGAGATAAAGAGAACGAGACCAAACCTGTTCTAACTCCAAAAGGTTCCAAGAACTTCATGTCACCAACAATTTCAGCAGTTTCTAAAATCAATCCATCTCCAAGGAAGAGAGTGTTGTCTGATAAAAACGAAATGTCTCGATCCTTCTCTGATGTTAAAGGTCTAATCCTGGAGGATGATAGCAAAAGAACTCATCACCGAGCTAAGTCATGTGTTTCGTTTTCGGATGTCTTACATACAATTTGTATCGATGAGAAGAAGAAGTTTGAGGAATCTAATGACATGACTGTGACTGATTTTGATGAGAAGGAAGTTTATGAGAACAAGGGGATTACGTATTCTGATCCAAGATTTAGGATTAGTCCTCGTCCTTCTGTTCCATATACATCTCCTGAAGTTGATACATTGTTGCCTCCTTATGATCCGAAGAAGAATTTTCTGTCGCCGAGGCCTCAGTTTCTTCATTATAAGCCGAATCCAAGAATCGAGAAGCGGTTTGATGAGTGTAAGCAGCTTGAGAAACTTTTCATCTCTGAAAGCTCTTCTTCGGAGACTGAATTGTCTGTAGAAGAATCTGAGGAACAAGAGAAGGATGGAGCTGAGGTGGTAGTAGAAGAAGAAACCGAAGATGTGGAGCAATTGGAAGCAGAGAGTGATGAAGAAATGGTTTGTGAGAGCGTTAAAGAAACAGCAAGTCATGTTCCAAAGCAGTCTGGTTTCAGGAAGTTCAAGTTCCTTGGTTGGTTTTTGGCTTTGGCCATGGCGTATTTGTTGGTTTCAGCGACCTTTTCTCCACCGATGAAATCAAGTTTCAACGAGTTCCATATCCCAAGAGAGATCACAGAGTTTGCAAAAGCTAATAACTTGGACAAGTTGAGTGAAAAGCTCTGGACTTTGACAGAATCATCACTTGTGTACATGGATAAGCTGATCTCAAGACTTGGAGGAGGAACTGAGGAATATGGTCAGTTGCAATTTCATAACTTGACATATACTCTGGAGGATAATACTGTTTTCCAGCTAACAAGTGTTGAAATCAATGAAGAACCATTACAAGAGAAGAGCAAAGCTGAAACCAATCTTGAAGATGTCTACATAGAAGATGGCTCTTTCAATGAATTTGTTGAGGAGGAGAGTGGAACAGAGGAAAACTCTGAAGTGGTTTGTGATGCAGAAACTAATGAATTTGATGAACAGGCTGAGGTGAAACCGAGCACAGATATAGAATCCAATGACGGTGAAGGAAACTTGATAGCTCCTTTCGAAGATGGCTTAGAGTTGAACATTGAAGAAGTGAGAGATTCTGAGATAAGTCCTGAAGAAAACAATGATGCAAGAGCTAGTGAACCTGAAGAAAAGCTTGAAACTGAATCTGAAGCTATCAACATAAACCAGCATAAAGAGAGTGAGGTAGCTAGTGCTGAAAGTGGATCAAAAGAAGCTTTTGAGGAAATTGCAGCAGAAACTAGTGATAATCTTCATCCCAAAGTAAGGTCTTCTAACAAGGCTGATAATGATTCCACCAAGGCAATGATAGTATTGTCCTCAACCGTGCTGGTTCTACTCGCACTGGCTTCTTTCTTATTCGCTAAGAAGACAAAACCCGTGGCTGCAGCTCCTAAACCATCCCCTGAGACCACCATGGAGCAAAACTTGAGTCATGTGCCAGTAGAGAATCTGGTGAAAGAGAAGCCTTTTTCACTGAATTTGGAGGAAGAAGTTGATGACAGAATGAGTAACAGTTTCCATCAAAGCGAAGGAAGCAAGAAGAATAACAAGAATAGCAGTAGCAGCAAGTTGAGGAGAGAATCAATGGCATCTTCAGCATCAGAATACTCGGTTGGCTCCTTTTCTTATGGAAGTTTCACAACTTACGAGAAAATACCCATCAAAAGTGTGAGTACCATCAATCTACTACTATCACTTAAGTAAAGGTTTTTACAAGTTTTGCATCGTTTTAACACTAGTTTTATACTCACAGGGTGATAGAGAGGAAGAGATGATTACACCAGTGAGACGTTCAAGCCGGATTAGGAACAAACCATCTGGTGGACTATGAATAAAGAGACAAGACTTTTCATTTCTTTCATTGCACGACTCTGCAATCTTTAGTTTCCTATGAATTAGAATTAGCTCTTCTTTTTTTTTCACTTCTATGAATTTCCTGATTTGTTGTACCAAACTTGAGTCAATCTTGAATTGATCCAATCCAAAGTTTGTTCCTTTGTTGAAGAACAAAAAGCCTCTGGCATTTATTTACATATTGAAAAGTAAAACAGAGTTCTCCAGCTTCCTCCGTCAGATCGGCCTCTTGACCATCGGCAACAGATCAGACTCAGTTTTGTTATGTTGTGTGTTGTGTGCTTTTTTTGCTAAGAGAGTAAATATCATATAAATGAAATGTTAGGAATTACATTAGGATTACCTAAGACTTGGTTCCTTGGCAAAAAAGAATAAAAAACAAGGAAGCAAACTAAACCAGAAGATTCAGGATCTAATTAAGCCAACAGCTTATTAGCCTACGAAATTTTCGACGGTGTCTTCTCGCATTGATTGAGTTGATGACTTCACGGTCTATGGTGTTGAAGATGGTAGCTGGAGGGATGACTTGGATATTGTGTAGCACATTGTTCCTCTGCTTCCAAGCCGAGTAGATAATGGCCTGAACCACAAGCTTTCTCAGGACAGAAGGAGCTCTCGCAGTCGTGACTCTGGTCCAGGATAGTAAGTCTTCCCAATTGATGAAAAGAAGCTGAGGCAGCCCTAATCTGGTCATAGCCATAGTCCAAATGACTTTGGTATAAGCACAAGACAAAAGAAGATGGTCCCTGGTCTCAGCGTGAGCCGAACACAAGCAGCATAGATGTGAGACCTGCATACCCCACGACAGTAACCTCGACCTTGTAGGTAACCTATCCAACTGCGAAACCCACATGTGGAAGGAGTTTCTCGGTGTTGCGCCTTTGAACCAGACTGTGGAAGCCCAATTTTTAACCGCATCACTTTGTCTAATGGCCTGCCAAGTTTTTGAAGAGGAGAAGCCAATGCAGTCCACATTGTTAACTGCCAAGTTGTGTGTTGTGTGTTGTGTTTCACTCTTCAAGGGTTTTCTGTTGTTGGGCTTGATTTTCATTTTCAGGCCTCATAAGATATAATGACCCATGTTTTTGTGGGTTTTCTCGTAACCAAACCTTGTATGGTTTAAGATTTTCATTAATAAAAAGCCCACCTTTGGGTGGTTTGTGAAAAAAAAATGGCCAAAAAGCCTTCCAAATACTTTTTTTTTCTGACTAAAAATTTCATTCCATTATATCGAAGTTAGAATGTTAAAGTCATACAAGACTACAAAACGTAAATAATTACAAAAGGAGCTGTGTGCGCCATCTTCTAAAAAAATACAAAAAAAAATAAGATTCACTATGCGTTCTGGTCGAAACGCCTTATTCGCTAACGAAAACACATATTCGTAATATTTCTTCGACCTTTTTGCTCCAATACGATTCTTTTGCCTTTGTTTTTCTTGAAATTGTTCGATAATCGTATTAGTAAATTTGTTGCTGATGCTCTGAAAATCAATGCCAAATTATATTTGGGCTAAGAAGAAAAATATCACTCTAGGTTGTTTAGTTTTATTTCTTTTGAGAAGATTAAAAAAAAATGGTTTTGTGGGTTTAGTTTGTGTGGAATTGAGAAGTTTGTTTTTTTTTAATACATACAAAGTTCGTACATTCATCTTATTCGATAAGTGAAAAAAGTTTTGACTATAAAATTCAAAGTTCGTACCTGCAAATTGGGTAGGTTGAAACTCAATCAAGACATTTTTGTCACCTTGACAACCCAAACATCTACCAATAGATACAATTAGATACCAATAGATACAATTAGATAGAAGCAAAACCATACGACAATGGGTTTCAAAGTACCTGATGCGTTGTTCCGCTAAGAGCACATTTGGGGACATTAACAACACCTACAACCGCAAAAAAAGATTCACGACTCAGATTTTTAAGAAATTTCATCATGTTGACATCGGTCTAATCTGATTTGCTAGCTAGACATTGAAACGGTCGATTATTTTTTCCTCAAGACAAGGAACCTCGCTTGCTCGACAATGCCCGATAGCTTTTGCAAGTGAGCTCACTACAACCACACTTCTACCATGAACAACCTCCCTCCAGTTTCCAGCTTTTGGATCCGCGTCGACTACGTCTCGGACAACATTATAATTTTGAAGGCCTTGATTTCTTCTTTGAACAAATTGTTGAGCGAAAATTAGCTCTAGGGAACAGTGACGTATTGTTCTTTGATCGTCCAGAGGTTTATATGGTCGCAGATGAGGTTTGTACTTTGTATGTCTCTTTCATCTTTGAATTGTTTTACTGCTTTAGAGTCTGTTAATTAAACCCGTTTTCCCCTTATTTGTGTAGATTGTAACAATGATGAATATCTTGAAGTACTCTCAAGTAGTATTCCTTAGTAATGATCCTCAGCTTGCCACAGATATGAAATTTTCGTTAACAGAGTTTGTAGTTGCGATTGATTATCTAAATGAAGCCTTTCTGCTTCCTTATCATCCTCCAGATTCTGTGATATCTCCTCAGTTTAGGCAGGCTGCTGCGAGTGCGACTATCAGATATTTGATGAAGATGTTGTCTTGTAGGCAACTCCTTGGTAATTATCGCTGTATTCCTAGTTTTCCAAGGCAGTTAATTCCATCTCAGCCCTTGGTCCTTGTTGTTCATCCTGATGGTTATTGTCAGCTCGGTGTCCCTACTTCTTTAGCTGGTAGGGTGAAAGTTTTTCTCTACAATTTCTACCATGGTGAAATTGTTGCAGATGATGTCTCTTCGGTTGGATACAATGAAGCACTTGCTCCAATAGCCAATGTTAATCTTGATCAGACTATTGTTCATGTCAATGCGAGCATGACATACGCGTTGTATGCTGAATCTTTTTTATGGAGTGTTACCATGAACAGGCGGTAGGGGAAGGTTTCGTTTCATGTTATGAATGTTTTGAGAGCCTCAAATTATTTGCTTCTAAATTGACTTTTTATGATCTGGTCAGTTTCTGTATGACTTTATTTTATCTATTGAAACTATTTTGTACTTGACATTGCTATAATCGTACGTAAGATTGTTTGTTGGAGAAATTCAGTCACTCTTAGCTATGCCTTATTCTTGTAGTGCAAACATGAATGGATCCTTGTAGTTTGTAGTCTGGTAGAGGCTTGAACTAGAAAAATACTCTTTATTTCGGAAGTAATCTTTTATCATTCAGCTTTTCAAGACTTTTCATTTCCTTTGTCTGCGCATTATATTTTAGGTTTAGGTAACTCTTTTTATACCTTTCAGTTCATCCAAAAGATCTTGCCCAGAAAATTTGTTTTTTTTAATACATACAAAGTTCGTACATTCATCTTATACGATAAGTGAAAAAGTTTTGACTATAAAATTCAAAGTTCGTACCTGCAAATCGGGTAGGTTGAAACTCAATCAAGACATTTTTGTCACCTTGACAACCCAAACATCTACCAATAGATACAATTAGATACCAATAGATACAATTAGATAGAAGCAAAACCATACGACAATGGGTTTCAAAGTACCTGATGCGTTGTTCCGCTAAGAGCACATTTGGGGACATTAACAACACCTACAACCGCAAAAAAAGATTCACGACTCAGATTTTTAAGAAATTTCATCATGTTGACATCGGTCTAATCTGATTTGCTAGCTAGACATTGAAACGGTCGATTATTTTTTCCTCAAGACAAGGAACCTCGCTTGCTCGACAATGCCCGATAGCTTTTGCAAGTGAGCCCACTACAACCACACTTCTACCATGAACAACCTCCCTCCAGTTTCCAGCATTTGAATCCGCGTCGACTACGTCTTGTAAAACGTCACATCGATGTAGTTCTTGGCAAACTCTTCTTCTTCAACCACCAGAGGCGAACCGGTCAATTTCTCTAAAGACATCGTGGCTTGTGCTTCTTTTTTTTTTTGTCTGAAACCTTAGCTTTTGACAAATTCTAAAATCTCGCTGTTATCAAAGATACTCAATTGCTCTTGTTATAACCCTAGCTTTTAATTCATTATATTCTTCATTTTTATTTCATGCAAAAGTTTTAATTTATTATGTTAATTTGCATAAATTCTTTCCTAAATCCAAATTTTACAAACCCGAATTTCACAATAACACTTTTAGACACCCAATTTTTAAAGAAATAGTACAATTTTTTTTCTTTTAACCGGTTCATGTTCTACCAGTAAAAAACAGTTGTAGTAATAGTTTTAAAAATTTGTACGTCCATATAGCCCTGCAAGTTCGGTTTATCAAATCGGTTATTTCAGAATTGGAATTTATACCGAAAGTAACCAAAATCAATTACAGTTTAGAATTCGGTTATTATTGGTTTTAGACATTTTATCGAATTAACCGATAACTTACAGTTTAATTTGGTTATAAGATAAGTGAAGAAAATTTGACTATAAAATTCAAATTTTCATATGTTTGTTTGACCATATGTATATTAGAAGATTTATAGCGCCGTATAGCGGCCGTATTAAGCCGTATAGCGGCCGTATTGAGCTGTATAGCGCCGTATAAACGGTCGTATTGAGCCCATCCGTATTTGTTAAACACATAACTTAAAAACAGTACAGTAATCTGTCGTATACCGTATATCGACCGTATTTATGGTCGCCTAGGGCGTATTTTAGAACACTGAAAATAATACAATATATATATATATATGTATTATATGTAAGAAAGTATAGTAAAATATAACTTTTGTGGCTTTTTTTTTCCTTTTTAGTATTAATATTTGTTAGAGTATTTATTTCTAATATCTTTACTACATCCAAAATATTTGATTTTGTCTTTTAAATATAATAACTGATTTTAATTAGTTTTAAAAAATATTAATTATAACAAAAAATGTATTCTCTACAAAAAAAGCCTAATTTCTATATAAGTTAAAATTTTATAAGAAAATATTTTAGTGGCATCATAAATAATTTAGAGTCTTTGTTGTAACACAACCTCAAACTTTCTACTATTGTATTTTTTTAGTATATAGTATATATTTACGTATATAATAATTTGTGTTATAGTGATTCTGTATAATAGTTTTTGAATTAGTTGAAGATTTTAGCAAGAGAAAAAAAAAGATTCCCTCAATCGGCCAAGAATGGTGAAATATAGAGAAAATGTCTCACAACTCCCCTTTTGTAAACCATAAACCTCTTATATCCCTTTTTTATCTACATATCCCCTTCTCAATTAATGAAATGTGATCTGACGATTTTACCCTTACTCTTTCTTTTTCATTTTAATTAATTATTTTCTGAAATGAAAACAAAAAAAATCGAAAACAGAAAAAAAAAAAAAAAAAACGTTTCTCGCTCTCGAGCTCCAGCTCTCCTCGCCGGAAAAATCGATTTCAGTCGCCATTGCAGCCGTATCCTCTCCTCCGGCGAGCTGCGTCGAGATAGAGAGAAAAGGTATGTTGTTTGAGCTGCATAGAGCTTCAAATTGAAGTTTTGGATTTAGAAATATAGGAGATTGAATCCATATATATATATATGGATAATACTAGTGTAACTAGGCATACTACATATATATGTTTCAATAGTTTCAGATTCATTTCTACCTAGTTCGACCAGTTCTACTATCCGACAAGAACTCAAATTGAATGGTTTCAGATTCAAAACTATAATTCACTACGATTTAGTTACTAAAATCCATTTGCTACCCATTTAAAGACCTAATCGACCCCCGAAAAGTCTGCATAAACTTACAATGTCCATACCAAACACAATAAGCCAAATCTAATTGGCTTGGACTTCTTTCTGAGTTGGTTCTTCCTTTCCTATCGCACCCAAACCACCATTACCATCCTTGGCAAGTGGATCCGAAGGACCAACTAGTGGGTCTGAAAGACCAGCTAGTGGGACAGCAGACTCATGCAATTGAACACAGTTATACAATAGTGTTACTCAGTATTACTGAATGACTGTTATACCGTAGTATTACCAGTTTTACCTAGACATAACAATAGTATTCTCTAGTTCTACTAGTGTTACCCAGATATCAAAATATTATTTCCCAATTCTACCAGTATTACTCAGAAATCACAATTGTATTATTCAACCATTATTACTTAAAATCCAAAATTCACATTTCGAACCCAACTACTTACCATCTCCACGCTATCTCATCCTCGATACTCTCATCGGAGGAGGTGTCCGACAAAGTTCTACTACTACCACTAGTCTCTCCTTCGTCTTCGTCATTCCCTTGACCTCCTTCGTTCTCTTCTTTCTCATTCTCAAACTCTTCTTCCTCATTCTCTTCTTCCTCTGCCTCGACAACTGGACTTAACGTCGGAATTTCTTCTTCAACTCCTTCTCCTCCCTCAATTGGCTTCTTTAACTCCGTCGGGGATGGCTGCAAACTCGTTGCTCCTCCATCTTCTTCCCCTACTTCTTTTCTTCGATCCGGAGTATCTGTTCCTCTCTTCCTCTTTCTCCCAGCCATAATCGACAACAAGGATTTCTCGAAGATAAAACGGAGATTTAAAGGGAGAGAATTGGCAACGAAATCGAGAGATATATGAAGTTGAAATCGAGAAATCGTGGAGATAACGGTTGTCTCTTTTGAATTTCTTAACTATTGAAGACGAATTGAATGAGAATCCATGTCGTGGAAAGAGGAGAGAAAACGAAAACGCAGAAAACGGAGAGGAGTTGGCTCGTTGAGAGGAGTTGGCTCGTTGAGAGGAGTTAGGGTTCGTGGGTTTTCGGGTTAGATCCGAAATCAGTTTGGTTGGGTGGATAAAACCCAGGTTTAATGTGTAGTTTTAGAATTTTGGCTAGGGTAATATTGTAACTTCCTGCATTTTCGATTTAAAATTAAATACAATTTATATTCTGTTTTTAGTGGGGAGATATGGGGTTAGAGTTTGTCAAAAGGGGACTTCCCAGACGATTTCTCTGAAATATAGGACGAGAGATATATTACTCTTTAAATATCCAAAACATTAAATTTAGAGATAATAAAAAATGGAAAAAAAGAAAGAAAAAAAAGGAACTTTTGTTCCCAACCTTTTATAGGAATAGTAATTGCGGCAACAGCTTAGCTGGCTTATGGCGGGATTATCGGGAAAGTCAAACCAAACATTAAAACGACGTCACTTTACCCCACACTTGGTTTTAATATAATTTTAATCTAATTTCAAAATTATTAATTAATCAGATTTGTATTAATAAAAAAATTAATTTCGAAGTTTCTTGCAAAGACGAGAGAGGAGTGTCACAGTCTACAGTTGTTTTCTCAACAATCTCGATCTTCTTCTCTCTCTCTCTAAAGATTTTTTCGCACAACAATCACTTTTTGACTGTGTTTTGTCTGATTTTAAGGATTAGTGAAAATTTTCTACTTTTTTTCTCATAAATTAGGATTTAGAGAGAGAAAGAGAAGAGAGAGAGAAAGAGAGGTGCTTTAATGTCTGTGAAGGTAGGAGCTGTAATTGGATCCAGAAACAGAGCAAACCCAGTTCGATATCTGTCTCTTTCTTCTTCTCTAGATATCGAAAGACTTGATTTTTATTAGGGTTGTTGAATTGGGTATTTGCTAAAATCCTGAAAAATTGTGTCTTTCTTTCTCTGGGTTTGGGTTTGTGTTAGTGAGTGATGAGTGTTGATGGGTCGTCGTTGGATTGAGTTTGATAAGCAATGGTTGATCAAAGAAGAAGCGCATTGGGTTTTGTCTTCTTGTGTTTGGTACTGTTCTTCGACTGTGTTGTTGTTGGTCAAACACAGACTCGATTCAGTGAGAAACTCATTTTGCTTAATCTCAGGTCTTCTTTAGGGTTAAGAGGAACAGATTGGCCAATTAAAGGTGACCCTTGTGTTGTTTGGAGAGGTATACAATGTGAGAATGGTAGTGTCATTGGGATCAATATTTCTGGGTTTAGGAGAACAAGAATTGGTAAGCAAAACCCACAATTCGCTGTTGATCCTCTTCGTAATCTAACCCGTTTGTCGTATTTTAACGCGTCCGGGTTAGCGTTACCGGGGACTATTCCAGAGTGGTTTGGTGTTAGTTTGTTGGCATTGCAAGTGTTGGATCTTAGTTCTTGCTCTGTTAGTGGTGTTATTCCTTTTACTCTTGGTAATCTCACTAGTTTAAGGACTTTGAATCTGTCTCAGAACAGTCTTACAAGTTTAGTTCCTAGCAGTTTAGGACAGTTGTTGAATTTATCAGAGCTTGATCTCTCTAGGAATTCACTCACTGGAGTTCTTCCTACATCTTTTAGCTCTCTGAAGAATCTGTTGACTCTTGATGTTTCTTCCAATTACCTTACTGGACCTATCCCTCCAGGTTTAGGAACGTTATCGAAGCTTCTTCATCTGAATTTTTCAAGCAATAGTTTCTCGTCTCCGATTCCTCCAGAGCTCGGTGATCTTGTCAATCTGGTTGACTTTGATCTCAGCATCAATTCATTATCTGGTTCAGTTCCTCAAGAGTTGAGAAAGTTAAGGAATTTGCAGCTAATGGCGATTGGCGATAACCTTTTGAGTGGTACTTTACCAGTAGATTTGTTTAGTGCTGATAGTCAACTGCAAACTTTAGTTTTGAGGGAAAATGGTTTCTCCGGTAGTCTACCTGATGTGTGTTGGTCGTTGCCGAATTTGCGGATTCTTGACATTGCTAAGAACAACTTCACAGGAATGCTGCCAAATTCTAGTTCTGTTCCAGACAAGATAGCTGAGATGGTTGATATCTCATCGAACACATTCTATGGAGAGCTCACACCGATTCTTAGAAGGTTCAGGAGAATGGACCTCTCTGCTAATTATTTCGAAGGTAAGGTTCCGGATTATGTGACCGGGGAAAATGTGTCTGTTACCAGCAATTGCCTTCAAAATGAGAGGAGACAGAAACCATCAGCAATATGTGCAGCATTCTATACATCTAGAGGATTAGATTTTGATGATTTCGGACGTCCGAATTTTTCACAACCTACTTCGAAAAATGCTTCTTCAGGGATAAGTCACAGAACAGCAATTATATTGGCAGCAGTGGGTGGTGGAGTTGGTTTTATTCTGATTTTTGTTATCTTGCCAATTATTCTGGTTCTATGCATACGCCAAAGACGCAGAGCGGCTCAAAGAGGAAATAACGACAGGCCTAAGCCTGCTGGGGAAGCTTCACAACAACCACCTAAAGGAGCACAGACCTTTGATTTGTCACGTCTTGGAAATGCATTTTCATATGAGCAGCTTCTCCAAGCAACAGAGGAATTCAATGATGCTAATCTGATCAAACATGGCCATTCTGGGAATTTGTTTCGTGGTTTCTTGGAAAATGGTATACCCGTTGTTATAAAAAAGATCGATGTGCGGGAAAGTAAAAGTGAAGGCTATATATCAGAACTTGAGTTGTTTAGTAAGGCTGGACACCAGAGGCTGGTTCCCTTTCTGGGACACTGCCTGGAGAATGAGAGCCAAAAGTTCCTGGTCTACAAGTTTATGAGACACGGTGATTTGGCTAGCTCTTTGTTCAGGAAATCCGAAAACGAAGGTGATGGATTGAAGTCTTTGGATTGGATAACAAGGTTGAAAATTGCTCTTGGTGCAGCAGAGGGACTATCTTATTTGCATCACGAGTGTTCGCCACCTCTAGTTCATAGGTACTACTCTCCTGCTCAGCTATTCATAATAAACTCTTGATACTCTTTAAAGCACCAAGTTTCAATCCTCGAAGGATGTAGTTTGTTGATTCTGTTTCTAGTATCAAATAATCTATTCATGGATTTTTAGTGTTCAGTTTCCTAGATGGAGAAGCCCATTGATATTACCTGCTCCTAAATTACTTGTTGCTATATTTCCTAGTAAGCACAAAAGTATTCATGTGTGTGTGTTCAATGTTATATAGGGATGTACAAGCAAGTAGCATACTTCTTGATGATAAATTTGAGGTACGGCTAGGAAGCCTAAGCGAGGTATATGCTCAAGGTGATGCTTACCAAAGCAGGATTTCTCGTTTACTTCGGTTACCACAGTAAGTGCTTATGACATTAACAAATCTTCTGGTCCTTTTGTGTTTTAATTTGATTTCCTAACTAGACTCTATGTTGTCTTGGTACTACATTATAGAAAGCACTTTCGAGTTCTTACTAATGCTTCTCCTTCTTCTTTTCCGACTCTTGCAGATCGACTGAACCTTCCTCTTCAGGTATGTATGCTTCGGATCATACAACCTTCCATTACGATATAAACTTTAGTTTAAATCTTCTACATTTTGGAGTGTAACAGTTCAATAGAACTTTAAGTTAATAGGCTCTAGTAACAACGTAGCATGTGTATCAAAGGAGCCGGTTCGTGGATTTAGTATCTGAATGAACGGAACATAATCTATTGCTTTGTAAGATTAACCGAATAGGTTTGGGGATTTTTGAAGACATCTGATTGTTTTCCTCTCTTCAGGTGCAACAAATGCAACATGTTCCTATGATGTCTACTGCTTTGGCAAAGTGTTACTTGAGCTAGTAACGGGGAAACTCGGGATCAGTTCGCCAGACAACGCACTAGCAAAAGAGTACATGGAAGAAGCTTTGCCATACATCAATACAAATGAGAAGGAACTAGTAACCAAGATCTTAGACCCGTCACTAATGGTGGACGAGGATCTTCTAGAAGAAGTATGGGCAATGGCTATCATTGCAAAGTCATGCCTAAACCCAAAACCAACTAGAAGACCATTAATGAGACACATTGTGAACGCACTTGAGAACCCACTGAAAGTAGTAAGAGAAGATACCAACTCGGGTTCAGGCTCTTCCCGGTTGAGAACAAACTCGTCAAGAGGGTCTTGGAACGCCGCTATATTTGGGAGCTGGAGGCAGAGCGCATCAGATGTAACAGCGGTTCAAGCGGGAGCAACAACAAGTGGTGGTGGTGGTGGTAACGGTTTGAGAAACTCAGGGTCATCGTCAAGCGGAAGAAACAATAACAACAACGGGAATTCATCGTCAAGAAGACGACAATCTAGTGAGATTGTACCGGAACCTGCTGCTTATGGAGTAGTAGAGGATAATTTATGATTCGTTTCATCGATTCTTTTGTGTCGATAATAACAGAGGCAAAGAAAGTCCTCAAGGTAGCATGATGTTAGAGGGAGGATTTGCTTTTTTCTTTTGTTTTTGGGTTTAGGATTGGTGGAGAGTTAGAATTGTTAGTTCACTCTTTGTTTTTTTTTTGTTCTTAGTTTTGGTTCAAACGTGGATGTTGTAAATTGTAATTCTTGGAGATTGGGTTTTGTTTTCGGTTTCTTTCTTATTGAAAGACCAGAAAACAAAAAAAGTTGGGTTCGTTTACATTTGTTTCTTCAGTTCCACTTTTACTTCTTCTTTTTGTTGGATCTGATTTCGTACGTGTTAATAAATGTTGACTATTTCATTCGCACGTGGGAAGCTTTTGATTCACATTAGGACAAAAAGTAAAAGGAAAGATCAATATTAAAAAGTAAAGGTTCTACCGAGAATTGAACTCGGGTTACTGGATTCAGAGTCCAATGTCCTAACCGCTAGACCATAGAACCATTTTGACTACAACTATCAAATTATATTTATGTACACTTATGAACCAAGCCAACATTTTTTGGACTTGCAGGGTTTTAGTCTGAGCTGTAACCATATTGAATTATTTCACACACTGATTTCAATGGCTTAATTTGAAAAATTACAACATTAAAAACAAAAATTGAAAATCTATCATGGTTAAAGTGATTAGATAGCTAAATATATATATATATTTTGGGTTATTATGTCATTTCTATTAGATTAACTAGGACTACAAAATAAAGTTGTAAGGAAACAAATTTGTGTTTTGACTTTTGTTTCATTAATTGTTTAGTTTGACCCATCATATTATGACAATTATGTAAAGCAAGAACATCAAAAAAGATCTACAACCAAACTGGAAAAAAAAAAAAAAAGAGAGAAACAAAAATATTACTCCCTCCGTCCCACAAAGATGAATGTTTTAGAAAAAAAATTTGTCCCACAAAGATAGAAGTTTTGGATTTCCAATGTCAAATTTAATATAGTTTACCTATTTTACCCTCATTAAACAATAATAAATAATTTATTCTTTAAATTGTATTAAATGATTAAAAGGTTAAAATTGTCATTATACATTATTTCTTAAAGAATGTGAAATTTTTAAAAAATCTATCTTTGTGGGACGGAGGGAGTATAAGAGAAGAAGTTAGATATCTACGGAAAAATGAAAAGCAAGAAATCTTCAGATGCTTATGGAACATATTTTCATCTGATATCAACCATTTTCTTGCTTTTCATCTCACATAAGTCATTTGGTTCATTATATTCAAATACAAAAACTGATATTTGTGATGGTGGACGATCTTTGAATGTATGGTTATGCTTCATTTTTTTTTTTTTTTAATCTAATATCAATTACAGGACAAGCAAATTCGTACCAAATTCGTACCAGTGCGACGAGACAAGTTATATGGAGGAATATGTTTAAATGGAGGCAGAACTTGTTGTTGCAAAAAAAGTCCTCCGCCATCATATTATGATCCTACACCCCCTGGCCCTTCTTTTTTTTTTTTTTGCTAAGAATGTAAATATTCATTTCACAATGAAAGTTTCGGTTACACAATAAAGGATAATCAAATCATGGTCCCATGGCAAAAAAAGGATAAAAAACATGGAAGCATACAACATTCTTGAATATGCCCCTGGCCCTTCTTCATAATCATATTGAATATGTTCCTATTTGGTAATATCATTTTGGATTTGCTCAAACGTATCAAATTTATACTTTGAAAGGAGAAAAAATCAGCAAAATAAAGTTATTTCATAATATATTTTTATTTGTTTACTAATCTCACATTCATAAAGTCAAATTATATTGAAACTTTCTTAACACGAACAAATAAGATTTACGCTAAATTTTACAATAAAAATGTAGTTTACTTATCAAAACCACATGGATTTTTTTGCGTATGCCATAATCGTGGTTTGAATGTGGCTAAAGAGTTATAAATGCATCATGTGGCTAATCCGTGACTCAGGTTTAGATATTAGCCATAGATATATAGTTCGTGACTTTATGGTGAATTAGCTATGGATAAACTATCCGGGATAGTGCATGATTAAATTTCATCAGAGCCACATATTAGCCAAGATATAGAAAGATAATGTACCATGTATGGGTAGGCCACGAATATAATACACACTTTAAGTAGAACATCTGTTCCATATTTCATTAGTTTTGGAAAACCTCTTAGAAATAAAATCTTTGAGTTCATAGATTTGAAAAAATAATCGCATCCATTCCATGTGACATTCCTTTCCAGCTCTTACTATCCCCCGACAACAATCCCTTGAAACACTTTTGTTCTGAATAATATCAGCTAACACTTCTTCGATACATTGTTCAGGAACGTCCATCTTTTTACTGCAATTCTTAAGATAATCTTTTTGTTTTTTTGAATATTTACGACCAACATTTTCGTTAAAATCGTCCGATGTCGGTGACATTGCAATTATCGCTTCAAACTCGTCGTCTGAAATGAGTAGCGGCTCGTCATTATCGCCTTGTATGGCCAAAGTTGGATGAGAAAAAGATAGCAAAATCATGATTAAAGAAAATATCATGAAAATGGTTTTATTCTCCATTTTAAAATATTTTGATGTTTTCCTTAATTGGTTTTCTTTTTTTTATATACCACCAATGAAGATTTCTCTGTGTATTTATAGTGTCGAATGTTCATTAATGTTATTATTTTAGTAACTTTTTTTTGGTTAAAATAACATTTTTTAATTTATTTCTCACCAACAATATCTTATTAGTTATCAACATAATTTCCATCTTTTGACGTTTTACAGCGTTTATAAATATAGTTCGTTTAATGCATTTCAGTTTATGAAAATATAAAATAAGTTGAATAAAAAATCTTAAGCGTATCATAGATAGAAAATTGGGCTTTAAGTCCATCTATATGTGCATTTTAATTTTTAAGCTTCATTGTAGTAAATTTACTGTTTGTATTCGGATGAAGTTTGCAAAAAATTAAAGGAAAAAAAAAATACAAGAGCAATGCAATAAGTTATTCAAATAACTACCAAACCTATTTTATGAAACCCCTTGCTATCAGTAAACACTAAAAATGCATCATGTTTGTGTATATGAAAATATATGGGTGTATGAACTATTTAATATTGAATAAAAGTCTAAGAAAAAGGGTTAATTTGGCAAAGAAAAAAATATATAACAAAAACACCAAACCAAAACTGTTTATAGAGCAATTGGTTTCATACTTTCATGAATTAGAAAACCAAAAATCGAAATGTAACCGAAATGAACCAATTTTAGTGTATCTAAACCAAACAAACCGAAAGATATTAAAATTTTATGTTTTAATTATATTTATATACTGTATTTACAATAAATATATTTATATTATATAAATATAAGGGCAAAATTGACTTTTTTTTTCCTAACAAAGAGAGCAAGGGTATTATCGTCATGAAAATAACCAGTCTAACCCCCATATTTTATGAGACATTCTAGTAATTAAAGTCATTATTTGGGTCAATCTAGTAACTTTCTCTTATTTATATTTATAAAATTTATCTAGTCATGGTAATATGTGGTGCAAATATGAAAAGAAATCACCAACGACGAATCTGGCGTCCTCTCTCCATTTCATTTCTCTGGAAGGTTCCTTTCTTTTTCTTTTGACACGCTAGTCTCTTATTGATTCGCTTTCACAACTTTTATATGTTTTTTGGTGTCATATTATTGCAGAGAGAATGGTGAGAACGATGTAACAGTGAATCTTATTTTGTGGTGTTTGTCACTCTGATCTTCATACCATCAAGAACCACTGGGGAATCTCTCGTTACCCCATTGTTCCCGGGTATTCTCATTACTTACCATTTCTATTATTCATGGTCCCAAATATTCCTATTTCCCAAATTTGTATATAGGAGATCTTATTTTGTGAACTGCAAATAAAGAAATATATCCTGGAGATTTTATTACATTTATAGATTAAGAAATGATTAAGGTTTGGATTTTAAAATAAAAATACATTTATAATATTTTAAAATTATTTAACATTATTGTTTGAATTTTTACATTCATCAAAAAGACTTCTAATGTAGGAAAAAAGATTTATATTGGCTAGGCGTTAGCCCTCTCGTACGATTAGGGCTTAGCAGTTTTGAGCATTGGACTATTATTAATTTATGACTGATTATTTTCCGATGTTTAACAACTATATATTTTCCTTCCGTTATTTTGTTAATTTGCTAGGCATGAAATCGTTGGAATAGCAACAAAAGTTGGTAAGAATGTGACAAAGTTTAAAGAAGGAGACCGAGTAGGAGTAGGCGTAATATATAATCGGTTCATGCGAACCATGTGAATCATGTAACCAAGACTTAGAAAACTATTGTCCTAAAGTCGTTTTCACATACAACTCTCGTTCCTCTGACGGAACCAGAAACCAAGGTGGTTATTCCGACGTAATTGTTGTCGATCACCGCTTTGTCCTAAGCATTCCCAATGGTTTACCAAGCGATGCAGCCGCCCCGCTGCTCTGTGCTGGAATCACTGTGTACAGTGCCATGAAGTATTATGGTATGACTGAAGAATCAGGGAAACATTTAGGTGTGAATGGACTTGGTGGACTTGGTCATATCGCTGTGAAGATTGGTAAAGCCTTTGGTTTAAGAGTTACTGTGATTAGTAGGTCATCGGAGAAAGAGAGCGAAGCAATTGATCGACTCGGTGCTGATTCGTTTCTTGTTACAACGGATTCTCAAAAGATGAAGGATGCAGTTGGAACTATGGATTTCGTTATCGATACGGTATCAGCAGAACATGCTCTATTACCGTTGTTTAGTTTGCTTAAAGTGAGTGGCAAGCTTGTGGCTTTAGGCTTACCGGAGAAGTCACTCGAGCTACCAATCTTCCCTCTAGTTCTCGGTAAAGAAACCGATGATGACCCTTTTGTTTTAAGCTGTGAATCTATGGTTTACGTGTTGTGGAAGTAAATGTTAGTGTTTTTGGTGTTTTGTTATAGGAAGGAAAATGGTGGGAGGAAGTCAGATTGGTGGGATGAAGGAGACCCAAGAGATGCTTGAGTTCTGTGCTAAGCATAATATCGTTGCGGATATTGAGCTCATAAAGATGAGTGATATCAACTCTGCTATGGACCGTTTGGCTAAATCTGATGTCAGGTACCGGTTCGTGATCGATGTGGCCAACTCTTTAGTCACTGAGTCATCAGCTGAGATTTTAGAGGAACATGTCGACCATGGAGTCTCGATCACGTCTAAATTCTGAGATTTTCTTGAATCTTGAGGATGGTTACAAAATCATGAATCCGTTTTCTTGTAGGACTTGTTACTTGTCTTTTCTTTCTATGCTCTGTTTCCTGGTTTTGTCTGTTAATTGTTTAAAAGCAATGAAACTAAGACTTTTATTAGGGTATTGCAAAAACCATGAATCTACTACATACTTGTTTTACAAGTTACTTGTTTGAGAAACGTAGTCTGTTCTTACTATGCTCTGTTTCTTGACAAACCCTTTTTTGTTCTAAATACTAGGAAGTCGACCCGTGCGTTACCGCACGGGAAAAATGAAAACTTGAAGTAATTAACATTGCTAAATCGTTTAGATTGTAAACTTGATTATTCTAAAACCACATAAATCTGGGTTTACCGAGTTTTAGTGAGAGAAATTATGAAATCACATAAACGATTAGAAAGGTACACAACCATTTTAAATAGAGATATTTTTGCATAAATTCACATGCAGAAATAAGCGATTAATCATATATCATAACAAATAAGGCGTTTTATGTAAGTTCTTTCCATTGGAAAATAATTAAATGCATTTGTAAGAAGATTTAATTTCATAGTCATAAATCAAAGATTACGCACCATGCGGACGATTAAAGATTACTCACCATATAGAAAGACGACATAATGCTCAACATATGAAAATCTAAGGAAAAAGAGGGGCTAGAAAATTTAAAAAAACAAAAGGTTTACAATAATTCTTGCTTCTTAATTAAATGCTTATTTCTTCCTAATCTTTGTCGATATAATGGTATTTCTCTCTTGCCTTGTTTGAAATCAAAGCTGTCATCGTGGCTATGAAATGGAATATGTTGTTGGCACCCTTCTCCGAACAGAGCCAAAGACAAAGGAAGATATCAACACACTATGAGCACATTATTTGAGAGACGTCAGACAGAAAAATAGATATATACATAAAAATTTACAATTTAGAGAGTTACTAATTAAAGATCTTAAAACTGAAAAAATCGATAATTCTCTTCAGTAAAGCCAGTAGATTAAAAAAATTTCATTCAATGTTTCTTAATTGAAGAATTTTTTACATCAAATAGTTAACATCGCCCAATGGTAAGGTTGGCATCTCAGCAAATGAAAAGGACAAACGGAGATCAGCGAGGACGAGTCAACAAAGCTATATTTTGAGGGGAATCAATTGCCTACATCAAGTCACTTGCGTGGCTTCGACAAAGGGATTCCCACCTTTATAAAACAAAGTCACGACCTGTAGCTTGCATAAAGCCATCTCCAACCAACATTTCATAGTCACACCGTTCACAACTTGGTTACATATCTTACAAGTTTAAGGCATCAATCTTTCTTTTGATTACTCATCTCTAATATAGATTTCATCAGCTCAAAGTATTCTTTATCCCTCCTTTATTATTGTTGAGATTTGCTCTTGTACAATTTGGAAACCATTTCTCTTATTTGTACAGAGCATGTTGATAAAGAAAGTGAAACAGAATTGGATGAGAGATGGAGAGAAACTGTTTTTATTTACTCGAAAATTTTGTACAATAACACACATACACTTATATAGATGTCTTAGGGTCGTAACCGTTCGTAACAGTTGTGTCTTATCCAACAAGTCATAACTCTTACCCACATACCCTTGTGTCTTAACAAAGTCACAGTTAACACACACCAATTGACTTTACAACATACTTAGTAATATGTTATATAGAATAACATAAGACTAAACTCAATTATCACTAAACTCAACACACTCAATTATGTACATAACTTCTCAAACAGAATCATAACAACACTCTCTAAATTTATCAGCTTTTAAAAAAAGAATTCTACCATTACCAAAGTAAGCAAAGCAAATAATAAACCCGTATATATGACAATAGACAAGTAGCTAAAAACTGTAGTATTGGTAGGGAAGTTAAGGACCAAAGCCACACACTTAAGGTGTGAAATGGTGAATGATGGCATTTGACCGTACAAAAAACCAAGGAAATAGAGTCAACATCCACAAATAAGATAGTGCAGCAAACTCATACATGAGAAAATTGGACTGTGTAATCTATTCACACTCAAAAATTTCACTTTGTTCACAATTCTGTTCGAATTTAGATTAAGTTCCTTTAGATATAGATATTATAGAAGTAATGAAAAGAAAAGTACTGTACACATGTATTTCTAAACTGCGACAAGCTTTTGGTACCATAAACTATTTATCAGTTATTTCTCTCATATCCATGGCTTTAGGCTCAACATCTCATACCCCTCAAATGAAACATACAAAAAAACCATCTCGTCCCCAAAAACCACATTAGTATTAAACGTATTTACAATGATGGAACAAATCTCAAAAATAGTCATCAACAAATCTATGTTTTGGGACCTGGGGAGAAAGCATCAGATATTTCCAAGCGTCAAGCAAATCTATGATTGATTGCTTTGCTCATAGAACCCTATAAATCTAGAATGATATTAAGTAGGAGAGTGTGTAATCAACAAAGTCGATAGACGCATATAAAAAAAAACAATAAGGAAATCACCAGAAGTACATTTGGACATGTACTAATCTAGAAACAAATGATCGATGTATAGAAATTAAGAGACAAGAACAAAATGACTAACCTACGATGAGGTTGAAGCGGTGGTGACAATGTTAAATAGAGGGGCTGTGGCTCCACACGCCAACTACAGCCATTGAAGATCAAGAAGCCCTTGGTAAGAAGACGTCCACAATCTCCACACTTTCACCATTGTCTCATATCCATAGCATGATAATAACGACATGATGCTCAAAGTAACAAAATTTAAAATTAAATCAACCATCACATGTTTACTCAAACGAAGAAAAAAAGTCACAACTAAAAATATACACGAAGAAGAGATTACCTAAAAGAAAAGATCAAAGAGCGTGATAACAACGATGGTAAGGAGATTCAAGAGCGAGCACGACAAGCGATGGTAAGGGTGTCAGGTGTGGAATCTCTAAAACGATGACCGGGGATGAGTGAACGGAGGATTGCAAATCAGGGATTCTAAAACGAAATATAAATTAGTAACGCAACCAAATTGAATAATTGAAGAACCAGGACAATTGTTCTTCATTGAATAATTGAAGAGCGTGACAAATCGGCGAGTTAAAACAGGGATCACCCTAGAGGCAAAATTAGGCAACGATGCATCACTCAACGGAGAATTGGGAAATTGATTTTGTGACTACTTTTTTTTATTTTTAATTTCTAGATACTTTCGACTTGAGAATTTGTAAGGGAACGACAGAGGAGAAGATAGAGTTCTGAAAAGTGGCAACTCAACAGTGTTGTGTCTTTCTGTTTTTAGAGAGGCATTGACTCGGAAGAAAAAGTAATCTCAACCGTTAGTTTTGCTTTAATAAGAGACGCGACTTTTGCTTTAATAAAACAATCTCATCCGTTAGTTTTTCTTCTTTTTCGTTCTCAACCGTTAGATTATAAAAATGACGTCAGCAGATCCAAAAAAGTGGGTTTGCTATTATATATAGATATGTTAGATAGTTAAATATAAGTAAACTCTCAACCGTTAGATTATAAAAATGACGTCAGCAGATCCAAAAAAGTGGGTTTGCTATTATATATAGATATGTTAGATAGTTAAATATAAGTAAACTATCTCGCGGAATGTTAAAGCGGATAATTTGTACGAAATATTCGAGATTTTCCGTTATTTGTTTTGTTTGTAAACACTCTTCCACAACTGTGGCTTGCTTGAGCCAACCAAATAATACAATGTTTCTTTTTTTTCTAAAGAATAATACATTGATCTTAACAAAAAAAAAAAAAGGTTAAATATCCTTCTTTTTTTGGGTTAGTTTTGCCAAATCCCTTAAATTTAATATGTTGGTTAATTGGCTATTAGACTTTATGCCATACGCCCATACCAAACATGAAACACCAAATAAAATTTGAAAGAAATCTCTAAAAATATGATTATTGTAAAAAATGGGGAACCCCATGCAAAGAAGTAAGCAAGTGGGATATAGTAAAATCAGCACATGTGAGCTTTGGGATTCTGTAAAAACTTCAGTCCACTAACTAATTAATTATACCACATTTCTTCTAACCCTTACAGTAACTTAGCCTTCATATCTTTATTACTCTTTTACATTTCAAATCTCACTTCCTCCACATTCCTCGGTTTCCATGGCTCTCTCCATCTTCTTCCCTCTCCTCTTCACTCTCTTCTCTGTTTCGCCGTCAAATGCACAGTCGTTTCTCGGAGTAAACTACGGTTTACTCGCTGATAACCTCCCACCACCATCCGAAACGGCCAAACTCCTTCAATCTACCTCCATCCAGAAAGTGAGGCTATACAATGCCGATCCTTCCATCATCAAATCATTGGCAGGCACCGGCATCGGCATTGTTATCGGAGTAGCCAATGGCGATCTCCCGTCTATCGCCTCCGATTTTAATGTCGCCTCTCAGTGGATAAATTCCAACGTACTTCCTTTCTATCCTGCCTCCAACATCATTCTCATCAATGTCGGCAACGAGGTGAAATCTTTCTCTCAATCAAATCAATCACACAACTTTTGATGGATTTAGCACGTTTTTCTAAAATTAAACTTTTTGAAATATTATTTTTGTAAACTCTTTTCCTCTAGATTGGGCAACTAATCGCGGAAAATGTTATTTAAATTAGAATGTATGGTTGACAAAATAAATCCCTAAATTTCTCATCCTTGATACTTGATATCTAGGTGTTGTTGTCTAATGACCTGAATCTTGTAAACCAACTTCTCCCGGCTATGCAAAATGTTCAAAAGGCTCTCGAGGCGGTTTCACTTGGCGGAAAAATCAAGGTGTCTACGGTCCATGCAATGACGGTGCTAGGCAACTCCGAACCGCCATCAGCTGGCTCGTTTGCTCCCAGTTACCAGGCTGGTTTAAAGGGCATTGTACAGTTCCTTAGCGATACCGGGTCGCCTTTTGCCATCAACCCGTACCCGTTCTTTGCGTACCAGAGCGACCCGAGACCCGAAACGCTGGCGTTTTGTCTTTTCCAGCCTAACCTTGGACGGGTAGACTCAAACACTGGAATCAAGTACATGAACATGTTTGATGCTCAGGTAATTAATTACTCTTGTACTTGTAATATATAAATTTAGAGTCATTAGACAATTTAATCAATGCGATATTACTACAACGTTATAATTTGAATTGGCTATAAACATTTTCGTGGACTTGCTTTTCAGATGAAAAAGAAAGAAAAAAAAAACTTGCATTTTAAACTGTAAAGTAGGTTAGTAAGTAGTCTTTGGTTTTGGATTTGGTGGACTTTTATATCTCACAATCGAGCTCAATATTTAAATAAATTGCATTTTGTTTATTTTAACTGGTCTCAATCTCATGGTATGGTTTACTTATAATAATTTATTGTTGCACCGAGATCTTCAATTATTTATTGTAATTATTTAATGATTGTAAATCATGTGAAAGTCTGTAGTTGAACGTTGGAAGGAACTTGCTCTCTTTCTTTATCTACATTCCTACTTAGAAACAAATCAAAATAATCTCATTATAGTAAGATAAAAGAAACATTTGTTTCTTGCCACACACGTTATGCTGATCCAAATAGGGGGTTTTTCCTAGGTTGATGCAGTGCACTCTGCTTTGAAATCGATGGGATTCGACAAAGTGGAAGTGTTGGTGGCCGAAACAGGTTGGCCATCTACCGGTGACAACAACGAGGTAGGTCCGAGTGTTGAGAATGCTAAGGCTTACAATGGAAACCTCATTGCTCACTTGAGGTCCATGGTTGGGACTCCGCTTATGCCCGGCAAATCCATCGACACTTACATTTTCGCTCTCTTTGACGAGAATCTCAAGCCTGGTCCTTCCCTTGAGCGATCTTTTGGCCTTTTCAAGCCTGATCTTTCCATGGCCTACGACATTGGACTCACTAAAACTACTAGTAGTCAGGTACTAAGATACCATAACCAATAATTTCATTTGTGAAATATGTATCTTTTTTTATATATATAACCGGGGAACTTGGACAGATATCCACACTAATCCCCCGCAGCGTGTGAAATTCCGATATTCTTCCTATTTAAGGCAACCATAGTTGAAACTAATGAGAATCTTTCAACTACTAGACCACCATGAATTGCTTATTTTTGAGATACTTAACCGTTTTATCTTCAATAAATTTCATTTGTGAAATATGTATCTTTTTTTTATATATATATATATATAACCGGGGGATCTTGGACAGATATCCACACTAATCCCCCGCAGCGTGTGAAAAGCCCGATATTCTTGCTATTTAAGGCAACCATAGTTGAAACTGTCACGGAATCCTTCAACTACTATACCACCATGAATTGCTTATTTTCGAGATAATTAACCGTTTTATAATGAATGTTTTTTTTTTGTGATGATAGTAGACGTCACAATCTCCACAGTTGGGAAAAGCAACATCCATGGGATGGTGTGTGCCAAAGGAGGATGCGACTCAAGAGCAGTTGCAAGATAGTCTAGATTGGGTTTGCGGGCAGGGAATCGATTGTGGCCCAATAATGCCAGGAGGGGTTTGTTTCGAGCCTAACAATCTCGTCTCTCATACAGCATATGCCATGAATCTTTATTTCCAAAAATCTCCTGAAAACCCTACGGATTGCGATTTCTCTAAAACCGCGAGGATCACTTCCGAGAACCCTAGTAAGCTATTTTCCTCTTCATATTTCATATAAAATCATGAGTTGATAAGTTTGCATTTGATTGAAACAAATCTTATAACTAAGACAGTGACAGTCAATATAATATCTTCTTTCTATGGTTCAAGAAAAAGCTAAGCCATAATTTCAAATCCGATATTAGATATTCATGAGTTCATTAGATTCTTGGGTCATGCTACATAGTAACATATGATACATTACAAGAACGAATAATTTATAGCTATAACCTCAATAATCCTATAATAGATCATGCCGAATCAAACCAAATATCACATTTCATGAGTGATAGGTTGATTAGCATGTTTGATTTTTCTGTATTTTCATTAGTTCTTCTTGTTTTTTCTTTATATACTTTTCTCGACAAACTAATAAACTTCTATGCTACAAATTAGTTTCATACTCTTTTTCTAAAGTTTTCTTGTAACTTGTCCACAATAATATATAGTGTGAATTAAGATGCTACACCTCTCCAATTTCAAACTTAAAAATGTATTTCAAGACTATAAAAACAAGTCTCTTGCATTTTTTATCCAATCACACACTAATGTTGTTGGCTTTTCTGTTTAGGTTATAACAGTTGTGTCTACCCAAGAGCAGGAGATGGAACCGAAAATGGAGAGACGAATAAATATGTGACTTCAGACAAATCAACGGAGAAGAATGGATCAAAATGCTCATGTTCTCTCTCATTGCCACTCTTTATCATCTTTATCTCTTTTTTCTTTAATTTCCCCAACTTGAGAATTATGTAGTGTTGTCTCATTTACTCTCAGTTCCTACCATTTTATTCAATTCATCTAATCATTTTGTTGTTCTCAAATTATTATTATTTATAATTAAATCTAATCCATTATTAATGTTGTTTTTAATGGGGTCATCTCAAACTTTTTCATCAATGTTGTTCCCTCATGTGCAATCACCATCACCGTTCAACATTTGGTGTCATGGACAACCACCTCCTCCGATATTTGAAGCACCCTTGCATCAACCTTTGCTCAACCAAGTCGTGCTCATGTTAGGCAGCAGCGCACCCAAATTAAGCAATGGACCAAAGGCACCAAATCTATTGATGAATATGTTCGAGGTCACACCACCACCCACACGTAGGGATGAGTTGGCTCTTCTTGGGCAACCTATTTAACACGAAGAAAAATTTGAGGCTATTCTCGAAGGCCTCCCAGAGGAGTACAAACCAGTCGTTGATCAGATTGAATGCAAAGACACACCACCATCTATTCCTTACATTCATGGGCGTTTATGTAATCACGAAGCCAAACTTCTTTCTGTGACTCAAGAGGCTACAACTTCTCCGTTCCCAGCCTCTGCTCATGTTGGTCAACACAACAACAATTCCAACAACCAATCCAAACTCGCAGGAGATGCAATGATATGTTGTGTTTTTATCGGTTTTGAGTATTTAGTTTCTTTCCTAGATCATATCTTTTATAGAGTCAAAGTGTGTATTTAGAGTATTTTACTCTTTTATCAAGTCTCTACAGTTTTTAGGTTGCTTTAGAGGAAAACGAGTTGTTTTGGAATATAAACACACATTTGGAGATGCTGATTTATTTAGATGTATCAGACGTTTGATCTCATATGGAGGACTTTCCACCGTTAGATCTTTATGACTATTTTAGAAACGCTTGATAAAGCTGTTAGCTTTATTTTCCAAGTGATACTAAGGAAATCTAACGATGCATTCAAGAGTTATGTCCGAATTAGTGAAGACATGTCATTCTCGCAAGTATTTGAAACAGTTGCAGAGTTTGACACCAGAAACGCCAGATCAATCGGTCTACTTGTGGATTGATCCATCGAACCCCTCTGATAGACGAGAATCAGTTTGACGTGGGATCGATCGGTCCATTCATACTAATCAAATCAATAGACCAAAACTTAAACCCGAATTAAACCAACATGTCATCATCTTTTTGTTGTTATGTTGTTCCATGGAATTGATAAGTATTAATTTACGCTATAAATTAATAAATGAATACTTATTAATTTATAGCGTAAATTAATACTTATTAATTTATAGAAAATTTTGTTTGAATTGTAAAAACTTTTTTTTTTTAAATATGAGGTAAAGCAATGTGATCTAAATAAAATTAAATGCTTTGAATGTTATAAATTTTATTGTTTTAGCCTTAAATACTTAATATTTCGAAGAGGAAATAATTTATTTTGACAATGAATAACAACGATTATATAATTCACATATACAAACGATATACATAAATTAAAATTCACAAATATTGACATCCATTGTTGTATTTTAAAAACATATACTACCATTAAAATAAAAAGTATGCATATTCAAAATTAGAAAACTTACAACAACTTTTGGCAATTTTTATGAAAAAAACTAAAATTATTATTATTATTATTATATATATATATGTGAAAATTTACATGATTATTAATTTATGATATTATTAAGACTATATTTTGACATAGGGATTTTAAAAATCTTATTATCTTATTATCTTATCGAATTTGGTTAATTTTTATACTGTCCCAACTCGGGACCAGCCAAATTTATTAATTTATCGAGTATTAATTTATAGAAGTTCTACTAGTAAAACCTCTATAAATTAATAATGTTGGGACCATGATATTTTATTAATTTAGAGCGATATTAATATATAGCGTAAATTAATACTTATTAATTTATAGAAAGTTTTGTTTCAATTGTAAAAACTTTTTTTAAAAATACGAGGTAAAACAATGTGATCTAAATAAAATTAATGTTTTGGATGTTATAGATTTTATAGTTTTAGCCTTAATGCTTAATATTTCGAAGAGAAAATAATTTATTTTGACAATGAATAACAACAATTATAGAATTCACATATACAAACAATATACATAAATTCAAATTCACAAATATTGACATCCATTGTTGTATTTTAAAAACATATACGACTATTAAAATAAAAATTATGCATATTCAAAATTAGAAAACTTACACAACTTTTGGCTATTTTTATGAAAAAAACACTAAAATTATATATATATATATGTGTACAAATTTACATGATTATTAATTTATGATATTATTGGGACTATATTTTGACATAGGGATTTCAAAAAATTTATTATCTTATTATCTTATCGAATTTGGTTAATTTTTACATTAACCTGACACGGGACCGACCAAATTTATTAATTTATCGTATTTATTAATTTATCGAGTATTAATTTATAGAGGTTCTACTGTATATTATTTAATTTTAATAAATGATATTATTTTTGTGGACATCATCTAGTAGTTTCAGAAAAGGTTAATATATACATGACATTCTATGAAAAATCCATCAAAATATTTTATTAGAATATTTAAATAATGATTGATACAATTTTTATATCTACTAACTTTATATAATCTATCAACTTTCAGTATCAAAAAATTCTACAAATATCCATCTACCAATAGACAATTAAGGAAAAAAAAAGAAAGGAATGGTAATATTTTGAAATAGTCAAAATATTGAAATTTGGTAATTTATTAAAAATATTCCAGATACTGGAAATGATATGAGATATGTAAAAATGGAGGATTATATATATACACACACATTATGTATTTACAAATTACAAACAAGAACCACAACAAGGTCATTTGAAACATCCAAACCATGAAATCATCACATATACCTCTCATATGCATAGTCATGTTCTCTCTCTTCGTTCTACATGAGTGTACGTATAGTTTTTCATATATACATATCAAATGATCTCTTATTTATTTCCCATTCGTCAAATTTTGGTTTGTGTGTTTTAAATCAATGTGTAGGTAGAATGGAGGGTGGCGAGATACATAGATCAATGCTCAATATTACAATACCACCGTGTATCAAAACCTTTTGCAAGATATCATTTAAAAAGGATTGTTGGTGTTGTTTCGGACCAAGAGCTAAGGAAGAACGTTGTTGGAAAGAAGAAGATTATCCTAACGCCAAAGAGCTATGCTACGCTGGATGTATAATAGAATAATAATGTATGTTTCTTATTCAGATTCATGCTAACGAAAAAAAAAAAAAAAAAAATTCAGATTCATGCTTTTCTAAAGCATTTTAATTATCTATATAATTTAACTTATGTTATCTCTCTTATGATGATGATACTTGATTGTCTACATGTGTGTCACATCATAATTTCCATTTAACTTTTACAATTAAAACATTCAATTTCCATAAATTTCTAATTGATAAACGTATTAAATTATGATAAATTTTGGAAAGTCATCTTTCATATTCCAAAAAGAACAAATACATCAACTATATTTTATTCAAATGATATTATGTGTAATAATATTGGTCTTCTTCAAGTCATGGGAAGCTACTTTTTTTTTTTTTTACATTTCTGCTTACTTAATTATGGAATATATTGGTTATCGATGTTATATCATTGAATCATAGAGGGAGACATATCGTTTTTCGGGTATAGCCTGGTATTTCTTTCAGGACGATGTGAATGGTTCTATAATAAAGACCAAGAATGTACGCATGGCCGGCTCAAGTTATTTGTGGGCCCTTGAACAAATAAAAATGTTTAGGTTAATAAATACAAACTAGATAACAACCCGCACTATGTGCGGGATGAAGTGATCCAAGTAAAATTATTAGATTAAATTTTTTATCTGGGATCCAAGATCCGTTTGTGTAAAACGAAATATGTAATAATTTTTTTTTATTTTTTTAATTCAAATTTGGGACTATTTCGTATATGAATACGTCTTACCCGTGAAATATTTGAACCTGGAATAAAGCTTCAACGTGATAAAGAAAGTATTGACGAAATGTTACCATTTATGCCAATATGCCTTTCTATATGTTTTAAAGATGTCGAGAATGATAAAAAAAAAAAAAAAGATGTCGAGATTTAAGTATAAGAAATCCAAAAATTTATCAAAGATGAGATTTGATAGTTTCCAAGTTAAGATTTTGTAGTGTTCCAAATTAAGATTCTTAGATTATGAATGGATTACTACGAAATGGTTATAATAGGGCCAGATTTTAGTTTATAAATAAATGTGGTTAGTTTTTCTTCGAAAAGTTAGAATCCCTCCAAAAAAATCGGATTTTAAGTATTTGTAACATATATTGAAAAGAGATTATCTTATGTATTTAAGTACAATAGATTTCTAAATTTATGAAAGATGTGGAGATTTTGTAGTTTTAAATTCGAGATTCTTGAACTAAATGTATATATTTTATTATTTAAATGTAAACATAATATAAATATAAATTAAATATTAAGATTGTTTACCCATCGGCTTGAGAAGATTTATATAAATATATATAAAAAAATAGAAATATAAAGATTTATTAATATAAGATAAACAAAAAATGTATGTTTTTTAATTATTAAAAAATACATCACTAATATAAATAAACAAAGCTCTCGTGAATTGTTGTTAAATATAAATATGAAAATTAGTTGCCTAATTATTTATGAAAGATGTGGAGATTTTGTAGTTTTAAATTCGACATTCTTGAACTAAATGTATATATTTTATTATTTAAATGTAAACATAATATAAATATAAATTAAATATAAAGATTGTTTACCCATCGGCTTGAGAAGATTTATATAAATATATATAAAAAATATAAATATAAAGATTTAGTAATATAAGATAAACAAAAAATGTATGTTTTTTAATTATTAAAAAATAGATCACTAATATAAATAAACAAAGCTCTCGTGAATTGTTGTTAAATATAAATATGAAAATTAGTTGCCTAATTATTTGTTTTTTAGTTATAATTTCGTTTTTTATTTGTGTGATATATGTATGTATTAAGACTAATGGCAAAATCTGTAATAGTCTAGTAAAATTTGGGTAATAATTTAAATGGATTGAAAATCACTCTGAAAACGATACGTCAGCATGGCAGTTTAGTTAATAACACGTAAAAGTAAGGTTTATTTTTTAGAGTGCTTCTCTATTAATATATAAGGGATTTTCTAGACTATTAAGGATAAATAATATTTTTTGGGCCCCTAAACTTAATATTTTTCAAAACATAGGCCCTCTAATTAGTAAAAATTTTTGCTGAAAAACTATGGGCTCCTGGGCCCACGCCCCATTGCTTCCCTCTTAAGCCGGCACTGAATGTACGAAGAAGCTTCTCTCCATTACACACAGAGTTGAAGCACTTATATAGGTGATGTCATATATTATTGAACACTAGAAAATGACATTATATCTCTTGCAACTTATTGATCCTAGTTGGTGTAGAAGATGACTACATGGCGGGATAGCCAGCATTTTCGACGTATTTAGATTAGTTCACAAGGATGAATGTTATTTTCTTCTATTTCTTATATTTCCCGAAAAATAAATTCTAACTCATGTATTCTAGCATATAGTATGTTAGATTGTGGATGCAAATTTCTTCTTAAAGAAAATTATAAATTATAAATTGTAAAGAAACTCGCCTCCACAATCTTTGCAAGTAAAATTGTTCGCAAAATTCAAAACCTCTCTACAACATTTTAAATGACCACTTAGTTTCGTTTTTTAATCTGATCACAAAGTTCGGATCTTTAACGTTTCTCTAGCAAAGATTTGATTCATTATTTATCAAAGAAGTTACTTCAATCAATGTAGAACATGTTTGACAGATTGAAATTGTTCTGCTCCTATAATATGATTATGGACTATCATGAGACTTGTATGATCAATGCTCTAAACAAAACACAAGAACATTTAAGTAAGCTAAGAGATTATTCCATGAGATAAAAACTAAGATTTTTCTTGAAAAGTCAATGAATCTAAAGAATCTAACTTTTTTTTCTCTAAATCGAAACTATGAAGTCATTTTAGGATTTTATCCAAAATTCCACTACAAGTGAAATGGAGCATTTTGTCATCCATTGGTTGTTTAACATCGTTGATTTGAGGGTTAAATTTGCATTAATTTGAATAATTGAGTATTGTTTATCACCACTTTTTTGTTGCATTTTCTTATGTGAAACAAATTCTCGAGGATTTTATTTTTGTACTATTTTTTTTTCACTATCAATACTACAGTTTTAACTTACTTTGAACTAGTGATAAAGTTATTTTGTTGAAATAGAAAACCTATATTTTGATTCCCAAAACGAATACAATGCGTCAATTCATCAAAAGAATGCTATTATTAAATATAAAAGTAAACAACATAACAAGATGATTGGGTTTTTAAGAAGGGATCGCCTGAAAATGGTGCATAAGAAAGAAGAATAGAAAACAATGAACTAATGTGTAGAGGATTATGCTACTAATAATAGAAATATATATAGACATATTAAACATATTTGAGATAGGAAGGAATAATATTTGAAAACCTGATAGAATAATAACTAGGTTAATACTAAAATTTTAGGTCTTTTTCCATCCAATACAACGAAATTCTACCTTTATAATTTTACTAAATAATGCTTGCTTCAACAATATTTTGAAGCATCAATCAAACATTTTACTGATGCAACAAAGTATTGTTACACAGTCCCATAGTGTTTTGCTAACTTCAGATGAGATAAGGATTTATGATATGGGAGAGACTTTGAAGTTACAAATACAACCACACATTTTGTAAGAACCGAAGAAAATAAACAAACTATTTGAATCAGTGGATCATAGTCATAGTACGATTTTGACCTGAAAAGCAGGTAGGTCAAACTCATTCTGTACCGGGTTAAAAAAAATTTGACCTACAAAAAACCACAACCTGCAAAATCTGCAAGAGTAGATAGTATGCCCGCATCCGCCCCGTTTGAGTTCTCAGGATCAGTGGATAACCCGCAGACATTTTAATAAATCAGTTTTATAATTTATCAATATATTTAAAGTTATAAATAACTAATATTAATATTAAATAATTTTAAACATAAATACACTCATTCTTTAAAAAAAACTTAAATATTGATAATTAATGTATATATTATAAAATATTTTAAGATTTTAAAACTATACATTAAATAAATTAAATATATGATCTCAACATTTTCTTTTTAATTAGATAATACCAACTTCTCTCTCGTTTTAATTGGAATATTAGATAATAACAACATTTTCTGTATATATTAAAGAAACACATTAGAGTTATGGGTGACAAAAGTACATGACCTCACATTGTACTTATTTTTCAGTTACTAACTTTAACAACTTTGACTGAATCATTTCCTTGGACATTTGGTAGTAATTTCAAGAGGTTTGGTCACAAAACAGAGAGAGAGATAGAGCTATAGGAAGAGAGTGTGAAAGGAGACACGAGAGTAAAGCTTTGTAGTTGAGCTTGAATAAGAGAGATGGCTAGGAACGCTGATTATCTTCGGTGCAAAGAAGAACGCAAGAACGAAAGCTTCTTCAAGGTTGTTCAGAGTATAAATGTTTCTTCTGAAAACATGGTAACAATCTTCTAAACTCTTCTCCTTCTTAAATTTGTTAGCCTAGTTTGGAACAAATTGAAACTTTCGATTCTTTGTAACAGTGGGTTTTGTCTTAATCTTTGAATCTTGTTATTTTAGTTTGGAAATGTTGAAACTTTCCGTTAATTGTCTTTATGGGTAATGGGTATCAGAAAAAAAACTCACAGATTTTCTTTCTTCAACGAAGTTTCTTCATTCGACACTCTTTTTTTAGTTGCTTCACTTAGTTCTCTGTCTGAATGTGAGAATTTATGTTTTATTTTGCATCTTTGTTTCTTGTAGATGAGATCTGTCCTCTGTTATTTTTCATTGTCATGTTGCACATGATGGGACTAATTTGAAATTGTGGGCCAAATACTTGATGAGATATGTAAAAAGTTCACTGATTGTTAATTCCTAGTAGTTGAAGAAACATTCTTTAGTTCAACCATTCCTTGTTTATTTAAATTTTAGTCTTCTTATATTTGTCTCTTCATTTAATTTGCATAATCAAAGAGAGCACTTCCTCATGACTTTGTGAGAAGCTTCTCCGATAAAGAGCTCTCCCGTAAGATGAAGATAAGAGCGCAATGGGGAAGCTCTTGGGAAGTAGGAATCTCTAAAAACCCGAGATTTTACTTCATGGAGAAGTCCGGCTGGGAGAAGTTTGTGAGGGACAATGCTTTGGGAAACAGTGAGTTTATTACCTTCACTCACAAAGGCAAAATGCACTTTACTGTGAACATCTTTAAGCAAGATGGGAAAGAGATGATGCAACCTCCAAAATCCAGAACCTTCTTGGCTTCTTCAAGTAAGACTTGCTTTTCTGATTATGAAACAGTGAACAGATGATAAAGACATTGATTCTTTACTATTGATGATGAAACAGGTAGTGGTATCAAAACAGAACAAGAGGAAGATGACATGAAGGAAGAGGTAGTGGTATCTTCTAACCGTGGCCCGACAACCGCAGCTGAATCTAATGGAAGAAAGCTCAACCTTGGGAATAAGTCAGCTAAGGAATCACAAAATTCTAAAAGGACCGAGAAAGTGGCTAAAGCACGAAGAGATTACACTGGTGCCTCTTCATCTACTGCTGCAGAATTCACCATCTTATTCAAGCAAGGATATCTCATATTCCTGGTAAGATAAAACAAACCAAGACACTCTAAAGAAAATCTCTTTATTGAGCAATGACTTTTTAATATAAAAATCGATATGTGAATCAATCTTCTGTTTGAGTGTTCAGAGGATTCCAAATTATGTAGCTAAGGATCATATGACGGATGAGAAAACAATATTCAAGATCCATCACTCAAATGGGAAGAAATCATGGAATGTGGTTTATCTAGTGAGGTTTGGAGCTTTCTCCGGTGGATGGCGACGTTTGGTTAAAGAGTATCCCCTTGTTGTTGGGGATACCTGCAAATTTACATTCATCAAACCAGACGAGCTACTTCTAGTTGTCTCCAAACCCTAATGATAATGTATGTGAGGGTGTCTTGGAGAAGAAGTTCTGAGTAAAACAACTTTCTGTTTATTGGTGTTGTCTTAAGTTTTATGTTACGATTATTACCTTCACTCACAAAGGAATAACCGGGGAATCCATCGATAAACGCTGTGCGATTTTTCATTCAACAACACCAACTGAGCTTTGTCCGTCGGCATCGATACAATAATATGTCTCAATGTTCCCTTTCTGCTTCAAGTAGCTTGCTTATCAATATCTGGCTCGTAAACTCCTTGCTGAGAGTCCAATAACGGCAGGAAAGTTTCATCGAGCAAATAAAACGACACCAAGTGTCTTCTCCAATTTAAGAAACGGCAGCGTTAATTTTTGTGGGTGGTGACTAAAGAAGAAATTCAGAGTTTGCATATTGTTTCTGTTTGAAGAAATTCTGTCTATAAGCGAGCACAAGAAAAATACACAATATGATTATATTATAAGCTTTCGAAAGAGAGGCCATGAATGATGAATGTGATTGTAGTGGCAATTTAAATCACTGAATTGAGAAGAATAAGTGGGCAATTAAGAAGACGAAGTGGTAACGGTAGTAGAAGATTAATCGGTTGATCTCTGCGTGTTGTCATGGTGGAGATGTAGGTTAGACAATGAAGAAGAAGACTACCGTAAACCTTAATTGATGTGGGTTATTATTTGTCTCTTGGGCTGTATTTGTTTTTTTTTTCTTGCGTTGGAAAATATTTGGATTTCTTTTTTTAGTCGAGTAATTTAAAATGTTAGTGTAGTTGCTACTTGCTAGAGAGTTATTAATGTAGCCCAGAATTAATGTTTTGAATGAGTGGCTGACGTGGCTCTCTCTTAGATGAGTTTCGTTTTGCTGAGGTGGCTAGGCTGAGAAGCTTCAAATTGCATCTTTTATTATTAGAGAAGTTTCGTTTTGGATTACATACCGTTTCTTCTCTTAGGTCTTTTTTAACATATAGAGTTCTTCTATTGATCGGTCATCATGATTATATTGTCGAGATTGCTTGCAAAGTCAGTGGCGAGGTTTCATTGCGTGTCGAAGCGATGGGCATCAACGTTTGGTAGTCCAAATTTCAAGGAGTTGTTCCTGACCAAGTCCTCGGCTAAGCCGCTCCTCTTATTCGCCGTCGAAGAAGAAGGTATTTGGAGTTTCTTCTCGTCGCCTCAGCTTGAGAATCCATATGAGAAATCCTCGTCGACTCTTGTAGCAGCCGCAGCATTTCATGTGAAGTTCTCACCAGACAATCTACGGATCAATCATTACTATGACCTAAGATATTTTTCAATTGGCTACGCTTCTGGCTTGATCTATATCTATGGTGATCGAAACCAGGCTAGACCTCTGATATGTAACCCCAACACAGGACGGTATGCAATCTTACCTTATCGGTATACTTACAGAAAGGCGTATAGCTTTTTCGGGTTTGAACCGATTGACAAGCAATACGTACAAGGTATTGTCCATGGCTTATCCATGTGGTCCTGGTCATGATAAAGTTCTTACATTTGAAGCTGGAGATATGACGTGGAGAAGGATAAAATGTTCCTTGAGACATGATGCTTATAGTGAAGGGGTATGCATCAATGGTGTTTTGTATTACTTAGGTGACACGTCGGATTGTTATAATGATGGTCATGATATAACGTCTCGTTATGTGATAGTTTGCTTTGATCTTAGGTCTGAAAAGTTCACCTTTACAGACGTAGAAAGGTCTTGTGGATTGATATACTATAAGGGTAAATTAGCTGTGATTTTTTGGGAGGATGATGACGACTTTTATTCGGAGGACGCCGAGTTGCGTGTGTGGGTTTTAGAAGACGTTGAGAAACATGAATGGTCGAAATATGCCTACACTTGGACCGATGGTAAATTCTTCCGCCGTCAGGTGTCCATGGTTGGAGTGACCACTTCGGGTGATATAGTGTTTTCGATGTGCAAGTATACATCTGAAGAACCGTTTTATGTTTTTTTACTTCAATATTGAAAGGAAGACTCTCCAACGTGTTGAAATCCAAGGTTTTGGTGAAGTGTTTAAGGAAACTTGTAGCGTTTGCACCTTTGTAAACCACGTACAGAATCGTAATGTTAACCATTTAAATCTACTCAAGTCAGACCACCCTCCATTGGTGGAGCCAGAATATTATGAAAATTTACAATCAGAGTCAGATTCAGAATGAGACTGAGAGAAGGTACAAGGAGAAGAAGATAGAGACGATCATTGGACTTAGGTGAAAGCAATGGGCATGTCATTTTGTGCTCTTACCTATGCGTTTTTTTTTCTTTTTTTGGTTAACCTTATCTATATTTACTGTCTTTTTCCTCTCTTGAACGAGCTTTATACATGTATCCTTCATTTTGTTTGGTCTCAAGAACATGCATGGTTTTGTTGTTTCTCTTAGTTCTGTCTTTATTCTGAGTATCTATGCTTTAATTTTCAACATTATATTGTTTTTCTGGATGAGATTTGTCCTCTGTTCTATTTCAACATCTTGTTGTGTTTGTCGTTTGTGTGTGATGGGACTAATTTTCATGATGACACTTTGGACTAAATACTTAAATGGGATTTGTAAAAAATTGTTTACTGATTTTTCACTTACTTTGAAGAAAACATTCCTTCAGTTCTACCACTTCCTGCTGATGCAGCCATGTTTCTCATCCCTTGTAAGCAAAAGACATCTCCAAAGCATCCCCATTTCCTTCAGCACCTCAGAAGGAAGGTGTGAGCTTGTCCGACGAAATGCCACTGAGAAAGATTAACGGATTCTAGCAATTTATCAGAACTTATCCGCAGTAACTACAATTCGATGGTGGACTTTAGGTTAAATGAAAGAAAAACGTGTTGGGGATACTTGCAACTTCACACTCATCATCAAACCAAACGACCTGCTTCTCGTCGTTGTCTTTAAACCCTAAGAGGAGACTCACTAATGATGATGTATGTGAGGGATGTCTTGGGGAAGAAGCTACTGAGTAACTTTAGAGAATGTGCAGTGGGAGGTTCTCTCAAAGTCTCTCAAAATATATTATTATAATATACATAAATTAGTTTAATTGTATAATTAAATTTTAAGTAATAATTTTTTTTTAAAACCAATTATATGTTACCATGTGTGACATGAGTCTCTCAAGAGGTTCTCAAAAGTTCTCATGTGAGAACCCATGCTCATGTCTCTCTCATACTTTTTATTATTTTCATTTTTTATATTCTTGAGAACACTTGTGAGAACCTCCCACTGCACATGCTCTTATGTTTTTTAGTGTTGTCTTAAGTTTTTTTGTTATGAATTATTGAACTTTCTTTTCTTATCGGATTGATGTCAGCAAATCTGGTTGAAAGCCTTTAGATTTCATTTCTTGGACGGTGACTAAAGAAGAGCCAATAGCTGGCGGCCGACTTGGACGTTGGTCAGTACTCTGTTGTTTTGATTTTCTGCGCCAATTAATGTTCTGGTCTTCGACCGGCAACCAAAGTTTTGCTCTGACTAATTCACAAAGTTTTGCTCTCAGTTGAATCATTTAAATTTTATAGTTTGGTCCACAAATACTGTCCCAACTAATTTTGTTTCTAAGCTAATGATTGTCTAGTTTCTGCTTCATATCTTCCGTTCAATCGATTCAAACTCTGTGAAAGATTTCACAAAGGATCCAAAATATGCCACAAGCGCGCAAGGTGAGTTGAAACATCATAGAAAAGTCGCGAGCTGTCAATTTCATTATGGTGTGTTGGACGCTTATTTGGCTGGGAAGTTGCTGGATTTTGTTTGGATCCTGGAATGCTCACAAGGAAATAGGTTTGTTCATGTCTTTGTTTTTCCAAATCAGCTTATGATTATAAAAACTCAAGATTAGGATAATTTTCTCAAAAATGCGTATCTTATATAATATGACAAAGTTTTTTTTGAAGAAGCTCTATTATCATGCCATTTGGCATCCTATGCATCTGACATGTGTCCCTCTCCAATTAATGTAATTAGTGGTGATTAATTTGTAATTATATTGTAGAAAATAAAAGGGTGATTTTGAAAATTACCCTATTTTTTAGTTTTTGTTTGAAAAATACCGTTTTCTATTTCTAATGAAAATTATAAATTTTTATATGTAAAATGACAATTTCGTCTATATTTAAATTGAAAGTTGTATTTTTAGTAAAATTATAACTAAATTCAAAAATTGAGAGAAAAATTCAAAATAATATTAATTATCCTTAGAATTATTTTTTAAGATAAAGATAGTTTATTTATTTTATATATTAAATTTAATAAGATAATATCTAAAATATTAAAAAGTCTATAAAGTCTATCCCTTAATATTGTATAAACAAAAAAAAATCTCAACGTAACAATCAAATTCTTCAACTCAAAAGTCTGCTCCAATTTCAAGGTTAATGTAGATTACGACTTAACATTGGTAGAATGATGTAATATACATGTATCATTAATTAAATCAAATTACGGCTTATAGCTCTAACATAATATTCTTTGTTTTATTTATATTTGTTATCGATTAGAGATAGAGTACCAAAAACTAATGGAAATCCAATCAAAAGTAATTTTAGTCAAGAGATTTTAAAAGTAATGGTGAACTATTAAATTTTAATCAAATGTAGGAACATGATTCACTTGATAGGTGAATTCACAATTATTTTAGATTGTTTAAAAGAAATATTTAAGATAAGAATTATTAAAATTGTTAGTTATTTTAAATATTAATTTCAAAACTAAATTAATAGATTTTCTGTTTTACGTATAATTTTTTTTTAATTAATATTAAATTTCACTGAAGCCATTTTAGTAATTTAATATATTAAAATATAGTTTTTAAAAGAGAAAAATGGTATTTTTCAAAAGAAAAGTCAAAATAGGGCATTTATCCAAATTTACTCAAAATAAATTTCAAAAAAACAACTGAACATTCGTTTCTTCTCTTCTCTAAGCATATCTTTCTAGACATTATAATTAAGTGTCTCTTTTTACCTTACGTTACTCTATCTAATAAATGAAAACCGTAGCATTATATTTCTTTACGTTACGTTTCTTCTTCACATTACATTTTCATGTTACAAATCTCTTATTTAATCAATTCCATAAAATCGAGACACTTGGTGTGTTGTTCTTTTAATGGCTGGAACATTCTTCAATGCTCTACAAGAAGCTTTCTATTTCAGCTCAAGCAATGATTATGTTTCTAAATTAACTTCTTTTTTATTTAGTTATTTGAAATTTACATTTTCTTCTCTCTCACTCATCTTCATTTTAGTATGTGCCTTATCTTCATTCTAGCCAACAATTGTGTTGTAGAACATAAACGACACTGCTGAATTTGAGGTTGGATCGTCAAGAAATTATGCGCTTGGATATGTATGTTCTCATTTAAGTATTGTTTAATTTTAAATATTTTTAAAATATGATCCAGCAAAAAGTAATATTATATCCAATTGGTACAATGCATTTCTTAGTTTCGTGTTGATTAGCTAAAACATGATTTATTTTCGTAGATTGGTGTTAGTGACGACTAATACTTATTTTGTGCATTTGTTTTGTTCATGTTGTCATAATATGAATAGTAGAAAAATGAAACATTGATTCGTTAAAATTTATTAAGCCGGGTCTGGTAAGATATAAAATAAATTCCTCAAAGCTGTGATATTTACTTTTTATCTATTTTATCGTGGGAAAATCACAAATACCAAATGAAATAGGATTTAACCCGCGGTACACCGCGGAGCAAAATTGTATTTTCTGTATTTTATATAATAATTTATAATTTATTAAATTTTTAAATTCATACTATAAAATAATTATTTCTCATTTACTTATTTATATTATAATTAATATAGTTGAAATATATGATATTGTTTTTGAGTTGTTGTATTTGTTAACTTAAATATGTTAATTTGTATTGATGTACTTAGAAGATTTGTAGGTGTAGAAGTGATGTAGTGTTAATATTGGCAACCATTTATAATCATGGACTATTATAATAATTTGATATTATTTTGTATCTAAAAATTTTACCCCGCGGTATATTGCGGATTGATTTTTAAAATTAAAAACTTAAATTTTAAGTTATATTTGTTTTGTTAATATTGTTTGGTTTGTTTAGTGTTTAAGATAATATCATTATATATTTTTTTTTAATTCTAGGATTTCACCCATGCTACATCGTCCCGTATTAATATCGACCCAAACTCGTCCTATCATATAACCCCGTCCCATAAAATAAAACAGCATTTTGTTATTGTTTTTTTAATAATAGTTTTATTTAAAAGACATATAATTTGAGTCAATTTAAAACTTTGCTTTAAATTGTTGACATAATATATATATATATATATATATTTTTAATTGTTATAGAGTTCAAATATTATAAAATTTTTATAGAATTTAAATATTATAAATACTCTAAACATTTTTTAAAGTTTAAATATTTATAATGTTTAAACTTCTTATAAATTCTTATAAAGTTCAAATATTCATATTTGATACTTCATAAAAGTTTTAGTTATATAAATATTTAAAACATTTTATAAAGTTGAATTTTACAAACGTTTAAATGACTATAATATTTAAGTTTTAATAAAATTTAAATATTTATAATATTTTGAAACTTTTTAAAAGTTTCAATAAAATAATGAACCGGAGTAAACCGGATAACAATTTTAATTTTGGACGCCTAATAAAACAAGCTTCCTTCTCATTTGTATTCAGAATCATTTTGGTCCTTTTATAGTATGACTCTGAACCATTGCCCAAATTTTTAAGCAATATGGGACATTGTATACATATTTTTTCTTCATCCATTGAATAATATATGTCCGTTTTTTAAATTTTGAATCACATTATATGCAGAAAAATATATTATTTTATTAATTATATGTATTTTACATAAATTCAAAATAAATTAAATATAAGATCATATAAAAGTGAAAGAAAAATCATATATTAATGTTTATATTAGGTAAAGAGGTTTTAGTAAATTAGCAATTAATCAAGTTTAGAAACAAAATCAATTTGTTACCATATTTAGAAGCCACAATTTTTAAAAAAATGTTTCGAAAATAATTTGTAATATTAATTAATAGATAAACATTTATAACAATGACATTCTCTTGTAAATAAGTGCCAACTCAAAGATTTATTTCATATTTGTACTTCGAAAATGTATATATAGATTCAAATTGAAATGGAACAATGAAAGATGTACGTATACATTTTTATAAGATCATTTGCCATTCTATTTTCTTAAAAAGATTTTACTTAATAACTTAAAATTCATTCTCAAAATTCATCAATTTTCTATAACGCATATAGCACTAAATCAAGTATTATTTTAATGTTATCTTTTTCTACATTTTATAACAATTAACAACAAATTATCTTATAATAGTTTATTTTAAAATATTATTTCATATTTAATTTAACTATAAATCATTACATAAATGAATACTATTCGAGAAGCAAAATGTAATAAAATTATTAAAATGACATTGTAAATTGAGGAATTGTTAGAAATGCTTTTTTCCAATACCTCTTTTCAAAAATACAACCTACGTAAAACCTTTTTAAAATTTCCTTAAAAATCTAAGATTTACCTAAGTACGTATGTAACATTATAAAAGCATACAAAACTACATTTATATGTATAAATACATGATTAAAACTTATAAATACCTTATAAAATCTTATACATATCTTATAAAATCTTGTAAATATGTTATATAAATACGTTATAAAACCTTATAAATACTTAGATCGAGGCTTGAGTAATACTTACCATCCAGAAGTACCTCATAAACCTTTTCAGGTTTAATGAGACGTACTTTTGAAAATACACAAAAGAAGGGGACATTTTTAAAAAATGGCACACCAAAAAGTGCATTTTCAAAAATAAAATATAATAATAAGATCTTGCAAATTATTTATTATAAAGTGAAGGGATAATATGAAAAAAATAATATAGCATCTTATCTATTTCTAAACTATTTTAATTTTTCTTATAACTTTGAATGATGAAAAAAAACAATGACAAAATATAGGATTTTTTTTTGAGCATTTAAAGACAAAGAAAAAGGACCACATGTCGTGAAAGAGAAGTTAAAAACTTCATGACGAGCTCATTTTTAAATTAGAATTAATGGCCAAACCCTTATCTACACTTTTGTTATAGAAAAAAAGAAGGAGAAGATGATGATAGAGTTGAAGGATAAAATCTAATATTTGAGATTATGATCACTGATTTTTTCGTTGGAAGATGGATATTTTTTCTTTTCCAAAAAACGTCTACTTTTTATTCTTTGTTGAGCTTTTTCCTTCAGAAAAAGTTTATTACATACTAAGTTTTATATTCAAAATAAATTTCATAATGTATATGCCAATACTTTCTATTTTTAGCCACTCTATACGTACTTTACCTTTCTTTATAACAAAATTCTTAAACTGATAACAAAAGAAATAACTAAAGGGTTAAACAAATTCATGTATAATTATTTAGAAGGACATCAAAACCTATTATTGTATTATTTATTTTGCAATTACATTTTTAATTAGTATCCCACGCATCGCGTGGGTTTTTCTCTAGTATTAGATATATCATTGTTTAGAAATATATATACTAATATACACGAAACATTAGTATTTTGATATTTTTCTTGTAAATCTTGGTCATTTCTTTAAGGTCCAAGTGACTTTCTCTCAACATGAAGCCTAAGTTGCCATGGAATAAATTCACACGTTTCCTTCTTCAATGCCAAGACTCAAGATGACTGAAGAAGATCCAATAGCTGGTGGCCCACTTGGACGTTAAATTAGCCGAATTTTATTTGTCTTAACCGACTAAAATCAGAAAACAAATCACGAAATATAATGGTCTTTATTTCTCTTAGGTCTTTTGTTAATTGGTTTCTCTAGTTCTTACTTAATATACAAGTTTTAACATATCTCTTTCTTCGTTTGATCGGCAATCATGAATTCAAGTTCCATAACGAATGATCTCATCTTGGAGATATTGTCGAGATTGCCATCAAAGTCAGTCGCGAGGTTTCATTGCGTGTCGAAACGATGGGCATCAAATCTTGGTAGTCCATATTTCAAGGAGTTGTTCCTGACCAGGTCCTCGGCTAAGCCGCGCCTCTTATTCGCCATCGCAGAAAAAGGCAACGAAAGAGGAAAAGAATGTGTGTGGAGCTTCTTCTCGTCGCCTCAGTTTGAGAAATCCTCGTCGACTCTTGTAGCTTCCGCAGAATTTTATCAGAAGTTCAATCCAGACAGTCTACTGATCTGTCATTATGATGACATCAAATATTTTTCAATTGGCTACGCCTCTGGTTTGATCTATTTATATGGTAATCGAGTCCAGGCTAGACCTGTGATATGTGACCCCATCACAGGACGGTATGCGATCTTACCTTATCGGTATACCTACAGAAAGGCGTATAGCTTTTTCGGGTTTGACCCGATTGACAAGCAATACAAGGCATTGTCCATGATTTATCCATCTGGTCCTGGTCGTAGTAAAATTCTTACATTTGGAGATGGAGATATGAGGTGGAGTAAGATAAAATATCCCGTACGACATGATATTTACAGTGAAGGGATATGCATCAATGGGGTTCTGTATTACTTAGGTGACGCGTACGGTTGGGATAACCCTCATGATGTACCGCCTGGTAATGTGATAGTTTGCTTTGATCTTAGGTCTGAAAATGTCACCTATATTCGCGTAGAAAGTTTTTGTCAATTGATAAACTATAAGGGAAAATTAGCTGTGACTTATTGGGAGAATGATGTCTACACTAATACCATTAATGAGTTGCATGTGTGGGTTTTAGAGGATGGCGAGAAACATGAATGGTCGAAATATGCCTACATTTTAAGCGATGATAAATTCCTCCGTTCTCAGGTTTCCGTGGCTGGAATGACTGCTTCGGGTGAAATAGTGTTTTCGATGCGCAAGTATATATCTAAACAACCGTTTTATGTTTTCTACTTCAATCCCGAAAGGAACAATCTCCGACGTGTTGAAATCCAAGGTTTTGGTGAAGCGTTTAAGAAAACTTGTAGCGTTTGCACCTTCGTAAACCACGTAGAGGATCTCAATGTTAACGATTTAAAACAACTCAAGTCAGTCCATCCTCCATTGGTGGAGCCAGAATATGTAGAATCAGATTCAGAATCAGACTGAGAAGGGACAAGGAGAAGAAGATAGGGATGATTATTGGAGTTAGGTGAAAGCAATGGGCATGTCATTTTGTGCTCTTATCTATGCGTTTTTTTTTTAAATCAACATTATCTATTGTACTGTTTTTTTTTTCTCTCTTGAACGAGCTTTATACATCTATCCTTCATTTTGTTTGGTCTCAAGAACAAGGTTTTGCAGTTTCTCTTAGTTCTATGTCTGAATCTGAGTATCTATGCTTTAGTTTTCAACATTGTTTATTCTGGATGATATCTGTCCTCTGTTCTGTTTCAACATCTTGTTGTGTTTGTCGTTTGTGTGTGACGGGACTAATTTATTTCATGATGACACTTTGGACTCAAATACTTAAATGGGATCTGTATTTGTAAAAATGTTCACTGATTTTTTTTTACTGTAATTGAAGAAAACATTCCTTCAATTCTACCATCATGCAATTTCTTGTTAGCTTAGTTTTGAAAGGTTGAAACTTCTTTGAAAGATGGAACATTCTCGTTAACAGTCTATGTGGGTCTTAGGCTTTGTTGCTTCTCTAAGTTTTTTTTTTGAACTTTAGGATCTATGCTTTTAGATGAGATCTGTCCCCTTTTCTTCTTCAACATCTTGTTGATTTTGTTATTTGTGTCTGATATCAATAATAAAGTATATGATAGAAATGGAATCTACTATTCAGGCTTTTGATAACAAAGTTATTTCAATAACATAAAAACAAGTAGGTAATGACTTGGACGGACACAATTATATTGCAACGTAACAATTATGGTATCAGATGCTTAGTCTTGTGATGATAACCCCAAAAATACGAATGGGTTTCTTGAAAACCTCATCCTAAGAAAAGATAGGTGATATCAAATCAGACATGTCAAACGTGAGCTTTCTTGAGTTGCAGTACAAGCTCTCCAAGAACAAGATGTTGAGGAAGCTTTCAAGGATTGAGAGCTGTTGAAGCAGATGGTGATGGATTGGTTAATATGGAAGAGTTCATGAGAATGATGTCTTCGAACAGTGGTTGAACAGATCTCTCTCTGTTATTGTAATCTCTCAACGGGCTTGATAATGATGAATCCGTTTTGCAACCTGTTTCTTCCAAAGGTTAGCTCATGAATCTCGCTCGGTTAATCTTGCTGTGTGCGGTTGAATGCTCATGTGGTTTGCAGTTCTGTTTCAGTTAATTGGATATGTGATATGGGAGCTATGGAGAAAGAAGTGCTATGATAAGTCCGAGACAGTTAATTGGATAACTCTTCACACAAAGCCATGTCCCAAATGTCACAAGCCCGTTGAAAAAGAATGGTGGCTGCGCAATCTCGCGACCTGTATTTGTAGACAATCTTTTTGGTACGAATTTTATAGCCTTGTTTCTCCTCTTTCCTTGATAATTCAATCTGAACAGGTTACTAGTTTCTAGTATTCTTGTGCCACCGTATAATTCAACAAACTTGTGTGAATCAACGAAAGAAGAAACGATCCATTACGACAGATCCTCAAAAGAATATTTATACTAATGGTAAAAAGTAGCAAACCCAAAAAAAATGTTTAGAGCAATGACAATAAGCACTTTTAAAGACCAAAAGCGAAAGGGAAAGATCCCTTGGGAACCTGAGCCAAAACATTTATAAATTCTCATGTCTTTATCTAGCAAGAACACTTGAGTTTAGCCGTTGGCAACAAGTGCGTGAATCGCATCGCTGACAGATGGATCATCTGCTCTAACAGCCAGTTTCATTACAATTTCCTTTGAGCTGTCCATCCCAAACTGTGCCTTCACCAACACTTTAACGTTCCCTATGTACAAACCTGATAGTAAACATGTGTGTGACCTTGCGTTGCTCGCAACCGTCTCTGTACCCTGAGCCCAAAACCCCAAAAACAATGACTTGAGAACAACAATACGAGAGCTTTCAGTGATGCTAACAAAACAGTATTTAAGTTAGGGAGAAGCACGCCTAACCTCACAAGACTGCATGCCAAGAAGATCAGTTACCGCTTTTACAGCTTCCCCTAAGCTGTCTCTTGGACCAAGACCATACTCATCTACAAGCTCGTTTCCCTCGTCCATGTTTTCCCATGCATTACGGAAATTGGAGACACCGACGTTCACCATGTAGTCAGCAGCGACAACCTCAAGGTCCTCGAGCTGGTATTCATCTTCCACACCATCATCCAATGGTTCACCTGTGCTTAGCTCAACCTGCTCATACCCATGTGAAGAACAGTGATCATGTGATTACTTAGTCAATCAACTAAAACTGGATTAAAGAGAAAGCTTATCAAGCATGTATGTACGTACCTCCTTAACAATGAAAGTCAATGTGTTGGAGAACTTTCCAACAGCAGGTATTCCTTCTGGCTTCTCAAACGCCACATAGGCCTGACCAGGGGAATCGTAAGGGAGTGAGTTTAGTGGTTTAGAAGATAATTCACTGAACTCCTCCGCTTCTGAAGCATCTACAATGACATTGACCTACAAAACAAGGGAGTGGATAGAACTCATCAACAAACAATGGCTTTTCAGTGGCATCCAATGGATCAATCATGTGGTATATCATCAAGCTCATTACCCTCTCCAACAGTTGCTCTGGTACTGTGTTTGTGCAGTTATACTGAAACACAACGTGACTCTCGAAAATATGCTTTACAACATTGACTGAGTATTCTGTTTCTGCTTCAGTAAGCTCCACAGGTGAAGATGACTGAGAATGAAACACGTTTGACCAATTAGGATGAGCGAATAAGAGTAAACTGAAGAGAGAAGAGATGTGCAGAAAACTTCTATACAAACCTTGAAAAGTTTGCCAAAGGTAGCAAACTCTGGAATGGATGATAAAACTCTTTCATAAGCATCAAAACCAGAAACAGGTGCAGATGGTGGAGCACCGAGACCAGTTGGCTTTTTACCCTTGGCTTTCTTCTCTGCAAGCGGTTGCGATTTGACTTCCTTAGGCACAGAGTCAACATCAAAAGCTTCTTCAGAGGGCTCCTACAGAATGAAAGATATATAAGATAACTGAGGTCCCAAAGAGTATATACAGAGTAGAAAACTAGGATATGGGAAGCTCACATAGTTTTTCAGACTTGTCTCCAAGTTGACAAGAGGGGCCTCCAGGGAACCAAATAGAAACTCTATGCTATCTTTTTCAGTGTCAACAAGGCCATCATTACCAAGTATACTCAAAAAGAGTGTTGCTCTATCACGAACCTGAAGATAGAAAAGAGGGTGAAACTCTAAATAAAGGTATCATTAAACAGCAGTTTACGTCTCTACTCTGAAAAATGTTTTACCAGTGCAGAAACATGCACAAAGAGAAAATGCATGCATACTGATGCAACCGTTACACAAGGAGACATACAGATATCCACATATTTACTACTGTAACCAATGACTAGAAGGCAGCTTTTCAATAGGACTAGGCACAAACCTCATCATCACTGTCATAGATGCAGCGCTTCAACAAGACAGTAATCCGGGGCTGCGAGACATTATTGATATTTATCTTTGTCATCAACCGCGGATGATAAATAAGAAATAAAATTTAATATTGCCTAATTATAACAACTGTACCTTCAACGCTTCAACCATAAAGCCAAACTTTGCAAGTGTGCAAACAGCAGCAGCTCGAACAGTTGCATTCTCCAAATGCACACGGTTATATATATAACGGATATACTTGCTAGGATCTGAGGTGTTCGGCCCTTCCATTCCCAGGAAATGAAGGATCTAGGCAAGAAAGAAAAACATTTACATAACAAAGAAAACTTAAACGACTCCAATTACAATCCCAGGTTGAAGATGAAGAAAAACGATCACCTGTGTTGAAAGGTATGTGAATTCACAATCTTCAATGAACTCGCAAAGATGGAGCAATCCATTTTCCTTTGCATCTGGAATATCTCTGATAATGGTTACAATAGAATCTACAATTGCCCTTTTAAACTCAAAACCACCTTCTTCTCTAAGAATGTTGCTTAAGAAGTTCATCCTACAAATGAAAAGGGTGTGGCAGGGTTACCATATGCTACAGTTATCAGTGATGCAATAAAAATGAAGACATCTTGAAGTTGTCGGAAAGAGGAGCAATTCTACAGCTAAAACTACCAATAACAACCTAAAATTACACTTACAGTGATCTATACTTCAATGGAAATTTCAAACACAGTGATCTTATGGCTTCCACGACCACAATTTTGAACTCATCAGCAATATCTGACATGAAATTAGTTATCTGCTTCATCAACCGTTCCACACTAGATTCATTCCCTGTTTTCAGGAGTGTGGTGATAGCAAGTGTAGCAATACTTCTATTCTGATCAGAAATTAAACTCTCCATATCAATGTTGCAGTTGGTGACAGCCATGGGATGAGTCATTGCAACCTGTGTAGTTCAGAGTTCAGACCTCCATTTAGTATACAGTGTAGAACGAGAAGAGCTTTTGATGCGTATCACTTATGCGGTATCTCATTATTCTCAATAAAAGACAATGATGAACCTATCTAGGATTCCATGTAATTCATGAAATAAAGAGAATAGTTTGTATTGAGATGTTCCCAAGAAAACAAAGAAAAGCATTGTACACCTTGTTCAGAGTCCGGACAGCAGCAAATCTCAGCACCGGTTTAGGGGAACTCAGGAAGAGCTGAAGCACCGTAATTGCTGGAGTCAATTCTCGGCTTGTCACATTATCAAGCTCAGTTATAGCTCTGGCAGCCTCAAGGATCACCATTTCTGCCTTATGGCGCAGACAACTCTCCAGGAAATCATAAAACGGACGTTCCCCAGACTGGCCATGGTTGGACATGTCTCGGATTATCTGGATAGTAGGAACTAAAGTTGGATCACATAAAGACCTTCACCCACATATCATATGATCATGATTCATAGCGGACAAACCTGACTGGTGTAACGTATCAAGAGGCACTGGGCCAAAGGAGAGCGGACAGCTCCCCTGGTCAAGGTACCAACCAACTTGCTGACAGCCAAGCGGTCGTTTTGGCGTATCTGGATATGATAAGCAATAGTTTAACATTCATTAGATCAAATCTCATTACCTTCTAGAGCACACATCTAGTTGGAAAAACATCGACGTCAATGTAACAACAGCTAAGCATATATGATTCACAAGACCCTACAGCAGAATCACATGATATGTAGTACTCAGACCTAATACTTATTTATTTATGCACGTTTAACAGAATCAGTAATAAAGCAGCTCAGGATTTTGACTCTACATATGTGATATGATCTCATGAAAGAATGGCAGAAGTATGAAGCATACATATTGATGTGTCCACATAAACACGTGAAAGATTTGCAGCAATGACCATATTATATCTCAGTATACAAAGAAACTACAGAAGCATATTGTTTGTTTCTAATCAATACATGTAGTAGTACACTCGAAAATCTTTCGCATAAAAGCTACTACTTGTCAATGAATGATTAACTAAATCCCAAAGACGAAACAATTTACTTTCTGGTAATACAAGATCAAGTAACATACCTGATGAAGCAAAGCCAAGGCATGAAACTGAACAAGGGCTGCTCTGGACTGGACAGCTTCTTGAACCTCGTTGCTCCATCTTTTAACAATTTCTGGGTTTGTCTGGAAACAAAAATGCAAGTGTATCAGTCTAACCTCACACTAAGAAACAGCCCAATACATTTGGTGCGTAAAGGATACCTTTAACATGTGAAGTCCACTGACTAAAGCTGCACTTGAAACAACAGGATTCTTATCCACAATAGCTTGTTTCAAGTACCGCTCAATTTGTGTCAGAAGGGTTCCGTCTATTATTCGGCACAGGACACGGATAGCATTTGCACGATACATATCAATCTTGCTGTTCATGTCCTTCATCAAGGAGCTCGTTACAATAATAACCTATATACAAAGACAAACAGCTTATCAGAAACTATAAGTACAATTCAGTGTAGGATTCCGCTTCTAAGGTAAATAGGGACCACGAACCTCGTCAGCTGATGGAGATAATTCCTTAATAATCAAGTAGACCATTCTCCTCAATCCAGTATCTTTAGATTGGAAAAGCTTTGTAACGGAAAAGAAAACTTCTGTTGCTTCAACCTGCACATAAAGCAAAAAGAAAACACCTGAAACGTTATGATTTAAACCAACCATTTTCCGGTGAAAGGATAAATGTCATCACAAAATGTCCCATAAGCATGGATAAAACTAACCTTGGTGAATGACTCTCCTTGGTTAAGCAAATATAGAAGTTTCGTGATGACCTGGGAACACCTTCTAGGATCAAGCTGAGGATCATTGAAGACTCTAGCTTCCTGAAGCACTGCTCCTTTCTCAATTCCCACGAATGGAGAATACTCCACTGATCCACAAAACATTAGAAACCGAAATAAGTAACCAAATCGACCGGATCCAAAATCGCAGCAATACTATTCTATAATAATCACTACATGACACATTCTCCATCATCGATTTCGTAAAACTTAAGAACACTATAATCAGTCCATCATCAGAAATTGAAGTTTATAGATCTACACATCAAATACACTTGTAGACAATTTCTAAACCTCATAGATCTAGAAGCTAACGAACTGATCTGAGCATTGCGAAACTAGATATAATGGAACGAAGAGAGAAAAGGGAAATTGGAAGAAGACATACGCTCATCATCGTGATCGTCGTCTTTCTTCACGAGTGGTTGCGCCATCGCTGATCTTTCCTTCAAAGGTGTTACACAGATCTCTCCGTTTCGAATTAGAATCTCAGAACTCGGAAGCTGGGATCGAGAGAGCAATGACGAAAACTTAGAATTTAGAAGATGGGAAAGAGCTGCAATCCGCTACATCAGTACCAGATTAAGTACTAAATGCCGGATCTCGCCACGTCACATCTGTGGTATTTAACGGTTCTCAAATGTTTTTTTCTTTCTTTTTTTCTTTTTTACTGTTTCAGGATTGGCTTTGATTACGGTATTGTTTTACTGTTTTATTTTTTTAATATTTATCCAATGATGTATTTATAAAAATAAGATATATTTTTTCCTGTTATTTTTACATCTATTAACTATTAATCTATTATGGTATCAAGTATCATTTTTCCGCGAAAATAGTTTTATTATTTTGTGTTACAAACTATTATTTATTTGTAAATAAAAAACAGTAAAATATTAGTGCAAATATATACATATTATAAAAAAAAAATCATAACAAAAGCATCATGTAATATTTAGGCAAGATTTGAAAATGAAAAAAAAAAATTCATAGATATCTTAAGACAGTAAGTAATATCTAACAAAAAAAAAACTAACTTATTAAAGTATATATATATATATATATATATATATATAACAAAATCTATTAAATGTTTAATGTGGATAATATTGAAAATTGTACAAAACCTAAGCGAATATCTCGTTATCAAATAAGCCTATATATAACCCTATACATAACTTTTCAAGTCTTGTTCATCTAAAAAAACCTTTATCTCACATCTCTTGTTACAACTTAGAGCTCTCTTCATCCCTTTACCCCATCATGAGTGGCGACGAAGATAGCGTTACTGAGAATCATCTCGATACCAATCTGTACTTAGGGTTTCCTCAACAACAGAATCCCATAAATGAACAAAACGGGTCGGTTCCTCAAGAACAAGCTCCTGTGGAGGACCAAGGCCAGGGTCAAGAACAAGCTCCTGTGGAGGACCAAGGCCAGGGTCAAGGGCAGTTCATGCAACTCTTGACAGCAGATTCTCCACAAAATATCCAACCCTCTCCTTCTCAACCACATCAGATGACACCTTTGGGAGACTTCACGGCCAACGGCACAGACCCTTTGATTGTTCCCACGCAATCTGCACCTCCACTAAGCGACTCAGCAGTGGCGGCCCCATGGCGTGATCAACCTTCAGAACAACTACCTCACCCTCCTGAAGTGAACCAGGTTGGAACCGTGGCCTCGGAAACTCGCCGCAGAGGTCGTCCACCAGGAGGACAAGCCCGTCGTATTTCAACAAGAGCGGCGGCTGCGGTTGATAGCAACGTGGAGATCATACCACCGTATCCATGGGCCACCAAAAAGCCAGGCGAAATCCAGTCCATCAGAGACTTGTCTTCCAATAATTTAAACGTGATCTCTGGACTAGTCCACTGCAAAACTTGCGATAAGACTTATCAGTTGGAGTATAATCTGATGGAGAAATTTTCGGAATTGTATGGATACATTAAGGTGAACAAGGAGGTGATGCGTCAACGAGCCCCGGCTATATGGTCAACCCCGAGACTGATTCCGTGCATGACATGCAAGAGTGAGATGAAGCCTGTGATGTCCGGAAGGAAGGAAGAAATCAACTGGTTGTTTCTTCTGTTAGGGCAGATGTTGGGATGTTGTACTTTGGACCAACTCAGGTTCTTTTGTCAGTTGAACAGTAAACATCGAACCGGTTCTAAGGATCGTGTTCTCTACATAACTTATCTTGGTCTATGCAAACAGCTCGACCCCGAAGGACCATTTAGCCTGTGACTTGTAATGGAATCTGGTCGTACTGATTAACGTATCTTTACGGTTTGCTTTTGGTTTTCATCATTTTAGGGTTTGTTTTTGGTTTTCATCATTGTCTTTCTTTTTTGTTTTTTTTGGATCGTGTCTTTTCTTTAGGAATCTTTTTTTTGTTTCTTTTTTGATAATTTGTGCTTTTATGGTATTATCTTTTGTAATGATTATCCCAGATATCATTTGATAGAATATTTTTTAAAATCTATAACAATAATCATAGAAAAATAAAATAAGAACAAAAATGAACCAAAAATAGTTCATGAATAAACAATTTGTAGATTCTCAATTTGTTTTTTTTTTAAGTCAAGAACATTGTATATGAAATTAAAAATTAAGGAAAAAATAATATTCGATAATGCAACTTAACAAATGGTTTTATTATATGGAAAATTTGCGTTGTACGGAAACGTCGTAAATAACGTAGGATTTGCTTTTGGTTTTCATCGTTGTCTTCTTTTTTTAGTGTGCTCTCTTTACGATTTTTTGGGATGAGGATTCTTGTTTTTTTTGGTATTATCTTATGTAATGATTATCCCAGTAATGATTTGGAAGAATATTTTTAAAAAAAATTATAAAGAATAATCATAGAAAACTAAAATGAAAACAAAAATGAACAAAAAAAAGGTTATGAATAAACAATTTGTAGATTCTTAATTTGGTTTTTTTAAGTCAAGAACATATATGAAATTAAAAATTAAGGAAAAAATAAAATTCGATAATGCAACTTAACAAATGGCTTTATTATATGAAGAATTTGCATTTTAACAAGATCTGATCTTAGGGAAACGTCGTAAATAATGTATCTTTAGGATTTGTTTTTGGTTTTCTTCGTTGTCTTTTTTTTTTAGTGTGCTCTCTTTAGGATTTTTTGGGATAACGATTCTTGTTTTTTTTGGTATTATCTTTTGTAATGATTATCCCAGTAATCATTTGGAAGAATGTTTTTTTTAAGGCCGTTCGCCAAGATTCTACGCAGAGAGAGAAGTGTCGTCAGGTCGTGGATCATTGAAGGTGTCCATCAAGAGCATGGAGAAGGAAGTATCGTCTGTCGTGGATCTAATAAGGGTCGGAAGGAATTGTCCGTTGTAGAATCGTCTATGTAACAGTTCTCATAATTTACAATAAATAATAAATCTAGACGTAAAAAAAAAGAATGTTTTTTAAGAAATATATAAACAACTAGTTATAGTCCGTGCGTTGCACGGGGAGAACACCACCAATTTGTAGATTTTATTTAACTTAATTTGTAGGCACGTTTGTTTAACTCATAACTTTAAGTGAATGAAATTAAATTAGATATAAATGATATTTTTGGTTTGATTGAGAAAGTGAAACAGTAGGATTAAATCGTTTCATCCAAAGCTGTATCATATTACCAAATCGTCACATATGAGCGACAAAAATTTGAGGAAACATTCATTGCATTATGAAATTGGCAAGGGTCTTACATAAATACGCAAACGCATTGAAAGACATAAAATGAGCGATCGAAACTACAAAAGCCTTTTACCTTTGTATATTGTATATCTTACTCAAAAGGATCTTGAACATATATATTAGATGATTGCACGTTTAAATTCTTCACACTTCACCGTGGAAGATGATTCCACGTCATGCACCCATCTTTCAGATTGTTTTTTTCTTTCTTTTCTTTTGAATTGCAAGACTTCAAAACTTCATTTTTGTGTTGCTTCTATACGAAGCTTGAATTTTAAGTCCTTCTGGAATTTTAAGTCCTTCTCAATTTCCCTTCTTTTAAGTCCTTCTGGAATTTTGAGAGTAATTTTCCTTTTACAGAAGCTTGGATCCTAGTTCCTTGTTTCAAAATAAAACGTAAAACATATCACATAGAGTTGTATAAGAATTGAGAACACAACAACACGTGATTGTTTGTGATGACAACATGGAAATAAAGTTAATTTAGCATACCTTTTCATCCACAAGGAGAAGAACAATTCCTGTAAATTCTTCTGGTTTATCCTATTTTGGAAAACCCCAAAGACGACAAATCGAACATTGATTTTACATGGATCAGTGCCTAAAGTTAATTGGGAAATAGGTGTAATGTCGAGTGGCATATCTGAAAATCAAACACACAAAAAGAAATACGATACTTTAATTGAGATGAGGTGGAAGAAGATTAGAATGATGGTTTTTGATGAATAAGTGACATGCGGATTGATCACGATTGAATATTGAACTAAAAAGTTTGCAAAAGGCAATATTTTAGATTAGAATCACATAAAAAGGTAAGCTCTTTGGATCAAAGGAAAAAAAAAAGCTTTCATATAATAGCCCAAACTTCTCCAACGGAGTATACTTTGATTGAGATGAGGTGGGAGAAGATTAGAGTGATGGTTTTTGGTTCATAATCTAAAATAGTTGAAAAGCTTACCTTTGATTCAAATCAAACGACGGAGGCTCAGTAGAGATAGGGAGAAATTGAGAAATACACCGTTCTAATGAATAACACCGTTCAATTGATTGAGAAATTGAGAAATCATTGGTTTTTGATCTCAGAAATCGGGGAATAAGGGTGAGAAGTAATCTGAAAGGAATATTGATTTTGAGAGATCTGAAACCTTTTTGTAGTTCCATTGTTGAGAAGTGGAGATCGATTTTGAGATCGTGGGAGAAGAAGGGGATGCGGTTGTGTCGAAAAGCAAAAGGTTTTCTCGACTGATTTTTTGTCTAATTAAAATTTAATTGTTTAAAAAGCTGAAAGGTGAATTTTTGAGACTTATGACAGGTGTCAAATAGAGAATGTTGCAGTTCCTTGAAAATCTACTTGTGATTTATTAGATAAGGATAATCATAGAAAAATAAAATGGAAACAAAAATGAAGAAAAACTAGTCATGAATAAACATTTTGTAGATTCTTAATTTCGTTTCTTAAGTCAAGAACATATATTTATCTTTTCGTTATTTTAATTCTTACTCTATGTTTCTATTTATTTGTACTTTTACCATAAACTTTTTTGTTAAAGTACAATTTAATTTTATGGTGTTTAGGAGACGTCCTTTAATTTTATGAAGGTCTTCCTAAATTTTTGAAACTAACCTCTATTTTGCTAACTTTGAATTTGCAATTTGAATGTCTCTGGAAAATTATAGCAAACTCTTGACGAATATAAGCATTAGCTGCCCATTATACATATGGCAAATATGATTGACACCTTAAACTAAGATCTGAAATCACAATGAAGTAGGATGATCATAATACATTCAAGTACAAAATTGTTAAATGTGTTACATTTCTTATAGAAAGTCAAAAGTTGCAATGATTGGTCAGATAAAATTAAATGTTGCAACGGTTCAATGAAACGGTTATAATTTCATTAAATACTTGAACATAAAAATAATAATTTATATAAAGTTACACCGAGAGACAAGATTGTACATAATTAAATGTTATAACGTTTCACAAAATAAACCAAAAGATGCAACTATTTTTTTTTGATGAATACCAAAAGATGCAACTATAAAGACACAACAGTAAAATAAAAAGATACAACTTTAGTTGAACATATATAAGTTTCTAAAAAAATAATAATCGTAAATTTTTTTTAATTAAAAAAAATATACTCCCTCTGTCCCACGAAGATATATTTTTTAGAAATTTCACATTCTTTAAGAAATAATATATAATGACAATTTTAACCTTTTAACTTTTTAACACATTTTAAAGAGTATATTATTTATTGTTGTTTAATAAGGATAAAATAGGTAAACTGTTTTAAATTTGACATTGGAAACATAAAACTTCTATCTATGTGGGACAAATTTTTTTTCTAAAAAATTAATCTTTGTGGGACGGAGGGAGTATAATTTAACGAAAAGTTGCGATAAAAAGATACAACCATTCACAAGTGCAAAAGACATTTATTGAGATTGTTATTATTATGGGGGATTAGCAAAAATATCCCTTTTCTCATGCCCCTTTTCAAAAATGCCCCTTTTTAAATCTGAAATTTTTATAAAGTTTTATTAGGTTTATAAGGTACTTATGGATTGTAACTACTACTTGAAGACTCGATCCAAGTATTTATAAGGTTTTATAAGGTGTTTTTAAAGGTTTTACAAGTTGTTTTAAAGGATTTTTAAGGTTTTCCAAAGGTTTTACAAGATATTTTAAAGGTTTTTAAAGGTATTTAAAATGCATTTATAAGGTATTTATAAAGTATTTATAAGATTTTAGATACATAGAAATGTAGTTTGTGTATGTTTTAATCATATTACATACATATTTGGGTAAATTTTATATTTTTAAGAGCATTTTTTATAAGGTTTTAAAAAAGGGGTATTTTTGAAAAGTGGCATTGAAAAAGTGGCATTATTAACAATTTCCCTATTATTATTAGATTAGCTCTTATCGTATCAACTATTCCTTCCGTTTTTTCTATAAGATTTTTTCTATTATTTAATGGATCACAAAAACTAATTTAACCAATGAAAACAAATATTTCACAATTCAAATTATCATAAAATACAGATTTTGCCTAAAAATTTGAAAAATATCAAATATAATGAAACAAACAAAATTTTCTAAAAACCTTACCAAAAGAAACGGAGGGAGTATCATTTTTTCCGCAAAATAGCTTTATTATTTTGTATTACCAACATTTATTTATAATTAAAAATAGTAAAATATTAGTGCAAATATACATGGCAAAAGTTGTTGGAACTTATGTTCAATAAATCATTAGGTGGTAGCTAGGCATTCGATAGAGACTTAGCGCCTAAATCGATTAATCGGGGGCTAAGAGGAGCCTAGGCGTTAGCACTTTTTTTTCTTATTTTTAAATATTTTCATAATTTTATAACAAAACATTGGTTATAAAATAGGAAATATTAAAACGTTACATATTTGAACTTATTATATATATTTACACATAGTTTATATGAAAACTAAAATAATTTAGTCCCAATAACTAAAAAATTTGAGAAAAGTTCATTCATAATTTACAATTTTAATAATCAATTCTTTTGTTTTTTTGCTTAAATTTTTTCACTTATCCAAAACAATGTCATTTGTAAAGAAAAAAATATCAGGCACTAAACCGGCCGATTTGACCGATTAATACCGATTTTTAACGTCTAAACCGGTAAATCGATTTGATTACCCAATTTTAATAAAATCTGAGCGCCCAACGGTTGATGGGCACCTAGGCTGGCGCCTATTCGCCGTCTAGGCTGCTTGTTTGAACATACTTTTGACAAAGTGGTTTTGACCATTTTCGGGTGAAAGTGTTCATCGGAATAACCAGTTCTTGGGCACGATGAAATCATTGTTGTAAGCACTGCATGGTGGTGTATTGATAGGTCAAAAACAGAGTTTGTTTGAATGAGGAATGAAAGTCCGATGTGGCTAGCTTGGATAGCTTGAAATTTGACTAAAAGATCAAATGTCGCAGTTCAGAAGCTAGAGGAGAAACCTAAATGAGATATATGTGTTAAGCCGTGTTATGCCAAACTATGTCATGCCGAGCTGAGTCGGGCCTGGTTTGGATTTTAGATTTAGGACTTAAGATATGAATAATAGGCTTACAATCCAAATGATTATTCCTAGCGGCTCAAAATCATTGTTGATTAATTAAACAAATATCTCTTTTAAACTTGAGTTTTGTTGTTACAAAACTCAATTTTTTTTTAACAACAAAATCAATTCATGACAATTAAAGTTATAAAAAAAGTGTAGATGAGCTAATGCGTTGATTTGGGAATTACATGATATAAGAATGATACATAAAGAGAAAAAATAAATTTGGTCGATGAAAGAACATATATAAACTAAAAAGACTAGGCATTTATCTAGAGACATCACCATTTAATTTAGGTTTTCACAATCATTTTCAAAGACCTAAACATGTTTGAAGCTAGCTGTTGAAGAAGATAATTTATCTCATATATCAAAGCTTTATATTTTGAATGGAGGACTATAAAACATGAGAATGTGTTCTAAAAACTGAGGAGAATCTGATAACCTTACAATCCGTCACTTCGGAATTTTATCGATTTTGGTGTGTGTAGTGGTTCTTTTATGTGATTAATCCTCGAATTATGAGATATTTTATATGAAATGGTTGCAATCCTATCATTGGTAAGTCTTAATCATTTCTTATATATATATTTTTTTTTGCTTAAATAATACTTCCTCTATCTCATTTTATAAAAATATTTTGGCTAAAAGCACACATATTAAAAAAAATCATTACAAAAACATCATGTAATATTTAGGCAAGATTTGAAAATGAAGAAAAAAATATTCATAGATATCTTAAGACAGTAAGTAATATCTAACAAAAAAAAAAAAACTAACTTATCAAAGTATATATATATATATATATATATATATATATATATATATATATATATATAACAAAATCTATTAAATGTTTAATGTAGATAATATTGAAAATTGTACAAAACCTAAGCGAATAAAACGTCTATCTCGTTAGCAAACAAGCCTATATTAAATGTTCCATTTCACGGACCAGTTTGGCATGAAGGAAATGAAGGCGCTCTGCAGTCAATTCAACATCCTCAAAAACACTTGGTAAGGACGAAGCATCAGTACCTTTACCAGAAGGCGTGTTATCATCCCTATGCATCTGCAAACCCATGATTAAATCCTGCGGGTCAATGGTCTCCAGAGTGTTTGCCTCAGAAATCTCTTGATGTGGAACGTCTCTCCCATCTATGTCATCATCATCCTCTCTACTTTGGATATCCGGATCATCGTCGTCATAGTCCAAAGTGCAGTCTTTCACATCGTGCTTCAGCGATCACATTTTGTACAGAAATTGCGGAGCCTCTCAAAGCGATACTGAATGATAGAATTCTCATCAAATCCAAACTGAATGTTCCTTTTAAAGCGCAGTGGTGAATCGAAGTTCCAAGCCATACGGACCCTGACAAATTCCACTCGATTCACATCAAAGTCCACATCTGTTAACGGCGCCAATTTGTTTCCAATGCATGTGGCCATATCTCCAGTGAGATACAACAATGGAATTCCCTTGATCTGCACCCAGAAATGAATTATCTTCATCTCTTCGTCTGTTATGTTGGGGTACCATCGGTGGACCGAGACCATCCAATCATTGAAAGACCAGGGACCCCTGTGGAGCACCAAATTCATCGATTCCTCGTTCTTGAACACAAATTGTGCTTTTCCATTCCCGAGGACCCGACCAACACAAGAATTTTCAAGGCCCCAAACCCTTGGCATTTGGGCGATCATTGCTCTGAGGTTATGCTTCTGTGGGTTAACAGCGGTGACGACCAGAGCAAAACGGTTGACGGAAGCAGCCCTTGCAATGAATTCCTGGGGTAGAGTTAGTGGTGCATCATCGATGCCCAAATCCAGATCCTGAATTGACTTTCGGAGATCACTCATCGTTATTGGTTTTGTTTGTGATTGAATTAATCGGAATGAAGGAATGTTGAATCGGAGACAGAAATTGGGAAATTTATAGAATTGGGTTCCTAGCAGTTGCGATCGCCCTCAGAGCGAAAAGTCGCCATTTTGAATATAGCTATGAGTTTTTTTTTCTTTTAATCATTTCTTATATATAATTTTTCTGCCTAAACAATACTTCCTCTATCTCATTTAATAAAAACATTTTGGCTGAAGCACACATATATATTAAAAAAAAAAAATTCATTACAAAAGCATCATGTAATATTTAGGCAAGATTTGAAAATGAAAAGAAAAATATTCATAGATATCTTAGGACAGTAAGTAATATCTAACAAAAAAAAAAGACTAACTAATCAAAGTATATATATAACAAAATCTATTAAATGTTTGATGTGGATAATATTGAAAATTGTACAAAACCTAAGCGAATAATTATATAAACATATCTCGTTAGCAAACAAACCTATATATAAACCCTATACATAACCTTATCTCACATCTCCTGTTACAACTTAGAGCTCTCTTCATATATCCCTTTACCCCGTCATGAGTGGCGACGAAGATAGCGTTACTGAGAATCATCTCGATACCAATCTGTACTTAGGGTTTCCTCAACAACAGAATCCCGTAAATGAACAAAACGGGTCGGTTCCTCAAGAACAAGCTCCTGTGGAGGACCAAGGCCAGGGTCAAGAACAAGCTCCTGTGGAGGACCAAGGCCAGGGTCAAGGGCAGTTCATGCAACTCTTGACATCAGATTCTCCACAAAATATCCAACCCTCTCCTTCTCAACCACATCAGATGACACCTTTGGGAGACTTCACGGCCAACGGCTCAAACCCTTTGATTGTTCCCACGCAATCTGCACCTCCACTAAGCGACTCAGCAGTGGCGGCCCCATGGCGTGATCAACCTTCAGAACAACTCCCTCACCCTCCTGAAGTGAACCAGGTTGCAACCGTGGCCTCGGAAACTCGCCGCAGAGGTCGTCCACCAGGAGGACAAGCACGTCGTATTTCAACAAGAGCGGCGGCTGCGGTTGATAGCAACGTGGAGATCATACCACCGTATCCATGGGCCACCAAAAAGCCAGGCGAAATCCAGTCCATCAGAGACTTGTCTTCCAAGAATTTAAACGTGATCTCTGGACTAGTCCACTGCAAAACTTGCGATAAGACTTACAAGTTGGAGTATAATCTGATGGAGAAATTTTCGGAATTGTATGCATACATTAAGGTGAACAAGGAGGTGATGCGTCAACGAGCCCCGGCTATATGGTCAACCCCGAGACTGATTCCGTGCATGACATGCAAGAGTGAGATGAAGCCTGTGATGTCCGGAAGGAAGGAAGAAATTAACTGGTTGTTTCTTCTGTTAGGGCAGATGTTGGGATGTTGTACTTTGGACCAACTCAGGTTCTTTTGTCAGTTGAATAGTAAACATCGAACCGGTTCTAAGGATCGTGTTCTCTACATAACTTATCTTGGTCTATGCAAACAGCTCGACCCCGATGGACCATTTAGCCTGTGACTTGTAATGGAATCTGGTCGTACGGAAACGTCTTACTGATTTTTGTTTGCTTTAGGGTTTGCTTTTGGTTTGCATCGTATGTCTTTTTTTTTTTTGGTTTTTGTCTTCTCTTTAGGGTTTTTAGGAATGACGAATCTGTTTTTTGTTTTTTTTTTTGATAATTTGTGCTTTTGTGGTATTATCTCTTGTAATGATTATCCCATTAATCATTTGGAAGAATATTTTTTTAAATCTATAAACAATAATCATAGAAAATAAAATAAAAACAAAAATGAACAAAAAAAAAGTCATGAATAAACAATTTGTAGATTCTTAATTTGTTTTTTTTTAAGTCAAGAACATACATGAAATTAAAAATTAAGGAAAAAATCAAATTCGACAATGCAACTTAACAAATGGCTTTATCTACATGGAGAATTTGCATTGTAATGGGATCTGATCGTACGGAAACATCATAAATAACGTATCTTTAGGATTTGCTTTTGGTTTTCATAGTTGTCTTCTTTTTTTTTGGTTCGTGTGCTCTCTTTAGAATTTTTAGGGATGTCGATTTTATTTTTTGGTATTATCTTTTGTAATGATTATCCCAGTAATCATTTGGAAGAATATTTTTTAAAAAATTTATAAACAATAATTATAGAAAAATAAAATGAAATTAAAAAAAAAAAAAAAAAAGAGTCATGAATAAACATTTTGTAGATTCTTAATTTGGTTTCTTAAGTCAAGAACATATATTTGTCTTTTCTTTATTTAATTCTTACTCCCTCTCTCTCTATTTATTTGTACTTTAACCAAAAAAAATTGTTGCAAAAGAAGTGTTGTTTTAATTTTCTATGCAAACAACTAAATGAATTTAATAGGTTTTGACCAAATATATTTTACAGCATATTTTTTTGGTTGAATTAGCTGTAATTAATAATGTTTTATGTAAAATATGTAAATTACATGAGATTTTTATGATTTCTTAAACTGTGTACAAAAAAACTTACAATACAAGTAAATTGACACAAAGAGAGTATATAAGAACATGTTTAGTGGGAGTTTCTCATTGAGTTTCCCATCCATAAAAAATTATAATATAATTAAAAAGTAAGAAAAAGAATAAAGGGAGTCTCTCATTTGAGAGATTTTGAGAATCTCTCTAAAGACTCATTTGACACATATTTTAATAATATTAGTTGTGGGTTTTATTTATAGTTTTAATTTTTTTTAACTATATAAAAATTACTAAAATAATATATTTGAGAGACCAAGAGAGGTTCTCACCATTGCACATGCTCTAAATGACTCATCAGTTTGAATCTACACGCAATAGATGACAACCCTTCCGCAAGTCCGACCCAAATAGGGTGAGCAAAGGGGTTTGACGTTTGACGAGTCTCCAGGAACCAACCCTCAAGCCACGCTCACGATGATGGAAAGGTACATAAAAACCAATGCCAACATAAAGTCTCCTTTAAATTTAGTATATCATTCTGTGCAGATACATGGGAGTCAAGATTCTTCGAAAGAGACTTGGAAACAAGGTTGGTGTTTAGTTTGCAGATTAAGATTTTTATCGTAGATAATATTTGTAGCAGATAACTCTATTTGTGGAATTGTGTTGGAGAATATCTCCATGTGTCTCTTCATCTGGCTATTTTGATATTCGATTCATCGAAGTATAGAATCATATTGTCGCCCAATTTTGGGCAATCGGCGTTGTATAGAATCATGATTTTTTTTTTAATGCTATCTCCCAATTCCGTAGCGAAAGAAAACTTTAATGTTTTGTTATCTTTGCACAATTCTGAGAAGATACAAGAAATATGAGAAATTGCCATTCACATTACCTACACCTGAACTGGGGGTTTTTGGTGCTCAAACTTCATAGAACACATAAGACTAAAAATCTAAAAGGGACTTAAAACTCCTAATTGATCGACAACGACGACATGAGTATCTGCCTCAAGAGACAACCATACCTTGTATCTTCATCTTTATCTTCTTAGCTTTTTCATATTTACGGATCTGATAGGCTTTTGTGGAAACTTCGGCGGCGAAATTCGTCATTTCGTCAAAGACATTGAGCGAACCGGCTTTCTTAGAAGCTTCAAGAGCAAACTCTATCAAAAAAATCTTTAACACAACACCAAAGTTAATAGATCCAGAGTTAGGTCATGTTAAATCAAGGAGACAAACGATTTGGAAGTAACATAGTGTGAGGTCATTATCAGATTATATATGGTTTAATGTCCGGTTTACTCTTGTTTATTGGTTAACCAGATTGGACTTGGTTTAGTAGATTGTATTTAAGGAACAATCTTTGTTTCTTTTACGTTTAATGAAGCATAAAAACATTTTCTTAAGAAAAGTTTGTTAGATCTGAAATGGTATCAGAGCTTTTCTTCATCCTCTTGCTTCATTCATCTTCCGCAATATCTCAATCACTCTGATTCTCTTTTTTCTTTCAATCGTTTTGTTTCTTCTTCTCCGTTTCATTCTCGTTCTTTTGATCTAAGAATCTCTCCGATCGCGTTTCATTCCGATCGTGTTCTCTTCGTTTCCAGCTCAAATTCTACTTCGAAATGGCGAATCCAGCTACTCCGAGCTCAGATCCTTATGCGAATCCACTTTTTCTTCATGCTGCGGATAATTCCGGCGTCAATCTCGTCCTTGATAAGCTCACCGGTGAATCGAACTATCATACTTGGCGGCGTTCGCTCATCAAAGCTCTTAACTCGAAGAACAAACTCGGATTCATCTATGGGACTATCGTCAGACCTCCGGAAACTCACAGCGACTATGGATCTTGGACTCGTTGCAACGATATGGTATGTACCTGGATTACGAACTCTGTCTCGAAGGATATAGGATCTGGAACAGTTTATTTTGATGATGCGCATCTCCTATGGTTGAATCTAGAAGGACGATTTAGGCAATGTAATTTGTCCAAGATTTACACTGTTCAAGATCAATTAGATCGTTTGCATCAAGGTTCATTGGATCTGAGTGCTTACTATACAAGATTGACCACTTTATGGGAAGAATTGAAGAATTTCGAAGAGTTACCTTCCTGTACCTGTGGCAAATGCACTTGTGGTTCTAATGACAGATGGATTCAACTGTATGAGAGGCGTAACATTGTGCGTTTCTTAATGCGTCTTAATGAATCTTTTACTCAAGCTCGTCGTCAGATTCTTATGATGGATCCACTTCCAGAATTTACCAAGATATACAACTTCATTTCTCAAGATGAACAACAGCGTGTTTTAACTTCAGCACCTGTACCAGATAATCCTGTTTTTCAAGCTTCTATGGCCTATCAGAAACCTAAAGGATTTCAACAAGGAAGACCACGTCCTCTTTGTACTCATTGTGGTCTGCTTGGTCACACAATAGCAAGGTGTTATAAGCTCCATGGATATCCTCCTGGATACAAGATACCACCAGCTCCTGGTACCAGTGTTGACAATTCTAAAGGGAAATTCACACCACAGAATGGAGTTCATATGGTCTATTCTCAGTCTCCAAAACAAGCATTCTATCCTTCAGCGCAATACTCTCAAATTCAACCTCAGATTCCACAGAACAACATCATCTCATACAATGGAGCTTCTTATGTTCCTATTGCCTCTGTTGGACAATCTTCTGGTGCTATTCCTACTGCTCCTATTGCTTCTGTTGGACAGTCTTCTCTGTGTGGTGGTGAATCCTCTACTGTTAATCACTCAATTAACATGGTTAATTCTGGAAAGAGCTTCGTTGTTGGTAATAGCTCTAATGGTGGGGAACAGATTTCTCAATTGGTTACTCAACTGAACAGACAGCTCCAGGGTTCTCCGTATCAAGTCATACGTTCAACACCTGTCTCACAACACATAGGTTCAATCTCAGCACAAGGTATGCCAATTGTACCTTCTCATTTCATTTCTGCTTTCGAACCAGGCCTTATTGTTCCACAAAATACCTGGATCTTAGATACTGGTGCTAGTTGTCATATCTGCTGTGACCTGAGTATGTTCTCTAATGTCTTCTTAGTTGAGCACACCACCATTACTTTACCAAACAACACCACTATACCCATTACACAAGCTGGAACAGTAAAACTTAGTGACAGGCTCATTCTTCATCCTGTTTTCTATGTTCCTTCTTTTCATTTCAATTTAATTAGTGTTAGTTCTTTAACAAAAACAAACAAAAATCTTTCTGTGCATTTTTATCATGATTCTTGTTTCATTCAGGATCATATTCAGGCTTGGACGATTGGTAGTGGGGATCAGTCCAATGATCTCTATCTCTTAAATCAACAAGATCCACCTGATACACAACAACATCATCTTGCATTCATTGCTGTTTCTCCTGAGCTTTGGCATCAGCGTTTAGGTCACCCTGCCATTTCAAGGGTTCAATCCATGTCTTCAAATTTGCATCTTCCTCAGAAACTTTCTGAATTTCATTGTAAAGTTTGTCATATGTCAAAACAAAAACGTTTGCCTTTTGTTTCAAATAAAAAAATTTCTGAGGAACCTTTCTCTTTGATTCATATTGATGTATGGGGTCCTTTTCATATTACTTCTGTTAAAGGATTTAGATATTTTCTTACCATTGTTGATGATTGTACAAGGAATACATGGATTTATTTTCTTCAATTGAAAAGTGATGTTTCAAAAGTTTTTCCAGAATTCTTAAATTTAGTTCAAACTCAATATGGTTTCAAAGTCAAAAGCATTAGATCAGACAATGCACCTGAGTTACAATTTAAAGATTTACTTGCTAAACATGGCATTTTCCATTATCATTCATGTGCATACACACCTCAACAAAATTCAGTGGTAGAGCGCAAACATCAGCATCTTTTAAATGTTGCTAGGTCTCTTTATTTTCAGTCAAACATTCCTCTTTCTTATTGGCCTGAAATTGTTTCAACTGCAACTTTCTTAATAAACAGAACACCTACACCCATTTTGAAAGATCAGAGTCCTTTTGAAGTTTTAAATAAGAAATTACCTGACTATACTATCTTAAGAGTGTTTGGTTGTCTCTGTTATGTTTCTACTCATCAACATGATAGGCATAAATTTACTGAAAGAGCTAGAGCATGTGCATTCATTGGATATGAACCTGGTTTTAAAGGATATAAAGTTTTGGATCTTGAGTCTAATACTGTTTCTATTTCAAGGAATGTGATTTTTCATGAAACAATTTTCCCTTTCATTGATAACAAGTTTTCTCAAAGTATTTCTTTCTTTGATGATTCTGTTCTTCCTACTTTTGAAAATCAAAATCCTGAAAATTTTAAATTTTTTGATGATTTCAATGTTATTTCGCCTGAAGTTTGTCCTGTCACTGAGCCTCCTACTGTTCTAGAACACACACAATCACGAACCCTCGATCCATTAAACACTCAAACATCAAATGCTCAGACTAGGAATGACATGGAAAACACACTCAGGCCTCGTAGGGAGACACGTGCTCCTAGTTATCTTTCACAGTACCATTGCTCAAACATTAATAAAGAGCCATTTCCTTCTTCCTCCTCTTCACATGGTACTGCTCATCCTCTCTCCGTTTTTTTGTCTTACGATAAACTCTCTCATGAGTATCGTCTGTTCTGTTTTGCTATTCTTGCTGAGAAAGAACCAACTTCATTCAAAGAGGCAGTTCTGTTGCAACATTGGCTTGATGCCATGAACTTGGAATTGGATGCTCTAGTGAGTACATCTACTTGGGAAATATGTTCTCTACCTGATGGTAAACATGCCATTGGTTGTAAATGGGTTTACAAAATCAAGTACAAGTCAGACGGCTCCATTGAGAGATATAAAGCCCGCCTTGTAGCTAAAGGCTACACGCAACAAGAAGGAGTCGACTATCTTGATACTTTTAGCCCTGTGGCAAAACTTACTTCAGTGCGTTTGATGTTAGCTTTGGCTGCCATACACAATTGGAGTATTAATCAAATGGATGTCACCAATGCATTTTTGCATGGTGATCTCGATGAAGAGATTTATATGTCTCTACCACAGGGATACACTCCAAGACAGGGGGAGTGTTTACCAAAGAAACCTGTTTGCAGACTCATCAAGTCTTTGTATGGTCTTAAGCAGGCTTCTCGTCAATGGTTTCATAAGTTTTCAGGCGTTTTACTTCAACATGGTTTCCTTCAGTCTCTTTTTGATCCTACATTGTTTGTCAGAATCGATTCTGAAGGTTTTCTGGCCTTATTGGTATATGTTGATGATATAATGCTTATCAGTAACAAGGATTCTGCAGTGTTGTCTATTAAGCAGTTGCTAGCAAAAGAGTTCAAAATAAAAGATTTGGGGCAGCTGCGTTATTTTCTGGGATTGGAATTTGCTAGAGCTCAAGCAGGCATTTCTGTTTCTCAGAGGAAGTATACACTCGAATTACTTGAGGAGTTTGGTTTTCTTGGCTGTAAACCACTTGCCACACCTATGGAACTTGGTCTGAAACTGAATCAAGAAACTGGTGACCTGCTTCCTGATCCTTCATATTACAGGAAACTTATTGGTAAACTAGTTTACTTGACTGTCACACGTCCTGACATCTGTTTTGCGGTCAACAAGCTGAGCCAGTATGTCAATGCACCTCGTCAACCTCATCTTAATGCTGCTCATCGGATCCTGCGCTACTTGAAGAATGATCCAGGACAAGGAGTTTTCTATTCTGCCAATTCTACTCTTACATTGCGTGGCTTTGCTGATGCTGATTGGAGCAATTGTCCAGAGTCTAGCAGGTCCATTTCTGGTTATTGTGTCTTTCTTGGAGATTCTTTGATCTCCTGGAAATCCAAAAAGCAGGACATTGTTAGTCGAAGCTCCGCTGAGGCTGAATATAGAAGCATGGCTAATGCAACCTGTGAGTTAATTTGGTTAAACTCCATGCTTGAAGACTTGCATGTTCCTTTGGCAGACACCATTGTTCTTTACTGCGATAACGAAGCTGCTTTACACATAGCTAAGAACTCTGTTTATCATGAGCGTACAAAGCACTTTCAGAGGGACATACATGTTGTCAGAGAACGTGTTGCAATGGGTTTTCTGAAGACTCTACACATCAACACAGAGCACCAGCTGGCTGATGTTCAATTCAACTATCTACTGTCCAAGATGGGACTACATCACCTGTACTCTCCATCTTGAGGGGGAGTATCAGATTATATATGGTTTAATGTCCGGTTTACTCTTGTTTATTGGTTAACCAGATTGGACTTGGTTTAGTAGATTGTATTTAAGGAACAATCTTTGTTTCTTTTACGTTTAATGAAGCATAAAAACATTTTCTTAAGAAAAGTTTGTTAGATCTGAAAGTCATGTTAACCAGAGATGCATTAGGTTGCGGTATCGCTTACGCTTGCGTCTTGCGGTGATTACATTTCGTATTTTGCTGTCGATGAGTTCAAAGATAGTGGTAGCTGGGATTGGCTTTTTAGCTTCTAATCTTTACCAAATTTTGTTGCACGGTACAATAAATTAGGGACTAAATTGATGGTTATAAACTTATAATGTTGGTCATATAACTTATGTTTGTTGGGTGTATGTCATTTTGTAAAACCAATTCTTGATGAGGGTACTTGACATTAATGCAGTTGTTATGTATAGCCATGTAAGTTAATGCTTTGTGAGCTACTAAAAATTATTCAAGAAAAACAAATATTGTTGACCGGACGGTACACCAAAATAGTGACCAGAATGATGGTTCTTGTGTTGATTAGAGATGGCAAGTGCAATTCTTTATTAACCTATATTTGTTAGTGATCGATTAGAGATGGCAAGTGAAATTCTTTATTAATTTTCTTATTGGTCACACTCGCCCGATGAAGACTCGGTTCGGGAGTCTTTTGATATCAACGTTCCATTAACCAAATAATGAAATGGAAGCAAGTTTTCTTTCACTCTCATTGTTCATCAACGACTTGTTTCCCTTTGGTCATAACATTGTTCTTTTTGTTTGCGGTGTAGCTCCCGAAGAGACTCTCCATTTCTTCTAAAGGCACACCACGTGTCTCCGGGAGGAAAGTGAAGAAGAAGACCCACGCGGCAGCCGCTACTCCGGCGAAGAGAAGGAAGGCACCACCGATGGTGAGACCCTTAGAAAGAGATAGGAATGTCATTCCTATAATACCACTCATCAGTCTATTCAACATCACTCCCAAACTTGCTCCTTGAGCTCTTAGCCTCACGGGGAATATCTCTGAGCAGTAGACCCACGTCACGGGGCCTGCACCTATAGAGAATGTTGCCACAAAAGTCATCACTGTCGTAACTGCGAGCCCTATAGCCCACTTGAGTGTTTGCCCGGCGTTCCTGTCGATCACCGTGAGACTAGTTCCAAGCAAGGTCAAGGAAATAAACATTCCGCCCATACTCGTAAGCAACAAGGCACGACGTCCAAACCGGTCCACCACACAAGTTCCTACCACGATGAAGAGGGTCTTGACAACTCCGACAGCGACTGTAGCTAAGAGCTGGTCATTCTTGGACTTCAGTCCAGCCCTTGAGAAGATGGTCGGAGAGTAAAGCACAACCGCATCAATTCCGGAGGCTTGTTGGGCTAAGTGGACGCCAAGGCATGCTATAAGAATGTGTCGAACGGACGGGGTTGGTCGGACGAGAAGGTCCTTCCACACGCCTTTTCCAGCGCTCTTCTTGTTGGGAATGACTATAACATCGTCGGTCATATCATCGGGGATTCCTGCCGCGCGTTTGATGTCATTGAGCCTTGAGATGGCTTCTTCTTTGGTGTTTGAGGTTTTGTCAAGGACTTTAAAAGCGTCCCCGAGACGACCCTGGATGACAAGCCACCGTGGAGACTCAGGCATTGCCAAAACTCCAATGGCTAGAAACACTGAGGGCACCGCTCCAATCCCTAACATGAACCTCCATCCGAGGTGCTCTGGAAGCTTGGCGAAGAAGTAATTGGATACATATCCCAATAGTATACCAATGTTGATAAATATCTGCATATAAAAATCATATCACATTAATATCAACCTAATTTTCGTTTTCAATCATATATACTAATAAAATTTGGATCTATTGAACCTCAGGGAAAGAGCTAAGGAAGCCTCGGGAAGAGGCAGGAGCGACTTCTGCGGTGTAAACAGGCGCAATCATCATAGCATAACCGACACCGATACCGGCTACAAAACGGCCAACCATAATGAAAGGATAGTTTGTGGCAAAACCCATGAGAAGGGCTCCACAGAAGAAGAAGGCTCCTGCCAACACTATGGTGTATCGTCTTCCGATCCAATCAGAAGTTCTACCAGCCGCGCCTGAACCGATCAGAGAGTAGATGTTTAGAATTCCCATAAGAATCTCAAGTTGTACGTCCGACAGTTTCAAATCGTCTTTTATGAAAATTGCAGCTCCACTCATCACTCCAATATCTGTAACATACATAAAATGTAAGAATGATTATCTAAACCGTAAAACCGAACCAAATCTGAAATTGATTGTTAGTGAATGATTAGAAGACGAACCGTAACCAAGGATGATAGAAGTCATGGAGGCTAAGATCGCACAAGCAAAAGCAAATCGACTTCTATTCCCTCTAGGCGGCTCGGAATCCGCAACAACAACACCTCGTTCTTCTCCTGAGGAACTCATTGTGTCCACCGTGATTGTAAAACTTACGGTGAAAACGTAAATAGTAAGGAGAAGAGAGAGTGATATTGGCAGATGAACTTTGTTTCTTGTGAGACACGAGACCTATAGAAATATGGAGAGATTTAAATAGATGAATGATGCTCACAACTGAAGCCAACTAGTTACCAACTGTTTAAATAATAGAAAACATTCAGTTACTTAAAAATCAGTTATAAAGAAACGGTTAAAAAAGTTTCAAGGACAGAAATCGGATTAGAAGATATCAAGAGACGCAGGTTTTTTCTCTCATCTACAAGTTTTGTCCTAAAATTGGCAGTTTACAGTTAGACCAGATCATTTAAGATTTTAAGATTAGTTTCACTTTTTTTTTTGGTTATTTTCTTTTCTAAACTTAGAAACATAAGTAATATGCTATCCACACATGTCAGATTATTTTAAATCTAAATATAACATTGCAAGTAAGAATAGTGTAGATACATGCAATAAGATCCATTAGCACACTCTCCTGTTATTGATGCTTAATATGTTTCACATAGAACAATCTCTAACATCGTGCCCTTCAATTTTGAAAATGAGATAGATGTGGAGGCTTCTCTAAGTCTACTTTAACAAGAACCCTAGCATGTCTATGCGTGTGCGTCTCTTCGAGGGCAGTCCCACAACAATATGGAAGATAAATAAGGATGTTTGAACGCAATGGTTGGATTTCATTCAGTAAACACATGGGGAATGTTAACAAGTGTTAGTAGTCTCGTTTGAACTCGTGTGCGTATAATGCAATGTTGTCAAGTCAATCTTGGTGAGGACGGCCAAAATTTTTAGAAAAAAAGTATCAATTTTTCTAGGTTTTACATGATGAGCAGTCTCAAAAACAATAACCTCACACAAAAAGTTTCCACATATATAGGGTTCTATAGTCCTTTATGATACCAAATGATGAAGATTGAAGAGAATGGTAATGTTTTCGGAATCAACAGTTTAGTCTACGAAGGCCCAAACAATCACGCAATCTTGAGATCGTTAAGAACCGTTGTTCGACCGAAAAAAGAGAGAATTGAGTTAAAAGCTCTATAAGTTTATTCAATAAAAGTCATATCTTACAAGTCAAGGGATCCACATCTATATATAAGAACACCGAAACCTTGTCTTACGAGAAATCGATACTTATCTAGTATCTTAAAGACTTACCAAAACCAAAGATTAGGAAAACTCTAAAACAAGAATATCCAAAATAAAGATAAAAGAAAATAAAACCCAACAGGAGAAGCTCCCTAGTCCCTAGATCAAGGATGCATCCTCAAGAATCTCAAACGTGGGATTGAATTTGGTAACTGAATTCGATGCATCGCAATGATGTAAAGAGAGCTCCACGAGGCTGGCGTTTGTATTTCTATATATATTCAATCTATTTTGTCATCATTAGGTAATTTTGTAAAATATAGATTTGAATTCCAGCATGCATAACAATTATTATTTTACTAAGTTAGCATCACATATTAATATTGTTCTATTTTTACAATACAATAAATCAAACTTTAAATATTAAAGACTTGTGCATGTTTTTTTAATAACTAAGAGTTCTCGGCCTAGTCCCGTACATTCTCTTAAATTAGTAAACCAAAGCCTTTATATAGTTCCCTCCCAAGTTCATTCGAACCAACAACCTTTACGTTTTGTCTAAGATACTATCGATTGCTTTTTTTATTTATTAAAGACTGAAGTTTATTTGTATGATACTCTGAAAATCCTAAATTCATGAATATCATACACATTCATCTTAAAGATTGATAAAAGTAGCAAAAGTTAAGAGCATCATAAGTAGTAGCAAAACATCACAAGAAATAGCAAAGAGTTTATCAAAGTGGCAAAAAGTTCAAAAGATTCAAGTGATGCATCTTAATATATCCATGTCCTTCATTCCTCTTCATATTTTCCTTATAATCTGATTATGGCTGAATACTTATATGGGATTAGGCATGCAAAACTTTCATATCCAATAGTTGAGTCGACTGTCCATACTATACGGTCTACTGGAACCTTCAGAACAAAACAACTTCACTGAATTTTTGATGTTCATATGATCATTAAATCATCTCCAAAGTGAGTAGGCCACCCCTGTTTTAGTTCTTCAACAGTTCAGTTCTCAAGTTTACGTCCTACTAAGAGACAAAATCCAACTACTTTATCAATAAATCCAAAGATTGTATAGGGGTAAGCCCCTTATTCACAAGGTAAGCAACAAGAGTAGCATCATTTAAGGTGTCGAGCGGAGAGACTTTATTTAATTTTGTCTTGATTGAATTGTGACATGCTAAGCAAAATCTACATAAAGATTGATCATTTTAGCTTTTGTGTTAAGACTATCGAACATGAATCCTCTATCATCTTGAAAATAATAGTTGTAAGTAAGAGGAGAAAGCCCATTGAAATTTAGGCCAGTGCTCAGAGAGCCTTTGACTCTATCAACTTTTTCTGATAATCTCCAATGGGTGAATGTAATTTTGTTGCATTATACAACGTGATAGATGGTTAAATGTGATGGAATTATTATATAACACGTCCAATACAAAATATAATGCCGCGGATAAATACGAATATGATCTTTGGATATCTATGGATTCTCAAAGACAACTCGTAGCTCGGAGATCTCAGCTTTGTGTATCAATGGATCACGAAACAGAGATATCAAAGACTTCTTTGAGAAAAGCTTTCTCTTTATTAATATTCAAAAACAACCAGTTCTCTCCTTACAAATAAGAGGAGTATTTATAAGACTCAAAGAAACGTGAAAACCCTAGTCGGAGCTTGATGTCCAAGCAAAACCTTAAACCGACTTAATTAAAACAAGTAATAAAGCCCAACAAAATTAAAGATAAAGATAGAGTAAAGCCTGATAAGAGAACAGAGAGATGTCGCTACATCAGGTCACCGGGGGTAAAGAAGAATTCGTCCTCGAATCGACAACCTCATCATCACCAACGAACGGGAACAAGTGCTTAACATTAAAAACATTGGCTGTGTGCATGTGGGGAGGCAAACGAAGCCTGTAAGCATTATTATTAATCTTCTCCAATACTTCCAAAGGACCAATCTTACGAGCTTTCAGTTTATTGTATGTTGAAGCCGGAAATCTATCTTTTGTCAAGACAGCCCACACCAAATCACCAACTTGAAACTGCACTTCTCGTCTATGAACATCAGCCGCTGCTTTATACTTAATTGTTGCAGCCTCTAAATTTGCTTTGACCTTGTCATGAACAGAACGAAACTCATCAACAACATCACAAGCTCTCCCATGAAAACGTGAACGATCGGGAGCAACACCTAAGTCAAGTGGACCACGAGGTGCAAAACCATATATCACGTGAAATGGACTAAATCCCGTGCTACGATTCACTGCATGATTATGCGCAAACTCAGCCTGACAAAGAACCCTATCCCAAGAGCGAATATTGTCACCCACCAAGCACCGCAAAAGATCACCTAATGCGCGATTAGTCACTTCAGTTTGGCCGTCGGACTGCGGGTGATAAGCCGAGCTCATATCCAAACTAGTTCGGAGCAACTTCCACAACGAACGCCAAAAATGGCTCAAAAATCGAGAATCTCGATCAGAAACAATGGACAAAGGAAGGCCATGAAGACGATAAATCTCGCGGAAAAATAAGACAGCCACCTGTGAAGCATCCGTCGTCTTTTTGCAAGGAATAAAATGAACCATTTTTGAAAATCGATCAACGACCACAAAAATAGAATCATTCCCACGTTGCGTACGGGGTAAGCCAAGGACAAAGTCCATGCTAACATCAGTCCATGGTTGTGTTGGAATCGGTAAAGGCAAATACAATCCAGCATTAGAGGCTTTACCCTTTGACGCTTGACAAGTCCCACACCTAACCACAAACCGCTCAACATCTCTTCTCAATGTAGGCCAGAAATAAGATTCAGCTACTAGCTTAAGTGTCCTATCACGTCCAACGTGTCCTTCTCCATGTAATTCTCGAATCACTTGTAACCTGAGACTACAGTCGGGAATACAAAGCTTAGTCCCCCGAAACAGAAAGCCATCCACCACAAGATAATCAGAGCTACGGTCCATCTCAATGTCAATCCAGATTTTTTGAAAAAAAGGATCCGCAGGGTACAGCTCCGGTAACATTTCAAAACCAGTGATTGATGCATGAGAAGTCGCAAGTAGCGAATGCCGTCGGCTAAGCGCATCAGCCACTCTATTAAGCGTACCCGCCTTGTGCTTAATCACAAACGTGAACTGTTGTAAGTATGCAAACCACGAAGCATGTCGCGACGAAACCTTATCTTGAGCTCCCATATGTTTAAGTGCGTCATGATCAGTAAACAACACAAACTCCTTATGAAAAAGATAGTGACGCCAATGCTTAACAGCTTGAACAACGGCGTATAGTTCAACGTCATACGTACTATAACGCCCACGTGAACCCGCTATTTTCTCACTAAAGAAGGCGACCGGTTTGCCCAATTGACTTAACACCGCGCCAATACCTGTTTTAGATGCATCGCAATGGAGTTCAAATGCTAAGGAAAAATTGGGAAGGACCAGAACAGGGGCTGAAGATAGCCTCATCTTTATTTCTTGGAAAGCAGCTTCAGCTTCTTTCGTCCAAACAAAGGTACTGGACCGCATACAGTTCGTAATCGGAGCCATTATACCGCTAAAATGTTGAATAAATCGCCGGTAAAAAGAAGCCAGTCCATGAAAACTCCGGACTTCTGTCACAGTACTCGGTGAAGGCCAGGATTGTATTGCACTGACTTTAGACGGATCAACTTTCAAACCTTCTGTAGAGATGACATAGCCAAGGAAAATCACTTGCGAGACTCCAAACGAACACTTTTTAGAAGCACCAAATAATTTTTCACGGCGTAACACAAGGAGTACTGCACGCAAATGGTCAAGATGCTCTGCAAGAGATGAACTAAAGATTAGGATATCGTCAAAATACACAACCACAAATCTCCCAATAAAAGGTCTCAACGCTTGGTTCATAACACCCATGAACGTGCTCGGTGCATTTGACATCCCAAAAGGCATAACCAGCCATTCAAATAATCCTTCTCTTGTTTTAAACGCAGTTTTCCATTCATCTCCATGACGTATACGAATTTGATGATAGCCACTCTTCAAGTCTAATTTGGTGAAAATAGTAGCTGAACCAATCTGATCCAACAGGTCGTCTAAGCGAGGGATAGGAAATCGATACCGTACAGTAATCTTATTAATCGCACGACTATCAACACACATACGCCATGTTCCATCTTTCTTGGGAATAAGAAGTGCAGGCACCGCGCACGGGCTCAAACTTTCGCGAACATATCCCTTAGCGAGGAGCTCTTCTACTTGACGACGCAGCTCATCATGCTCTTTCGGACTCATACGGTAATGAGGACGATTAGGCAACACCGTATTTGGCACCAAATCGATGCAATGTTGAATATCTCGCAACGGTGGCAAACCGTCGGGTAAATCGTCAGGGAAAACATCTTGAAATTCGTGCAAAATCTCATGGAAAGCTTTTGGTGCGTTTTCTTGCAGCAACGTTGAACCTGGTTTCAAAATAAGAAGATACATCAAATTGGTACTTTGAATTTCGTCAAAAACCTGAGTCTTGGACACCAATAACGCAGGTTTAGAAATCTCTGGTGAAATCACTGCCTTCTTGTCTTGACTAGCAACCAGAGGCTCAGATGCCGACTGTGAGGGTAGCAAAGTAATGCGTTTCCCTTCGAAGTTAAAAGTATGAGTGTTTGTGAACCCGTCATGCATTGTTCGTCGATCGTACTGCCAAGGTCGTCCCAACAAAAGATGACAAGCGTCCATAGGAAGAACATCACAACAAATGAGATCTTTATAGTTTACTCCTATTGAGAACGGCACACGACAACGCTTTGAAACATAAGTGTCAGTAGATGAATTTAACCAAGCCAATGGATAAGGAGTCGGATGAGGTTCTGTGAACAAGGCAAGCTTTGTCACGGCTTCTTCCGAGATGACATTGGTGCAACTCCCTGAATCAATAATCATACGACAAACCTTTCCTCGAATCGTACAAGTGGACTGAAAAATATTAGTACGTAACCATGATTCTTCGACTCCGCGAGGAAGAAGATGGTTGCGTCGTAACATCAACATAGTCCCTGTGTCACCTGTTACTTGCTCACCGTTCTCTTCAGCTTCACCATTATCATCTACATAGTCATCATAAACCGGATCATCATTAGCAAACAGTCCGCGTCGTAGCTTTGGACAAGCTGATTGGCGATGGCCAAGCTCGCCACAATTGAAACATTTAAAACCCGGAGCTTTCTGTGGTGCCATCGTAGGAATTGCTTCTGGTTTGTCAATGGCGTTTGAGTGATCAAAAAGTTTGTTATTGCTAGTCTCTGTAGTAAAAGCTGGCCGAACACGAGAAGAATTCCAAGTAGCTTGACTCCGCGAGTTCTGTTCGATCAATAGAGCACGTTGATGTGCTTCAGAAACTGTTAAAGGATTGAATTGAAGCAACATATTCTGAATTGGTACCCTCAATCCCCCAATAAAACGAGATACTAACTGGTCCTCTGTTTCGCTTAAAGGGTTCCGAGCAAGTAACGAAAAGAATTCTGTGGCATAATCGTCAACTGTTTTTGACCCTTGTCGCAAATTTTGGAACTTTGTGTAGATCGTACGAGCGTAATTGTAAGGAAGAAAAGCTCTTCTCATCAATTTTTTTAATTTTTCCCAAGAAGCAATTCTCTCTTTACCAGCTCGCGCTCGAGTCTCCTTAGTTTGCTGCCACCATGCCGAAGCCCTGCCTCTAAAACGCGTTGCTACAAGAGAGACGCGCATCGCCTCCGGTACATCCTTAAACGCCAACAACTCCTCTATTGTGTTTAACCAATCAAGGAACTCCTCTGCTTGCAAACTACCCGAAACTACCCGAGAACTCCGGTAATTCAAGCTTGAACCCTGATTCCCACCTCCTATCGTCAACACGCGGGGCAGCAGCTATGATACCACGCTGTTGATTTTCCCGATTCTGCAAGTCACCAAGTTGCGCAAAAGGGTTCTCTTCAACATTCTCCTCTTCTTCTTCCTCCACAAAAACTCGTTCTTCATGTCTCCGTACGCCTGGACCATCACGCTGAGCTTGGGAGAGAGCTCGAACTGCAGATTCAACGGTAATTCGCATCGTATCACGAAAACTCTGTTGCATCTCAGTCATCATCCTCCGAAATTCATCGTTGTGTTCATCAAGCTGGGTTTGAAGAGTCTTCTTTGGAGGCATGATTAGGATCTTTGTCTCTGATACCAACTAATGCCGCGGATAAATACGAATATGATCTTTGGATATCTATGGATTCTCAAAGACAACTCGTAGCTCGGAGATCGCAGCTTTGTGTATCAATGGATCACGAAACAGAGATATCAAAGACTTCTTTGAGAAAAGCTTTCTCTTTATTAATATTCAAAAACAACCAGTTCTCTCCTTACAAATAAGAGGAGTATTTATAAGACTCAAAGAAACGTGAAAACCCTAGTCGGAGCTTGATGTCCAAGCAAAACCTTAAACCGACTTAATTAAAACAAGTAATAAAGCCCAACAAGATTAAAGATAAAGATAGAGTAAAGCCTGATAAGAGAACAGAGAGATGTCGCTACATCAAAATACCAGTTGATAACTATGCTAGACTTGTACAAGCTGTCTCTAGTAAAAATATAATAAGATTTTTCATTTTTAAAATTATATAACATTAATATTTTTACAATATAAAACAATCCAATATAATTCTAATAATTTAAAACAACTCTAATGATTCGAGCTGTGGTGTCTCAAGACTCATCAAAATAGTATAGGTTGTAGATTGATGGTTAATACTTCTTATGAAGAGAAATGAGATTTTTCAAATTAATTCGATTGTGTCTATTGCAGTTTTTTTTTTTTTTTTTTTTTTTTTTTTTTTTTTTAATAAAATATATTAATTAACGTAACTGGGCCCAAAAACCCAAATGGGCCGAGGCCAAATACAATTCCGATTCAGCCACAAAAATGGAAAACAACGAAGAAAAACAAGCCATCACCGGAGGAGTGGTTCTGATCCTGGTGTCCGCCGGAGGCAGAGAGCTCGAACACTAGCTACGGCGGATACGAGATCGACGGCTTTGCGGCGGGATCCCCAGATCTGATTCAACGACGGAAGTATCCGAGTTCCGCCGACAACTCATCTCCGACAATCCACCAACTCCACTACAGATCTCCCGTCATGCTCCGCTCCCCGACACTCTGCGCCGCCAATTTTCCCAAATAATAATCTAGTTCTAAACACTGTATTGCAGTGTTGCAGTGTTTAGAACTAGATTATTATTTGGGAAAATTGGATATAAAGGATAAATAATTAATCTATTGTCCATCTATGCATTCTATATTCATGATTGGTCATATATGCTTTAATATTGGTCATATATGCTTTAATATAATTAAAATCCCATTATATCCCCAAATTTTTTAAAATCTTGCTAAACTATAAAGAATTTCCTAAATTAATTTGTTTTCTTTTAAAAATAAATTTGGAGAAAATATAGAACACAATCAACATTTATTTACTTTCCATTATTGTTTTGTCGTAGATAATTTTATATCTTTTTCTTCGATTCTTTTTTTTTCGGGCAAATCTCATCGCGTAACTCCATAACACACAGCTCCGTTTTTCTTAAGTGTAATAAATTAAAAAGTTCTTCATATCTCTAGTGTGTGTCATTCTAAAACAGAGCAGTTCTGGTTATAACATAAACTTCATTTTTTCTTTTCTTTTTTCTTTTGCTCCAAGTAATGTAAGAAGCAAAGTCTAACACTTTTATCATTAGACTTGCTTCCATTATCTTCTTTTGTTAAATTCGATTACATAATTTAAGGTCTTTTGGACTTATTTTTAACATAAATTTCCAGCCATGATTAATGTTTGTTGTGTTCTGTCTCTTTCAGCAATAAACGTCTATTTTTTTAGCCATAACATAAAAAGATAAATGTAATCTATTTACTTATGTATAAATATTCTAAACTAATTACTTAATTAGAATACAACCTCTATATTCGATTTTGCATACATAATCTTAACCTCTATATTCGATTTCCTTATTTTACGATTTATTTTCTTTTTTAAAAAGATATTCTAAATTACATAGAATTTGTTTTCTATTTTTTGTAGAATATATAGGAAAAAATAAGAATATGTTTTCTAACTATTTTAGAACATGAGTAAATGTTAGAAAATATATTCTACTTTTTCTAGAAGAAAGAGCAAAGTATAGAATATGTATTCTAAATACCGTAGAAATTAGCATTCTAATTACTGTAGAACAGAAATGCGTTCTAAATTTCATAGAACATGTAAAGTGCGTATAATAGATTATCTAAATTTTATAGAACATGTACAATCTATAGAATACACATTCTAAATTCAGAAGGTGTGTTCTAAACTTCGTAGATCATATCTTATTCATCCAAAACGGCACCAAAACGACATATTTTCGATGTTATAAGTATCCTCATGACTTCTTCATCATTTACCTACAAATTATTCTGAATTTTATTTGAAAAATTGGTTAAACAATTACAGAGGGTAAATTAGGAATATGTGATATTTGGTCATAGAATGCATAGATGGACAATAGTTTAATTATTTATCCTTAATTTTCAATTTTCCCTTATTATTTTATATATTTTTTGTAGTTACACATGTATTGATGCTTATTTACCTCTGTTTTTAACTTTGGAAACAATAACCAAAAAAAAACCCAAAAGAGGAGAGTAGTCTTATCGTAAATTGCCAATTTTAGGACAAAAATGTGAGATATGAGAGGAAAACTTGCATCTCTGGATATTCTAATCTAAGTAATATCCTTTAAACTATTAAACCATTTTTTTTTTCTGTAACAACCTAGCAGGTAATCAGTTTACATAATACTGTATATGCTTGTTTCAAACAGTTGATATTAGTTGGCTTCAGTTGTGAGCATCTCACATCTATTTAAACCTCCTCATCCTCTAAAAGGTTTCTTAACTCACAAGAAACAGTGTTCACGTGTTACTATCAGACTCTTCTCCTCACCAATTTTATTTTCACCTTAAGTCTTACAATCACCGCGGAAACGATGAGTTCCTCGAGAGCAGAACAAGGTGTTGTGGTTGCGGAAACCGAGCCACCGAGGGGGAATAGAAGCCGATATGCTTTTTCTTGTGCAATCTTAGCCTCCATGACTTCTATCATCCTTGGTTACGGTTCGTGTTCTTTTTGAATTCTAATCATTCACCAACGATCAATTTTGGATTTTATTCGGTTTTACGGTTTAGATAATCATTCTTACATGTTTTGGAATGTTGTAGATATTGGAGTAATGAGTGGAGCTTCGATTTTCATAAAAGACGATTTGAAACTGTCGGATGTACAACTTGAGATTCTTATGGGAATTTTAAACATCTACTCTCTGATTGGTTCCGGCGCGGCCGGTAGAACTTCTGATTGGATTGGAAGACGGTTCACCATAGTGTTGGCAGGAGCCTTCTTCTTTTGCGGTGCCCTTCTAATGGGTTTTGCCACAAACTACCCTTTCATTATGGTTGGCCGTTTTGTAGCCGGTATCGGTGTCGGTTATGCTATGATGATTGCGCCTGTTTACACCGCAGAAGTCGCTCCTGCCTCTTCTCGCGGCTTCCTCAGCTCTTTCCCTGAGGTCAATAAATTTTCAGCTTTTTTTCTTATGTAAGATTGGGAATGAAAACGGAGGTTAATGATAATGTGATTTTTGTACGCAGATATTTATCAATATTGGTATACTTTTGGGATATGTATCAAATTACTTCTTCTCCAAGCTTCCCGAGCACCTTGGATGGAGGTTCATGTTAGGGGTTGGAGCGGTTCCCTCGGTGTTCCTAGCCATCGGAGTGTTGGCAATGCCAGAGTCTCCACGGTGGCTCGTCCTCCAAGGTCGTCTCGGGGATGCTTTTAAAGTCCTTGACAAAACCTCAAACACCAAAGAAGAAGCCATCACGAGGCTTGATGACATTAAACGTGCGGCCGGAATCCCCGATGATATGACTGACGATGTTATAGTTGTTCCCAACAAGAAGAGCGCTGGAAAAGGCGTGTGGAAGGACCTTCTCGTCCGACCAACCCCGTCCGTTCGACACATTCTCATAGCATGTCTTGGTATCCATTTCGCCCAACAAGCCTCCGGAATTGATGCGGTCGTGCTTTACTCTCCGACCATCTTCTCAAAGGCTGGACTGAAGTCCAAGAATGATCAGCTCTTGGCTACGGTGGCTGTCGGAGTTGTCAAAACCCTCTTCATCGTGGTAGGAACTTGTGTGGTGGACCGGTTTGGACGTCGTGCCTTGTTGCTTACTAGTATGGGTGGAATGTTTCTTTCCTTGACCGCACTCGGAACTAGTCTTACCGTGATCGACAGGAACCCGGGCCAAACGCTCAAGTGGGCCATAGGGCTCGCCGTTACGACAGTGATGACATTTGTGGCAACATTCTCAATAGGTGCAGGCCCCGTGACATGGGTCTATTGCTCAGAGATATTCCCCGTGAGGCTAAGAGCTCAAGGAGCAAGTTTGGGAGTGATGTTGAATAGACTAATGAGTGGTATTATAGGAATGACATTCCTATCTCTTTCTAAAGGTCTCACCATAGGTGGTGCGTTCCTTCTCTTCGCCGGGGTTGCGGCCGCCGCATGGGTCTTCTTCTTCACTTTCCTCCCGGAGACACGTGGTATGCCTCTAGAGGAGATGGAGAGTCTCTTCGGGAGCTACACCGCAAACAAGAAGAAGAATTCTGTGAGCAAAGACAATGAAGTTGTGGATGAACAATGAGAATGTTAAGACATTTGTTCACATTTCAATTTTAAGTTTTAGTGTTTTATATTAGTTGATTATGTGTTATGGTTTCCGTGATGTAAATTATTGTTACCGTTATTTTCATTAACTAATTCTATTAAATGACTGTTTCTGTTATGAATCTTAATTTTAGATAGAGTATCGAACTCAATAATGAATTTGATTTTAAGAGTATCAATTCCGTCTAAAAGTTTTGTTAGAATAATTCATTAATGTTGCTCTCCATGACAAAGTGCAACATTGAGGATAGATTTTGTTAGTTTGTCTTTGTCATATTTGTTGTATTATCATGGATCATGAACGTGGTCGCCCATTAGGAAAAGAACATGGTCGTGAACCAAATGTTGCTTACACGATCGATTCGCATCCGGTTGCTTTAACAGAAGAAGAAACAGCTTAAGCAACTCTAATATACCATAAAATTCTTCAACTTATAATCTTTTAGGAAAAAAACAGTAGATAAATGCAAGAAAAATAAACAAAGCCATTGAATCAATACAATAAAACTACTAAGAGTCTCTCCAGGCCTGACACCTCAGTTTTTTTGTGCATCCTGGAGCTGACACATCAGTTAAATGACTTCACCAATCAAAATATAACAAATAATACAGCTCAGCTCAAAATTTGCCAACGTGGAGACATTGTTCTCTTCTCTCCGATGATAGACTCGATTTCATTTAATCTTTGTAAACACAATTCTTCACAAAGTAACGAAATTGTTTCTCTTCTTGCATCTTCTTCCATATCTGTGACGAGATACTTTGCAAATTATGGGTTGATGTAAATTTCCGTTAAGGAAATAAAAAATATCTTTTTCGACATCTTCGGTTCCGACGATTGCACAATGTCTAGACAACTTTGATTTGTTCTGGTCTAATCCAACTACTATGAGTTGCCAGGTAACGGAATGAGTTGATGTAGATTCGAAGCTAATGTAGTTCCTCTGGGAAAAGTTTCTGAATTTCTTGTCCAGCATCATCTGCCCCAAATTGGATATTTGCTGGGTTTCATTAGAATTTAAGGTTTCATTTCTTTTTTTTTAATGGAAATAAGGTTTTATTTCTCCAACATGTTTTGATCTTTAAACTTCTATACTACCTCCGACTATGTTCGTATCTTAGGGTCTTTACCTTTTAGGTTCGAATTCGTACAAGTAGTAGACCAGATGTTTGTGGAAATGCCGCAGAGAATATATATGTTTACGACTCTTAAAGTTTAGTTTTTGTTGGACTGGACTACACAGTGGTATGAAGTTGATAATTTATTAGTCCTAGATAGGACAAAACATGAGAAATATAGTAGAAGCTAATCTAACGAATTGGTTTTAGGTTATGTGAGCTCCATAAGTTCATGAAATGATCAATTCCAAAATACAATCATCTCTAAATAACGATTGTAGCATATATTTTACACATACTTTCTCTACCCCCATTGTTGTTTGATCGGGAACTACAAACAATTCATTTGTGATAAATCTAAGAGACTCATTCGTTACTAATTGTATGTTCATCCTTGATGTTAATGTAATGAATTGTTTTCAATATTCGACAGTGTTCGGTTATTATTGATGTTTAGTTTCACTTTCTTGTAGAAACTTGATCATATGCAAGTGGAAGAGGTAGAGACTACAAATTATTTGGTAATGTGAAACCACGTGATGATGACTTCAGAAAAGCATGGGAGGAAATGGGGGATGATAATAGTCTATGGTCATGAAGTGAAGACGAAGGCGATGATAATACAAAACAAGAAAGTGGAAGAATCCGCCTTGAAAATGGGGAATAAAAAAGCTAGACAACAAGTTAGAGATAGCTCCGATCTAATTGATGCAAGTGATAGTGATGACGTGACTAGCAATGAAGGTGATGATGACGACGATATTCCAACAGAGTCATGGCCGAATGAGGCATCTGATAAATACATACAGAAGTTGTTTTAGTTTAAGGAGAAGCCAAAGTATAGGAAAATCTCAGAGTTGTTGAAATCTGAGAATGAACCCAAGGAGCTTTCACCTGGTAAAAAGGTGAGGAAGCTTGCTGTTAAGAAGCACTGAAGAAACTGAACAAAGGTTCTGACGGGCGTTACACAAACGTGTGGGAAGTAATGAGTGATGTTGACATTCTGATTGGAGCTTCAATTAATCAACTTCGATTTATGAAGATTCATAATACGATTTAATACACTCAATTGGTAGAGTATGAAATCGTGTTGAGTTTGGAGATAAAGAAAACCAGAACGAGAAGGATCAAAAGGTTCGAAACACTTTATCTTACCGACAATTTTAGCTGTTTACAAGATCAATCCATCGCCAAGGAAGAAGATCTTGTCGGATAAAAACGAAGTGTCTCGATCCTTTCACAAAACTCATCATCATGTTTGGTCACCTGTCTCATTTTGTGATGTATAACGAGCATAATTGGGAAAGATGAAGATCATGAGCAGATATGCATCCATAAAAAGAAGCAGCTTGATGGTACAAGCTTCAAGATCAGCACTCTCACTCCTTCTGTGACTTACACATTACATGTGTTTGAGTTTAATCAAGTGGATCCTTTGTTGGCATCTTATGATCCAACGAAGAATTACATGTCAACAAGGCCCCAATTTCATTTCAACTATAGCATCATTTTAATGAGTGTAGGAATCTTGATCAGATTTTTTTCCTTCTCTGAACACGTTTCTGCTCCTTATTCTAATTTATTGATCTTATGTTTTTGGTGGATCACTAAGTTTCAATAGGATCGTGTATCGGTCCATATGCAATATGTAAAGCTACTGAGATTTGGTGTTAGTCATTCATATAGTTTGAAATATGAATTTAGTACATTTTGTTGTTTATTATATGGTTTTGTCCTATGATGGTTACTATGCACTAACTTGGACCGTGGAGCGATAAAATATGAATTGCGAGTGAAAGGACCAATGAGAATGGCATAACTCATTTGAAATGGTTCAATGTTAAATATTACATTAAATTTAAATATACAAAAATTAAAACATACCTTGCAGTATTGATTAAGTATTGACATTTTAAAATTAAAGTATTGATGTTTTTGTCTAAATTAAAACTAAAACACAATTTAAGAAAAATACCCGCAGCGTAGCGCGGGTTTTAAACCTAGTTCACATTAAAATTATGAAAGAAATATCGTCTCTATATCTAAATAATCATCCTTTATTCCTCTAAATAATTGAGTCGATAAAATTCAAACAAAATAATATGAAAAATAATTAAAAAAATTGAAGGTTCCAAGAGAACCTAATATTGTTTCTATATTGACTCTGCATATTCCCCACGAATCGCTACTTTTCAAACAAACAACAACGCACGTCCTCTAATGTAGTTAGAAGTGCTACACACGAACCCAAGTTGAGAAGATAATATAATATTTACACACAAAGAAAGACTATATAAAGAGTGTTCGTGTTCAAGTATAACATAACCACAACAAAGAAATAGAAAGAGCAGTAATGGGTGTGATGAGATCCTCAAGAACGATGGGATTAGGGCACTGCATGGTTTATGTTGTGGTCCTAAGTACTATTGCGGCTACAGTGACATCATACCCTTATCAAACCCCATCTTACAATTCTCCCGGCCATGAACACAAAGGCCCTAAGTACGCGCCACATCCAAAACCATATGTTTACAGCTCCCCACCCCCACCGTACTACTCTCCTTCTCCAAAAATAGACTACAAGTCGCCACCACCACCATACGTCTACAGCTCCCCACCTCCACCGTACTACTCTCCTTCTCCTAAGGTACACTACAAGTCTCCACCACCACCATACGTCTACAGCTCCCCACCCCCACCGTATTACTCTCCTTCTCCTAAGGTACACTACAAATCTCCACCACCACCATACGTCTACAGCTCCCCACCCCCACCGTACTATTCACCTTCTCCAAAGGTTGACTACAAATCTCCACCACCACCATACGTCTACAGCTCCCCACCCCCACCGTACTACTCTCCTTCTCCAAAGGTTCACTACAAGTCCCCACCTCCACCATACGTCTATAGCTCCCCACCCCCACCGTACTACTCTCCTTCTCCTAAGGTAGACTACAAGTCTCCACCACCACCATACGTCTACAGTTCCCCACCCCCACCGTACTACTCTCCTTCTCCAAAGGTTGACTACAAGTCTCCACCACCACCATACGTCTACAGCTCCCCACCTCCACCGTACTACTCTCCTTCTCCAAAGGTTGACTACAAGTCGCCACCACCACCATACGTCTACAGCTCCCCACCTCCACCGTACTACTCTCCTTCTCCTAAGGTACACTACAAGTCTCCACCACCACCATACGTCTATAGCTCCCCACCCCCACCGTATTACTCTCCTTCTCCTAAGGTAGACTACAAATCTCCACCACCACCATACGTCTACAGCTCCCCACCCCCACCGTACTACTCCCCTTCTCCAAAAGTTGACTACAAATCTCCACCACCACCATACGTCTACAGCTCCCCACCCCCACCGTACTACTCCCCTTCTCCTAAGGTAGACTACAAGTCTCCACCACCACCATACGTGTACAGTTTCCCACCCCCACCGTACTACTCTCCTTCTCCAAAGGTTGACTACAAGTCTCCACCACCACCATACGTCTACAGCTCCCCACCCCCACCGTACTACTCCCCTTCTCCAAAAGTTGACTACAAATCTCCACCACCACCATACGTCTACAGCTCCCCACCCCCACCGTACTACTCCCCTTCTCCTAAGGTAGACTACAAGTCTCCACCACCACCATACGTGTACAGTTTCCCACCCCCACCGTACTACTCTCCTTCTCCAAAGGTTGACTACAAGTCTCCACCACCACCATACGTCTACAGCTCCCCACCTCCACCGTACTACTCTCCTTCTCCAAAGGTTGACTACAAGTCCCCACCACCACCATACGTCTACAGCTCCCCACCTCCACCGTACTACTCTCCTTCTCCTAAGGTTGTCTACAAGTCCCCACCACCACCATACGTCTACAGCTCCCCACCCCCACCGTACTACTCTCCTTCTCCAAAGGTTCACTACAAGTCCCCACCTCCACCATACGTCTATAGCTCCCCACCCCCACCGTACTACTCTCCTTCTCCAAAGGTTGACTACAAGTCTCCACCACCACCATACGTCTATAGCTCCCCACCTCCACCGTACTACTCTTCTTCTCCTAAGGTTGTCTACAAGTCCCCACCACCACCATACGTCTACAGCTCCCCACCTCCACCGTACTACTCTCCTTCTCCTAAGGTTAACTACAAGTCCCCACCACCACCATACGTCTACAGCTCCCCACCCCCACCGTACTACTCTCCTTCTCCAAAGGTTGTCTACAAGTCCCCACCACCACCATACGTCTATAGCTCCCCACCTCCACCGTACTACTCTCCTTCTCCAAAGGTTGACTACAAGTCTCCACCACCACCATACGTCTACAGCTCCCCACCCCCACCGTACTACTCTCCTTCTCCAAAGGTTGTCTACAAGTCCCCACCACCACCATACGTCTACAGCTCCCCACCCCCACCGTACTACTCTCCTTCTCCAAAGGTTGTCTACAAGTCTCCTCCACCGCCTTATGTCTACAAGACGCCTTACTATTGATTTTGAACTGTTTCATAAAAAAGAAATACGATTGCAATAATTTCTTTTTTTGATTGTTTCTCTTGGTTCTTCTAAATTTTTTTTTTGTTCCTTTATCTTGTTGAGCTTTTTATTTTTATCAATAAATTTGGGATAATTTTTAAATGTCTGTGTTTGTTTGATATTTGTTCTAAATGGCTCAAAATTTCTAATATATAAGTTTCGCTCCTAGTGATAAAAATTTGAAAACCAAAATTGGCCGTCGCACCGAGTCATTAAGAGGGCGAGCGACATGGCGACCAGTGGCCCCTTCTTGTGCCACAATAATCAAATGGCCGAATTTTAAAATATTTGAAAAAAATAAATAAATATATAAGATAGTAAAGTAGATATAATATTGAAAAAGACAAATATATATATATACATATGTATATATATATATATACACTAGATTAGGACCGGCTAGATGGTCGAGTTTTAAAATTTTTAAATAAAATTAAATTTAACAAATAATATATTAAATATTTGATTGTGAATAGAAAATATATTTAAAAAATAAGAAGATAAACTTTTAATTAGATTGAAGATTTGTTTATATATTCATCTTTTGCCTTAATACACTTATCTGCATTTCTATATTTCAAATTTGTTGGTACATTTGTTATAATAATAAAGTAAATTTGATTTACCAATCACCATAAATTTTGCCAAGATATTCATCATTATTATTATTGTCATATTGTTGCAAAAAAAAAAGAAATATTATTGTCAAATCTCAAAAAACCTGGTTTTGCAGTTTTGCCTAAAATATGATTCCACAATTTCTTCAAAATAATATTTATATATACACCACCAGTCAAACCGTCATTTTATTCACATCTATTTACAATTTAATAGGTTACCACTAAAAAATATAGGAAAATTCTTTAAAACAAAAAGCACACTTAAGTTTTGGTTTTCCACAACTATCATTATTAGTTTAATATTCCAAAAGTTCCACTTAATTTCTATTTTTATTAAATAAGATACATATAGTTTCTTTATAATTATCTACTTTACTATTTTAAATTTTTTTTATATAAGATACATATGTATATCTTTCTTATCATTTTTTTTCTTAAATTTTTATTTTTATTTAATAAGATACATCTTGTATACTTATAATTATCGTCTTTAGATTTTTAGAATTGTTTTATACGATATATACGTATAATTATGCTAAGATTTTTTTAGTTTGTTGAGAAAATGGGAGGCTATCTATTTGTGTATATAGATGTGAGTATTTAGAATCCTTTTTCTTCTAGGTTTATTGTAAAATTTCCTTAATTATTATATTTCATAATAAGATTGTATAATTTATTAAATCCTTTTTAATTTTTAAGAAAAAAGTAATCCTTTTCTTTTTGAACTAGTAGCTTTAAATTATAATTAGTAAATAAATAATTTTTTTAATTTCTATTTTTATTTAATAAGATACATATTGTTTTCTTATAATTATCTTCTTTACTTGTTTAAAAACAATATATATAAGATATGTACGTACAGTTGCCTTATAAATTTTTTTTAAAAATTCTATTTTATTTAATAGGATACCTCTATTTTTTTATAATTATCTTCTTTAGATTTTAGAATTGTTTTATTAATATAAGATATATAAGTATCATTTCCTTATAATTTTTATTTCTAAGTAAATATTTCTTTTGTTTTACACGTGTTAAATTCTGACATCGATAGATTTGACATGTGCGTATAGTTTTCTTATAATTTTTTGCTTAAATAAATAAAAAGAAATTTTTGTTTAACATATGTCAAAATCTAAGACTGATAAATTTGACACGTGGCACAATCATATGAGTTAATAACTTTGAAAATAATATTTTATATAATAAGATATATATATATATATGTAATTTTTTTGTTTTTTAAAAAAAATTTTGTTATCAAAATACAGAACAAAAAGTTATATAACAAAACTATAAAATAAAAATTTATTGGACCAAAATGTTTTTTTGTCTTAAGACCCATAATAATGTGGAACCAAGGCATATCTTACATAATATGACAAGGTTTCTTCAAAACAAGCTCTAAGAATGTGACATTTGGCGTTCTACTCTTTTGACACATGTCATTTTCAGTTTATTTTTTAATTTGAGTGCAATAAATCTGTTTATTTGATTTTTGAGAACAATAACCACAATAGTCCTTAAATAAAATTAAAAAATAAAATCAAAATTATTTGATGATAAAATATTTTAAGGATATTTTTGAATAAAGAGATATTTTCCTACATTTTACCTTTTTCACATAATTTATAGTAAAAAATAAAGATCAAATTATTAGGCGATAAAATAGTTTAAGTATATACGATAATATGTAATATTTTTAATTTAATTTTATTTCTTACATATAGCATATTGCCCTATGGTTATTTTATGTTGTATATCTTACTAATCTCATGATAACTGAATTTTTTATAAAAAGATAATGAATATATTAATAAAATTGACTTTATCTATATCTTATTAAACCGCAAATATAATAAATTTAATTCTTTAATCATATACATTAATCTACCTTTTAATATTAAATTGTAGCCTAAATCATATTAATTGTGTATTAACTTTTTTTTCTCTATTTAATGGCATTCAAACACACTACATTAACTATTATTGTAAATCCTTTTTTTTTGTCAACAGTTTTTAATTAAAATTCAGAAGAACCATTCCTGAGGAATGTTGTTTACATAAGTGATATGATGCGGTTCGGTAAGAATTTTTCGTGCCAAATTATCTGCTTTTACATTTGCACTGCGAGGAATTAAAGATAAAGAAAAGCTTGAAAATTCTTCCTTGTCGCTCTTGAAATCTTCCAAATATACTGAGAAGGCCGGCCATTCGGTTGGGGAAGACCAATCTCAAATCTTAACATGAGAGACCCAACATCCATCAAAAACCAAAATACATGAAGTTTTGAGCGTAGATTTGTTTTTTTAAGTGCTATCTCTTCCTTTAATTTGATGCTTTAAATTTAATTTCATTGGTTTCTAATCCTTTTTCTTCCTATGTTATTTTCTTTTGTTTTTTTTATGTCATTTTTCTAAGTCCATAATGTCATATATTATTACGTTTATAATGGTAAGATATGCTCTGTATATTTGAATTCTATTATTTTTGATCAGAAAATAAAAAAAATATTTCCTAATATATAAATGTTTTGTGTATGTAGACTATATTGTTAAAAATATTTCTATATGGAGATGAATTTTGTTTAGCTAACAATTCTAAATAGGTGACAAGTTTTCAAAATCACTAAATACAATTTCAAATCTCATATAAAAATAGTTTTAAAATTATCCTACACATATATAAAAGTTGCTCTTTTTTTTTGCCAACATGAGCCATATTTTTTCTTCTTCCTTTAAAATAAATTATTATGAAAAATTAATTTTATGATTAATGCGGTATAAATTGAAAAAAAAAACTTAACAATCTTCAACTTAGCAATTTTCAATAATTACTCTGACATCTTATATATATATTTTTTCCTTTTCAATGTCGTTTTAAAATCTAGAATTAACATATATAAGATATTCTAATATTTTTTTGTTCAGATATTCTAATATTTGTTTTAAGCGATATGTGCCATATTTTTCTTATTTTGTTTTTCTTTTCACTTTCAAATAAATAATGAACATCCTTACATCCTTTTATTAGTAAATGATTTTTTTATTAATGGAGCATTAATTGTATAAATTACCTCCTAAGACCATCTCCAATGTAAATCTCTATACCCTACTCTAAAATAGATGTATTGTAAAAAAAATAGAGTTCCTCTATATATAGAATAATCTTCTCTTTTACTCTATTTTAGATTGAGATATAGAGTAGGGTTGGAGAGAATTGTGCTTTATAATAGTGTTTAGAGAAAAAAATAAAGTGGAGTTGGAAATGCTCTAATGATGTTTAAGTCGCCTATATTTTATATAGCTATTTCGACATTTTATATATCTTAAAATTAATATACCTAAATTTCCATTATTTTAAAGTAAACATGTAACATAAGGAAAAAAAGATAATATTGAATAAGCTCTTATAAATTCGATTTTACAACACTTATGAATATTACCGTTTATAATTATGACTACGGATGCTTATAATTTCTTTTCTAATTTAAAAGACTAATAGCTATGTGAACTAACTATTACATAAACAATTAATAAATCATATTATCAAAATGGATGCAAGAGATATAAATGATAATTTAACATAACATCCATGTTATAAATATTCCATGTTTTTATTTCTTTTAACGTCTATTTTTATTATTTAATATTTTATACTACTTGAAAATTTTCATAAAATATCGATTAAATATTTTTAATAATATCTTACATCATTAGATTTCTATTTAAGTTTACAATTAATGTGTTGTCTTTACATTTTCTTAGCTTTATAACGGTAGTCCAACATTATTTTGTAGTACTTTAATTCAAAATTTTGTTACCTTCTATAGACACACATAAGTTGCAAAACATTTCACTACGTTAATTTACAATTTTTTACAAATTTGGCAAAAATGTGAAACTCAACAATCAACAAGTATTTATTTAGTTACTAGGATTTAAGTGTACTATTTTGTTTTCTATAATTGTGGTATAAATTCTATTTGTGATGGTAATATTGTAATAATCAACAAGTATTTGACTTTTAAGATAACAAAATATTATCTCAACTCTCCAATTTTTTCACTTCTTGTCCACCGTCCTCATTTTTGTTTTGACACAAAGCCCTCTCATTATTTTTCCAATATCCCTGGAAATGTTAATTCACAAGCCTTTCAAATATATTGATAATATTTTGTCAAATCATATGATTCATTTAAACATGTAAATTACAACGTTTTAAGTCATTGTAGAGAAGAAATAAATTGGAAGATTTTTTTGCTAATACTTTTAATGAATAATACTCTATTATTAATACAGGTTCTAATATGTTTTTAGGTTAAGCTAATTTAGTTTTTTTTACGATAAAATATATTCAAACTATTCCCACGCATCGCGTGGTCTTTTTCTAGTATATATATATATATATTATAAGATGAACGGTCACGATTAAGCCTTGCGGATTAGTTATAGCTACGACATAACCCTAATCTCGCGTTGTTGATTTGAGCAGCTTCAAGGCTAAAGCGATACTAGTAGAACCTAGAAGCAGCAATGTGGTTTTGGTGGCGGTGCAAGAAAGCGGCTGTGTTTGATAGGCCTGGGCAAAATATTCGTTCGATCCGCTTCAATTCGATATTCGATTTGATTTGATTCGAAAAATCCGAATATCCGTAAGATTTTGAAGCAAAGCAAATAGAAAAATATAATATTCGTTAAAATCGAAGCAAATACCAAATACTGTTTTTTAAAAAGTTGAATATCCGCTTCGATCCGTATTTTCCTATATATATTAGAATATATAATTATATATATATATATATATCATAATATAGTTAGTGTATTTGTATCTTTTGGGCTTGAGAATTAGTTTGATGGCATGTTTTTTATCGGTGATATCAACAATGGTTACGTTTGTTTTTTTGGAAGAAAGCATATCAAACAAGAACTTTGATATCTGATATTTTGTTATTTTATATAGTTTACGGTTTTTTAAAAATATTTAGATGTATAGCGGATATCCGTAAATATCACAAAAAATCCGGATATTCGAATTTCCGGATATTTGCAAATATCACAAAAAAATCCGGATATTCGAATTTCCGGATATCCGGAAATTTCCGAATCAAAGCAAATCACAAAATCGAGTATTCGGTTAAGACGAATCAAATATCAAATATCACAAAATTTCCGGATATCCGGTTGGTGCCCAGGCCAGGTGTTTGAATGTCACGTTGTTGGTTGACTTTGTTGACTTTCTCTCTTGTGAGCGTTTTGATTGTCACGTAGGCCTTGTGCAGTAGGGAAGTTCAGGAAACAATAGTGGCACTTGAATCTTTTTTTTTTTTTTTTTGTTATTGTCGTGTGTTTTTTTTTTTTTTTTGACAGCATCTTATGGGTCCTTAATTAGTGACGTATTAAAATAGTTAGCAAATTGGTTTTGCTCATAAATTTAATAATTTAATTTTTAAAAATAAATCTATATAAACACTAAATTTATTTTACAAAACGATATACAATATATATATATATATATATTGTCGACGATAATGTTTCTTTGACAAATAAATGGTTTGATATATCATGTTTAAAGATCACTTGAATAACTCGTGGAAAGAATAAAAAGTATCGACGACCATCTCATGATCCTATATTTCTAAAAGAGTTTCTTTCTTATTCATATTCCATGAAGGCATTTCTTTAAAAGTTTTGATATTAATTATAGATTGTTGATCTAATTGTAGATATTATTTATGATTAAATATTGATATAAACATAACATCATTTCATACAAAATACGAATATACCGAGTTTCATGAAGATTATTTAGTGTAAAGGCGTACATCTACAATACCATGTTACTAGAACGGCTTTAGCGAGCTTGTTTTATCCATCAAAGCAAGTGCATCGTGCCATAAGAGAATTCTCGACGAAGTCATCTATGTATCTATCTTATCTCACTTTTTATGATTACATCGCCTCTACCACACGGTTAAGCCCAACTTTGAATCTAATAATCTGTTTAACAATGTATCTCATGTATTTATCTAAAAACTCATTCGTTTCACACAATGAATGAGATCTCAAAGATTTTACATTAGTCATGTGCATTATCTTTCTAAGTTTTAGAAATTTATTTTCCAAATACTTTTAACTACCAATTTTTTCGTCAACTTCTATGATACACTAGTAAGCGGTTGAACCAATTGAATCGCAGTATTAAACACATTACATGATCCAAATGAAGTTTCTTCCATAGATGGAACAAGCTAAGAAAAGACTAGCTTACTAAAATGGTGTATGTATCTCTTCTCAAATCTCATGATTCTACCTAAGTTTCTTCCATAGATGGTACGTCCATTGATACTCAAGATTACTTTCGTAATCTGTTCCTAAATGTTTTCCGCTACGTTACTAAGGATGGGCAAAAAAACCGTAACCCAAGAAACCGAACCAAACCAAACTGAAATAAATGATTAGTTTGGTTATTGTTTAGTCTAATTCTAAAAACCTATTTGGTTGTCATTATTTTTAAATTTTCAGTTTAGATTTGGTTTGGTTAAAACCGTAAAATCCAGTCTTTTCCACATTTGTATTTTTTTTCCTTTGTAAACAAATTTTTTATTAAAAAAAGTTGTAAAAGTTATTTATCTATAATAAAAGTTTTTTTTTATCTTTGTATAAATTTAGCTTTTTCAATACTATTAATCTTTGAAACACTAATTGTATATCATAAAAAAAAAAAGTTAATAAAACTGTGAGCTTAGGAGGCTCGAAAAGTAAAATCTTCAATTATGTCCGGGAAAGACTTAACGAACGGATTAACGGCTGGTCAGCTAAATTTCTGTCGAAAGGAGGGAAAGAAACAATGATCAAATCAGTGGCTTTAGCACTCCCGACCTATGTTATGTCTTGTTTTAAACTCCCTCAAGAGTTAACTTCTAAGTTAACAAGTGCTATTTCCAATTATTGGTGGAGTTCCAATGGGAGAGATCGTGGGATCCATTGGATAGCTTGGGAGAAAATGTGTAAGGATAAAGAAGAAGGAAGTTTAGGCTTTCATTCCCTGGATATTTTTAATGATGCAATGTTGGCTAAACAGTATTGGCGATTAATCCAATTTCCGAACTCATTAGTAGCTCGAGTACTAAAAGGTAGATATTTCAGGAATATTCACCCTTTACATGCAAAGAAACCAAACTCACCTTCGTTTGGTTGGAAGAGCATTTTTTCGACTAAAAGTCTAGTTGAAGCGGGAGCTATATGGTCATTAGGTTCGGGTTTTAACCTATCGGTATGGCGAGATCCTTGGATTCCTGATGTTAATCCACGACCCGCAAATGGAAGAGGAAAATCATTACTTCCAAGTTTGATGGTTAACCATTTAATTAATCCGATTTCTAAAGAATGACATCTTCCCATTTTACAAGATTTTTTGGATCCAGTGGATATTCAGCTTATTAGAGGACTGACTATTAGTCAAGTTTATAAACCAGATAGACTTATTTGACATCATACAAAATCAGGAAAATATACAGTTAAGTCAGGCTATCGGATTGCCCGAGAGTTGACAGGAACGATTGAATGGGGCCCAAATTATAAAATATTACAAGCACATGCTTGGAAAGTCAAAGCCCCTCCAAAAATAAAACATTTCTTATGGCAAATTGCTTCGGGATCCCTACCAGTGACTTCAAAATTAGCACATCGAGGAATTCAATGTGATATTGTCTGTAAAAGGTGTGAGATGGCAGAGGAAACAATAAATCATGTTTTATTTGAATGCCCTCATTCTCAGGAAGTATGGGAATTATCCACAATACCTACGGCCTCCGGTATATTTCCTCTAAGCTCGGAATTTTTAAATCTAGATTATCTTTATCGGAGGTTACCATCTACTCCAGATGGGGGAGAGATCACATACTGTTATGCTTGGATTTTGTGGTTCATATGGAAAGATAGGAATAAAAAAGTTTTCAAGGGATTACAATCAGTACCCATAGATATTTTAAATCACGCCTTGAGCGAAAAATTAATGTGGGAAGAAGCTCAGTTGGAACCGATCGAAACTAGTTCTATCACGGAAACTTTGGAAAGCCCAGTTCAATCAATAAGATGTCGGATTGATGGCTCTTGGAAATATTCGGATCCAACTATGGGTATAGGATGGTGGTGTTTTCAAGGAATGGATCAGACGATACTACTCGGTGCAAAGTGTCTAAGGAGATGTCCCTCCCCCCTTCATTCGGAGATGGAAGCTTTAATTTGGGCTATGAAGAATATCCTTTCAAGAAGGATCGATTGTCAGGTGTTTGAAACAGATTGTTCAGAACTAGTCTCGATGATACAGTCACCTGAGGAATGACCTGCTTTCTCAAATCAGCTGGATGAGTTTGGTTTACTCTGTGCCTTTTTCCATTCTTTTCGCTTTCTCTCATTTCTCGTTTATGTAATGTTAAAGCGGACTGTTTAGCCCGTTCTTCTAGACTTTTATTTTCTGAAGTTACATTTGTAAACTCTTTTCCTCCTAATTGGGCAACGAATCAAGGAGTTTTTTCTTAATTAATGTGTGGTTGACAAAAAAAAAAAAAAAAAAAACTGTTTTAAATATTACTTTTTTTTGTGTTTTCGAAAATAAAACGGTGCCGTTTGGTCCGTAAAAAACGATGTCGTCAATACATATTTGTGCGATTCAATATCAGCCTCTATGAATGCGTCTCTCTCTGCTCCTCCGGTTGATTCAGTGATTTCAGTCCTTTTAACACTTCTCTTTGATCTCGCCGGAAAATATAAATCAATATCCTTCATGTCTCTAATTCTCCGTCATCGTTCTCTTCCTTCGTTATCACTCTCGTACTTAATCACCTCCGTCGTTCTATAGATCATTTGTCTGCAATTTCAATCTGATTAAATTCAAAAACTGCTACTCTCCTCCAAAAAAAATTGATCAATGGATGATAATTTAAGCGGCGAGGAAGATGTTTACTATTACTCCTCCGATCAGGAATCTCTCAACGGCCTTGATAATGAACAATCCCTTCTGCAACCTCTTTCTTCCAGAGCAATTACTGTCAAGGTTTTTCCTCATAAATCTCTTTCGAATTTCTTTCTTTGGTTTGGTTAAGTTTTGGAAAAATCTGTATTAATTTCGTAATAATCTTCATTTTGTAGGTAATTACGAAGGAATCACTTTTGGCAGCACAGGTTAGTGAAAGATCTTCTTTTGATTAGGGCCATGGTCGTTTCATTATCGCATTGCGACTGCTGCTGCGACTGCGATTTTAAGTAGTCGCGGCAGCTAGTCCCAAAGTTGTTCGTTTTTATTTGGTTTCAATTTGAAGGCTTAAAGTAAGTGAAACTGTTTTATTTTGATCAATGTAGAGGGAGGATTTGCGGAGAGTGATGGAATTGTTAACGCTTAAGGAGCACCATGCTCGGACTCTTCTTATATATTATCGATGGGATGTTGAGAAGTTGTTTGCTGTGCTTGTTGAGAAAGGGAAGGATAGTTTGTTTTCTGGTGCTGGTCTTACATTTCTTGAAAATCAACCTTGTGATTCTTCCGTTTCTCGTTCTTCGATGATGACTTGTGATATCTGTATAGAGGATGTACCGGGTTATCAGATGACAAGGATGGATTGTGGCCATAGCTTTTGCAATACTTGTGAGTCTCATCCTTCTGTTGTATAGTTAAGCTAGCTGTTATTCGGCATTGACTGTTTAATTTGTTGGTTTAGGTTGGGCTGGGCATTTTACTGTGAAGATAAATGAAGGTCAGAGCACAAGGATTACATGTATGGCGCATAAATGTAATGCTATTTGCGATGAAGATGTAGTCAGGACTTTAGTTAGTAAAAGCCAACCAGATTTAGCTGAGAAGTTTGATCGTTTTCTTCTTGAGTCGTATATTGAAGATAACAAAATGGTGAAGTGGTGTCCGAGCACTCCGCATTGTGGGAATGCAATACGTGTTGAGGATGACGAGCTCTGTGAGGTTGAATGCTCATGTGGTTTGCAGTTCTGTTTCAGTTGTTCATCTCAGGCTCACTCCCCTTGCTCTTGTGCCATGTGGGAGCTATGGAGAAAGAAGTGCTATGATGAGTCCGAGACAGTTAATTGGATAACTGTTCACACAAAGCAGTGTCCCAAATGTCACAAGCCCGTTGAAAAGAATGGTGGATGCAATCTCGTGACTTGTCTTTGTCGACAATCTTTTTGGTAAGAATGTTAGCCTTGTTTCTCATTTTTTTCTTTTCTGCATTGTAATGAACATATGTCAGGTAGTGATGAATCTCTTGTTTGCTTGTTACTTTTTACAGTTGGTTGTGTGGTGGAGCTACTGGAAGGAACCACACTTGGTCTAGAATCTCGGGTCATAGTTGTGGTCGGTTCCAAGAAGATAAAGAGAAACAAATGGAGAGAGCAAAAAGGGATCTCGAACGGTATATGCATTATCATAACCGGTACAAAGCACATACTGACTCCTCCAAGCTAGAGGCTCAGCTTAGTTATAGTATTCGTAAAAAAGTGTCGTTTTCAGAAAAGAGGGAGTTACAACTTAAAGACTTCAGCTGGGCTACCAATGGACTCCATCGGTTATTTAGATCAAGACGAGTTATTTCATATTCATACCCTTTCGCATTTTACATGTTTGGAGATGAACTGTTTAAAGATGAGATGAGCTCTGAGGAAAGAGAAATAAAACAAAATCTGTTTGAGGATCAGCAGCAGCAGCTTGAGGCTAATGTTGAGAAACTTTCTAAGTTCTTGGAGGAACCCTTTGATCAATTTGCTGATGATAAGGTCATGCAGATAAGGATTCAAGTCATCAATTTGTCAGTTGCGGTCGATACCCTCTGCAAAAAAATGTTCGTTGAGTAGTTAGTTAATAATCTAAAAGGCATCAAAGATTGCTAACAACGTATATTGAAACTGAAATGTCAAGAAATTTTGTTTATTGCAGGTATGAATGCATTGAAAACGACTTGTTGGGTTCTCTGCAACTTGGCATCCACAATATTACTCCATACAGATCAAATGGCATAGAACGAGCATCGGACTTTTATAGTTCCCAGAATTCCAAGGAAGCTGTTGGTGAAATATGTCAGTCTTCGGATTGTGGTACAAGCGGTAAATCTTTAAACTTCACATCATTTTGTTGGAGATTTACCGGTAATCTTACTAACCAACTCTTTAATACAGGATGGACGTCCAGGCTCGATCAAGCTTTGGGATCTGGAAACTCGGAAGACACAAGTTGCTCTTCCAATAAGCGTGCCAGAATAGACGGAGGTTACAGAAACAGCCAAACCACCTTACTAGATTTAAACTTGCCAGCAGAAGCCATTGAGCGGAAATGAACACTTATCCTACTTCACCTCCCAATAACACCCTTTTTATCCAAATAAAGCGTGTTACCCGGAAATGTATAGCTCTTACCCAATCACCTCTGCTTGATTTTTTTTTCACTGACCTTACCCTCTTCACTCTTCAGTTCTGAAATGAGCTTGGTTAAGCTGTTCATCGTTTCTTACAAAATTTTAATCAGTTTCGGAGTTTTAAAAATGAATTATGGACTTATGGTGGATCACATTTTTTTGACTCTTATGTAAATAGCTTTGAAGCTGCCTACGAACTCAGGCTTCTCTCAGCGCCTCAAGGTGTAAATTTTTAACTCAACATAGGTGGATCGTTCCTAATTCATGGATATGAATTTCTTGTACATATGTCATCTCTTATGCTTTATCTTTTTCAGATGGTATGAGTTATTTTTTTTTTTTTTTTGGTAAGAGAATGTCCATGCCTCTACGGGCTAGATAGACCAACAATGGAATGCTGCAGGGTATGCTCTAACCCGAGACTTTTTATGTCAATCATCCCACAATCTGATAAATTGGCTAACCTTAGCTTTTCACTTTTTCTGGTTGTTAAATTTTATGGACAAAAACTTTCCAAAAGCTGAACATTCAAGGAAATATAGAATTTTTTTTGTATCATTTTTTTTTGTTTTTGTAGAATTTTGGTTGTATAAAAACTGTTGTCAACATTTGAAACAACAAAGTTCGAAGAATTTTGGTGGATAAGAAATGTTGTCCACATGCAAAATACAATAGATCTCGCTTTTTTACTTCTACGTCTCTCTTCTTTCTTAGATTTGGACTCGCTTCCACTTTCCAAACAAGAATAAGAGCTAGACTTCTCATCTCCCCAAATCGCCGATGATATATAGGTTCTTAAATCGAAATCGTGATCAGTCGATAAAAATCAGTAAGCAATGCCAATAATATTTATTAAATACTGAATTGGGCCATACTCGAATAAGAAGAAAATGATCAAATATTGGGAAACTTTTGTATTCATGAAAATCGAGTCATCATCAATTAGAGAAAATAGAGAGACAAGATAGGGAAACGAGAGAGAAATTTTTCATTGGAAAACCACAAATAAAGAGAATGAGGAGGGTTAGCTCGGTCTTTCAACATGGTCATTGTAGCGTAAGAGAAAATAGTAAAAGCATTGTGGCATTTCCAATAAGTTTTTGAACAGTAAGTAGCATTTCTCTTGAATTCTCATTATTGAAAACACAGAAAATAGTTTACCTTGCAAGTTGTTTTCAGAAAGAATGTTGAATTGAAGCAGATTTTGGTGAAATATTGAATTGAAGAATGTGCTTAGAGCATTAGAGATTGTTTTCCTTCATATAACATGACATATATTAAGTGATAGAATTTAAATATTTTTATGATATTATCTTGTTAAATTTTAATATATAGAATCAATAAACCATCTTTATCTTTTAAAACAAAAAGTTTTTAACAAAAATTAATATTAATTCAAATTAAGTGTTTCTTTTCTCTCAATTTCTAATTTATTTTTTATTTACTAAAGGTATAATTATTAATTTAAATATGGACAAAATTGTTATTTTACATAGAAAAAATACTGTAATGTTTATTAAAAATAGAAAAAATGTATTTTTCAAACTATAACTCATAAATATATAGATATTTCAAAATAACCCTTTAAATTTTGGATTTTGTTTTTAGTTCCAGTGAATATATATATATCATTTAAGAAAATAAATTATCTTATAGAATATCCAAATACAAGTTTTAGTGAAGGATAATTGGTCAATCAATTTTAAAAACTTTTGGTCTAAGACGGGTCACTCATTTTCACAAAATATTCACAAAGATGTGTATGATTTTTTGTTATTTAACTTAGAAAAGAACTTAACAATTTCAATCATTTTACAGATAAAACAAATTTTAATACCAGAAATCGCGGATACGAATAAATAAAAAAATTACATGTTTTGTAATATTTCAGATCTTGGATAATAAAACAATACATTTTGTAACTAAAACTACAAAGTAAGTACTTCATAATCATTCAAATATTTTATTTAATACAAAAAAATTGTTGGTTTGAATAGATTAAAATAAATATTACATATTTCGTAATATTTTGGATTTTGGATAATAATACAATACATTTTGCAACTAAAACTCCAATATATTTACTTAATAATCATTTTATCGTGCGGGTAAACTACCTAATATATTTTAACAATGAACCAAATTAGTACAGTTAGATTACAGATTATGATTTGGTTCATTGTTAAAATACAAAGCAGAACGATTTCATAAGATTAAAATAATTAATTTTATGTTTCACAATATGGAGAAATGTTAAAGAATGTACCAGTGTAGTATAATAATGGCAATGCAAAACTGTTGGACAAACACTATGCTTCCATAATAGTGGGTTATATTGATCCCATATATATCGGTGGGTTCTTCCAAAATATTGTAGTTTAATTGATTTGAAGATACTATGACAAAACTGGAAAAATACCCTTGAAATTATAAGTGAATATTCATTTCAACTAAAACTGGATTTTAGTCAAATTTATATCATACAAAAAGTGGTCCAAGAGTATAATATTTTATCTTTAACTACATATATCAACTATACAACATCATGTGGTTAACACCATAGACATACAATTCTTTCTGGTACACCTATCAATTGACTCCGGCGAAAACCAACGTTGGCCGGTGTTGACCAACAAAAATATTATTTCCGATTGGTAACCAATTTTGAGGAAAAGAATGAGTAGAAATGTCATGTTCTTTTTGTTCCTCATTTTTTTTTTAACAAGGAACAAAAATTTTAAATTCGTTTTTAATTTTTAAATAGTTTTAAAATAGCTTTTTGGATAATATTTACATTTCTATACATAAATAATTCCTATATTTTTATTATATATTTATGTATAAAAAATCTTTTATCAAAACTTTAATTTAAATGAATGTTATGACTTTGTTTTAAATTAGTATTTATACTAAAATAAATAAATAAATGCTTTCAAGTGAAATTTATATTATTTTAAAATAAAATATTTGAATTTATACTATATTTCGTTTTAAATTTATATAAAAAATTAATTTTAAATAAAATTTATAAACTAGATAAAATATATAATTTTTAATAATTATTATGTTAAATATTTGTTCAAATTTTTGGTTACCATTTACCATAATTATTTGTTCAATTCTTATAATCCTTTTGGTTCCTGGTTTTGATCATTTTCCTTTCCTTTTTATTCCTTTTCATTTCTTTTTTTTCCTATTCCTATTGTTCTTTTTTTTTTGTCACCAATCGGAGCCATTAAAAGAAAATTTTTCTTTATTTTTAATATTAAAATCAAAAATAAGAAAATAGTTTATTTGGGATTGTATAATAAAAAAATACATTCTATATTCAATATAAGTATATTTGTATATATTTTTAATATATTAATTCTATAATAGTTAGTTTTTTTTCAATTTCAGAACTAACTAAAAGTATAATAAAAATCATTAATAAATTTTTAAGATATTAAATTTTATTTTAAAACCAGAAAATCTTATTGGAATCAATTAAGTAAGGGAATTGTTTATTTTAAATTTTCAATTAAAAACATTAAGTTCATATTTGATTTATTTATATACAAAAAATTCTATTATTTAATATTTTTTAGCCACAAAAATTATTTCTTACAATGAAAATCATTAGAGTCAAACCCAATACATATGACTTTTATTAGGAAATAATATGCAAAAAATTGAGTATATGAATTTTTAGTCTAAAGTTTGTATAGTAAACAAAATAAAGAAAATTTTACATACTCTTTAGTCTAAAGTTTTTTGTATAACATTTCACTTTTGTAACAAAAATATTCTCGTAATAACACATAAACAACCAAAAACCTTTCAATGTTTCTTTTAATATATATATATATATATATATATATATATATATATATATATTGATTTTAGGACAAAAGCTTGTATAATAAAATTCATACGTATTGGATTTGATTCTAATGATTTTTATTGTAGGAAATAATTTTTGTGGTTGAAAAATATTAAATAATAAAAAAAGTCATTGTGAATAAATAGATTAAATAAGAAGTTAACGTTTTTTAATTGACAATGTAAAAATAAAAAAATTCACTTACTTAATTGATTATAAAAAGATTTTCTGGTTTTAAATTAAATTTTGTTAATTTTTTTTATTACACTTTTAGTTTAGTTTTGAGAGTCATAAACCGATAAAACATAACATGTTATCAAAGCCAAAACACACGTTATGCCACTAATCCGGCCTAGAAATTGTCTCGATCACTCTAATTAATTGATGGTCCAAAGAAAGGCTTAGCTTCGTCGAAATAGGTAGAAAAATCACTACTTCGAAGAAACGTGATGGATCCTTTAGAGAATGGTTAGAAAAATCATTATCTCGAGGAAGCGTGTGAATAAAAAACCACACATTAAAAAAATAGAAAGGAAATTAAGTAGTATATAAGAAAAATAAACCAATCCATTTATTGCTAATTGTTTTTGAATTAAATCATATGTGTGGAACATATATTATTTAATTATACATATTATAAAATTAAAATATTTAATTGTATTAATACTAATTATATTTGATTATTATTTCTCTTTTCTTCAATATAATTATTTTATTAGGGTGTCTCATACTCCTGAAATTTTTGAATAGGTTATTCTCTTAAAACTTTTCTATATAATATATTAAAAAATGGTGAGGAGAACTTCAGAACTTCTAACATCAAATTATTGGACTAAAATCCTCAATGATGGAGTTCTTGAGTGATGGAGTTCGTATTGTTTTAGTTGTTTTTGTAAAAATGGCAACGATAAAAATTTAAAGACGAGAATATTTTACATTTATGTTTCGACAAATCAATAAGGCTTATCAAGGTTTGGTTCTATTTGTTTATTTGCTATAAACTAATTACATCGTTGTTCAAACGAAACGACAGCCCAATTATCAATGCTTAACATTTGTACCTAAATACCATGATCATTGATTTTAGTGCGGGTACTCCAATCTTTCTTGCATTTTGTTTTCTTCTTTTGGTTTAAGGATAACAGTAATGAAAGAATATTATGAAAAGATAATGTGTAGTGAGAACAGTTTTTTATTAGGAATCTAAATGTAAATGCCAAAAAAAAAAGTAGATTTATATGCTTAGTATTAGGGTAAATCTCGTTTATAAGAAAATTTTTGTCTTCTTGTCTATTAACAAAAACTAACCTAATGTTTACATTTATATACTTATAATTATGAAATATAAAGTGAAAACCCGCACGTAGCACGGATACTCACCTAGTACATAAAAAACTTAATAAAAATCAACTTTTGTCTTTATAGCCTGGCTAAAGAAATGAGACATTGGAAAAATCGTTCGAAAGAAACACAATTGTGATTGAGAAGGGGTGGCTAGAGCTTCGAACACACCAACGAATTGCATTATCAAAACAAAGGATATTAAATAATGCTTTATCTATTACAATTCAATAAGTTTTACATTGTGACAATATATTGTTTCCAATTAAATCAATAAAACATATTTTACAAAAAAAAGAATATTTTACTAATAGCTTAAAGTCTACATCTTTTTTCTTTGACACAGAAGTCCAAATTTAAAACAGTACATAGATTCTTTTATTTATTTATGTAGTATGAAATAATAGGTTTTGTCATCTTTGTTTAAGTCCAAAATTGGCCTCTCCCAAATTTCTTTTTTCTTTTCCCAAATTTAAAAATTGACTAAAAAAGTGAATATTTGTGGCCGTTGATTAAAACCGGGAAAGCAGCAGAAACAAATCTGAAAATCTGAGTTAAACCAACCACAAAACAAATCCACTCCAAACACTCCAAATTACTTGTCTCTTCTCTTCTCTTCCCCACCACTACTACCTTACAAAAACCCTAACCCTAATTTCTCTACCCCCAATCAATCTCTGAGATGGAAGACGAAGAAGGCATCGGCTTAATTTTAGCCAGAGCCACCGAGCTTAGACTCAAGATCAGCGATTGTATCGATAGCTCCAGCACCGCCGTCAGCGAAAACGGCGGCGGCGACGGGAACGATGACATTTCTCCCGGAGAAAGAAGAAATGATGAGATAATTGGGAATCAAGACAAGGATTTTGACTCAATCAGCTCTGATGATGTAGATGAAGCAGAAGCTGAACGTCTTTTGCGTATTCGTGATGCTCTTGAATCTCTTGAGTCTCAGCTTGCTTCTTTACAGGTTTGATAAAACCCTAATTTTCCTCTGCTTCTTATGTATCGAAATCAAGTTTCTGGCTTTTAGTGTAGTATTGTAGATTGAAAGTGTTAGGTTCTGGTTTTGATTGAAATTGAGTCTGAATGAATTTGCTTCAAGTCTGGTCTATAATGTCGGAATTGCTTCAAGTCTTGTTACTGGTTTCACTGTCTTTATTCTGTTGATGAACAGAATCTACGGCAAAGACAACAATATGAGAAGCAAGTGGCTCTCTCTGAGATTGATTACAGTAGGAAAATGTTGCTTGAGAAGCTTAAGGAATACAAAGGGAAAGATTTTGAAGTATTACGCGAGACTACGACTTTTGCTGGGGAAAGAGTTGATTATGAGAATGATCTTTTACTTCCTCCGTATCCTGTCCATCCGCCTCTTTCGCTCGGTTTAGAGAATAATAATGGTTACCTTTCTCACTTACCTTCCAAGAAGAAGTCTGATGCAAATGGGTTCGGCTCAGGACATGTGAGGAACGATGAGGCAGAGGCGAAAAGTTCCAACGGAGGATCTGGAGGTTCGAGTCATGGGGTTATTCGCTTCTTAGGCTCTGTTGCAAAGATTGTGCTTCCAGTTATCGGTGTTATTTCCATATTGTCTGCATCAGGATATGGTCCAGAGATGAGGAAAAGAGGTGTGCCCTTGAAACTTCTGGGATTTCTCCCGCAGCGAGCAGTCAGAGGGAAGAAAACACCTAATCAATGTCCACCGGGGAAAGTTCTTGTGATAGAAGACGGAGAAGCACGGTGCCTTGTTAAGGAAAGAGTCGAAATACCCTTTGACTCTGTGGTTGCGAAACGCGATGTAACTTACGGATACGGTTGAATTTGAAAAAAAAACACCCTTCTCTGTAATCTTCATTGCCTGGATTCAGTGTGTAAAGTTTCAACCTTCTTTAATCTCTTAGATGTGAAAGCCTCATGGTGCTACATAACTCTCACAAGTTTTGTTCTTACTTCTGCTTCTCAGCAAATAATTTGGAAGAGGGAGAGATCAATTTGAGTAGTATTATAATCTCTGTTCTGCCAATTTGATCAATAGATTCAATGTATCCCAACTTACACCACTTGTGTGGTTGGCCAATACATAAATAAGTAAAATAATGAGATAAAGAGATCTAAAGACTTTTCTTTAGTGTTTTGACTAATAATTAGTCAAGCCTACCATTAGAAACTATGTTCCATTACAGTACACAGCACATAGTTTCATTCTTTTACCAGATAACTTTATCTTAAACTTTCTTATCAAGAACTGTCTCTTCGGTAACACAAAAGGGTCTTTATCAAAACCTATATATAGTGGACACTTTTCCTAATTGGAGTAAGATCTACAAAACTGAGAATTGTATACTCAAATCATTTAGAGGTTGTGAACTATTATGGAGAGTGAAGGAAAGATTGTGTTCACAGAAGAGCAAGAGGCTCTTGTAGTGAAGTCATGGAGTGTCATGAAGAAAAACTCAGCTGAATTGGGTCTCAAACTCTTCCTCAAGTAAGCCTTAATGATCCCATTGATCTCTCTCTATATTTGTATGCATTTTTTAAGTATAATCTGAGATATGAACTACTATTTGAAATATAGGATCTTTGAGATTGCACCAACAACGAAGAAGATGTTCTCGTTCTTGAGAGACTCACCAATTCCTGCTGAGCAAAACCCAAAGCTCAAGCCCCATGCGATGTCTGTTTTTGTCATGGTAACTAATCAATGATCAAATAATAACACATGATTTTGCTTAGACATCCAAATCAAAGATTCTTGATTTATGTCTTTGAACTGAAAATTTGAGTATTTGGGTTTATCAGTGTTGTGAATCAGCAACACAACTGAGGAAAACAGGGAAAGTTACAGTGAGGGAGACTACTTTAAAGAGACTTGGAGCCAACCATTCTAAATACGGTGTCGTTGACGAACACTTTGAGGTTAGTACTTAGTAGTCAAATTTTCATCTCTCAATATGTTTTATATCATACACATAATTCATAAATCGATTTTTTTTTAATTCAAAAATGATATATGGTTGCAGGTGGCTAAGTATGCATTGTTGGAGACAATAAAGGAAGCGGTGCCGGAGATGTGGTCACCGGAGATGAAGACCGCTTGGGGTCAGGCTTATGATCAACTTGTTGCTGCCATTAAAGCTGAAATGAATCCTTCTGACTAAAATCATATTATAGAGTTGTAATAAAATATGAATTATTAACGAATGTGTGGTTGACAAAAAAAATAAAATAAATAATAATATGAATTGTTGTCATGGTTGTTTGTTCAATTCCGTTTGATTTTGGTTTAATAATAGTAGTGTGCATTCTAAAACCTTAATTATCTTGAATACTAATTTGGGTCTTACAAATTGTATTAAGATTATGATATTTTGATACAAATTTTATGATATATACTTAATTTATGATATATCATAAAATTTCATAAAATAAGTTTGAAATTTGATACTTAAGTGTATATAAATAAGTGAAAATTTTCTTACCATTTTGCCATTTTGAAATATATACTTATCTAAGAAATTTCATCTACGGAAAGAAAATTTGAGTGTTCAAATCACATAATATAGACTTCTATACCCTCTTACATAATTAATTAGTTTTTCTTTTAATTAACATTACACGTTTTTTGGTTTATGGACAAGCAACTTGATAGGATATCAAACTTAAAAATGTATCAACTCTCACATTCTCCTAATTAAGAGTTTATAACACGATGGTTAAACACACAAACTGAAATACTTTGAAGGGGATCATCCTCGAGAAATAAGGGAGCCTACAACTCCCGCAATTAGGGTCGTTGGATCCCCGAGTATGGCGGAAATAACGAATTGCACGGCCATACCCGCGATCTCGCAGCATTTCTGAACTTTACCTTTGCGGCTGCTACGGTGATGATGCTCAAGTGTGTTCTTTAAGGCCAGGCTCTTATGTTCAATGCTTCTTCCATTCTGTCCTTTGTACAGCTCTCGCCAATTCTCCACCAACATCTCTCTCGCACACGCGACATGGAGATTGTACTTTTTGCAAGACGACCTGTATTTTTGTGACAAAAGGATATGTAATTGATTTTAAACCTGATTTTATGATTAACTGGCTCAAAAATTATGTTGCAATGCATTAATCAAGGAATTTGACTCTAAAATTTCTATTTTGGTAAAAGATTGTATAATTTTATACTAAGAACTAACATTATTTATTTAAAACTTCGGCAGTGACACATAATGCTAATTAGTCAGTGTATAAACTTGTAAAGTTCTAACTTAGAGCATCAGCAAAGGCATAACCGAAGGGATATATGTTAAGACGGTTTTATAATTAAAAAAAGCTAAGAGTTTGTGTTTAGAAATAAAGTTAATAGACTTGATTATTGGTAGAGGCGCCTACTTTTATGAGATCCTCTCCGTCAAAAATTCCTAACCAACAATATCCTCCCACGTGGCTCTCACACCCGGGTGTGGGATAACACTCGACTTACGTCTCTAAACTAACTATTCCCTTATTTTCTTATATTTTATTACTTACACCCAACGAGAAATTACCCCACTATGGGTGGTCTTAGAGTGCACGCTATGTAACATGCAGAGCCGTGCCTCAATGTAAATAAATGAAACATTGGTTTAGGGCATCTAAATTTTTAGAAAATTTTAGGGGCATATTTTGTTAGTTTCATTCATATGTACTCAAATCAAATAATAGGGCTATAGAAACATATGCTTAAACGTTGAAACTTTTTTGATAATTATGGTTTACACAATTAAAATTATGGTTTTTTAAATAGATGTATTATAGAAATATTAAATGATTTAGCCATTTTATCTATGAAATAAGATTGTTGAATTGGTTATCATATATCAGCTTGAATATACCACATAACATATTATTATATTAAATGACTTAGCCATTTCATCGATGAAGTATGATTATATTAGTTATAAACTTTGATTTTGAAAGTTTAGTTAATGATTTTGTTGAAAAGAAAGAAAAAAATGTTACTACAAATACTATTTGTTTAGAAATTTTAGTTTTTTATATATCTTTTGATATTAATGATGGTAATTATTGTAAAAAAAGATTACAAAAGGGAATATTTTATTCTTTATCGCTTATGTTGACTATCGATGCTGGCACGGCTCTGGTAACATGTCTACCAATTACCAAGCACAAGCATTTCTTTACAAAAGGATAAAGTTTGTGTTTGAATGCCATTGCTTTAATTTTTCCCTTTGCTCTAAGATATATTCTGTATAAAGACGAAATTAATGTTCACGAATCAATACATCAACGTAATCCAAAATTTTATCATATTGCTTTAAAATATTCTTTAGAGATGTTGATTTAGAATATATGCTAATGTTGACTAAAAACACCCAAAAAAAATCCACGAACTAAAAAATAAATAAATAAACAACTCACGCAATGCTCATTTTTTAGATTACCATCCTATCAATCTTATTTGATTTGTTTCGTATCTTAACCATTTTCCAACATATAAAATACTATATTTATAATATATAGCGAACTATGTTTTTTAAAATAAAACATGCTAGTCGAAACAAAAAATATTTTTCTTACATGCTTTTCATTAATTTAAATTTACTAGTTACCATTTTCTAGGATTATAATCATCGATTGTAAACCTAAACATTTTTCATTTTATGAAATATTTACATTCTTAGCAAAAAAAAAAAAAAATTTACTAGTTACCAAAGTAACTAATCATGATATTGCAGCTATTGGTATCATAACAATAAAAGAGCAATAATAGAATCAAGAAGAGAGACCTGTAACTCCAGCTACGGCCTTTTCTTCCACATCGATGACAAGACGAACTAACTTTACGATAAAGAAAGAGTTTGGTCTCTCCATCGTCCAAAACCGTAGGAAGCATAGCGCAACAAGGGTGAAGATCAAACCCACAAGCCTTACAATGGTACAAGAATCCCGATACATCCTTCTCGCATGCATTGCAGTACCGTCTCTCGTTCCCTGGTGGCCGCGCTAGAAACTGAAACGTACACTTTTTGTAGAACGGATGTGTTATGGAGGCTGAGGGTAGCGCACAGTGCGCATGGAGGTCAAAATCGCAGCTTCCATGATCATCACCAGAGCAGCGATAGCGAGAGCCTATGCCAACTTCATTGCATCCATCACACTTGAAGGGTGTCTCGGTGTAGTCGAATTTGAGGTTGTGTTTTGGGTGGCTGAAATGTGATATTTCTGCGTATTTCATAACTTTTTAATATGTTATGTTTTTTTGTTTTGTTTTGAGAATTGGTTTTTCTACAAGAGTTTGGTAGAAGCATAATTGGTGGGGGTTTTGTAGAAGCTTTAATCAAGCTAGTGACTTGGGCATCGAAAAAGAGAGATGGTATTTATCAAGTGGAATCTTTAAGTTGCTGCAAATGTAAGAAAGTCCATGAGGAGAGAATAAGAATGTAGAATATGAATTGGTATAAAACTTTTTGCCCATAATTGATGAAATTATAATTATTAATTGTAAATGTTTGATTTTTTTTTAACCAATTTACTTTTTGAAACCTTCATTTCTGTTGAAGTTAAAACTCAACTCTTTTGAAACAAAGAAAATATTTTCTCTGGTAGTTTTTTTTTGTGTTAAAAGATATTCAATTCTCTGGTAGTTAAGGGTCGGATATTTGTGGATTATGGTAATTATAGAAAACCCCTCATCTCTCATGTAAGAACTAAGAACTAAGAAGGTTTCACACTTTTATGCTCTTTTTTTTCTTTTCTTGGTACGTTCTTTTTTGGAGTTTATGGGTTTCACATTTACTTAATAGTTAATACTTATGTGAATCTTATTCTCCATTTCATTAGTTTTTGGGGGCTCGTTTTTTTAGCATTTCCTTTTCTTTTTCTTTTTTTTGTCATAAGGTTTTCATTATATTGGTTTTTGTTGGGTTTTGTATAGACACTGCAACATGGTCTAAGGCCCTACAAAGGTGATAACATGGAAAAGAAAAAGACAATAAGAAATTAAGGACCAGGAACTTCAAGTCCAGAGAGGGGGTTGGAGGCCCAAAATCAAAGAAAGCGCAGCACAAAATGAGTGCCGTTGGGTAGAGAAACGGCGGCTGACAGGAAGTACAGAGTCAACATCCAGGGCCGGTCCTAGAAATTTGGGGGCCAAAGTAACAAAATATAATTGTTTAGGGTTATTATAAACAGTAATAAAATTTGGGGGCCTTTTCTTAAAAATAATATTATTTGGAGGCCTATTTACAAATATTTTTTCTTACAAAATTTTTAAAAAAATTTGGGGGCCCCATTCATTTGTTTCATGCCGCTGCCCTCAGGGCCGGCCCTGTCCACATCCACCTGCTCCCGGCCGAGATATGGCAAATCCCTACCCAGAGTAATAACTCTCAGCCCTACGCTTCCCCACTCATACACAAACCAACTCAGCTATTGAAGCTTTTCAACAAAATCGGCCGCTCAAAGAGCTATTATATTGAGGGCCACAAGCATGTGCTTGCCCAACATGTTGTCAAGGCCAGCTCTGCCCAGATCTAAGATCTGAGCGACCGGACAACCCGACCACCACCATCCTCATTTTCCTGAAAACATTTTTAAAACCTTGAGTATCAATATCGTATAAGTGAAAAATCAATGATAAATTATTTTTATTTTTAAACAAAAACAAAAAATAATTTCATTAATCATACTGTTATACAAGTCAATATGAGGGCTCAACCCTAATATACTAATTCACTTAAAAGTTTGATATTTTGAATTTGAACTATGGACTTTGCTTTTGAAATAAGGGTTATTAATTCATTTCTGATGAATAAATCGGTAAGTACAAAGTTATATAAACTTGGAAAGGGATAAAACATAACTCAACTCTTAAAACATAACTCAACTCTTAACCTTAAAATGTCAATTTCAATACTAAGGTAGATACTCCGCCCTGACCCGGTACCCAAGCCCGACTCAATCCTTTCAATTGTTCACCTCACCACCATCCCTTCTACTCTGTCGGATCCCTCAAACCCAACACCATTAGATCCTCTTAACTTGCAGTGCACACATACACATAACATTTTAAACCAAATATGCTATATAATAAAGGAGAACAACCAAACAAATATAAAACCATATCCTTTCAAATCAGAATTTAAGAAAGTTGATAGCTTAAATTAGATATTTTTGAATATGAGATACATATATGGAGGATTTTCCGACTGATTAACGACTATTTCAGTTTGTCGCAAAAAAACGGTCGCAAACTTTTCCAGTCCCACTATAGTCGCTAATTTGCTACTCGTTTCCGACTGTAAATATATCGTCGCAGATTAACGACTAATCTGTGACATGTGAATGTCGTTGCAGATTTCCGACTAAAGAGCAACGAACGTACGTTAGCGACTATAGTAACCATGAATATGATCGTTTCCACTTTCATGTTCATGATACTCGTTATATGGTACGAAACCATGAAAAGCATCATTCACCATCCCAGCAAATACATTTTTTCCATCAAACCCTATTGGTTCATTAACAGTACTAGTATGTATATTCGGTATTATCAGCATAGTTACTAGTACCCTCCCCAAAAACATTATAATCTTCCCCATGCTCATATCATACATAGTAATTCGGTATAAATCCTCTACTAAGCAAATGACTTGATACCGTAACAGCTTTCACGGATTTCAAATTTTGACATACTACACAAGAACATAAAAACCGACATTTTTTGTCTTCAACATGGCTTGCATAACTGATGAACGCTTCCACACCCGCCAAATAGTCCGCCGCAATATGATTTGTGTATGGATCGATTCGGTTGTACATCCATTCTCGTGACGGATTATTCCACAACGTTTTTTTTTCTTCTCTTTTTTTTTCATTTCTCTTTTTTTCTTTTTTCCCTCTTTTTTTTCTTGTGTTTTTCTTTTTTTTTTTCTCTTCTTCTTTCTCTTAAGTTTTTTTTTTACTTAGAAATGGGAGGGATGGAAGAGTGGGAGGGAGAAATGAAATGAATGAGGGGTGGTATATATATGCTTAAGTTTGTGACTATTTTGCGACCGTTTTCATGTAGTCACAAAAGTTCAATACAGCTACCTCCTATGCATTTTCAACGTGTTTTCTAACAACAATTTCTAACTAATTTGCAACTAAATCGTAACTATAACATGTGGTTGTTAACTCGACGCTCTTTTAAGACTAAATTGCGACCATCCTTTCTGACTAAATACCGAGTCGCACATCAGTCGCACATCTGCGACTAAACCAAATTAGTCTTTCATCGGTCGCACAACCGTCGCTAATGACCAATTACAGACTATTAGTTTTAGTCGCTGAATAGCGACCGTTTGCCATCCGTGTTTTAATTAGTCGGTAAATAGCCGTACATTAGTCACGAAATATTTGCGACTAAAATTTTGGTCGCAAAATTTAGTTGCAAAACGCAGGTTTTCTGGCTTTAGGGATTGGTTTAGGGGATTGCGCACTTTGCCATTCCTTTGCCCGTACCAAAGCAATCAGTAAAGCTTCTTCTTCAGAGATCTTCCGTATGTTGAAGATAATTTGGTTTCGAGAGGTCCAGATCGTCCAAATTAGCCACAGAAACAGAGGGCCCTCAGGGACAGAGTTTGTTAGCTAGGGAGATCCCGTCAGGGACAGGGTTTATGCCATCAAGGTTCAGGCCATTCTTGAAGGGTGCAAGGGACCATATTTTCGTCCAAAATGGCAGTGAAAGAGAAGATGGCGAACGGATTCATCAGCCTCGCAATGGGAGCACTTTGCTGAGTCACTTATATGTCTGTGAAGAAGGTTGGTTCCTATAGGTAGTGCATTTTGCCCTGCCTTCCAGAGAAGAAGCTTTGTTTTTGGAGAGGTCTTGAGTGCCCAAATATTAGATCTCCAATTGAATTGCTCATAAGGGTCAGGTTGTGCATACATATCCTGATATGCAGTTATCTTAAGGGCCTCAAAATAGCCAGATTTTGCTGTGTAATCACCAGAGCTTATAGGAAGCCAAGCCCAAATATCAGGGGCACCATAAAGGCTTGGTGTAAGCAGGAGGATGTCTTTTTCATAGAGTGGTAAAATGGTTCTGATTAGTTCCTTGTTCCATTCTCTCGTCCCAGGAATGATGAGGTCAGAGACCAACAAGTGTTGAGAAGTGCCAGAAGTGCCTTATTGAAGGTATGTATATCTCTGAACCCCAAACCACCTATCTTAAAAGATTTCATCATTCTTTACCAAGATATCCAACTCATGTTTTTCTTTTCAGGATTTGCATCTCACCAGAATCTAGTGAGAGCAGATTGAATGCGTTTGCAAAGTGAAACCGGCAGATGGAAACAAGACATAGTGTAGGTGGGCATGAAGGCAAGGACTGATTTGAGCATTGTAAGTTTGCTAGCCGAGGACAAAAACCTTGAAGACCAGCTTAATGCTTTGTGTTTGATACGGTCAACAATGGAAGTGAACAAGTCTTTTTTCTTCCTACCAAAGAGTTTAGGGAGACCTAGGTATTTTCCTTGTCCTCCTTCCTTTTAGATTTCCAGGTCTCTTTTGGCTCTTTCTCTGACATATTGTCATAGTAAGCATCATCACCAATAAGTCTCTGATTGGATATACTGTCATAGTAAGCATCATCACCAATAAGCCTCTGAAAGAGACAATGATGTGCATCGCTTTCGATGTTAAGCTCACTGGTCATGCGTCTAAGATTAATCAAGTTACCGAGTGAAGCTATATATCTGTTTCAAGTTTTTCTCGTTATTCTGGTGTAATAATCCTAGAAATTGTATCCTTTCTACATTATGTGCTATCAGAAAAATAAATAATTAGGGGTTCATAGACACCCTTAAGCGATTTCGATTCTATATGTTTCCATTTGGGTTGATCTCTCTCAACTGTTGCTAAAACATTTAATCTTAAAAGACGTTATTGATTTTCCGGAAACTAATGCTATATATATATATATATATATATATATATTAAACCATTTTCGTTTAATTTTAAGAAAGGTTTGTATCTTGTGTGGATAGATATAGTTCTGAGGACATTTTGGTGGTAGGATCGATATTCCAAATCTTGCATCACGTACCATCTCCATTGGTGTACGGGCAAGATACTTAATCTGAGGCATACAAGACAATAATAGTACTAGATACACATAACATAGCAATTGTATAACGTAACTTTCCCTTAGTTTCACTAAATTCAGTTTCATTGCCTAAAGAAGGAGATATTGTATCTCCCACAGTATGACCAAAGCCGAACATCAGTTCGGTACCTTGTGATACAGCCTTACAATTAACGAAGCTGATCAATACGAAGTAATTCTATTCAAATACCAAGTATTCGCGTGATCTTCTATTATTCGCATGATCCCACGAATAGTGGCGGACCCAGAAATAATTTTTACCTGAGTCAAAAAGAAAAAAATTAAGCAAATGAGTCATGTTGGGGACTCGAACAGAAGACATGGGGGTGTTATTGAGCAAGGGATTGCCGACTTTGTTACTGATTCTTTGAGGATTATAGTGCAAAACGACATATATATTTATTTTATATGGGTCAAGTGACACCCCTATCATGTGAATGGGTCCGCCCAGGGCCGGTCCTTGGATTTTTGTGGGCTAAAGTGGGAAAACCTAGTTATAAAACGAAAAGGAAAAAATGTAAAAGAAAGAAAAAAAAAGCGGGAAAAAAAAATGTAAAAAAAGGAAACAAAAAGCGGGAAAAAAAATGTAAAAGAAGAGAGTCAAACTCAGGACATGGGTTTAATTTATGGAATACATAACCACCTAAGTAAGTGTTTTAATAATATGACCCTAAAAATTATCTTATATTGTGTGGCATAAAGCAGATGTTTTGGCTGCTTTATGGGTGGACCGAACCAGTCCGCCACAGGGCACGATGAAATTTTCCAGCAACAGTATTTTTCATGGTACTATTTTTTCGTAAAGCATAAACAGCATATTGTATATTTTTAATAAATTATTAAAAATGACGTGGTGTTTGATACATCAGCAAAACAATTTCAAGTGTTTTCACAAATAAATATTATTTGTATCATTTATTTTATATTTTTGTATTAGTTATAATTGATGCAAAAATATTTTATATCATTTAAAAAAGCGACTCGGAAGTTGGTGATGCAAATATTTTGTATCAATTCTTGTAAAATCGATGTTAATATATATCAATTACAAAAATTGATGTTAAAATTTGCATCAACTAAAATGAATGATGTTAATATTTGTAACGGTTAAAATAATGGGAGACTCACAAAAATGCCCCTTTTTCAATATCCCTTTTCAAAAATACCCCTTTTTAAAAACCTTATAAAAAATGCTCTTAAAAATATAAGATTTACCCAAATATGTATGTAATATTATTAAAACATACACAAACTACATTTCTATGTATCTAAAATCTTATAAATACTTTATAAATACCTTATAAATGCATTTTAAATACCTTTAAAAACCTTTAAAATATCTTGTAAAACCTTTGAAAAACCTTTAAAAACCTTAAAAATCCTTTAAAATAACTTGTAAAACCTTTAAAAACACCTTATAAAACCTTATAAATACTTGGATCGAGTCTTCAAGTAGTAGTTACAATCCATAAGTACCTTATAAACCTAATAAAACTTTATAAAAATTTCAGATTTAAAAAGGGGCATTTTTGAAAATGGACATCTAAAAAGGGCATTTTTGAAAAGGGGCACACCAAAAGGGGTATTTTTAACAATTTCTCTAAAATAATTGATGCCAATATTTATATCATTTGTAAACAATTGATGTTAAATTAGTATCAATTTTCATAATTGATTCAAATAATTTTTTCATTTGAAATAATTAATTTTACAATAATTTCGTTTCAACAATAATTTTTAATATTTTAATTATAATTAAATTTCCAAAAAATATGTAAAATTAAATGTAAATTAGAAATCATTATATCATTTTATTATAATTATAATAATCAACCAATGGTAAAAATTACAAACTAAAACATATAACTTCAAAAACCTAAAGCAAATGTATGATTACAACACATAATTGGAAGTGTAAACACAAATAACAACTAGATAATGCTTAGCCGTAGGCCTTATGTCATGGAGGTGGTGGTTTTGTTTGTTTGATAGGCTTCTATAGTCTATAGAGGACTGTAGACGTTTTGTTCTTCGTAGAAAACTCTTGAATTGAATATCTTATGTTTTGTTCGTCCATGATTTAAATTCTGCAAGAAAAATGATAAATAATTTAAATTTTATAAAACCAATGTGTACAATATATGTAGAATTTAGGACTCTATAGGATAAATCAATGAAAAAGGATATTAGTAATTGAGAAGTGACAAAAATACAGAGAAACAAACATGAGATTTGAAAATGGAAAGAGTGAGAAAGAGAAAAACACATATATATTAAAAAAAAGCCATGAATTTATCTAGTCAGGGAGATTGAGAAGTGTTTTAACATCATCAGTTAATGGTAAACCTTATTGTTCATCAATGGTGGATTTTGAGTTTAGAAAGAATGAGTGAGAGCGAGAGAGAAAACGAGAACAAGGTATTTAGTTGATCTTTAGGAAAAAAGAGATTATTTTTTATTTGATTTTAAATTAGAGTAAACAGTTGTTAAAAGAGGGTGTTATAGACCGTGATTAGAGGGAGAGATTTTAGGGATTTTATTTACTATATCAATAACAATATATCTGCCGTTATATTACCATTTTGATTTTTTTTTTCCATCAATGTCTTTTACTATTTGTATCAATTATTGATTTAAATTAAAATCACTAACATTTTTATTATCAGTAATTAAAGTTTTAACTAACATGTTAATATTTGGACTACGGAAAAAAAAACTAACATGTAAATATTTTAATTGATGTAAACTGGCTTTATTAGTGTCAAATGTTTTAACCGATACAAGTTAGTATCAAATTTAACCCAACATATGTTAAATGAGTAAATAATTATATCATTTGAGAAACTCAAGCTAACTCACATAATTAGCATCATTTCTTATTGATGTAAAATTCCTATCATTTTTTAAATGATTTTAACAAAAATTAGTGGATACATCGATTACTTAATTGATGTCAATTCATATATTTTTGTTAATTCTTTACAAGTGATGTAAACCAATATAAACTTGTATCCATTTTATTGACTCGATGTAAAACAAATCAAAAATGATATCAGTTATTATAATTGATGTTAAACCACCAAATTTGTATCACTTATTAACAAGTAATTTAAAATAATATCATTTAATTTTGTGATACTATTTAAGTGATGCAATACACACTTTTTTTTGTAGTGTATAAAGACAGTTTGTAAATTATCTTGTTTATGTTAATAAATTTGAAAAATGCTCTTTGTTATTTTATACTTGCTTATATAGGAAAATAAAAATTTCTTGTTTTATATTTACTTTCTTAGGATTTTTTTTTTTTTTTTTAACCATCAACTATAGATGATTTTCCTAAAAACAATTAATGGACCCCTCTAAATAAACCACATGGTGGAAGTTAATTAATGCAACTGTTTTTTTTAAGTGGATTTTTCTTTCCCACTTCAAGACAGATCTGTAAGTAACTGAAGCTATTATTTCTCCAAGATAAATATGTTATCTCTATGTCTTGCATGATCAATGACACGAAGTGGATATAGACCCAACTCTCGTTTGAACGTTCCAGATATTATTTCGATAACATATGTGTTTGTTTATTATAAACTAGTAGTCTAGTACTCTACACTTTAGGATCTCGTACGCATGTCCTTGATTAGTGCCACTATTTGTAACTGGTCATGTGATTATGCCATAAATGTCAGTACTGTGGAGATTTCTCCAGACCCGATATAGTAAGCGTCTAGCGGTATTGCGCTAATGTAAACATTACGAAAACTTATTTCTGGGTTCTTTTCTTGCTTGTCGGTATGCTTTTATACAAGTGAATTCCTTTTAGCTTTTTCATTTTCTAAGATGTTTTCTTAATAAAAATGATGATATGAACATGCAAAGATCGATGGAGTAACTGTAAATATCAATCTTGCGATGATGAAGACTCCGGTCGCTAAAAAATATAGCAACATGCCGGGTCAAGACTAGATCAGACTTGCAAACACTTATATAACATAATAGTTGTATGAACTTAATTTTCCACTAGTCTCACTAAAGTAGTAAGTACTAATCCTTGTATGAGGAAGGAGATATTGTATCTCCGAAATATAACCAAAGCCCAAACAACATGTCAATATTCTGCGAATTCATCAGTATTTAGAGCATCTTTAGAGCATACACATTGGTGCAAGAGTGTAACTAATATTAAAACGAAAAATATTGAAAAAGTTGGAGAAGATATGCAAGTGGGATGTAGGATAACACCCGAGTGTTGGCATTATAAAAAAGAAAAAAAATTTCTTCTCTCTATCTCTCTCTATCTCTTTTTCTCTCTCTTTTTTTTTTTCTGACGCTTCCACTACAGTTTAATAATTAAAAAATGTTTAACAAGTAATCTCATGAGTGTAGCGCTGTGTATGCTCTTATCGTTTAACAACCGATCCAGAGTCTCTTCAGAATTTAATAATAATACTTTCATTTAATTTATTTAAAATATTGTAACAAATGAAGAGTTGACACATTGTTTGGGCTTTGGTTTAGGGTTATCAGACTTGCAAACACTTAACATAACAGTTGTATGAACTTAATTTCCCACTAGTCTCATTAAGTAGTAAATACTAATCCTTGAAACAAATGAAGAGTTGACACGTAGAACTGTCAAATGGACGCGGTCTAGACCCATTTTGGCCATGTCCAACATTGTCCATTAAATTATGTTTTTAATTTCTTTCTAAAATTTGGCTATTTAGTAATATTACCCGAAATAACTAAATATAATCAACATATTAAAAACCTTAGAGACACTCATATGTTTGTTTTGGATATTCGAAATAGTGTATTTTTTTTTGTCATAAAAAATAGTGTAATTTGTGAATAAGAATTTGTATGTACCATAGACAAAAGAATTTTTAGTCATCTAACTACATACAGATCTTAGATTGGATGATTGAATTGAATTGTATCTTCTAACGATTTTTTGATCCATTATCCAATTTATGATTATCAGTTTGTATTTGAATTATCTTGTTATTTCTAAGATTTTCAAACATCAATTACAGATATCCAACATAATTAGAATTTCCAAACGATCTATTAATGGTAGGAGATCCTAGATGTAATTGTTTAAATCGTATATGATAATCTAATTCAAAAATACTAGTTAAATTCATATATATAGTTGTAAAAACGAATCAAAGTTTTGTATATAAACGAGCTGAAACAACTAAGTTTGTGGAAAAATTAACCGTTTTACCGGATTTTTAACCAATTTTTTTCCCCGAACAAGAGAGCATAAAACTGTGAGAGTTCACAACTCAAAAGTAAAAAACCTTATAGAATGTCAACCTCAATACTAAGACGGATTCTCCACCCGACCCGGAAACCCAAACCCGATTCAATCCTCTCAAACTCTCTCCTCACCACCGTCTCTTCTCCGCCGTCTCCACCATCAGATCCTCTAATTTCCGACGCCGTCTCAATCCTAACACACCACCGCTCAAAATCCCGATGGTCCACTCTCCGATCACTCCACCCTTCAGGATTCACACCTTCTCAATTCTCCGAAATCACTCTCTGCCTCCGCAACAATCCTCATCTCTCTCTCCGTTTCTTCCTCTTCACTCGCCGTTACTCTCTCTGCTCACACGACACACACTCCTGCTCAACTCTCATCCACATCCTCTCTCGATCTCGTCTCAAAAGCCACGCTAGTGACGTCATACGTCTCGCTCTCCGTCTCGCCGAAGACGAAGACAGAGTCTTGAAAGTGTTTCGTTCGTTGCTTAAGAGTTATAATCGATGTGGTTCTGCTCCGTTTGTGTTCGATTTGTTGATAAAATCTTGTCTTGATTCAAAAGAGATTGATGGAGCTGTGATGGTGATGAGGAAATTGAGGTCTAGAGGAATCAATCCTCAGATTAGTACTTGTAATGCTTTGGTTTCAGAGGTTTCAAAACGTAGAGGTGGTTCAAATGGTTATAAGATGTATAGAGAAGTTTTTGGTTTAGATGATGTTAGAGTAGATGATGCTAAGAAGATGATAGGTAAGATTAAGCCGAATGCGAACACGTTTAATTCGATGATGGTGAGTTTTTATAGAGAAGGTGAGACTGAGATGGTGGAGATGATTTGGAGAGAAATGGAGGAGGAAGTTGGATGTTCTCCGAATGGTTATAGTTATAGTGTTTTGATGGAGGCGTATTGTGCGCGAGGTTTGGTGAGTGAAGCTGAGAAGATTTGGGATGAGATGAAGGTGAAAGGAGTGGTTTGTGATGTTGTGGCTTATAATACTATGATTGGTGGGCTTTGTAGTAACTTAGAGGTTGCGAAAGCGAAGGAGCTTTTTCGAGAAATGGGATTGAAGGGGATAGAGTGTACTTCTTTGACTTATGAGCATCTTGTTAACGGGTATTGTAAAGTGGGTGATGTTGATTCGGCTTTGGTTGTTTATAGGGAGATGAAAAGGAAGGGTTTTGAGGCAGAGGGTTTAACCATTGATGCATTAGTGGAAGGACTTTGTGATGATAGGAATGGACAGAGAGTTATTGAAGCTGCGGATATCGTGAAGGATGCGGTGAGAGAATCCGAGTTTTATCCTAGTCGGAAGTGTTATGAGTTGTTGATAAAGAGATTGTGCGAAGAAGGGAAGATGGATAGAGCATTGAACATTCAGGCTGAGATGGTTGGGAAAGGACTTAAACCGAGTCAAGAGACATACAGAGCATTTATCGACGGGTATGGAACAGCAGGCAATGAGGAAAGATCAGCATTGCTGGCTATAGAAATGGCTGAATCACTCAAGCTAAGAGCAGAAGAAGAAAGCTAGAGGTTGCTGAAGCTCAAATGACAAAATCACATAGAAACCAATTGGTGACACAATGTGTATGAGTTTTGTGGTAGTACGAGAAAGCTGTAAGAGATAGGAACATCGTTAGAAACACTATGAGATGGCGATACTACATCTTTGTACCATCTCACTGAATGGTTACATAGGAAGTGGTAGACATTGTAAGACGATACAACATTACCCATTAAAGCTACAATGTTGAAAGGGGAAATTCAATCCACACTAACACCTCATGACCATATCTTATTTTGCTGAAGCAATTCTTATTCAAGTCACATTCATTGATAGTTACGAGAGACAGAATCATACAAAGCAATCACTCTTACATGGAGAAAAAAAAACAAATGGAAAAAGTAACTGAAGAGTCCTGAAGTGATGCCTTAAAAGATAAGACCCCAGACGGGGAAGACGACGAGACAGATGATCCCGATGGTGTTGGAGATACCATTGGCTTTAGTGAAAGCATTTCTGAATCCACCTGAAGCTCTAATGTGTTCTTGAAGTAAGTAACATCCAATCCCTAAGCATATCGCTAAACCAACCCAACTGTCTCTGAATGTGCCGGCGATTAAATTCGGAGCCACCACAGCGAGCAGAACCAAAGCCACTGGTAATTCCAAGTACTCTAATAACACGAAAGACAGAGATAAGCCAAATCAGAATCAAACTCTTGTTATTATTTGTAATGGAGAGTGAAGAAAACAAGTAGACAAACCTCTGGCGTGTTTAGGAAAGAAGAGTTGTACAACAACAGCTACGAAAGCAATCCATTTACCAATTTCTCCTCTGTTAAAATATTCAGACACAAGTTAGGGTTTAGGAACATGATGATAAAGTAGAGAAAGAGTCTCTCTGGTTTTGTCGGGTTTTATACCTGAAGATACCAAAGATCAAGGAAGGAAGACTGAAGAAGATGTAAGGAATGAGAAGTGAAGTAAGCATATTCGTCTTCCAATTGGTTCGATCCAACACCAACAAGTATCTACATTTATTACATCAAAACCTCATCAAGATCAACACAAGACACTTAAGTAATAGAGAAAGAGGAAGAGACAGAGAAAGAATGAGAGATGTTACATGGCGGCGATTGAAGCAATCCATTCGAGGATAGAAGTACCAAAGCCTAAACCAGTGAGCGTTAAAGCGTGGCTAGCTAGGTTCTTGGCAGCGATAGTGAGCTCGTTGAGATCGGATCCGATCATGTTCTTAAGGGTTCCAGGGTCATTCCTCAACGACTTCAAAGTCATCTTTTTGATCACTGAGGAAGAAGAAAGAACTTTGAATTATTGATGTGGAAGAGAAGAGAGCAAAGAGTAGATAGATGGTGATGAATGTGTTGGAAGACTTGATTATAAAGATATTAGAAGTGACTCGATCGATGCATTTACGCCACGTGGCAGTTATTAAAATATTTTTATTTGTAACGAAGTAGATATTTTATTTGATAACATTTTTATAGTATAGTTTACTAAAGCTAATCTGATTTCTGATGTAGACGTTAGACACATGTCGACACCATCTTCTAACACATGAACGTTGTAGTGAGTTTGCTTTAACAAATGTAATTGGTGGACGTAAGAAACAATGGGACGAGCCAGCTGTATTTTTAAAATAAAGTATATTTATATGAAATGATTAGTAAAATATATTATGGTGGAATCTCCTAATATTTAGATGGGAAAAATCAACATCTAAAACATAAGGTATGTCGGTATATTTATTATAAAGTCAAGAGATTGTCAATCCAACTAAATTATAAGAATATGTTTCAACAAGATTTATTATATGTGGCCAATAATGAGACAGAAAATAAAAAGCAATAAGTTGTATGGATTCGTTGAAGTTTAATTTTATAAATATATCATATGATAAATACTTAATTATAAAGAGATATTAGTTCGATAATCAAATGTGTGAGTATAAATAAAAACCAACAAAAAAAAATGTGTAAGTAAATTGTTGAGCTAAAAATCATATAGTTCATAGTGGACTTTAGAGATGGATCAAAATCCAATCAGTTAATAGTTACATTAATATCGAATAAAAAACAGAGTGGCAGAAGACAGAAGCTATGGTTTGTTTTTTGTTTTATATTTATTTATTTTAGTATATGATTATTTGATGTCGGCAGGGGATTTTTCTTGAGTAGGACCAGCATTTGTCCATTTCTGTTTGTAACAAGCTCCAAAATATTTTTTTTTTTCTTGTGAAATATTTCTTGTGCCATTAAAAGGTTTTGTTTTGTTTCCGAGGTAAATTTGGTTCTCTAAAAATAACTTTGACATAACTTTTTTTAGTCTTAAGCAAAGAAAGGTTTAAGATAATCTTGTAGCTCACACTAATCACTCTGCAAAAATTTATCAGCCTAGTTAGTTATGTGTTATGTGTTATGTTATTCCTTTCGGTTTCTCCATTTTAGGGATATGAGACAAATATTTGTCTCATTTAACTTTCCCATCAAATGTTTCTGATCTGAAAAAGTTTCTGATTAAGGTCACTCGGTCGTCCTTAAGTGAATGTAAAAAATCATTGGTAAAAAAGTGTCGTCATTATGTTAGAGCTTTGGAAATTTTTCAGATGTTTAACAAACAAAGCCCTGTCAACCTTCGCTTCAGCGACATTTTCAGTTAAAACTCTATTTATTGCATATGTAATTAGCAATAGCTTTCATATCTTTATTAGCGTTATTGTCATCAAATTTGATATGATCTCATGCAAACAGTTGATTATAAGGAGTAGGCATGCATCCACATTTCTTAAAATATGCTTTTTTTTTTTACCATTATCTTTGTATCATGCTTTGTCTCCAAAATTGTAACTCTCGTTGTGGTAATGAAGTACGGCTTAGCTAGTTGTTACTCGGTTAGATGACCAAATTCTGATGCATGTAATTCTTTGGTTCTTTCTATGCTTAATTTTTGGAACTTAACTATCAATACTTGAATCTAATCATACATATTGTAATTAAGTAAAGAATACTGATTGTCCTAACATTGTCCTTTTTTGGGTAAATATGTCTCAATGACATCCTTGGTTAGAATTATTGTATATTCATCTCGTATGTAATTCAGGCCCGGTTATAGGCAAGTGGAAGTGGTGCTTTTGCTTACAAAATTTTAGCCAAATTTTTGTCATATTTTAGGGCCCATTTTTAAAAAATTACAAGAATTTAGAGTCTTTTATATAATAGATTAGGACTATTTTAGAAAATGCACAGGGTCCATCATATTAACGAGCCGGGCCTATGTATGTAATGGCTGGTTGAAGATCTTGAATGGTCGCTAAAAGGATCGATCCCATATTCGATTCGGAAAAAAAAATTCTTGAAAAGAGCTAGTAGCAATATCTTCCCCCCACCCACATGTAGTTTAATCAAAGGTTAATTCTATATACTTGATTCAGTATATATTATTGAAAACTGTGGTAGAGAACTAAATTACAGTTTGACATAGAATTTGGATAACATCATTTAAAACATATCAGGAAATTAAATAAATTAACTCACTTTTAAACACGAGTAAAATGAGTATTACACATTTTTCTCTCTTTTTGGTTAACAAGAAAATTAGGAACCTTAGGCGCAAAATCTCTTTCGGTCGGGGAAAATATTTGTTGAAGTGTCGTCTCTCAATGAAAAAATCGAATTCAAATAGTCTCGTCTAGTCTAAAATAGTCTAATACATTGATTCAAATTTGGTTCGGATTTTTTTGGGATAGAACAACTTTCACAACATTTAGGAGGGAGGCACTATGGTTTTGAATTTGTTTGACAATATACAGAATTTTGGCTGACAATTAATTTTATGTAATAACGGTTCGTCGTTGGTTTTCTACGGATTTATTGTTTCCGTCCGCACTATTGCGGACTACAAGTCTACAATATATGATATGGTAAACAAAAAACGGTTCAATCCATCAATAAACGGTATTTTTCGGAAAATCCTATTATTGTTGCTAATTACAAAGTGAATAGAAAGTTCCATCTTCAAATGATTCCCGGCCTAATAATAATTGAACACTATTGATTGAACTTTGAAGAAATAAAATATTGTTCTCATCACATACGTTACTTTCATAGATTCACAAAAAAAAGTTAAAAACATGTTCTGCACAAACAGCAACAAAATCTATATATAGATATACATGTACTTCTAGATATATATACACATCACCAAATACGGAGATCGATCTAGAAGTAGTTGGGTATTGAAATATCACCAAGGAACAAAACGGTCCATGAGAAGACAAACAGTGAGCTCAGACATAGTTGCAGCTTCATGATCTTTCTCTCTTGTCTTTTGTTTAAGTCCTCTTTCTTCTATCTGATCCTTGTTGTTGTTGTTGTTTGGATACAACAGAGGATGTCTTGTTCCTTTGCATCAATGGGTTTCTAGTGTTTATCTTCTCACTCATCTTTTTCATCTCTCCCACCCAAACCTCCATAGCTTTTGCCATTCTTCTTCTTGTTGATCTTAATATCTAATTATGAGCGAGATTTGGTTCTCATGTTTTGACAGTTAAGGCTTTTTAGGACGAAAATGCCCCTAACGAGTGAACCAAACGGCACAGTTTCTTTGCGGTTTAGTTACTTTTGATTGGTTTTACGGTTTGGTTTTGAAAAAAAAAAAAAAAAAAACTGTCGAAGAAAACGAAGAAGAAGAATGAGAGAGACGGAGAGATTCGAGAGAGAAGTAGAAATCAGTTCGAAATATGCTAGATGTATAATATTTAGATGTATTAAGCATTCAAAACGTAAATCTAAAAAAATTAAAATTTCTGAGATAACTGTTAACAAGCGACTGCAAAATTAGGGTTACAGAGGTTGAAGACGATTGAAAAATTACAATTATACCCTTCATTAAATTTCTTATGTGTACGTATTTATAATTTACAGTGTACGTACATGTGGACATGTAAATATGTTAGATTATGTTTTATTGTAAAAGCGGCATACACAATTATTTATTGAGTTTGTACATTAGAAATCTTTAGTTATTTCATTTAGATGGGATATTTTTGGGGTTTTTCCCATAAAATCTATGCATATATAATAATTAACTAAAAATATATGGTCAATGTATAGTTGTTCCTTGTACTTTAAAAATGTTATGTACGTACATGTATAATAATGTACGTATATCTTTGTTGATGAGTTAAAATTATTGAAATATATTTATTGATATAATAATAAACTAATATTCTACGATAGTCCTACTGGAGATGAAGACATTGTTATTTGCAAAAAAAATAAGTGTTTCTAAACATACTCACAACTTACAATGTCTCTCATGTCATACTAATTTATACTTCTGTTTCATCAAGTCGGACATTGACTAAATCATCGAATTCTTCCAAAAATGATGTCTTCCCTTTTGGTTATGACTCACAAATGGTTGAATGTCATAATTCTCTCCAAAATTATCGATGATTTTTCAATCTTGTACACATTCATTAGTATATGTACACGATTCTTTTAATTAACTGAATTTTCATATTAGCTCCACGGTAAGTAGAGTGTCACCAACATCTCTGACATGTCATATCCCATATTTCTCAACAAAAATTCAGTCCATCTATTGTAATGTAATCTTTGCTACTACCTTTACTATCGTTTTTAATCGTCATCTTCAACGCCCTCTTCGTCATCCCCAATCTCTTTCTGTTCATCCTCTTTATCGTCCTCGACTTCTTCTTCCTCATCTACTTCCTCATTGTTTTCATCTACATTTGGTACCTCAAATATGGTTTTTGTTGTGTTTTCATCTCTAACCCAAGGTTAGTTTCATCAACAAGGTCCCACATCATGTACATAATATTCACACCTTTGCTTATCGGATTGGACAAAATGACACAAAAATGTTTACACTTAGATCCCTACTATGAATAAAAAACAAATGTTCGCATTGGTGTTGTTTAGATGGGAACCTATCAACACAAGAGGATCAAGTACTTGGTATATTACAATAAAATTATATGTGGTTCTGTTGAAGAGAATTATGGTCTTTTTAGGAATTTTTGTAATGTTTGGTATCTACGATGGTGCATACGGCGAGTTAGCCAAATGTTATGTATTTAGTACGATATATATGATATTTTTTTATTTTGATGTTGTTATTTCTATTTAATTGTTATTTTGAAATTTTTTAGTAAGCGTTATGTTATACGATATTATTTGTTGAGAATAGATAAGATTTTAAACTAAACCCGTAGACGTACACGATAATATTGAGATACACGTCCACGTGTACGACCTCTCCAAACAGTTACATCCTAAAAATTCCTAAATCACATAAGTCTTATACTATGTACGTACACAAAAATATTTATTGGAGCGTACATGGTACAACATTAATTTAATTTTTTGACATCAAAATTAAGTTATTATGTCAGTTATTTGTATGACTGTATTTTTTTCATGTGTTGTTCATACATGATTTGAATGTTTTGTTTTTATGGTCAAAAAATATTTGAAACGTAAATATACAAATTATTTAGATATTTACGTACATATATACACTCCCACACACGGTCACTTTCAGAATCGTCACCATCAGTCCAAGGGACATTATTCCAGAGTGCCTTGACGGTTATAATGAAAGAGACAAACAAGTTGACACTAGGATCCCCACCACGAATCAAAAAGAACGTATCCAGGCTCATTTGATTGTCAATGTAGACAGGAGGGCGTTTACTTTCTATCATCACTGACATCTTTCCCGGCATCCAGTAACTAATTATGGGATTGCATTCGGTGGACTTCAAACTAAAAACCTCGCATAATGTACGTACAAATTCCGAGTACGTCATGTTTTCCTTAACACGTACACAGCGACCAAACATGCCTTCCTCTGGTTCAAATTTTCATTCTTCTTCTTTGCATCTCCACTCACAAACCGTAGTAAATACGGGAATATCCATTACCCACCTGCAACATAAATTCAGCAGAACCCCATTAAATGCAACTGAAAACATGATTATATCTACAAAAAACAAAAAAAATTTCCAACTACACACTTATAAACATATATATATATATATATATCTTCATTTAGCATTTTCAACAAACAAAATTGAAAATAAAAATTTCTGGGTTTTTATATAAAAAACAATGTTGATTTCGAACACAATCAAGATCCTACTATGTTATAACAAAAAACTTCTTAACCAACTTCATTACTTACACGATCAATGCTTGTCTTGGCTCCAAACTTTGTAAATCAACAAGATCAAAACTTCTCCAGCATCACATTCGTTCAGACTAATTTGTTTGTTTGATGGTTCATGCTTATCTCTTACAGTTAGTCACACGTATAAACTAATATTACAACAAGTAATGATGAGTTTTGCATTAATTGTGACAAGAGTCTTGTCTAAACTTTTTAGGCATTAAATACTGATGTCACTTTGTTTTTTAATGTTATTATTTCCCCTTTTCACTGTACAGCCGCACAAAACATTAAAAAAATGAAATTATCTTAGCCTAACCGGAACAGTGTACCTAACTGAACCGCTTAATTGAACCGTACACGGAACAGTACGTCGTTACGCTGGCAGGGGTAAAATGGTCAGATTTTGGCTAAATTGTGAAAACATGAGAACCAATTCTCACTTTGCCAAACCATGAAAATAAAAGATGGTCTTATGCCCTGGCCTGCAATTTACCCAATTAAATCATCAAAGTCAAAAAATATCTCTTTCGCTATCTTGAATTTTCCACGTTTTCAAATGATTTCTTGTATAAATAAATTTATTGTTGAGTCATAGCAAAAACCGACCTTAGCTCAGTTGGTAGAGCGGAAGACTGTAGTTGTTTACAACAGATAATCTTTAGGTCGCTGGTTCGATTCCGGCAGGTCGGATTTTATTTTCCCCATTTTATTTTCCCCATTTTTGACGAATTCATATCTTTGTGATATATGTTATAGTGACGTGTCGTTGATATCTATTGCTTTATTCGTTCCAATTGGATAAGGTCTGGCCCAAGCAAATCTTAATAATGTCTTTATCTTATTTTTATTTTCGAACCCCACTTCGCAATAGTTAGGTGAATCCGAATCAAAATTCAAAGTTCTTCATCTCCAAATAATTGTAATCCGAGCTGGATTGATAGAATTTTCAACTCTTATTATCCATTTCTTCTTGATTAATCCATTTGTTACCTAGTTATTGTTTTATTGAACAGTTGTCGAATAATGTAATATGAGTGTTGGGGCTTAATGATAATTGATGGTGTTAAACTTATTATGAAAACATAAAAATAGAGATGTTGTTTAATCCCAATTGTTGAAAGAGTCTGCTGCTTTCGTAAAGCAGTTAAACCTAAATTATCAATTGTTGGGGTTCAACGTCGCGCCACTGCATCGGAAAGCTTAGGAGCAATGGTAGATAATCTGAGCTCCATCCAAGACGCCCCGAAAAGCTTAAAGCGCATCCCTTATCATCACCATGTTCTGCTGATTATTGCAATAAAACCGGCGTTTGGGGCGCACTGAAAGTGATGGTAAGATGATGATGATGAGTCGGTAAATTCAAAATTCTCGATTAAGAATAGCTACGGAATTGGATTCGTCTCTTGAGTTTCCAAAGATCATACCTCGATAAGACAGCCAGCCACAATGTTGAATCTAGAACTCCTTTTGTAGACATGCCAGTTTCAAACTTTTGAGCCCGCTTTCTAACACCAATGACTGGTTGAGTACAACAACTTCACGAGATACCAAATGTGTCTGCAATTACCAGATGTGGCGGCCTCCCTCTGAGTCTTGAAGCGCCCTGTTGGTTAAGCTTCTGTGTGATTTCCAATCATTTGTCTAAATCCATGGAGTCCAACCTTCATACATGTTGCAGAGGTTATCCACGCTTGTGGCCTGCTTGATTAGATAATCCACCTGCTCTGGAATGCTAACCTCCCTATACAAAATGGTTACAAGACTTGTTGATGTGACTTTAACATTTCTTCATTTAAGAGTTTATTGGGAAGTTAATTATCAACACGTACCTGTTGTCAGCAATGCCTCGACCATCTATTTTCATCTCCATGCACTTGAGAACTGACAGTGCATAAGCGTTTTTACCTGCATGTAGCATTACAAGAAGCCACCTTAGATTATCAAGATACGAAACTAGGCATTAGCAAGGAACCATGTATGCATAGGGATCATTGCAAGTTTGTGGGGGTGTGGTACTCAGAGGCTTGGAAAATAAGTACCGCGACTACTATAGACTAATAAGTTACATGAACTTTCTAGCACTATAGTTGCTGTAACTGTGAGATTACTTTTTGAGCCAATAGGAAAAATGGGAAGTGCAGTGTGCTTTCCATAAGTTTCATAGAGATAAAGAAAGAGAAAGGAAATGGGATGATGGCAAGCAATTAGATAGATGGACTAACCTCTTGTGACTCGAGTCTGTGTCTGTGTTGGAGGAGAATCATCATCACTTTGAACTTCAAATTTTCCCTTCATAGCTTTTTTTCTTCCAGATTCGAGCTCTGGACTCTCGACCAAAGGCTGTGAGACATCGGTTGTAACTTCTAAAGCTACATCGCTTGCTGGTAACTTGAACTCTGTGTTTTCACCTGGTTCGTCAACTGAAGTTTTTCGGGGACAATCATCATTACTTTTTATCAGCGCCTCTGCTGATACTTGTTGATCAGAGTCTGAGATGTCATCGCAATTGGACTGGGACGATGGAGTTGAGGACTTAAAAGCATTGGACTCCTCGTCATTCATCTGGGTTTGCTCTAGCATTTCGGTTGAATTTCTGAGACTAGCAGGACTGCTTGCTTCGGCTAAGGTTATGTTCGACTCTGATCCACTACTATACACACTGTCGGGAGAAGACATCCATCCCCTATCCTCCAGAGAGAATCCGGAAATACTCAAAAGAGCTTGTGAGCTCTTGCTGACAGATTCCAAATGGTTCTCTTCCCCAAGTTCATCCAGTTTAAAGTCATTGTCAGTGAGGTCGGCCCCAGAGTAAGCACTTTCTTGTGATTTTGCTTCCTCACTCTCTCCTGGTTCTTCGAGAGCCTGAACAGGAACACATAAGTTAAGCCTATCTTAATATGAATCAGTAAAATTCACAGATAACTTAGATGATCAATCTGATGATAGATTGCTTACTTTGTTTAGGTTACGTGCATGTACACTTGCAATTTGTGCGAGCCTAGTTAACATTGAATATAGACCCTTCACCGAATATACAGTAGATGGTACCAAAGGCCTAAGGTTCTGATAACTTTCTCTAATTTTCGCACCATATGATTGATATATAGCTTGTCCATGAACGGACGAAACTTCAATGTTTGTCTCGCTTTCCCTGGTCATAGCTTCAGCAATAAGAGCAACATCCTTTGACAACGCTGAGTCTAGTGGAGTAAGGATTGCATTAGCCTGTGCAGACATTCAAACAATCAGCCATGACATTTGTGATTTACAATGATAGATTAGAAACAAAAACGTGTGAGAACGGCCTATGATTTCAAAATTGTCAAATAAGCACTGAAGTGCAAGATGCAAAAAACCTTTAAAAGATCATCCATGAGAGAACGGTGAAAAGTGGCTGCCTCCTTTCCCAAACTATGAACATCATGCAGATCCTCTGTTATTGCAAGAACCTACAATTTATTAAACAAAATATCACATACCCAACCTAAATTCGGGCAGACAAATGAGACTTTCAAAGAAAATCAGATTCATAAGTCCATAATTACACTTGCGAGTAAAAAATCAATGGAATTCCCAAGTCCAGGTCAAGAACGAGCAGCTTGAACCAAAGACCATCATTGGTACAAATTCAAGAGCTAACCACTAAATCCGAGAGCCACATAAAGCATCAAATATCTATCTAATACTACAGTTGGGGTCAAAACCAAAAGAATTGCAGAATATAGATAGCCAGGCATTTATGTTTTCTAGAAAAATAGATTCTTGGCAATCACTTCATAAGCAGAATAACTTATATAATATGGTTCTTATCTCCTACAAGTAGAGATACAGCTAAATTTTCAAGTAAAGCAGTGGTATTCTAGCAACAACATATTAAGATAAACCAGACAGTAAAAAAAGCTGATGCTCTGATATGCCTTCAGAGGATTACCTCTTCGAGCATTGCACCAGTTTCAGTGGTCAAAGCTGTGTGGCCTCTTGATACCCGGCTAAAAGATGATAATGCAGCACTAACTTCATATGTGCAATCTCTCATTGAGAGAATAGTACTTTGCAGATCACCTGTAATAATTAAAGTTAATAATTATGGTATCATATATGTTATACGCAACAACAGTACCTAACCATGATCGACACAACAAAGAAAACGGTACGAGAACCTGTTGTTCTTGGAGAAAGGCAGAGATAGTAGTAAAGCAAAGGCAATAGGTAGAAAGTGAGAACTTTAGGCTATTAGGATAGAAAATCTAACCTGACGCAGACTTAGCTTTTACGGAAGCAATAGAAAGCTCATTTGTGGCAGAATATAGGCCAGTCGAGGCAGCTTCCAAACTGCTTTGTGCAAGATTCCATTCTTGTTCAATATCTAAAATGGTACAAGAAGCAATGCAATTATTAATTTTTTAAATGTTTTACAACGAAAGATGTATGGAAATGTTTTTCTTTTTGTCTAGTTTGTCTACCAAGATGATGTAAGCACTTACGTGTGAAGGATTGATAAGTAAGCTCCAGTCGAGCAACTAAGTCCAGATAAGCTTTCTGCCATGACCTAGAGTCCCCCCTGAATCTTGCATCACCATCAAGAGCCTCATGTGCATTTCGGAAAATCCCATCTCTTGATGCTTCAAACTCCAGAAGAGACATGCAGATTTTGGCAATGTTTGATGCCTTCTCCCTTGCATCCCAAAGCAACTGCCGGCGTCTCAACAAATGGTCATGAAATTCAGTAGGAATACCAGACATCTTGGCTGAAGAATTTCCAGATGAAACAGAACTAGGTCCACCGCAAGCCCACCCCATTGCTCTCTCTAACTGTCCTTCAGCTGCGAGTGAATTTTGTTCACAAGCTTGTAGTCTTTCTATCGATCTACTGATTTGGGGAATAGCGGAATGTATAGTTTCCAGCAATTTGGGTCTTTTGAGGTCTAAGAAAATAGGATGTAAGTTATCATCACTGGCAAATTGTTGCAATGCAGTCCGAACAGTTTGTGAAGGGGTCAATGTGGCGTCGTTCATCCATTCCATTTGGACAATATCAAGGCTAGTCCGACGAAGAGTATCGCGTACTTCCTTAACTTGTTTTTTCATACGAGATGCTGTTGATTTTGCTTCTCTAGCAGTTTCATGAGCATTGCAATATTCCTCGAGCATTGCATGGACTTGTTTCAAATGACTATTGTCTGGTTTGACTTGATCCCTTCTGGCACTGTTTTCCTCTGAGATGTGTTTCAAACGCTCATTTTCTTTATCCAGCTGAGATAAAAATGCAGGAGCAACGCTTCCTGCCAGGTAACAATCTACTCTTTCTTGAAGTTGGAACTCAAACTTCTTCTTCATAAAGAGAATTAGCTGCTCAAATCCTAATGTCTGATCCACAGACGGGGAAGCATCATGTATGCATAAATCAAGGAAGGAATCTATGATGCCTAACTTCCAGATGAAGAAGGAATGATCCTTAAGTATGCTTCTGAAACGCCATATGTTCTCAGATAGTGATTGTCCACAGCTCAGGATATCCCCAAAAGCAGGGATCCAATCTGACATAGAAACAGCTGAGCTGCTTAAGGAGGATAATGTTTTATCTAGCTGTTCCAATTCATTGAAAGGCTTAACCAATTCAACCATTATCCTTGAACTTCCAAGATCATTAGGCTTCCTGCACTCATCTGCATTAGTGAGCAGCTGAAACTGTTTCTCAGCTAAGATAAGAGCATTTTTAACTTGCGCTTCTTTCTTTATGAGAGAAGATATTCGGAACTCTCTCTGGCCCCATGATTGATGAAGCTGGTCCAGCTGTGTCCGGAAAGCCTCTTCTTGAGCTGCGAATTCCTCTGCCTCTTCCCAGGATAGATGTTCCCTGCTTTTCAAAGCTGCTTTTTCAAGAGCTAGCTGCCCCTCAGTAATATTGCCAACCTTTTGGAAGTAATTTTGCTCAAGTTCAACCAACGAATCTCTTTCCACCTTTATCTCTATGAGATGCTCCAATGCAGTATCTATGGATCCACGGATTTGTGAGATCAATCCAAACGCATCCATAAGGTCTGAATTACAGAACAAGTACGTCTTTAGAACGTCTGGTACAACACCTTCTGTCATTTGTGCAACTAATATCTTAGATGAAAGCAAGGTTCTGTGGAAGACCAAAGCCCAGTTCTCTTCAACACGGCGAGCAGACCCAGTCAAATTTTCTTCCGTATTAGGAATCTCCTGACCAACATAATATTTTACCTCGTTAAGAAAGTCCACCAATATCATACACATCTCTACCTGCGCCTCTAAATTAGAGCTTAGACTCCTAGACTTAGATACTAAGCTTTCATTTCTTTCCCTTGTTTCCATTGAAGCAGTCAAGATATAATGTACTTTTTCCTTTAATTGATCATAGAGTGAACTAATCGAAGTGTGCAACACAGCTAATGCCTTCGACGTTTTCTTTCCAGAATCCTGAAGGTTTACTCCAGCATTGGTGTTTTCCACAAGTCCTGGAGACTGCATATAATTAATCAAACCATAGAAAAGACGATCCTTGGCCTTTGATTCAGGCCCCATTCCAATTGAGGCAGACAGCTCTGCATATTCTACCTCCATCTTCTTTACATCGTCTGCATACTTTTCTACCTTAAGACACAGATCATCGTAGCAGTTCCTGACAGAATTGAAGTCCCCCCCTTGTATTTTTGAAAATTGTTCACCAGCCTGTCTTTTGGCAAGAGACAGGATATCCGAAGACAGAGCATGCGCAGCTAACTGCAAGACTTGCGCCCAATCATACACCCGACTTGTTGTATGGTAGTTAAGAGGTAAAATTCTTTGCAAAGCCAGAGAATATGTTTGAAGTGCAGTCAAAGCAGAGGAGAGACCGTCACTGAGGTTGTTAACTAGAAGGGAAATTTCTGCGTCAATATCGTTGCATTGTGCTTGTGTTGGCTCCGGAACTACAGTAACTGGAACTCCAGCAACAAGAACAGCAGATGTCAAAGATAAAGAAGCCAATATATCTGTCAAAACTGTGGGGGCAGTAATTTCAGGAATCATATTTCTTCGTAAGGCACCAAGGATCCTTCCACGCTGCTCCATCCAAACCGCTGTTTCTTGAGCTTTTCCAGAGACCAAGGCTTTTGCTTGAGAAAATTCATGAGCTTGAATCTCAAAAGAAGCGCGAATCTTTTCTGAATTGCAAGCTGCCTCTGCAACTGTTTTCTTTGCAGATCCCTCACGCAGAATAAGTTCTGCTCTTTCTTGATCAGCTTGGAGAAAAACAGATGATGCGATCTCATATTGATTCAGAACCTCAGAAAACCGCTGAAATACAATCTCACCATCATTAAACTGACAAACAAGTCCAATTTCAATTCATAGACACTGAAAGAAACCATCTTACCTTCAGAGACAATTCAGCAGCTGGTAATGTAGCCAGTAAGAGATCATGATGCTCCTGAAGAGAATAAAGTAAGCCAGTATGGTTAGAATGTGCATGTAAATCAAGCTTTACTATTTCAATTGTCATAGTAAATGGCACATAATGTTACATCTGTCAGATTCTAAATTTCTAGGAACGATAATGAAATTGATGAGAATGGAGTTAGAAGTACTGTGAAATAAGTGATAGATGATGAATATAGTTAAAAGATATAAGCAATGAGAATTTCACGTTCACCAAGAATGTTGGAGAGATACAAGCAACGAAAATTATGTGTTCGCCAAGAATGTCGTAGATTATTGCACGGAAACAATTAGGCTGTATTATGTCTGCTTTAATGCCATGAATGTTTACCTGCAACCGAACACGGATTTCTTGCACTCTTGATGAAAACAAACTTAAGCTAACGGCGACCTCCATATCTTTTCTTTCTTCACCACCAATTGCAGCATCATCATGGAAATTTCCTCGGGTCCACTCAACAAGTGGGTCCCAAACAAAAACTTCCATCAACATCAGGAGTATGTCCTTGTTTTTCCTTAGAACACCAAGAACAGCTTCACAGTTTGCCCTAAATGTGCCTTCAACACCTGTCAACCCTAACGCAGCTTCCATTGTCTGAGTTAGCCGAAATGGTACTATCTCAGGAACTTTAAGCCGTTGCCCTTTATCAAAACAGACATTGTAATCTATATGTACAACATCCCCACTACAAAAATCCATGAGAATATTATCCAAATGTCTGTCCCCAAGGCCGAGCATGTGACCAACTATACTCATAGCTGCAACACTACCAGAGTACCTGTAAATCAGGAATGAAGTGTTTTATCAACTTTGTTTTCAAAGTAAATATGTAATGATGTCATATATGACAGCAGCATACAAAATCATGGAACTGAAACAGCAAATCTGATCTATTATAGTCACTTTTAAACAATTTAATCCTAAAATTTCTTACCTTAGAATCAAGGTTCAGTTCAAAGGCAATCAGAAAACGCATAAATAATCTCCTAACGTTTCTCAAACTGATCATTTTTATCTTTTCTTTTACGAGGTCTAACGAAAATAGTGATCATTTCACACCCTTCTAAATAAGAGAAATTTTTTATTTATTTCTTGTTCAACTAGTTAAGAAAGGGCATGCTGCTGCTTTCAAAAGAGTGCTTCAGGCAAATTGTAAAAAAAAATCGAGTGTTATGTAATATCTTTGAAGTACCTTTTAAACTTCGTTGTGAAGGCTTTGAACCCTTCACTAGCACACCAAAGTTCCTGGTGTAGTAGCTGTTTTGGCACCTCACTCATAAGATCCAATAGTACTTTACGCTTAACATCATGAGGCCAATCTCTTCGTGAAATCACTCTTCTTATACCTTTCTCCTTGAGAGCTGGGATTATTTTACCGTAAAACATATCACTTGGTCGAGGAACAGGTGGTAGATCTGGACTTTTTGCACCACCAGGAACTGATGGCGGCATTTGGGCAAGCTTGACACGTGTCTGCCAAGACCTAAAAATGCTATATATGCTTATAACGTTGTCTACCCACTGAATTAGACCAGCTCTACCACTAATAGGAGTCACCGAGTAATAGCGAATGCCAATAGTACCGTCATCTGTTGCTCGAGAGGAGCAGAAGAAACTGTTAATTGCCTGAAGCAATTGCATAATTCTAGCGTCAAGGCGCAAGTCTTCCCTGCCTTTTAAGAGATATATATATTTCTTTCCATCTGAGCCAAACATAATAAGCTTTTTAGGTCGTGTCTTGGTTGGAAGGATAGTCACATGATCTGAAAGAGAAGAAATCGTGACTATTCCGTGGAGTGGTGTGTCAGATTCAGACAAGGGGGACTGCTTCTCCAAACCAGGCATTGGAATGTTACAGGATGATAAGAAAGACATACTCGGAGCAACTTCCTTTAAAGATATTGATGACTTCTTTTGATGAGAAGCCAAAGACGCAGCGATACTATCAAATGGACGCCACACTTCCCCCAGAGCAGAAGGCAAGGGAGGTGTTTTAAATGTTAAGATTGCTGACTTTATACGTTCTATGTACTCCTCATAGAACCAAACTTCATGAGGTGTTTCAGGCTTTCTAGATGTTGACGCCAAGCGACGTTCCAATGCAACAACAATAGGGGCCATCATGGCAGAATATTTTGCAGCATTTATCTTGTTCTTCTCAGTCTGGCTCAGAGTTACATTTTCTGAAACACGAGCAGCCTCTTCTTTCAACAGGTTTATCCGCCTTATTACATCTGGAAAATAAGTTATAATTAAATCTACTTCCCTCAGATTCTTAACAAAGTAATTTCGAAACAACATGAGAAACTAAATAAAACGCAACATCAGAGGTTCAATTTACTTTTCAAACTTAAAACCCACGAATTTTTTTAACAAAATAACACATTCAGTTCTTTATACTACGTTCACCAAAAAAAACTCTCTTTAAAGGGGCATCCATAAATTTGTTAAGGTTTGTAGGAATGATTGTGGTAAAGCCCTCCTCTAGTTCTTCAACTGAACCAAAAGTACACCGAGGGATGAACTAGTTTTACATGAATTTCCCGCCTCTCAACCCTAATACCCAACCGAAAACGTCACTAATTACCAGAACGAATCTACACATTATGTCGCTTCCGCTATTGCACCACTAATACTATAGCCGACTCATTATAAGTTTTTTATTTGGCACTACAGTCATGATCTAGTATATTCAGCCTATTAGAGATACAATGGACATATGTTACACGTAAAGAAGACAACTATTTGATTGCATATTGAAGGCCACCTAACTACGAGGAGCTAAGGGTCTATATCAAATGATAAAGAAATGTACTGTAATCAACTGTGAGTTAACTTCCGTTAGATAAAAATCATAAGCTAGATAGTTAAGGTTACCCATGTGGAGATCTTGCAGTGTGCTGAGCCAAAGTTCCTCCCAAAGAACAGTCACATTCCCTAGCTCATTAATCATAAGCTGCACATCCTGGATTAATCTTGGATATAGTTCAGTCTGCATTCAAACATCACAAAGCACATATTATGATGCAGTCCTACGAAACAATTTAGACAGAGGTTATGACAGTCTGCTCAGAGAATAAAATTATGAGAACAAACATTTAGCCAATAAAAAATCTCCATGACATTAGAAAAACATTAACGATTTGGGATGATGCAATCTCTTTACCCTAGGACTAGAAAATCACCGCGTTTGACATGTGTTTGATCAGGAAATTCTACGCATACAAAATTTGGTAGCTTTAGCCTTGCAATTTACATGTGAGGAGTGCCTCGATTTATGCAGCATTCAGACTGAAAACTAGGACCAATTTATACTTGAATGAAGTTTAAGGAATAGATGTTACCAGACAGGCTTTTACGTGCAACAGCTCTTCGGAAGGCTTCTCGTCACAAGCATTCACGTCGACAAGTGTTGGATACACTATGGACGACGGACACAACTTCGCCAGCATTATCAGTAAGCCTTCTATTTCTTTCCGTACTACCTCATCAGGGTGAGAGCTCAACCGAGCAAAGAGCTGAGGTGTTAATTCCTACGCAAAATTGTTATCAGAAACATTAGAAGTTGGAGTTGATCGAAGAGACCAAAAAACAAGGGAGTGCTTCTCACCTGCCAAGGCTCCAAGGGAACTATCGAAAGAGCATGTCTCAGTGTGTCTTTTAACTCCACTCCATAATTCAGAAGGATGTGCAAAATATACAGTGTTGATCTCAACGTATGGCTACCGGTTCTTTTATTCAGTGGATCATAGTCTACACCTGTAAACTCACTAGTTTGCAGAACTTTTGATGAATAACGAAGGTAATGTGTGAAACCAAGTGCGGAATGCCCATAGAGAGATACCCTCCTTTTTCTCAGAGACCGCCAAACTTCAATCAGCCTGTTAACTATAGGTGCTATATCAGTATCTTCCACGTAATCGTTTCCGGATAGCAATAAATCAGTTAATTGAGAAGCTAGATGGACAGAGAGACTATCCCAGCCACAATCGTCTGCAGCAGGGGCTGCTGCAGCATTTTCTATTGTTTCAATTACTTGCTGCTGCAACGTTTTTATATTCTTTCGAGCTTCAGAATGGTCTGTAGTAATTGTATGACAGTTCCCATCTTGTCCAGTGTTTGTAAGATCCTTGCAATCATCTTTCTGAAGAACCTGCATAACAGCAGACTCCACTGATTCAGCCTCATCTTCAGTCAAGTGAAACCTTCCAGGTTTGAGCTCTTGAGCAAGGATGCTTGAAAAGGAGTATGAGTGGAGGGTGGACTCATTAGATTTGTAAAAAGACTCTGTTGCCTGACGAAAACACCAAGAAGCATATGAAATCCATGATTTTCCCATTGCAGAACAAAGTTGAGTGGACACTTTTGTAACCGTTCCAATCATCTCCTCACTAATAGCCTTCATGCTTGGTTTTAAGCTCTTGTATAGCAGAGGCTTGCTGCTTACAGATGAAGGAACCTCAGTTCTGTTAAAATCTGCTGACATCTTAAGGACTACATTTTCCAAATCCAGAGAAATACCATCCCCTTTTAGCCAAGTTGCAAGTTTTAAGCATGCTTTTGCCTTTAACAAGGCCACACCAGCATCCAAACATACTGGCTCTAAAGCAGTTACCTCTGGCTGTACAAATGACCAAAGATCCACAACAGCATCTTGAACTCTGTTTTCTGCATACGTCAGCAAGGCTCCCTGATACTGCAAATTCGATATAAGAAAGTCACGCAACTTAACCTCAGCACAACTGGATACATGATCACTCAGATAATTTTTAAGATGATTTGCAAGCAAGTAATTTTCTTGCTTGCGGGCAAATCCAAACAAGTCCATACAAAGCTTCAGAGTAACCCAGGAAGTTGGCAAAATTGTCCGGTATATTCGTAGAACTTTTAACCAAGGGCGGCAGTCACGATGAATTCTATTGACCATAGACTGCAGTGACCAGACGCAAGAGCTTAACATCAAATTACTGTGTTTCTGTTTAGGTTCACTGTCTCTCAGCTGATGACCCTCTTCAAAAGCAAAAAGACAATGCAACTGTGTGGCATATGGTGCTGTCTCAGATAATCCATCAAATGACAGAGCCAGTGAAGTTTCATCTAGCATTGTTCGGGCCCTCTGTAAGGTCTGTGGAACCTTTTGGGCATTTCCTTCAGCTTGGAAAAGCATTGCCTGCAAAAGCATCTGTTCACTTCTTTGCAAGGCTAGCTTTGGATCAAGTGACAGTTCAGCACTAGTTTTAGGCGTTAAATCAAGACATGTCCATGCAGCCTGAATATCACCCTCATCGAAATGTGCCAAGGCCTGTATTGCATTTATTTCATTTCCAGCAGCAGTCAAAGAACCCGAAAAGCTTTTGCCTGCATGCCTTGCACGAAGCGCCTGCAACTCTAAAAGCCAGGACTCTAGAGATTTCCAATCAGATAAAGAGGTATAACTCTCAATTATTCGTTCAATCACAAACTGTATGTCATCAGAGCCCATAGAACTGAGACAGTCCTCTTCCTCTAATAAATGAGCATAATAAGCAGCCGCTTTTTCATATCGTCCTTCTGACTGATAAACCAACCCTGTGATCCATGGAAAAAGTGCCAATTCACCACTGTTCTTCTGAAAGTCGTTTTCTTCTGCGACCAAAGGAGCTAAATTCATTGAAACCCATTTGTGAATTCCAAGCAGAGCATGTGTATCATGATTCTGACACAAAGCCAATGACATATGTCGTAAAATCCTTGAGATGTCTGAAGATATCCGAGCTCCAGGATTGTGGGCATTGTCAAGAGCCTGCATTTTAGATTTTTCTTTCTTCATTAGAGTTGCTAGACTTTTTAGTTCTTCAAACCGCAATGTACAATACTCAACCGTAGCATCTTGAGACTGGAGAGATATACCAGCATTCATCATTGGTTCAGATATACGAGAAAACCATTCTTCACAAACTTTCCGGTTAGCTCGGAAAAATAGGACACTTTGTGGAGGCGCTGAGGATAAAACAGCAGTCCCCTCATATGCATTGTACACGTTTTTTTTCAACGCCTCCACAAAATCCAACAGTAACCTCATTGGTAACAGATGGGCACCAGAGGAGCCTAAAATATTTAGGGTTCCATCAGTTTGCTGGCTGTCAACCTGCAGCACAGTCGTGATGTCCAAAAGCATTCGCTCTAGGGCTGCAAAAGTTTGAGCAGGACCACCAAAGTTAGTACGGAGACGTGTACTAACACAAAACCTAGCAGCTTCATGCACAGCCCACCAAGCGCCTGCCAGGTTATTTGCCAAGCAGATTCTCTCAATCGAGCTTTTCTCAGCTTTTATTGCCAACCACCCATTCTTAATCAGGTTTTCATCAGGATGCCCAGCACCAGTATCCTTTGATCCCCGAAAAGCATAGATAAGCCCTTGGATCCAAGAAGCAAAAGGAACTTTCCATCTCTGGGAGACATAATTCAAGACAGAAACCAGTTGCTGCGAGTGAAAATGTTGGTCCGGTTGCTTCAGTGCAAAGACTTGCTTCCAGTGCAAGTAACCGTTTCCTATCATAAGAACTTGGGGCCTAAGAGCCATATTTCCTACCTCACTCCGCATGCCACAAGTGTACTGGGTAGCTGGCAAAAGATGGGAAAGCAACTTAATGAAAGCATTCTTTATACTCGCATCTGGATCTCCAAGCTTTTCAAGGAGGATTTCAGCCAGGGAGTAAAAATGAATTGGGTGTATCAGCTTTACCTCCAGAAGCAGCTCTAAAACCATTACAGACTGACTCCTCACTTTCGGTTCACTATCAAATGCAGCATCTAAAACCGCCATAGTTATATCTCTAACTGCACCAGCATATGGAAATGTTTCACAGAAGTAGGCATCCATATACAAACTCTTTGATATTGCAATTAGGTTCTCACAGAACTTTAGAATCCATTCAAGTGACACTAGCTTTACAGCAAGAGGGGATGAAACACGAAGAGCTTTAACCATGGTTAAACTGTATTTTCTTAGATGTTCAATTACCATGGAAAAAAATGTACACTTGAATGGTGTCTTTCCCTGATTCGTCTTCATTTTAGGCTGCATTAGCACGGAACAGTTGCTAAGGAGCTCAACTGTAGCTAAACACTCTAACATCCTCACAACGCTGACTTGCAACTCCAAACAGGCATCAATAGCTGGCTCAAAAGGATTCAGCATTTCAACAACGAAGGAAAGTAACTTCTCAGACCTCTTAAGATACAAGACAGCAAGTTCGGGTCGGTCACTCAAACTTTTTCTCCCTCCCAGAGAAACACAGGAAAGAAGAACCTTCATATCAAAGTTCATGATTGCCAAAATTTCACTTTTTGAAAGGGATTCATAGGCTGTAACATTCAAAGTCATGTTTTTGTGGCAGGATGATTCCCCAAGTACAGTCTTCAACAACTCAAGTTCTTTCATCAATAATTCCATCGCCTGTTGAACAACTTCTTCACTCTCATGTTGAAGCAAGAATATGTATGTGGCAGAAGAGCCTGCTGTAATTAAATGATTTGGGTGCAATCGCAACTGAGATATTGGAGATTCAAACTGAAGCAACTTCAGCACACATGATGATAGGAGGCCTCGCTTTTGTAGGGACAGTAACTGAAGATTAGTTTTCAAGGTCCCATGGATCTGAAAAGTTGTCATCTTCCCATGGACTGCAGAATTCACAGAATCAATCTGTTCTAAGCTCTTGAATAACATTTCAAGAGAAGGAGAATAATACGTTGAAAATTTTTCGCGCAATATTTCTGCCAAAAGAGTCAAGCACTTCCATAGATCTTCAATCCATTTTGACCATCCAAACCTCTGCCCCATGGTAGATAGGCAACCCAATAGCCGAGGAAGCATTTTGCTCAGAGGTTCGTCCATCTTATCAAGCAGATTGTTCTCTAGTAATCCAGAAGCAGTGGACCGCAATATTGCTAAGAAACAAGAAAGCAAAGCAAGCAACCTGTGAAACTGTTCAGGGGTTCCTTGACTACCATCACTAAGCAAGACATCCATGTCACCCAGAAACTTCGATAGCAACCCCACTGAGAAGTCTAAATTATTAACCCAATGTTTCTGAAAGTGCAAGAAGCTATCCATGACAATCTGTCTGTCAGAGTCAGCGTGGTCTTGTACTAATGCCCAACCAAGCAACATATCAACAATATCAAGAAAATGAGGATGAAACAAACTAGAAAACTTCGACGATATCAACGAAAGAACACCCAAAACCTGATTCAACAAAGGGATAGAAGTTCTCTCATCTTCAAGAAGTCCTTTGCACGCATTAAGAATTGGCAAAGCATACCTATCAATCCCATTAACATCCCCAACGGAAACAAACTCACGTACACCTTCAACAGCAAGTACCGTACTCCCATCTCGAACACTAACATGCCTAAGCAACGGTAAAGCCCAATTAATAAAACGATCAACAAGACTCCCTAGCATCACATGGTTTTGCCTTCCACTAGATTCTACAGGAATAGAGCATACAACAGCACAAAGAGCACCATATGCAGACACACCAGCTTGCCTCACATCATAAGACCTGCACACAAATCAAACATCAAACTTCAGACTCCCAAAAAAACCCTATATCTCACATCAATTCTCAAATAAAATTTGTGATTCAGAGATAATTACTTGTCAGAGAGAAGCTGCCATAGACCAGAAGAAAGATACGAAGCTGAATGAGCAATAAGAAGCGAATTCGGAGGATACTTAATTGCTCTGTGAAGCGACTTCAAGGCAGCGAGACGCCCTGAATCGCTGCTATTTTCTAACTTACCATCTCTTTGTCCCGTCGGAACTGACGCATTGTTACCAGTCGCCGATGAGGCGACGGATTCTGAGGACGGAGGAGTAAGCGTGGAGGGTAGAGGAGAAGCGGAGGCGTCAGTTGGTAAAGCCGAAGAGAGCAGCGAAATCAGCTGCTGCTGCTGATGGTGGAAGCTTTGCATCATCAAGACGATTGAAGCTTCGGAGACGGTGGTGATTGTGACGACGGCGATGACGGTGGCCGGATTTGCATCACTTTTTTTTTTTTTTTTTCTTTCTTCGGAAACTGTTTGGTTGTTTTCTTATATGTGAGATGTGATTAAAAAAGTAGCGACTAAAAGCGTGAAATGACAAAAATGCCCTTATGTTTTGTTAAGAATTACTTAACCCTAGTTTTGTTATTCATCCATCGCAGCTCGACATCTTTCAAACCAAAGTGATTCTTCTTTGTCGGAAGCAAGTTCTCAGCAGAACTTCTTCTAGATTTACACGAAAGCCGAACCTTATCTGGGTTTTGCTTCTTATTTGGTAAGATTGGATTTTTCTCCTCACCCCCATTTCGATTTTTTCCTTTTTAGATCCTGTTAATTGATCTTCATCCTCAAGTGATCCTTCTTCTATTTAAGTTCGATGATGATTTTGACGAATTGGGTTTTGTTGTTTGTGACTATTAACTTAATTTTGGGATCCTTCCTCTAGGTGCACTGTGTTGATTTTGTGGATTAATTGAGTATTTTTGCTATTGACTACTGTTATTGAATTGATTGTGTTTTTTTTGCTTCATCCGTGAAAGTGCATTTAGTTTTGTCTTCCTCCAAGAGTACTAACGTGAACTCTATATGCAGCTTCATACACTTGTTAATTTTCAGTTTGGACATGATAGTTGTTGTGTAGCATTGTTTATTGGAATTGATTGCTATTGCTTTCAAGATAATTTTTTAAAAAAATTATCAGGTTTAGTAATGAAGAAATTACGATGATTTGAATGAATACTTTTGGTGACTTTTCTTTACTATATACATTTAATTCAGCGGCGGCGGAGCTCATAACTTTGTACCCTAATTTCACCCGGAGAATTTTTTAAAAAAAAAACTCCGGCGAGGGTAAACGATGTCGTACGACGATGTTGAGATAGAGGATATGGAGTGGAACGAAGAAATTCAAGCGTACACGTATCCTTGTCCTTGTGGCGATTTGTTTCAGATTACGAAAGAAGATCTCCGGCTCGGCGAAGAGATCGCGAATTGCCCAAGTTGTTCGCTTTATATCACCGTCATCTACAATATGGAAGATTTTCAAAACGATAATAAGAAGAATAACGAACCTAAAACACGTCAGCCTGTTGCCGTAGCCTGAGGTAAATCTCCGATTTTGATTGGATACAATAAGAAACTGGATTGTGTGATTGTAGTATTGGAGCTTAACTCATGAAAAGCTATGTCATTCTCTTAAATACTTTCTGGTTGGCTCTGTTTGACATGGTTTTGGTGGCAGTAGTCTAAGCTTTATTGGATTGTTGACATACTATGTTTCATGCTTGAGCTGATACTGGTTTTGGTGTCAATTGTTTAAGCTTTTTGATAGATATATGATTGTTATATGTTTCATTTTTGAGCTGGTACTGGTACTTAGTCATTCTTGTGTAAGCTATTTACTTGTATGAATACAGAAACCGTGTTTATCCGGGTATTAACTCATTGAGAGGATCCATCTGTAAGTAGAAATTTATGAAATCTGGATGTTAAAAGTTATGGCCGTGAGCTCTTAAGCTTGATTTCTCCTAGATTTTGACATTTAGACCATGTTATGAAAGTCAAAAACATGATCTAGGATAAGAAGTTTACTTGCTTTTCTTGAATGTTTGTTTCTCTTCTCAATACGACTTGTTGGATGTTACCGATATCAGAATTGTACTCAACGTTCGGAGAGCGATATTAGTTTTGTCCTTGAGTTAAGATCCAAAACAGTATAAGCTTTTAGTGTTGTTAACGATATGTAGAGAATGAAGTATTTGCAATGACTGATAGAAGGCAACCTGACGAAGAAAACCATCTTAAACCCAATTGTAGGGTTACTTCTGGTGCTTTTTTCGGATTACTTATGTGAGAATATGCTGCTTCTTTGCAGGATAGTCATGGAATTGATTATAGAAGATTATTCAACAACCACCGCAAAAGAGATTAATCTGTTGTGCAGAGTTTTGGAAAGCATTTTGAAAGTTTGTCACCATCCTTCAGAGTTTTACATTAACCACATATAGAGAGAGAGTTAAACAAGGAAATAGATGTGTTTGTTACTGGTCGTTTATGGTTATTAATACCGAATTTTTGATGTTTTCTTCCCCATTTAGGTCCGATTGATTATTTAGAGTACGCTCTGTTTTGGTTTTAAAAAGGTTTCTACTGCTACAATACGTTCTTTGACAAGAAGACTACTCTTCAGATCCAAAGCTAAGTAAGAGACGTGTTTCAAGCCCATCAAGCTCATAAAATCTTTGTTTAGGAACAAAGTTTCACCCTTTCACCATCATGACAGAACGTTACAATTAGTAAACTTTACACATAGATAACAAGGAATCAAATATTTATCAAGACATTGTCGTGCTTACATGATTTCCATTTTTCATATAACCAATGTAATCAATTCAGTCTATATGATTAATTTACTGTCACCAATTACTTTTTTTGGTTTTTAAGAATTGACTAATTTGGGAGATAGAGATCCAATTTTACAGCCGAAGTAACCGTTTGGCGCGTCTAAACTCCATAATTTCATTTCCTTTTGAAGGATCCTAAACCCAGAAAAAAGATCACCTTAGAAAGAATTTCATCCTCATTCCGATCGGTTCTTCATAGGATCGGATTCAAAAATTGATATATAAATTCTGTATTTCGAAGGTACGTCGTCTATCAAAGCTAATTATTGTATAAAACCATTATACCGTTGTTTATCCATTGGTGATGAATTGTGTTCATAGGGTTTTCTTGGGGAAGAAGAAACCAAAGGTACGAGGTTCTCAATAGCTAAGAATGGTGAATTTTACAACCATCATGATGATTGTGATGATGATGATGATGGTGGATGATTGGGTTGTAGCATCGGATAATAACCCGGTGTACAGTCCATGTTCAGACACTCAAATAAGCAAAGGAGATGGTTTCACCATTGGTATTGCCATCTCCAGCAAAGAAGCTTTCTTTCTTGACCAAGTCCAGCTTTCTCCTTGTGATACTCGTCTCGGTTTAGCTGGGAAAATGGCACAGCTCGCGCTTTTTAGACCAAAGGTTGACGAGATCTCTCTTCTCTCCATCGACACAAGTAAGTTTAACCCGGTAAGTCTTGCACTATATATAAAATCTCAAATGGGACAAAATCACAAAGAATAAAGAAGTAAAGCTTATGAATGCCATCTTTTTGTGGGATGTGTGTCTTGTGAGAAGAGTGAAGCAGGAGGATTCATGGTGGGATTTGCAGGCTCAAAATATGCAGCAAGATCTTATCCTGTGAAGGTCGCAGATGGAAGCAACACAATCACAGCTTTCACACTTGTAATGAATAACCCTAAGCTTCTTTGGAAACAAACAAACAACATAACATACAGTAATAGAGTAGTATTGAATCGCTGAATTGGCAACTGCGTTGCAGGTATTGGAATTTCAGAAAGGAGTGTTGCAGAATCTGTTCTGGAAGAGCTTCGGATGCGATTCATGCAAAGGAATAGGATCTTCTTCTTCTGTGTGTCTGAATGGGACGGATTGCGCGGTTCCAACATCAAAGTGCAAGGCTAATGGAGGTGAAGCTAACTGCAACATTGGAATTCAGGTGGCGTTTTCGGGAACAGACAAGAACCTCGAGTCATTGAACACTTGGTACGAGGTAAACAATCTGAGGCAGTACTCGCTTACTGACCTCTACGCAAATGCTGTAGATTCTCTGAGTGGCGGGCTGCTGTAAGAGAGAAAAAGTGTAATGCAGGTACTATGTAATTGAGGTTCCCAAATAGGTTTTGAATTTTCATTTCCTCGCAACAAGTTACAATGATGAAGCAAATAACTGACCTTCCAAGTAATTTTTCCATGTTTGCAAACAAAAACTACATTTCAATGAACTATTTTCCACACAAGAGGTTTTATATACAGAAAACTTTTGTCATTGTTGTATTCAAAACCCTCACAGATTGATACTAGCACTTGTTTTTTATACACATGAAGAATATTAAGGACCCCCAAAAAAATCCCCAAGAAACAAAAAGATCAAAAATTAACATAGAGAAAGATAAAACTGGTTCAAGTCAATCATAGGCTACCTCCTCCATATAAACATGTGTTATTACTCTGACCGACCGTGCGGATTCTCCCTTATGTCTCTTAGAAGATCTTGCAGCTCGGGGAATACCGATCGGAGTAGCAGCTCTAGTATTGCAAATGTGAGTTGCTTTATGCATACGTTTGACTGCGGTAGATGATTTATGTGTCAAGTATTAGTCAGACCATAACGATGGATGATGATGCAACAACTTAGTTAAACCCTTTACACCAAAAACGAAAAAAAGCTTTTAAATGTGCGACAGAGGAATCCTAACCTGAGTGAAATAGAAAATGTCTCTCGCACATCTCCTGTACTGCTTGTGCCCTACCAAGCTCACTAAGGCTGTTGGGGCGCCATCTGATCAAACACCAAAATGTTACTTCCACTGAGACTAAACTAACTCAATACGTCAATTGAAGGGAGCCTTAGATACTCACCGAAAAGGAATTTTTTTATTTCACTAGCTCTACGTGCAGCCTCAAGTTGCTGCTCAAAGGAACTGGGTTTAGCCACCTTCATGCCACCAAGTTGGCCTGCTATTTGAAAATTTTTTTCACTAGGGTCGGTCTCATCCAATTCCTCTTGACTGTCATTCACTCTGGTAAAGAATACACCATTTGGCCATAGAATCTGGAGAGAAAATGCAAATAAGATTGTAAGCAACAAAAAGAGCGATCACTTTACTAGTACTATTATTTGCTCTGCCTACCTGCAACAATCAAAGTAAACTAAAAATATATGGCATAATGATTTCCCTTACTGATCCCCGACTTTTCTATATGAGTTATAATAGATTTCAGCGAATGATCTAACATGATGGCAGGGTCCCTAAGAGTACAGAAGAAGATTCAGTTAACTTCTGAACAAGATCAGAGAAACCCCAATTCTTACATCTTGAGCCCAACGAATTCCTTGGGCGACTGTGTCTTCATTCCGCAGCCAACATATCTCCCTCAGGAGCAAGTCATCCACAGCATCTTCCATAACTAACTGTAATATTTGCTTTGATATCCAGAAAACTTGCCTCCTATAATGACACCATATTAAGATTATTCGTAAACGGAACCTAATCAAATAGAATAGCATGATCGAAGACAAATAAAATCAGAAAGAATAACTACTTTGTCTCACCTTAACCAACCTCTTCTATTTAACTGAAACACTTTATCAACTAAGTTCAAAATTGGCACACTGACATTGGGCGGCATCCACTGTAATGAAAAGCAGAGAATAAGAATGACGTTAATCAAAAGTAGAAGATTCCAAAAAAGTAGGCTAAAATCTCTTTGGAGAATGTATCATTAAGTATAATCCAATTTTTCAGGTGCGTGAAAGATAGTGCATGTACTCATGAAATTTTAGCCAGGGAACATACATAAGCCTAATGACAAAGTCTAATCAATGTATATAAAACTTTAGGGGTATATGGTGTACCTCGGGTGGCATGCCATGGGGATTGTGGACTAAAGCTGTCAATGGATCAGCATGCTGCAAATCAGTGAACCCCCTAACATGAGACTTTGCCTTAAAATCATTTTCCTTCTCCGAGGGTGAACTCTCAGGCTCTCCAAGACGTCTAACCACTCTCGGTGGAAAATACTTAGAGTCCAATTCATTATCTGAGTGCCACCCATTGGCTTCTGAATCAAATCTACCTTCCCCTTGGGTGTTCTCTCCAAGTTTGTCGATGTCTTCAGTATCAGAAATGCTGCTGTGCATAGACTCAGTTGCGCTTTCCCTAGAGAGCTGAGTGCTTATTTCATTTACACTCCAGGAGAGGTGGCGGGCAGGAGCATGATCATGCTCTTCTAGTGGGGATCCTACAACCTTCCGCATAAGGCCACCTGAGACACCTTTGAAACTACGTACAATATCATCCATGGCATCATCAACATTAACTGCTCAATTCCAAGAACAAAATTTAGTAAAACGGAAAAGTAAAGCAACCACATAACATAATGTACACTTCTCTCTTCATTCTGATCGTTTTCCTAGAATTCAGTTTTTTAGCATAAAACAGGATGGATTAAAAATAATTTATTAATGGAATAGAAAGCAAGGGCTGACTTTTATATACAGCTACATACATGTTACTAAAACAGCAGCGAACAATACCTGCAAGAGTTTTCATCACTGACGAAGACTTTCCAAAAGAATAATTCTACAGAACAAAAAAAGACAATCATTAGAACACATCCACCTAATGAAAATAGAAAGTAATGAAATTTGTCGGCGGTACTTAATCAGATCCACACCTTAGAGGCTGCGCTTAGAAAATCCCAAACTTCATGCTGTTCAGCAACATTAGCTATACACAAGAGATCCTGCAGACAAGGAAAAAATGTTCCTTATAAGAGAATGTTGATGGTAACTATGTTTTTAAAGTTGCTAAGGGGATGAATAATACTTGTAGATACTTGTCCAACTGAATACAGCGGCGATGAACAAAAGCATCTTCGGTGCTTGATGAGAAAATACGCTTGGGAGGCAACTGTAAATTGTAGTTCGGGATTTCTTTGAGTTGACGATGTAATCGCTCGAAATTACTGTATCTGAAGGGAAACAAATAAATATTTTAAGATCAAGTTGCAGCTATCTTCTGCCTTTTACGATGGAAATATATATCAAAAGCTAGTGACATGAGTAAAGAATTTCAATGATGTACTGATATGATTTTCCCGTAATCAGAATGCTAAGAAAATAACCTTCTCTTAACAAACCAAGTTTTATTTTCCACATCTGTCACCGCAATAGAATATACTGCAAATGATTTTGATCCTTGCTTCTCAAAATAAGCTCCAAGAACCTGCAGCCACACAAAGACATAAGAAATAATAATCTTAAACTAATAGCATAATTATTTGCAAAACACACACACACACACACTCATACACAGGAAAATGGAAAAGGTCAAGTGGATGTGTCACAGAAACAAAAAAATTAAAGAAACAGTAAATATTAAGACAGGAGCTTACTCGACATTTGAGCTTTAGGCAGTGTTGACCCTCTTTGTGAAGAACAATGCTTTGGGATTTATTATCACTAATGTAGTTATCATTGTGCTTGATAAAATCTGTGGTATAGAATTCTGTGATTAGAGGCCCCTCACTGACTCCTAATAGTGCTAGACTCGTTTCAGGACGTAGATTAAGATCTGATGTACTATTGGATCTTTTAAGCCTAATTTTATTCCCATCTGAACGAGATTCCTTTCTAACATCAGCCTCATAAATCTGGTGCCCTCCATCATGTAAAGATGATGTACTAAATTCCTCAGTCATCTGTGCTTGTGACTGCTTATCAATGCTCACTTTAGGGGGTAACTGCGCCACTGCATTTTCCTTTGCTCCAGTTGAAGAACCCTTTTTCAGAGATTTTTTGTACTCCTTCTTTTGATAATTCCTTCCTTTCGTCCACATGTTTTCAAGGTTTTCAGGAGTGAGAACCTCTGTTCTCCTTTGCGTCGCAACCTCTAGCAACCGAGCCCAATCAGCAGAGTGCTGTTGAACGTGTAGATCTGGGTGTCTGTCATTTATGTTTGGTGATTTCTGTTCAATAGCTTTTGTCAAATTCATACTTTTTGCTTGACTATCGAAGGCTGACAATGGGGCAGAATTGACATTCTGCTCTTCCCCAGTAAACTGCTCAAAGTTTCCCTCTTTAATAAGATTGATAACGATCTCAATCACCTCATTGATACGCCTGGGGCAGAAAAGAAAAAAATATTAGCATCTCTGCCTTAGAAAAATGAAAGGCAGTGTTTGAAGTAAATGGCAAGCACTGAAGAGAACCCAGGAAAAATGATACATTTATCTGCAGTTATTCTTTTTATACATTAGATTTTATCAATAGAAATTCTGGAATCAATACTTGTTCCTAGCTAGTTTGCAGTATACACATCGGCCAAGGAAAAAACTGAAAGGTAGATTTTGAAACAAAAAATAATTTTCTAGAAGACAGCGATATGTAGAGAACTTACTCGGGGCATGCTAAATTCAAAAGAGGTTGAATTACCAAGGAAGTAACAATCTCTCTAGCTATTGTTCGAACAAGAGGGCACTGAGCTTCTCGTGGTCTGAGAACCACAGATAATATGCCAGCAACTATTTTCTGAAGAACCTGTTAAAAAAACAAAGAGCATATATGTATAGAGTAACCAAATTAAGAGGGCAGCGTAATTTTCATCAGAACTATCCCTCATACCTTGTACTCACTCTCAGGTGACACGAGTGCAGGATAGAGTTCCCCAGAAGCCATAAGATGGTATTTCAATCTTTCATCTCTCTCCTCAGATGACAATGTCTTCATAACATCTATACCTATAGCAGCTTGGTTTCTTCTAAAACTTTCCAAATGATCACCTATCAGATCAACTATATCCCTACACAATCAGGCATTGATTTCATTATCAATCAGTAATGATCCAATCAAAAATCGAGGCTTTGTCTGGTGTAATGCCAGAGTTTTACTGACGTAAGGGAAGAGAAATAAAGAAAGCTACCTCGTTAGCAAGTCAACAATATTGATCTCTTTTACCCTTACTGAAATTTCACCAAGAGCATCCATGATTACTGCACGTATCAGTTCAGGCGCTTCTTTATCGGGCGTAATCAAAGAATACCACAAATTCACCACGAAATCATTAAGGATCTTGTCAATAAAATCATTAATCGCAGCTTCCACTACAGGAGAGTCGATTTTCTTCTTCCACCTTGGAGGAGGTGGGATACCAGAAAGACGTGCATCATTCACAGACAACTGCTTCTTCTCAAGATAAGACAACTGACTTTTTCTAGGAGACGACACAACTTTCCATGTGAACTCAACATGATTAAAAGCAACCCGCAGACAGCCAAGACCAACGATTGCGATTGGCAAATTCATCCACATAGACTTACTTGTATCTGCATGAAACCACCAAAAGAATCCCAAACAAGAAAAAAAGGCAGAGATTTAGCATATAAATATAGTCGAACAAAAACATTATCTTAACACCAACACCATAAGATATAGAGAAACAATGTATATAAAGATCAAACTTTGATTCCAAACAAAGAAACTAAGAACAGAGTAACCAATTACTCTAGACTAATACCATTGTTATCTAAAATTAGGAAGTCGAAACTGAAACAGCAAAATCGAAGAGAAAAGGTTGAAAAATGACATACGGGACAAGAAATAGGTGACGGAGAAGATGCACAAGGCCCACCATACGGCCCTTACTTTAGCTTCTTCGATCAGATCCTGTATAGTCTCCATCGCCTTCATCTTCGTCTTCAATTTTTCTTCCCACTGAGGAAAACGCAGAAATTGGAGACTGATTCCAACGAAATTACCAGTCGTCAGGAAAGTCGATCCAATTTGAGCTTTCTCAATCTCAAATTTATTGAAAACAAACCCTAGCTACTGTGATGAAATCGAGATGCTGGAATTGAAGAAATTCAAGTGAAGCTGGACACAAGATCGTAGAGAATTGAATCAAGAGTAATGATGATGATCAAACATGGAGGATTCTTCTTCAACCTATCTGGCTTTTTTTTTTTGGGCGTGGAATCTTTTTTTCCTTCTTATTAGACTGCGGAGACAATTGTCCTGGACGTAGCACGGACACCAATACGATGTCGTTTTGTATCGGATTCGATTACAAGTTCTTTAGTTGCAGTGTTGCACCTTCGACAATTTGTAATTTTTCAAATTTTACTAGGGAAAAAACCGGGCTACGCCCGGGTGAATCAAACATTTGACAATTTAATTCAGAAATGCATTTACAAAGCTATAACACTACATTGACAACATAAGGAATCTTCCCCGCTTTTGTGTGCAATTTTGATGGCAGCCAATTTCACATTGACTTATAAGCTTTGTCAATGTAATTCTTTAGTGAAGCAGTACCATTTCTCCGACTTGAATAATCTATGGAACATAAGAAATCAATATTAGTTCTAAACTGTGGTGAAAATAAGGTTTGGAAACTCGCAGGAAAACACGAACCTACTTAGAGAAGAGAGCAGTGATGAAACCTAACAAACGTTTTCATGATGCAAGTGGGAGCAAAGCTTAATCTTGTAGGGAGTTTTCTTTCCACTAATTTAGTAATTAAATGCATAATACGCATTCCTTACTAATTAAGAACAATTTCTTAGAATTTTAAAGTTATTAGTAAAGAACACTTACAATGTGCATTGTATCTGAAGAGATAGAGGTAGCATTCACATTTCACCATATATTATAGAGGTAGCTTTACGTATTCACCCCACGGGACATGTTGGAGTTTTTCAGGACTATCTTGAAATAAGATTTTAAAGCTTAACTGACCATCAAATCACATATATATTGTATGAACGTACTTTTGTTTTCGATTATCTGCAAAAACATAGTAGTTGCAAAAATATCGTAGTCGGTAAAAGTGAAACCTCTTATTTAGAATCAAATCCTCGATTGTTAAGATCTAAGCGGAAGAAGTTCCTTTCCCGTAAGATTGGTTGATGCCATTACTCTCGTCTCTATTCTTTCAAAGAGTCGAAGAACATCACATAGGGTGAACAGAGAGACCCATGTAAAACGTGATTTCTTCGCAATATAATTGGTTTGCTAAAGCATTTACACATCAAGAGACTCAGCCAATACAACAACTGATCCTTTTGTAAGGAGTTTTAATCTGCATTTTTTGCTACGGTTTTATATTAGGGCCAACAACAACCATTCACTTTGAACTTTCGCATTCTTGACTAACAAATCAATTTCGACATTTTTAATCGAACTTCAGAAAAATACATATTCCAGAAACTCATAGAGGCATGAACATCAATACACTATGTGAATATTCATATTTACGTACCGCTTAAGCAGATGGTCTCACCAACACCCTTTGATTCCAGCTCTTGGGCTCTTTCGATTTCCAAAAATATTTAGGTAAATGCTTTACCTTAATATAATAAAAGAAAACGCAAATTCTCAATTGAATCCAGTGAATCCACGAACCTATTACCAATGATCTTAGCATTAGACCCACATCCCCACCGGAATACAAAATATTAGACTGCAAATGCTTACAACTGACCTATTTGGAGAACTGAGAACACTAAAAACGTATGAATGATTCCAAAACTTACCTTGAACAATGTTGTATGATTCTTTTGGACCAGAACTCCAGCTTCTAGGTAGCAACCGCTCATTATATTGAACCTATAAGAGAAATGATAGAACATATACCTAGCTCCATCAAAACCAAGAAACGAACAGAGAGAACCCTAAGACATAAAAGTGCACCAGACTTGAGCATGTAACAATCGATCAGTCAAATGTTGGAGAATCAGATGTATTAAAACCTTATTTGATGGCGTCGAGAGATTTGTTGTGAGGGAGGATACTTTCATGATTTATTATCAAAGGCTTTTCATTTTCTGTACTCCATACAATTTACCGACACTTGCATCAGAAATGGCGTGTCCATTGTTGGCCATGTAAATTTTCAATGATGTACATGAGCCATGGCGAGATGCGTCGTTTATGAGAATTGAGGAAGTCACAGGAAGCGAAGACTGTTGAACTAACTGAGACGTTATCACTTGGAGGTGGAAACCCTATTTTGTAGGGTAAATATTTATGCATTTGCCGAGAGAAGTTTCGAGTGTTAGATGACGTGGCAAGTTAGAAGATTATGTATAGAGAGTAGGCTGATGTGGCAACATGAGACAAAATATTGAAGAGCTGATGTGGACGCATTGAGAAGTCTCAATGAGCTTCTTTTATTAGTAAGAGATGAATTTAAGTACAGTCAAATATCTGTAAACTAATAATGTTAAAACCGTAAAATTCTATTCAAAGTATTAGTTTATCAATATATTAAATTATAGTGAGATTTGACTAATTTTATAATTTTTAAAAAATTATATTTAAAAAGAAGTTCTGTTTTTTTTAATAAACAATATCTTTGTAGAACCAATTACAAGTTGAAAAATAATAATGTTATCTAGAAAACGATTCAAAAAGTTATCGATGTAGCAAAAATAATAAAAAATTAACTTTACCAAGAATTAATGCAAATTTTTTTTTTTTTTTGGACAAAATTTTATTGCAAATTTAAGAAAAATAAATATTATTAGAGTCATATTTCTCTAAATTTTATTATATATATATATATGTATATATTTATATTTATACAGTTATTAATTTATGTTTTTGATGAGACTATATATTTATATAGAATTTTCAAAAAAAAATTACATTATTATATTATCGAATTGTGTTAAAAAATTACATTAACCCAACTCGGGACCAGAAATATTTATTAATTTATAGAAATTTTATTGTATGTAGAAAAAAAGTGTATAAGCAATTTCTAGTTGAAAACTTGTTGTTTTGACTTAATATTGGTGTCATGAAAGGGTTTATCAGACAAAATGTAACCTTATTAATTCTCCAACCTAATTATAAGACTGGTAGTGTTGAAGAAATCTCTAACCTAATTAACTAATTAGTTTAATTTCGAGGGCGGGGGACATTTTATAATCGATTAAATGGATTAGTTTTTTTTTCTTAATTTAAAAATATATTTTATGGAATAGATCGTATCAGAATTTTTCATCATATTTTCAACTTATTTTTTCTCGATTCACAGTATGTATTAATCGAATTTTAACATTTTTGAAAAATAAATTTACAATATAATTTTATTCTCTGAAACAAATTGGACGCTAAATCTACATAACGTCCAATTCACTTTGTTATGTAGATTTGTGATGACAGCGCCGGTGAATACGTCGGTTAACCGTTCAGATCTGATGAACCGAACCGAATCAAGGCGATAACCGAACTCGATTTGCAAAGCTTCCGATCGGTTCAACTTTTTTAACCGAAGCCAAACAAAAAACCGAGAATCTCGTTTCAGTTCGGTTCAACTTTCTTGGTTTGTTTTATTATCGCATGCCTATCTATAATAATTTATTTCATACAAACACTAAAAATTGAAATCATATACAGTAAAACCTCTATAACTTAATAATAGGGAATCTATACGCGGTGACCACAGAGGACTCGTTAATTAACTGACAAAATTATCCACTATTTGGTCATCGTCTGTAGCAAAATAATGACCAATAAACCCCTACCCTCCTACCAATTAATAAGAAAGATATATGAGAGAATAGTAGACATGTGTCAGAACCGAGATATCATATCTCTCCCAAAGATTTGATTTTCAAGAATTCTTTGAGAATAGTTGGTCTATTAATCATGAGAATATTGCGAAATCGAAGGGTCGTGTTTTTTTTCTCAGTGTTTGCAATTTTTTTATTCGTCTCTCTCCGAGTTTCTTTTTTTTTCTCCGATATTCATATCGATTCTTCGATTGAGTTGCGGCTTGTTACGATTAGTTCGTCGAAGTAAGTATCTCAATTAAACCTTGCTTTTGGCCAATGTTTTCGGATCTATGTCGTTTTTTTTTGTTTTTAGTTTTTTTATTCTGAGTTTTGTAAATGGTAGATCTTGACCTTCCTCATCGTCTAATCGCTGCTGGTGAAGAACCCCTTGGAGAGAGGGACAATGTGTACAACAAGAGGAAAACTCTTAGAGACATTATCGACTCGTTGGAGGAATCCGAAATCGAGTTTATCAGAGATACACCTCTCGGGGGTTTGTAGGATTTACTAAACAAACCTGCTTGGTCCACCAGTTTTGGTCTTTTTCTGTTTAGTCGTCAGTTGGACATCGCAAAAGCAAACGAGATTTGGGTGGTTTATGCTAGAACGCTTGTTCGATTTTTTCTACGTGAGAATTTCAAAAATTCATGTCTTATCGCTCTAACGTTTTTATTATCCTTCAATGCAATTTTATTTGATCTCTCTCGTCCTAAACAAACACTAAGTAATATATGTGTTACCTCTATAACTTGTTGTTTACAGACTAATTCATTTGTTTTCGTTATCCTATTCTTTTAACTTGTTCCCTTTTTGGAATGGTTCATGTTTTCCTATATTCGTTTTCAACACAAATAAGTAATAAATATGTTATCTCTCTAACATGTTTCTTAACTTTAATCAAAACTTTTCCAGAACCTATCATTTGTTCTGCTTCGATAACACGTTCCTTTTTATACAAGGTTATCTCTCGAAATAAACTAACTTATATATGTAATTAATTGGGTATTTTGGTAGCTTGTTCATTAACCACATCGAGTTATTAAATGGATTACCTCCATAACATATTTATTACCACGATATACAGTCGTATCCCTTACCGTCTTCCTTTCAATTGTTCCCATTATCAAATTAAGGTTTACCTCTCCACATAATCAAACATTTATCGTTAATATATGTTTTACCTCTATCAATTGTTAATAAATTTGGTATCTCTCTAACAATTGTATGTTTATATAACATCTAAACAAACACATATAGTTAATAAATGTGTTATCCCCTATTTAATTAATGTTAACCTATCTCCATAAACAAACATATATCGTTAATATCTGTGTAATCATTTTCTTTTCGTAAAATCTTCCGTTTCTCCATAACGCCGGTGCAATCTTTTGTTATTTTTGCCCCAGAAATGTCGTGAGCACTTAATGCTCAGATTTTGTTTCCCTAAAATCATATTCTCTCAGATATAGGGGTGATTTGGTCATATTCCAAAACTGTAGAAGAGAGAGAATTAAATACGTAATTATGCTTCCCAGATCTTACAATATCTATTCTTCTATGGTTTTATATTTCGTTCACCCTTAAGAATATTAGAACCATGATATATTATTAATTTATAGTAATATTAATGTATCTATAATATTTTAATTTATAAAAAGAAAAAGGGTTTTCTCTCTCTAGCCTTTTCTCTCACCTTCTCTCTTCTTCTTTTTCTAGATCTGCTTTCGTTGCCTCTCTGGTTAGCCCTTCCGGCGCCGGAGAGGGCTAGGTCTCTTCTCGTATTGTCCTCCCATCGGCTTGCCTCTTCTCCTGGTGGGTGCGACAGTTCATGTTTCGCTCTGGCCTCTAGTTGGTGGCGGATTTTTCTGGCGAGTGGTCCGAAGGGGTGATTGGAGGTGACCTTTGGAGGTGCGAAGGTTCGACTGCTTAAGAACATCATCGATCTCATCTCCTCTTCTGGTGGTTTGGGTGCCTCTTCGTGTGCTGGTTTTTCTCCGGTTTGGTTGTGGCTTTGGTGAGGTTTGGGATTTGGGGTTTTTTCTTCGGATTGAGTTCTTTGGCTTGGATTCTGCTGGTTTCACCGGATCTGTTGCTTTCTTCCGCCAGGCGGTTGGCTTGTGCTTTTCTAGGAGTTCTGGTTTGGTTGGCGGGTTTGGATTGGGTTGCTCTTATTTTTAGGTCTTGGATCTGCAATTGGCAATGGTGGTGTGCTAGCTTTCACTTCTAGTATCGTTTATTCTTCCATCTGATGTAGTGGTGTGTCACGATCCATTTTCTTGGGACGGTTGGTGACAGTCACGTTGCTTCCGCGGGACCATTCCACTGGGACAGGTGAACGTGCTTTAGTTAGGGGCATGCATGACTCAAGTTAGAGAGTCCCTTTAGAGTTAGACAGAACAACTTTGGTGGAGTTTGAGTGTCTGTCGCTGATCGAGGATCAGACACAGAAGAGAGGATTAGGCCATCCTTGCACAAACTGGTCGTGATCTATAGCCAATCACCTGATGAGCCCAAGGTAGGGCGAAACGAGTTGAAGATGGTCGATGGTAAGAAGGATTGGTCTGGCAATATTGAGATTGTCGACCGTCGCAAGGTCTTCTGAGAAAAGCCTGTGACATATTGTATTAGAGCCAAGAACGTTGTGTGTTGTCTGCGCCCATCGCCCGTAACGAAACGGGTAGGCGGGGAGCCTTGTTTGGTGGCGTAGAAAAGGTCGAGGGCGAGGTGTCCGTGAAAACCAAGGCAGAGGTGTCGAGTCATCGATTCGACTTGGGGTGAAGAGTTATCCCACAACGACACAACGTACGATCTTGAGGATTCTTCCCGTGCACGAGGGCGTGCACATTGATGGGTGGGAGAGAATGTCATGACCCGTTTTTTGGACGATTTGTGTCGTGTTGCTTCCGCGGGGACATTCCACTGGGGCAGGTGAATGTGCTTCAGTGCGGGACGTGCATAATTTAGGTTAGAGAGTCCCTTTGGAGTTAGACAGAACAACTCTGGTGGAGTTTGAATGTCTGTCGCTGATCGAGGATCAGACTCAGAAGAGAGGATTAGGTCATCCCTGCACAAACTGGTCGTGATCTGGAACCGATCACCTGATGAGCCCAAGGCAGCGCGAAACTAGTCGGAGATAGTCGATGGTAAGAAGGCTGGGTCGGGCAATATTGAGATTGTCGACCGCCGCAAGGTCTTCTGAGAAAAGCATGTGACAGGTGGCTTCGTTTGGGTGGGTGTTAAGACCAAATGGTTATGTCCAACAAGCGCCAAAGCTTCGTTTCTTTTACTGTTTTCTGCAAACCCATTAATCACAGAGTTCCAAACCAAAATATCTTTCTCAAGCATTTTATCAAACACCTTTTCCGCATTAGCTACATCTCCATTATTGGCGATAACGACGTGAGACTCACTGCTAAAGTCATGCGTCTTCACTTTCATGACTGTTTCGTGACCGTAAGATATTGTGGTCGACCAAAACAAAGACTCATCTCACGGTAGAGAGAAACAACAAAGACGGAGAAAACTTTTGAGTAGTTTATCATATATATGGACCTGTGTAAGAAGGGAGAAGAGAAGCTGGTTTGAGATGAAGATGGTTCGAGATCGGAGAAAGATAGTTTGAGATGAAAGGAGAAGAGAATCTGCGACGATACGGCATAACCGCGAAAGAGAGAAGATCCCCAGGGTAGAATGACGAATGCTTTTTTGATTTATTCTTTTATTCGTTTTTTTATTTATTTTTATTTTAGTTTTAAAAATTAACATATATCAACATATTCATTAAAGGTATAAATGAGTCATCACATGGGGAGATGGCATGGAGACTATGAAATGGCACGCTAGATTCATTTTTTTCATTTGGTGGAACCTTAGCCTCTGTCTCTCCTTCAACCCCCCCCCGTTCAACAATCTCATCATCAAGAGTAGAGTAATTTTTTGTGTATTTCTCTCTCCTTCAACAGTCTCTAGAGTAAACAAAGGAATAATTTTCCAGCTATATGAATGATAGTGATTGATTCAAATTGATAGACTATCGGGCTTTTTTTTTCTTCTTCTCTCTCTGGTTAGAGACAAAATAACAAAGACAGACCAAACCGTCCTTTTCAAGCACGTGACCGGCGCATGGCGGCTTAGATAGCGCCGGCGTCGGTCCCTCATGTCCGCTTTCTTTATGTTTTCGTCTCTAGCTTAGTTTTCTTAGTTTTTTTGGAACCATGGGCGTTGTTGGCGAGGTGAAGATATCTTTTGGGTTCCCAGATCTGAAAGGGCTTTTGGTCAAAGACTCGATTCGTCGGAGCCGTTGGCCGTTTGTGGGGTTGGAGCGACCGTTCTCGGTCTTGTCTTGCAGTGTGGATCAGCAGCTTGCAGTTTGAGGGGTAGTGGTTTGTGTCGGAGTTTATGTCTCTCTCCTTTGTCGTTTCAAATTTCGGCTCCGACAAAGGCGTCTTGTGGTGGTGTTGGCCACGGTTTTGGTTCGCTCATGGTCTGGCCATCTTCCCTTTGTTGGTGGTGGCAACGGTATCTGGTGGATTAGGGTTTGTGGTCTGGTTTGTGCCACTTTGTGTCTTCGTTAGCCTTGTTCTCTCCAATTCTCTTTTGGGTTCTTGTGTTTGTGCCTTCATTGTAGGTTCGTTGGGTGCTGTTCTGGAATTGGCTCTATATTCAGTCTTTTGCGGTCTAGTATCTTTGTTCTCTTGCCTACGCTATGCCATGCCGAGTTTCCTTATTTTTCTATCCGGTTTGCTCTCTTGCCGTCTCCAGTTTTTGGTTTGTTGCAGATTTTTGGGCTCGGCCCTTGTCTCTACGGTCTAGACCTGATCGAGGTCTCTCTATTGCATTGGTATCTTTCTAGGCGTGGACATTTCGTGGTTATTTTGTTTGCTTCGAATTCGCCGTTTCCAGGAGTTGTGTTTGGGTTCTAGATGTCTTTCGACATAGTTCTCTACTTGCTGGTAAGGATGCTTTACTTCTCTTTAGATTGTGAGGTAGTCTTCATTGTTAAAGGAAGAGCCGCTGTCCGATGTCGTGGATTTTCTCGTCTCCATCGGTTAGCCACTACTTCAAGCTTTTCTCTTTGTTGGTTTGATGGTAGGCAAGGTTTTTATTGCTAGATTCTGAGTTAGAGTGGTATTTCATGTTCTTTGTGCCTCATTGCCTTCTTTGTTTTGGCATTGTTGTTCAATTGTAGTGTTGCTATTTTCGACGTCAGCTCCTTGTATTTTATCTTGTATTCCATCAATGAAAATCAAAATTCTAGTGAAAATAAGGAATGGTTGTGATTGTGACTAGGCCTGGGAGTTCGGAATAATCCGATCAAACCGACCCGATCAACCCGAGATTTTCGGTTATCGGTGAAGACCGAAGAGATTAGACCAAACCGAACGGCAAAATTAATTTGGGCAATCGGATGTCGGTTCGGGTTGGTTCGGTAATAGGTTACCGATCGGTTACTTCGGTTTAAGGGAACATGGTACAAAAACATAAAACCCTAGATCTAATTCATTTCATCTCTTCTCCTCCTCTTCTCCTCTCCTTTATGATCCTTCTTTTTCCACTCTCCTCCTCTCCTTACGATCTTCCTTCTTCTTTCTTCTTTCTTCTTCTCCTTCCTTCTTTTCTAGACTCTTCTACATCTTCATCTTCTTCGTTCTGGTCTCAGCCTTCCATGAAGTTTACCGACGTGAGGTTCGTGTTCGGATTTGATTATTAGTGATACCTGATTTTTTCGTAGTGTTGTTCTTTCAAGTTCTAGATCTTAGAAATCGTGGTTATTTAATTGATTAAGTTGTTTTCTTTTCTTTTTTCAGTGAGAATGCGAGAAACATACTCATCAACCTCATTCAATGCAATCTCGCTTAAAGTTGGAATAGGATGGTCGGAGATCGCCGTGGTTTTCACCGTCGCCGTCACAGCCAGAGCCGCAGCCGCTCAGCTCATTTATTTGCAAAACCCTAAAATTTTTATTGGGTTGGGCTTTTGATTGTATGTTGGGTTTTGTTAATTGTATTGGGCTTTAATATTAATTGTAATGGTTTATTTTATTAGATTTTGTGTTTGTAATAGAGTAATTGTTTTTTTTTTAATATGTAAACCGAAGTAAAAACCGAATAAACCGGAGAAATAAAAAATCCGGCTCATGTTCGGAACACAAATTTTAGCTAATAACCGATCCGAACAAACCGATTACCAAACCGACCCGAACCGAATTTCAATTAGGGTCTATTCGGTGGGATTTTTAAGAAATCGAATTTCCCTCAAACCGAATAACCCGACCCGAACAACCCGGTTTAGCCGAACGCCCAGGCCTAATTGTGACTATTGGAATGAGTTGTGTTTTGTGTGGGACATGCGTGATCGCTTCCACTGAATAAATTTGTTTTTAGGCATTCCTCTCTCTGGCCCTTTTTATTTTCTTCAAGACTTCAAGTTAATTAATAAATGTTAGAGAGTTACGGTTCAAGGTTCTAATTGTTGGTGAAGTTTTTTGAAAGAGGGAAATTTAAACGAGGTTCAACAAGAATTTTAGAAACTGCTCTCACAAAAGAAATAATAATAATAATATTCATAGATTATACTTTTATTTATATTTTAAGCAAAAGCATTACATTTTTTTCTTCTTAAATAACTCAATTTTAAATTACTTTAACCAACTATAAAATAAATTACCTTTCTTAGGATTATCGGTATATCCATGAACACCATCATTTTCAGCTTTCCATGTACAATTTGCACATCTATAAAAATCTCTATTCGCTCTGTAAATTTCGAAAACGCCTTTCTTTATTTGTCCTTGGCTAAAACCACAAAAATAGAGCGTTGAATAACGAAAATTGACATGAAACTTCCAACCAAATAATTCACCTTTAGCAAGTATGTGAAAGCCTAAATCATCATCTCTTGATTTACAATGGATTCCAAGAAGATAGTCGTTATCATTTTGAATCGTGACCCTCGTAAGATGACCTCGAAGTGGTTCTTTAGCTTGTTGAATTGGAAAAGCTTCTGAACATATCAAAGATATCACAACTATGGACATAGTGAAAATTGAGCAGAAATAAGAATTGAGATTTATACTGGATGAGTTTATCATGATTGTTGGTTAATGATAGCTTTTTGTGATATGTAAATTTTTTTAGAGTGATATATATCAGCATTTAAAGAAAATAGATATTTATCTTGATTAACCTAAATTAGGAAAAAAATCCCTCGATATATTTGCATAATTACAATAAATGGAAGTTGTTTAAATAACCCACAATAATCAAGATTTTTTTCTCCAAAACTACTATACTTCCCAATTTTATCCTTCTTGTTTTTGAAATAACATTAATTCATATATATAAAATAATTAATAGTACCCCCTGTGTTTAGGAAAACAGAGTAATCTCTACTAATATTATTTGACAAGTAATTTTGCACCATATTCAAAGTTAAGGCAATGGAGGCTTGTGATTAAACGTTGGAATGATTTGTCCTAAACACCCCTAATGAATTGCTCTTAAAATTCGATTTCGAAATTTTTTGTTCTTAATAGTTAGGGGTATATAATTCTAATCGTGTGTTAATCTCTATATAATGTACAAGTAGAAACGCACGAGATTTAAAGTTGGGGCAAAGGAGGCTTGTGGTTGAATGTTGAGATGATTTGTCTTAATCACCGTTAATTATTTTTTTGTATAGTTTAATCGTTGGGGATAAAAATGTCATAATGTCTCAAATTTATGGATTATGGAATGTTAGCTTTAATTTATTTGTTAATCTTTTGGATAAATTCTATATCTTAGTAGTTAATATTCGTTTTTGTTAGTTTTCTGATTTAGTTTCTAATTAAAAAGTTAAATTTATTTGTTAATTTTGTGGATAAATTCTATACCTTGTGGTTAATATTCGTTTTTGTTATTTTTCTGATTTAGTTTCTAATTAAAAACTTAAATGTCTTAAGATAATGATTGATGTTTGCCCTAATTTTAAAGCTATATATATTGTTGATCGGCCAGAGAACTAAGTATTATTTTTTTCTGTGCTCATTAGATAGTTCACCATTATGGTTTTTTTATACAGCTACGATTCTGATGAATCGAATTGTTTGTCATGCATATATTTATTTACCTTAAGAGGTCGTGTGCATGTTGTTTGTTGTTTGTTTTATTTTTTGCATAAGTTTGTTGATTTATTGTTTTGCTGATATGATTCTTTTGGTATGTGTTTCAGTTTTGTAGAACGTGGGAGGTTCCATCGACAAAGCTTTCGGACAAAGGTGGTGTTGACGAGAACAAAACCAGGTTTCTTCTCTACCGTCAACGCATCTTATGTCTAGACAAACAATTGAGAATAAGATTTCTTAGGATGTTTCTCCGGTTTGGATCCGTGCAAAATACTTCAAACAGGTTTGATTATGTTGTTTAGGGTTTATGTTTTCTCTGATCGATTCTTGAATTTTGAAATGTTAACTACATTGTAGTTGAATGAGGAAGGACTTTTGGTGTTGAAAGGATTAGACTCAAAGTTAGCCAAAAATCTCCCGCCGGATCTTCGGAAGCTTCGATGCAAGGTACAATTTTTCAACCAACCCTTTGTTTTCAGTCTCTAGAGGAGGAAAATGTTGGTTTAATTTGTTGGTTTGTAGGTTGCTTTCCATGCACTCAGATTCGCAGAATGTGGATAGAAGGTCCATATACAGCTCTACATATAAGGCTAGGGAAAGATGTTTGGGTAAGAACTGGTTGTCTCACTGGATTAGGCTCAGAATTCGATCGGATCATAGCAGAAACCAGGACGTCTCAGCCTCGATACCTCACTGGTAGACTATACATGAGCTATACAGAGCGTAGACTTGCTGGTTTTTGTCCTCTCAATGCATATGAGATTGCAAGGTAACTTCAAAGGAAGAAATTGGACATGAAACAGAGTTTTGACAATTTGTATACATGGTTTGATGGAAACTTAAAGCTCGAGTCTTTTTTTTGGGATTAAAGGTTGTTGAAGGCCTTGGGAGCACCTAGGAATGCATCGATATATATTGCCGGAGGTGAGCCATTTGGTGGCTCACGAGCATTAGAGCCTCTAGCTAAAGAGTTCTCTAATTTCATGACAAAGGAGACATTGGCTCATAAAGGCGAACTCTTGCCTTACACCAATAGATCTTCAGCTTTAGCAGCTATTGACTACATTGTATCACTTAGCCGCGATGTTTTTCTTCCTTCCCATGGTGGTAACATGGCAAAAGCTATGCAGGTAGCACAACAAAATAGTAGAGATTATCGTTGATGGATTTGATTTTCCAAAGTTTGTTTCTGAAACTCTGTTTATTATTATCTCAGGGAAACAGAGCTTATGTAGGACACATGAAGTTTATAATGCCTAACAAGAGAGCCATGCTTCCTTTACTGGAGAATTCTTCGGTTTCGGATGCCGAGCTCAGTTTTGTAACTCGGAAGCTTCACCGTAAGTCCCAAGGCCATCCTGAGTCACGGAGAGGGCGGAGAGATCGTGACGTGATAGCTTATCCCGTCCCGGAGTGTATGTGCCGCCATGGAAAACACAGGTCTGTAGGTTTCTTCTAGGTCAGGTTCCTTGGTTCTCACGGTAGCGGTTGTCACAAAGTCAGGTCTCTTGGTATAGCTCAGGTGCCTTGCTCTTCAAAGCAATACCTGTCCAGCTGCAACCAATCGTCATTAGACACGTGTACATATAAATTCTACTGTAAGTGTATAGATTTTTTTCCATGTTTTGCGTACAAAACTTCATTCATTCATTCTTGATGTTACGAGTTCTAACTAATAGAAATGAGACACGTGTAAACTAGATTCATGGCTTACAGATCTTTGAAAGAAGGTTGAAAGCCTTTTTAGTGATTTTGTTTCGTAGTTTTGTACACAAAAAACAGTATAACAATAAAATTTGATTGGTTTAGTCATTGCCACGTATAACAAGAACGAAGCAGATTCCGGCTCCAAGTCTCATAAGAAGAGCGATGGAGACTCCAACTCCAAGTCTTCGAAGAAGAGTGATGGAGACTCCAACTCCAAGTCTTCGAAGAAGAGTGATGGGGATTCTAACTCCAAGTCTTCGAAGAAGAGAGATGGAGACTCCTGCAGTCTGCTCCAAGTCACAGAAGAAGAGCGATGGAGACACCAACTCCAAGTCTCAGAAGAAGGTCGATGGAGATTCGAGCTCTAAGTCTCACAAGAAGAGCGATGGAGATTCGAGCTCTAAGTCTCACAAGAAGAGTGATGGAGAATCCAGTTCTAAGTCTCACAAGAAGAACGATGGAGATTCTTCAAGCTCATACAAGTCGCAGAGTGGGAAGAAAAACAGTAACTCGTCAACCGGAGAGGAGAGCCGGAATGGCCACAACAAACGTTGACTTCAAAAAAAAATGATCTGTGAAATTCTTTGGAGTAAATTAAAACTGTAAATTGTCCATGCTCACTTGTTTGTATTTTACATTCAAATACCAACATTATCTCCTGCGTTTTTTTTTTACTTTCATAATATTTTTTAGAATCTAACCATCTATTGATCTTTTTTTTTTTTTTTTTTTTTTTTTTGGACAAAGGACCATCTATTGATCTTTCTGTACCTAAACTTAGGATAAAAGATTTTGATTTTTGGTTTAAATTCGCTTTATATTAAAAATGAAAAAAAATTATCAATCGAATGTTGAACTTGAATCTTTAATAGGTTAAAACATGTATATCATATTAATATATCTTGTACAAAAAAAGAGAGTACAAATTGAAAGTTTCAAGATATACATGGATGAAGACGCAAAACAAAACAACTCGATCACAGAACGCAAATAATACTCTGCGTCCACGACGGTGTAATGTCATCTAAACACCTTCAAATTCATGTATATATCAAAGACAACCTTGAGGCATCACTACACCAGCCTTAACTCCTTTAATATTCTTACACGTCGAAGTAGCAGACCGACCGTTAAACGTTAGCTTAATATCGTGCAATCTAATCGCTTGGCACGGATTACTGCGACTGCAATCAAACGTTAAAGCCTGTTGCGTCCGCCACGTCCCTTGAATGTTTCTATACACAACCTGACTAATCTTCACTCCAGAACCCTACATATATATAAACCAATCAGATTAAGTTTCTATAATTCCATAGTTTATGTAGTAGATAGGTTTCAACTTCGATTTATAAATTTACCTGTTTGGGACAACCTTGATTAGCCGGACAGTAATTCTGATCGACAATGATCGGATTCTGAACATTTTTCATGATCAGATTCTGAAACAAAACGTTTCTTACAAAACCTGTACTTTGTCGAGCCCATGTCTTGATCCGAACACCATTATCAGAACCCAAAAAACAGTTTATCAACGTTATGTTCTCTACTCCAGCTTCATTTGCATCTCTTCCCAAACTCCCAATACTGCAAACAATTAATAATCAGTATCAAGAAAAAATTTGAATCTTGCTCTGTTGAGATTGAGTTCTTGATTAAATCTGCAACAAAGGAGAAAGCTTTAGTGAGAAGAAGAAGAAGAAGAAGAAGAAGAAGAAGAAGAACAAGAACAGAGCAAAGAGAAGAAGATGTCGACAAAGATGTCAACGACAAAGAGGAAAGTCAACACAAGAAGAGACAAGTTGGGCTTGTGTTGTTTTGTAAGAATAAGTGATTGGGCTAAATGTGTTGTTAGGCCCAAATGAGTAAGTGTGTTGTGTTAGTCAAAGACTAGCTTAGTAGAGTTGTCAAGTGTAGTGGTTAAGAGTTGTTGTTGTGTAAGGTTTAGTAGTTTAACCTTGCTTGTGTAAGAGAGTCTAGAACTAGGAGTAAGGTCCAAGTGCAAGTGTGTGTATGTGTATGTAGTAAGTAGAAGTAGAAGTAAAGTAGAATAAGTATGCTTGTATGTGTGATGTAAGAAAAGTATCTTTGTGATCCAATATTATCAATGTAGACATTAAAAGTTCATAAACGTGTTCTTGTTTCTCAAAGCAAAACAGAGAGAAACATTAAGGAAACAGAGATACACGAGAGTAAGAGAGCTTACTTGGTGTGAAAGAAAGAGTCAAATAACCTCAATGAGGTTAGATGTGAGAATTACAACATGCTCTCCAAGCTATTGAAGGAGAATAATAGATGCTAACCTGATTCCATGGCCTGGACCGCAATTGAGTTTGGACATGTAGAGGTTACGAGTTCCCGGACCGATAGAGATACAATCATCTCCGGTTTGAAATGTGCTATCGGTTACGGTAACACCTGCAGAACCTTGGACATGGAGCCCATCTGTGTTGGGACTTTGGTCTGGAGCCACTAGCTTTACTTTCCGGACAATTACATTGTTGCAGCTGTTTATCACTAAATGTGTTGCTTGACTGTTTATTGACGTTAAGCCGGTCACTACGACGTCGTTTGCCCAGTTAAACGTCATTGACTGCAAAAAAAAACAAAATTTTGGAAATACTTTTAAATTTAGTAATTTATCTGATTAAAACCAAACTTGCATCAAAAAACTAAACTGATTTGATGTCATAATATTCACTAGAATTTAACCCGCGGTATACCGCGGGGCTATATTTTTTAAAAAAATATAATGTTATTTTTTAAAAGATTAACTGAAGATATATCATATTAATTTGTATTTTTAAATGTAGATATCTATCTATCAATTTTTTAAGTATAGATACGAAAACATATATTTTTTTTTAAGTAACGATGTATGGTGGATTTTAAAATTTTGAATATTTTACTCTGCAGTATACCATGGGTCGGTTTTTTTATAACTAAAAATTTTAAATTTAAGTTGGATTTGTTTTGTTAATATTGTTTCTTTTGTTTTGTGTTTAAGATTGTATAATTGTATTTTGATTGTTAATTTTAGGATTTCATCCGTGATATACCGTTATTTATTAATATCGACCCAAACCCGTCATCCCATATAAACCCGTCTATATTATCTCGTTAGCTAAATTATTAGTATTATAAAATCCAAGAAAATAAATTATTATTGTTATAAAATCTAATAATTTTATGATCTCACCCGTAGTATACCGTTCTTTGAACGATTTTAAATTTATACTACTAATATATATTTTAAATTTATCATATAAAGTATATGATTTCAAGTTTTTGTGTGTTTTTTTTTTTTATTTAAATAAAGCAACGGCTTAAATGATGATAGATATAGTTCTTTTTTCTGTATTTGTATTTGATTTTTCTATGTGAATATTTTGATTATTATAAATTAGTATTTTTATTGCTATGCAAAATGTTAATATAAATATTTGCTATAAATGTTTTTGAAGATATATAGAAAAATTGTGTAGAGATTTTTAGAAACAAATTAGGCAAGATATTGTTTGGTTAATATCTTTTATTTAAATTTTGTAAAAGTAATAAAATAATAAATGCCAATGGCATTCTTTGTAAATACTGTCCAACCCCAGGATTTATTTACTAAGCAAACAAATTCATAATGATTAGGTTTTATTTATTTGTTAATATGTTTCAAATCCCAGAAAGAGTTAGTATCTTACTCTGGCGCCAACAGGGCAACTCTTTCCGGATTTTCGACACGCCCAAAAAGAAGCACCTCTAGCATCTAACGTTCCTCCATTGATTGAGATCCGGTTAACTTTCATGTACAAGATCCAATAACCGGAATTTCCCAAACCGTGGTAATCCGAAGGAGCTACAATCGTTCCAAAGATCTGAAACCGGTATTCTACTACGACATGGACCGCGAAACTCCACCGGTTTTAGCAAGAAGCTTCCTCTCGGGACCGTTACAGTGACTGCTGCAGCTGAACGGCAAGCTGCTTGCCACGCTCCGAGGAAAGCTTTTGTGGAGTCGGTTCTTCCGTCCGGTTTAGCACCGAAGCTGACGGCATTGTAGTTGTTCGCAGCCGTTGATGATTTCATCAGCAAGAAACTTGAGAACATCACCAAAACAGCTACAAGCTTATTATTATCCACATAATTAATGTTTCTTAATTACTAAAAGTGATAAATCTTTGTAGATTCTGGATTTTATGAAAGTATTTATGTTTTGTGTTTGTGGTGAAGTGTGAGGGTGAAGTAATCGTAAACGGTTATGACGGGTATTTATATGTAATTGTATATATAGTGGTATGTTTGAATAATTTTAAAGAATACGTTGACAAATTAATTCTAAGTTATAATGCTAATGATTATTTGATGATGATTAAATTCAAATAAATGATACGGTTCGCATAATCGCATGTGATGTGATAAGCAGTTGTGAATTCCTTAAGCAAATAATGCTGACCTAAAAACGAGTAAGCATGTTCACTTGTATAATTTATATGTTAGTAGTAATACATAGGTGATTGCAAAATAAACTAAAATTAATCATGCATGTGACATGTGGACTTTGGAGATCTTATATTAAATCTTAGCCGTAGAAGCAGGAAAGCCTCCGAATCCTACGGTCATGAGCAGCATTGGTCAACAAAAGCTCTTTTAGAAAATAGAAGTTAGCTGAAAGTCAGCCAATGATAACTTATCACGTCATAGGAAACATGCAACATGGATATATGGGTCATTTGGTACTAATTATTAGACTATTTATCACAGGGGTTTACGTGAGTCATGAATGGATAATGGGCCGTACCGTTAGTCTCCTCGAAATTTTGGGTCAAGCGAATTTTGCAACTAACCTAATAAATAATGGTTAATAAATATTGGCTGATTTTATAGCCATAAACTAGTTGCATTCTCAGCTTTTTCCCCCAACCTTTTTGCCTCTGAAAATTCCACCATAAACTTAGATAATTCTCACAATTTCAACATGTACTTTCGGATTCATCCTTAAAACTACGCCTCCAATTGAACCGGCTAATAAATCGGTACCACATAACCCGGTTTGATTTAATTCAAATTTAACCAAATTTTAACCCGATTTTGACCAAAATTTTCTTCTTCCTCTTCACCAAAATTTTCTTCACCAAAATTTTCTCGATAAACCAAATCAAATTTTCGATTTGAAACTCGTAATTATGCGAAGAAATTAAGAAGTAGTAAACACTCAGGGAGAAAAAGAGTTATTACACAATCGGAACTTGGCGGTAGCTCTTGGAGGAGAGGAGAACAGTCAAGTAGCGATTTGTTCTTGTCCTTTGCAGGTTTTGCCATGTTTTCTGGTTGTTGCGATTTCCTGACCTAAATGAAAAAAGTAAGCTTCTATGGTTTAGGAAACATGAACAGAATCTTGCTATTGAAACAGTAAACAATTATCAGAAGAAAAAAAAACTGAAAACAAACATGAATGGAGAAAAGTAAGTATCAAGAACAAGATTTGCCAACAGATATTGGAATATGAGAATCGAATCCAATTCCAGAATTCAATAATCAAAATAGATTATTCAATTTCGTACAAGAAGAGGGAAGAAGAGTCTGTACCAAAACTTTGGATTACAAGTTTAGAAATTGAACCCTAAAAGAGAAGATTCATTGGCCAACAATTACTAAAAACAGAGAAGATTCATTGGCTAACAAATATTGAAAACAGAGAATCGAATCGAATATAGCAAAGGGGAAGAAGATTAAATCGTACCCAACAAAACCCACAGAAGTTTAAGAACACCAACCTCACAGAGAAGAAGAGTACACTAAAATTTTGGTGAAGAGGAAGAAGAAAATTTTGGTGAAGAGGAAGAAGAAAATTTTGGTCAAAATCGGGTTAAAATTTGGTTAAATTTGAATTAAATCAAACCGGGTTATGTGGTACCGGTTTATTGGCCGGTTCAATTGGAGGCGTAGTTTTAAGGATGAATCCGAAAGTACATGTTGAAATTGTGAGAATTATCTAAGTTTATGGTGGAATTTTCAGAGGCAAAAAGGTTGGGGGGGAAAAGCTGAGAATGCAACTAGTTTATGGCTATAAAATCAGCCAACCCATAAATAATCTTACCTATAACTTTTGGGTCAAGCGAAACTTTGTTTTTAATTTGAATATTTGAACATGTTGGCTTGAGAAGTGAGACCAAAGCCCAAAGGTAAAAGCTTTACAGAGAACTAAAGGGGCATAACAGAGCAAGTACTAATTTAGTTGGCTTAAATCAGTTTCTTGCTCAGAAAGAAACCAATTATGCGCATCTAATGGTAAAAACAAGACATTTCTATATATTGTATTGTTTTGGTTCTAATGAATCGAATTTACTGTGGAATGATTATGATTGTTTTCTTCATGTTGAGATGCTACTGATTTCATGATTTAATTTTTTTATAGATTTTGATTTCTTCAAGTTGAAATATTAATTATTTTTACGTTTGATTGCAGGTTGGATGTGTGGAAAGAACACATCGATGTTGCAACCAATGAATACTCAATCTTTTATGAACCGATGGATAGGTAATATTCGATCTTTTATATATAATTTGTTTCCATTATGGATTTATAATGTAGATTAAGGTTCCAATGTTTCCACGTTTTAGAGTTTGTAAACGTGGTATTTCTCGTCTTTTAGTCAAGCATAAATTCTCCAAAAATATTAGGGTTTGTTTGATCCTTTTTTTCTACGAGCGGCTGTCCAAGAGAAGTTCAAAGTCGAGATTGTAGAGGTATCATTCTTTTTTATTAGTGGTTGTGTTTTCATATTGGTGTATTTCTACTTTTACTTTGATTTCTCTGACTGTTAACAATTAGTTGATTAAGTTGTTTGATATATGAGATTTTGGTTATTTTTGTTGTATTTTAAATAATTTGTGATTTTGTATGTTTAAAATAATATTTTCATTTTGTCTTTCATAGTTTCATATTTATTATTCTGTTACATCAAGGGATGGGTTCATACGAAAAATATGGATATTATTATTTAGGATATATGCTTTCTCGATACAAAAAGGTGAGTGAATTGTTTTTAGGTTACGCAATTTTTTAGTAGGTTTAAAATATTTTGAGTTTGCTTTTGATCGTGCAACATACGGATTCGTTAGTGCCAGATTAATTTATTGAAATGGTGTTCTTCCTTCTTTTTCTTTATTTTATCAATATCCTAAGAGATCTCATACCATATGCATCAATTAAGTGTCTTCTTTTACATAATCGGTGGATCCACTGTTTTTTTTTTTTTAATGATTAGTAAGAGATCTCACCGAACTTGATGCAGCTGCAACTACGTTACAACGGTGTACAAGAGTTACATGACCAGAAGGAATCTAGCAGATTGTGCCGTCGTTGTTGAGGAGCTCTGGTGAGTTACTTGATCCATCTTCTTCTTTTAAATTTCTTTTAATGATGTTTAGAGTAACCTTAATTGGTATTGCTTGAAATATTGTAGGTGGAAGACTGTGGAGGGTGATGCTCTGGATTTGAGCTCTGTTCCTTTTTTTTTTTGTAAGAAGAGAAACATGAGACGTTGTTTCGAAATGGGCTCGAGCTAGAAAACGAGCTGCTATAAGGTCTGACATCATTTTATCTCTGTTTACTTATAAGTCAAGGTGTTATTAGTATATCTATATATCTCTTTATTACGAAAAACCAACGTGGGTCTCACTCTTTAGGTTGGGAAAGGCTTATCTAAAGATGAAAAGGCTCAAAAATTAGCTCTTTAGCATTGACTTGAAGTTGTAAGTCCCCATATCTTTTTGTAACTTTTTATCAAAGACACGCTAAGTACATGTAAAGAAACAAATCTATGTGTTTAGTAGCAAAACACAAGATCAAGAGTTATTAGTTCCTTTTGGTTTCGTTAAATCATTATAATCTAATGATCATCTAATCATATGACCCCTCTCTTGAAATTACAGATTGACCCACGTCATCGTTAGGGCCACAACTTGCACTTCTATTATGATGTCTCGTCAGCGAGCAAGAGCTCACAACCATTCTTTTACCGGTAAGGACATAGATCCAATATCCATCTTTAGATCTTCCTATCTTGAATGTGTTCTAAACTCTGTTTTCACTTATTTGAAACTAAATGTTGGATATAGGAGACGGAAAAGATATAAATCTTGAGAAACACCCGAGAAGTGTTCTGCAAAAACAATGCATTAGATACTTGGGACTGGTGAGCTTTTTATCTGATTTGACTCGACCATAATGATTAGCTATAGCTCTTGAATACTCAATAACCTCTATGTTTGTTTGAAACGCGCAGATGGCGAGAGAAGCATATGAAATGATAGTGAAAGATGGGAGACTAATTTATAAACAGGGCGTGACTCTGATTAACTCAACTGAGGAAGCCAAGTCGATTTTTGTACTTAGAAAAAGAAACAGTTTGAATAAAAGACGACGGCAGAAGCTCGAGACGAGTCGTCTCAACTACCACCAGAGACTAATGACAGTCATGAGGAAGAAGTAGAACACAAATACGATGCAAGAGAAGAAGAGGGGGGTGAAGGTGTAACCGAAGAAGAACAAAAACGTGTATACAAAGTGTCAAAGACACAGAAAATGGTGATGGCGAAGATGTGGATGAAACTTCACAAATTTTAGTTTTATTTATCTTTTCTTATTAAAGTTTATAAAGCAAGTATGTTTTTTTTTGTTTGGCTCTATCTTTTCTTAGTTTAGGTAAATTTGTTTGTCCTATTTTATTGACCTTTATAAAAAGTTCCTATTATATTTGAAAACGAATAAAAAAAAGAGGAGGAAGTATTTTTAACCCTGATGAAATCATTCTTTGTGCTCAATGGTAAGTTTAAAATTTTGTATGTGACTTTTATAATTTTCTTTTGTGGAGATAATAAGGAATCCGATGACATATTATTCTTACATTATCATACTAAATTTATTAAAAATTCTTCACTAAATTTGATAATTTAAAACGATTTCATTAGCAAATATATGTTGCTATTCTTGAAAAAAAGGTAAACCTATGAATTATGTGCAATAAACGAAATATAAAAGTTTTAAGAAACTTTGTCCTCAACGTAGTTCTATTGAAGTTATATTAAGTTGTTTACAAAAAAGTTAAAACCATTTTAGAGTTAAATTACTTTTTAGAAGAATTATGATAATGCCAAATATAAAAATGTTTATTTTTATCTCAAAACTAGAAAGATTTAATATTATTTGATTTATTTTCTTTAATTAAAATATTGCTATTATGGTCGTTTTCTATTTGTGAGTTTCTACAGCATGATGAAAGAGCTCTTGATAAACGTAGAAATCATTTGCTGTTTGATGAGATAGGCTATAATTATGATAACAAAAAAACGAGCGAAACTAACAGTTTTTTACAGCCTAATGAAACACTTGTTGATAAACGTAGAAATTATTTTCAGATTTATGAGTTTATAACCATGTTAAAAAAACAAGAAGAGCAAAAATGATGGTTTTATGCAGCCTCATAAAAAAGCTCTTGATAAACGTAGAAATCATTTGTTGATGATGAGTTTGGCTATAACCAGAATAACAAAAAAAAGATAAAAATTGACGGTTTTCTCTTGTCTGATGAAAGAGCTCTTGATAAATGTATAAATTATTTGCTAATTGAAAATTTTTCTATAACCATTATAACGGAAAAATGGGTAAAATTGCATCGTTATAAAAATGTCCTTGATAACCGTAAATATCATTTGCTGATTGATGAGTTTGGTTATAACCATGATTAAAAAAAAAGTTGATGGGTTTCTACAACGTAATGAAAGAGCCCTTGATAAACGTACAAATTATTTGCTCATTGATGAATGTGGCTATAACCATGATAACAAAGCAAGAGATACAAAACTGATGGTTTTCTGCAATCCGATGAAAGAAAACTTGATAAACGTATAAATCATTTGCATATTGATGAGTTTGACAATAAATAGTCAGTATTACCGACGAGATGCTTTGTTGGTAATTATTTTTTGTTTTTTTTCCCGTTCAACAATCAAAACTCTAAAGTTGGTGACTGAACATTAACTGTTTCTGGTGTTCTAAATCGGATGTCAGGAATCCTGAAAACGAGCCAGTATCTATCGTCACACGCAAAGAGAATGTCATGGAGTGATGACGTTCGTTGATTTCTTATTGTCTTGCAATTTGTTTTTTAAAAATGATTAGTGTCTTATTTTCTTAACATTAATAATATCACAGTTTTTTTTTTGGGAAAATTAGCCTCAGTACCACTTTTTTCAAAAAGTTTAGGTCCAGTACCACTTTCTGAGTCCACTTAGCATCCATACCACATTCGTCATCTGGAAAGACGAAACTACCCTTCTGGCTGCGTCAGGAATGTGTCAGGGGAAGGAGCTACAGTCTGCCGTCCTTTTTCTCTCTCCTGGCGCATTGGTATCCGTTTTCGTCCCTCTGGTTGGTAAAACAAAGTTGTCCCCGAATAAATCCAGATCTTCGTAGTCTCCGAATTTTCTGCCGTCCACAGTCTCTCTCCTAACGCATTGGTAACCGTTTTCGTCCCTCTGGTAAAACAAAGTTGTCCCCGAGTAAATCCAGATCTTCGTCTTCGGCTCTTTGGCGGAATAAAATAAAGATCAAGTTGTCTCCAAGTAAATTCAGATCTCTGGCTGGTAAAACCACATCATCTGGCGATGGACAATCAAGAGAAGTTGTCCCCGAGTAAATCCAGATCTCTGGCTGGTAAAACCACATCATATGGCGATGGACAATCAAGAGATCTGGACTTATTCTTGGGGGACATCATTCACTCTATTTCATAATTATTGTCCATGGTAAATGTAAACTGCATTTAATGCAATGTTTTGTCCTTCTTCTCTGACACAAAGTTGTCTTTCAGACAAAGTTGTCCTTCTCTGACACAAAGTTGTCCCCGTTTCCCAACCGGCGTCTACTGTAGCTCCTTCCCCTGACACATACCTGATGCACAGAGAAGGGCAAAATCGTCCAAGAGTTGCCACACAAACACCAAATGTGGTATGGATGCTAAATCCATTCAAAATGTGGTACATTTGCTAGGATTTTCCCAAAATGTGGTACATTTGGCAAAATTCCCTTTTTTTTTTGGTCATCATTTACCATATTTTTTTTACCATAAACCCTAAACATTCCCTAATCTCTCATGATTTTACCTTTGCCACAAAATTATTCCCGCGCATTTGCGTGGCCAGTCACCTAGTTATAACTTATAAGACCACCATTATCCATGGGCTCTTAGCCAAATCTTAAGGTAAGATTTGTGAAGAAAAAGCTTAAATATAAACCTAAAAGCTCTTATATAAGAGCTCTTCTTCACAAATCTTAGCTTAAAATTTGGCTAAGATTCATCTAAGAGCCCATGGATAAGGGTGCTCTAAGATATCTTATCAACACTAGAGCTACTCTCCCAACAACAGAGAAACATTAAAACGGTGTTTTATCATCAAATGGGTCAATTGGATCAAAAGAGAAAAGCAATGTGGGCCGAGTCAACAACACAAAACCCACGAAGCCCATTTGGATTCAAAAGGCACCTTCACCAACGGCTCTCTATAGTAACTATAGTAAACCATATTTGCAGTATAATGATAGCATTGATAGGTAATTCTTACCACTTTCACTTCTCGACATGTTTGGAGAAGAGAATTGTTGGAGTGGAGTCATTAAATGAATTTGGCTTCTTATATTTGACTGTTAATTTATTGAGACTTCAAATCAATTTTATATATCTGGGAGAAATGCAAAGAGATCGTTGCTTTTGTGTGTTTAATAATGTTATGAGACATCAAAAATTAGAGTATTTATTTGCTCATAACCGTGTGAAAAAAAAAAACAAAAGTGAGTTTCGTCGGCCGTGAAATACAGATTCCTATTGGGCAAAAAACAATGAAGGGACGTATCTATGGGCTGCTTTCAAGGCCCCTTTCTCTATCTCACACGTCTCTTGTTTTTATTTAGAACTACGTTTAAGGTAACATCTAATTTCACATCTTTTTCTTTCTGGGTCTGATTTACCTCAAGGAACTCCAGTAAAATATCTCCGGCCACCGTCTCAAAACTATCGGAGGAAAGATTGTGGAAAGAATTTCAAGAAGAAGATCACATCCTGAAGGCCCATGTAAGGTCCTCGATACCTTCGCCGGAATTATCCGGTGGGAACATGCCCGGTCCAAATGCGTAGGGCAGATGGATAGTGGTCCATGGGACCATCTAAAAATTGCTTATGTTTAAGAATCATTTTTATTTAAAAATTTTAAAATATAGCCCAATTACTTAACACTAGATCCTGACCCGCACATACGTGCGGGATTTCATATTTTAAGAAATATGTTGTAATAAATTTTTATTAAATATAAGATTATTTTGTTGTTTTAGTGATATATATTGTATTGAATAAATTGTAATGTACACAGAAAAGTTTAAAATGTTATTTATGTTTGCTTATGACACAATAGCAACCATAAGTCATTTTTTGGAGTTTGAAACTGAAGAGTAGATTAGAAAAAAATCTTAGATTGAAATATAATATAAGTTAGATTGATGTAAAAAAATATTATATAGTTATAGTATCTATAACCTAAACTCATATCAGGTGGTTGAAATATTTGAAATAATAATGATTTTAATAGTATTTTAAAATTCGTAACAATCAAACGGTCAGACCAAGATCAAACTGAATAGAATTAATGGTCAGGTAGATTTTTATTAAACTTGTGAACATTAAACTTGTAAACTATCAAACCGTATATAAAACCGTTAAAATGATTAAATACGTTTGCGAGAAATAGAAATATTTAGAGATAGGCGTAATTCCCATTCAATTTTATCATGTTCCATTATTTCTTACTCGTTCTCCAATTTATGTCTCATAAAAGAACGCATTTCTAATATAAGACAAATTTTGTATTCCCGATTAGAAACAGGACGTGACGGAAACAAATTCTCGATATCCTATTTGGGACAAACACATATATAATTCATAGTATATTTTTATATGATATGATATAATAAAAAAGTTAGATTGATGTTAAAAAAATTATTTATATAGTTATAGTATCTATAACCAAAACTCATATTGGTTGGTTGAAATATTTGAAATAAAAATAATTTTAGTAGTATTTTAAAATTCGTAACAATCAAACGGTCGGTCCGAGATCAAAATGAATCGAGTTAATGGTCAGATAGATTTTTACTAAATTTGTGAACATTAAACTTGTAAACTATCTCGCAATAGAAATATTTAGAGATAGGCGTAATTCCCATTCAATTTTATCATGTTCCATTATATCTTACTCGTTCTCCAATTTATATCTCATAAGAGAATGCATTTCTAATATAAGACAAATTTTGTATTCCCGATTAGAAACAGTACTTGACGGAAACAAAAATTCTCGATATCTTGTTTGGGACAAACACAAATATAATTCATAGTATATTTTTATATGATGATATAATAAAAATTTTACAAAATTAATTGACTTCTTTATTCTTATTGTTTTATATTTCGTTCATAAATATTAAATTACCTTTGTTTGTTTTTTAAATTTTAACTATTATAGAACATACTATAATAACATTTATTATTTTGAACATTTTTATGCTATATAAATTGAAAATACATGTTACATATTTGATTGCAAACGTTAATTTGTTTGAATTGTAACTTGTTCTAATCTAAAATCTATGTTTTTATCCCGTCCTGTCTCCTTCCATGTCGTTCCTGTTTCGTAATTCCTATTCTCGTTATATTACATTAAAGGGAGACTCACAAAAATGCCCCTTTTTCAATACCCCTTTTCAAAAATACCCCCTTTGGCTGTCCATTTTTAAAAATACCCCTTTTTATGTACAAAATGACTAAATTACCCTTCTTTTAATAAAAGATATCACAAATATATAAGGAAATATAACAAAATTAGGTCCACAAAATACAAAATATTTTTTGGCGGGAAAAGTGATCCCGCAATTTTTCCCGCCAAAACACTTGTAAAAACTTGTAAAAAACCTTTAAAATACCTTGTAAAATTTTCCCGTAAAATTTTTTCCCGCCAAAAATTTTTTTTTGCGGGAAAAGTGATTCCGCAATTTTTTTGGCGTTAAATTTTTGGCGGAAAAATTTTTCCCGCCAAAAATTTACAAGGTATTTTAAAGGTTTTTTACAAGGTATTTATAAGGTTTTACAATGTATTTTAAAAGGTTTTACAACGTATTTACAAGGTATTTATAAGATATTATAAGATTTTACAAGCTATTTTATAAGGTTTTTACAAGTTATAAGGTTTTACAAGTTTTTTATAAGGTTTTACAAGTTATAAATACCTTATAAAACCTTATAAGTACCTTGTAAAACCTTTTAAAATACATTGTAAAACCTTACAAAACACTTGTAAATACTCTGTAAAACCTTTAAAATACCTTGTAAATTTTTCCCGCCAAAAAAAAAAAATTGCGGAATCACTTTTCCCGCAAAAAAATTTTTTTGGCGGGAAAAATTTTTGGCGGGAAAAATTTTTACGGGAAAATTTTACAAGGTATTTTAAAGGTTTTTTACAAGTGTTTTGGCGGGAAAATTGCGGGATCACTTTTCCCGCCAAAAAATATTTTGTATTTTGTGGACCTAATTTTGTTTCAAATAAGGGTAAAATGGTCATTAAAAATTAAAAGAGGGCAAACTTAAAAATGGACTCTCAAAGGGGGCATTTTTGAAAAGGGGTATTGAAAAAGGGGCATTTTTAACAATTTCTCTACATTAAATATCATTGTCCGATTTTATTTTTGCTTTTCTTTAAACACCATACAATATACGGTTGTACGTTTTGGGGATTAACATATGTTCTGTTAAAATTTGTAAACATACCGTAAATTAAAACATGAAAAAAATTTAAAAAAATAAATGATCTATCAACTAATCTTAACAAAATCATAAAACTAAGAGATAGTTTAATGTGAATAAATTTAGAGAATCATTTTGAATTAATTGTAAAATTTGTGTAAACTAAAAAGTAGCTTGTAATTAGTTAAATTAGTCATCTTGATTTGAATTCAATAGTTCCTTAAATTTAATATTTCTCATTTTGAAATATTTGCATTAAAAATTAAAACATTTGTATTTAAATTTATTTTAATGTTATTTGAAAAAGAAAAATAATCAATTCTAGAAGAATGTGTATTCCAAAATCTTGTAACAATTTGATACAAAATAAAATAATTTATTTGATTTGAAATTGAATAATTTATTTGGAGATATAGTAACTATTATATTACGTTTTAAAAATATATTAAAAATTTAGGTCAGTTATATATATTTAAAATAATGAAAACTACCCATTTAAAAAAAATATATATTCTAAAATTTTATATCATTTAAACTCTAATTAAATGTTAAATATTTTAATCTATCTTGGAAATATTTTCTAGATATTTACAAATTTAGAATCCAAAAAATTAGATTTTGAATAAGCTGTATTTTAAAAGATGGAAGTATTTCGTTTAGATTATATACGACAAATATAATAAATGTTTTTTCATATTTGGATAATCAAAATTGAAAAATCTTTTTTCCATGTGTACCAATCAGAATTAATTCATAATATTGTTAAGGAAATTTTTAAAAATCTAAACGAAATGATAATTTGTTATTAGATTAGATTGCCATTTTCGAAAATATCTAATAATATCTTACGAAAATAATTTAGTTTACATATATGCAATTTCGAATTAAATATACACAATTATCCGTTTCGGTTTATTAATTTTCCTTCTTCAAATTTAAAAATATCAATGACATTCTTTGTAATTATTTACCTTTTATAAGGTTATATTTTATCCAATGCTTCCCAATTAATAGTATAAATCTACACTATTAATATCATAAACTTTTATAGATTGGTAACATCGTTGATAAATATTTTTCATTGCAAAATTGATAATATCGTTGATAAATATTTATAATTTTAGTATTACCAACCCGCAAATATTTAATTTTATTTAAAAACATATTATTTCTATTATTAATTTAGTTTAGTTGCTAATAATTTAGTTTAGATTTTATTGTTAAAATATTTTGTATTTTTCAATTAATGACATTCGATTTATGTTGAATTTTGTTGTTTTATCTCTAATAAATTGAAAAATACAAAATATTTCGATTTATATTCGAAATAAATATATTGATGCTGAATATTCAGTTATTATTTAATATTTAATGTTGTTTCCTTTTTTTTTTTTTGTGGACAAATCATACAAAAAATATTAACGAAGCAAATCTCGGAATATATTGGATCATTTAATCTTGTTATTTGTTTTTCCAAAAAATTAATGAAGAATCCGAATCAAATATATTTATTTAGTTGTAGTAGTTGTTTATTTACTAAATTACCCATGTAAAAATTCATTTAGTTAGTCTTAAACTACCCTCACAATGTTGTAGTTCACAAAATGCTTCCCAATTAATAGTATAGATTGAAATGTATATTACCATACATTTTTCAGAAATAAAGTTTAAAAGGACCCAAACAAATATTTTTAAATTAAATAAGTCTAAATATACAAAAAAATTTAGTGTATATAGTTAAGGGTCCAATATTTTTTGTATTTTTTTGGTCCTAGGGTTCTAAATACTATTAGGCCGGGGCAGGGTGGAAGCTACCATTAACGGCCAAGCGGGTTGCCTTACGAAAAGATAGTTTTTGCCGTCTCGGTCCACTTCCAACTTAATATCCTTTTGAACCACCCAAAATCACATTCAAAGCCAATGTAACCAAAAATTAGATAACCGGTTTAAGTAATCGTTCGATAATGTTATTCCGGTTTGAAATTTTTTTTCTTCTTGTAACTAGGTCTAGAATATTTGAGCGAAAGCGGATCAGAGATTACATATGTACATATAGTGCTTGGCTATGAAGTTTATAAGGAAAATATAAGAAAACAAGAAGGAAAATATAAGAAAATCAGAAGGAAAATATAAGAAAATCAGAAAGAAAATATAAATAAAAAATAATGAAGGATAGAATTAATTGATTAAATGAGTTATATTATATTATAATTTACATGGTATTTTTCGGTGTGAACCATGGCTCTGCACATTTTTTATGTACAACAGACATCTCACCCCAGCATGAACAGCTGAGGTCGAAAAGATCTCCCTCATCTAGACAAATCCTACATCGTGGTGGACTTTGGATATCCACCAGGGTGTCTAAAAAGTCTAAAAACAACCAAACAAAATTAAATTATTTGATTATTAATTAGCATATTTATGTATTTATGGTGATTTTTGTATGCTTTATAAAAAAAAATGCACTGCCATATATGTTCAAACTCTATATATATTTATATTAGAAGTATGAAAATAATATATATACAACTCCTACAACTTTTATTCTTCTAAATATAACTTTTAAATAATTCGGACATATATATTTGTTTGAATATTCTGTTATGAACTATTATTATCTATATTATTAATTGGGAATCACTCAAAACTAACAAACCTTATTTTGGTAGATTAATTACAATGAATGCCATTAAAATTATTGAATTTAAAAAATAAAAGAAAAAAATTCGAAAAAAATATGTTCAAAAAATATATATATATATATTTTGTTGAGCATTTTTCTTTTGGTCAAAAATATATATTCAAAAAGTATATATATTTATTTCGTTGGAGTATTAACAATATATATTCTAAAAGATTTTTCTGTCTTTTCTATCCAAAACTCAAACAAACTAAATTTATTGTTATGATTTAATAAGGTTTTCATAACAATTGACAATAATAAATTCGAAATAATAAAATGGAAAATACAACTGTTTACGATTAAATGAAATCTTAAATTAGTTTACAAAATCATATCACAACAATTATTATACTTGCCAAATATAACTCTAATTACAGATTATTTTTCTTTTTTTAAAATCAAGCATATAACTCGAATCTATATTTAATACTTTGAATATATATTTTTGACCAAATGTCGTATAATATATTACAATTAAAATAAAATATTGCTTGCAATCATATATTTAAAATGTTTCTTTCAATTTATCTAGCATAGCATGTGCCAAATAAAAAAATTTGGGATGGGTAAAGTTTATTTCATGATAGAAATTTTGGGAAATTTGGGTATTTTCTAAAACATAGTAGTGAAATATTGAGAAAATAAAGAAAATATGGATAACCTCCACTAATTATGTAAAAATTAAATATCCAAACAAAAATACATAAAATACGGGTATTCCATCCGAATCTTAGACCTACACGATATACAATCACAAACGAGTAAATTAACGCTTATATGATTAAATGTGTGTGGTAGATATGTGACCATACGGATTTTCTGTCTCAAAATTGATATGTCTATTTTTTCTCTCTCTTTTTAATTATGTAATTGTCTTTACTGTAACCAAAAACAAACCCGATTAATTATTTTGTCTAAACCAAATTGAAACTAAACCGAATACCAAACTGACATGAGGTAGGATAATGAATGTTATACCAAATAAATACATCTACAAATATAACCCCGCACGAACGTGCGGGTCCGAATCTAGTTTAATATATGATATGGACACTAGAGCTACTCTCCCAACAACATAGAAACATCAAAACGGTGCTGTATCAACAAATGGGCCAATTGGATCAAAAGAGAAAAGCAATGTGGGCCGAGTCAACAACACAAAACCCACGAAGCCCATTTGGATTCAAAAGGCACCTTCACCAACGGCTCTCTATAGTAACTATAGTATAATGAGAGGTAATTCTTACCACTTTCACTTCTCGACATGTTTGCAGAAGAGAATTGTTGGAGTGGAGTCATTAAATGAATTTGGCTTCTTATATTTGACTGTTAATTTATTGAGACTTCAAATCAATTTTATATATCTGGGAGAAATGCAAAGAGATCGTTGCTTTTGTGTGTTTAATAATGTTATGAGACGTCAAAAATTAGAGTATTTATTTTCTCATAACCGTGTGAAAAAAAAAAACAAAAGTGAGTTTCGTCGGCCGTGAAATACAGATTCCTATTGGGCAAAAAACAATGAAGTGACGTATCTATGGGCTGCTTTCAAGGCCCCTTTCCCTATTTCACATGTCTCTTCTTTTTATTTAGGACCTCGTTTAAGGTAACATCTAATTTCACATCTTTTTCTTTCTAGGTCTAATTTACCTCCAGGAACTCCAGTAAAATATCTCTGGCCACCGTCTCAAAACTATCCTCGATACCTTCGCCGGAATTATCCGATGGGAACATGCCCGGTCCAAATGCGTAGGGCAGATGGATAGTGGTCCATGGGACCATCTAAAAAATTGCTTATGTTTAAGAATTATTTTTATTTTAAAATTTTAAAATATAGCCCAATTACTTAACATTGAAATGTATATTACCATACATTTTTCAGAAATAAAGTTTAAAAGGACCCAAACAAATATTTTTAAATTAAATAAGTCTAAATATACAGAAAATTTAGTGTATATAGTTAAGGGTCCAATATTTTTTTGTATTTTTTTGGTCCTAGGGTTCTAAATACTATTAGGCCGGGGCAGGGTGGAAGCTACCATTAACGGCCAAGCGGGTTGCCTTACGAAAAAATAGTTTTTGCCGTCTCGGTCCACTCCCAACTTAATATCCTTTTGAACCACCCAAAATCACATTCAAAGCCAATGTAACCAAAAATTAGATAACCGGTTTAAGTAATCGTTCGATAATGTTATTCCGGTTTGAAATTTTTTTTCTTCTTGTAACTAGGTCTAGAATATTTGAGCGAAAGCGGATCAGAGATTACATATGTACATATAGTGCTTGGCTATGAAGTCTATAAGGAAAATATAAGAAAACAAGAAGGAAAATATAAGAAAATCAGAAGGAAAATATAAGAAAATATAAATAAAAATAATGAAGGATAGAATTAATTGATTATATGAGTTATATTATATTATAATTTACATGGTATTTTTCGGTGTGAACCATGGCTCTGCACATTTTTTATGTACAACACACATCTCACCCGAGCATGAACAGCTGAGGTCGATAAGATCTCCCTCATCTAGACAAATCCTACATCGTGGTGGACTCTGGATATCCACCAGGGTGTCTAAAAAGTCTAAAAACAACCAAACAAAATTAAATTATTTGATTATTAATTAGCATATTTATGTATTTATGGTGATTTTTGTATGCTTTATAAAAAAAATGCACTGCCATATATGTTCAAACTCTATATATATATTTATATTAGAAGTATGAAAATAATATGTATACAACTCCTACAACTTTTATTCTTCTAAATATAACTTTTAAATAATTCGGACATATATATTTGTTTGAATATTCTGTTATGAACTATTATTATTTAATATAAGATATCGACACTAGAGCTACTCTCCCAACAACATAGAAACATCAAAACGGTGCTGTATCAACAAATGGGCCAATTGGATCAAAATAGAAAAGCAATGTGGGCCGAGTCAACAACACAAAACCCACGAAGCCCATTTGGATTCAAAAGGCACCTTCACCAACGGCTCTCTATAGTAACTATAGTAAACCATATTTGCAGTATAATGATAGCATTGATAGGTAATTCTTACCACTTTCACTTCTCGACATGTTTGCAGAAGAGAATTGTTGGAGTGGAGTCATTAAATGAATTTGGCTTCTTATATTTGACTGTTAATTTATTGAGACTTCAAATCAATTTTATATATCTGGGAGAAATGCAAAGAGATCGTTGCTTTTGTGTGTTTAATAATGTTATGAGACGTCAAAAATTAGAGTATTTATTTTCTCATACCCTTTTGAAAAAAAAAAAACAAAAGTGAGTTTCGTCGGCCGTGAAATACAGATTCCTATTGGGCAAAAAACAATGAAGTGACGTATCTATGGGCTGCTTTCAAGGCCCCTTTTCCTATTTCACACGTCTCTTCTTTTTATTTAGGACCTCGTTTAAGGTAACATCTAATTTCACATCTTTTTCTTTCTGGGTCTAATTATCTTCGATACCTTCGCCGAAATCATCCGATGGGAACATGCCCGGTCCAAATGCGTAGGGCAGATGGATAGTGGTCCATGGGACCATCTAAAAAATTGCTTATGTTTAAGAGTCATTTTTATTTTAAAATTTTAAAATATAGCCCAATTTTTTAACATTGAAATGTATATTACGATACATTTTTTCCAGAAATAAAGTTTAAAAGGACCCAAACAAATATTTTTAAATTAAATAAGTCTAAGTATACAGAAAATTTAGTGTATATAGTTAAGGGTCCAATATTTTTTGTATTTTTTTGGTCCTAGAGTTCTAAATACTATTTGGCCGAGGCAGGGTGGAAGCTACCATTAACGGCCAAGCGGGTTGCCTTACGAAAAAAGAGTTTTTGCCGTCTCGGTCCACTCCCAACTGAATATCCTTTTGAACCACCCAAAATCACATTCAAAGCCAATGTAACCAAAAATTAGATAACCGGTTTAAGTAATCGTTCGGTAATGTTTGGTTTTCCGGTTTGAAATTTTTTTTCTTCTTGTAACTAGGTCTAGATTATTTAAGCGAAAGCGGATCAGAGATTACATATGTATATATAGTGCTTAGCTATGAAATCTATAAGGAAAATATAAGAAAACAAGAAGGAAAATATAAGAAAATCAGAAGGAAAATATAAGAAAATATAAATAAAAAATAATTAAGGATAGAATTAATTGAGGATACAGTTATCTTTAAAATTAAGTGAGGATCTTCCTAATAAAATTAAAATGGAATAATATGATTTTTTAATTTTAGGTGCATGTAAATTAAAACAAACAACAATTGCATATTTTCTCAAATTTTATCCATAAAATAATAATAATATAATATTTAAAAGTAATATATCCTTAGACTATCTCCCTTTCCATATTTTACTGAACTTTCATCGGTTTGACAGAGATAATTTTTATTTTGGATATGCGAGTACATGTTTTCAAGCATGTCCCTCTTTTGATCAACCAGCCCATAGCAACTGCTTTGATAGCCATCCGCCATTCACACTTCTTGATGTTTCTACTTTTATAGGCTCACATATCTCTTATTCGCTCTCTTGCTAAAACTTGCTCTAATATACTTCACAACAATTTTTTATTTTTAGGTTAACAATATCATATGCAAATTTTATACAGTTCTTAAAACATGATTTTATTTATATTTGAATCAAAAATACAATTTCATACTACTTTAACCACTTAAAAACCATATAATTGTCTGAGGTAAGTTGCTATAACCATATAGACCATCTTTTTTTGCATCCCATGTACAATTTCTACATCTATAAAAATCTCTTTTCCCCTGTAAATCTCGAACACACTTTTATTATCTTGTCCTTGGCTAAATCCACAAAAAAAATGTTGTATTTCTTACATTTACATGAAATTTCCAACCATATAATTCACCTTTTTTGAGAATGTGGAAACCGAGATCATCATCTTTAGATTTACAGTGGATTTCAAGCAAATAGTCATTATTGTTTCCAGAGCCGTGCTAACATTAACAAATAGCGGAAGCGATAAAAACTAGAATGCCCTAATTAATGATGTAGTTGAGTGTAAATTTTTTTTAAAAAACAAACAAAGTATATATAAAAAAAGGAAACATAAATAATTTTATCTAAGCAGAAAAATTTTGATAGAAAAACTATAAAGAGAAAAGCTTTGTCACTAAAATCTAGTTGGAATTGGTTCTCCATCTTGTTGAAACATTTCATAGCATGTCACATATATCATCACTATACAGATAGTAAATATTGAAGAGAAGGTTGATATGAGATTTTTTTAGATGAGTTTATCATTATGATTTGTTAGTGATGACATTATCTTTCAATAATTCATAATTTATACTCCCTTTGTTCCTTATTATTGTACTTTCTAAAAAAAGAATTAGTTTCAAAAAAATAAATATGTTAAGTTTTTTATGCAATATTTATTAGTTATTCTTGATGAATTATACATTTCAAGAAAAATATATTTGAATACTATTGATTTAGAGTTATGAAAAATTGTGAATCACATAAATAATATATTTATTATCAAATTTTAATATGTTTTCTTAATATATGTGAAAATCCTACAAACTACATAATAAGGAACATAGGGAGTATATAGTAACATAGTAGCTTAAAAAAAATAATTTAAATATTTATTTACTTAGAATAACCTAAATTAGCAAAACCTTATGACATGTTAGAGTGATTTATAAAGATATACATTTTAAAAAAAAAATAACCAAAAATCTTTCTATCCTAATATATTCAAAGATAAACATTGGTGTTGGACGTGTTGTAAATACTAAATACATACACTCTTAGTTTATTTATTTGCTTTTATTAATTTAAATAAGATTTAGTTTGTTCAAGTGTAAGCACCACATTCTGTCTTATTTAAGTCTGACACAAACTTTTAATTTAGTTTTTTTTTTGGTATGAGACTTTTATTTATAGTTTATCACAATAAAAAGGTCTCACATAAATATGTGGATTTAGGAAATACATATAAAATTCTAAATGGTAATTCATATTTTTCACGAGCCGGGTTTGAACCTCATGCATTTTACATTTTGTAATGCAAATTTTTTTCTTCCACATCTTCTAATACAATTTAACTATCTACTATATTATAAAAATAGATTTACATTATATACACTTCATCTTAATAGATAAAGAGTAACATTTTTCATATATATATATATATATATATATATATATATATATATATATATATATATATATGCATCATCTCAAATCTGTAAATTTTGATTAGTAATAAAAAAGGAAATGAAATTCATAAGAATATTAATATTATTTTAAAACCAAATTTACATATGTTGTAAATTCATAAAGAACTAGGTAATAGCAGAGGACAAATATTAAGTTATTTAATATTATGAATAGTAATATATCTTTATATTTTGAACATATTAAAAAATCTTACTATGTCTGAAAACTATATAGTGGTTGTGTTTTGTTTCAAAACATGTGTCTAATTAGATTATTTTTTGAGTCTCCAAACTTCCGAGTCGAAATGATCCTAATTCAGGGTGAACCTGAATATTTTCATTTTTCTTTAGTTTGGGAAAGTCCAGAGAAAAAGCGAACCAGAATGTTATCCTTATTGCTTTGATTCTGCAATATTTGTGGAGGAAGTTATGCTTGAACCAGAACCAAAACCAGAATGATTTGGCAATTATTGCTTCTGGTTATCTAACTAACATTTTAGCATCTCTTGGATTCTTGGAAACTTGTTCAAGAGATGCTAAAGTGATTATAATATTCGATATTGTACAACTAGTAGCATTTTGATTTATATTTTCTTGTGAATCGATGAAATAATTATGAATGTGTTTAGGTCCAATCATAAAACGTTAGTATAATTGTACTGTACTATACAAGTAGTTGTTAAGCTTTGGGGTGATTGTTCTTATGATCCCAACGAAAGGTTTCAAAAGCAAAGTTTCTCTTGTTAGCCACATCACCAGGGACTGTCATGATTCCGTAAGTCGCTAAGAGCATATCGATTTTCTATTCGCTCATTTTCTTGTAGTCTTCTTTTTTGTAACATGGATAAAGAAGAGGCATCTCAGATGAAGGTGGTGGTAATGGCTGATGTGGTTGTGATTTTCGGATCAATTGCGGTGACTGTTGTTGCTGTTGAGGTTGAGGTGTAGCCACAATCACCTCTTTCGGATCGGTCGTAGAAGAGCCTTTCGAATCCTTGTTTCCCATCTCTTTGAATTTGATAATTTTTACTTGGTTATTGGTAAAATGGTCAATGGAATATGGAAATGACTTCACCCTTATAAATCTTTTCTAAGTTTTAACATGCTTGCAGTATTAAAGAGAGTTTTATTACTTTTTGCACGTATTCACTAGAAATGCATTTAGTAGGAACTTGCATACGAGTGCAAATTTAGCAATTAGACCCATGGTTACTGCAAGTGTAAATCAAATTCAGAGACCAACATGAATCCTATTTATCTCGAGAATTTATAGTCACAAAACCATATGCATTAACATCTTACAAAGAATATTATCATTAGAGTATGAAAAAGATCTAATTGGGTTTAGGAGTGGCCCATTCAACCCTAAGAATGAGGTTATCATAACCATAGCCATTCAATGTGTTGATTGCTCGCTGTCCATCTTCCCTGCTGACAAAATTGACGAATCCAAATCCTCTGCTCATGCTTGTCTTATGGTCAATGGCTACATGACAACGGGTAACAGCACCAAGCGGACGAAACAACTCCATCAAATCCGGTCCACGGGTACCTTCAGACAAATTAGTCACACGGACAGAGTTTCCCTCATTTCTACTCCTCATGTTTGAACCACCAGCTTTTCTGTCTGCACCTTCTCTCATGCTTGGTGAGACATAAGCAGCACTGCCAGTTCCAGTTCCAGCTATGGTCAATGTAGAAGTTTCTACTGTTAAAGGCTCGTCCATTAAGGCTAGCAGATCCTTCTTTGGGCACCTTGATGTCCAGTGGTCACCTTTCTTGTGGCATAACCTGCTTTCTCTTGATATCGTCGACCATTCAGCGTTGGTACTTGAGATATCCGAAAGAATAAAGATCTCAAAACCTCAAAATACACTTAATTAAGATGGTAAAGCAAGATATTTCTCCATCAGAAACTTTTAACTCAACAATGTAGTTGGTAGCTAGGAAGTGAAAGCAGAAATCTACTTTCGTGCAAGAAGCCACCAACAAAACATCTGGGTGGGCATTACGGCCACCCGCATATAGAAGAATGCGGCTCACTAACGTGTCCACCCATAGAGAAATTTACAATATCAAAATGTTGTGCTGTTATTTAGAGAAACAAATACTTAGGAACTACTTACTAGCTGAAGAGAATGTGGTTCATAAAAATGAGTACTTCAATGTGTACCGTGTACAGTTAATAGCCAAGAAAAGAGAACACAAATTTGCTCACAATCAGAAAAGGCTACCAACAAGATAGTGCTATTGGTGACATACTGACCAATCACAGAAAGTGGCAGCCATATGGCTAATATGTGATCGGCTAATTGGGCACCATTGTTATGTTACACAGTTACAAGAAACTCTAAACAAAGATATAGTTGATGATCCATAACCAAAACTGGGTTGAATCCTGTTTTAGTGTTAAAACGAATCACCAACGACATTGCCATAGGTGTGCTTACTGACCATTCACACAAACAGTAGCCATAAGGCTAACATGTGACTGGCTAATTAGCCACCCAAATCAAAACAGAGTCTACTAACAACGAATCCTAACAAACCAAAATGCAAAGATGAAGATTTACCGGGAAAAGAAATCTTGCAAAACACTTTTAATTATAAGACTGGTAGTGATGAAGAAACCAAAATGTAAATTATAAGACTCGTAGTGAATGACGTAATTATAGGTAAGGGTTCTACTATCTAACTTGCCAAACACTTTTAATTCCATATAGTACTAATTCTTATTAATTAAACTTACCCAAATTAATTATCTGGATCTTTGAAATAAGAAAAATCCTATAGAAAAAAATTTCTATATTAAATACATTGTGTTTTTCAATTAAAAATTAAAAAATATAACATATAGTAAATGCATTTGAACTCAACATATTCTTTTTATATATTATAAAATTTTATACTAAAACCGTAAATCTATAAGTCTAAATTTATGAATGACGTAAATGCAATTTATTTGAAAATAAACTTATCTATAAATAAACTCTATAATCATTAAAATATTTGAAAATTTAATTTGTAAGTTTATTTATAAACCAAAAGACTGTATTGTTGCATGATATTTATATATATATATATAAATATATCATTGTTTTAATTTAAAATATTTTAGCGCATTTACAAAATTTAGTTTTGACAATTCACAATTTAATATAAAAACTTTTAGTTAATTTTTTTAATTATTGTTTATAAAATTAAATAACATAATATAGGTTCTTACCTAGTATGTCTTTATAAGAAAGAGAAGATAAAGATATTTTTGGAATTGTATTTTTCTTTTTCAAGTCAAGCAATCTTGGTGTATTTGTTTTTGAATGTTCCCTTGATCTTATCACTTTTTTAAAGAATTTGTTTTTTTTTTTTTTTTTGTCAACCACACATTAATTAATAAATAACTCCTTGTATGGTTGCCCAATTAGGAGGAAAAGTGTTTACAAAAGAAACTTCAGAAAATAAAAGTCTAGAAGAACGGGCTAAACAGTCCGCTTTAACATTACATAAACGAGAAATAAAAGAAAGCGAGAACAAGGGAAAGTAGATACGGAGCAAACCAAACTCATCTAGCAGGTTGGAGAAAGCGGGCCAATCTTCAGGTGACTGTATCATCGAGACTAATTCCGAACAATCTGTTTCAAACACCTGACAATCTATCCTTCTTGAAAGGATATTCTTCATAGCCCAAATTAAAGCTTCCATCTCCGAATGAAAGGGGGAGGGACATCTCCGAAGGCATTTTGCACCGAGCAGAATTGTTTGGTCGATTCGTTGAAAACACCACCAACCTATACCCATAGTTGGATCCGAATATTTCCAAGAGCCATCAATTCGACATCTTATTGATTGAACTGGGTTTTCCAGAACTTCCGTAGTAGAGCTAGTTTCGACCGTTTCCAATTGAGCTTCTTCCCACATTAATTTTTCACTCAAAGCATGATTTAAAATATCTATGGGTACTGATTGTAAACCTTTGAAAACCTTTTTATTCCTATCTTTCCATATGAACCACAAAATCCAAGCATAACAGTATGTGAACTCCCCCCATCTGGAGTAGAAGGTAATCTTCGATAAAGATAATCTAGATTTAAAAATTTCGAGTTTAAAGGAAATATACCTGATGCCGTAGGTATTGTGGATAATTCCCATATTTCCTTAGAGTGAGGGCATTCAAATAAAGCTTGATTTATTATTTTCTCTGCCATCTCACACCTTTTACAGATAATATCACATTGAATTCTTCGATGTGCTAATTTTGAAGTCACTGCTAGGGATCCCGACGCAATTTGCCATAAGAAATGTTTTATTTTTGGAGGGGCTTTGACTTTCCAAGCTTGTGCTTGTAATGATTTATAATTTGGTCCCCATTCAATCGTTTCTGTCAGCTCTCTAGCAACCCGATAGCCTGACTTTACTGTATATCTTCCTGATTTTGTATGATGCCAAATAAGCCAAATAAGAATTTGTTTTTTTAAGAAAATGAAAACAGTGGTGGGAGCTATCTTTTATTCTTCTGGCCTATCTTTTATCGGATTATTGTTGATTTTGCTCTTTATCATCAAAATCTTTTGAAAATACGGATTTGCCATTTTTAACACTTAAAAATGTACGTATTTACGATTTTTGTTTTGGTAAAAATACGTACTTTATACAAAATACAAAACCCTTAGAACAAACAGAACCGACTAAACCCAAATATAATAGATAAAACATATGTTAAATTATATTTTTATAATTTGAAAAAGAGCAAAATCTACAAACTATTAAAAAAAAAAGAAGACAAAATCCATAAATACCATTGAAAATAGGGTGCTTTAGCTCAGAGACAAAATTGGGAGAACAAATTAGGTAAAAGACAATAGTCTAGGACAATGGATAAATTACATTACAATTGGGTCTGAAGTTCAAAAAAATTACACAAAAACCAGTCTCAAATTTTGTCATGAGCGTGAAAATCACGTAGTTGACTTTTTGGACGAAAACATTTAATTCTGACATATATTTAATGCAAGTGGACATTTAATGATAGTAAGACTAATATTAATCGTTGTTTTCTCAAATTGGAGAAGTTTGAGCACGCTATAAATATATATTACATGTCATTAACATTTGTACACATGTTAACACATATATAGAGCGTTAAAAATAGTTATAGTGTTAAGTTATTCGATCTATATATACATGTAAATATATATATATATATATATATAGAGCGTTATCAACATGGGCATAATGTAAACATGTACATAGATGGTTAAATTTATTTATATGCATATACACATGTACATAAAGCGTTATTAACATTTGTATATATGTAAACACATATATAGAGCGTTATTTAGAAACCAAAATATCATTGGAATCATAAGTTTCGTCTGATTTTTCAAAGATTTCCGTCTGTTTTCGTCAAATTTTCACCGGATTATCACCGAAATTTTCGGCGGATTCCATCGAATTGTCACCGGATCTTCATCAAATTCTATCAAGTCATCACTGCATCTTAGGTTTGATTCGTCATCCCAGTAACACTGATTAGATTTTCATCATCGCTAACGGGTTTTCGTCGTTGAACTAACGTCGTCGAACCATCAAATATAATCACAATTTCTTCCGTCTATAGCAAATCTGTTACTAGAAACGAGAACTAACAAGATGCCTGATAAATCTTGAATAAATGAAAAATCAATTACGATAAATTCCAAAATTCAATTATGTTTAATAATTCAAAAAGATAAGAGAGAAAGAAGAGAGCAAAAATCTTTTTTCTTGAAAAATGAAGTACTATTAACATAAATAGACAACTAAAAGTCGAGAAAAGTAAACGAAAACAATAATATCTTGGCTACCTTAGTTTCTAGAGTTAAAAAAACATGCTTTTCCATTTCGAAAAACGATCAAAAATCATGTTTTTTGTGAAGTAATAGGTTGATTATAAAATTAGATGGTGGGGCGCGGGAAGTTAAATTGGGCATAAAATGTAGCTAAAATTTTCATTGTTACGGATTTTACTAAAAACTAATTTCCTTCTGATTCCTTGTCTCTCACCCAATTTGCTCTTCAAAAAATCGACAAATCCGTAATTAATTCATTTTTATTCTTCTGGCCAAGATATTTTATAATCTTATCCGAAGTATACACAAATTTAAATCAACGGCGCTCATACCATAGGCCATATTGAAATCATCACCTGGATAAATAATTCACTTTATTAAACTATCTCCGTCACTATCAAAACTTTTTCTTCTCTCTATAAATACAAAAATCTCAATCCTTATCCACTTCACTCCTAGTTTCATAATAATATCTTCAGCAGAGATGATAAAATCCGTGACTCTTCGCTCGTTTCTTCTTCCTATTGAGTTTAACGACACCAAATTCGCCGCACCGTCTTTTTCCCCGGCGAGATCCTTCCCGGTGGTTCGTTGTTCAAGCACTAGAGACGTCCCTAAGCTTGAACTCTTCAGCCGCGGAAAATTCGACCGGATTCTTCAAGATCCGCCTCTAATTGAAAAAGCCGAAACCGAACTCTCAGGTTCAACAATTTCATTCGCTTTCGATACATAGACGAACATGTTCTGATTTAGGTTTGATTTTGATTTTGATTTTAGATTACTGTTCGACGCTTGAAGGTGATGATTCTTATAGTTGCTGGAGAGCTTACTTTGAACTCAAAGATCTCGAAGTAATAATTCTATATTTTGCAATTTGAGTAACAACTTTACTTAAGAATTTGAATTGACAATCTTTGATTTGGTTATGTGATTGCAGAGAGAGAAGCCAAAGGTTGAAGTTGAGAATTTGATTTTGCAAACAGGCGGTGTGAAATCGTTAATCGGGTGTTTACATGGAGTTGCTTCAATGGAGAAAGATAACAAAACAAAGAATGGTTTAAATGTAGGAGAAGAATCAGATAGAGAGAAAGGAATGAAATTACATATTCATATTCCTGATGGTTTACCAAAATCTGAACAAGAATTGGAGGAAGAAGAGAAATCGAAAATGCCGGATTCCGCTTTCACTAGATTGCTTAGAACTAAAGGAACTATCCCTGCTTGGTTCTCTCACGTTCCGGATCACGAAACCGACTGAAGTGGATTACGGTACCTTTAGAAAGTTGTTTTCTTATCACACTTATATGTAAATATAGTTCTTGGTTTTGCTTTAGATGATGTAGTCTCTCTTTGTTAAGATGTGATGGTATTGCCATAGAAATGTGGTTGTTATTGCTTGATGTTCGCGAATGTTTTCAGTTTGTTTAATGCCGTGTGCCTATTATAGTATTACGCGGTTTTGGTTACGAAAGAGATTTCTATTCTTGATTATGTTTGTTCTCCGGATGTGAAGCTAAATCTTTGAAAGGAAAACAAAAATCGTCTAAATATAGGCAAAAGATTTGTTTGGTGATGCGAAATGAAAATTGTTTGACATTATTAATAATAACCCTTTGGTGTTTTCATCGAACCTTTCTATGCCCCATATCTATAAGCAGCCCTTGGGTATTTTCCAAGGTTTTGTTCTAAGCCATGACTAAACCTCCATTTTCTTTCTCGCCCTTTGGCTGCATCCTCTTTTTCTTTTCTTTCTTCTTCTTTTCTTCTGTTGTTTTAGCACTCACCGATGCAGAAGCTTCATTTATTGCACAGCGACAGCTCTTGACGTTACCCGAAAATGGTGAACTTCCTGATGATATTGAGTATGAGGTTGATCTTAAGGTGACATTTGCGAACCATAGGCTTAAGAGGGCGTATATTGCTCTCCAAGCCTGGAAAAAGGCGGTGTATTCAGACCCGTTTAACACCACGGGAAACTGGCATGGCCCTCATGTGTGTGGCTACACGGGTGTGTTCTGCGCCCCAGCTCTTGATGATCCTAACGTCGCGGTTGTGGCGGGGGTTGATTTGAATGGTGCGGATATTGCAGGGCATTTACCGGCTGAACTTGGTTTGATGACGGATGTGGCGATGTTCCATTTGAATTCGAACCGGTTCTGTGGTATCATACCTAAAAGTTTCGAGAAGTTGAGCCTAATGCACGAGTTTGATGTCAGCAACAACCGGTTCGTCGGACCTTTCCCTTCCGTTGTCCTCTCATGGCCGGCTGTTAAGTTCATTGACGTCAGATACAATGATTTCGAAGGTCAGGTCCCTCCTGAGCTTTTCAAGAAGGATCTTGATGCCATTTTCTTGAACAACAACAGATTCACGTCTACCATTCCTGATTCCCTCGGAGAATCCTCAGCCTCCGTTGTGACCTTTGCTCACAACAAATTCAGCGGTTGTATCCCTAGAAGTATTGGAAACATGAAGAATCTCAACGAAATTATCTTTAAGGACAACAATCTCGGCGGTTGTTTCCCATCAGAGATCGGGAAGCTAGCCAATGTGAACGTGTTTGACGCTAGCATGAACTCCTTCACCGGTGTTCTACCTCCAAGCTTTGTCGGGCTTACCAGTCTAGAAGAGTTTGATATCTCTGGGAATAAACTCACTGGGTTCATGCCAGAGAATATCTGCAAGTTGCCTAAATTAGTTAACTTGACGTACGCCTACAATTACTTCAACGGGCAAGGTGATTCATGTGTCCCAGGTAGTCAGAAGGAGATTGCATTGGATGATACACGCAACTGCTTGCCAGATCGACCTAAGCAACGATCAGCCAAGGAATGTGCGGTGGTGATTAGCCGTCCAGTCGATTGTAGTAAAGACAAGTGTGCTGGTGGTTCTAGCCACGTTACACCGTCGAAGTCTCCATCACCTGTGCCAACTAGGCCAGTTCATAAACCACAACCACCGAAAGAATCACCACAACCAAATGACCCATATAATCAGTCTCCAGTGAAGTTTCGGCGTAGCCCGCCTCCACCACAGCAGCCACATCACCCTGTGGTTCACTCTCCACCGCCTACACCGCCAATTTTTTCTCCTCCTCCCTCACCGCCGGTCCATTCAACTCCATCGCCGGTTCATAAACCACAACCACCGAAAGAGTCGCCGCAACCTAATGACCCATATGATCAGTCACCTGTGAAGTTCCGGCGTAGTCCACCTCCACCTCCGGTTCACTCTCCCCCACCTCCATCACCGGTTCACTCACCACCACCACCACCAGTATATTCTCCACCGCCCCCACCACCAGTCTATTCACCACCACCACCGGTTTATTCTCCACCGCCACCACCACCACCACCACCAGTACATTCTCCTCCACCGCCAGTCCATTCACCACCACCACCGGTACACTCTCCTCCACCGCCAGTCCATTCACCACCACCTCCAGTCCATTCTCCACCGCCACCAGTCTATTCACCTCCACCACCGGTTTATTCTCCACCGCCACCACCACCAGTCCACTCACCACCACCGCCCGTACATTCTCCTCCTCCGCCAGTCCATTCACCACCGCCTCCGGTCCACTCTCCTCCACCACCAGTCTATTCTCCACCGCCACCACCGCCAGTCCATTCACCACCTCCACCGGTATACTCTCCGCCACCACCTGTCCACTCCCCTCCACCGCCTGTATATTCCCCACCACCACCAGTACATTCTCCTCCACCGCCGCCAGTAAAGTCGCCACCACCACCACCAGTCTACTCTCCTCCACTTTTACCGCCAAAGATGAGTTCACCACCAACACAAACACCGGTCAACTCTCCTCCACCACAAACACCAACACGGACAGTAGAAGCACCACCACCAAGTGAAGAATTCATCATTCCACCATTCATCGGCCACCAATATGCTTCACCACCACCTCCAATGTTCCAAGGCTACTAAATTTAGAGAGAGTGAAGTCTTTATATGAATCACGTCATGAGGAAAACAGAAGATAACAAAGAAGAAGACAGAAGAAGAAGAAGAAGAAGAAAAAGAAAGGGAGGGCAATGTATCGTAGTGGCATTAACTCCTTAAAGAATCGTACAAAGTTTGTGTAGTAACAGTTTATAACATCTTTTTGGTCCATAAAAGATTTTAACACTTCAAAAACAGAGTTGTTGTTGTTATGCTTCTTCTCTTGTGCTTTAAGGCCGTTTATGATGGTATCCTAGAATCTACATATTTGCGATATCTTATTCGTTAATAAAGATATTTTCTTAGGTGAACAAATTACCGATCAAACTAGCTAAAGATTTGGCCTCGATTTTTTTACTCTAGACTAGCAGAGTCAGCGGGTCTTTAAATAGTTGACTTTTTTTTGCAAAGCTAATGGGCCATTGGGCCAACAGAGAAAGTTATTGGGTCCTTAAAGAGAGTTATAGAAACCCATAAACTTTCTTTCTTCATTTTGATTTTGTGTGTTGTCATTAAAGTCCTATTAAACTTTAAAGTGACTTCTTACCCAATAAAAAAAAAAAAAAAATCTCGAGAATGACTAGTGGAGAAGGAAGAAGTGGAAGAAACTGAATTGGTTTCGTGACCAAATTTGAATTATATAATTAGATTTTTTATGTTAAAGGAGAAAATCAAAGATTTGCAAAGAAATATGACAACTCGCAATGTGAATTTGGATTTATTTCAAAGAGAGATGACAAAATCACAAGAAAGAGAGCAGACAACATGTTAATGTTTTATGAAAAACAATTAAAATTTTTAAAACAACATGAATTTCATATTCCAAGTGATATGTTTTAAATTTAAAACAAAACCTCATAGCGAATGAATGTATTAACTCATAACACTGCATTAACCGCAATAACATCATAATCAAATCATCCTCACAAAATTTTTTGATAAATTAGTAAAATCTTTTTCAACGAAAATTAACTTACCTCATAGCGAATGAATGTATTAACTCATAACACTGCATTAACCTCAATAATATCATAATCAAATCATTCTCACAAAATTTTATGATAAGTTAGTAAAATCTTTTTCAACGAAAATTAACTTACCTCATAAGGAATATGTCGAATTATGAAAATTCATACATATGGAGTTATATATTTTAAAAAATATAAATGGTTTACAGTTATTATTGAGAAATTTATTTTCACTGACGCAAAGATGAATCAAATTATGATCAAAATTGACGAGCTTGTTGGTGTCGGATCCCGAACTCTTAGTTCAGGATCCAAAAGCAGATATCCATGTGTCACCAAATCATCATGAGGGGACTCACGATTGAGTATCCGAGCCGAAGTCATAATATTCGTTACGACAAACGGAAGAACTCGCATAAGAGAGGTGAAACTGAGAGGGATTTCGAATTCAGAGGGTGGACCGAGCATATTAAAATCCTAAGAAAGGTCCGGAGGAATTTAAACAAGGACGTTACAACATTGAAGAAAAAAGTAAAACAAACACACATTAAAGGATAATTCTTATATTTATTAGTCATTTAAGTGTAAATCATAAGTGTAAATCATTGTGTATAAATATAAGACCCCATATACCTAAATTTTCATACATTACTAATACAATACTTCTTTATGTTTACGTTTCTACTCACATCTTCATACTTTTTGCTATACGTATATGTCTTGTACTTTTGACCTTAAGAATCTTAGCCCATAAATAATATAAATATTTGAGTGTTAGAATCCGACATCCACATAGCTCTAGTGCGATCTCGACTTGATTGTTCTCTATTGCAAGATAGAATAGTCTAAGTCCTCATGTATTTAGTTTAAACATTAACGATGGCATTAACTCCACGGCCATGTCTATTTTTCTAAAGTTTGATGTTTCATGAAGCGGTGTATATAAGGTGATGCCTCGATCTTTTGTAATATAAAAGGATCATTATCTAATAAAGCATACTAGACATCAATGGATTGAGTAAACCAAGCTAACCTTCTATCCATAAATAGATTCCAAAATTTTAAAATAATAAATTAAATTAATCTAGTAAAGCATACCAGCCATATTTACATTTATAGAAACCCAAAAACAAAATAATACAAGTTTAATTTGGGCTTTTCGATGTCAGCTTTCAGTTTGGGTTTGATAGTCTCCATTGCTTTCTCCTCATAATTGGTGAGTCCGTGGAGGTCTGACTCGATCTCCTCATCCATTCTTTTTTTTCCTGGACTGTAGTGAGGCAAAGTAAGAGAGCTCAGTTACTGCATATGCCACAAAAGCAACTCATAGAAATCTTCCTTTCCTTCCAGAGCACCAAGGAGTTGAGTAGTTTGGATTTATCATGAACCTCTTAATAGTTTTTTTTTTTTGTCCATCTGTTTTAGTTCAGAGTCACATGTTAGATTTTCACAAGAGTGTTCATTTTAATGTTTAATGATTCTGGAAGAAAAAAATAAAATTTGTCAACTTCCTTAACAAAGCAAATTATCATTTTTAGTATAACTAAATAATTAGTGAATCCGGTGAATGTACAAATAATATACTTTTTTTTTTCCTTTAAATAAATTTATTAATCACTATAATCAGCATCATCTATATATACATTTTTGGAGTACACTTAGCAAATAAATCCTAGAGTTGCTAAGTATTTACGAATCAATGCCATTGGCAATTATTATTATTTTTACAAAATTTAAATAAAAGATATTAACCAAACAATATCTTGCCTAATTTGTTTCTAAAAATCTCTACACAATCTTTCCATATATCTTCAAAAAACATTTATAGCAAATATTTATATTAACATTTTGCATAGCAATAAAAATAATAATTTATAATAATCAAAATATTCACATAGAAAAATCATATACATACAGGAAAAAGAACTATATCTATCATCATTTAAGCCGTTGTTTTATTTAAATAAAAAAAAACACAAAAACTTGAAATCATATACTTTATATGATAAATTTAAAATATATATTAGTAGTATAAATTTAAAATCGTTCAAAGAACGGTATACCACAGGTGAGATCCTAAAATTATTAGATTTTATAACAATAATAATTTATTTTCTTGGATTTTATAACACTAATTATTTAGCTAACGAGATAATATAGACGGGGTTATATGGGATGACGGGTTTGGGTCGATATTAATAAAAAATGGTATATTACAGATGAAATCCTATAATTAACAATCAAAATACAATTATACAATCTTAAACACAAAACAAAAGAAACAATATTAACAAAACAAAACAAATCCAACTTAAATTTAAAATTTTATTGTTATAAAAAAATTGACCCACGGTATACTGCAGAGTAAAATATTCAAAATTTTAAAATCCACCATACATCGTTACTTAAAAAAATATATATGTTTTCGTATCTATACTTCAAAAATTGATAGATAGATATCTACATTAAAAAATACAAATTAATATGATATATTTAAAAAAATATATGTTTTCAGTTAATCTTAAAAAAAAAACATTACATTTTTTAAAAAAATATAGCCCCGCGGTATACCGCGGGTTAAATTCTAGTCGTTTACAAGAGTTGTACGAAAAACAGGACATGAATGATACATAAAATATAAAATATTGATTACTACAAATAATTGCCATTTTGGCTAATAGATTTTGCACATAAATTCTGCTCCAGATGTTGAAAAATGAACTTCGTTGATGTGAACATAGAGCGCCATTGCCACATTTGTTCAACAAAGTGAACAAATAATACACTTCTTTGTGTAGTTCATGTTATGTACTATAAAGAACATATGTAGAGTCGTAGAGAGATCATTATTTAGTTTAGCAAAGCGATTGGGCCATTGGGCCATTGGGCCATTTGGGCCTACAGAACAAAGATTTACATAAGTTAGACTGTAATATAAAAACGACGGCGTATAGTTGAAGATGCTTTTGCTGCACGACGAAGCATAAGCATGATTTTCCGGTCAAGTCTTTTGAGTTTCACAGCTAACTGAATTACAGTTTTCGATTCAAAATCTTAATTCCATTTTCATTCCTTCGACATCTTCCACAATCCGATTTTGGCGAAACCCTAATTTGATCTCCAGATTGCTATCGACGATGGACGAAGACAAGCAAATGCACGAGGAGAAATCATCCCCGGTTAAGGGAGAAGAGCCTGAGATTGAGAAATTGACAGTGGCAGAAGCGGATGCGCCGCCGAAGAGTACCGGTGGTTGGGGTTGGGGTTTCTCTGGCTTCTCTGTACTTTCCGATCTTCAAAAGGCCGCGGAAGAGATTTCTCGTAATGTATGTTCTCACTCCAATTTTGACCTAATTTTATCAATTTGTGTTTTCGATATTGGATCCGAAGCTTATGGTACCAAATGATAGAGTTTGTTGAAGGAACTTCTTTGATATAGACTCTTTACTAATTTGCGAGTAATGATCCTTGATTTTTCCTACTACTGTAGGCTGCAGCGGTGGCGGAGAAAGCGGCGAAAAGTATTGCAGATATGGGAGAAGTGGATGAAGACTCTGAATCTTCTGCTAAGGAAGAAGAGAAAACTAAAGAAGTTGATACAGAGCAGGATAGTGATGATGAGAATGCAAAGTTAAAGAAGTCAGCTCTTGCGAGATTGGAGGGGGCAAGTGAAGAGTCGCTTCTTAGCCAGGCAAGTCATTGTTCATGCTCATGGTGATAATTTTGGAAATATGATAATGCTCTTTCCTACATTGAACTTTGTTCCTCCATATGATTTTTCTGCTAGTTTGTCAGTTGGCTCAAGTCATTATTTCTTCACTTGCTCATGTGTTAGAATTAATATTTTATCTCGATCTTTCATCTTCCAGGGTTTGAAGGTTTTCGATGATTCAGTTGAGAGTTTCACTTCTGGAGCTTGGCAGGCATTTGGAAATGCGTTAAAAGGGGGCACAAGTTTGGTGCAAAAGTAAGTATGTTTCTTTTAGTTTGTCTCTGTTTTACTGAAAGCTTCAATCTTAACTGTGGACAAAGTACAAACTTTGTGAACGAAAAATGTTTAGGCCTCTGAGTTTATATAAACTGACAAGAAGGAAAGTAATCGTTCAGTTTGAATGTTTACAAGGATTTATCAATGCTCCATGAATTTTCTTATGGAAAGTCTGCATTAAAATTAATTACTTCATTTGTTTAGTATTCCGTTTCTGCGCATAACAAGGGTCTGAGGCTCTGAGCATTTAATACTCAGTTAATTTACTTTAATAGATTCTTCTTTTGGTAAATTAGGTTGCTTATTTTTTTTTCATTAGTATCATTTACTGAATATAAGAATACAATGTTTGCCGATGACTGGTGAGACTGTCGTGGCTTAATGCCTAGAGGTCGTCTATTTCATGAGTACAGACCTGTTCCCCTACGAAGAAGATCAACTTATTAATGCTCCACTATTTCTCTTGTAGGCTTGAAAACAGTGTCCAGCAAGGTTCTTCTCCTAGGGAAGCTGGATCTGGTGCACCGTCTCTACTGGAGGTTTGTGATGTTTTTGTCGTCTTAGGTCTTTCTTAGCTTAACATTTCATTTAGCCCATACTTCTGATCTTCAGACTGGAAAAGCATTAACTGCTAAAGGAATGCAAGTACTTGAATTTGTGGGCAAGGAAACCATGGATTTACTGATTACAGAGACTGGTATTGGAGCTGAGAAGGATAGGGTAGACTTTAAGGATCAAGTACTTGAGGAAGTTACATTCGATCGATGTTTTTACATTTATGGTGGCCCTGAGCAGCTTGAGGTGACCCACCTGTCTATTGATTCTTGGATAATCAATTTTGTCTTTCCTCAATTTCTCAATGTATGGTGCTTTCAGGAATTGGAAGCATTGGCAAGCCACTATACTCTGTTGTTCAACAGGAGAAAGGGGAAATTGTCACCAGATCAAAAATCGTTGTATGACGGGAAGCTCAAACAAATCCAGCAACTGTTTAGCTTCGCTGATGAAATGAGTGGAAGTCAAGCAGAGTCTGACAAAGGGAAGAAAATTGATATCAAAACTGAAGGCAATGATGATGACATGAAGAATCTGCATAACTCGAGTGTCAGCAAAGCTGCTGATATGGCTGCTGGGTAATTATGACTGTCTCCCTTTCCCTCTCAGATTCTACATTTTACATTTTTCCATCAGTCTCCGTTCTCTATATATTCTCATAAAAATCACCACAATACGTCCCTTCAATGCCCTGCAATGAAATAGGAATCTGTTGTTGTCCCTTCTTATCAAATTATCAATAACCAAATGCAATCCTCTATATGACAAGTGAGATGGTTAAAATTAGAAACTTGGAATCTTTGTGAAAGTATTTTCTATGATTTCCTTGCATCATGAAAGTTTTCTTATTAAGATAAATGTGTATGGAATATATTTCTTTGACCTGCTTTTTTATTTGCTCGTCACTTATATTTATCAGGTTCACAAATGCTTTAGCGGGACTAAACGTAAACGATATGATCCAGCGGACCGGTGGCAGGCTTGAATCTCTTCACTCAGAAGGAGTTCATGTACGAAGTTTGGCCCCTTCTTATTTCTTTTAAATATTGAAGAATCTTCTACCACCATCAGTATTTTTCCTTTTTTTGGCTGAAATATGAGTCAATTAATTAAAAAGATAAAATCTCGTTCTGCAGAGACTTTCAGAGATGTGCTGTTTTGCAGTCACTCATCTGCTTATTCTCGGTAAGTCCATGATATCTCATGCCAACAAAGTTCAGGAAGAAGACACCGAGGCGTTGAAAATCGAATGGCCAGAGGATCCTACGGAGAAAGCTAAGCTGATTAAAGGCAAGGCAGAATCGATGGCTGGATATGTTGAAGCAGTTTCCAACAGTTTTATAACAGGTTGGTCCACAATTATTCAACTTACTTCGACTTATAATTGCTCCTTCGCATTTCTTACCGAGTATCCTGGGTTGCTAGAATAATCTTATTGGATAGTATGTCATTTCATTTGTAAGAGTAGAAGATAGAAGCAACATTTCTTCTACTATAACCCAATTAAAAAAAAAGATAGATATGCTTGTGATTTGTGAAACTCGGAACACTAGAAGAATAGTGACAGTTTCCAAATACCCTTTTCCACATTGCAGGTATATCAGATGTATCTGAAACATACTCAGCTGCGATTAAAGGAGTTGCTGCTGCTGATTCCAAAGATGATCTTCTGAAAACATCAACCATGCAGGAAAAAGCAAGCACCTTCAACGATAGTCTTCGCTCTGACCAAACCACAGCTATCACAAAGATCCAGGAAGGGCTTCAGTACCTGTCCTACGTTGTGATATCTACCTCAATGCCCTCTGCCTGATATAATAAGAGTCAGATTGGTCTTGTTTGTGGTTTACATGACTCGGATTCGATTTAGTTTTCTTTGTAGTTGTAGATATATCTCTACTTTCGCTAGATGCTCTTATGGTAAGTCTTTCCCACTTGTGCTCTGCTTCTCTGTTGTCTGGATCTTGAAAGTTTTATTAAATCTAGAAACCAAAGATTGAAAGCAGGGAAGAGATTAGTAATTTTATTGAACTTTTGTTAGAAATATATTGTTGCTTCCAAAGTTTAGATGTGTTATTGAACTGTAAACGTAGCATTCAATATTCGTTGACATAGAGATCTGCGTACTCGTTAGTGTGGTATCGCTGTTATTTGGCTTAAGAAATCACATTAAATCACTAATGTAATTTGGTTTATTATATCTCTTAAAATCGTGCTCAAAATATTAATTAAGAAAAAAAATCCTTACAAATTCTAGAAATATATCAAAAGGGAAAATTCCCAAAAAAAACTTTATGTATTTTTTATTTGGACGTTTAATACCCAATTGTTTTCGGTTAGAAGAAAAATACACATACTAATAAAATTGTGCGATTTAATACCCAAACAATTAAATGTTGTTATTTTCATACTCAGGAACTCACAACAAAAAAAATATTCCAATTTTACCCTTACCATCTCAATTAATTATTAACTTTTAAATAACATGGTATTATTTTTTTATTTAAATAAAAATTAATTTTGTTAATGTCCAAATAACGTCCAAATAAACGTCCCTATATCAAAACTACAAAAAAATTCCAATGATCAATATGTTACAATAGCCGAATGCAAAAAGAAATCAGAAGAGACGCCTCCGTCGAAAATAAACACATTCTTAGACCATTCAACAAATCCCCAACTTAGAGTTACTTATTAATTTCGGGTTCGGTTCGGTTATGAATACCTGAAATATTGGAATAAATTTTTAAAATGGTTAAATTTGAATAAAATTTGGCTGAATTTTCGACAAATATGACAGAACCGAACCGAATATCAGATGCTGAGAAATCCCTTATACAGTAGAACCTCTATAAATTAATACTCGATAAATTAATAAATTTGGTCAGTCCCGAGTCGGGTCAGTGTAAAAATTAATCAAATTCGATAAGATAATAAGATAATAAGTTTTTTGAAATCTCTATGTAAAAATATAGTCCCAATAATATCATAAATTAATAATCATGTAAATATGCACACATATATATATATAATAGTTTTAGTGTTTTTCATAAAAATAGCTAAAAGTTTTTGTAAGTTTTCAAATTTTGGATATGCATAATTTTTGTTTTAATAGTCGTATAGATTTTTTAAATACAACAATGGATGTCACTATTTGTGAATTTTAATTAATGTATATCGTTTGTATATGTGAATTCTATAATCGTTGTTATTCATTGTTAAAATAAATTATTTTTTCTTCAAAATATTAAGTGTTTAAGGCTAAAACTATAAAATTTATAACATCCAAAACATTAATTTTATTTAGATCACATTGCTTTAGCTCATATTTTTAAAAAAAACTTTTCACATTGAAACAAAACTTTCTATTAATTTATGAATAAATTAATATCACTATAAATTAATAAAATATCATGGTCCCAACATTATTAATTTATAGAGGTTTTACTGTATATTAATAGAGAAACACTCTAAAAAATAATCCTTACTTTGACGTGTTATTAACTAAACTGCCATGCTGACGTGTCGCTTTCAGAGTGATTTTCCACCTATTTAAATTATTACCCAAATTTTACTAGACTATTTACAGATTTTGCCATTAGTCTTAATACATATATATATCACACAAATAAAAAACGAAATTATAACTAAAAAGCAAATAATTAGGCAACTAATCTTCATATCTATATTGAATAAGAAATCATGAGAGCTTTGTTTATTTATATGAATGATTTATTTTTTAATAATAAAAAACATACACTTTTTGTTTATCTTATATTAATAAATACTTATATTTATATTTTTCTTTATATACATTTATATAAATCTTCGTCAATACTTTCTTTATCACGTTGAAGCTTTATTCCAGGTTTAAATATTTCACGGGTGAAACGTATTCTTATACGAAATAGTCCCAAATTTGAATTAAAAAAATAAAAAAATTATTACATGTTTCGTTTTACAGAAAGGGATCTTGGATTCCAGATAATAATTTTAATCATAATAATTTTACTTAAATCACTTTATCCCGCACATAGTGCGGGCTGTTATCTAGTTTTGATTTTACTTCATATTTCTAGTAAACTTTCAATATATTCAAGTGAATTTTGCAAGACTAATAGTAGATGATTGTTGCTGTTTTGTATGGCTAAACTATCTAACAGAAGGATCAAACAAGAGGAAATATGGCGGAAACAAAAAGTAGCAAATCCCACTGGACTTTTCAGGCAAGGGGAAGAAGAAGAAAACAAAGTATTCATGTGGGAAGACAAAGTTATAGCGAAGTTCAACTTCCCTAATGGTGATTCAAGAAGAAGAAAACGAAGAATTCATTTGTGTTTAGTTTTGATGATTAGTTATTGGTTTATTTATTCTACACATGATCCTTCACAAAAACTAATCATCAAAAGTACATGGACATTACCAAGGCACGATCGTTTCATCAACTAAATCATGGTTTTAGTTTGGTGGATTTGTCGTTTTTGTTTCTTTAATATACAGTAAAACCTCTATAAATTAATAATGTCGGGACCGAGAAATTTTATTAATTTAAAGAGGTATTAAATTATCGATAAATTAATAATTTTATAGAAATATTTTACTAATTTTCTAATTTCCTTAAAACATTATATGAAAAGCAATTTTTTTTATAATCAATATCTTTCGAACCAAATTACAAGTATAAAATAAATTACTAAGCTTAGAAAATAACACAAAACTTTTTAAGATGTAGTAAAAATATTAGAATTGAACTCTACCAAGAATTCATACAAATTTAAGAAAAAACAAACAGTATAATATTCATATTTTACTGAATATTTTACATATATATATATATATATATTGATATGTTTATACAATTATTAATTTATGGTATTGATGGGACTATATGTTTACATAGATTTTAAAAAAAAGTTATGATCTTATTAATTTATCGCTTTGAGTTATTTTTTACACTGGTCCCAACTAGAGACCAGAATAATTTGTTAATTTATAGAGGTTATTAATTTAGTGAGTATTATTTTAAAAAGGTTTTACTACAGTTTGTTTTTTATTCGGAATTAATGAAATCCTTATTATAGTTCTAGGTTTAGATTTTAAATTCTTGAATCAATTCGATAATTCAGTTTGTTCAATCAAAATATCATGAAAGTTTTCTTTGTGTTTCAGTTTACTTTAGGTTTGTTGAAGATTACATTATTTACATTCTGAAAATCGTACAGTAAAATCTCGATGTAATATTTAACTATTATCTTATCGAATTATGTATATATTACACTGAATCCACTTGAAACAAAATATAATAATAATAATTTATACTGATTATTAATTTATCAAGTACAATTTCTAGAAATTTTAATGTAATTTTGTTTGTTGATTTTTACCTATAGATATTGTGGGTCTCTTCATTGTGGTACCAAGGCATATGTGGCTTACCGCATAGTGGGTTAGTTTTTATGATTGCAGGACTGATAGTAGTTAATTGTTGTTGTTTTGTAGGGCTCAACTGTCTAACAGGAGGATCAAACAAAAAGAAGTATTGCGGCAAGAAGAAGAAAGAGTATGGCGGCAAGAAGAAGAAAGAGTATCCCACTTGACTTTTCAGGCAATGGATAAAAGAAGAAGGGATTTGTGTAATGTTGTTTTGATAGTGTTAAAGGATTTGTGTGAATTTTTTTTGCTAAAATACAATTTATCAAAAAAAAAACCAATTAACTAAATTTGACGCAAAAAAATCGATGAATCAAAGAGTTTCTTTTAAACCTCTAACTTATTATATTAATTTAAAAGAGTTCAAAGAAATTACATAGAACCAATGAGATGCAATTCAATACATAAACATTGAATTCAAGAAATAATATCCAGAAACATAAGCAAACAATTATATTCAAATTATTTAAACTAGATGTTCATACATTAGCTGAATGATAACTTAAAATATATATATATATATGTAGTCAAACTTTAATTGTACTCTTATGTTGAATATTTTCAGTCACATGAATAAATAGTTTCTTAATTTATAACAAACCAACTATTAAGTTAAAGGAGATCAGTTTATCATTTATCTATTTTAAATTTAGTGAGCATATGTAGTTGCTTCTGGATCTATAAAATCACAAACAATTTCATGATATTATTCTCTTCCAATCAAAAACTTTCAAGCACTTGATTGGGCCTAGAGCATCCAGCCCATGTGAATAATAAACATAAAAACTCATGCCGTTGAAAGAAACCAGCACGATGTGTTCATATTAAAAAGTCCCACATTGCTGATACCCAAAGCAATGACTGGGGAAGCAGGAGTATATATAGAGAAGTGGACGGCATCTTCAAAGTAGTATTACCGAGATGAACCTCGAGTTCATTTCTACGGCATCTTCGAGCTTGTTCTCCAAGCAAAGCCCATGAACAACCGTTATCAAGACCCTGTTTCTTCTCGATATAAGCTGATATTTTTCAGTTTTCACAACCAATCACTGATCTAAAGAAAGAGTAGTTTACAGAAACTTAGCAGCACAACAACATGGCCAATTAAACAAAGCCAGGAAAATGGTATCCTCCCATCAACGGTCACTCTAATACTTGATTCAGATCATAGCTGCAAAATGATTCAATATTGGTGTGTACATATTCTCTGCCAGTTATAACCAAGAAAAACCAATCTCTAGCCAATAATAACCACAAAAGACCAAACAAGAATCACTTGACTGAATAAGTTTATATTAATAAAAAAAAGAACACAATAATAGTATTCGCTAAACAAACAAATAGAGTAGAAACGAGAATAATTTAAATGATACAAGAAAAGTAGAAACGATTTCAAGTTTCAAGGTACTCGATGCTCTCACTCGGATTCATAAACTCAATGTCACAATATATGTCCGTGTTATACTTACTAAACCAGCGATCAGGTATTCCTTTGATTTCAACCTTTTTCAAATCATTGAGTTGCAGATCGTAGCAAAGAAAGTAAAAGGGAGAAACCAAATATCGCGGTACCAATATAACCTTGCCTTTTAGAGTTCCTTTTGCTAGTAATCTATGATTGTCAAAGATTGGATGAAGCTGAGAAGGCTGCAAAACCAGAGTCTTCCTCAACCATTCCTTATTCCTCCAATCTTGCACTACCCATAGATCCACCGTACCCCTCACTTTGAGATAAGTCATGTCAAACACAGCTACTTTTCCACCATAATCTATTTGAGTCAACCACTTCTTAAGTCTAGGTAGGATCTTATCACCGGCCTTGCGAGGTACTTGAATCATATTGAATTCTTCCGACCTGAAGTCGAAACTCACAAGCACACAAGTATGCATATCAGTCCAAGCCAAGTAATATAAAACTCCATTCATATTCAGTTCAAATGGATGAGGAAGATGAGGAGGAAACTCCTTTGCAACCCTTTTCCACGAACTGCCAGCTTCTAGTACAAAGACCCAAAGCTCTGATTCTATCTTTTGCATATCGTTTGACATTGTCGTAAATGTGCACAGTAGTTTGAGCTGATCTTTAACAGGGTTGTGGCCCATAAAGAAGAATATTTCGTAATTATCTTCTTCTTCAGCTATGATCAGTTTTTAAATTCTCGACATCCACATGAATCTCTCTGTGATGTCGTCTTCTTCTTTTTCTTCTCATCCTCGTCATTCTCTCCTGTTGTACATTGAGTGCAAGAATAAAAGACAAACCCATATTGCGTCCAACACACAAACTAATATCCTACAAGAAAACCACACCAAATTTTCATCAATTTTCCTCTTTTTTAATAGCAAAACACCATTAAAAAGTTTCCTTGAGAGAGAAGTCACGATTTAGGGGTTCAAGAGTTATGACGACTCTTGATTTTTTTTCTTCTTCTTCTTTTCCTCGGCAATAAGGCGTCGTTTACTACCGTTTCGTCTTTTTTCTTCTTTTGTCTCTAGCTGTTTTTATTAGGAATAATAAGTATATTTTCCTTTGTTGATAATTACAAATCGTTATAGTTCCTTAATAAATATATGGTCTTAGAGCTTAATAATATCATCTAAAATTCTCTCATACTCAATTTGACAGTTTTGTCTTTTTTTTTTTTTTTTTGTAAAACTAAAGCACCAACTAACCAAGTGACCACATCAAGCTGCTTCATCTCATCTACAAGATCTACCTAATATCAAAGGTATGTGGCAACAAAAGAACTAGAAGGTATTGACATTCGCGAAAACCTAGCTAGCTACTTTGAATTTCCATTTTTCATTTAAACGAACTCCGTTTTTGACATTCCAATACATCAACATGTAAGGCTCACAACAACGATTCAATTGTGCCTATTGCCTAAGATTCGGTCATTCCGATGAAAATCTTCACGGAAAAATCCACTAGAAAAGTGGTTACAACCACTTCGTCAAAAACAAGTTCCAACACCAAAAACCTGGAAAACCCAACCCAAAGCCTAATTCCAACGATGGAACTCAGAAAAGAAAAAAAGAAGTAATCTGGAAAACAAAACAAAAATTACAAACTCAAGTGATAACGTATGAGAATGGCTAAAAAGCCTAAAACTAGTTATTATTTTTAAACTACATACATATAGAGTAAGGTGATTCATTAGAAAATTAAGTAATGAATATACATGGGCATTAATCCATTATAAAATAAAGAACAAGAATATTACAAAACATTAAAAACAAAAGATTACAAACTCAGGGAAGAAGGATGATAAGGGGAGGCGGAGTAAGAGTAGAGGCCACGGCGGAGGAGAGCCGGAGAAGGTGGAGAAGATTGCCTAAAGAAGATTGTGACGGTGTTAGCCACCACCACCAAGAACTCCTTTGCTATCTTCATAATCTCTATGCATAGCTTTATTCTCTTTATCAGCATCCTCTCTTTCTTTCTCTTTCGCTATTTTTCTTTCTCTACCTTCAAAGTTCAAATTCTCACTCAATCTTCTTTGGTATTTATCTAAAGTCCAACATGCATGCCATGTGAATTATAATATATGTACAACTTAAACAAAAAAAACTATTGTGTAACGTGTTTTGACTTTTTTGAATAATTTATTCTACATAAAAAAAAGTTGAAAGCTAAAATAAAATGGCCGAATATTTCTGCAGTTTTACAGGATTTAGTTATTGGCAATTATAAAATCCTATTTCATTTCATGAGTTTTTAGGATAACAAAAATATATTCCTTTGTTTCATTCTTTATAAGGTGGGAGGTTCGATCCCTCCTTCCAGCGCCACCAGTAATTGGCCCATGAGCAAAAACTCATGGAGATTGTCACTCGATCGACCGGTCGTAAACAAAAGAAACATTGTTCCTTTTGTTTGATGACGATGGAGATCCGACAAAAGAGGAAAACTGAAGATTCAAGTCCGAAAAATAAAGAAAGAAGACATATCCAAGACCGACTACCCCCTTATATAAATAAGGAGGTCTTGATACGAGAAGAGGGTCCGCATGGAGAAAGAAAGAAAACAAAACACCATTCTTAATTCAAATATCAACGTGTAAACTTACATTCTTTTGCTAAAAGATTTTAAAAAAACAGTGTCCACGAATACCTCATCTTGTAATTCTTAAAGAAAAAATATAAAAAATGATAGATAAGACTATTTTGGATAACGTAACGTTCAGGACTAGGTAAAGTCGTTCTTCTATGACAAAATAATGCCTAAAAACGTAATTACAGACTATCGGTCCCAAATCCATAAGAATCTCAAAAAATAATGCATTTTCTTGTTACCCGTCAAAACGGGTTAATGGCACCAAAAATATTGCGCTGGGCCTTCTTAATTTTGAAAGCCCATGCCAAATTGCTCTTCCCATTCGTGATGTTATTTATTGGCGAAAAAATTAAGTTTCTCGTGTTTCTTCTATTCGATGTCATGTGGGACAACTATGAAAAGAGAAAAATATGTTTTTGGGTCTCACATTGCTTCTCCACAAAAAGTTTTTATCGAAACTTTATTTTTATCATCCTTTTTTTTTTTTTAATTTTAAATTTCTATTAAAACATAAAAACATACAAGGCTAAGAGTCCATTACGGACACGCAGGCCCAAAAACCGAAAAATTACAAGGCAATAAAACCCATAAGAGCACGCATGCCCAAGAAAAAAAAATACAAGGCTGAGAAGCCCACCAAAGGCACGCAGGCCCAAAAAAAGAGAGAAAGAAGAACCAAGGAAGCCAAGAAGAACCTTCGAGACAAGGAGAATCCAACCTAGTCCTAAAAGAGAGCAAACCAGGTGACGAGTAGAGAAGATCCAAGAGGTCCCGAAGATTGAAGCCTAGAAAGAGGATCAAGACGAGCTCTAACAAGCAATTGAATCTCCTTTATGATTTGATGAGGATTTCTGAAGTTGTTTGAGTGAATCCTAAGGTTCCGCTCTCTCCAAATAAGATAGACGGAAGCTTGGAAGAGGAGCTTAATGATAAGAGAAAGATTCTTAGACGTTGAAGCCGACTTCAACCAGAGGAGAGAGGCCATAAACTGCGAAGGAGGAGTTTGTGTGGTTGTGAATTATTCGATGGGAAATCAAAGAAATTATTATATTTAAGAAAATTTGCCTAAATAAACAGGTAACGAGCCAAACAAGCCAAATGTATATATTTTTAAAAATTATAATTGATACCTTTTTTTTTCTTTTAGCAAATATTTTTTAAATATTTATTACTTAACTTGATCATTTTGAGTATTTACTTATTTTAACGAGGCGAATAACGGGGATAAGACAAGTAAGTGATCTTAAAACTTTGATGACAAAAATCTGCTTCTTTTAAGGGTTACAGTCGGATTCTGAAAAAGCCAAATCTAAATGGAGATGGATGCAAAATTTTCTTTTAGATGGAAAGTGATTGCAACTAGCTAGTACTCTAACAAGAAACAAAAATTAGATTACAAAGTTATTATCTTACATTATAATTGTTCAATTTCTAACATTTCTGAACCATCTCTACATTAACTTTAGAGATTGGCTTCACCGTCCGTCTCTGCCGGCAGCTCCCCGTACCATTTCGCCATTATTTCTTTCTAATCATTACACCAGTCACCGAAATAATTTATCCAAAAATTAAATTAAACGAACCGTCTATAAATAACAATAAAAAAATCAATCATGGCTTAAAAAGTGGTCCTCAGAATAATGCCTGAAAAATCGGTCCTTACAAATAAATAGCATTAAAGTATATATATAAACATTAAAAAGTAGCTCAAGACTTTACGACATAAATAATACGGCTATAATTAACAAATGTTTGTATCTGATCGGTAGCATCTGAATTTAACATAAAATGCTCAACAATCTTAGCAACTCATACAGAAAATACTCGTTACTTACGCTTTACAAAATCTGAGTATGTTTCTCTTGGTTTGTTTTCCAAAGTTCCAACATAAAAATTTATCGGTAACCAAACAAATGCGCGAATTGCAGATTGTTCATCATTTTTACTAATTTTATACAATTTTTATTGATTAAAAGGACTGGATTGGCATCTTGATTGTGGTTAACCATCTAGTCTAATATGCATTTTGTATACGGTTTAATTTTGTTTTTAGTTTTACCGTATATAGTAAATTTTAAACTTTTAAAAAGTTTTAAAAATTATAATTGATATATTTAAAATTAATAAAAAGTTTATAATATTATGAATATTAAACATATAAAAAATTAAAATAACATTGGACTGATTATATTGCAGGATGGGTTTGAACCAACATTAATAAAAATTATATTATAAACCCACCACTTCTATAGAGTTTAATCCTCATTTTATTATTTTTAATACTACCAACATTAGACATATCAAATCAGCCTAATTTAGTTAAAACTGGTTAAAATAAAAATTATCTCGCGGTATACTGCTGGTTAAATCCTAGTATGTTACATTTTTTTAGAGTAAAATTCAAAACTAAGCATTTTATAAGGCTTTTCATGTTGTGATAAATGAGATAAAATGCTTATAACTACAGAAACTAATAGTAATCGGATCGGCCACGACATTACATAATTTTTTTTGCGCTTTTCCTCTAACTACACCAATTAAACTTTACAGCCTAAAACCATACAACTTGAAAGAAAAAAAACTGTTTAGGTTAATGACGTGCTGGATTTAGTTTGCTTTTATGTGTAGTTTTAGTTTAGACATTAAATTTATTCGGGTTAGCTAGGAAGAAAAAAATACATAAATTTTTGTGTGGCTTCTGATAACTTGTAAACACTTATCGCGTAATAAACAAACATTTGACAAGTTTATGCGTCAATTAGTTGATAAGCTTATTAAATTACATAATAAAGAATGATAAATCGGTTGAACCTGGACATGTCTTGTCCGAAACCGGGACCAGTGTTAACGCACGTCTTATTCGTCAACCTCTCTTCCATTAGTTATCCCTTTTGTTTTTAGATATATATGTTCCAGTTTGGAAATATTTATTATTATTGTAATAAAATTGGCAATCTTGGAACAATATTTTAATATGGTAATCATTAGTTTTCATTTTTCTTTTCCACATCAAATTCTAACAATGGAACTCAAAAAAACGAAATCAGAGAACGAAACAAACAATTACAAACTCTATTGATAACGTATGAGAATGGCTAAAAACTAGTTCTTGTTGTTAAAAATATACATACATATAGAGAAAATGAGGTGAAAGGTGATTTATTAGAAAATTAAGAAATTAATATACATGGACATTCATTATAAAAAAAGCAAGAATATACATGAATATTACAAAGCATTAAAAACGAAACGATTACAAACTTAGGGAAGAAAGCCGATGACGTAATGGGAAGAAGGACGATTAAGGGAGGAGGCAGAGAGTAAGAGTAGAGGCCATGGTGGAGGAGAGCCGGAGGAGGTGGAGAAGATTGCCTTAAGAAGATTGTGACGGCGTCAGCCACCACCACCAAGAACTCCATTGCTATCTTCGTAATCTCTATGCATAGCTCTATTCTCTTTATCACCATTCTCTCTAATTTCTCTCTGTCTTTTTTCTTTCTCTACCTTCAAAGTTCAAATTCTTACTCCATCTTCTTTGGTATTTATATAAAGTCAAACATATGCATGCCATGTGAATTATATATGTATAACTTGAAAGAAAAACTATTGTATAACGTGTATTGACTTTTCTGAATAAATTATTCTAATTAAAAAAGTTGAAAATTAAAATAAATGGTTGACTGTTTCTGTGGTTTTACAGGTTTTTAATTATACGCAACTATAAAATCCTATTATATTTCATGAGTTTTCAGAATAACAAAATTATATTCGTTTGTTTCATTCTTACCAATTGCATTCCTTAATTATTTATTTTTATTTTTTTGAATTTAATATTAAATTATATTTTTTTAAAATAACGTTTTTACATTGAATGCAGCGTTTAATTAGAAGACCTTGAGCTGAAAGTTTAAAGATCTACTCCCTCCGTTTCATATTAAGTGTCATTTTAGAGTTTGAATTTTGTTTTAAAATAAGTGTCGTTTTGTATTTTCAATGCATATGTTTGATAAAATTTCCAGTTTTATCCCTACTAATTTAATGTATTGACCAATGAAAAAATGATATAATATATAGATAAGAGGTAAAACAGAAAATTTAATTGTTTTCTTAATATGTGTGCAAAAACCTTAAACGACAGTTATTATATAGAACAGAGGGAGTAAGATTTAATGTCTAGATGCAAACCACACTTGGAGACCAGTTTCATATCTCGTGTCTCCTTAATAATTATTTTTTCACTTTTTGTGGTTCATTAATCCTAACAAAAAGAAAAGACCATTTGATTTGCTTTTTTTGCCTTAAAGCAACGTCCCTCTCTCTCTTTATCTAAAACGTGCACCGTCCTAAATAGGGCAAGACCCATGCCTCTCGTGAATTTTAGACTTTTAGTCATGTGCATGCAGATGCAGTGCATAGTTTACGCGACTATGTGTGACAGAGAATAACAAGATATACACCGTTGCATCTTATCTCTTGACTTTCAATTAACTGCAATGTCGACTCGACTCTTTAGTTTTTTTAGAGGAAGGGATTATTTATGCCTTCGGACAGTGAGCCATGATTGTTTTTAACTGGGATCAAAATAAATATTAAAAAAAATTCGTTTATAAACTGTAAAAAAAGAATCTACAATTGTATTCTACGTTCATTCATACATTTTATAAACAAACGAATCATATCACAAAAGAAAAAAAAATTAAAAACAGAAAAAAAAAAAAGCAAAGAAAGCATTACTTTGATTTAGAGAGGCCATAATTTAGAGTTTTCTTTTCCTTCGGCAATAGGAAGAGGAAGAGACAAAAAAAAAATTTGTTTATTGTTATTTCTTTATTAATTCATATAAATCATTAAAAGTTGTATTATTGTTTTGGGTTTCGTTTGAAGGTGGGTTCAATTTAAAAAAAATATTAGGCTTTTCATGTATGTAAATTAGTTTTTTGATTGGATCAATGAGGTCAATGGATAATTTTAATTGGGTTCATTAGATCTAATGTTAAGAGATATGATAGAATTTTAGAAAGTAGTTGGGGTCAGTTGACCCCATTACCAAAAGTGTGCCTCCGCCCCTCCGGAAATTCCAACGGCACCGGCTTGCAACGTTTCACTACCTTGATATTTGTTTTCACGACGGTAGTCGCGGCGACTATGCATCAAACATGGCCTTCATCAACCAAAATATATATTGTTAGATGTGATGAAGCTAGATTAATAATCATAGGCTCCAAAGGAGGATAAAAATCATTCATAAAAATTATATTTTAACAATTGTTTTAATCAAAAGTCAGAAATAACATTTGAATTCCTAACTTTATCTACATTTGTATAATTTTAAATAGTAAATATCAAATTTATATTGTAAAATATTGGTTTGATAATGTTTTTATTGTGAATAATTTTTAGCTATAAAATTAAGCTGTCATGATGTGATGTACAGTGTTTGGGTCAACGAAAAGAACATCCAAAGGAGTAGTTTCCAGCATTGGCATTAACGGGTAGTCTCGAGCATCAGTCCATTAGAAGAATGAAGAATCAGTGTCGGTCCAAAACTTTGGGTTGCCTAAAGTATTATAAAAAACCTTGTAGCTATCCATCAATATTTAAACAATCAACAAAAGTTTCCAAAGTAATACTCCCTCCGTATTTTAATAATTGTCGTTTTAAAATTTTTATTTTTTTGAATTAGATGTCGTTTTCAAATTTCAATGCAAAATTTCTTACTTTTTAATGTTTTATGATGTGACGACATCTAATTCAAAAAAATAAAAATTCTAAAACGACAATTATTAAAATACGGAGGGAGTATGTCATAAACCGCTATACTGTAAAAAGCTTTATTTTTGATGTCTAAACCCTTTGCAGGTTCGAGTCTGAGAAAAATCATGCAGCTACGCAAGCGCGTTTCAGAATATTCACTCATATGTTCTAATGGTGTGTTATAGAAGGGAAAAATGGGTAAAAAACCTTCACATTTTCTAAAAACATGTAAAAAACCCTCACCTTTTTTTGTGGATTTTTAAACCCTCACTTTTTTATAAATGGTCAAATAAACCCTAATATTAATAAACTCAACTTAATTTTTTTAAAATCGTTATATTAAAACAGTAAGAAACAAAAAAAAATTTTAATTTATGATTTTTTTTTTCAAATTTGATTTTACGATTTTTCTTTTTAAAATTAGGATTTTTGCGCTACAAAAATTCATTCAACATTTAGTTGAGATTAGACAAATCATTTTTATTACAATTAGAAGTTATGTTATAAAAACTACAAAAATTTAAAGGATATCACATTTGATTTTTTTTCTCGAGTGTTCAGGTTTTGAATAAAAATATAGTTAAATAATGATTAATTAAATGTAATTTATATATATATATATATATAAATATTAACTGTAGGTAAATCTTATTTAGTTGGTCCAATGAAAATATTTTGATGTGGAAATTCATGTACTTGTCGTAGTATTATAAAATTTGATTTGGTTTCACGTTAGTAAATTTGTGTGATCGAACCGAATAAACATTTATTAATATATACTCATATTCGGTTCGATATAAGAATTTACATATAATTCGTAACAAAATCTGTTTGGTTTTTCACGTTGATGAATTTTTGTAATACAATCGAGTAAAACTTCACTCTTTTTTACATCATGACTTAAAAAATTTCAATTTCGAAAAAGATTTTAAACTAGAATCTTAGAAGAAAAACCTTAAATCAAATTGTTTATATTTATTTATGTTTTAATATAATGATTTGTTTGAATTTAAATTAAGTTTATTAATACTAGGGTTTATTCTACCATTTATGAAAAGGTGAGGGTTTAAAAACCCATAAAAAAAGTTGAGGGTTTTTTATCTGTTTTTAAGAAAGGTGGGGGTTTTTCTACCCATTTTTCCGTTATAGAAGGCCAACACTTGAAACCTACTCTATAAGAGCAGTCATTTTTTTTTATGGGTGTCTTTTAAACATAAAACAAATTTTAAAAAAAAAAGAAAAAAAAAGGTGTAAGTAAATTTAGATTTGTGTTTTCCTAGAGATATTTTAAATTCCCAAAAAGAAAATGTCTTTAGTTTTAACATTAATTAATATGTAAGACACCCATAAAAAGTATGCTATTAGGGATGAGGATGGTCTAAGTGTTTTTTACATGAAGTCGACACATGAACAACTCATACACCGACATATTTTAGGTATTTGTTATCCGAATATATATGAACTTGAGTTAAGTATCGTATTCCACCATTTTTTCTACATAATCAGAATTTATTCGAATTACATTCTAGCGAGAGAAAAAATATTCTTAAACATATACTCCCTCCGTTTCATAATATAAGTCGTTTTAGATGAAAGCACGCCGATTAAGAAGATCTACTTTTAAAAAGTTTAACCAATCATAAAAGAGACTGCATAATATAAATAATCATAAAATATTAAAGTAATATATAATTTGCATCGAAACTCGAAAACGACTTATATTGTGAAACAAAAAGCTTTTTCCAAAACACCTTATATTATGAAACGGAGGGAGTATATTACATACAAATAGGGAGACTCACAAAAATGCCCCTTTTTCAATACCCCTTTTCAAAAATGCCCCCTTTGGCTGTCCATTTTTAAAAATACCCTTTTTTATGTACAAAATGACTAAATTACCCTTCTTTTAATAAAATATATCACAAATATATAAGGAAATATAACAAAATTAGATTCACAAAATACAAAATATTTTTTGGCGGGAAAATTGATCCCGCAATTTTTCCCGCCAAAACAATTGTAAAAACCTTTAAAATACATTGTAAAATATTCCCGTAAAATTTTTTCCCGCCAAAAAATTTTTTTGCGGGAAAAGTGATTCCGCAATTTTTTTGGCGTTAAATTTTCCCGCCAAAAATTTACAAGGTATTTTAAAGGTTTTTTACAGGGTATTTATAAGGTTTTACAATGTATTTTAAAAAGTTTTACAACGTATTTATAAGGTATTTATAAGATATTATAAGATTTTACAAGCTATTTTATAAGGTTTTACAAGTTATAAGGTTTTACAAGTTTTTTATAAGGTTTTACAAGTTATAAATACCTTATAAAACCTTATAAGTACCTTGTAAAACCTTTTAAAATACATTGTAAAACCTTACAAAAACACTTGTAAATACTCTGTAAAACCTTTAAAAAACCTTGTAAATTTTTTCCGCCAAAAATTTTCCCGCCAAAAAATTTTCGCCAAAAAAATTGCGGAATTACTTTTCCCGCAAAAAAAAATTTTTGGCGGGAAAAATTTTTACAGGAAAATTTTACAAGGCATTTTAAAGGTTTTTACAAGTGTTTTGGCGGGAAAATTGCGGGATCACTTTTCCCGCCAAAAAATATTTTGTATTTTGTGGACCTAATTTTGTTTAAAATAAGGGTAAAATGGTCATTAAAAATTAAAAGAGGGCAAACTTAAAAATGGACTCTCAAAAGGGGCATTTTTGAAAAGGGGTATTGAAAAAGGGGCATTTTTAACAATTTCTCATACAAATATGTACCCCCATAAATCTAAGGCTCTTACTATATTTTATAACCTCTTGTAACACAATCTAAAAATAAATGAATCATGTAAATATTATTTGGGCAATTGACAAAAATAGCACCAAATTTTTTTTTTCCAAAATTAACACAATATTTCTAAAATTCCACAAATAGCAAACTAAACTTTAACTAAATAGAAAATGAGAGAAAACACTAATCTAATATTAAGTTAAATCAAAATTTCTTTTAAATAGTAGAAATATATACCCTAAATTAGAAATAGAGAACCCAAATATAATACCACAAATTAATATTAAAATGAATCAAAATCTATTTTAAATGGTGGAAATATATACCCTACATTAGAAATAAGGAACCCAAACATAACACAAATTCAATATTAAAATGAATCAATATCTCTTTTAAATGGTGGAAATATATACCCTAAATTAGAAATAGAGAGCCCAAATATAATATTTAAAATTTATTTTGGTTGAATAGCTTTTATATAAAAATTATGGTATTATTGAAAAAAATAAACTAGTGATAATACTATTGAAAAAAACTTAATAGTGAGTCAACTAATGCTATTTTTGGAAGTTTATTTAATGTGTGCTATAATTATCCACAAAACTTGTTATAGTGCTATTTTTTATTTTTATTATTTAGTTATTTGTTAATCGAAATTTTATTTATATGTTAAACCATACTTCAAGTTACAAACTAGAAGAGGCTGAATAAAAAAAAAGTCATACCACTCTAAAAATAAAATGTTTAAATAGAAGTTATTTTATAAATGTAAATTTTTAATTTTTAATGTATATAATTTGTAAATATTAAATTTGTGATAAGAGTTCAATAAAATTTTGAAATCTAAAGAATAAAAGTAAATCAAATCAAAACCAAAATAAAAGTAGATTAGGCATTGACAAAATCTAACGGCCACAATGCAACAATGATTGTTACCGGCGCTTGCGACTTCTCTTCATCACTCTCCGTCGCCTCTTCCTCATCCTCCGCCGTCTCCGTCACAACCTTCAACATTTCCTCTCTTTCCTCTAACCCCAACATCATCATCAATTCCAGCTCAACTCTCTTCCGTTCCCTTTCCTCCTCCCTTATCCACCATCGCAGCAGCTACTCACGTCGCTCTCTCCGCCGTCTCTCTATTCACACAGTTCATGGAAACAAAACCCAATTCTGCTCTCACTCTTCTACGCGAAGTCCACCACTTTTCACGGCTAATTCCACTGCTCAGCGAAGCGGGACTTTCGTCGAACACCTTACAGGCATTACAGAATCGGAAGAAGGAAGCAGCGAAGCCAACGATTTCGGTGATGTAGAGTCTGCTAGGAATGACATAAGGAATGTTACGACTCGTAGAGTAGAGACGGAGTTTGAAGTTAGAGAATTGGAAGAGTTGCCGGAGGAATGGCGACGGTCGAAGCTAGCTTGGCTGTGTAAAGAAGTTCCGACGCATAAGGCCGTGACGCTTGTGAGGCTGTTGAATGCTCAGAAGAAATGGGTTCGTCAAGAAGATGCTACTTACATCGCTGTTCATTGTATGCGGATTCGTGAGAACGAAACTGGATTCAGGGTAAAACCTTTTCGAACAATTCATCAATCTTTAGAAGATTATCAATGGATTTGTGTTGAAAGTTTTCATCTTTTAGGTGTATAGATGGATGACACAGCAGAATTGGTACCGGTTTGATTTCGGGTTAGCGACGAAGCTAGCTGATTACTTGGGCAAAGAACGGAAATTTACGAAATGCCGGGAGGTATTCGATGATATTTTGAATCAAGGGCGTGTTCCAAGTGAATCCACATTTCATATTCTTGTAGTTGCATATCTAAGTAGCTTATCAGTTGAAGGCTGTCTAGAGGAAGCGTGTAGCGTTTACAATAGAATGATTCAACTTGGAGGTTACAAACCGCGTCTTAGTCTGCATAATTCTTTATTTAGAGCTTTGGTAAGAAAACAAGGAGGGATTTTGAATGATCAGCTTAAGCAAGCAGAATTTATCTTTCACAATGTTGTGACAACCGGGCTTGAGGTTCAGAAGGATATCTATAGCGGACTAATCTGGCTGCATAGTTGTCAAGAAGAAGTTGACAAAGACAGGATTAACTCTCTAAGAGAAGAGATGAAGAAGGCAGGTTTTCAGGAGAGTAAAGAAGTTGTGGTCTCGTTACTGAGAGCATATGCGAAAGAGGGAGGTGTTGAAGAAGTTGAGAGGACGTGGCTTGAATTGCTTGATTTAGATTGTAGTATACCTTCTCAGGCGTTTGTGTACAAAATGGAAGCTTATTCGAAAGTCGGTGATTTTGCGAAAGCTTTGGAGGTATTTAGGGAGATGGAGAAGCATTTAGGTGGTGCAACTGTGTCTGGATACCACAAAATCATTGAGGTTCTATGTAAAGTCCAGCAAGTGGAATTTGCGGAATCTCTTTTGATTGAGTTTGAAGAAAGCGGGAAGAAACCGCTTCTACCATCATATATCGAAATAGCCAAAATGTACTTCGATTTGGGTTTACATGAGAAGTTAAAGATGGCTTTTGTTGAGTGCTTGGAGAAATGCCAACCTAGCCAGACTATATATAACATATATCTGGATTCATTGGTTAAAATCGGCAACCTTGAGAAAGCAGGGGATGTCTTCAATGAAATGAAAAACAACGGGACGATCAATGTGAATGCTAGATCGTGCAACAACCTTTTAAAGGGATACCTAGATTCTGGAAAACAAGTGCAGGCAGAGAGAATATATGATCTGATGAGAATGAAGAAATACGAAATCGAACCACTGCTTATGGAAAAGCTTGATTACATCCTGAGCTTGAAGAAAAAAGAGGTGAAGAAGAGACCGATAAGCATGAAGCTAAGCAAAGAACAGCGTGAGGTATTGGTAGGTTTGCTGATAGGTGGCTTGCAAATCGAATCAGACAAAGAGAAGAAGAGCCACATGATCAAATTTGAATTCAGAGAGAATTCTCAGGCTCATCTAATTCTTAAACAACACATACATGACCAGTTCCGCGAGTGGTTGCATCCTTTAAGCAATTTCCAAGAGGATATTATACCGTTCGAATTCTACTCCGTTCCCCATTCATACTTTGGGTTTTACGCTGATAATTTCTGGCCAAAGGGTCAGCCAGAGATTCCAAAACTAATTCATCGGTGGCTCTCACCACACTCACTCGCGTATTGGTACATGTACAGCGGCTTTAAAACATCGTCAGGAGACATTATCTTGAGATTGAAGGGAAGTCTAGAAGGTGTTGAGAAGGTGGTAAAGGCTCTTAGAGCCAAATCTATGGAATGTCGAGTTAAGAAGAAAGGAAAAGTCTTTTGGATCGGACTTCAGGGAACAAACTCAGCTTTGTTCTGGAACCTAATAGAGCCTCATGTGTTAGAGGACTTGAAAGATCATTTGAAACCTCCTTCTGTATCAATGGGCAGTGAATCGACACAAAATCAAAAACTAGATTCAACCAAACCAGGTGAAGAAATTCATCATTATTCATTAAGTTCTTCTCTACAATTGTAACATATTGTCTGGTTGGATGTTTTTCAGTGCATTTGTTCTACAAGTCTAGTAAAACATTAAATATATAATTTATAAGTTGGAACCACTTTCCAAATTTAATAAAAAAAATTTCCTCCAAGAATATGTAGTTGCTAGAGTCCTTTGAAATATATTTATGTATTTAAATAAATACCTAACACTACAATATTTTTGAAGAAATTAAATAATTTTTTTTATAAGAAAAAAATAATAAAACAAAATATTTAATGACAGTGTGTAGTGGCCATAGTGGGTAATCACCTACTATCCACTCTTATAGTATATGGAATGTACCCGAAGGGACGAGTAATAAATTTATTTATTTTTTAAAAGAAAATTTGGCAGCAAGTAATAAAATAAATTAATTTTATTTAAAAAATTGTTAAAAAATAAAAATAAAAAGAGACAAAATTTGTTGGAGGAAGAAAGTGGGTCCTAGGGTTTTCTTCTCTCTGTCGTTTTGATTTCTGCGTTTAAGAGAGACAAGTCTCCGTCTACAGTCTTTTAGAGACGGAAGCTACTGAGAGACACAGAGAGATACACAACGTTCTTTGTCTCTTCCTCCGATTCTTTCTCTCTGTCTCGTCTCTGTTTCGGTTTCAAGAAAGCAAGAGGAAGAAGAAGAAGATGGTTAGGTCAAAGTGTTTCATGGACATTAGCATTGGTGGTGAGCTTGAGGGAAGGATTGTTATTGAGCTTTACGATGATGTTGTTCCCAAAACCGCTGAGAATTTTCGATTACTCTGTACTGGAGAAAAGGGTATAGGTCCAAATACTGGTGTACCTCTCCATTACAAGGTTCTCTCTTTCTCTCTATACGTTTGTTTATACTCTCTTATGTATGAAATGTTGAAATGGGTATTTGGTGTTTCTTTGATTTAGGGTTTGAGTTTTAATGGGTCATTCGTCATTAGGTTTATAAAGATCAAAACTTTATAAAAATTGCAATTAGTTTACTGTGGTTGGTAGTTGGAAAGTTCAAAACTTTTGAGGTTGCAATTGTACTATTGAATGGTTCTGAATGCTTATGATTTGAGGTTTAATGGGTCTTTATTGCTGAATAGCTTCTGAGTTTGTTTCAGTATTGCAATTAGGTTACTGTAGTTGGTAATGGAGAGGTAAAGATCAAAACTTTATGAAATTTGTACTATAGGATGATATATTTATGGTATTTGTGTATATGTGTTGTCAGGGGAATCGATTTCATCGTGTTATCAAGGGGTTTATGATTCAAGGTGGGGACATATCAGCTAATGATGGTACTGGTGGTGAATCTATCTATGGCTTGAAGTTTGACGATGAGAACTTTGAGCTGAAACATGAGAGGAAAGGGATGCTCTCTATGGCTAACTCTGGTCCAAACACTAATGGCTCTCAGTTTTTCATCACAACTACCCGCACTGCTCATTTAGATGGGAAACATGTTGTGTTTGGAAGGGTTACGAAAGGAATGGGTGTTGTTCGGTCAATTGAGCATGTTACGATAGAGGAACAGTCTTGTCCTTCTCAGGATGTTGTGATCCATGACTGTGGAGAAATCCCCGAGGGTGCAGGTGATGGGATATGTGACTTTTTCAAGGACGGTGATGTGTACCCTGACTGGCCTATTGATCTAAATGAAAGCCCAGCTGAGTTATCTTGGTGGATGGAGACTGTTGATTTTGTCAAGGCTCATGGGAATGAGCACTTTAAGGTGCTTTTTCCATTGTTTTGAATTGAATATATATGTTTCAGTCTGTTCCATGTTTTCCTTTCTTTGAATCTGATCTGTTTTTGACCCTGATTTACTCTCAGAAACAAGACTATAAGATGGCTCTTAGAAAGTACCGTAAGGCTTTACGCTATCTGGATATTTGCTGGGAGAAAGAGGGCATTGATGAAGGTGGTTAATCACTTTTTCTCTCTCTCTCTATATGTTTCCATTTACTGCATGTCTGTACTATGCATACCAATGTCTTCCACTCACTCTCTACTTGGGATAATGCAGAGACGAGTACTGCCTTGCGTAAGACAAAGTCGCAGATCTTCACTAATAGTGCTGTAAGTTCATGCCTTTACACTTTTTTTAAGCTACATCCTTGTTAATATCTTCTGTTGTAAGTGGAACATGTATAACTTATATGTGTTTCTGTGCTTTAAGTACCATCTGAAGCTTGATTGTCTTTGGAGTCTGTTGGTTTATCCAAAACAACCTAATTTTCTTACTCTGTCGGGTTTTTGACATTGATATTTTTTTGTTGAATCGGCTTAATTCTTACGGATGAGCTGCTCTGTCGATAGGCAACTGTAAAATCTGTTGTGAACTAAATATTGAAGTGGGATACACTGCAGACCTGTCATTTATGTTGGTTTCTGCTGTTTGATTATTTTCTTGGGAAAGAAGTAGGGTAGGTTGACCTTGACATTAACAGAATTCCAAGATAATATTCTCTGAGATTATGCTTGTGGGACATATTAATCATTGCTCATGAATTATTGTTTGCATCTCTGTTTACGTTGCCAGTGTTTTCACTAGTCCAACTCAATTGCTTTTTTTTCTCCCCTGTATAGCTGTTTTTTTTACTAGTGTCATCTCATTGTATTGTAACTGGCTGTTGTGGCAGGCCTGCAAACTCAAATTCGGAGATGCAAAAGGAGCGTTGTTGGACACTGAATTTGCTATGCGTGATGAAGATAACAATGTTAAAGCATTGTTTCGACAAGGCCAGGTACTTTTTATTGTTCGACAGTTTTCTAGAACCTAGACTGCGATAACAAAATTATGGATTTCATGAGAGGAAGGTGGTATCTATTTCTTATATGCGTTTGTTGGTAATGTTAGGCATACATGGCTCTTAATAACGTCGATGCTGCTGCTGAAAGCCTTGAGAAAGCTCTTCAATTCGAACCTAATGACGGTGAGTGATTCATCAAGCATCTATTAGTTGTGGTTTGACTTGTTTGGTTCATCATTATTAATGTTTGAATATAGTACTACACGCCTAACTATATTACGAGAGAAATCTAACTAGTATTTTTACGTGCTTGATTCTGTGAGTTGATTTTCAGCTGGTATCAAGAAAGAATATGCTGCTGTTATGAAAAAGGTCGGTATGCGGTTAAAGAACCCAAGGATTTTTTTTGCAGTGACTTTACTTCTAGCGTAAAAGTCTTTGAGCTGACGTTGATAATCATATGTGCAGATTGCCTTTAGAGACAACGAAGAGAAAAAGCAGTACCGCAAAATGTTCGTATAGGGTGCTCTACTTCATTTAGGGTAAGCCTATATCTGTCGAATTAGATTTGTTGATAATCTCAGAGAACTGCACTTAGTAAAGCTTTATGTCAGCTTATAATCTTCAGGTGTTTTTGCTGATGTCTATGTAGGTTTGGTCGGATAGTGAGGAAGAAGACTAACAAAAAGTGAAAAGAAGCATATAAAGAAAGAAACATTTAAAAAGGACTTGGGAACTGTTTCTATTTCCCTCATTTTGGTAAACATTTTTTACTTTTGCATCATGGCAAAGACTGATGCATAGTAATATCGACTGGGAAATTGTTTTTACCCAAAAGACAGATTCAGTGAGACTGTTAATGAAATTTTGAGTTACTAGGCCACTCTTGTTCTTGCTTGCTACAACCTTTTTTTCCTATTTGCTTGAATCATGTGTAAAGAAATGCAGAAATAGTCACCAAGTGGGCACTAAAATGCTGTGGAATTGTGGTTGCTGTGTAGAATTCATATGCTTACCGAAGAAGAAAGCTTTAATGAGTCAAATAAGTTTCCAAAGTGGTTGTCAAATTCCATTGGATAGGCGTGGGCAAATAAATCGAACCGAATGTACCGAACCGAAACCGAAGCAAAAAAAATCAACCGAACCGAAAATTTGAAAATAACCGAATGGATACTAAATTCTATAATCGAAAAAACCGTAACCGATTCGGTACCGTACCGAAATATTTCGGGTAATTGAAAATACCCGAAATATAAATATATTTTCAAAAATATTAGTTATTTATTTATTTATAGACCAAATAATCAAAAATACTGGAAAAATATATAAAAATAGTAAAAATATTCGAAAATAACCAAAATATCCAAAGCAAAATAACCGAATGGATACCAAATTTTAAAACCGAAAGAACCGAAACCGAACCGAAACCGAACCGAAATTTCAAAATACCCGAATAGATACTAAATTTTAAAACCAAAAGAACCGAAACCGAATGGAACCGAACCGATAACCGATTGGATAACCGAATGGCCAAGACTACCATTGGAGAGGGAAGATCGCAACATTCGATAAGTTCTTGTAACAATGTCTCCCCTATCTCTCTTTCTCTGACCAGCCTTTGTTTTTTAACCTCCTCTCAAACCCTAAATATCACATTATCTTACATATGCTTATGAACTAAACAAATACGTTTTTTTTTCGCCAAAACAATACTAATTAGACAGCTCTTTGGAAAGGCTTCAACTTATTGGTAGAACTGAAGCAGTTTTATACTGAGTGTAGACAGTAGACCAACGACAATCCCAAATCACAGCGAGCGAGGAAACTATCGTCTCGGAGGACGTGGACCTCCACCATCCTGACAACCACCGCCGCGACCACCACCACCGCGTAGACTACATGATGCTGATACTGGTATAAGCTTCCTTCTCTCTCCTATTTAATTTATAACAAAAAAAACACATAATTTATTAAATGCTAACTAAAATTGGTGTAGTAAATTAATAAAAATACTCAAAATAGTGTAGGATCGTTATTACTGTTGATCCAAACTGAACCAAAATCGAAATTGTATCAACAATTGAACTGATTTGGTTTCTTTTTTTTTTTTATTGATATCAAAACAATAATTAAACAAAACCGATAAGGAAATCAATAAATTGAAATTTTATCTTCTTTGAAACCTTTAAATTTAAAATATAATAAGATATAGATGTATATAATTGAAACGAAACATTAAAAAAACTCATATCAAATGAAGTCGATTGATAATCAGTCTGTTGGATTAGACATTCTAAGAAAATCTATTTGTGTTTTAGGACCAAATTAACTCATATATTGATTTCAAATAATCAATACATACATTAATGAGAAAGAAAAATTGAAAGCAAAAAAAACAAATATTGATAGAGACCGTCGATACGCCATGGGTGTAACTCTTGTCGAGAAGACAAGACACAGTTTATGCGCCAAGGGGCCAAGAGAGCCAGTAAAAGCAAGAAGACAATCCCCAAACTCGAAGGACCCTTTTTTGCCATCTTTTTTTTTTTTTTTCTCTCTTTGTTAGTTTTCTAAACCGCAGAATCTTTATATTCAACGAATGAACAAAAAAATCAAACATAAATTAAAAAAACAAAGTTATTCTTGGCCACTCGTTTAGTCAATAAACGCGGCCTCACAACAAAACTTCGGAGAAATTATATAATTTTTTCGACATCATATGACTTTTCCGTTGAATTTGTTTAAGTTGGCAATTCCACCATAAACATGACTTGTTCTTGGTCTTCCTCTCAACTACAACACTTCTTCTTCTTCTTCTTCTTCTTCGATCGTCTCATTTCCAAGCTTAAGACAACAACAATTCTCCATCGACATGGACAGTCCTGTATGGGAATTTCCCTCAAACGCATTATGTTTGTTTCTTCAATCCATTGTCTCACTTCCAACACTTAAGGCTTCTACAATCTCTCTATTGGAAAAGACTCGGATCAAGAACGAGTCGAGGCCATCGGATTCTGCATTAGAGTACTCTTTCGAGTAGATTGTCTCAAATGTATCGCCCAAGCCACAAAGAATCTAACAACAGCCTACTGTCCAGAATATAGAGAAGCTTACATAAGGTCCAATAACTTTATGTTTCGTTATTCAAACAAACCAATTTTCACAAAACTCAAAACGTTTCCTGTTTTAGAAGCATTAAACCCGAACAACCCCTCAGGAGACAGAAACGAGTTTATTCGCTTGCAGAGCAAGTTACTTGGTCAACACAGAAAAGATACTGCATCAGGTGGCTCTAAGAGGAAGTATGCTCAAGGAGATGGTCCTGGCCCTCCGCCTTATACAAGATTCTTCGCCGCCACTCAGTGCACACCGGATTTGTCTGAGAAAGATTAACAAGTGTTTCCTTTATGGTTTAAGAAACGCGACAAAAGGAAGAGTTGGGATCAGATGGTTTAGTCTCAGCTGTAAGTTTCTGATAGAGAGTTACTTGAGATTCTTCCGTCTCGAGTCCGAGTATGAGCCTGATTCGTAAACAGAAGCACAACCACTAGGTAAAACAGATCACTCTGTTTTACCAAAAAAAAAAAACAAGGCTGAATACTCTTCATTAGCTACTTGTGTATCTATGTAAAATGTGATTATTAACCTTTGTAACCTATAATTATGACTTGAATAAATCCGGTTTACTCTTGATTCTGGGGAAGAGATAGCTGTGAAAAGATTGTCAATGAAATCACGACAAGGCGATGATGAGTTCATAAACGAAGTCTCATTGGTTGCGAAACTTCAACATCGTAATCTTGTTAGGCTTCTAGGTTTCTGCTTAGACGGAGAAGAAAGAATTCTCATTTATGAGTTCTTCAAGAACACAAACCTAGACCATTTCATATTTGGTATGTTAAAACCCTAAACCCTAACACAAGCATCTCTATCTGATGAATGATCTAAGTTAATCGTTTTCTTTCTCAGATTCTAATAGGAGAACAATCTTAGAGTGGGAAACACGTTATAGGATCATTTCAGGTGTTGCTCGAGGTCTTCTTTATCTTCATGAAGATTCTCGTTTCAAAATTATTCATAGGGATCTTAAAGCCAGCAATGTTCTATTGGACGATGCAATGAATCCGAAAATCGCGGATTTCGGACTGGCAAAGTTGTTTGATACTGACCAAACTACTCAGACCGGGTTTACAAGCAAAGTTGCAGGAACCTAGTAAGCTGCCAAAAAGTATCCTTTTAATTGTATCATTTTACAAAGATAAAAACAAACCGAAAAATATAATGTTGTTGCAGCGGTTACATGGCTCCAGAGTATGCAGTGAACGGGCAATTCTCGGTTAAAACCGACGTATTTAGCTTCGGTGTACTAGTCCTTGAAATCATACAGGCAAGAGAAACAACTGGTCTCCAGAAGAAGAAAGCTCATTATTCCTCATTAGTTATGTAAGTGTTGTATGTTCTGACTCAATGCATGTTTTTTCACTTTACTTAAACCTTCGGAACCCGGTTTACTCAGAATATGGAGAATCATCGTCAAGAGACAATCACACAAGTAGTATAGCATCTTTGAATAGTGTTACAATCACTGAGTTAGATCCTCGTTAATTAGTGCGTGAAGACAAAAATGAAAATTTATATTGCTCTAAAGTTGTGTGACTATCAGTGGCGGACCCAGAAATTTATTTTACATGGGTCAACAAATATATATATATATATATTATAAATATTTTGTATTTTATATAACTTTTTAAACAAATATTTTTATAAGATTTTAAATTGATTTTTAATATTTTTTTTATCTATATTTTGATTTTAAAACATATACTCCCTCCGTTTTCGAATAGTTATCGTTTTAGAGCATTTTTTTGTTTTAAATTAGTTGTCGTTTTAAGGTAATAATGTAACTTATGCCAATAACTACCCAAATTACCCTCATTTAATTAAACACAAATTATTTGTAAATAATTACTTGTCATTTTTATGAGGTTAATATAGTCATTGTATACCTTTTCTTAATTTGTCTAAATACAGTTAAAACGACAACTTTAAAAAAACAGAGGGAGTATTTATTAAATATACAAACCAAATTGAATGTAAAATATATGAGACAAAAAGAAACTATAAAAATGAGTTTTATTGTCTACTTTGAAATATGGATTATGGCCCAATAATTAAAAAATGAATAAAAAATGACATTTGTGAGAGTCGAACGTGAGACTTAGGGGTGTCAAAAGACAAAACAGTAACCAAATAAGCCACCAAAACAAACTAACCTCTCTGTAAAATTTCAAATATTTATATTTAAGGGGTGTCAGATGACCCACCTTCTCTCCACATGGGTCCGCCACTGGTGACTATGCTATGCTTTTTGTTGTAAAATTTTCGCTAAGCATGTGAATCTTGATTGGTGTCGATTTATTGAGTAACCAAGAGCTGCATTTGTAATGAAAAACAGGTTTTGAATATCATGAAAATTAGGAAGGACTGCTTCTCAATTTTGATTAATTAATCTTCAGTGTTTAAAACATTATCTGTTAGCTAAAGATTTATATTGTGAAAGATGTGAGGCTGATCCTCTTGAAATGGATTTTAGTTCTCATCTTCCATTCATCAAGAGATATAAACATTTTTGTTTCAGTTATCATCAGCTACTACTCATTATTATTGTTGCTTGCTGGTTTAGGCTTTAAGTGGATTGGTTTCCCAGAATCTCCATCATAAAACCAGAATCTCCATCATAATCTACTAATAATAACAAACTTAATAAATGTCTTCGAAGGTTGCGTTTTTTTCTTATAATATTTTTTCGAGGCCGGGCATTAAATATAGAGGATAACTGATTTTTTGTTTGTTTGTTTGAGCTGCAGAAGCGGAAGTTCTCGGAAGCTTTCGAAATCTCCCCTCCGTGACGCTTCCGAAATTTCTGTTTTGGAATCTTGTTGGAAGCTTTTGTGATTTATTACAAATAAATAAAAACGTGAAATGATTTTCGATAGTTTTCTTATACAAAAAAATCTCAAAAACTAGTTTTGTAATTTATAAATTTTGCACACTAATCTTTGAATTTTTTTTAAAAAATTTCATGTTTAGAAAAATAACAATGGCATGAATACTATTTGAAATATTGGAAGTGATTAACTAAATTAAATTCTAGAGACTTGAGTTTGATGATTTAATCAAACAAATCGATGAAACATATCCCATAAACCTCTATCTTCTGTTGTATACTTTCACGTTTAGTGAAATAGGAAAAGTCGAAAAGATATGGGAATATTACCAACTTTTGGAAAAACTATTTTGTTTTGTTGAAAATGTCTTTGTAATTTACTTTAGTTTTAAATGTAAGTAACTTAAGCAAGTTGAATGTTAATTTTGTTCCGACTACACGTCCCCAACGGCCCAACCACAACAAATACTTTGAGCTTACATCATCTTATCGTCACTGAAACGTAATTAGAAGACAAATTAATGCTGAAATTGTACAAGATGATTCGTAAATATATATGTTTGGATTCGTCAACGTTAATTATAATTAGTTCAAGTCGCAATTTAACCAGAGAAAAGTTTCTTCCACTTGAAAATGCATTGACCTACTAGTCAACGTCCTTCCACTAAATAAGTCCAATGCATTTTTTTCTTATGAATCCTCTCATTTATTTGGTTTCTCACTTCTGTTCAATTTTAAATTTATTTTATTATCGGCTATAATTCAAACATTTACGGCCGTACCTTACTTTTTCACTCATGTAAATGAATGTAACATTGTGTGTTAAAAGGAAGAAATGTTAGTTCGATAATCATTCTTCTTTGTTATCAAATATTTTAAAGAAAAAGGTGACTAAAATCTCACATTTTCGGCAGTTTTACACCATCTCTCTCATATCTCCTCCTCCTATAAATAGCCAAACTCTAAACTTTCAAAGAACACCAACACAATCACTTATCAAATAGCTAACAATTCACAAGAAGAAGCAATGGCACACTCTCGTTTTTTTAACGTTTTGTTAGTCCTAATGACCATTGCTTCCATATTCTCCACATTTGCTGAGGCCAATAGGGGCTTTGGGTGGGGTTGGGGTGGGCACTCCAACAATTCAAGTGGTTCAGGCTCAAACTCGAGGTCCGGATGGGGTTGGGGTTGGGGTCAAGGCTCCAACTATTCAAGTGGTTCAGGTTCAGCCCCAGGGTCAGGATGGGGTTTCGGCTCTAGCCGAAACGGCTCAGGCTGGGGTTGGGGTTGGGGCGGGGTTCCCAACAATACACACAACTCGGGATCTGGTGGCTCGGGTTGGGGATGGGGCATGGGTCCTAACAACAATTACAGCTCGGGATCTGGAGGCTCGGGTTCGGGCTGGGGATATGGAGGTCATTCAAAAAACTATAATGCTACCTACAATGGACCTAGAAAGATCATAGTCGGTGGAGACAAAGAGTGGAATTATGGTGTCAATTACGCCGATTGGGCTTCTAAGACTGCTCCATTCTTTCTCAATGACATACTTGGTGAGTCATTTTTTTAAAAATTATCTCACCTCTTTTAGAAAATGCATATACTTTTGATGGCAGCAAATAAGGCCGACTAATCTATCGCGGGCTAAACCGCTTGATTTTTGGGGCGGATAATCCATTCGCAGAAATTTTGTTTCCTAACAGTGTGGATAACCAATAGAAAAAAATACATCGACACATAAATATGTCTAGTTTGCAATAAAGTAGTCTGCATTATACGTTTCTACATCCAAAGCTTTTATCAATGTAGTAATTTTGACAAAGTATTAATGATATGATCATCCGAGTGCAGTTTTCAAATACAACCCACCAGCCCCGTTCACGCACAGCGTCTACTTGCTTCCGAACCCATCAAGCTATGAAAAGTGTGACGTGAAGAAAGGCAAAATGATTGCATCCCCGAAGCAAGGTGCGGGAAAAGGCTTTGAGTTTGTTCTAAAACAGATGAGACCTTACTACATTTCGTGCGGCGAGCATGATGGTGCTCACTGCAACAACGGTACCATGAAGTTCACCGTCATGCCCATGCTACCCCGTTGGTAATGTGGTATTAAATTCAATTTCAACGTTAAAGTATCCATTGGATTTTCATTTCGTTATTGTGTCGTCAATAAATGAGACTACCATTATTTATGTGTCGTATCATATTCACATTTTGTTGGGATTGTTTGTGGTTTTGCTTTATGTCTTTATTATGAGATCACCATTGTTTGTATATTACCATATTTTAATGGTAAAAAAGTAGCAAGGTTTGGTATTTTTATGACAAAAAATGACAAATTTTAATATTTGTTTGCCGTTGGTATCCGACTATAGATCCGTTAACAATGTTACAATGATGTTACAAACATCAAAACCTCATCAATAAGCGCTGAGAAAATGTGACTGTTGTATATAATATACATCTCATTGACCATATATCATACATTTCACTAATAAGTCGAGAAAGACTCTTGCTTGAATATTAGACCAAAGAGAGAACCCTCTACGTATCTTGGAAATAAAATTAGGCTAAACTTGGAAATAAGTTTGAATTCTTCCAAGAGCCATAATGTAGCAAAAATACCTAAAAGGACCAAGAGGCACATAATTCAGTAGAGAATTGATATGATCCATAAATTGTGTCGACTCCCAAATAGTAGCCTTACACTATGTCAATTTGACAACAAGTTGTGGATCTATATCCATATTTTTTTTAGAGAAGATGCACAAAATAGTCAAATTTTTGTGGATAATTAACAAAATAGCACTATGCTACAATAACTTGTCGGAGAACACATGTAATTACGTAAGTATCTTTCGTAACATATTTTTCTCTCGAATTACATGTGATAGCATAAATATTTTTCTTTATCATGTTATTTATAAAGAGCATAATGGTATCTCTTGGAAAAAATATTCTATTTAGTTTAATATCTCTCTTTATCATGTTATTTTGTAGCAATACGTGTTTGATTAAGATCACATGTGATTTCTACATACATTGTGTTTTCTTAAAAAATCACTACTTTTTCTCAAATATCATGTCTTTCAGTTCAATACAACATATGAAATTTAAATGGTACATGCTATTTTCTAAAATCTCACGAAATTGTCTCGCCTACTATTAAACTCGCAACAAACGAAGGATGAGTTTATTATTTCATTTTTTCTGAAAACGTTGGTCCATGAATATTTTGCAACAAAATCTTTTTTCTCTGCTATTTCCTTAAATTTTGAATATAATTTGGTTATTCCTTAATATTATCCTATTTTTTATGTACCTTATTATTAGTGGTTTTCCAAATATCTCTTATGACAAGATTCATGCAGTTCAAGAATAAAAAATCCAAAAAAAACCATCAATTTGTAGTTAAATAATCCTCAACTTTGGGACTAATTTAATTTGGTTGACATGGGCAAATTAGTCTAAAAATTGGTCAAACATAACAGTGAACCCAAACCAAACAAAATAGAACCAAGTTTAAACCAAAAAAAAAAATGAGACAATGGTTTCATATTTTTATGAAACCAAAAACCGAACATGCTTGTGTTGTGTCACTGACCTAGTCTTCCGATCTTCGACGCCGCCGCCTTAAGCTTTGGCCGGAGATGGACTCTGTAGAAGCCGTAGAGAAGATCTTAAACTACACTTTCACTGACAAGAATCTTCTGAAAGAAGCTATAACAAAAACCTCTGGTAGTAATACTGAATCATCTTCTTTATTATTCGAACGACTTGAGTTCCTCGGCGATTCAGTTCTTCTAGTCGTCTTCTCCAATCACATCGAAATCACTTACCCTAATCTCAATCCCAACGATTTAAACGAGATACGAATTGCAAACGTAAGTAACGAGACTTTCGCTCGTGTCGCCGTCAACAACAACCTCCACCAATTCATTATATTCGAGGCTCCAAATCCTCTTCTACATAAAATGGTAAGTAAACAAAACTCTGTTTTTTTTTTGTTTTAGAGTCACATGTTCTTACCAACAAGTGGTGTCATGTCTTAAAGATTAAAGATTTCTCAGAGGCTGTGAAGGAAGAAGTTTATCCAGCTCCGTGTGGTGGATTGGTGAAAGCTCCAAAATTTCTTGCTAATCTTGTGGAAGCAATAGCTGGAGCTGTTTATATTGATGTGGATTTTGATGTGCAAAGAGTTTGGGAGGTAATGTATTTTGTCTACTTGGATTTGGTTCTTTGTCTTTCTTCTATGTTTTATACGATTCTTGGATAAATTTGCAGATCTTTAGGGTTCTTGTGGAGCCAATATGTACATTGGATGATTTACGGAAGCAACCTGAACGAACATATCTTAGGCTTTTAGGTTTGGGTGATAAACTCGGAAAGCGAATCGAAGTCTTGTATACCAAAGCCAAAGAAGGAACCAATATACATGTTTTTAAGGTCTATCTTGGTGATCTACTTATAGCTTGTGGGAGTTCTTACAATATAGATGTTGCAAAGCTGAACGCTGCTAATAAAGCGTTACATGAGCTGTCGAAAACTACGCCCATTGAAAAGATTGTTGATGAGGATAGTCTACGTGTTGAACCTGAAGATGTGAAAAGGGAGTCGCTTGAGATTTGTTCTGCTGAAAAGCTCCGATTACAGACTGAATCATCTTCTTTGCCCACCGCCTCTGAGAACCCTTTAGAACAAACGGTTATTGATGAGGATAGTCCACATCTTGAACTTGAAGATGTGAAACGGAAGTTGTTTGAGATTTGCTCCCCTGAAAAGCTCCGATTACAAACTGAATCATCTTCTTTGCCCACCGCCTCTGAGAACCCTTTAGAACAAACGGTTATTGATGAGGATAGTCCACATGTTGAACCTGAAGATGCGAAAGGGAAATTGACTGAGATTTACTCTACCAGAAAGCTCCAAATACAGACTGGATCATCTTCTTTGCCCACTGCCTCTCCGAACCCTTTAACCTATGAAATGACAATAAAACAAATGGTTGTTGAGGATGGTCAAGAAGAAGAAGCTAATGATATGACACTGGAGTTGTTTCAGATTTGCGAAAACAATAAGTGGCCGAACCCGATTTTCAGGTATATCTTTTACCTGAATTTTCTTTTCTAAGTACAGCTTGACAAGGACCACGATCTAAAGTCAAATTAATATCTTTGAGTAGTTTAGAGTCTTATATTCTCAAAGAAGGAGAACATGTTTGGTAATCCATGGTTAAACTCTTACAATTTAAGGTAGAGAAGGCACATTTGTGCTCTAAAAAAATATACTCGTAAGATCAACGTGACTTTGGCTGTTTTCTACTTTGGATACCCTCAATAAGCACGAATATGAATCATTTTTGTTACTGTGTTTGACTCTTTTCAGTTTTGAGGAAGAAAGAGGGCCAAAAGATGAGCATAAATTTGTTTTTTCAGTTAATATTGAGATCCCATCTGTAGAAAGTAGCTTTCACATGAAGGGAGATGCAAAATCAACGAAAACGCAAGCACAAAACTCCTCCGCCTACTATATGATCGGAGCCTTGAAATCTTCACTAATGAGTCATGTCAAAAGTAATCTGCCAATAGAGAAAAGTTTAGATGAGAAAATCTCCTCTAATATTGAGATCCCATCTGTAGAAAGTATCTTTCACATGAAGGGAGATGCAAAATCAACGAAAGAGCAAGCAAAAAACTCATCCGCCTACTATATGATAGGAGCCCTGAAATCTTCACTAATGAGTCATGTCAAAAGTAATCTGCCAATAGAGAAAAGTTTAGATGAGAAAATCTCCTCTAATGAGTCTTGCCTGCCACATGAAAGGAGCCTTGAAAGCCTCAGCTCAGAGATTGATTCTGATCCAGTGAACGCTGTGGAGAAGATCTTGAATTACAGTTTCACTAACAAGAATCTTCTGAGAGAAGCGCTAACACACAACTCTTCTAATTTACTGCCATTTCAGCGGCTTATGTTTGTCGGCAAGGCGGCTATTTCTCTCGCCTTCGCGAATCACATGTACCTCATGTACCCTAAGCTCGGACCAAAGGAGTTGACTATGTTGCAAAATGCAAATACATGTAACGACAGATATGCTCGTGTCGCTGTCAAGCGCGGCATCTACCAATTCCTTAAATGCAATGTTCCTAGGTTAGAAAGACAGGTAATTCTGTTTCTTGTGATTTTTTGCTCAATTGTGAACATCTCTTATGATATACTCTCCACCTTTGGTGTCATCTCTCAGATTATCGAGTTCATAAAGATGATGGGCAAAGAAGATGACCCAGATCCATTCAGATCTGTGAAAGCCCCAAAAATACTCACTGACCTTGTAGAATCTGTAGCTGGAGCTGTGTATATTGATGTGAATCGTGATGTTAAAAGACTCTGGGAGGTCTGTTGTGTTCTCACTTGATTCGAGTTTCTATTTCTATGTTATATGATTCTCAAGTTAAAAAAGAAATGAAATTTGCAGATCTTGAGGGGTCTTTTCGAGCCAATGTATACACTTGATGATATACGGCGGAAACCTCATCCACTTCTTACCCTTTTTTGTTTGGGATATAAACACGGCAAGCGAATCGAGTTCAGGTATCGTGAGTGTGAGAAGAGTTCAGGTATGAACGAAGCCACTATTACTGAGGTATATGTCGATGATAAATTTATAGCTTGTGGGAAGAGTTGTAATAGAGCTGCCTCAAAGATGAGAGCTGCTACGATGGCGTTAGAGAAGTTGTCAGAAAGTATGCCCATTGAATTGGTTATGGATGACAGCATTGAATATGAAAATTCAAAAAAGACGTTGATTGAGATTTGCAACGAGAGAAAGTGGCCGAACCCGATTTTCAGGTATATCTTAGTCCTACACACTTGAGAGATGTCATCTTATTTCTTGTTTTGCTTTGCTTTTAGCCACAAGTTTGATAAATGTGACTTTGGATGTTTTTACGATAAGAACAAGTGCGACGTATTAACTTTTGTTACTGTGTTCAACTCTTTTCAGTGTTGAGAGGTCTTGTAAAGGATTTGTTTCTTCAGTTACCATTGAGACTCCAACTGAAGAAGGTACCTTATACATCGAGGGTGATTTGGAAAAAGGGAAAAAGAAAGCAGAATACAACGCAGCCTCTCACGTGGTAAGAACTCTGAAAGCTTCTCCATTGGGTCTTGTCGTAAGGAATCTGAAGAGGAAGCAGATAAGTTTAGACGAGGAAGAGATTGTTGTCAAAGAAAATAAAGATGAGCAAGAGATTTTGCATCGAAACAAGAGGAAGAGGAGGAGGCGATGATAGATTTATTTAAGTTTTTTGGTATTTCTCTTTTGTGCAGTTTACAAAAGTAATTTCTGAAGCTTATTTGGATTTGCCTTTAGCCATTTTTATTTACCGCTTCAATTTGTTAGTGCTAATTTATGTAGATTAATCAGAGTTATACTCTTTATATCCGTTTTCTGTTAGATCACAAAAGTAAATTTTGAGGATTTGGCAAATGGTTGAGTTAATTAGTCTGTTTCATATCCATGTGTTGCAGTAGTCGATGAAAAACAAGATTCTACAGTCGATTTCGTTTCGACATCGTTAGTTTCAATCAGCGGAATCGTAAGCTCGAAGGCAGAGGTTGTGGTCGGAAAACTTTCGGCAGCTCAATCAATACGTGTTCTTGTTGTTGACGTGTGTGTTGGGAGAATTATGTTGTTATCACCTTTTCAATCTTTACCGACATATGATGGGCTTTATCTTTGGCCTTACTTAGTTTTCATGTAAACCTGATATAGTTGTAGGGCTTTCTGTTGGTCCATGTAAGAATTACTTTGTTATCAATAAAGTTCCTTGAGAGAAAAAAATAAAAAACTAAAAAACACCCACAGAAAGCACTGATTTTGTAATATTATTTTGGGAAAATACCAGAAAAAACGTCAGAGTTAAAACATTTTCTCAACCAAAATTTTCAATTTTTTTGTTTCATATAAAACTTCCAAATTATTTTTTTTTTCTAATTGAAACCTCCAACTTTTCGTTCTTAAATAAAACTTCTAACTACTTAATTTTTCCTAAAAAATCTTCAAATAGTCAAATTTGAACTCGATCAATGGTTGACTAATTGGAAACGACATTTAGCGATATGTTTTTCAGTTTATTTAGTTTTGGAATTCACAGGTGTTAGTTACAATAAGAAAGATAAAAACCTTAATTACGAATCCTAGAATACATTTTTTTTTCTAAATTTTATGCTTCATATAAATTTTGGACTAAATAAACGAAAAATTATCGTCAACAGCCGGTTACTATTCCAAACGGAATTATCGTTGACCATTAGTCAACTATTATTCGAGATCAAATTTGACAATTTGAGGGTTTATTTAGATAAAATTAATTAGTTGGAGGTTTTATATGGAAACAAAAAAAAATGAAGGTTTTTGTTAAAAAAAAGTTTCGGCTGCTCAATCAACACGTGTTCTTGTTGTTGACACGTGTGTTGGAAGAATTGTGGGGAAAATGGTCATTTAATTCCCCTACTATTTGAAATTGACACTTTTATTCCTGAACTTTCGTGTGAACAAATTAATTCTCCAATGTGTAGTTGACTGAGCACTTTTGGACACAAAAATAGTCAACGTCAATTAATTAACAGCGACGTTAATAGCTCGATTAACTGGACAGTCATCTTCATCAACACTAGAATATAATAAAATCAAGATTGTTAGTAAGGATTTTTTTTTGTGTAACTAAATAAAAAGAAGTACAATATTAAGTATTATTATAATGCTTTGGAAAGTCTGAATTAAATTAAATAAGCAACATACATTACTAATGTACTAGGTTTTGAACCCACGCTACGCGTGGGTTTATTTGATATATTTTTGTGAAAATTAAATACGATTGATGATAGTTTTTAAATTACTATTAAAGCAAAATTTTCATTTCAAATGCACAATTCTAAAAATCAATAGTGTTTAAGAATAAAATCTTATCAAAAGAATCATGAATCATTCTTGTTTTCTCATATTCAATTGGCCGCCAACACCTATGCCAACACCTATGTCTTCGTATTTCTCTTCACATTCATCGTTTCTTACTCCTTATATTTCTTCTCGTCATCTGCATTGTCAATTTTTCATGTCTGTTATTATCGTTACTTTTTGCTTCTTCGTTATACTCTTCCTCTTCCTCTTTATCTTCCTCACTTTCTTTCTCATCTTCTCCATCTTCTTCTATATACAACATTGTTGTTATGTGGTTGAAAACAGAGCAAAAAATTTAAACTTACTAATATTATACAAACATATCTTCATAAGCCTATGAATTAACTACCTGAAATAACGTCGTTCATCTGACCTTTTGAACTCGAAATTTGATGCCTTTCTACCAAAACTTAGTTCCACGTTCTCCAGAATACTCCTACCAAATTTCAGATTATTTCGAGTACATTTGGATGTTCATGTCTCCACTTTGCTGGTCAGATATGAAACTTTAAACGAAATCTTCTCGAACATGTTGAAGACGCTTTCTTCTAAAAAGCCGTTTAAATCTATATCCTATCATTAAACCTCAAGAAAGTAATACCAGAAACCTCGCCATCAAGTTTCAGCTACATATGAACCAAACGTTACCATAAAGAAGTCATGTTATAACTATTTTCTCACTTTTCTTTTCCATATATGATAATTCAAGTTCGTCTTATGGTATCACAATCAGAACTTTTTTCACGACAATGGATTTCTCTCTATCTAATCTATATATCGCTCTTTCGCTTGTCGCCAATCTATCCGCGTTTCTCTCTTTCTCCTTTATTTTTACATGAAAAACTACCATCTTTGTTACCTAGATTATGATGTCAATTGTTTATTATATAAGGAAACTCTCATCAATTAAATTTATTACATTTCTTACGTCTCGTCAATTCCCGTTTTTGATTTAAATTGGTACTCTAAGAAGAACAACTTTTTCCATGATTTCAACACAAGTCTTTATACCTTTTGCCTGGTTAGATATCATCCAACTGAAGTATATACAACCTAAGTTAAAAGAACAGAATTACACAAGAAGTTATCTCATTAGCCATAGTTTTATCCACTTGCATTTTAACGTAAACAATTTTCACTATATTGGGCTAGACATCTTTCCGAAGAGGGTTTCCTTGCATGGTCTTACATGTATGTTCCTTAACTTACCTCCATCACCACTTCATTAGATTTATTAGTCCATGACACTTCTTGGGCACAAGCAATTGATGCTGAATTTGTTAGAACCACTAAATAACCAATCAAAATAATTTTTTTTAGAGTAACACAACTTGTTTTCCAGCGAACCTCCTGCAACCTCCAAGACCAGAATCATTTCCTATTTTCTCATAAGATTCTGCTATTCAACCAGCATAGCCACCACATGTACTCAATTATTGATACTTTCACACCTATACTCGATTTAAGATACGCACGTATTAAAACTTTTCAAACAAAAATCCTTCAAAATTGCAAATTACTTGCAGAGGAAACAACATGAACATAGCCACATGTATAGCTAATAAAACATGTGTGCTTGTCATTGATCCTTCTTCTTTAAACCAAAAATTTAACTCGAACAATCAAATCAAGGTCTTATGACTCATAACCTATATGAAAAAGCACAAACATCGACCAATGATGCATATCATCGATCCTTCTTCTTCAGACCCAAAATTTTTACGCAAACAACATCAAATCATATATAACATCATATACAAACACATGTTATACGGCTCATCAAAGATATGAAACAGAAACAGCCTGACGGACAGAGAAAAGTGCCCACAGTGGCAAAAGCGATGAAAAAAATAAAAAGAGGCGCGATTAAAAGTAGTTACCAACCCTCATTCTTACTAACAGTTTGAATTTATAATTTAAAAAATTATGATCAAAATTAGATGCCTCCGATTATTATTTATATGATCCTAAGTTAATCGAATATTTTTTTTTTAATATTTTTTGTTGAAAAATTGGAAGATTAACAAAATAAGCATATAAGTTTAATGTTTTAAAAAAAATTACATTTTTATTCTATATATTGATTTTCTTATTTCCATATGTTATTTTTTAAAAGTTTACATTTCTATTCTTTACATACATATATATATATATATATATTTTCTTTTCTCATAAATATCTTAACATATAAAGTATTAAAATTTTTAAATATTAATTAATGTAATGTCAAAAAATGTTAACTAATGTCAAAAATATTTACTTTTTTATTATATTTAGTTTATGTATTTAGTAACAAAATTTCTATTCAGAATTGTTTCATATTTTTAGATATTTTTTTGTAAATTTAATAATCTATAAAAAAAATAAAAATTTACATTTTGATTATTTATATTATCTTTTTAAATAACATAAGAATATACAGTAATTAGCAATATTTCCATATTTTCAAATATTTCTCTTATTGTTTTTTTTCCTTTTTACTAAAACTTTAAAATAGAAAATTATCATAATCCAAATATGTTAATTAATGAGATGGCTAGTCCTAATTGGTCGTTTTAAATCCTAGGTGGACGGCCTCAGAAGCTTATAGCCTCGACTTTTATATAGTATAGACTAGGTTCTGAACCCGCACTACGTGCGGGTCTGTTTTTAGTAATATTTTGTATTACTACTAATATTTATTGAAAATATGGAAATATATGTTTTTATTTATCTATTTATTGTTAATATTTTAAATTTTTGAATTTAAAATTAGCGGATAGTTCAATTTAAATACACAACGAAAAAAAACTCTAATACAACTTTTAGGATTTTACAACATTTATCAAAGGAATATGTTTTTGTTTAATTTCTTTCTTTAGCCATTTTGGATAACCGGGTCTTTTTACATATGACATTTTGATTGAATGTCATGAAATAAATTGCTGTATGGAGATTAACTTCGACGACTTTCTCATTTTGGTATTCGCAAATTCACTATTGTTTTTCGTCTATCTCACTGCAGTAGTTAGTATAGCTCTTGTAAAGATAAGTTTATTTATAAAAGTATATTCATAAACTTATATGTACTTTTCTTAAACAACTCATATTTTTCTTTTGACAAAAGAAAAAAAAACAACTCATATTTTTCTCACATTCTTTTTAATATGTATATGAATTTTTGTCTTCACAATATTTTTCGAAAGCTGTCACTATTTTTGTCTTTTTGCAAGCACTTATTCCCATTAGCACATCTACCATTCACAAAACTCAGTCGGACTCTTTCGGCTTTACTCTCCCCAAAATAATAAAAACTACTCTTAGTCTCACATGACAAAAATAACAAAAGGCTGATCTCTACGGAATATAGCATCTGGGAATGAAGAAAGTCAAAGTGATCCATTAGATGTGGATGTAATGCCAGAGTGAGCCACACAAAAATAAAAGAGATAGTAACAATCGATGATGAGAGTCAAAATCAAAATAAAATCATAGTATATAAATTAACTTTCAAGCATAAAAACATGGTTATGATTTATGATTAGAGACAAAAGTAGAGATAGCCATATAAAATTATGAGTATGAGAGAAAATTTAAATAAAAGAGATTTAAAGCATCAACATGTGTAGTTACGATTCTTAAAGTATTGACATGTATAGATGCTCATGGGTTTGTCATAGTTTACTTGAGATACAAGTATCTAAGTGCCAAGATCAATGAAGAAGAGAAGGTCAGCCAGTCCCACCGCCAACCAAATCTCTTTCTCCCACAGTCTCCCCGTCTTCCCACGAACACAACATCTACGTCGCTCTTAAAAATTGAGACAAACGTCATCATCACCATTACAATCATTAATCTTCAAAAGTCGCAACTTTTGATCAGATTTCATAAATGTTGTAATGCCCCGACCGTCTCTACCAGTGGGTTCCACGTCCTCTCTCGGGCCCATGGGTCCACCCCTGTCCGACGGCTGGTCCGCTACGTCCGGAAGGCTTTAAAGACTTGTTTACCAACCCTACAAATCACCACATGATCTTTCCCTGTGTTTTGTCCTCACTCTCACAGTTCCGACAATCACTTCCCGAAAGGTCACCCATCCTGAAATTGCTCCAGCACAAGCACCCTTAACTGTGGAGTTCTCTCCAAAAAGATAAGTGCACTTTGGTGACATAGGTGGCCAAATCAATTCTTTTAAACCTCTCTGCATGCACCACCATATTCCTGAAACCGGGGTGTTACAATTCACCCTCACTCGTCCTCGTTGCGCACCAAGACCGTCACCCCGACGGTGTGAGCCCTCTTGACCCTACACTCGCCTGGGTTCGGCTCTGATACCACTTGTAACACCCCTACCGTCCCTACCAATGGGCTCCAAGTCTTTTCTCGGGCCCATGGGCCCACTCCTGTCCGGCGGCCGGTCCGCTACGTCTGGGAGGCTTTAAAGACTTGTTTACCAACCCTACAAATCACCACATGATCTTTTCCTGTGTTTTGTCTTCACTCACACAGTTCCGACAATCACTTCCCGGAAGGACACCCATCCTGAAATTACTTCAGCTCAAGCACCCTTAACTGTGGAGTTCTCTCAGGACCATTGACCAAAAAGATAAGTGCACTTTGGTGACATAGGTGGCCAAATCAATTCTCTTAAAATAGCGGATGAACAAACCATCTCTCTCCTCTAATAAAATAAAGGTCATCTTTTTTTTTTCCATCTTCTACTTAAAAGTTTTGTGTGATTCTTCTTATCATGAAACAATAACATATGCACGTTTCTACAAACCTACCGACTAACTTTCTTTTAAGAAAGCTCGCCGGTGATTTTGATATATCGTCACCAACTACCCGAACAGTTTTAAAACGTAGTAGCCGGATATGAGCTGACGAAAACTCTCATCAATGTATTTATACGAAATCAGAGGCAGTGAAAACTTTATAAAGTTTTTCTTTAAATCGAAGATTTCTATAAGAAAAAGAATAATTCTATGATGATATATATACACGTCATTATCAACTTATTTTTTAAAAAAATATTATAGCCAGAAAGATATATTAATCTTTTTTTATATGAGCTTTTAATTTGGAATATATTGTATTAAAATTTATTAAAAATAGAAATTTTGGTAAAATATAACCAAATATAATATTGAAATCTATAATTTACATTTGTCTTATTTCTTCTATATGTTGTTGTTTAAAAAATTCACATTTCTCTTCTTTCTTTATCTTTTCCTTTCTATTAATATTTTAATATAGAAAATATTAGAAGTTAAAAATGTTTATTAATGAGATGGAAAAAATGTTAATTAGCGAGATGACTAATCACAATTGGTCGTTTAATATCCCACATGGACAGCTTTAGAAGGTTATAGCTTCTTATTTTCATTTTTTAAAAGATATTAATAAAAAATTTATATGAACTTTTAATTTAGTATATATTGCGTCAACATTTGCTTTAAAAAAAAAGAGCTTTGGTCAAATATAGCCAAAGATAATATTGAAAGATATAATTTACATTTGTCTAATTTCTTTATGTTGTTGTTTCAAATTTCATGTTTGTCACCTTTCTATATATTGTTTTTCTATTCCTTTTCATTAATCTATACTATTAATTAATTAAAATTCCACGTGGACGTCTTTTTAATTTAATTAAAAATAAATTAATAAGAAGACTATTATGATTAACTAAAATTTTATATTTAGAATTTTGTACACATTTTTATTATTTTCGTTTAAAAATGTAATAAATTTGAGAAAAAACTTTTCATTTTGATTAATTAATTTATTTTATATATTTCCATATAAAATATTAAATCTAGAAAATTTTCCATATTTCCATATATTCCTCTTATTTTCATATGCTACTTTTTTCCTTTTCAAAAAAATCTTAATATAGAAAATTAATAAAATTTAAAAATGCTAATTAGTGAGGTGTCATATCGCGATTGGTGGTTTTAAATCCCACGTGGACGGCTTCAGGAGCTTATAGCCTCGACTTTTATATAGATAAAATAAAACTTTACATTTTGATTAATTAATTTATTTTATATATTTCCATATAAAATATTAAATCTAGAAAATTTTCCATATTTCCATATATTCCTCTTATTTTCATATGCTACTTTTTTCCTTTTCAAAAAAATCTTAATATAGAAAATTAATAAAATCTAAAAATGCTAATTAGTGAGGTGTCATATCGCGATTGGTGGTTTTAAATCCCACGTGGACGGCCTCAGGAGCTTATAGCCTCGACTTTTATATAGTATAGATAAAATAAAACTTTACATTTTGATTAATTAATTTATTTTATATATTTCCATATAAAATATTAAATCTAGAAAATTTTCCATATTTCCATATATTCCTCTTATTTTCATATGCTACTTTTTTCCTTTTCAAAAAAATCTTAATATAGAAAATTAATAAAATCTAAAAATGCTAATTAGTGAGGAGTCATATCGCGATTGGTGGTTTTAAATCCCACGTGGACGGCCTCACGAGCTTATAGCCTCGACTTTTATATAGTATAGACTAGGTTATAACCCCCGCTACGCGGGGGTTTACTTTTATTGATTGTTTTAATATATTTTTGGGCCTAGAAATCAATTAATTATAATAATGTTTCATTTTTAAATCCTCTTACCACAAATGTTGTTTTATTCATGTTTTTAGTATCATTTATGTTGGTTAAAAATATAAATGAATAAACTTACACATGTTACATGTATATATTGTATATCTTTTTATTTTATTTTTTTACATACCTCTTGATTGATTATTCTACTCAAATTTTTTATTTATTTATCCCAATTATAAAATTCCTATTTTTCTTGCTTCCATTTATTGCCATTCTTTCAATTTTATATATATTTTATTTTAAATATTAAACTGAATCAAACCAAACCAAATTAATCCAAACTGAATTAAAATGAACCAAAATGAGTTTGATTAGAGACTTTATGTTTTATTAAAATCGAAATAACCGAATCAAATTTAACTCGGTATCAAACCAAAATGCCGACCCCTAATTATGATTAAGAAGGGATTTTAACCAATTTGGTGAGACTAATAATGATATTATTTTATATATTCTAATAGCAAAATTTTTTACATTTTTGTTTAATTTTTGCATATGTTTTTTACTTGTGTTTCTCTTATCTATTAGTTTTTTTTTGTTGTTATTAATCAAACAGTTTTTGAGCAATATAAATTTAACATTTCTGTATTTATTTTAAATATTTTGACGAAAATCATATATCACTATTGATAGTTACTAAAATATTATCTTTCATTTATTTTGTTTGCAAAAATAGAATACTTTTTAATTTATTTTTTTTATATTATCTTACACAATAAAGTTTTTCAATTAATATGTTATGTTTTGTAACCAAATCTTTTGTTTAGGTGACACAAAGTGATAAGATGTTATTTATTTTGTTCGGAAAAATTTAAGAATGTAGCTTTCCCCAGCTCTCCCAACTTAAAAAACAAATTTGTAAGATTTTTAAATATAACCATATACATTCCTTTTCACATCTTTATTAATTTTTTATTACAATATCTTACACAATAAAATATTTTTAATATGTTTTCTAACAAAAATCTTTTGTTTAGTTGGCAAAAATTGAGAATTTGTTCTTTCTTTTGTTCGAACAACTTTAAGAACTTAGCTTTCTCTAGCTCTCCAACTTTGGAAACAAATTTTTAAGATTTTTAAATACAACAATCGACATGCTTTTTTACATCTTTTTGTTTTATTTTTATCACATTATCTTACACAATAAAACCTTTTCAATATATTTTCAAACAATAATCTTTTCTTTAGTTGGCAACAAATTGATTAGATGTTCTTTCTTTCGTTCGAACAACTTTAATAACTTAGCTTTCCCTAACTCTCCTAACTTGGAAAAAACAAATTTGTAAAATTTTTAACTACAATCATCGACATGGTTTTTCACATCATAAGAAATCACTGTTGCAGTTCTAACATGTTAGTTAAAGTCAACATATTTTATCACTAAATATTAGTTTTTTGTTTGTTTTGATAATGTATTATTATCTAAAATTTAGATAATGCGTATACAGGTTTACCATAGATTTTTGATTTTATTTTACTAATTAATTCACTCACTTATTTCTACCTAAGTATGTAAAATGACTTCGAAATTTTAGCGATTAAAACAATAATATCCGAGCATCAAACCTAGAACTTGAAAATTACTAATCGATATTTCAATGAAAAGAAAAAAGTTGAATATACTTACACATGTTACGTACCTCTTGATTGTATCTTTTTTTTTTTTTGAATTTTTTACCTACCTCTTGATTGATTATTGAGTTCAATTTTTTTTTTTTTTTGTCATTATTGAGTTCAAATTTAGTGAGATAGATATGAAATGTTTTTCTCTTTCTCCCAATAATAATAAAAAATATTTTTCTTGCTTCAATTTATCATCATTCATTTAATATTACAAATAATGTATTTAAAATTAAAAAAACTTATAAAACCCAATCAAATTAAGCCAAACCGAATTAAGCGAAACCGAACTGTGTTTGGTTAAAGACTTAATGTTTTTATTTAAAATCAAAATAACCGAATCAAATTTAACTTGAAGTCAAACCAAATTGTCGACCCCTAATTGTGATTAAAAGGAGATATTGACAAATTTAGTTCGAGAAATAATGATATTATTTTATATATTATAGTTATAAAAATATGAATAATAATATTTTTATGTATTCTAATAACGAAATTTTACATTTTTCTTCTTTCCATATATTTTTTTTTAAGTTTACATTTTTCTTGTTTTCATATCTAATTTTTTTTCCTTTCTATGAAAGTCTTAATATAGAAAATTGTAAAATAAATTGATTAGTTACTGTAGAAAGTAATGTATTTAAGAATTATTTAGTTAACAGAGATAATTGTTTGTTGCGTAGAGGTTACCTTGTCAGATGTTTCCAGTATATCTGCAGAGGTTTTCTTGTCAGATTTTTCCATCCACGATAAAAAATTAGTTACTGTAAAAAATTAATTACTTATTAAAAAATTTGACATTACAAATCTGTGTTGATCCCATCACACCACAAATGAAACAAAGACATAATCGAACAAATTTTTTTATTGTTTTTGGGTGATAAAGTTAAACAAACAAACTTGTTGGTGATAAGTAATAACAAACCGAGTAATCTCTTCTTCAAAAAACCAAACCGGCCGGTCAATCTATCCCTTGATCGATTTAGATTCAGCAAACGAATGATTTAACCAGCGACAAATCATCGGTAGTGATCGGTTTAGGAACGGTTACGTCGTCTTGATTAGGGTTTTCAAAAGCTGATAACGCTATGAATCAATATGGTATCAACAGAACTCGCTCTCACAGACCTTGCCCCCTGAACAATGTCGAGAATACATATGTGTAGAGCAAAAGTGAAACGCATTGTTTAAGGATCAAAGGTACATAAAGCATCATCGATCAATCCAAAAGCTTTCTTATATACCTTTCCTGAGTCTCAACGGACTCAATGCTCTGGTTCCATAGAGATTACCATGAACATAAGCAAACTCAAGAAACTTTCCACCTTTGATCTCTTTCTCCATAACTTTGTTTATCAGCAAAGTGATAATGAACACCATCTCTTTCCATAGACCTCGGAGATCGAGTCGTGTGGCTCACTGAAAACCTAAACATTGAAGGAAACTCCTTCATAAGCAATATAATGATATAAAAGTTCCTTTTTTCCCACACCAGAAGGATCACTTATAACAGAGGATTATTGGAGCTCCTTCTTTCAAAGCATCGGACGTCTCTTCCAATAAGATATAACACCAGTTTTGTGGATTAATTCCGCAAGCATAGAAGATGTATTTGCCATAGTAACTTTAATAAGCTCTTTATTTGAACTTTCAAGAATAAAATCTTTGATCTTTCAAGTATCAATGATCCATAGATGATTATTTATAAATAAACCATTACTTTAGAATCTAGAAACTTTCTTATTTGCCATAGTTTGTTAAGAAGAAGTGTTCCTTTTCGTTTAAACTTTAACTTTCTCAGATTTTGGAAATTTTCTTCTATGCTGTTTAATAATATATTTTACAAACTAAAACATAAACTTTTACAATTGTAGCCGTTCGCCAGGATTCTACGCAGAGAAGGAAGTGTCGCCAGGTCGTGGATCATTGAAGGTATTCATCAAGATCATAAAGAAGGAAGTGTAGTGTAGTCTGTCGTGGATCTAATAAGGGTCGGAAGGAATTGTCAGTTGTAGAATCGTCTATGTAACAGTTCTCATAATTTGCAATTAATAATAAATCTAGACGACAAAAAAAAAAAAAAAAAAAACATAAACTTTTAATTCTAACATTAACTTATATAAGTTTTTTTCCTTTTCCAAAATATCTTAATATAGAATATATTATAATTTAAAAATATTAAATAATATGATGATTAAAAATGTTAACTATTGAGATGGCTAGCCCTAATTGGTCGTTTAAAATCCCACGTGGACGGCCTCAGAAGCTTATGGCCTCGACTTTTATATAGTATAGATTGTTAAAGGTTTTTAAAACTCCTTGCACATTCGGTGGAGCATAAGTCTTTGGCGTTGGGATAATCTGGGTATGCCCAACAAGAATTTTGTCGAGCTTCTGGTCCAAAACAACACCAACATTCCTTTTTAGTTATAAGCTCGCAAAAAGATTTGTGACATGGTGGTTTAAAAATATCGATCATCGATCTCTCTATCTTTCCAACATTTGTCCTCCCACCTATACATTAATTTGAAACAAACAATCAAAACTTTTACGGTGAATTAACAAAAGATATTTGATATTTATATATATATTAGAAAAAGCTATACATACACTCATGTAGAGAGAAGATGGAGAACATGACTATACATAACAGAACTATATATATGTGATGATTTCATGGTTTGGATAATTGGATGTCTCAAAGGACCTTGTTGTGATTTTTGTTGTCTTATTGAGTTGTTTTAATTTCTAAATACATAATGTAATCAATATATATACACACTACAATCCTCCTTTTTTACATATTTCATACCATTTTCAATTTTCCATATTTTAAATATTTTATATAATTATTCCATACTTAAAATATATTTCTCAAACCAATTTTGTGTTTTTAAATTTTCTATTGGTGGATATTTTTGGGTAGGATTTGTTGATATTAAGAGTTAATATGGATTCTAAAAAATTCGTAGATTTAACAAATGTATCTATCAATATGTAAATATTCTTATCAAAGATTTTAATGGATTGTCATGATTGTCCCGGATTAACATATATATATATATGTAGATCTTTGCAAAATAAAATAACTTTATGGATTAGTATACATCTTTCCAAAGTAAATATATGTTTCTGTTTTTCTATAAATATTATTTTTTCCAATCTTACGTATGTTTATTTTTTTTATTTTTTTATATGTAGCATAATGCACTACCGATTTATTCATTATTTATTGTTTTTCTTTCTTAGACACCATTCTCTTTTGCACACACACAAAAAAAAAAAAAAAAGACACCATTCTCATGTAATTTTTGCTTCAAAAACCCAACAATCTTTTTTATATTGTTTACGTCCATATTGTTTCTATCTTTGGACGAATTGGCTCGTTATTGGCTCTAATCCTATGATTTCCCTTGTTTTCAATTGGTGTAGTGTGTTCCTCCTAAAAATCAAAATCTAGGTTCTTTTCAATTCCAACTTCATATCCTACAAATCATAGGTGGTCCATGACATATTTTAAAGGCCTAGACAAATCATATTTATTTATTAAAAATCTGGATATCGTTTCGAAAGGTCCAAATGACATGTTTTATTGAAGGTAAAAACATCTTAAGTGTTTGTTTCTCACAAATCTGTAATCAATCAACATGTTACATGTGTATAGACACTGACATTTGAAGTGTAAATACCAAAGTCAAAATTGTACAACCGTTAAGACATTGACATTTGGAGTTTATTTGATAAATTATGAAACTCAACTTAGAAACCTCGTGTTTATTCTAGACTATCGACCAGGAGTTTATGAATACACATTTTTGTTTATTATAATTTAAACGGAATTTTCATTTTATTTTTTATCAAATAGCAAACACGAGAACAACGTTTGGGTGCATATGCAAATATTATGTTGTTTCTTTTCTTATTTTCTAGGAAAAATATAGAAGAAGCAATATATATGTTTTTTGGTGTAAAAGAAGCAATATTTGTCGGTGGACTAGTTTTTTTATATTAACCATATATGGTTATAGACTCGAATCCATTAGTATATATAAAACATTTTCTTTTCCAAATGAATCTTTACAGGTTCTACCTCCTATTTTTTTTTTTTTTAAATGATCTATCGACCTGAGACGAAGAAAAGGATCTATTATTTATTTTTATTTATTTTTAATACTAAGAGGTTTTTGATCAAAGCCCGTAATTTCTCATGTCCGAAACTACAGCATATAATATTAGTTTTGTCCCAAGCGTCACTCGAAACAGCGACGTCTAAGCTTCACCAAGAATCTTTACTAGTTGAACTAACGATATTTGGTAAGGATCTATTATTTAGTTATTCAATTGATTCGTTATTAGAACAGATAGCAACAATAATGTCATCCCAAACCGAGACTTAGGTAAAGAAGCCACCTAAATGTAACATCAAGTTATACTAGTCTTTGCCGGCTCAAAATCTGTTAGAAATTATAAATTTTAAAAAGACACGAGCACAAATACAAATAACAAACTATAATTGATCGCATTATAAAACAAGAAACAACACAGAGTATAAGCTATTATAATGTAATCTGGAGTATGTTATCTTCCAAAATATATTATAAATTGGATATTTGGAGGTATGTAGCCGCCATTAGTTTGACAATTACGTTAATCACGTAGAAAATTAATAATTCGAGAAGCCATCTCTATTGAACATGATATCAATTAAATTAATTTTGTTTCATTACAGTACAAAAAAACTGCAACAATAGTCAATATTCATAAAATAATAGGACAACAATTAACTCTTTGCTGCATGAGAAACCGAACCTTTTCCCCACATGAGTTTGACAAATTACAAGTTTTTAGTTTTCTTTTTTTTTTTTTTATGAAAATCTTTAGATATGAGAGCTCAAACATAATTATGAATAGATTGTAAATTTATTACGTCACAAATAATTTATGTCTTTAATGCCTTCAGAATTTATTTTTTATATAAAACCAAGACCTTTAGACTACTTAACATCAACGAATATTTTTTGCTCTCTGGATAAATATAACTGAAATTTTGGTAAATAAATTTTTGTTTACCAACTAGATAATAAAAAAAAATATTTAACTGAATCAAATTTTAATTTAACCATATGAATAACGGAACCGAAAAACAAAATTCTTCTAAGAAACAAACATTGAAAACTCAAAATTTAGTGTACCGTAAAATTCGAAGAAAAAAACAAAATACATTTGTAATTTACAAATGAATTAGTAAAACCAAAAAAAATGTGAGAAAATAGACATAGTTTGTCAAAACCGAATCGAGATTAATGTATCTGTTTTGATAAATTATAAATAATACTATTGTTTTTGAAAATAGTTGCTTCAAATATTATCAAATGTATTGTGATAAATATTATTTATAGCTAGAGACTATATTTATTGAGTTATTCACAAGATAAAAAGTTAACAGGTTCTATTTATACAGATGTAATCTATTCAAAATTCAGTCTGGAAAGATGTAAGGACCAATAATTGTATAAATCCTCTTGATATATAAAATAAACAATTATGAAAAAAAACAAAAAAAAACAGCCAATTTGGTCTAAAAGAACATGTACAATTGAGAGTTAGAAAAATCACAATAATTAAGTCACGACCCATGAGGTAGGTGAGACTTATAAAGGCATCTCCTAATTCATTCACCATTCATTTTCTCCATCTCTCTCTCCTTCAATCTCTCTAAAGTCAAGCCTTTCGTCTGAAAGGGAACACCTTCCAAGAACCAAGAAAGGCAAAAGAAGAACAGAGCATCCAAAGAACAATCCATTAATGGAGATAGAAGTGGCAGTAGCAGTAGCAGAAGCAGAACTCAATTTCGACAGCACAACTTCTTCTCCTTACATAACAGCTCCTTCAAGCCCAACTCGATTTGGTAACAACAATGTTTTCTTTTTCAGTGCACCAACAAGTCCTTCTCCTTCCACTTCATCTAACATACCTTATGATTGGAATGACCAACCAAGAACTCCCAAGAAGAGATCAGCCAGCGATTTCGAAGACGATTTTGAGTTCAATTTCAGTGGTCAGTTAGAGAAAACTTCTTTCTCTGCTGCTGATGAGCTCTTTGATGGAGGAAAGATTCGACCTTTAGGGCCACCACTCACTCCTACTGTTTCTTCTCCTAGATCTAGGGATCTTGAGATAGAAGAATCCGATGATCAGAAAGATCGAGGAAGAGATCGGTCTCCGGGATCTTCTTCTTCGCGTTATGATCGTAAAGGAAGCCGTTCTATGTCTCCGTTGAGAGTTTCAGACATTATGGTTGATGAAGAAGAAGAAGTACAATCAACAAAATTGGTTGCTTCCAACACAAGCAATCAAAAATCCTCTGTTTTCTTGTCAGCTATTCTGTTCCCTGGTCGTGCATATAAGAAGTGGAAACTCAAAGATCTATTGCTGTTCAGGAGCGCATCGGATGGAAGACCGGTTCCGACCAAAGAGTCCTTGAATAGATACGATATTCTTACAAAGAGAGATGCCGAGGATGTGAAAAATTCGAGTATCCGGTCGAGAGAGAGTTGTGAGTCATCTGTGTCTAGGTCAAGAAGGAGGAACGGAGCCGTGGTTTCGGCTCACGAGATGCATTACACTGAGAACAGAGCAGTGTCGGAGGAATTGAAGAGGAAGACATTCTTGCCGTACAAGCAAGGCTGGTTAGGCTGCTTAGGGTTTAACCCTGCGGTCAATGAAATTGCAAGAGTTGGGTCATTGTCACGTGCTTCCTCTTGATCCCTCTTGTACTTTTTTGTTCTTATATATTATTATTCGCTTTTTTTGGTGACTTTAAATGTGGTGGTGAGGTTCCATCAAATTGATGGAAAAAAATATGATATTGTTTAATTTGTTACGTTTGATACAAGTGAATAAAAGAAAAAACAAATGTAAAATTTGCCTTGCGATGTATTTTGGCTATTGAGTTTCATTCGACGAAGGATGTCCATCGGATACTAATTGAGAATTAAACAAATTTGCCCCACCATAACTAGGCTAGTGAGAGTGCTCATTCTTTTCACGAGCTCCATATTTTATGTGGGCATAAAAAGATTTAAAACAATTGATGTTCGAAATTTCATATAGAATATGTTAAAGGATTAATACTACATGAGTACATCTAGAATTGTAAAATAGTTTTTAGTCGTAAATCCATAGCTTCTCATATATTATTCGAATTGTGAATTCAGTAATACCAATCATGTATATAGTGTTTATTCAAAGAAATTTGGAATTCAGTTTAAAATGAATAACTTCAATGAACTATGATCTAGAAAAGACCATGTTAAGAATCTCACATCATAATCATTTAGATCAATTAACTAGCATTGTTATTTGTTTTTGAAACATATAATCAATTATCCCATTTGTCCAAAAAAAAAAAATCAAGTATCCAAATTTTTTAATTCGACTAATTTTGTATCATCAAGATACATTTAGTTTTTAGATACTCCACTCCACTCACAAATGTATCTATTTGACTTGGACTATTCTTTAAAATGACTAGCTGATAAAGGCTTTTCAATAATGTGTGAATGCTGAGAAATGGTTTTCATTACCATGAGATTGAAAGAAGAAAAAAAAACAGGAAAATAACAAATGTGTGCTTAATTTACGGAGCCATCAGATCATCAGTCATCAAACGACGATTAAAGCAAACAATGGATTTTTAGTTTATCGACAAGAATATATAAGAGCATAAATTGCTCCTAAATTAAAAAAGTATTTGAGAATGAAGAAACAATGAGGCTGAGCCGAAAGAGAGAATAGCAAAAGAAGAAATGCAATGCTTCTTAATCATGAGGTTTGTGCAATAATAATGGTAATGATTCTCTTAACAGAATAAAGTCTATGGACCACGTATTACAATATTAATAGTTGTTATATAGTTAACATTTTATTAAGTAACTGATTACAACCTAATATGAGTTAATAACTTTAATGCTCTCTTTTTTTTTTATGTATTAATAACTTTTAATACTCTCTTTTTATCTTTAACAAGTCTACTGCATCTTATTTGCAATGATGAATTCCAGGAACAACGCCTGGCTTTTCCAATTTTTCTTACTGTAATTTGTTTTCCTTGATTAATTTACTAAATGGTTTGTACTTTCATGAGGTAAAAATAGGTTAAAGAAAATTATTGAGATGTTGGATTTAATTGATGGCACAAAACGGTACATATTTTTTAGTAAGTATAGGTCATGATAAGTAATACTGAAATAGTTAAAAGTAGTATAAAATAATGGGTCTGATAGGTAACACAAAGATGTACACTTTTTCTAGTTGTTAGTTGGAGCGGTAAGTTTTTACGGAATAGTGCAAAGCTGTATAAAACAGTGGTACATGTAAGCAGTACAAAAAAATAGAGAGTAAAAACTTTTAGTAACACTTTTGTGATTGGTAACTGTTATAGCGGTTTACCCCATACTTTAGCTATATGGGGTTACTATTCAAATTCAGTGATAAGAGAATTAAATAAAGCGGTACGAAAAAAAACCAAAAGTGATACTTTTAGTAACATTTGTAATACTGTTTTGTTTTGTGATTGTAGTTACTAAAGTAGTAGTCCCCGCATCGCAGTGATATGAAGTTACCAATTAGAGCCGCTATGACAATATATTTGTTAATAGTTCTTTTTTTTTTGTCAACCACTTTATTAGATTAGCTTATACAAGCCAATTCTGGGGGATATTGGTTACATAGGTAATTAGATGCGGTTGGGTACGAACATTTCGTGCCAAGTTATCCGCTTTTGAATTTGCACGTCGAGAAATCAAAGATAAAGAGAAAAAATCAAACTCATCCTTGTCGCTCTGAATGGCCTCTAGATAGGTAGAAAAAGCTGGCCACTCCGTCGGGGAAGACACCATCTTCACCAGGTCTGAGCAGTCTGTATAGAAACTTACTTCGCGTTTGTCTTGGCCAATCATACATCTCATGGCCCAAACTAATGCTTCCACTTCTGTGTGTAGACATGTGAGACTTCGTCGAAGGTTAGCAGCGCCCATGGTTGGTTCATCCTCACCTTGTAGTGTATAGAACCATCCTAAACCCGAGTAGTTGTCACTCTCTTTCCAAGAGCCTTCAATGAAACATCGATACCCTGTAGTGTTTATAACCTCAGACTCAGCTGACCCACGGGGCGGTGCGTCCTTTACCATTTCCAGTTGAGCTAAGGTCCAAGCATTTGCTTCACTTTCCGCTAATTTCAGAGTATCTCTGGGATCTCTGTCAATGTTTTCATGTATCTTGTCATTCCGTGCTTTCCAGATATACCACATAATCCAAGGGAAACTTGAACTGTTGGAATTTGTTGGTGTCCTCCAAAATAAATGATCCATATTCACATATAGTGAGGCTGATGGGAAAATTCCAGGGACCGTTGGTATTTGCGATAGTGCCCAAGTTTGTAGAGCTGGGGGCACTCAAAAATTGTATGATTAATTATTTCTTCGGAGGCCCCACATCTACCGCAACCCGTTTCGCAATTGATACCCCTTTTCCTTAAATTTGAATTTACCGGCACACATCCACTAAGAACTTGCCAAATAAAGTGTCTTAACTTCGGTGGACATTGAAGTTTCCATGAATTTGCCTGTAACGGCGGGATATCCGGGCCAAAATAACGAGTTTGATTTTCATCTTGTTTCCTCATTTGTTCTGTGTAATATCCAGACTTAACCGTATATTTTCCGGTTTTTGTGAAATGCCACTCCATGACATCCGGACTGTTTTGTAAGCCCAAAGGCAAGACACATACCATAGGAATGTCCTTAGGATCAAAAAGAGTCCTAATTAATTCTATATCCCATGAATTTGTTTGACTATTAATCAAACACTTCACAAGAAGAGTTGGGTCATGATTATGACTGTTGCTTAAAGCTGGCCTCGAGAATTGAGCAGGTATCCAGGGATCATTCCAAACTGAAATTGACTCTCCTGAACCTACTCTTTTAATAAGCCCTTTGTTAACCAGAGGTCGAGCAGATACTATACTTCGCCATCCATAAGACGGTGAGTATGATCTAATTGGGTCCATGGGATTTGAATTCCGATAATATCTTCCTTTGAATACCTTTGCGAATAAGGAATCAGGGACCGTAATCAACCTCAAGAGTTGCTTAGCTAACAAAGCTGTGTTAAAGTCATCTACATTCCGGAAACCAATTCCACCATCCGATTTACTACGACAAAGCTTATCCCACGCCTTCCAATGTAGATCCCTCGTTTCTCCATTTGAGCTCCACCAAAATTTTGCTACTGCACTAGTGAGTTTTGATGTCACCGACTTAGGTAATCTAAAACAAGACATTACATAAGTCGGCAGTGCAGCAGCAACCGATTTAATCATCACCTCTTTACCTCCCTTTAATAAAACTTTTGCAGACCAACCGTTAATTCTATCATTCAAACGTTCTCTAACAAATGAGAATATTTTTGTCTTTGATCCTCCTAAGCTTTCTGGTAAGCCCAAATATTTTCCCATGCCCCCTATACTAGTAATACCGTAGATTGCCATTAGTTCATCTCTGATAGAATTGTCTACCTTATGACCGAATTGGATTGATGATTTCGAGAAATTTATACGTTGGCCAGAAGCCTCCTCATACCTCTTTAATATATCTAAAACAACGTGACATTGTTCTTTTGTTGCTTTACAAAAAAATAAGCTATCATCCGCGAACAGTAAATGAGATATCGAGGGGCTTGCTTGCGCAACTTTCATCCCCGTTAGAATCTTATCATTTTCTGCTTTCCGAATATTTGCAATTAACACCTCTGTACATAAAATAAATACATATGGTGATAGCGGATCCCCTTGCCTTAAACCTCTTTCACAAACTATCAATCCCCGAGGCTGACCATTAATTAAAACTCTGTACCGAACTGATGTAATACTCCACATTATCCAAGATACCCATTTATCACAGAAGCCCATCTTCTGAAGTAAGCTTTCTATGAAAGACCATTCTACTCGGTCATAAGCTTTACTCATGTCTGTTTTAATAGCCATGTATTTTCCTTTGCAAGAGGGGTTAGTCCTTAGAGCATGAAACATTTCTTGTGCAATAAGAATATTATCCGAAATGAATCTTCCTTGGACGAAAGCCGATTGTGTTTCCGAGATAAGAGTCGGCAGTACTTTTTTAAGTCTTTGACATAAAACCTTAGATATGATTTTGTACCCAACATTACAGAGACTTATTGGTCTCAGTTCCGTCATTTTTGTTGGTCGCCCTATTTTTGGTATCAAACAAATATGAGTCAAATTTAACCGTTTATCGAAAGAACCACTTTGTAAAAATGAATTTACCAAGTGAAGAAGGTCCGCTTTGATAGTATGCCAAGCCTTTTGGAAAAATAAAGCCGTCATACCATCTGGGCCTGGGGCCTTCTCTGGATGCATCATAAATAATGCCGATCGAACCTCTTTCTCCGTAACCGGTGCCGTTAAGTCCTGATTGACTTGATCGGAAATACACGTTTCCACTTCCTTTAATGTATCCTCCACGTTATTTGGGTTAGAGGTGGTGAATATTTCCCCAAAATAATTGACCGCTACTTGTTGAATATCTTTCTCCTTCGATACCCAAATACCATTGTCATCATAAAGACCCGAAATACGGTTTCTAGCGCGCCGCTGCTTAGTTAGGGCGTGAAAATATTTTGAATTATGATCTCCCACATTCATCCATAAGTTCCGGCTCTTCTGATACCAATAAAGTTCTTCATCCCGATATGCTTCCTTTAATTTAAGAGTTAATTCTGTAATCTCCTCCGAAGATTTCGAATCATCATTTTGCGCTAATACGAGATCTTTTTCAGATCATCTATTAGCTCTCGACCATACGGTGTCAAATTTTTCCGCCATTTAGAAATAGCTTGCCGACAATTTGTTATTTTTTCCACAAAAAAAATCCGTTTTCCCTTGTATTATTATATTGCCACCCTTCCGCTATGGTTTCGAGTAACCCTTCTTTTCCAATCCATCTTTGATCAAATCTAAAATTCTTTTTTCTCCGAGGAATTTTGTCCTCAATTATCGCCACTATTGGTTTATGGTCCGAGGCTACCATATCTAGATATTCTACATATGATTTGCAAAACATTTCGTGCCAATCCTCGTTGGCAAGTGCTCTATCCAATCTACATCTTATAGGTTTTTTATCTCTCCACCCTCTCCAAGACAATCTACACCTTATTTGTTAATAGTTCATTCACAGTTTATTTTTATTAAAAATGTGATCCAAATAAAAATATAATTGAACGGCCACAGATAATATTAAAACGGGATCAGAGAAGTGGGTGACCATTTATTAATATGTTTGATACTACTTTGATTAGACAGGTTCTATGACCATTCTTAATTGTAATTGATGTTTTACTTAATTAAATATTGATGTACCAAACTCTTTCAATACTTAATTGGAAATGGAGTCCCGGCTATAACACATTTGCAATTTGTTGATGATTCATGATTTTTCTGCCAAACTAACCAAAAAAATTGAGGCCAAAAGATAAACACGAATAAATCATTAATAAGAGCATGCACATAGTTGATACTCTATGAGTATCATTAACAATTTTTTAGTATTAATTTTAATATTTGTTTATTATTTGAGATTTTTTATGATACTGGTAATAAATCTGTTTTCAGTGGTGATACCGGTATCAGTATCACTAATTAAAAAAAAATTATTTGCAAAATCGAAAATAAATATATAAAAACATAAGATTACCAAAGATAATATTACAATCCATAAAAACGTAGAATATACTTAAGCAAAAAAAAACGTAAAATTAAAAAAAATATTAAGGGGGGTGTATTTGGACTTAGTATTTTAGGAGATTTGCTGGAATTTATAAATTTTAAATTTTTGAAAGATTTGAGCAAGTTTTTAGGGGATTTAGTTATTTGTTAGAGTTTTTATATTTGAAAAGTAAAAAGATTGGTGATTTGGTGAAATTTATAATTAAATTTTGGGTGATTTTAGAAACAAAAGAAAAGGAGCAGATGAGTTTAACCAAAAACAGAAGTAAGAACACACATAAACTGCTTTTGTAAACAAGAACAACATATAAGACATAAAACAACCATTTTCTATGTTTAGAGGATGCATAAAATAAAAAAGTGACGACATGACATAAATAACTAGTGGTAGTCGCAAAATCTACAAACATCCACTCTTTCTCTATAAACAAAACGCTTCCTGAATTACATGCAGCAAAGTTTTAATTTAACCACACATGCATTAAACCAAGAACCATGCTACTGAAAATTCTTCAGAGATTCAGCTAGAAAGAATAATGACAGTATCCATCCCAAGGGACCTTTTTGAGACCCGCCCGAAGAGATATCATGTCTCTTACCCTGTCACAAGTAAATAAAGTGCATGCAAACTTCTTAGTAGATGACTTCTCTGATGAAGGTCTAAAAGAAGAGTGTTTCACCTCTCTGCAAACTCAATCCCTGTTTCACCGGGCCTTATGGTACCAGCAACAGCTCTCTCAGAGTAATGACCTTGAGCTATAATCCTATCAAACAACTCACCACCAGCACACAACTCCATAACCAAATGCACAGATTGTCTATCTTCACAAGCACCTTTAATCTCAACAATATTTGGTTGTCCAGACAAATAATGCTTTATTTAAATCTCTCTCTTCACATCTTCTTTATCTTGCTTACTAATTAACTTCCTCTTAAGAATCGATTTGCAAGCATAAGTGTTCCCAGTTCCAATCTATTTACACATATACGTAATCCCAAATTTACCTCGACCTAATTCTTTTTCCAATCTGTAAAATTTTCTGATGTCTTCGAATGGTTTACCTAAAATCGTATCTGGATCTCGAACTGAGATTGGGTTTGAAGACGGCGTTGAAATCTTTGAAGGATTGCTTGTTTCATGGGTTTGGGTGTTAGGATTTGATGTTTACGATGCTCAGGGACTTGATTAACGACATGGGTTTGAACTGGATTGATCGGAATTGTTCTTTCTCCGCCGTCGTTTTGAGTTTTCCGGTGTTTACTACTGAAGTAACCCATTAATAAAGGAGGAGACTTTCGTTATTGGGTTGAAGAATGAGATGAGCTTGAAGGATGATTGAAAGAGAGAAACCCAGATCCGGAGATTTTTTTTTGAATCAACAGAGAAGAAGAAGGAGAGGAGAGAAGAGAAGAAGCCTTTTTTTTTTGTTCTTCGTCGCAACAGAGAAGAAGAAGAAGTAAATGAGTTTTGTTTCGTTTTCCTCTGTTTTTACGGTCCAATGACGTTTCGCCACGTCACACCAAAATGGGTATCACAAGTATCAGTCCACTGATACGTATCAGGGCCAATTATGTTATTTGATCCATTAAAAAATAGTTTATGGGCTGATGATACTCAGAAAAATTCACCGGTGTACATGGTCTAACTTTAAGCTCAAGAGTTTATGGAACTACGCAAAATCATCTAAAACATATTCTTGGGATACTATATCACTGTGGAGGGGGAAAATACATTGGTTTACCTGAACAATTTGGTCGGAAAAAAAAATGGTTTGAATATATCATAGAGCGGGTCAAACGACGTACGTCGACGTTGAGTGCAAAATTTCTGTTACCAGCGGGTAAAAAAATAATGTTAAAATCTGTAGTTCTTGCTATGCCAATTTACACAATGTCTTGTTTTAAACTATTCAAAAGAGTTATCTCGGAAACTGAAACCTTATTAATGAACTTCTGGTGGGAAAAGGGCTCTAAATAAAAGGGAAACCCTTGGGTAACGTAGAAAATATTACAATACTCAAAAAGAGAAGGTGGCCTAGGCTTTCGTGACCTCTCGCAAATTCAATGATGCACTTCTAGCAAAACAGGCCTAAAGGCTCATAAAATATCCAAACTCCCTCTTTGTCCGTATTATGAAAGCATGTTACTTCAATGATACCTCGATTTTGGACGCCAAAGAACGTCGTTACCAGTCATATGGTTGGTCATCCTTATTACCAGGTATTGAACTTTTAAGAAAGTTACCAGCGACAATGTGGGCAACAGAAAGACAATTCGAATGGGAATCAATAACATCATTAACTCTCATCCGCCTCGGCCTTTAACTACAGACAGAACCAACAAAGAGCTCCCATTAAGTCACCTAATCTCGAGTAATGGACCTGTTTTTCTGGGACCCTGGAAAAATATCCAACTACGTCAATTTGGATGATCATGATTACCTCCACCCCATTTATCACCTACGAATCGAAGTCCCAGACAAACTGATCTGGCATTACTACACCTCTCGAGACTATACCGTTTGGTCTGGATACTGGTTATTATCTCACGACCCTGATGAAGTACATGCACTCCCGTCTATCCCACATGGTTTGAATGAACTAAAAACAGAATCTGGAAACTGCCTATCATTCCAAATATCAAACATTTCTTTTGGAAAACTCTATCTCGAGCTCTAGCAACGACTACAAGGCTGAACACAAGAGGAATATGTATTAATTTACTCTACACGCAATGTGGTCGCGAAGATGAATCAATCAACCATGTTCTGTTTACGTGTCCTTTTGCGACCACGATTTGACGATTATCAAATTCTCCTGTTTTGCAGTTACATCACTTCTCAAGCGACGCTGAAGACAACATCCAACGCATCCTAAATCTCAATCAATACCAAGGCATTTCGGATGTTCAAAAACTCCTTCCGCTCTGGTTACTCTGGCATATTTGGAAAGTTAGAAATAATTTTGTTTTTAAACAGGTTCCGAGAGAGCCCATCTAAAATCGTCCTCAAAGCCAGGCTGAAACGAAAAACTGGATCAACATAACCTCCAATCATAAAACAAAGCGAGTTCATCAAGTAAGGGACCATCAAAGAAGACAACTTGGACTCCCTGAACATATACAACTGTTAAGTGTAATTTTGATGCGGGGTTTGACGATCAAACCTTACAAGCTACAGGACGATAGATCATTAGAGATCAACAAGGGCATCAAAATGTCGGGGATCAGCAAAACTCTATCATGCGCCCAACCCGCTGGAAGCCGAAACAAAATCTTTACTTGCAGCACTTCAACAAACTTGGATACGAGGAATCAAATCGGTATGTTTTGAAGGAGATTGTGAAGCTCTCATCAAAATCATCAATGGAAAATCGAAAAATCAGACTATCACAAACTTGGTAGAAGATATCTACCTTTGGGCTTTGAAGTTTGAATCTATTTACTTTTGTTTTACGAGAAGAGAATGTAATAGTGTATTAGTGTGGCTCATAGTCTGGCAAAATTTGGGTGTAATTCTGAATTTTATTATGATTTTGTAAACCAGCCAATCTAGCTTAAGGAACATCTGTGTACTGATTGCTTAACTTCAATATAATTCCCTTTTTGACGAGAAAAACAAATGTGGACAATGAATGAAAATCTGTACAAAGAAACTATAAACATGAATTTATAACGCAGAGATTATTTTTTTTTAATTTTTTTTTTTAATTTTTTTTTTTTTTTTTAAGTTGGATACGAGTATTAACTCTTTTTTTTGTCAACGTATAAACATTATTGTGTCCAATAATAGCAAAATGTTCTAGTAATACCACTTTTTCACATTCAAAATTACTAAAATAACCGCCGCAAAAAAATTACTTCAAAATAATCTTAAATTTTATAAACCACAACAAATAGAAATTTTTGTTTGTAAAATTCGAGATTCTTTATCACTGTTGCCGAAATATAGTCTCCGCCACGGAAATTCACCAATAATCAATAACTATATTTAGCAATCACCACTTGAGTTTACAAGAATATTAAATAAAATTTAAAATAACTGTTGTGAATAAATTACTAAAATAAAATTAAAAAAATACCAAAATAACTGTTGTGAAAATTACGAAAATAACCTTAAATTCAAAACACCACAACTAATAGAAAACAAAATCAAATATCAATAATAAAAATCAAGAATCAATCACTGTTGCCGGAATTTAATCTCTGGGTGTGACTGGTAAGCCTATTTAGAAGAAAAGAAAAGAGTATCTTTTTTATTATTCAGAATTCATCTATATATTTACCAATCAAAAGAAAATGATAAGAATTTTTTTTCTACTGAAAAAGTCAAAAAGCAGAGTAAACCAGAAGATTTTGTTCCTCTATAATAGCGGAAGAAAAGTTTTCTTCTAAATTAACGTTTTCTTCTCTCTTTTTTCTGTATAATTCTACCCATTTCTTCTGATATTTTTACTAGTCAGACCCTCTGTCACCCGAGTTCACCACAAATCAATCATTTTCATTAGAAATCTTCTCGTGCGTACATAAGCTGAAGAAAAACTTGGGTGTATATCTCTAGATCTTAATTTACTTTGTTTCTTGTTACAAAATAAATATCACGCTGTTTGTACTAAAAACAGAACATGATTCTTGCTATTTTTTCATAAATATCAAACCAATACATAAAATAGAAGATACTAGTCGTGCAGAGTTTTATCTATAACATGAAAAAATATGAATCTTATTAATCTTATTTTTCTCAATAATCAAATCCAGTCTTCTTCTCTTCTACAGTTCAAAAATGTCTCTTATCAATTTTTATTTATCTACCAGGTTTTGCGATAGTATGCATTTTTAGTGTCAAACCTCTTGCTAAGATTGGATCTTTCACCTTAACTGGGTAACTAATTATTTATATTTTTTCCAAAGTTAGTTTACCGGTAGAATGGATAATGATAACAAGGTTGGTTTTGTAAAGAATTAATTACGGATTTTGCCCTTTTTTATAGTGGCATTTGTGGATTTTGCCATTTTTTGAATAGTTTGTGGATTTTGCCCTTTTTCAAGCTCCAAAAATATGATTTAACATGCGTTTCACTCGTTATGTTTGGGTTTAGTCGGTTCCATTTGTTCTTAGGGTTTAGTATTTGGTATAAAGTATGTATTTTTGCAAAAAAAATTATAAATACGTACATTTTTAAGTGTTAAAAAAAGGGCAAAATCCGTAAACTATTCAAAAAATGGCATTTTCGTAAGTTTTTCCAAAAAAATGGCATTTTAGACAATAATCCCTTTTGTAAACTTTTTATTAGTTTCTCTATTGATTTAGTCAATCAGAACATCTTTTGGTTATGCCATCTGCCATTATGTCTCTTCTAATTCTAATTTATTTTCTTAGTGAATAATTTGGCATTGGGAGATAATTTATTATTTGACTTGTATTTTTTTCAAGAAAGAACTCCGAATTTTCTTTGGAAGAATTATTTAGATCAATAAGTATTTGAAAAATTTAAGAATCCTAACGTTACTTTTATGTTCTTATCTACAAGTTTCCAATACTTTTGAAATGGAAAAATCAAATTTTTAACCCTTAAAGTATCACCGGGTAACACTTTAAACCTCGAAATTTTTTTACTAACACTATAAACATCCAAACTAGTTTTACTAACTTTTTAAACTTCTAAATTAACTATCAAGTTTGCACCATCATAAAAGATGACAGAATGGTTATGTCCGTCAACCGTACAGTTAATTCATGTTTGTTTAATATCGATTTATTTTATTTAATTTAAATTTTAATTAATTTATTACTTATTATGATTAACGATTAAGAAAAAAGTAAAAACATTCATCATCTTTGACTACTTACCGTCCCACCACGAAATTTCCAGATTTTTATTCAGTTTGTCTTTGTTCATCATTCTTTTGTTGAAATTCGTATTACGAGATCCCAATTTATCCATTTGAAGAGTGAAAACGTTTTTAGATCAATCTCTCCCAGTAGATTCTTCCGATACGGAGAATGTTTCTTTTTCCGGCTAAACTTCGATATTTTTTTGTTTTTATTCTTCTATTTTAAGCTTTTTTGTTTATCAGATTCTATATTCGTTAGTTTCATTTTTATTCTTGTACTTTAAGTTTCTCTTATGCTTCAGTCTCTAGTTTCAGAAGTTTATCTGAAAATTTCATGGTCAGACGGTGAATAGACGAAAAAGATGAAGTTTTTGTTTTGTTTTTTTGTAGATTTTTATTAATTGTAGTATAATTATTTTGGTGGTTTATAGTGAATGAAATTATTTCTAGATTTAAAATGCTATCCGATTAACTTTAAAGGTTAAAAATGTAATTTTCCTCTTTTTTATTTGAGCAAACAGGTTTCCATTACTTTGAAAGAATTTTCATAATGTCAAATGATTTTGGTAGGATTGTTTTTCCTACTTGCTATCTTTCCAAAAATTTTGAAAAAAATGTGTCTCCATCTATCATATATAATTTTTGAAAATAGAGGAAAGTAACGATGATGATGGTCAGATACTCGGATACATAGTTTACCATATAAAAACAGTTCATATATATATATATCAAGTGCTACAGTGTATTTCATATTTTTTCAAAACTTGTTCAATATATATCATTTCATTCCAAGAGTAAGACTAACAAAAACAAAATTGAGATTTTCTACAAAAAAAAATAATAATAATTAATATCGTAAGTTATTCACGGAGTTCATGGCGATTTTCCAAATATCAAACTAGAGAATGCAGTCAATATTATAGGAATAAGTGCCCCTCTCCAAATTCTGTGATAAATGAAAGAAAATTATCTCATAAGATTGAGACATTCATCCATTTTAAAACAATTTTTTAACTTAATTAGGGGAGGACCCGCGATACTTGGGTTTTTTTTTTTTAATTTTGTATTGTAAATAAATATATATTTAGATCTTCAATTCTACTATCAATCTCTCTTGCATTTTTCATAATTTTTTATTTTCTTTATGATCCTTGTATCTCTTCCATCTATTGTTTCTTCAAATATTTACTTGTTTTTCATACTCTAGTTCATCCAAATTATTTTGATGTTGTAAAATTATTAACTTTCTCAATTTACCATTTTCAGTTTTTTTTCCACATATCTTTCATTGATTCCATCTATCTTTGCACGTCATTAAATTTTCGTATACTTTCTGTTTCCGTATTTTGTTCTGATTTTTTTGTCATTTTTTCTCTATTTTTGATATTTTGCAATCTCTTTAATTATTTATTGAATGTTACTTTGTGTCTTATGATTTTCTAGTTCTGGCTTTTCTTCTTTAGTTGTTGAAAACTTTCTAAACCTATTGTTTTTATTGTTGGTCTTATAATTTACTTTTATTTTTTCTTTACTTTTATTGAGATTAAATTATCTTCGTTAGTTTGAAGACGACAATTAAATCACCTAAAACAATGAAAAGACACACTTAAAATCTTAATTTTTTTATATATTTAAACGTTTATATATGTTGTTTCTGAATTAAATTGGAGTTTCGTTTATTTTATGCTTCTACTTTAGTGACTTTTAACATAGTTAAATTCAAAATTTTATAGCTTTTATATGCAATAATAGTTGGACACATGTTAATTTTTTTTATTTGCTTTCAAATGATGAAGTGTCATCCCCGAATAAATCTTTAATCTATTATATATATGATTACTTACTGAGTTATAACTTACAAGATAAGATTTTTGATAAAAGCTTTTATAAGATAAGACATTATTGCAAATCACTCCACAATGGATAATATAAATATATATTTAATAATAATTAGTGAATAAACTTATAGAACTAAATAATATCACCAAACAAAATTAAGATAGATGACACAACGGGTTTGATTGGCAAGTGCTTTAGAGTCTTTACAAAGCAAAAAAAATTCTAAAGCTTTGAAATACATCCAATCAAGCTTTAGAAGCTTTGGCTTTCTTTTTTTTTCTCACAGCCAAAATATTTCCTTAATTAATCTTTTTGGCTGTAGAAAGCCTTTTTTCCTAAAGCACATAATTTTTAACTTTCCAAAATTTTAAATTCTACAGCCACAATACTACAGCAATAAAATCTACAGCCACAGCAAATAAACCTACAGTCATATTTCTACAGCAAAAAATGTAAAGCTACAGCTGTTACCAATCAGACCCAACATCAACAAATGCTCTATATGAATATATATTTCCTAAAGTAAATTACCTTAAATGTTAACATAAAGATTAAATTTTGATAATGTCCATAATTTCAATTACCGAATCCAGGTATATGTCAGGAAATCAAATTTTACCAAACAAATAAAAGTGTTTCCAGGGAAATAAATGAATAATTATAGATTCTTTTATTTATAAATATTAATATAATATCAAAATACATAACATAAAGTAGATTTTTTTCCTTTCGTATTTAAAGATTAGTTTCCGTTTTTGACGTTAATATCATTATTATTTAATCTAGATTTTATATAAAAGGGTAAGCCAAACAATATAAAATTTACTCTATCTATCTTCTGAAATGTCTTCTATTCCAAATAAGTTCAATCTTCATTGTGATGATACTAACAATCGTGGTTTTTCCTCCATCCAAATGAATCAAAATTCCAAAATGGTTCAATCGATGTTCATTACCTCGGATCACACAAACCATGGTGATTTGTTTTCCTCATCTCCTTCTTTAACTTGTTTTCAAAATTCACATGTTTCTTCATCTTTATTGGGATTTAAAAATTCACATGTGAAAAATCAAATGATGAGGAGAAACATAATTTCTGGTGACAATTATTTTCCTATCAAAAATAATCCTCATTTTACTAGAGTTTCTTTCACACAAAGCATTACAAATAGGTATACCGCTATTGTTCCTACTAATACACTTGACACTGTACAATATGATATTCAACGTGTCAAACGTGCCATGTATTCCAAAACTAATATTTGGAATCCTAATTTTTTTCCTCCAAATATTTTTGATAAACGGTGTGAACTTTTGAATCCTAAACTTCTTAATGTCATTGTTCCGCGTCAAGATTCTGCATATTCTCAACATTTAGACATGTTTTCCTTGTCATCAAAACAAAACTACAACCAACGTGTTCCCCAAGATGGTCCTTTTTTGAAGAAAATCTTGAAACCAACCAACTTTTTTAGAACAAGTACTGATTATATTGAGTCTGAAGAAAATGAGAAAAGTAACGATGATCATTATGATGGTCGGACACATAGTCTACCATATGAAAAATATGGTCCATATACATGTCCAAAGTGCAATGGCGTATTCGATACTTCTCAAAAATTTGCTGCACATATGTCATCTCACTACAAGAATGAAACGAGCGAAGAAAGAGAACAGAGACTTCGTGCAAAGAACAAAAGAAAATATTGTAAACTAAATCACGAAATTCATGGTGAGTCTCAAAAGTCTAAACAAGAGGATGTAGTCAACAACGGTGAAAAAAATGACGATAAAGCTTTCCAACATCTTGTGATCATAAAAGAAGAGCTTGTGTAGGATTGTATTTTCTTAATATCTTTTTCAATATATTCTATTCATAAATGCTTATTTGTCTTCTCATTCTAGTGTTTCATTGTATTTGTTGTTATAATTCCGAAACCAAAATTGAACGAAATTGAATTCTCGGATCATATATATAATAAGAGAGTTTTTCTCATTTTATTTAAGGTATACACATCATCAAAAGAATAAATTCCATTGAAAACCACAATTAAATTACCCAATTAACTTAAATAGTTTTAATAAAAAAATACAAAATATATAAAGCATGCTAATCATAACATAATACAACTAAATGTTTATATAAAAATGCATTAATATTGGATGAATAGAAATAGAGATAGTGAATATTTACAATTATTGTTTTGCTTACATGTAATTTATTTTTGTTTTGCTTACATTTTTTTTTTTGCTTTTATACAATTATTAGCAAACTTTATATTTTGGTAATTCTACAACAACTACAACGTAATAACAAAATTGAAAAACAAAATTACTATTCATACAAATACATTATAAACCTACACTACAATATGAGATTATATTTTTGACAAAAAAAAATGATTTATCTTTCACAAGAATTAAACTTGTTATTGCTTTACATACATTATTTTAGGTGGGAAATAGCAAAATTAATTGTTATTACATCGAAAAATTTCATGAATAAAAAATGATTAAAGATATCTTTGTGAGAATCGAAGAAAATTACAAAGTTCATTGGACATAAAATAATATTTCAAAACATTTCTTAATAATAGTGTCTCGTCAGATTTCACTGGCAGATTGTTAGTTCGTCGTTGGACAGGTTCCAGTACCAACACATTGAAGAGGCGAGTTCTTTAGAGCTGTTTAGGTGGGATGCGGAGGTGGGGCCGAGTGTCCCAACGCCTATTCCTGAAGTCTCTCCGACTGTACCGGGGAGGGTTGCAGATCCGAGTGTTCTTGAGATTGAGATGGATCCAAGATAGGATGATGGTGTGATTGCTTCGTTCACATATTACTCGGAGGACAAGGAAGAGCGTGTGGAGACGACGCCTATTCCTGTCATTGACTTGGAGGAGTATGAGATGGTTGATTTAGAAGCTGAGCCGGAGATGACTATGTGGGAAGATTACCTTATCCTTCCCAATAGTCTGGTTTATACCCTTCCTGGATTCGGATCTGTGATTTCTCTGATTGTGTTCCCTGATGCTGATCAAGTTGTCTCGAGTGATCTTGTGGTGTCGCCGTTTGTTTAACCTTTTACCTATCTGACCCTTCCGGATTCTCCGCTTACCTCACTTTAAAGGGAGTATGATGTTATCAAACATGATGACACCCTGAGGCCTAAGACGGAGGTGCCTTTGGCTCCAGCTCCCGTGCAGTGGGAGCCATTTTGCTACACTTGCAGCGAGATGGGTCATTACCCGAGGGAGTGCCGTTTCTATCGTCCATAGGAGATCCGGCCATCAGATGCTTGACTGGTGACGGGACTTGGCATTATGTCATTTCGTGTCCGACAGTTAGAGTTGGACCTTTCGGGAAGCATCTCGAGTGTTTACCTCTGCACCGACTACTGCCTCTACCCCGACTGTGTTTGAGGACTAATGGTCCAGGCTAGGATGTCCGTGTATTATGTGTAGATAGATATGGTTGACCCATAACGGGTCCATGGCGAAGGTATGTAGTTTGTAACCTTTTCTTTTGTAGTATAGTCGGCTTTAGAAGCCTAGTTTGACGAATAAAAACCTTCTCCCACTTATGTAACCTTGAGATGGTTTGTAGTTGTATACTTAAAATTGATGATGTATGTATAATATAAAACCTTAGTCATTGATGATGTATGTATAATATAAAACCTTAGTCTTGTTATACATACTAACATACATCCGTCATTTTTAAGTATACAACTACAAACCATCCTAAGGTTACATAAGTGAGCGAAGGTTTTTATTCGTCAAACTAGGCTTCTAAAACTGACTATACTTTAAAAAAAAGGGTTAGAGCCCTACATATGATGGTAGAAACGGCACTCCTTCGGGTAATGACCCATCTCGCGGCAAATGTAGCAAAACGGCTCCCACTACACGGGAGATGGAGCCAAAGGCGCCTCCGTCTCAGGTCTCAAGGTATCACTTTGTCTGATAACGTCATACTCCCTCTATAGTGAGGTAAGCGGAGAATCTGGAAGGGTCGAATAGGGAAAAGCCGGAACCAACGAAGACACCACAAGATCACTCGAGAAAACTTGAACATCATCAAGCAACACAATCGGAGAAATCACAGATCCGAATCCAAGAAGGGTCTAAACCAGACTATCGGGAAGGATACGATAATCCTCCCATATAGTCATCTCCGGCTCAGCCTCTGACTCAACCATCTCATACTCCTCCAAGTCAATGACATGAATAGGTGTCTCCACACGCTCTTCCTCGTCCTCCGAGTAATCTGTGAACAAAGCAATCACACCATCATCCTCTCCTGGACCCATCTCAATCTCAGGAACACTCGGATCTGTAACTCTCCTCGGTGCAGTCTGAGAGACCTCAAGAACAAGCGCTGGGACACTCGGTCCCGCCTCCGCATCCCACCTAGACAATTTTAAGGTACTCGCCTCTCCAATAGGTCGGTACTGGAACTTGTTCAACAACGGATTAACAATGCCCTACACTCTTAAAAGACATTTGCATCCCTTATACTACATCTTCATGCAACGCTTGGTCGGGCATGACCCGCTCTAAACCTTTGTAAGCCATAACGCTACGGAGTTTCATGCAATGCATAACAAACATATGAGAAATCATAGTCTGCTTAATACTAATAATCTATCACATAAATACTATCAACCTAATAAGACAAACAAATAGTCTAACTGCCCTAGCATAATAGTTATACCGACTTACTGGCAGCAAAATAGTTATATAGAAAAATGGGCAGCGTAACGTTTATACTATTGACTAACCTAACCACTTTGCAATACAAAGCAAACATCACCAATCAAGCATCAACACAAGCAAGATTTATAATGATAACCCGATCACACAACTTATCATATAACGGAGGATCCAACTAATTAATAAAGCTCATAAATAAATAAAACAATTAAATAAACTAACCACCTAATTATGTGCTACTTCACACGACCAAGAACTTATTAAAAATAAAACGTAGACGTGTGCTACTACACATGCTTCGGAAACTTACCTTAGCTCGATGACTCTCTCTGAAATTTACTCGATCTCCGACGCCTAACTACTTTACCTGGCAAAGCCTCGACATTACTTGAAAGCTCTTCACCCACACTCGACAACTCACTCACGGACTCTCGAAGAAAATTTTCTCGGTTTTTGGTGTGAATGAAAACTAATGGCGAGGGGTGGGGGGTATTTATAGTTTCCTCAGGTTGATTTACCTTGTGGTGAAGGGTGGAACACGTAGGCTGAAAAATCGTTTGGTCTCGGTCGCGACACGGCAGGCTACGGTGTTGAACTGTCGGACAGACATGTGTCCGCCGTGACACCAAGCGCGCTCCGGTGGCGACATGTGGTGGCGAAGTGGCGAGGTGGTTCGGGTGGCGCATCACGGACCATTCGTTACACAACCACTTCTTGTCCACATATTCTGGAGGCTGCTCAAGCTGCTCGACGACACGGCTATTTCTCAACCACAAAATCTCACAACTAGCTTACACAGCAACTTCCCTTTAAGCACCTTAATGACATGTTCGCCTCATGACCATGCATTCTCTCCGACGACCATTGCATCTGAATTCGATGCGTGTTAGTCCGGTACCGTACCGTTTTTCCCGGAACTGATGTGAATTGTCAATTTTTGATTTTTTTCATCGACCATCTTAAATTTTTCTTCAATAGCTATTCGTCGGACAAGTCTTAATCTCGGTGAGGGGTATTACATCCTCCTCCTCTTCATAAAATTCGTCCTCGAATTTTGCTTTTACGTTGTTGTCTAGAACCTCTTTGAAATGTTGATAACGTATCCTCTGGCTACTTCTGCTCTGACACCACGCTTGTACCACTTCCTTTTACTTTAGCTTCTTCTTCGTCTTTTTATGGCAACGGTTCAATCTTGTGTGGTGACTTCTATAATCTTCTTCATTATTTTATAGCAACCTCTTTGGACTTCTAAACTACTTAATCTTATCTTCTTAATTCATCGTCGATGATCTTCCTTTCTTTATTATGGCTTGCCATTCTTCTTGTCATGAACCGTCTTAGTATCACTCCTCTTCTTTGATTTTTCCTATAAGTCTTCTCTTGATTTACATCACGTTCTATTGTGTATAATTTTGCACTTGGCTCTTGATGTCACTCCTCTGTTTTTTCTTTTCATTCTTTAAACTACTACTCCCTCCGTTTTCGAATAGTTGTCGTTTTAGAGCTATTTTTTGTTTTAAATTAGTTGTCGTTCTAAGGTAATAATGTAATTTATGCTAATAACTACCCAAATTACCATCATTTTATTGAACACAAATTATTTATAAATAATTACTTTTCATTTTTATGAGGCTAATATAGTCATTGTATACATTTTCTTAATTTGTCCAAATACAGTTAAAACGACAACTTTTAAAAAACAGAGGGAGTAAAAGTTAAGTAAGAAGTTAATTACAAAATAATATATACCAAAAGTAACAATTTAAGATAATAGTAATTTTTTGTTTAAAAAGATAATAGTAAATTGTCAATGAAAAAATAAAATAATAATATATAATATCAAACAATCTTAGGTGGTGTTATTCAATGATGGATTTTAATAGAATTGAAATCCAACACTAATCCAGTGTTATTAACCTAATGATTTTAAATCTAACTCTAATAGATTTTAAAGTTTGGTGTTATTCAACTAAAATTTAAAATGCTTCATTAAAATCCAGTGTTATTCAAAACTAAAAGACTTGTAAAATCTTTGTATATCAAATCATTTGAAATGAAACATCTTTGGAGTTTCATGAGTAATTATTAGAATCATAATCCAAGATATACTGCAGAGATTTTGAACTCCACACAAACAGATTGTTAAAAACAATATCAGAAATCAAATCTAAACCTTTAAGAATTGACTTTAATTCCATGAGTGAATAACACTACCTTAGTTATTTCCATCATCGTTTCATTAGTCTTTTTCAAGCAGCATAATGATTTGATCAAAATATAAAATAACACAAATAACACATTTTATTTAACATATTATATACATATAAAATTTTAGTTAACATTTTTGAATATAATTGATATATTTTAAAACAATTTAATTAAAACCAATTAACTAGATATGTTTTAGAAATGTTAATTAAAACCAATTAACATTTTTGAATACAATTAAAATAAAAACAGTTCTACAACATATTTAAAACCAAAACTTTTAGCCGGGTTAATACCTAGTTGAATTATTTATTTGAGGGTTTTTTTTCATAAATTCCCTATATAATATATAACCCACCACATATAGACCAGTGTAATAAACAATTTCATAGTTTATCAATCAAAGTGGCAAATGTTTGTTCTTTGTTTTAATCATTAGAAGTAAATAAGAGGATGAACCAGATCGTGTTTCTGATTACAAAAGAACTCTTAGTTCCCTGGTAAAGAATGAATCGAATTAAGAGCTAACAACTTGATTAAAACTTGGAAAAAAAACAGAGAAATCTAAAAGATAAAAGACTTGCAAAACCAGTTCGTGGCACTACCAAAACTTTCCTACAAGTTGGTCTGACCTTTCTGCGAGAGAGGTTTATGTACATCACTCTCTCCTAGAGTTAAATTCACCTGCGGTAATCTTCAAGTAGAAAGTTTTCAAAACCGGTCCCTTTCAGTGTTGTTTGCACCTCTTCCCAATTTTGTACGTGTTGTGACAATGGACCATGATGAATCTTCACTTGCCTACTCTTTAAATCGAGTTTCGGGACCTTTAGAAACTCTTGCACATCGTCTAGTTTCTGCAGAAAGGAAAAAAAACCGGGCTCAAGAAAAAGAATGTGTGCAGTGAAATTAGTTGGGAACCTTGTGAAAAACCAATGTTCTTACGGTGCGGTTCTTCACAACATCTTCGTAGTAGAGGAAGATATGCCGGGTGGTATTAAAGTAAGCAAGTGCTTTTGAAGTCATCTCTTGAACCTGCTTCAATTCAGGTATCAAAAGGCTCGTGTTGATCAATGGTTTGTACCGCGCCAATATCTCAGCCTGAAACCCATTTGTTTCACTTGTTTAGTATTACAAAGTCAAATGTGCAGACACATGCAAAGAGTGAAAGGGAGAGAGAGAGAGAGTGTGTGAGAAACCTCTTTAGGGGAATGGACATGGGACTTGTGAGTACCGTTTAATGGCTTAGCATCTCTATCGTACGAGTTTGCAAGAACTGAAATCATCCGGCGCAAGAGGTTTCTCCTAAAGAGGAAAATAGCAGAGACGCCTCGGGTTTTGAAGTATTCTACTATCTCTTCATGGTGTTTCATTAGACCCTGTATATGTTTCATCCCCAACAACAAATCAAATTACAACGTAAACAAGATGAAACACAAAATGAAATATGAAGAATCATGCGAATTAAAAGTTTAAAGAATCCTTCGATAAACCAAGATAGGAGAATTAACAAGGTAAGCAAACACATTAAGGCTATTACAGAGATCAGAACCATCAGAATACAATCAAACACATGTGTCAAGGGTGAGAAGGACAAACAAAAATCAATCAAAACCAGATTCTTCTTTTATCCTTCTTTATGGCAAACCAGTCAAAACATTTTATCAGCGTTTACAATCACAAAACAGTTGTTCCCTAAAGCAGAAAAGTGTCTCTATGGATCTAACGCAAAAGATTGCAGCTCTAATCTAAAACCTATAGCTCAGTCCTATACTTAAATTATATAACCTGAACACTAACCAAGTAACAGCATTAGAGAGCATCTAATAAGTGTAGGATCTGTGCTAAGAACATAAATCCAAATTGACAAATTCAGTATCTAAGTAACCATTCCCTATAAAGAGAGAAGCAATATTTTTAACATTTTAGAACCTTACCTGATTAAGCATCCACTTCAATCCAACGGCAGAGGTGCACTCGTTCTTAGAAGCACTACTCAACCAATCTAAGTTATACAATTTGTCCAAGGTCTCAAAAATGGTCGTCACATTAGCCCTCCTATCTTTAACCGAAAAGATCTCCCCGTTCGAGCTTATGTTAGTATGATTGTTAAGTAAAGTCTCAAACCAGCCGCTACCAGATCTCTGCATCGATAGAATAGCAAAATACCTAACGGGATTGCACGAACATTCCTCCCTAACCAAATTCCAACAAAATCAACACATATGCATTACAAACCAAAACCAAAATCAAAGAACTCTCATTTTACCTGCTATAAGTCTTAGGTTTAGGATAATGAACATAAGGTATGTCCCAAGGTTCAATATTAGGCTCAGGACACTGTCTCTCAAACACTTCAACATTCAAGAATCCAGCACTAGGAACAACACCAATTTGCTTCAAACAAATAGAGCAAATATAAACAGTACAAACCATCACAAACAAGAGAACAACCGTTCTTAACACAAGTGGTGATTTTTTAGGAAGCTTGAAGACAAAACTATCCTGCAACACAAACAAAAAAAAAAACACAACACATTAATGTCCTCATGTTAAGTGAGTTGTTTTTGCTTATTTTAGAAACAAAAACCTTAATTCAAGGGCAAAACACAACATGGGTATCATTAAATTTGCTTTAAAGAAAACCAAAATTCAAAAATTACACAATACCCAGATGCAGAAAGTTTCGATTTTTACAGAATCATGGGTTTGATTACTCGAAAAGAAGAAACCCTAATCAGATTAAGCGTAAAGAAAGGAGACCCAGAAAACAAAAAGGTACCTTTGGGATGAGAGAGTGTTCGTCGCCCATGGCTGTTGCTTCGATGAAGAGATAGAGAGAGAGAAGGAGAAAAAGAGAGAGATTTAGAAAGGCATTGAATGATTCAGATTTCAGACACAGTCCAGCTAAAAAAAAAACACAATAATGAAAAAAATTGGAAACACAAAAGTGGCTTTTCTCTGATCAGCCCATACAAATTATAAAATTCCAGAGGAAAGAAAAATCGAAGAAATTTTTGGTTTTTAAAAGAATGATTAGAGAGGCTCAAGAACGTTGATGTTGCTTTGAATTTACGGATCTTTGAAATAATTAAAGATTATTAGTTTTGGTTCTTGGGAATTTAGATGTTTGCACTTACACAGGAGAAAAAGAAAAATTAAGAAACTTTTTGGGAATTGAAGCGCAAAGTTCGAGAACGAAGCTCTTGAGATATGAAACGGTGCCGTTTTGGATGATTCCGACATTTTTTTTTTCTAATATCTTATGTTTTTATTTAAGAAGTATCAGGTAGAGAGATTATTGTATTAGTATTTTAGTAACGTGTGACCCATTCCCATTTTTTTAGGTTTGACTTATGCTTTGCTTTTTTAGTTATTGGATTCTTCGGATTTTTGGGTTTAAGTTTTGACTTAATCCACATAGTACTTGTTTTCCTCTACGTTTAGTTTTTCACTTTTTCTCAAGTTGCGTAATTTTTTTTTTTTTTTTGATAAACCCTATCGGCTGATCCGGTCAGCCCCGGTAGAAACGTACCGAAGTGCTTCAGAGTGGACTACTCCCCGAAGGGCCACCACACTGTCTGTCCCGAGTTTGGAATGCTTTCCGACTAATGCCAGGGGGTAGCCAGATCGCCTGTTACTGGACTACCAGGTAAACTGCTTGGGCCTTTTGGCCCAAGCCCAGACTTCCCACACAAATGTGTTTTTTTGTTTCCAGCGTGGATCGAACCTGGGTTAGTTCCTTCCAACCTTTCCCCAATTCTCAACTACCACTGGACCACAGCTGTGTGATTGTGAACGTAATTCGACAACCGACAAATTGGCATGCCCTTAGTTTTGAAGTAGAGAGACCTCAGACCAAACACAAGAACATTGTAGGTTAATTTAGATTATTCATGTATTTCTCAATAGATAGTACAAGATATGAGATCATAATCTAAACAAATAGAGATTTTGAGATATATATATATATATATATAACTATCTAAGAATACTAGGTGTTCGCCCGCATGCCGGTTTTTCCCCGATGTTTATTCTCAAGTATGGTTTATTGTGAAAGGATTCTATGGTTTGAAACTTCAGTTATCGTTAAATTGGCTATACCTTATTTGGTTTAATAAGCTTTGGTTAATTTCCGGTTAATTTAATGTATTTTGGTTTAACAAACATTATATGTATGTACGTTTTTGCTTTATCTGAGAATGCTAATAAATTTCTCAAAACTCCTAAATCTCTCAGTTAACTATTTCTAGATTCTGAATCCCTTTGAAGTGATTCTTTCGTAATCAATTTCTAGGCTGAGATCTCTCTTTCTTTGAATCTTCGATGGATTCCGGTTCGGGATTACTATCATTCTCAAAATCATGTTTCGTTTTTCACAAACTTGGTATGGTTAATCTGTTTATACTTGTTAATCTAGTGTTTCTCTTCAAATCTTTGTTTATGTTCGCGACTTAATCATCTTTAAGAATTATTCAATAGCCATAGAGCCTGACAAAGATTATTTTTCTACATGTTTTTATTGACACTGCATATTTGTGGCTAAGTTTATATGTTCGAGTACGTATATGTTTGAGTGCGAGTGGTATTAGCATAAAGTAAACGATACAGAGAGTTTGTTAACGGGGTTCGGTTTTTCTTACATCTCCGGGACCTAGTCCAGAACAAATCCAATAGAACAGATTGCAATTACAATTGTGTATGATATCGAGCACTACTATGCCTATCATTCTTTTCTAGATAAATAAACCACCAATAGATCTTATATCATATCTGGTGGGGCGACACCACACACCTTATTTGCATCTCTCGAGAATACCCTCGAGCGTGTAAATCTTCATGAAACGCCCTCTTGGATATATAACAATTGCTCAATCCTAAACCTTAGAATTGGCAATTTTCCTATTCTAGACCAAATAGGAATTTTCATATTCTAGACCAAATAGGAATTGACAAATTTCCTTTTATTTATGGACAAAGAAACTTTGTCTTCACGTTTTCATCTTGAATAATTTATTCAAGATGTTTATCTTCAAATGTTTTGATACATCCTCCAATATATCTAACTACAAGTTTCTTGATTCAACATAACATTTTCTCTACTTGGTGTCAATCACTGTGTCGAGTACTTTCATAAAGTACATTTGGTTTGCTCTACCACATCTGCATTAAGTAATGCCTCAACATTTTTTCAGTTTTGCATGGAATTGTGACACCATCAATGAGATGATTCCATATATGTATCCATGTCTCATCTATTATAGCTACTTCTTGTTTAAGTAGAGATTTCACGACATGTTCTAAATCTTATAAAACTTCAGTCAACACAACATCTTCAATCTCTCCCTTGATGATTGAGTTTTATAATCTAAGCTCCTTCTAAAACCAGTCAACACAACGCTAACAATCTCCTTCTTGATGACTGTGTTTTAGAGCCCAAACACACAATGCTTCATGTTACATCATCAATTAGACTCGAAAAAGATCTAACATCTTCATTCTCCCCTTTTTAATCTTGTGGCTCTCAAAACACCTGCAATTATAATCTTACAATAATCCATATAACTCTTGCAGAATCACACCATTGATTTTAAAACCAAAAGACATCCCCTTGATCACATAAGTTTAGCAACCGAAGTTTTATGAAACAGCAGGCCCGTGGCTATGTGCATAATAAAGAAACATTCGCTTCCGGCCATTATTTTGGAAAATTTTTTAAGGCCTTCATTTTCATATGTTTATTAATTATATTAGGTCCAATAGAAAACATTGTTGTGTTGTACTTGTATAAGAAAGAAGAAAGTCACGATGGCTTATCAAAATAACAGATTTAAACATCACGTCTTTTACTCTTTTCCCTGCCACTTTTCAAGAGTCACATCTTAAGCTTTTTTTCTTCTTTATTGATTGATCACAATTCACAAGTATGTTTATTTAGTAATTAGTATTACAGTTTTCTTTTTTAATAAATTTTAGAGTTGAATTTTTTCATATATTGAAAAAGGTTTTTCAAAGTTGAAGTTAATAAAGTTTTATCTTCGGTCGAGTATGTCACAAAAAAGATTGAACGATTTGGCTTTTTTTTTTCTCTATCGAAAGGAAATTGGTTAAAAGCATTGATTTTGAAAGTTTGGTTAATGATTTTATAGCACAAAAGGGAAAAAAGTTGCGTTTTAGAATCAATATTCTAGCTTTTACTCTTGTTTTGTTTATTTGGACTATGTTGGTTCCTACTTTACAGTGTTTTTTTTTGTATTTGAATTAAGGTCTTTTTTTTAATACCGCTTCTGGTCTATACAATGCTAGGCACGGCTCTGTGAAACAGAAAACAAAGATGCAAAGTTTTGAACTCCCCCAGAATTTGACATATTTAAAAACAATTACACAACCAAAACTCTCCCCCATAACAACAGAATTTCCCCATTCGTTAAGATCAACACCTTTTTTTGTGGGTTATTTCCTTCTACTTGAGTACATAATTAACTAAGTTAAAAACTCAATTTTCTTAGTCCCCTAAATCTCAATTTTCTTAATTATTATTTGGTTTGGAAGTGGTTTGCAGTCCTATTAGTATATATATAAGTCAATGGACATATGCCGCTGATATCGTTGCTTAAGTTGGTATTCTTGCATCCAAGCCTTCCGTTTCTCCTATTGACGAGAATCACAAGTTGATTCATGCGAATGGGGCAATTCAAAATAATAGAAAAGTCTAATTTCAAATGATATGATTATGATGTATCGATTGTTGACTGCTCGATGATTGTTGTGGACTTTGTATACACATATTTGGATACGAACCTATGCACATCCAAACACACGTAAATGATTTAAGAATTGAGACCACTCAGCAAACCAACCTTAGATAATTTATTGGCCGTCTAACCATTAGTTCTACCGAAAAATTCACATGCTCATCTGGAAAAAAAAATACCTACGGACAGGGCCGGCCCAAAGGATTTGAATGCCTAAAGCCAAAAAAATTTTTTTTACCCATTAATCAACAAAAATACAAAAAAATGTTAAAATTTCGTCTTAAAGTCACTCGAACTCATCAACTCCCGCAATAAATGAGACATTAACCACTGTATTACAAGATCTTTTCTGAAATTTGATGCCCCTTAAAAATTAAAATATAATCTGATGCCTAAAGCACCTGCTTGATGGGCTTTAGGTCTGGGTCGGCCCTGCCTACGGAAGATTAAAAGAGATGGTGGATCAGCTGAAAATAGGGATGAATCAAAGAGAAAGGAAATGGAGAGGCATTCACTTATTGTTAAACACAACGATAATTACGTAATATATAAAAGTTTAAACACAACGACTAAAAAAGAGAAGGGAAATGTAGAGGCATTGATTATTTTTAAACACAACAATTATTGTAATACTTACTACGTTTCAAAATATAAAATGTTTTAGTTAAAAGCACGCAGATTAAAAAATATCCACTTTTAAAAAGTTTAACCAATAATGAACGAAACGGTATAATATAAATAATCAGAATATATTAAATTATTTTATATGCATAAAAACTTAAAAAATCTTATATTGTGAAACAAAAAAAATTCTCCAAAACATCTTATATTTTGAAACGGATGGAATAATAGGTTACACAAACATGATCTCCTCTTCTCTGGGGGTGTGATCCTCAGGAAACTTGACTGTTCAATACGCAACACAATATATGCTAAACGGAAAAAATGATCATGTATGGACCTAATGCAAATTTTGGCTGCCTAGATCGTAATTAATATCATCTTAAAGCACATAATGGCTTGACAAAAAAAAGTTGGCATATGGAACACCCAACTTGCCAAAACCAAATTTGTCTAGTTTGCCTTTTCTAGATATCATTTTGAAAAATGGTGAGGCTTATTATGTGTTGCACAAGATTGTGAAGTTTTTGAAGAACATTGACAAAAAATGTAAAAGGGTCATTTCCATTATATATAATATATAATTAACGAAAATGTGTTGATCATGCGAGAAGCAAACTAAATTGTACTACTATAAACGATATGAACGGGTCATTACCAATGTATATAATTAACAAAATTTAAGTTGACTGGGACTCTAATATTCTATAAATATTTTGGGAATTTTAGACAAATCCTCTTTGTACGAATGAATGTTGTACCTACAAATATTGTCGTCAATCAAAAGCATATGTAGATAGAATCATATAACCGGACCAGTTTTTATGTTTGAAAAAACAGTGTCTTTGAGGAAATCTATTGATTAAAAAGATTGTTGCGGTAAATTTATTAGTCAAGTGATTTAACATATCACGACAAATTACATTTTCACTGAAAAACAAAGTACATTAAAATAAATTGTTATTTTGTTGAAGATGTGACATAGTCACATAGAAAGAGCCTATCTAGCCATTCATCGTATGTTGTACGAGTTGAAATGCTCACATCTTCACCAAAGCTTTAGACGGTCATCAATTTGAAGCTACCGTGGTTAAATTGGACTTTTTTTTTTTTTTTTTTTTTTTTTTTTTTTTTTTTTTTTTTTTTTTTTTTTTTTTTTTTTTTGATATACCCTATCGGCTGTCCGGTCGGTCCCGGTAGGAACGCACCGAGGTGCTACATAGTGGACTTGTCCACCGTGTTAACGGCTAGGCCCTTCGGGCTACCACTCTGCCTATCCCGAGTTTGTGTGCCTTCCGACTAAGTGCCAGGGGGTAGTCAGGCCGCCTGCATTTCTGACTACCAGGTAAACCAATTGGGCCAAAGCCCAACTGACAGACTTCCCACATAATGTTGATAACAGCCAGGAGGGAGGATTCGAACCCAGGGGGGAGGGACTTTCACCCAAACACCCATGTGCCCCCAACCACCAGCCCACCACCATGTGGGCAAACTTTGTTAGTCTTCATGTTCCAATTTTGGAGGGATGATAGAAACCCTTAAAAGATATAATTTTCTTCTAATATCTTATCCTTAATTTATTTTTGTGGATAATCATATATTAAAATCACGTGAACTTGCTCTTCAAAAATCTATCTTTCATCTAGAAAACTTTATGTAAAAAGATAGACCTTTTGCACTTCTTATAGAAGTCGTAGATGAAAGAAAAAGTCTTGTTTATAGTATTTAACCATTACTTCCACGGTAACCTCATGACGTGGCAAACAAACGACGTCGTAAAGGCGCATGATAACCCAAGTAAACTAAACTACGCCAAGAGGTAAAATTAAACACAAGGATCTGACGTGGGTGATGATAACAACCACGGACTCGTATCTCAAAGATCTCATCTTTCGAGTGGTTCAAAAAAAAGCTGGAGTGAATCATAATCGTCGTCTTGTCGCCGGAGATTTTAAATCGGAAAATGATCGGCGGTGGTAGGGTTTATTGGGGGAAGAAGTCTGATAAAGAGATTGAAGATGCTGCGGCGGTTGACGGTTGTGGATCTAACGGTGTTGTTGTGATCTTTGTTTGGAGTTCGATTAACGAGAATCAGCTTTTGAATTTCGTTGATCTTTATTCTTCTCTTGGTTGGAATTCTCTTGTTTGTCGCGCTGATTTCCTCACTGCGTAAGTTCTTTCTCTTGTTCGTCAATTTTCCGGCGAACTAGCTGAAGTTTCCGATGATTTTTCGATGATTTAGCTTAGGTTTTGTAAAAGAGCATTTATCAGAAAGAAACTTTTGGTTCTTTATGATTTTCTTTTAAATTAGATTTGATTGTTTTTGGATTCATTGTTTTTTTTTTTTTGAATTCTTATCAATCAAAATTGTATAGAATCTAAAAGATTCCATTGCTAGCTTTTAGATATTCTTTGAGAATCTTTTTTAGAAGTTTGCTTATTTGTCTCATGTTTTTCAGGTTTTATCCTGAAATGGCTCTTTCTTTAGCATTCCATCTTCTTTCTGAACTTGTTGAGGTAAGGTTCATGCTTATGTTAAATGATTCTCTTTTTATGGTTTTGGTGTGTTACTTAATGTTGTTACTGTTGTTGTTGTTCAGGAGTTAAAGACTAGACCATGTCCTGTTATCTTTCTAGCTTTCTCTGGTGCTCCTAAAGCTTGTATGTATAAAGTATTACAGGTTAGCTTAAAAGGATTCAACTTTCAGCTAATTTGTGGTCATCTTGTGCTGCTTTTATGTTTTTGTTCCAATGGGTATCTAAAAGTTGCTAAAGATATTAAACAATGTAGGTGATCATGGGTGATTGTGAAGCTCAAATTCATCCAGTAAGAATTGTTTCCTATACAGTTATATTTAAATCTTTACTCATTTAATTTGAGTAAGAGGTGTGATTATGTTGTTTCTAATTTGTGAAGGATGATAGCCAGTTGGTTAGAAACTGTCTTTCTGGACATGTCTATGACTCTGGCCCGTTGGATTTTACGAGTGATTTGAATGTGAAATTCGCACTACATCCCACCATACGACGTATGTCTGGCCCTTCAAGACTAGTATCTTGGGTGGCTAAAGGGATTTCTTCCGGTTTGGACGGTTTATATCTTACAAGATTTGAATCCCAACGCAGTGAGTACTGGCAGGCCCTCTACTCATCGGTTGTAAGTTTCCACCGAGCTTTGATGTCTTTTCTGATATTGGATTCTCAAATTTGTAGCTAACGTTAGATAACTTTTCCAGGAAATTGGGGCTCCATATCTCATTTTGTGCTCTGAGAATGACGAACTTGCTCCTCTACAAGTAATTTCAAGCTTCACCCATCAATTGCAGGAACTGGGAGGAGAAGTTAAGGTTGTCAAATGGAAAAATTCTCCTCATGCAGGTTAGTCAACATACTATGGTTATGACTAGTATTTATAATATGCGGTATATGCCATCACGGGGTCTCTTATGGCTAGACATGCTTTGATAATGGTTAGTCTATGTCCTGAAGATATCTTTTGCTTTGATTGTCAATGCTACAAAACCTGAGCTTTTTGTCTTTTTTTTTTCTCCTCTCTTTCTTCAGGACACTACGCGCATAACCCTATACAATACCGAGCTGTTATCTCCAACTTTCTAGAGAAGGCCATGTCAGTTCACTTACAGAAAATCCGGCAGCTCGGAGAAAGAGCTCATACGCATGATGAGATCTCTGAGTTGATATGCGACCTTCAGAAAGTTGCTGTGAACTCTAACCAAAGCCTAAGAAGAGTAGCCACTGGGCCAAGTGACCACTTTTTCTTACCCAGCTCAGCGCCGTATCAAAGTAACAGCAGCAGCAACGACCCATCATCTTCACAAGAAGAACAGAGAGAAAGATCATCCTTCCGCCCACTCCAACCAACTAGTATAAACGCTCACAGCGTTCTCGGGCAATTCCTATTCGACTCATGTGTTCCAAAGAACATCGAAGGATGGGATATCAGATTCGCGGGTTCTCTCAACGGCCAACCATATGCAACTTCCTCCTCCCGTAAGAACTCAAATCTTGGTTTCAAGAAACGCGTTTTCCGTTCAAGACTATGAATGAAATCGCAGAAACGTAATGTGAACCATATGGGGAAGTAGTAGAGAGATGTTTAGAAAAGAAGAGGATGTATAGGATGCGGAAGATGTAAATAGACTGACGATTACTACAACCTAACATACATGAGGGATCTTCGAATGTTGTGTGTACAAGTCTCAAAAATAAGTCTGTATAGATAGACATATCTGTTACTTGTCTACACGAAAATGTGTTAATAAAACGCTGTAATATGTAAACTAGTGTATGTTATTATCTTCAGTTCCTCGGACTTAGATTTGTTCAAATCTTTATGTTCTAACTTCAAAGTAAGTTTGTTTTAGTTGACCTCTGAAGTGTAACACAGTATCTACTACATTAATGTTGGTTTTGAGCCAATATAAAATTTGTCGTAAATATGAGAAGATGTTCGAGAGATCTTTGATTTAAGAATTTGACAAGTGAACATTATTAACCTGGTAATGGTTCTATTTTATAACCTATTGATTGATTTTATATGGGCTGCCTGCCCTTGTCCCCTTGTAATATAGCGTTTCAAGTCGGTTCCACCCAAACTTTTAGCCTTTACCTATTTCTCCTTATACACACTATACTCTTCGCAATTCCACCCAATTTTATACAATTCTACCCAATTCACCAAAATCAATTATGCTGCCTAAATGCGTTTTAAAATCATAAATCGCGTTTTAAAATCGATTTATCTTGACTAAACCGTTAACCCGACCAAATATCTCCAAATATCTCTTAACTCGAATTAAACTTCTCTGTTCGAAAAAGAGGGTTTGATTAAACGCAACACACACTACTAAACCCAAATCGATTTGGGGAAACTTATAAATTAGGGTTTGTGTTCTTCATTCTTGTCCACCGTAACTCGACAGTCTCTTCTTCAGCTTCTGCTTCGTCCCGACCCGACAGTCTTTTATGTGTTCATTTTGTCTAAGTGAAACAATCAAGTTATGAGTCAATTTTCTTCTTCTGGTTCGTCTCAACTCACTTCGAACACTATTCACAAAGGTGTTCCGAGTAGGTGCTGGTTTGGTGATGAGATTACTACCTTCAATCTAAGAAGAAGAATTGGACAATCTAAAGAGACAAAGCAAAATCCGAAGAAGAAGAAGAAGAAGAGAGTGTCGGGTGGAGAAGAAGAAGAAGAAGAACCCTAATTAAAAATTTCCCCCCGTTTGATTTTTAAGTCAAAATCGAATCTTCTCTATCCAACAGAAGGTTCGATTCTGGTTATGAGAAATGGGTGGGATTACCGGTTTAATTAAGATAAATCGATTTTAAAACGCGATTTTATGATTTTAAAACGCATTTAGGCAGCATAATTGATTTTGGTGAATTGGGTAGAATTGTATAAAATTGGGTGGAATTGCGAAGAGTATAGTGTGTATAGGGGGGAATACTAGGTAGAGGCTAAAAGTGTGAGTGAAACCGAGTTGCAACGCTATATTACAGGGGGACAGGGGCAGACAGCCAATTTTAATATTTTAGTTTTGTGTATTAAAATTGATATCGATGTGTGGCTTTTGTACTTACCATAGCATGATCCCTCGGCTTATTGTTTCATGGAGTATTATACATGATACTCCGTTTAATTAACAAATTTGTAATAAATATTCAAGCTAACGCGTGTCACCAGTCGGAGCCTATAGCAATCCCTCGGCTTATTGTTTCATGGAGTATTATACATGATACTCCGTTTAATTAATAAATTTGTAATAAATATTCAAACTAACGCGTGTCACCAGTCAGAGTCTATAGCAAAAGTGTACTCTTTTTTTATTTTTAGTAGCATTAAGAACAACCAAAGTTGAAGACCTCTATAGATTAATCCTAACAGGTAATCGATTTACTAATTCATCTAAATCCCTAATGAGAATCCCTAAACCTAACAGGGAGATTACTCAGATATGATTAATGAAACAGAAAACATGTTTGAATAAGATTGCAATAAAAGAAATCAAAAGAGAATAGAGTTTAGAATAAATATTCTTTCTACAAGGTTTTGAAATCTCTGAAAAGTTGTTATCTCCAATTATCTTCCAAAGGGTTCAAAGTCAGAGATTGTTTAATGCAAGATAATGAATAATAAAAACCCTAAAAACTATTTATATTGTCTCCAAAAACGTGCAGGGACTAAAGTTGCAAATAGAGAAGTCTTTTGGGTTGATTCTTTGGGTTTTAAAACTCTTAAACCGTCGAGATTTGTGTTGGGCCACGTGTGGTGTCGATTGACACAAGGGGGTGTCGGTCGACACTCATACATTGGTCTGATACCGAATTCGTTCCTTCAGCTCTAAATCTCCAGTTTAGCTCCAGAAGGATTCCTTATCTCCGAATTTGTCCTGAACGGTAAAAACTTGAAAAGACTCGAAAAAACTCTAGAAACAACAAAAAGACTCTAAAACTAACGCATATATCATGGCTAAAATCGGTAAAATCTGTGATATATCAGCAGTATAACCGACATGACCATTGAATTGACCATTAGCTTTGATGGTAATGGATACACAAAGTGTCAAAGTTCATGAGAAAACTATGAAACATTTATTAGTTGAAATGAGTCTAAAAACCGTTGAAGAACCACATCTACCATTGCAGCATAAGCCACATGGCCATTAAATTGACCGTTTAAATATGATCACTGTTTTCAACAGTCTAATCAAGAAGTTGATAGAAGGAGAGAGACAACTGATAGAAAGAGAGAGACAAAGTGAAACTTCTCGGTATATGGCAAACACTTCGAATGTTTTTTTTTTGAATTGAGATACTTAAGTAACTTGAGAATGTTCATTTTTAATGTCATTTCCCGTTGCAAACTGAAGTTTCTCGGTATATGTCGACACTCTGAATGTTTTGTTTTTGAATTGAGATGCTTAAGTAACTTGGGAAGTAATGTCATTTTCCCGTTCACAAGATTTAGAGTTCTCTCTCTCTCACATACACTAGAAAACAATTTTCACTTTAAGAAATTAAAAGAAAAAAAGAATTTATATGAACAAAATTCTATTTAGGGAATTTAGATGAACTTAATTAAGTCTATTGAAAATAGAAATTTGTTAATATAATCACATATATAAGAAATCAAAGTTTTGATAATTGAATTAACAACTCGATTCTTTTTCTATAACTAAAAAAAAAACTTGATTCTTTTTCTTCTTCTTTAGGGTTTACACTCTATTCTCCATAGAAAACAATTTTCTCTTCAAGAAATCAAAAGAAAATTTGATATGTATGAACATTATGGGTGCACTAATGGGACCAACCACAAAAACGACATGCATAAACTAGGAGAGGGTTCGAGGTGATTCAATGTCTAAAAACTCTTGGAGATGATATTTTGTGTCATCCCTATTTAGGTATTCAAAACGTCAGATTATTTCAAATATATTACCGTCACCAATACTCGTGCAACATAGGTAATAAAAAATATATGTGAAAAGCATATCAAAATCATATATAGATAAAATAATTGGCTTGTATTTATTTTACTGTTTAGAAATCAAAATTTCTTTCTGACATAGTGTTACCAAACTCAATATATACATGACGATTATGGTTTCGTTCTGGGCCTATTGTTAGTAGCTACTTCTGTCTTTATCAACTTTACCCATAGAAATGATTTGAAAATGCTTTTTATTTTCATAGGAGGTCTTTTCTTAGCACTCTATTGCTATTTTCAGCACCTCTGATCCAAGAAACAAGCAGAGAGTTTGAGCCAGGATCTAGAGATGCAATACTTTCGATATTTCGATGAGGATATGGAGAGAGAATGAGAAATCTCCAAAGGCATGTTCCATATTTTGCCGGTGATGATAGGAACACCGTTGAGAGACTGAGAAAAAATCTGGGAGGTTTACTTCTTATCGAACCCCACGTAGCAAGTGTGATGAAGAGGAGAAGTGAAGAAGAAGGGTGGCAGTAGGTTCAGAGGAGGAGACTCACTATCGATGGTGGAAGGAGGATTAAGAGAGGAAGAGAAGACGAAGGAGACGAGGAAGGCAGATTCTTTCTAGGAGGAGAAGAAAGTTCGATATCGATGGAGGAAGGGCTAAGAGGAGAAAGGAAGAAGAGGAGTAGAAGACTTTGAGGTTTGAAGTAGAGTTTGTGAGTTTTGCAGTTACAATCAATTTTAATGATTTGTGTTTTTCAATTTCATTACCCATGATATTTGTACTCGATTAAAACGCATATGAAGAGAAAGAACAAGAAGCAGATGTGAAGTTTTATTATACGAAAGACTTTTTCCTTGTTGTGTATATTTTTACAAAAAACTACAGATAGAATTGGGGGGAAAAAACTCTTGGAGATATTTTGTGTCATCCCTATTTTCTTTATTGAGGTATTCAAATCCTTCGATCATTTCAAATATATTACTGTCACCAATACTCGTGCATCATAGGTAACAAAAAATATATGTGAAAAAGCATATCAAAATCATATATAGATAAAATAATGTGGCTTGTATTTATTTTACTGTTTATAAATCAAAATTTCTTTCTGACATAGTGTTACCAAACTCGATATATACATTTCATCAAGTGTGATGACAAATCAATTATATAGTATAATGTATTGTATCTCTTTGCATACATTTAGAGATAGATGTATGGTTTTGGATTGTTCATGAGCGTGTATCTACTCTATAGCCAATTTATTTATTGTTTCAAAAAAATCATGAAATTTTTACTAAATAGTCTCTTGTGTATGATATAATCTTAATACAACATCACATTGCATATCATTTTGGACATAAATGATTAGAAATAATGCAACACCTTCATTACAGCTTTTCTATCTCAAGTTTTCTAACCAATATTTTTCATGTACTATTTCGCGAAACTGTGTGAATGCCTCGAAACTTATCCTAATTAATAAGGTTTTGACATCAAATTTTACTATCATAAATTTGACCTCATACATTTTTCCATCTTTTCATCTAATTTAAACTTAATAGTTCATGATGTCTAATGAAAAACGCAAACTTTTTGAGTTGCACAATGAAAAGGTCAAAAGTTTGGAGAAAAAGAAAGTATAAACATCTATACTTGAAAGGGATTGCTAAAGGTCAACTATTCTTTTATTATTAAATGTATTTTCTCTTTTACTATTATAAAGGTTGGGAAATAGTAGAAAATTCGACCACATATATTTGTTTAGAAAAAGATTAGAAAATATCAAATATATAAAATTTATCAAGGTTATTAATGTAATTATATTAACCATGAATTTATTTTAATAGAATGTATTTACAATTTGCACACTGGAATGAAATTTAAGTTAAACCTTAATGACCGAACAATTAACTCTTTTTTGTATAAATTTATTTTAACAAAAGAATTATTTTGAAGTGAAGTTTACATTAATTTTTTTTTTCTAAGTCACAACAAAATAATACTGAAAAATAAAAGTTTAGAAAAAGACGTTATTGAAAAAGAGGTTGTGAGTTCTGTGATGAAGATTTCTAAATTTCGAAAATTATTGTTCTGGTGGAAGGAAGAATCGGCGATGTACACAAATTGGATATTAAGGGGGGTGTATTGGAACAAGAATTTGAAAACATTTGGTGGAATTTGCATATTTTAGGTTTTTGAGAGAGTTTAGTTAGTTGTTACGATATTTGGGTTGATTTGTTAGATTTTTTATTGGTGGTTTGGGGAGATTTAAAGACGTGATTTGCTATAATCAAGGATTTATAATTAAAATTTCGGGTGATTGTATAAGTAACAGAACCAAAATCTAACAGAGGATACTATGAAACTAGAATATATCGACATCGAGAGTAAAGCTTTAAACATTGCTTATGCCACGAACAACACCTCTGTGCAAAACATCGTCCTCTAACCAACTATTATTTGCTTAGATATATTGATTCATAGATTAATTTAACACAACAACGATAAAAGGAGAGAAAGAGATATGAGAACAGAAGTCAAATAAGAAGCCATGGAAAACAAAACTCAGATTTATTATAGTTAGCCAAATTTAACTTGTTTATAATTAAGGTCATCGATTGAGAATTGCTAATGCATCAATACATATTCTTTATAATTTAACATACTGAAACAGAATGTGAACCTTATTTTCTTTGAGTGATGAAAAAAAAAGACGAGAGACGGACGATCGTGGAATATCTTTTTTTTTCAATGAAATCCTTCCAAATAACACCTATGGAGGTGTGATTTTTTCATGCCTATTTTTCAACTAAAAAGTTATCAAAAGTCTCCCAAAATCACTGTTGAGTATTTCTTCTAAAAGTTTTTGTTAAGTTTGAATAACAGTGGATTTGATATAATTTTTTATAAATTCTTGATTGAATAACAAGTGATTGTGAATTCTTTTGGATGATTTTACATAAATGTCAAGTTCAATAACATGAGATTTGGAAAGGTATTTATAAATCACAAGTTGAATAACACATGAATTTAAGAAAAAACCAATTTTTTAAAAAATCCTTGTTTCAATACACCCCCCTAAAGTATCCTTGGGAGGTTGAACATAATTCATTTATTTGTCTTTTTTATTGCTTGATTTTCATTGTGCAATGTGTGATGTATTTATTTGTCTTACTATATTGAATTGTATATCTTGTCTCCACTGAAAACATTGATTTAGCTGATTTTAGATAATTTAGGGATATTAGTTCCGACTTTGCTAAAAAAATTAGATTTTGGCAACAACATATATCTAGTAACAAATCAGCTTCTATTCGTTCATGCACCTTGGTTCAATTTGTAATATCTAAATTCAAAGTTCTTAAAATTATTAAACATATGCCTCTTTTCAGATAACTTTTGGTTATGTTCGGATTCCGTCAGTTATTCGTACAAAATTTTATATAAAGAAAATAAATTTTGGCAAAGAAATACATGGGCAATTAATATTAATAAAAAAAAAACTCAAGAAAGCATTAATTCAACTAAAAGATGAAGAGATACCGAAAGATAAAAGTGATGATGAATATGTCATTGCACATTCATGAAAGTGGATGTAAACGCTAATAATATTCTTCTTATACATATTTCCACTTTTTTAATATACATCGCCTTACAATCAAATACACCATACATATTTTGTATAGATGTAAATTTTTAAATTTTATGTGTCTTTTTATGTATATTATTTAAAAATGATATTAATAAAATCACATTTATCACATTCATTTTCATTTGTAATTGGCTTTTTCTAATTACACTATTTTCACATACTATTTGAATCATGCACATCGCATCAAGGCACATACATCATAAATGATCTATGTGAACATATCTTTTACTTTATTTTTAACACACTATTTTACATTAGTATTAAGTTACAGTTGCATGTACATTAAATTTTTATCTCATAATTCACAAGTCGATTCACAAAAATCTGTAACCTTCTCAATCTGACACATGTCTTAAGTCCTAAATTTTCGTCTTTCACATTTTTAAACAATTAAACTTTACTTAAAAAAGAGAAATTTACGACATAATTTTTTTTATATACAACCGCTACACATCTCTTCCTCCACGATCTAGTGGCGAAGTAGCGGAGGTATGTAGAACATATTGACCCCCATAATTTTTTTATTTCTTTTATATATGTTATATCAACAATTACATTGATCCGAATTAAAAATAACTTTTGACCCCCTATGCAAAACTAACTCAACTACATCAAAAATAAGGAGAAGCTAATTTATTGGGATTCATGTACAAACATAATTAAGAACCAAAGTAATAATGTATTTATATATGATTTACACTAAAACATTCATCTCAATTGTGGAATAATTTTTGGGTGAAGATATCTATGTTTTTTCCTATACGTATGACTTTTATTTTCACTTTTTTTACAAATAAAAAATATATTTAAACTCACATAATTGTATCACTAAATCATATATATGAAAGTTGGCCAACTCTCTCCATATGAGTGCCACATCATCACAAAAAAAAGACATGTGTCATTCTATATTATTTAAATTAAAAAATTAGCCAAATTAAATCATATATATGAAAGTTAGCCGGACCTCCACCACCACGCATACGATTGGTCATCTAGATCATGGTGCGGGCATCGATTCCGTAGTCACCCACGGTGGCTCCGCCATGGACCTCGAGCACATTCTTGCCGTGAACGAGGTATTGATATGCCGGTTCTACACCCATTGCTTCACATATTTTCATTTTCATTTTGGAGATAGTGTCGGTTTTTTCAACATTGACACAGTAAGTCTCCCCAGTGATGGTTTTAATAAATACTTGCATTTGCAAAAAATGAAGAAAAAAAACGAGTCAAAGATTGTAAGTTTAATAACTTAAGTGTTGAACACACACATATATATACACTAACCTTGAGATATATAGATTTTTTTTTTCTTAGAGGAGGAAATAGAGTTTGAGCGAGTAAATAAATCTCTAAGTCTCCTTCTTCATATAGAGAATGAGTTTGGGGTGGAAAAAAATAAATAAAGAATAATTAAAATGTAAATAATATTGATTTTAGAGGACACATTTGTAATTGTAAAAACTCACCATAATAAACATGGACAAAATCACCCAATCAATATCAAATTCAGCAAAATATTATTGTTGTCAATAAATAAGACTGGTGGGAGTTTAGGAAGACTTATGGATAGAAGAGATGTACACACCCTCTTTCTCTGCATTTTACTTCATATAGTATGTGTGTGTAAAATTAGCAAAAAACCCCAAGTATGAGAAAACTAATAAAATAATTTCTTTGAAAATTTTACATATAATAATAAAATAAAGTTAGTATTAATACATAAATATATAAAATTATATAATATGTACTTAAATAATAAATGTATCATTAACCTATGAAATAAAAAAAACATTAAAGCTTACATTAATTATTTAGTGGACACATGAAAAATGCTAAAGTGATGATGTGTCACTCATATGGAGAGAGTTAGCCAACTTTCATATATATTATTTTCTTTTGGTAAACCAAAAGTATATTCCTTAATTTTAAGAAAACCAAAATTTCAAAAATGTATGATAATGAGTTTTTGAAAAAAAACAAAAACCGAATACTCTTTCAAAATCTACAAAACATTCAAGGTCTCAACTTTTGGATATGGTGTTTAGTTTTTGCATTTTAGATTTAAGTTTTAGATTTTGCTATTAGATTTTTGTTTCGAAAAAACTCCAAAAAATGGTTTTTGGATTTTGAGAAAAATAACATAGACGAAATAAAAACTAGATTCCCTAAATTATACGAAACTAAAAAAGACTAAAATCTTGAATGAGATTAATATTTCTAGAAAAAAAAAATTCTTAAATTATAGAGAAACCAAAATTTTTTTAAAAAACTTTATTAGTATGACAGAAATTTCAAAAACCAAAAACCAAAAACCAAAAACTCTTCCAAAAATCTATAAAACATTCCAGGCCTAAAATTACAATATCTTACCTCAGCCCAACCCGGCCCAAATGAGAATCTTATCATAATTTTATTTCCTGCGAATATTCTCATCCCCAATCACTAGGGTTTTGGTTTCTCTCAGGGTTTTAATCTTTCTCCATTTCTCTCAGAGAAAAATGTCTTCTCTAATGGCGATTCGTTGCTCACGAACCCAGAAAATCGTCACAATTGGCTCTCTCCTTCATTTACGTTCTTCATTTCCCCGACTCTCCTCTCAATTCCACTCCTCCGTGACTCTAAACTCAATTCCGATCAAAAACCTAAGCACATCCGCCGCCACTAACGATTACTACCAGAATCCTCAATCTGGTTCATCGTCTCAACAACAACGCCCATATCCACCTCAAAGCTTCGATTCTCAGAGCTATCAGAATCAAAGAGTTCCACAAAACCCTAACCAATGGACTCCTCAACACGGTGGTCAAAATCCTCAACACGGTGGTCACAGGCCTCAATACGGTGGTCAAAGGCCTCAATACGGTGGTCAGAGACCTCAATACGGTGGAGCTGGTAACAATTACCAGAATCAGAATGTTCAACAAAGTCATCAGAGTCAGTATTACACTCCGCAGCAGCAGCAGCAGCAGCAGCAACCGCCACAAAGCTCGAATCAAATCCCTAATCAGATGAATGAGTTAGCTCCTCCTAGTGTTGAAGAGGTGATGAGGTTATGTCAGCGTAGGCTTTATAAAGATGCTATTGAATTGCTTGATAAAGGAGCTATGCCTGATAGAGAATGTTTCGTTTTGTTGTTTGAGTCGTGTGCGAATTTGAAGTCGCTTGAGCATTCTAAGAAGGTACATGATCATTTCCTGCAGTCTAAGTTTAGAGGTGATCCGAAACTGAACAATATGGTGATTAGTATGTTTGGGGAATGTAGGAGTGTTACTGATGCTAAGAGAGTTTTTTATCATATGGTTGATAAAGATATGGATTCTTGGCATTTGATGATGCGTGCGTATAGTGATAACGGAATGGGAGATGATGCGTTGCATTTGTTTGAGGAGATGACGAAACAAGGGTTGAAGCCGAACGAGGAGACTTTCCTTACGGTTTTTTTGGCTTGTGCTACTGTTGGTGGTATAAAAGAAGCGTTTTTGCATTTTGATTCGATGAGAAACGAGCATGGGATCAGTCCGAAGACAGAACATTATTTGGGTGTTTTAGGTGTTCTTGGGAAATGTGGACATCTTGTTGAGGCTGAGCAATACATCCGTGATCTTCCGTTTGAACCCACAGCTGATTTCTGGGAAGCTATGCGGAACTATGCTCGGTTACATGGAGATATCGATTTAGAGGATTACATGGAGGAATTGATGGTTGATGTTGACCCTTCAAAGGCTGTAGTCAACAAAATTCCTACTCCTCCACCTAAATCATTTAAGGAAACAAATATGGTTACTAGTAAGAGTAGGATTCTCGAGTTTCGAAATCTTACTTTCTACAAGGATGAAGCAAAGGAGATGGCTGCAAAGAAGGGAGTGGTTTATGTTCCGGACACACGATTTGTTCTGCATGATATCGATCAAGAGGCCAAAGAACAGGCACTACTCTACCACAGTGAGAGGTTAGCGATTGCTTATGGTATCATATGCACCCCACCGAGGAAGACCCTCACAATCATCAAGAATCTCCGTGTGTGCGGGGACTGTCACAACTTCATCAAGATCATGTCCAAAATCATTGGTAGGGAGTTGATCGTGAGAGACAACAAACGTTTCCATCACTTCAAAGACGGTAAATGTTCTTGTGGTGATTACTGGTAGAGCGGCGTTTTTCTGTGCCTTTGTTTCGCATCATGTATAGCGCTCTAAGCTCTTGCCAGACTTTTGCTAGCAGTTGGGAAATGGAATAGTATTTGCTACGCTGTAACAAATTTCTTCTGCTTTGAACACTTTTACATGAATTATTAAGTTTATGTACTAACTTTTGAATAAGTTATTGCTTTATATCTATTATTGGTCTTATTCTGGAAGAACATTGGAGATCATGTCGATTCAAACTTACAAGAATTTAATGTTTTGAAATTAGATTGTACGAAACAGAGAGAGATATGTTCAGACATTGTTGGAAGACATCATCTTCATGAACTCTTCCATATTAACCAATCCATCACCATCTGCATCAACAGCTCTCACCATCCTCTTGCAGTCCTCTAAGCTACATCTCTCCCCAAGCTTCCTCAAAACCGACATAACTTCCTCTGCGCTTATCTTCCCGTCCCCGTTCAAATCGAAAGTCCAGAAAGCGTTTCGTATATCGGAAGACCTAATCCCTCCACTTCTCTTGTATGCATCAATAAACTCCCTGAAATCAATAAACCCATCACCGTCCAGATCCACAGCCTTAAATATCTTAGGCACATCCTCGATCGTCCGCTCTTGTCCTAACGCTCTCAGCACCACCTTGTACTCTGTCTGAGAGATTTTCCCGTCTTTATCCGAATCAAACCTGCTAAAAACACGTCTCATCTCATTCACAGAAGGCTGAGAGAAGCTTCCTGGTCCGGGTGAAGACAGCCCTGAGGATTGTCTATCTCTAGAGAACATCCTTGAAGGCTTCCTCAACATCTTGTTCTTGGAGAGCTTGTACTGCAACTCAAGAAAACTCAAGTTTGACATGTCTAATTTTTATATCACCAATATTTTCTTAGGAGGAGGTTTATAAGAAACCCATTGATCCCACAATTTATATACTGCAAAATAAAGATGATTCCCTAAGAGTCTTGGCGTTGAAGAAAGTAACATGTGACTTTATTCCATGGCAACTTAGGCTTCATGTCAAGAGAGAAAGATTCGGATAAGATTAACAAGGAACAAGATCCACAAGGCAAAAGATCCATTCCTTTACTGTCCGAACTTGTTCATATTTTTGGGGTTATCACAAGACTAAGAATCTGATACCACAACTTTTTACAGTCAAAACATTTTATTAAAATAAACTTGTGATAACACCATCTGATACTAATATAAACCAGGAATGATAGAACTGTAGGAATGTTTTCTTCAATTACACTAAAAAATCAGTGAACATTTTTGTACAAATCATATTTTAAGTATTTAGTCCAAAGTGTCATCATGAAATAAATTAGCCCCATCACACACGAACGACAAACACAACAAGATGTTGAAACAGAACAGAGGACAAATCTCATCCAGAAGAAACAATGTTGAAAATTAAAGCGAATATACTCAGATTAAAGACAGAGTACAAAACCTTGTTCTTGAGACCAAACAAAATAAAGGATACATGTATAAAGCTCGTTCAAGAGAGAAAAAAAAACAGTAAATATAGATAAGGTTGACAGAAAAAGAAAATGACATGCCCATTGCTTTCACCTAACTCCAATGATCGTCTCTATCCTTTTCATCTCCTTGTCCCTTCTCAGTCTGATTCTGAATCTGATTCATCCACCAATGGAGGATGGACTGACTTGAGTTGTTTTAAATCGTTAACACGCAGATCCTCTGTGTGGTTTACAAAGGTGCAAACTCTACAATTTTCCTTAAACGCTTCACCAAAACCTTTGATTTCAACACGTTGGAGAGTGTTCCTTTCGAGATTGAAGTAAAAAACATAAAACGGTTGTTTTGTTGTATACTTGCGCATCGAAAACACTATCTCACCCGAAGCAGTCACTCCACCAATGGAAACGAGACGACGGAAGAATTTATCATCGGTCCAAGTATAGGCATATTTCGACCATTCTTGTTTCTCAACATCCTCTAGAATCCACAAACGCAACTCATTAATGGCATCAGCTTCTAGATTCTCCTCCACATATTTGTCGAGATCTATACCCTCCCGATAATAAAGCTCATGAATGTCGACATCATCCTCCCAATAAATCACAGCTAATTTTCCCTTATAGTTTATCAATCGACAAAACCTTTCTACGTCAATAAAGGTGAATTTCTCAGACCTAACATCAAAGCAAACTATCACATAATCAGATATTTCATCATGACCATCATTAGCACAATCCGACGTGCTACCTAAGTAATACAAAACTCCATTGATGCATATCCCTTCACTCTTAATATCATGTCGATCATATCGTAAGGGACATTTTATCTCTCTCCACCTCAAATCTCCATCTCCAAATGTAAGAATTTTACTATCACCAGGACCAGATGGATAAAACATGGACAATACCTTGTATTGCTTGTCAATCGGGTCAAACCCGAAAAAGCTATACGCCTTTCTGTAAGTATACCGTCTAGGTAAGATTGCATATCGTCCTGTGATGGGGTTACATATCACAGGTCTAGCCTGGCTTCGATTACCATGGATGTAGATCAAACCAGAGGCGTAGCCAATTGAAAAATATTTTAGGTCATAAAAATGACTGATCAGTATATTGTCTGGAGAGAATCTCACATAAAATTCGGCGGCTGCTACAAGAGTCGACGAGGATTTCTCATATGGATTCTCAAGCTGAGGCGACGTGAAGAAGCTCCACACACAGTCTTCTTCTTCTTCTTCTTTGTTGCTTTTTTCTGCAATGGCAAATAAGAGGCGCGGCTTAGCCGAGGACCTGGTCAGGAACAACTCCTTGAAGTATGGACTACCAAAAATTGATGCCCATCGTTTCGACACGCAATGAAACCTCGCGACTGACTTTGATGGCAATCTGGACAATATCTCCAGGATGAGATCATTCGTTATGGAGTTTGAACTCATGATTGTATATTAAGTAAGACCTAGAGAAACCAATTCACAAAAGACCTAAGAGAAACAAAGACCATTATATTTGGTGATTTCTTTTCTGATTTTAGTCGGCTAATTAGACAAATAAAATTGGGCTAATTTAACGTCCAAGTGGGCCACCAGCTATTGGATCTTCTTCAGTCATCTTGAGGCTTGGCATTGAAGGAAACGTGTGACTTTATTAATTAAATGGCAACTTAGACCTTAAAGAAATGACCAAGGTTAACACTCACAACTAGAAGAAAGAGATCAAATACTAATGTTACAAAACTAATGTTTCTTGTATCTAAACAATGACATAGAACAAACCTATGTCCTTGTTAGCTAGCATTCCAGTCGTAGGAGGATCCAATGTATCAGTGTATGTTCTGTCCAACACACCATAATGACAGCTCGCGGCTTTTCTTTGATGTTTCAACTCACCTTGCGTGTGGCAGAATTTGGATCCTTTGAGAAACCTTTCACAGAGTTTGAATCGATTGACAGAAAATCTGAAGCAGAAACTAGACAATCATTAGCTTAGAAACAAAATCAGTTGGTACAATATTTGTGGACCAAAATCAGTTGGCATTTTTCATTGACTTTGTGAATTAGTCAGAGAAAAACTTTGGTTTCCAGTCCAAGACCAGAACATTAATTGGCGTAGAAAATCAAAACAACAGAGTACTGACCAACGTCCAAGGTATGAAATCTAAAGGCTTTCAACCAGATTTGCATACATCAATCCGATAAGAAAAGAAAGTTCAATACCAAATTAAACAGAGCTAAATTCATAACATAAAACTTAAGACAACACTAATAAACACAAAGTTATTCAGTAGCCTCTTCTCCAAGACATCCCTCACATACATTATCATCAGTGAGTCTCCTCTTAGGGTTTGAAGACAACGACGAAGCAGCTCGTTTGGTTTGATGAGTGTGAAGGTGCAAGTATCCCCAACACGTTTTTCTTTCATTTAACCTAAAGTCCACCATCTAATCGGAGTTAATGCGGATAAGTTCTGATGTATTGCTAGTAAGTTGTAGTAACAATAGGGATTTGGAGATGTCTGCATCAGCAGGAATTGGTAGAACTTTTTACACTTTACATCAACTATTAATTTGATACCAAAGTTTCAAATCTCACCATGAAATTATTGTCATCACACAGATATGATAAACCAACAAGACTTTTAAATTTTAATAAAAAAACAGACTACAGATCTCATCGGGAATAATCAAAGATTAAAAGTTAAATAGACAGAGAACTAAGAGAAGCAACAAAACCATGTTCTTGACACCAAAACGAAGAAAGCATTGCTTTCACCTAACTCCAATGATCATCTCTATCTTCTTCTCCTTGCCCCTTCTCAGTCTTATTTTGAATCTGATCGACAAAAATATTCTGGCTTCACCAATGGAGGATGGACTGACTTGAGTTGTTTTAAATCGTTAACATTAAGATCCTCTATGTGGTCTACAAAGGTGTAAACGGTCCAAGGGTTCTTAAACGTTTCTTCAAAACCTTGGATTTCAACACGTCGGAGATTGTTCTTTTCGGGATTGAAGTAGAAAACATAAAACGGTTGTTTAGATGTATACCAGCGCATCGAAAATACTATCTCACCCGAAGCAGTCATTCCAGCCACGGAAACCTCAGAACTGAAGAATTTATCATCGCTTAAAGTGTAGGCATATTTCGACCATTCCTGTTTCTCGACATTCTCTAAAACCCACACATGCAACTCATTAATGGTATTACCGTAGTCATCATTCTCACAATAAGTCACAGCTAATTTGCCCTTATAGTTTATCAATTGATGGCAAAACCTTTCTAAGCCAATAAAGGTGAAATTTTCAGACCTAAGATCAAAGCAAACTATCACATAACCAGACGGTATATCATCAGGGATATCCCAATCCGACGTGTCACCTAAGTAATACAAAACCCCATTGATGCATATCCCTTCACTGTCAAAAATATCATGTCGTACGGGATATCTTATCTTACTCCACTTCATACACTACAAGAAAAATGAGCATCGGTAACACGCGGAAACTGCTACTAAAGGGATTTCGTAGCGAAAACACAAACGCTGTATAATGAGGAGCTACCGTAGACCCCCTCCCTAACGTAGCAGTTTTTACGCGCTATGGTAAATTGGCCTATTATAGCGCTATTACTCAGCTATTTAATATTCTAAACTAGCGCTTTATTTTTGCTATTATGTTATTTTTAATAGCAAAGATTTCGTGTTGTGTAACTTGTAATGATAACACACTATATGTGCTGGTGGATATTATTAACTAGCGCTTCACTCGTGCTATTATGTTTGTTTTTATAGCAAACATTTTGTGATGTCTAACTTGTAATGATAACACATTATATGTGCTAGTGGATATTGTTTCGTGACATTTTGTTAATGCTTGTTAATGCTACTGTAATGTATATTATTATGTGCTATATTTCAATTATTTGAAACCTATATTGCATAAAACATAGATTGGAAATTGATTCATAAATAAAATTAATATTATATAAAACATACATTTTACAAAGAATGATTCTATCAAATACCCAAAAGATACAAAGGCTTGAATCACCAACCAAGTCATAAAGAAAAAAAAACGCAAGTACATTTCTTCACCAAACCAAGTCATAAAGAAACCGAGGCAGCTCTAGTAGATCTCCAACTCATACCATTTAACAGCCAACGCCATTCCATCAGCAGATCACCTTAGAGCCTTTGGCTTTGTGTGAACTCTCTATTTCTTCATAGAGTCACAACGCATATGCAGAGACCAATAACAATTGCCATGCCTCAAGGATCTTGCTGAACTCAAGCTTGTCATCGTTCTTGACAGTTGTCAAACATGAACAACCTGAAATCAAGAAACTGAAATAACATAAGCAGACATACATATTTAACTAAGAGAGACACAAGCAAATCGATTCTTTCATTACCTCTCCATATTTAACTAAGGTGCCGGGTATAACGCACCTTGATGCGTACAAACAAAATTCAGAAAACTCTTCAAATCTATGGCTTCCAGATCTATTATAACAAAAACTGAATTTACAATCAATTAAGTGAGCAATGGAGAAGAGAAGAAGATAAAGAGACGATAGACAAATTTACATATACCACAAGCACACGATTAAGTTACATAGACAAATTAGTTTTCCAATGGTTACACATCTACAAGTGTGCATTATTACCTGGCCAAGATTGGTGCCGCTAAGATCATTCTCGGTGGCGCGATACTCGTGAATAACCCAATTGGTTCGTGTTCCCTTAGGAGCTTGACCAGAGTGAAAAACCAGAGTTCTCTTCACACCGGTTTTAATCTTCCGGTCTTTTCCTGTCGCCTTCCAGTAGCCTGCGATAGTTGCCCGGTTCTGTCTACTTCCATTCGGATACTTCCGATCCAATGGACAGAAGAATAGCCACTCTGAGTCTTTAGTTTTGATCACAGAAAAAACTACAACAAAATCCCACCTTTTAATCAAATCTCAGTCCCTAAACTATTCAATTCAAGATAATGCCATAGTAATCACAGAGGAAGAAGAAGAAAGAAGAAGAAGGTACCAGGTAAATCCCAAGGTTCCCATTTGCAAATATCGATCTCTCGGATAGCTTTGACGTCGTCATCGTGGCCGTTGATCTTCTTCCGGAGATAGAAACGGATAAGCTCCTCGTCCGTTGGACGGAATCTTAATCCAACTGGTAAAGAATCCATTGATAATACTTGAAGATTCTGATTCATAGTGTGGATTTTGACGAATCGAACCCAATCTTGAAGATTCCGAGATAAGAAAGACAAGCTAATGAAAAATCGTGGACACAGATAGAAGCCATCGAGGAAGAGAATCAAGTATGTGTTTATTTGTGGAAATCATAAACCCTCTTTTCGTTTACTACTCCATTGAAGAAGACGAAGATTTTTTTTTTTTTTGGTCGGATTGAAGAAGAAGACAAAGGGAAGAAGTGAAAAGAGAAAACAAATTAAAATAATATTAAATTTGTATCCATAGATTCATTTTAATCAATGGTCCATATTAAAAACAACACGCCACGTCAGCGATCTGAATGATCTCTTTCTATTGGTTATCGGGTTATTTATTTTACACCATTGGTTAAAGACAATAACGGCTCAGATCAAATTTAGCGAGACAGATCAACGGTGTACATTAATCGCGTCAACAATAAGAAAGGACGGCTGAGATCAAAGTCGGCGCTATCTAACGGTGTAGGATTCGTCCCACAATCTCGGAGGTTACTTCTCATTGGCTATTAATGAAAAAATCAGAAAATTATCATATAAAATAGTTTATTAATGAAAAAAATATAAATTATTTCTTTAAAAATTCAATATAAGTATTTCAATTTTTAGAATATTTTTTCTTATAAGTATAAAATTTTAAAATTAAGAACAATTAATATAGGTTAGTATTCCAACTATCTAACTTATATGTCCATAAACACTAAGGCATAGTTTAGGGTTTAGGGTTTAAACTTTGGGGTTTAGATTTTTTTACTCATGTTTTATAGTTTAGGATTTCGAATTTTAATTTAGGATTTTAACTTTAATTTAGGGTTTAAAGATTTAATTTAATTAGGATTTTAACTTTAATTAAGGGTTTAGGGTTTAGGGTTTATGATATAGGGTATAGAGTTCAATCTTTAAATATATTTCACTATTTTCAATTAACAAAATAAAATAAAATAAAAACATTAAAATTTTTAACTTAAAGTTTCTTTAAAAATATATTAATTTATTAATTTATTAATTTATTTATTTATTTATAAATTATGAACATATTAGACATTAGTATAGCTTTTTTTTTAATTATATGATACATTAGTTACTTGTATATTCCATTGTTGATTACATATATATATTAATTTGTGTTATATATATATATATATATATATATATATATATACACAAATAAAATAAATATATATGTTTTTTTAAAATAAATTTGTGTTCCATGATTTTATTTGTAGTTTCAAATTATTTGATAGTATATTATTAACAAACTATCGATTATCGAACATATAAGAGTAATTATGAATAAAATTCATTTTATTAGTCGTTTTAATTTTGTTTTGTTGGAAACGTTTTATTTATTTATACAAATGATAAGAGTACATATGTGACAAAGATTTATACAATGAAAACTATATACTAAAGCTTATTTTACTGATTCAGACCCCTACCTCCTTTCAGTTCAGCACAAACACGGTCTAAAGGAAGTTTACTTTTTAGGGACAAGGTTTCATCTTTTCACCTTCCTACTAATACTCAGGACTGTACAAACTTGTCAGATGGTCAGATGTTCTTCATCAAAGCTCTTCCCTGAATCCTGCCATCTCATTCTTCCTGACGAACCTTCTTCCTCTTCTCTCGTCGCATGTAGTATAACTGTTCCTGTAAGCACAGTGATGAATCCACAAATCTCAGAGGCTATGCTATCTGTGCTTTGCCCATACCAGTCCTGTAAACAAACTCATTTATTCACATCTTGAAACAAGATCATTGCTCTTCAACATTCATTATCTAGTTAAAAGTCTATCTACCTTGAACATGATCGCACTAGCAACAATTGTGAGGGTTGTGAACATCACATAGTAGATTGGAGAAACAATTGCTGCGTTGAATGTGTCCAGCGCCTGACAAAACGTTGGTTTGGCCACAGATATGTTCACAGTACAAAATCAAAGCCAGGACAATCGACATTGATATGGCTACGTAAATTAGAAAAGCTGTCTCGTACAAAAAAGAGAAGGAAAGACGTCTCAGATGATGTACATGAGAAATCTCCAAAAGAATGGTATCTCAAAAAAATGTAAATAGTGTAGATACCTGATGATTATACTTAATGCACCAAGAGGAGTGACTAGTACAGCTGGTGCATAAACGTAAGCCACAAAGTTTGCAATTTCTCCAAAAGTCACTGAGTAACAAATAAGAAACAGAATGTAAGAATTAGATTAAAGAGTAATTGAAAAAGGGAAGAAGGAAATATAACTTACTTGTGAGCAAGCCTACCCACCAAAGTGGCTCTAACAAATACGTGTAACCTCCAAACCCTGCATCATCAAGCAAGTCATTAAAATTAGGAGTATAAAGAAGCATTCTTGGGAGCATCCTTTCCTTTAATCATTCTTTTGTCTCCTCAGTTTGATGCAAGATATGATATAAAACCAGTATAAGGGGAAGCATAACATATCTGCATAAAACAATCTATAGATGATCTGTATATTAGAGGGCACTAACAAAAGTGATTAATTCAGACGCATAAAAACATCCTAAAATGAATTCTTCCGACATAAATCGATGATGCTGCAGTTTAGTAAAACGAAATATCAAACAGCCAATTCAGTCAACTCTTAAACAAATCAATCAATTTCAAGTTCATTGTGAATACTAGCCTCTTTGTTCTAATGCAAACAGGCAGATGATGTAGACAAGATGCAGGCAGAAGATCCGGTCGATGAGATGCTTCCCTTTCAATGTTAAAATGAGTCAGAAATCAATTACTAGTAAATAGTCATGAACTCAAATTACCCAAATGAATGTCGTATACCTTTCAGGTGGAGGAGATCAGATGGTTTCGAAATTACTGAGACAGAGAAGGATAGAAACGGATCTATTGAGACAGAGAAGCTACTGAGTTCGAGGCTAATGAGACTGAGATCGCGTGAGCTATTGAGACAGATACAGAGACAGATTCGAAGAGAGACAGAGACGGAGAGAGACGGCGGCGGCGGAGAGATATGGCGACGGCGGAAAGAGACGGTGGCGGATCGAGAAACAATGGTGGAGAAAGAAGGAGAAAGACAGAGACGGAGAGTTGAGAATCGATGGAGATTGTGGTGTTGATAATCGAGATTTCTTCAATGGGAATCAAGAGTTCATGCAATGGGTATTCAGATTTCACAATGGAATCAAACAATTTGAGATTGAATCTGAGATTTTGGAGAAAGCTTTTTTTGTTTTGTTTTTTGAGCTAAGTGTTAAAAGACAAGACTTTTAGTCTTTTACTATTGAGAAATCGAGACTTTTTTGGTTGGGGGTGGGAAAACCCAATTTTTTGCCTTCAAAATTATACCTTTCCCCGCTATAATACTGAGTTAAGTTCCCGCTTAATGAAAACTATATCCTAGCGTTAATATAGTGCTGCGAAATACTTGCAATCCGATTTTGATACTTTTAGTAGCAGTTCGTAAATTAGCGCTACAAAGGACTGCTACGAATGCTCATATTTCTTGTAGTGATATCTCCATCTCCAAATGTAAGAATTTTACTATCACCAGGACCAGATGGATAAATCATGGACACTGCCTTGTATTGCTTGTCAATCGGGTCAAACCCGAAAAAGCTATACGCCTTTCTGTAAGTATACCGTTTAGGTAAGATCACATACCTTCCTGTGATGGGGTTACATATCACAGGTCTAGCCTCGTATCGATCACCATATAAATATATCAAGCCAGAGGCGTAGCCAATTGAAAAATATCTCAGATCAGAAAATGGATAGATCCGTAGATTGTCTGGTGAGAACTTCACATGAAATTCGGCGGCTGCTACAAGAGTCGACGACGACTTCTCAAGCTGAGGCGATGAGAAGAATCTCCACACACCGTCTTGTACGACGGCGAATAAGAGGCGTGGCTTAGCCGAGGACCTGGCGAGGAACAAATCCTTGAAATATGGAGTAACAAACATTGATGCCCATCGCTTCGACACGCAATGAAACCTCGCCACTGACTTTGCAGGCAATCTTGACAATATCTCCAGGATGAGATCATTCGTTAAGGAATGTGAATTCATGGTTTCCGATCGAACGAAGAAAGAGATTTGTTAAAACTTAGATATTAAGTAAGAAAGACCTAGAGAAACCAATTAACAAAAGCCGAAGAGCAAGTTAGCTATATAGGTCTGGTGGCGACTATTATAGTCGGTCAGAAAAACAAAAATGGGCTAAATTAAAGTCCAAGTGGACAAATGGGCTCTTCTTTAGTCACACAAATGGGCAAAAATTGTCGTTTCAGACTAGTAATTTCGTTCTTGCGTCTCAAAACGCCCTACACGACGATGTTTTGTTCTTCCAAGCTTTCTTTGCCGCATCCTTTCTCTCCTCGTCCTCGGTCCTCCTGGAAAACAACTCTGATTGTTTCTCCGGTCAACGGCTTTGCCATCACCTCTATCACTGTCTTCTTCATTCTCATTTGTTGAAAAAGTGTAGCTTCTATGGTACATTCACCTTCTTAGTTTTCTCCATAGCCAAGAAATAAAGATTCTAACCAAAGTTTGCCAGATATATATGACAATCCAAATTGCCAAAAAAAAAAAAATACCATTGAGTTGATAATTTGATTTTAGGGTCATTCATATATACTGATTTTGAGAACTGGTCCCAAGATATTAAGCTACAGAGATTCATCCCATAGACAAGGAGCAAAGTGCAGATGCCAACTTAAACCAAACTCAATTCATAACATAAAAATTAAGATAACAACAATAAACACAAAGTTATTTTACACAGTAACTTCTTCTCCAAGACACCCTCACATTCATCATCATTAGGGTTTGGAGACAACTAGAAGTCTAGAAGTAGCTCATCTGGTTTGATGAATGTAAATATTCAGGTATCCCCAACAAAAAGGGGATACTCTTAACTAAACGTCGCCATCCACCAGAGAAAGTTCTAAACCTCACCAGATTTAGAGCTCTAAACGTTCTCTACCTTATTCCCGAAGATACACATAAACAATAAAATTTGATGTATTACAACAAACAAACATAAATATATAAGGTAGAGAACTGTGTCGTGGATTGTTATAGTCACTTCCTCCGTCACCATTGGCTGATTCAGAGACAATGGGTTATGGGTTTTGATTTTGGAACTTGGGAATCGAGTGACAAAACAACTTCACATTTACATAGACTATGAAACAAAAGTACAAAACTATTAGATTCCGTAGTTATTTTCACAGCAAAATAATCTAAAATATTTTCAAGAGATAATTGGGTCAGAGACCATGTATATGATGTAAATTAGTTTTTTAGTAATTTGACACAAGATCCAAAATAACAAAAAATATTTAACCCCTCATCTTGCCAATTTTAACCCTACGCACTTCTGATATGTGGAATCCGAATCAATCCATTGTGTCAGACAAATCCATTGAATTTTGTCGTTCTCGAAATAAAAAGAGTGAATTTGTGCATAAGTAAAAGTGGGGTATAAAATTAGGAGAAATAAATTAGTGATTTTTTTTGTTTTTGACAAGCTTCAAATAATTGTAGAAAGGGGTTTGGATTTGCCATTAATTATAGAAAACCTAAAGCATGTTTTGTCTCTACGCGTGGAGGAGATACATGGTCTTACGAACAACCGAAGGAACAGTCTGACATTTAATAAATGTTCAACAGTTGAAATGAGTATTAGGCGACAATAAACAGAGCGAAGTGACAAATATTAAATGAAACCGACTTTAATTTGAATCTGTAACGAAAACGTATAGGCGGAAATTAAAAAACTAAACCACTAACCTAATTGCGTAGATATCTATTAATACATATAGCACTATATAGTTAAATATATGATTCTATAAAAGTGTATGAACATGTACTTAAATCTATAGATAACTATAAATTCCTTAACTAATTGAGACATGTTTACCCAAAGTGATAACCTTATCACTAATTCGAGTGAGATTGCATCTGATAGTGACGAAGATCAAAATATCATCATCAAATTCAACGATCTCGGAGGGTTGTAAAGCCTTGAGAACGACTTTGGTCATATTTAGCTTTAAGTACACGATGACACGATCACCGGCAGGTTCTTCTCCGTCGGCAAATAAACGAGAAAGAAGCTCCATATCAGCCATCCTGCAAGAAAAAAGGTGAAACGGTTTTTAAAATTTAGATCTACAAAGGGGAGATGACAACATGCAAGTTAAAAATGGAGATCCACGGAAAATTATGAGTGTCTATATGCAGATCTAAGTAAAACAAGTATAGATACAAGTGGATCAGGGGAGGCGTATCAGAAAATTTAGAGTTTAAGTTTGGAAAATAGAAGTCGAATTTAGAGTGAGAGAATTGAAACGATGGACGGTAAGACCGGAAAAACTAACGAAATCGAGAAACAAAACTTTGTGTAGAAAAACGTTGAAGTGTCATGGTAAGCCTCTGCAGATTTATCTACCCTCTGGCTTACCGAGTTGGAAAACGATGGGAGTAAGAGTTTTTAGAGAAAGAAAAGAAGGGATGAAGATGAAGAGAAATAAAGTTAATCCAAGCGTCTATTCTCTCGTGTGAGGGTAAAGAGGGCAAAAAAATGGGCTGAAATTAACATTGTCATGTGCTCAAAAAGATAAAACGAAAATTTTTAATACTCTTAGATCGGTTGTTTATGAGCCAATTATCTCAAATAAAATAGCGTGTTATATCTAACTAGTTATTATAACTATCCGATTCTTGGATGTCTAGTTTCTCTCTTGTTCATCATCCCTACTTTTCATTTTGTAAACCATAATTCCCATCCGCCTTTAACATCTCCGCCATGTTTTTTTTATCCTTTTTTTGCCATGAGACCAATTAGTAATTTATGGTACAGTGTGAATGAGGAAAAAAAAACATGGAGATAAATCACGTAGTGATTTGTAGGATCGGTAGATAAATCTTTGAAACCTCTAAACTTAGAGAACCGTCAGACGAAGGTGAGGCTCACAGGATGAGAGAGGGTGTGAGGGCCACAGACGGTGGTGGTCGGAGTGTTTCAATAAGTCTTCAATCACAACTTTAAGAGATGAAACATCTAAGTCTCAGAGGTTCAGTATTTTATAATATTGCTCTAATGATGAACATTTGTCAAAAAAGTTCAAGGGAGTTCTCACATCTTGTAAAGAAAAATCAGTTCCATATTACCCCTTTTGAATTATTTTTATGCTTGTGTTTGTTTAATATTAAACCAAGCAAATCCCATTTTACTAATATTTGTGTAATATATAAATTTTTTTGTCAATAGATATAATTCAACTAATTGATTTAGAAATCCAAACAAGAGAAGCTGCTTAAGTAAAAGAACACTGAACAATTAATCGCCTAGGCGGCCGATTTTGGATTTCTTAGAGTTGAACAAAATCGGGCGTTTATACGCCTAGGCGGCCGATTTTTTGAACAAGAATATTATTATATATAATAATATTTGAATAAATATATTTTTTTATTTGATTTTTTGGAATATGAAAGATAACTTTCTAAAATTTGTCATAATATAATATGTTTATCAATTAGAAATATATTTAAATGAAAAGTTTCAATTGTAAAAGTTAAATGGAAAATATGATGTGACACACATGTGGACAATGAAGTATCATCACCATAAGAGAGACAAACTAAGTTAAAATATATAGATAATTAAAATGCTTTAGATAAGCCTGAAATTGAATAAGCAACATACATTAGTATTCTATTGTACATTCGTCGTAGCATAGCTCTTTGGCATCAGGATAATCTTCTTCTTTAAAACAAAATATCTTCTTAGCTCTCGGTCTGAAACAACACCAACAATCCTTTTTAAATGTAATCTTGCAAAAGGTTTTGATACACGGTGGTATTGTAATATTGAGCATCGATCTATGTATCTCTCCACCCTCCATTCTACCTACACATTGATTTGAAACACAAACCAAAATTTGACCAACGGAAAAAAAGAGACCATTTGATATATATGTGTGTGTATATAGAGAGATAAACCTATGCTTACACTCATGTAAAGCAAAGAGGGAGAAGATGACTAGGCATATTAGAGCTATATGTGATGATTTCATGTTTTGGATCTCTCAGATGACCTACTTGTGGTTCTTGTTTGTTGTAATTTGTAAATACATAATCCTCCATTTTTACAGATTTTATACCATTTCCAATATCTAAATTAATTTTTTATAATTTACGAAATTTCAATATTTTAAATATTTAACCAATTTTCCATTTTTTTTTGTTTAGTCTATTGGTAGATGGATTTATGTAGATTTGTTGATATTGAAAGTTGCTAGATTCTAAAAAGTTAGTAGATTTAAAAATCGTATCAATCAACATTTAAAGTTTCTAGTAAAAGATTTTGATGAATTTTTCATAAACTGTCAGGTATATATTAACTTTTTCTGAAACTATTCAATTAAGATTTCCCACAAAACAATATCATTTTTAAAAGTTAAATAATCTTTATTATTTTATTTTATTGTTGAAGAACGGTAATAATATATTTTTGTTTGTTTAGTGGATATATAGTAAATATTATAAACTTAAATGAATTATACATTATGTTGTTTAAACTTTAGACATTATGTTAAAATTAAAGTTTCTTTTTAAAAAAAGTTTTCCTTTTCTTAAATAGAAGATTTGTGCGAACTAATATATTTTTATGTTTTTCTATAATTTTTTCAAATATTTTTTTCTATATTTTTAATTTTGTTTATATAACTTTTTTTTTTTATGTGTAGCATAATCCACTACCCATTAGTTTTTTTTTTCTTTTTCATATTGTTCTATCTTATGCACCATTTTAAGGCTATTTCATCTTAAAAATCCAACCATCTTCTTATGTTGTTTGCTTTCGTATTGTTTATGTCATTCTCTTGACGAATTGGCACATTGTATATGGGAGTCAAAATATAGGTTTTTCTATCTCAACTAAGTAGCTTTATGGTTAGTTCAAAGGAAGTTAATATTAAAAAACAAAAACGAAATTCTCCTAAATTTTGTTTCATGTTAAAAAGTGCAAGAAAAAGCGGTGATACTGTACTATTCAAGTTAGTGAAAATTAAACTCTCTTAAATCAATCGTTCTTAAACCACCAATGGATAACAAAATGATTTATTTTACTTGTAGAAGAATTTTGGGTAGAACACTAAAGTTACTTCGTAGTTTCAATTTAGTGGAAATATTATTGGTTTTTTAGAAAAAATCTTAGTCTTTTTTTATGGATGAATCCCTCAGTTGAATACTTTATAATTTGATCATCTACGTGTGCATGTGTTTTTGTTTGGATCAAAGATCATACAAGTCTCACAGATCATGTTTATTTCAAAAACGTTGCAAAGATTTTGGAGTCAAGTTTACTTCAAATCATTGGTTTCGAAAAAAATCATGTATGTACCAAAAATACCATTATTACTACTAGGTTTACATTTTTGGGAGTTTCGAAATAGATATGATTTTATATATATATCAGAAGAAAATGATCAAATATTTGCGAGAACATATCGATAAACCATATTGCATGATATTAAATTTAGATAATGGTATAACTTTGTAATATATTTTGATCTAACTAATACAATTGTACTTAATAGTAAAAAAATAGTTTGTTTTCTAGATTTCAAAATAAGTATTGTTTTTGTTATAAATAATTATATGTAATATATGGATGTCCATTATATGGCGCATTAGTAGATTCTAGAAGTCTTAATCTTTAACTTAAACTCTAATATTGTAACTCTAAATATATGTTGTATCTTGTACAATTGATCAATAATAGAGAGAACAATTCCCGAATTCTCTTTGTCACAACACGTTATCAGCACGAGACCCTAATCGACTGAGCTAAAAGAGATCTCTGCAAAAATCCTTAATTGATACCATCTCTGGTGTCTTCCTCTTTCAATGTTATCCGTTTCCAATCAAGATAAGTAGTCATGCCTTATCGATGCATATTTAAATTATATCATATTGTTTGCTTTATTAACTTTACATTCGTTGGTTTAGTATAACAGACCTCATCTTTAAAAACCGATCGGCTCATGCTTTATACAGAACGTGTTTGCTTAATTATTGAGATTATGATTGTTTTATCATGTTTATTGCTAGATGCGCATATCTATGGTTGAATCTTATTGCCAATATTATATGAAACCCATGTTTTATAGTAATCGCGTCATGGTCATGCCCTTTTGTTAGGGAGTAATATATGCTTTAGCCATTCAATATGTTGGTTTAATTATTGCTAGGTGGATAGATCTGTTTAATATCACTTAGCTTCATAATTCTCTCAAACCAAAAGCACGATTTATTATTTTATTATCTTATCGTATCACACTCACGTTTGGTTTCTTTGGTTTGGATATTTGAAGACGTCATCTTCATTGTCTCGATGTTGTCTCCGATTCGATATGCTTCCAATGCCGTCTTCTTCCCAATTCTCTTTACCACCGTTATTGAGATAAGTATTATTTACCAATCGTATCACTTAGATCGATTGATTAATTATTGAACCATGTTACTTAACTTGTCTTCGTGGTCTCATGATGTCATGATTAATGAATTAAGATTTACTTATTGCTTCACTCTTGGTTTGGTGAACCGGTGGATTTAAATTGGTTTCGAAAATTGATAGATACTCTTTGATGTGTTAATTATAAATTATATAGTTCTTGACTGTATTAAGATCTGTTGGTATGTCGTTTTAGTAATGCTTAGTGGTTTGTTGATCGGTGTTATTATAAGGGTATTGTTTATAACGATCATCTCATGTTTCGTAATATTTTATTCGTTTGTCATGTTGGTTTAATTATTCTATAGCTAGAGACCTAGAGTATACTGTGTATGCTTGCCAAAGAGATCTGTAATAGTTATTAATTAATTGCTTCAAGATTTATTGATAATTTGTTGTTTCTCTGGTATATCGTTGGTTTGCTAAACCAAGATTTATATTTTATTATTTAATTACCGAGATACATTAAGGCGTTGATCAATTTATTTTTCATGTGATTTAAATTGTTGATCGTGAAATTTAGATTTATAAAATTAAATATTTATTTTGTTTGTTTTGTACTCTTTTTGAAGCGATGGATTACTATAAAAGATGAGCAAATATTTATCACTGCCAACTTCGTCTTTGTTTTGCATTCTCTACGATGATTCTTCCAACTTCGTCACTGCAAATATTTATCACTGCCAATTTTTCGATAAATTACAAAACAATGTAGATACCTGATAGAAAAAGACTTCCTTCATACCTGTAAGAGTAATTTAATCAGATTAGAGGTTCCCTCAGATCAACAAAGCAAATAAAAACCAGAATTTGTCTAGATGTCTTTGCGCTACCCTATCTTCCCAGAAACGACCAGTCATAAGCATCAATGAACGACAACATCCTTTTCAAGAATCCTCTCATATGCATAGAATCAGAAGTTACAGCTAACGTTTGGCATATAATGTGCATGCTATATAATTTTAGAAGGATACGATCAACTGCTAGTAAGTCTAAATTAAAGATCGCCTGAAGCGTGATAGACTTATTGGTTCCAAAGGAGCAAAAGTTAATATGGCACTGAGAAAGCAAAGAATCTCCAGAGGAGCTTAGACATGAATAAGAAAGAGATTCAGGTACCTGAAAATTATAATGAGAAGAAATCTCAACAAGTTGAGTCATGTCTAAAATAAAATGGAACCAAAAAACAAATCGATGTCGTAAGTATTTTGCATGCATTGGAGCAGTTGATGATGGTATGGATGAAAATCGAGGATCATAAACCGCGGTTAATAAAAGAAGATTTATGGAAAAGTATATATAAAGTGATGATTGGCGCCAATCATGAAAAGAAGTAAAAGAAAACTAGTAAAATCTCTTGAAGAGAAAGTATTTGGACTAGAAGCCCGTAAACTTGAAGGTGTAAAACTAGTGGGAGATAAGTAGATTTTTATGAGATATAAAGCATCTTTAGTGAAAAAAATAATTCTCACAAAGATATGGAATGTAAGAGAAAGAGATATACTCTCATCTGGTGGATGCAACTATAGAAATCCCTTATTGGTTCATGAAATTTTTTGGAATTACAAATTGAACATCTACCAAAAGAGATATTATTCCAAAGATCTTTTGCAGAATTTTACATGGAAAATGCTCACTTATATTTAGTCCTGAAGAACCATAATAATTTTGAAAGCTAAAATAGTAAGTTTTATAAGTAGAGTATGCATAACTCCTATGTAAAAGATAAAAATTTAGAAGATTGTATGCAAAAGATTATTTGGACCTGATTATCTAAGTAGACAATGAAATAATCTTCTATCTGAAAGAGATATTATGAACTAGAAGTCCAAAGACCCGAGAGGTTATATGATAATCATACCATTTTGTTCACTAAGTTTCTGAATATAGTGATTCCCGAAAAGATGATATATATGACTGGAATGCATATCCTGAAGATGATGATTCCAGGGGGAGAAATATGATTATGTGCGTAGTTGTACTCTTTTTCCCTTATCATTGTTTTTATCCCATTGGATTTTTCCATGAAAAGTTTTTAACGAGACAACTAGAAAATACGCGAATGATACACACCTAAAGAAAAATGTTGTGTCTCTAATGATGAAAGACTATCATTTTTCAAAGTCTTTGTCATACATCGATGAGATCATTAGAAGAAAAGAGGATGATAAAGATGAGTCACTTGCGAGATCCATGACCTATAGAAGAAAGGCGATATACGTGTTTTACAGATGTGTTCAAGTGAAGATTTGGCGAACCTATTTACCAAGATGTTTCCAACTACTACTATCAAGAAGTTACTTCATCATATTAGATTACATCATCTCGAAGATTTCAAGTGATATATTCATGAGGGGAAGTAAAAGCGCGATGCACTCTTTTTCCCTTAACCATGGTTTTTTCATTGATTTTTCCTGGTAAGGTTTTTAATGAGGCAGCATCTCACATGCGCATTTGAGACCATATTCTTATAATCGTCATTCAAAGGAGAGTGTTATGAATAATTATATGTAATATATGGATCCCATTATATGACCCATTAGTAGATTCTAGAAGCCTTAATTTCTAACCTAAATCCTAATGTTGTATCCTTATATAAATGTTGTATCTTGTATAATTGATCAATAACAGAGAAAACAATTCCCGAATCTTCTTTGTTCACAACAGTTTTAAACTTCTTTTCCAATAAATATGTGTCATTTATAATCTTAATATAACATTTGGTAAGAAAATAAATAAAATACTCAGAGTCAACTTTTCCAATACAAAAATATTAAAGCGACGCTTATATTGGAATGTATAGTCAACATTTTTATTCCAAAACAATACGAATAAATATATTGCACAATAATGAAAATAATGGGGTCAATATAATTATTACCATTCACTAATGATAGAATTATGAAATAATCATTATCTCGATGCATTGACTATGACCATAAATTTGTATCATTTGGCATATGTTTGGAAGTAAATTCAATTTTGATGTGCAAAGAGTTCAATTCCATAGAACAACATAACCTCAAAAAGATTATAACATTTTGGTTTAATTCGGGTTTAAGTTTTGGTCTATTGGTTTGATTTTGAAATATAATATAAATATAAACCAAATCTAATATATATATTAGTGTGGTAAAATTTTAATCTTGGTCTATATCCAATTCTTAAGTAAATTATATTTCTATTTTTTAAAAATATTTTAATTTTATTTTATTTCAGTTCGAAATCGCTTAAGGTCTTTCTGATATTTGAAAAGGATCTATTTATCCAAAAACAAAGGAAATTTTTTAATTGTTGGATTGATATTTTTGACTTCGTTTAGATTGAAAAGTTTTGTTTATCTTAATGGCCACAATGAACTTTTTTTTGTCAACACAATATTATTAAATAAATAGTAATTAATTTTACATCTTAACAAATCATCTACCATATCTATTTCTTTTGACTGACATCAGTGTTAAACTCTATTTAAATAAATTTTTGCATTCTTTTTTATTCACATATCCAACAAAAATAAAACTCAAAACGAGAGATCAAAATCAAAGAGTGACCATGGTTGTGAACAAAATAAAACTTGCATGGGTAGAGAATGAGAAGTCAAGAGCAAAAAAAATGAAGAAATTACGTGTATGGTTAATGAAAAAGGTAAAAGAACTAACGATATTGTGTGCTGTAAGGGCTTGTATGATCATGTTCAGCCCTAATGACGTTGAGCCAATGGTGTGGCCATCTGTTGAGAAGGCTCATGACCTTCTAGACGGTTTCTTTGCCTTAGCGGAGATCGAGAAGAAGAAGAAAGAGATGAGTCTTGAGACATACCTAAAGGAGAAGACAAAGAAGGTTCATGAGCAATTCATGAAAACTCAAAAGAAGCACATGGATTATGTCACTGATCAATTGATGGAGGAACTGCATCGTGGTCGTAGAATTGATGATCTTAGCTTGAGTGAGATTAATGCATTGATATCTTTTTCAAGGGGTAATATCATACTTCATAGAAAGGAGCTAGAATTTGTGCAACATTCTCCTCTTCGCGATCCACCGGTGCCTCCATTTGAGGTGCAATTCGAAGAGCTCACGGTCACCGCAAATGATGTTATAATACGAGGTGGTCAGGTTGATGAGAGAACCTGGAAGAATTATGAAGAAACAAAAAGGGTTAGCATTGGTAATGCACTAAGGGGGAATCAAAGTCATTACTTGGTGGATAAATGGGTTTTTGCGTCTCCTGAACCACCTAGGCTAAACCTAGAACCTTCCAACCAATCGAGATGGATTTGATATCTTATAACAAAAGTCCAAACCATGTTTTATACGAAGGAAGCAGTAGAAACGAAAACCTTTATTTGGATATAGAGCAAGTTATTGCCCCAGTGATGACCTTCCATGGTTTGGTTGGGTTAGTCTTTCATCAGTTACAACGTCACATCATCAATACTCCAACCATGGATACGAGTGAACCAAGACAACACCCTTTTGATTTCATGAGCCGCAAGTTAGGTGTAAAAGAGGAAGGAAGCAGTGTTAACAATGGTGACTCGCAATTTCATGGGAGAAGCAACACTAGCGCAGTCAACGATGGTATCCATCAAGAGCCACCTCCTAATGGAACAACCATTGGAGAAATTAATGGTGGGGAAGGTGATGCTGATGTGACGTCGTTTGATATGAATAAAGTTTGGCCGTCGATTAACAATAATCATTTCTAGACTTCTAGTTGGTTGGTACTTCTAGTTGGTTGGTATATGTTCTAAATTTCATATTCAATTTTTTGAACTTGTGTTTTTTTGTTTGTTTTAAGAATGACAACCTTTGATCTCTATCATTTTTAAAATTTGTTTGTTTATTTGTTTATGGAATTATGGACCTTTGAATCATTTTCTTTTGTTATTTTTGTTTAAAGTGATGTCCAACTAGTTCGTAATTTCGGAGAATTTCAATCAAAGTGTCCTTGATTGGGCATTACATCACTAGATTAATCTTTTCAACATTAATAATATAGCTGTGGCTTTTAAAATGATCTGCTGATACTTGAGGGCTTTTTCATATATTAAAATCCCTTTAAAAAACCCTTAACTAAGAGATTTAAATGACTAAAACCCTTAAGTTTTAATCGGTGTATTTAAAACCTCTCAACTAAATTATTAGCAAACAAACCCTCAAATATTTATAGATATATTTTAGACCCTTCAAGTAAAGATATGTTAACAAAACAAACTCTCAAATGGATATTTTACAAATTAGACTGCTCTAGTTTAAGCCGGAAGACAACATGCAGACTAATTTTAAGTGAATCAAATCAAAATAAATTTCTGTTATACTTTAAATTCTTTTTCAGCAATACAAACCTAAGACCCTAATTGCGTATTGAGTTTGAACTTTAACATTTCAAATCAATTGAACTCACTCATAATTGCTAAAAGTATTATGAAATGAATCCAAACTTAATCTAAAATCTTATTAGATATAGATATATATATATATATATATATATATATATATATATATATATATATAGATAGAGCAGAATCGTTTGCTTTTATTAGTAACTTATAGGAAAAAAGATTGCTAGCTACACGAAGTTTTGGAGAATACATGATCACACATGCCAAGTATATTATTGTATCCTCAGCTACACGAAGTAGATGTATTGCATGGCCACATGTATGAACTATACGACGTCATGTGGTTAACACCATAAACATAAAATTCCAGTACACCGATCGATTGACTCCGGCGAAGACACAAAAATATACAAAAAATGAATTTTTATTTATTTTTAATATTAAAATATATATATATATATTTTGGTGTTGTATGATAAAAAACGCTAATTATATTCAATATAAAGATATTTTGTATATATATTTAATGCATTAATTCTTATAATAGTTATTTTTTCAATTTCAAAACAAAATTAAAAGTGTAATAAAAATATTTTAAAATTTTTAAGATATTAAAATTTAAATTAAAACTGAATTTTTTATTATAATCAATTAAGAAAGGGAATTGTTTCTTTTTATATTATCAATTAAAAAACTAATTTCTTATGTATTAAACATAAATTAAAATAGCAATTTTGAATTAAAAATTTTACCGCACAAAATTTAGACTAAAGAGTTATATACTCAATTTTTTGCATATTATTTATTAATGAAAGTCATATGTATTCGGTTTGATTCTAGTGATTTTCATTGTAGACAATTTAGTGGTTACAAAAATTAAGTAATAGAATTATTTTGTATTTAAATAAATTAACTAAGAATTTAATATTTTAATTAACAATATAAAAATAATCAATTCCCTTAATTCATTGATTCTAATAAGATTTCTGATATTAGTTTAAATTTTAATATCTAAGATTTATTAATGATTTTTATTAAACTTTTAGTTTAGTTTTGAAATTGAAAAAAAAATTAACTATCATAAGAATTAATGCATTAAAAATATATATATACAAAATATCTTTATATTGAATATATGTAGTGTTTTTTATTATACAACACTAAATAAAACTAATTTTGTTTTTAATATTAAAAATAAATAAAGGTCAACGCCGGTGTACCGGAAATATATGTCTATGGTGTTAACCACATGAAGTCGTATAGTTCATATATGTGGTCATGCAATACATCTACTTCGTATAGCTAAAGATACAATAGTATACTTGGCATGTGTGATCATGTATTCGCCGACACTTCGTGTAGCTAGAAATCTTTTTTCCCTTATGGACGAGCAGAGTAAAAGTGAATATGATCCATAGGAGGACGAACGTTTTTGTGTCTACTATTCAAGATGATAAAATTGATCTGCAAAATTTTATTAATAAAAAAGTAATCTTCACACAAGCAGATCACTTTTGTGAAGAAAACCATTGATCTGTATGCTATAGTAAAAACACCATGACTCTGAATGGAGAAAATATATCAGACAAAACGGATAAGCATATGAAATAAAATAAAAGAGGATCAAGCAAATCTGGCAGTACAAGTGCAGATCAAGCGGTTTAAATACTTCAAAATATGTAATGAATGGAGAAAGCAACATGCAGTGTGAATAAAATATTTCTGTTGCAGAAACTTTAATTTTAAATAAAATATTTTACATAAACTATACATAATAAAAACAGTTATATGAAAATAAATTTGCAATATTGGATTAACAAATTCTTGAACATGTACTTAAAAAGAAATTATAAATGCATTAAAATATCTATAAATTATTTTCAAGTATCATAACAAAAAGAGGTTAGATCTTTCGTAATACGAATAAAGATATAAAATATATGTAATTCAAAAATTTTAAATTAGTACTCCAATTTTCATCAGTTTTGGAGCTTATAGTTACAAAATCCTAAAACATACAAAGAAACTAACCATATATTCATTGGAGAATTATATGTGTTGTTATTAAATCTTTATCAAACACATACGGTAAAAGTTGAATTCGGATGCGGTAGAATGCATTTGACGGCGGAGAGGACAGAATTAGACGGTGGACGTTAGGGTTTTGGAGAATGACGACAGCAGAGAAGGTGTTGATGTTTTTTTAACCAGTTAATCCATTTTGTTGTATAGTTTTTTTTTTTTTATCTATGGTGAGCGAGGAGTGTTCAATCCGGTTTCGGTTTGTTTTAATTTTATGAAAATAGTATCCAAACTAAATCCTAATCTAGAATTTATAATTTGTTATGGTTTCGGTTTTTTTTATTCAAAATTGTAAATCTATTTATAATTTACAAAAAAACAATTAGTTTGGAATTATTTTGGTTTTAGGATATAGAAAAATGGTTTGCACAAAAAAAAATATATAGAAAAATAGAATCCATTTAAACCATAATAATATATATAGTTAGGTTTTTGGATTGAGTATTTCGTTTCGGATAGGATGATATGATTATCTAGATTTGCAAAATACATTCTAAATAACGGATCGTTTGAAGAGAACTATTTTCTTCCTATAACACATCAGTTCTGAAGATAGACTTGTAGTAACTAAAGATATGAAAAACGTTGGTCACGGCTACAGATTCATGTATGTTTCAATTCATATGAAAAATATTATATTAGGAAGCTCTCTGCTCAAATAGGCAATTACAAATTTTATTTGATGTTTTTTTTGGTTATAGTATATATAAATTATTTTATTTAAATTTACACTAGAAATTTTAAAATAAAGTAATTCAAATTCATAAAATTAATATAATGTTCAAATCAAAATATTATTTCAATAAAATCTCTATTTTTACTATATAAATATTTGATCCATAATATTTTATCCGAAGTCAGCATTCAACATATATTTTGAAACGTTCGAACTTCTTGATCTGCACTTGTACTACCCGATCTGTTTGATCCGCTTTTGTTCTATTTGATCCGCCTGACCTGGTTGATCCGCTCTGCCCAATATGCTTTCTGCATTCGGAGGCTGGAGTGAAGAAAATGTCAGACCTTCAAACTTTCTTTTCTTATGTATGTTGGCTCTTCCTTTAATACAATTTTAGTCCTTATTTTTACTCACAAATAATTATGTTACTAGCTTAGTTTACACATAACTATTCTATTGATTCATTACAGGAAGATTGAACGGTTCCAAAGAATTTAATACATTTGTATTTACGTATTCTGTACATTTAAAATTTGGAGCAAAATATATTTAGGGTGATGTCCAAAAGATACTTGGCTTGATATCTTTCATTATCTAGGCAGCGTATATACGGTGATTATATGTTATACAGTAGAGTACTATACTGTATTTGAGCTGTTCGTTTGACATATATGGTCGGGATTTATACGGCGGTATGTACGGCGCCGATACGGGCGTTTATACAGTTAGCGTATATACGTGACTCTTTTTTTTTTGCTTGCTATTTCACTAAACGACTTTGTTTTAGTTAATAAAGGAAAAAGTAATGGTGTACCTTAATTAAATTAAACCCATAAATAGACTAGTAGAAAAAAACCTAAATACAATAACTGCCTAAACATTTTCATCGTTCGTGGTGCTTAGGGTTCTTTTTCAATTTCTCTAAGTTTATCCTATTAACAGATAATCTTCAGGTTTTTTTACTCTCAATCTCTTGTTCTGACTTTTGATATATGATATTTGTTTATTTGGCCTTATTATGTATTATTAGTTTATTAATTTTAGTGTCTTGTTTCTCCTGCATCTCATTCAGGCGCTCTGCATCTCATATTGAAAACCATAATTCTTTCAAAGTCAAAATTTTTTGAACGAAATAGACAAATAGTATTATATGGATTTTAGTTGTCAAAACTTTTGTCTTTACCTTTAGAGATCGTGCAACGATTAATACAAAACTCAAACGCAAAAGTTAGTAATCATCACTGAAGTTCGTTTATTAGTAGAATCAATCTTTTGTCATTTTTCAAAAATTATTCAAGTTCTAATGGCTTCTAGCTCGAATGTGGATCCTCGTGGAGCATCAGATTCAACAGTTTTGAAGAGAAACTCGAATGATGTTGCTTGGGACTATGGAATTTTGTATGATCTGAAGAATCTTGACAAGGTCAAATGCAAATTGTGTGGGAAAGAATTTTCAGGAGGTGCGTACAGGATCAAAGAACACATTGACAAAATTCCTGGAAATGTTTATGCTTGTCCAAAATATCAAAGGATGATCAAGAAAAGTGCTAGAATGCTATCGAGGAAGTAAAGAAAAGAAAGAAGAAGAAGGTAATTGCAGATAATTAGTTGCGACAGTCAATTATGGTTCATGACAATGGAGATATGGATGATGAGATTGAACTTGAAGAAATAGGATAAGAAAGATGCAAAGGACACTTGGTCCAATGGATAAGTTTGCAACAAACATCAATCCAGAATCTAGACCTCTTCCAACTAGGCAACAAAATATCAATGATGCTCTTTGGAAGGAGAAGCTACATAAGGTTCAACAATATATTGCTAGGTGGGTGTATGCTTCAGGTGTTCCTTTCAACTCTATAGCAAACGAGGAGTTTAAAATGATGGTTACAGCTATCGGACAATTTTGTCCAGGCGTCACACCACCAAGTCAATACCAACTTCGAGAGCCTTTACTAAAAGAAGAGGTTGATAGAGTTCATGGTTTGCTGAAACCGCAAGAAGAAGAGTGGAAGAAGAATGGGTGCACGGTTATGACAAATGCTTGGTCGGATCGAAAGAGGAGAAGTATCATGAATTTGTGTGTTAATTGTAAAGGAGGTACAATATTTCTCTCTTCTAAAGAGAGTTCAGATGAGGCTCATACAGGTGGATATGTTTTTGAGTATGTTAAAGGATGCATTGAGGAGATTGGTGAAGAGAATGTAGTTCAAGTGGTAACTGATAACGCCACTAACAATATGTCTGCCACAAAGATAATGAAAGAGATCAAGCCAAGTATCTTTTGGACATCATGTGGTACTCACTCCATCAATTTGATGCTTAAATGCATATCAAGACTCCCAAGGTTCAAAAGTACAATTCAAATGGCAAAAGAATTCACAATCTTGATGTATGCTCATCATAAGACATTGGCGATGATGAGATCATTCACAAATAAGAGAGATATCGTTAGGTCCGGAGTTACTAGATTCGCATAATTGTTTCTTACTTTGCAAAGTCTCTTGGACAAGAGAGATAAACTAACAGCCATGTTTTCTAGCAGTAAGTGGAGAAAATGCAAATGGTCGAAACTTTCGAAAGGAGTAAAGGCATTTAACACGATGATGAGTGTTAAATTTTGGAATGGGGTGATAATGTGCTTAAAAGTTTTTGGACCATTGGAGATAAAAAGCCTACAATGGGACTTTTGCATGGAGAGTTAATGGTAGCAAAGAAAGAGATAAGTGATGGATTGAAAAATGTAGAAAAAAATGTGAAGCCGATATTGAATATCATCGAAGAAAGGATTATGGGTCGACTTGACAATCCTTTGCATTTGACAGGTTATCTCTTGAACCCATACTACTTCTACAAAGATTCAAGCAAAGCGACCAATGATGGGATATCAAACACAATCTTTAAGTGTGTGGATGTTTTTTGGAAAAAAGATGGCTAGCTACACGAAGTATCCGCGAAAACATGGCCACACATGCAAAGTTTAATAATGGATCCTAAAGTACATGAACTATACGTATCGCATGCCCACATATACGAACTATATTGAATATCATCGAAGAAAGGATTATGGGTCGACTTGACAATCCTTTGCATTTGACAGGTTATCTCTTGAACCCATACTACTTCTACAAAGATTCAAGCAAAGCAACCAATGATGAGATATCAAACACAATCTTTAAGTGTGTGGATGTTTTTTGGAAAAAAGATGGCTAGCTACACGAAGTATCCGCGAAAACATGGCCACACATGCAAAGTTTAATAATGGATCCTAAAGTACATGAACTATATGTATCGCATGCCCACATATACGAACTATATGTAGTCATGTCGCCAACATCACGAACATTTTTTTCTGGTACACTTGTCGCCGGAATCCGGCATTGACCAGTTTGACCGGCGTTGACCAACATAAATATTAAAAAAAAAAAAATTAGTTTTTTAATATTTAGAAAATTATGTTATTGAATCATTTATAATATTGTATAATTAAAAAAATATATACAATATTCAATATAAAAATATTTTGTATATATATTCAATGCATTGATTTTTATAATTAGTTAGTTTCCATAATTTTAAAACTAAACTAAAAATAAAAAAAAAACCAATTAGGTAAAATAATTGTAAATATGAAATTTTCTATACTCTCTAGTCTAAAGTTTTTTTTATAAAATGTTGTTAATTTTGTTTGTATTATCAAAAGAATTTTTCGTAATAATTTTAGATGCAAAAATTAACAACATATTATACAAAAAACTTTAGACTAGAGAGTATAGAAAATTTCATATTTACAATTATTTTACCTAATTGGTTTTTATTTTATTTTTAGTTTAGTTTTGAAATTATCAAAACTAACTAATTATAAAAATTAATGCATTGAATATAATACAAAATATTTTTATATTGAATATTGTATATATATTTTTAATTATATAATATTATAATTGTTTCAATAACATAATTTTCTAAATATTAAAAAACTAATTTTTAGTTTTAGTATTCCTTTTAAAAATAAATTAAAATTATTGAATTATTGTGAACTATGCTCCAATTCTAAAGATTACATTATTCAATTAAACAAATTTTTTTTTTTTTGAAAAACATAATTTAAATTCTACCGAAAACGCCGAGATCCATATCTTTTTACTGACCATATGTATAGCATTCCAATCATGAAGTATCCGCATATACATTCCTGCATCTGATGATTCATCGATTATAACACCAAAATTGTTACCTTGCTCATGCATCACATCATGTTGAGCTTGTACAGCATCATTCTCAGAATCAATATTGTTAAAGTCATATTCTTTAATATTATGTTGACGAATAAAATTATGCAGACCCATTGTAGCGAATATAACACTTCTTTGTATAGTAATGACATACCTCGAAAATTCATATAGGACCCTCCATTTTTTCTTCCATAAGCCAAATGTTCGTTCGATAACGGAGCGTAATGAAGCATGCCACCAATTATACATATTCATACTGTTTTGGGATGCTCACCATTAAAAAACTCTTGGAGATGATATCTTGTGCCGTCTCTATGTTCTTTTCGTTATGAAGCTAAACATCCGCGTTTATTAGCATATCCAGAATCTACAAGATAATACTTACTTTCTAAAGGTACATGAAACAATAGATCATCACTTATCGTAACCGCCAAGATACGTGCATCATGGGCAGATAATGCCATCCCGACAAAACAATATGTGAAAAGCATGTCAAAATCACATATGGCTAGAACATTGAAGCTTGCAATTCCCTTTCGGTTTATAAATCGGAGATCTTGTCGACCTAGTGTCACCATAACAAGTACATGTGTTCCATCAAATGCATCAACAAATCCATTAAAAAGGCCAATATATTGTACGTCTTGCAAACCGTCGGAGATAGCTCTAAGTTCTTCGACTGTTCTTGGGCATATATACTCTACAGCCAATCGTTCCATTGCTTTAAGAACATCATGAAACTTTCGCCAAATTGTCTCTTCGGCATGTCCAAAACTTAGTACAGTATAACATTGGGGCAAATCATCATCATATGTTCTTAGATTAGAATTCTCTGGAGGAAGTGCGGTTCGACCATTTTCTTTCGTGTCATCCACTGGCACATCATCATCATATGGTTCTTGTTCCAGATCAAGTTAAACTCCAAGTTTGTGGGGTGAATAGCGAGAATCTTGCTCAAGATCGTGTTTACTGTGTGTAACATCTAGTAAATATTTGAACTGAAGAGGCTTATTTTGCAACACGGTTATATATTTTTTTGTTGGTTTCACCGAATTCCTGTAAAATAAATATGATTTATGAGTATGGTATTAGCATGTTCACAAAAAATTATAAGTTAAGCATAATTAAAATTAAAATATAGCCGCGAATCGCTCGTCTCACCATGACGGTTATATCTCGATATGTCCTGATGATTCAACATGCGTACCAGTAAGTTTGGATAATCTGTTGTTGAAAAACCATAATTTTTTTCAAATATTTAAAATTTGCTTTTCATCTTGGGTTCCGATTTAACCAATTTTGTAGAGGTAATATATTAAGAAAGTTTAATCGGAACCCAAGATGAAATATATTACACCTACAAAATTAATAATTATATAAAACTACATTAAATTTTTATGGTATATATAATTTGACTCATTCAAAATAAGTGCTAACAATAAAAACAAAATTTTCCTTAATTAGTGCTACAAAAATAATTGATTAAAATAAATTATAGAAATTAAATGTAACATAAATTTAAATTCATAACACATGTGATGGATAAGAAATTGAAAAGTACCTTCAATATTGAGTTATGAAAATTATGGATTGAAATATTAGATTGAAAAAATTTAATAATAAAAATACTTCTCCAGATTATTTTTTGGAGGGATAGAAAGTTTGGAAATAATTTGATTGTTTCATGATAAACTATGAAAACAAACTACTCCTATTTATAAGCAAAATACATTTCTCGTTTTCCTCCACTTGTTTCATGATAATTATCAAAATTTGTTTTATCACTTTGAAAAGTGTGCCAATTTATTTAGGTGATATATTTCTATTTGTTTTTTTTAGTGGATGAATGATTTAAGCCGCTTTTATCTTTTTGGAGAAATTTTTTGTTTTTGAAATGTTTTTCTTCCCCACTAGTCAAAAAATATATCTTGGAAGATTTTTTTGTTTTATGATATTTTTTTTTTCAAGAAGGGCATCCAGTCAGATTTTTTTTCCAAAAAGTATATCTTAGAAGATTTTTTTGTTTTCTAATTTATAAATGCAAATTATGTGGTGCATTTATGTGGAATAACAAGAGAAAACCACAGAAAAACCAAAACAACAGTATTTACTATGTGTTGTATGGGAATAAAGATGTTGCATAAACACATCTTATTATCTAAAAGTATGTTTACCCAATCAATTTTTTTTTTTGGTATGTGTTTACTTTTTTTTTTTTGTCATCTGAATTTTATTGATAAACCAAGGAAGGATACAAGATGAAATACATATGCCGGCGGACTATACGAATGTCCCCAGAAACATTAGCCCAAACAAGGGAAACAAAGCCCTAAAGTACAGGGAAACTGATTCAAGCCAAAAGTAAAAGCAAAATTCTAAAGAAAAAAACTACGACAAAGAGAGAAAGCAATCTAAGCACTAAAATTGAACAAAGGCACGAGAGACTCTCACAATGCTTCCCTATAGAACCTGTAAACGCCAGTAGCACCAATAAGACCGGATTGACCTCACACCGAAGACAAACCAGTAGCATACCGACAGGGAGGAAAGCAAGAACCCAACGCGACCAAAGACACAAATACAACTACCAACACTCCTCACCAACCAATCGGAGAAAGCAAGAAACCCTAGGTTCAAGGCAAAAACCTTGAAATCGACCGGAGACAAACCACGAGAGATCAACAATTCTTACACGCGGACACTCGTCGAACCAATTTCAGCCACCTACAGACTTAAAAATGACGACGTCCTCGCAAGAGAAGAACTAGAGAACGAATCCACTGCTTCGACTAGAACCTAACTCCAAAACTTCCAAAAGAAACTCAAAGATAGGCTAGTAGGTGACTCAGCAACAAAATCCCATCAAGATGGCTCACACCAAGAACGAACCAAGAGAAAAACGCAACCACTAACCAGCAAGAGGACTCGAAGGAGAGGTAGAACAAAGATCCAATTTCAAACCCACGAACATAGCCATCACCATCGAAAAGAGCCTCACAAACCAAAACGAACCTAAAAGTAGCAACCTAAATTGATTCCATCTAACCCATAGAAACAGAAGGCAAGCTTACCCGACGAGAGAACTGACAAGACCACGGCCATTGATTCGTGAACCACCAAAACTCAAGATCCACCAGGATCCCAAAATTTCGCCCATTCTTCTATGAACAGAGCACTCGCCAGATCCACAGATCTCGGACACCCAACAACAACTCTCAGAGGAGAAGCTGGCCACCGACAAAGCCAAACAGCCTCGCCGAGAAGATCCACAGTTTTCGTCAAGTGAAGCCCTTCTCCATAGAAAACCATGAGCTAAACGAATTGCAGAAACAACTAACAACATCGAAAGCAAACTAAAAGCCCCTCTCACAGCAGCGGCGAAGAGCGCCGGCCACCGGAGAGGGCGAGAGAAGAACTGGTTTAGTTGGGCGGCGGCTGTTTGAGAGCGTTTGTGTCGATTAGGGTTTTTTTTTTAGTATGTGTTTACTAAATCATTGCATTATGTAGTTATAATTTTTAGAAGACCCTATCTTTAGTGTAATTATAATTGGGATCATTTTTAAACAGTAGGTCAGTTAATGGAAAATTTGACAATGATTATCAAAATGCAGTCATCATAATTTCGTCGAAAATTCACGTCGAACTTACAACGAATTTTCTTGCGGTCGTTAATTAAACGAACTTCTTTTTAAAAAAAATTTCAATTCCTCCCTCGTTTTAATTAGATAAAAATCCCACTCGAGTATTTTTTCTTTTAGTCATAAATTCTCACGTTTGTGTTATCTAAAAAGAGATGATATCAAATTTGTTGTACCTTGTCTTAAGTTATAAAGATGATGTCAGATTTGTGTGATCTAAAAAAAAAGATGATCTCACATTTGTACTTTAAATTGTCTTAAGTTATGAGAGGGAAAGTTTCTAACTTTTGACCACTTTGACTGAATCATTTTTGAAAATATTAAGTAGAGAGATTGGTTTCATGTTATGTCAACGTCTTTTCTCATTATAAGAGAGAAAGAGATAGGTAGAGAAGGAGAGAGACTGAGAGAGTGTGAGAGAGAGACGAGAGCAAAAGACCGAGAGCAAGTTCGAGAGATGGCTATTAACCCCAATTATCTTCGGTGCAAAGAAGAAAGGAATAACGAAAGCTTCTTCAAGGTGCTTCAGAGTCTTGATGTTTCTTCAGAAAGCTTGGTAGTAACAATGTTCTAAACAGAGCCGTGCCTAGCATTGTATAGACCAGAAGCGGTATTAAAAAAAAGACCTTAATTCAAATACAAAAAAAAACACTGTAAAGTAGTAACCAACATAGTCCAAATAAACAAAACAAGAGTAAAAACTAGAATATTGATTCTAAAACGCAACTTTTTTTCCCTTTTGTGCTATAAAATCATTAACCAAACTTTCAAAATCAACGCTTTTAATCAATTTCCTTTCGATAGACAAAAAAAAAAAAGCCAAATCGTTCAATCTTTTTTGTGACATACTCGACCGAAATAAAACTTTATTAACTTCAACTTTGAAAAACTTTTTTCAATATATGAAAAAATTCAACTCTAAAATTTATTAAAAAAGAAAACTGTAATACTAATTACTAAATAAACATACTTGTGAATTGTGATCAATCAATAAAGAAGAAAAAAAGCTTAAGATGTGACTCTTGAAAAGTGGCAGGGAAAAGAGTAAAAGACGTGATGTTTAAATCTGTTATTTTGATAAGCCATCGTGACTTTCTTCTTTCTTATACAAGTACAACACAACAATGTTTTCTATTGGACCTAATATAATTAATAAACATATGAAAATGAAGGCCTTAAAAATTTTTCCAAAATAATGGCCGGAAGCGAATGTTTCTTTATTATGCACATAGCCACGGGCCTGGTTCTAAACTGTAACGCCCCGACCGTCCCTACCAGTGGGACCCACGTCTTCTCTCGGCCCGTGAGCCCACCCCTGTCCGACGGCCGGTCCGCTACGTCCGGGAGGCTTTAAAGACTTGTTTACCGACCCTACAAATCACCACATGATCTTTTCTTGTGTTTTGTCCTCACTCACACAGTTCCGACAATCACTTCCCGGAAGGTCACCCATCCTTAAACTACTCCAGCCCAAGCACGCTTAACTGTGGAGTTCTCTCTGGACAGTTGACCGAAAAGATAAGTGCACTTTGGTAACATAGGTGGCCAAATCAATTCTTTTAAACTTCTCCGCATGCACCACCATATTCCTGAAACCGGGGTGTTACATGAACTCTTCTTCTTCTTCTTAATTTAGGCAATTTCTTGCTAATTTAGTTTGGAAAAGTTTCAACTTTTCCTTATATGACTATATATGATAATGGGTCTTGTGTAAAGGTTGAATCTTGAAAAGTTTGAAATTTTAGGTTTTCTATAAAAATGGATCTTACCTTAAAGGTTGAAACTTGTTACTTAAACCCGCACTACAAACACCAATCACAAATTTTCTACTTCAAATAAGTGTTTTTGTAAAAAAAAAAAAAAAAAAAGTTGCGGTTTTCGACCCAGATAAAAGCTTGGACCGCCTTTCAAAATGGTATACCCCTTTTACCTTGCGGTCCAACCAAATCCGTACCGGACAAAAAGCATTTTTTATTTTTTATTTTTTTTATTATTAAAAACAACTACATATACATGTTATTTCTCCCACAAATATGCCCTATCAACCTCTCTCCTTACTTTTCCATTTCCATTCTCGTCTCTACTCTGAGTACTCTATGTTAAGGATACTAACAATATCAATCTTCTCCTATTAATGTTAAAAAAAAAAATACTTTCGGGAATTTTGAAAATACCTTATTTTTATAAAAGTTTTGAAAAGTAATATATGTATTATAATTCTTTAAAATTGTTAATAGCTAATCAAATTTATTTATGAAAAATTACAGAGTTATTATTGGATTTTATTAAATGTAGATATGTTTGGAAGACAAACAGGTTCAACTCATCCAATCGAAATTTCAACTCCTCCCAGTGAAACAACAATTCAGATCCAAGATGATTACGATGAATTTAAAAAAGCGGAAGCGATATCACTTCCGAAACATAATAGATTTTATTGGGCATGTATTAATACACTTAAGGAAGATATGCCAAAACAATTAGGTTTAGACCAATAATACTTTCTTTTTTTTATTGTGTTGTGTTTTCTTATGATTGAAATTTTAAAAAGATTAGCAATAACTATTAAAAAAAACTTTTGTTTTAGATCAATTTGGATATTTAAGGTTCAAAATATATGAAATATTTCTTCACTACAACAAAACAAACACTAATTTATAATTTATTAATATATTTATTTATATTTATATATATAATCAGTAATGCCGTACCATTTGTTGTTTTTTTACCATTCAAATATTTGATTGTGTACCGCAAATAATTTTTTCACCAATCAAACTTTATTCCATACCGTTTATTTTGTACTAACCGCACTTGTCCCGCAAATCTATTTCTCCCGCACATACCGCAGTTGAACCGTACCGCTATAAAACCGCTTTTTTCCGCACAACCAAATACGCTGTTACCATTCGGACCCTTTGTATGAAATCCGCAAATACGCTGTCTCCAATCACTACCTTAGTTTGGAAATGTTGAATCTTTTCGTCAATAGTCTTTATGGGTCTCAAATAACTCACTGCATTTTGATCTCTGTAACGAATTCACTAATTTTGTTGCTTCTCTGTCTGAATGTGAGCTGTGTTTAAAAGTTGATCTTTTGGTCAATTTGTCTTAATGGGTCTCAAAAACCGTCTCAAAAACCTCAGTGCATTTTTTATCTTTAACAAACATGTTTTTTTTTTAATCTCTCGGTTCTCTGTCTGAATGTGAGGATCTATGCTTTATATTTCACCTTTGTTCTTTTTCAATGTCTTGTTGGGTTTGTCATTTGTGTGTGATGGAATAAAGTTCTTATTATTATTGTCTCTTCATCTTATTTTGCATAACCAAAGAGAGCACTTCCTCATGACTTTGTGAGATGCTTCTCCAACAAAGAGCTCTCCCGTAAGATGAAGATAAGAGCGCAATGGGGAAGCTCTTGGGAAGTAGCAATCTCGAAAAACCCGAGATTCTACTACTTGGAGAAGTCCGGATGGGGGAAGTTTGTGAGAGACAAAGCCTTGGGAAACAATGAGTTTATTACCTTCACTCACAAAGGGAAGATGCGTTTTATTGTGAACATCTTTAAGCAAGATGGGAAGGAGATGATGCAACCTCCACAATCCAGATCCTTCTTGGCTTCTTAAAGTAAAGATTTGCTTTTCTGATTATGAAACAGTGAACCTGATAAAGATATCAACTGATTCTTTAATTTTGATGATGAGACAGGCCGCGGTATCAAAACAGAACAAAGGGAAGATGACAAGAAGGAAGAGGTGGTTGTGTCTTCTGAGTTGAGCCCAACAACAGCTGCTGACTCTAATGGAGGAACAAGCAAAAGGAACCTCAACCTCGGAAAGAAGAAAGCTCAGGGAGATTCCGCAGGTGCCTCCTCGTCTTCTGTGGCAGAATTCACCATCTTCATCAGAAGATCATACCTCAGAATCCTGGTATGATAAGACTAACCAAAGACACTTGACACAGTCTACAAAGTGTGTTATGTTCCTAAACAATTTTATTTTTATTTTTCAGCCGATACCGACAGCTTTTGATAAGGCTCATATGCCCAAGAAAAATGCAATGTTTAAGATCCATCACCCAGATGGGAAGAGGTCATGGAATGTGACTTATTTGGCGAGTACAACAGTTGCATTCTCTGCTGGATGGATATGTTTGAATAAGGAGTATCCTATTGCTGCTGGGATACTTGCAAATTTACACTCATCAAACCAGACGAGCTGCTTCTTGTTGTCTTGCGACCAGAAGAGGAGACTGAGTAATGATGATGGATGTGAGGGTGTCTTGGAGAAGAAGCTACTAAGAAGAAGACTGTATTGGTCTTGTCTTTAAGTTTTATGTTATGACTTTAGTTTGGTTTTAAGTTAGTATCTAAACTTTCCTTCTTGTCTAACCGATGGATCTATGTAGTTTAATGTGTTTAAGACCATTTTAGTATGGTGTGTGTTTTTATAGTTTCCGGTAAAACTTTAATTTGCTTTCTCTCACTCTTAATTACAGTCAGGAACCAAAATCCCTGGAAATTCGATTGAAGCAGAAACAGAACAACTATATTGTAAAAAATAAAGTTTCTGAAAAACCTTACAATTGCCGGTATCAATCAATTATCAGATTTTGACATTGCTTCAATGACAGAACAGAAGGAGCTGTCATTAGGAACAATGCCTTCACTTTTCATTTCCCTTAGTAGCTCCTCTGCGAGTTCACCATCCTGGTTTTTACTCAAACCCTTTAACAGAGCATTGTAGGTGAGAAGAGTAGGATTAAACCCGAGACTCAACATCTCATCCCGAACCATGAAAGCATGCTTTGTATCCCCTTTCTTACTATACCCACTTATTAGAGTGTTGTAACTAACGTGGTCAGGTTTGATTCCTCTTCTTTTCATCTCCCCCATAAGCTCACGAGCTTCCTCAAATTTCCCTTCTCCACAGAGCCCTCGCATCAAGCAATTGTATGTCACATCATCAGGATCTATATTCATCCTGTCCATCTCCTTAAGCAACGAAAATGCACGGTCCATGTTGCCTGTTGCACAGTGACCATCCATCAAGGTATTCATCATCACAAGATCAGGCTTCATTCCCTTGCCTACAACTTTCTCAAACAACTCATCCGCTTCCCTCGTTTTATTTCTTCTACACAGAACATAAATAAGCGATGTATAAGTAAACTGCGTAGGCTGAATTCCATCGGTCAGCATTTCGTCGTGCAACGCAAATGCTTTCTTTGCATCTCCATGCTGGCAATAACCATTTATGAGTATATTGTACGTGACAGAATCCAAGACTATACCCTTCTCTCTAATCTCCCTAATCAATATCTCAGCAGCTTCTATCTTATTCTCCATAAACAAACCATGAATCAAAGTGTTGTAAGTATAAAACGTCGGCACCATACCTTGTTTCACCATCTCATCCCTGTAAGCAAAAGCTGTCTCCAAATCCCCATTGTTACTACAACCACGAATCAAAATATTGTACGAAACAGAGTCCGGAACCAACCCACTCCCCTTCATCTCCCTCAACACCTCAGAGGCTCTTCCTTCATTACACATCCAAGAAAGAATCGGATTGTACGTCTGCAAATCTGGTTGAAAGCCTTTAGATTTCATTTCACTGATAATCAAACGAGCACCTTCGATTCGTCCTCTCAAAGAATAACCTTGAACAAGAGTGTTGTAAGTCACAATAGTAGGCTTAATTCCAAAACTCTCCATGATCCCTAAAAATCCCTTGGCCTTCTTCAACTTCCCTTCCTTGCACAATACATTGATCATGATATTGAACGTGTACACATTCGACTTAATCTCCATCCTAAACATATCAGCGTAGAAGACCCAAGCATTCTCTATACGATTCAACCTCGATAACAAACTCAAAATGTGATTACAAGTTTCAGTTTTGGGATCAAAACCTTTCTCCTTCATCAGGTAAAAGCACTCTATGGCTTCATCTACCATTCTCAATTGACAGTAACATCTGACCATGAAGTCGAAAAGGATCGTGCTTTTAGTGTCTAATCGATCATGGGCAAGCACCAATCCATCGAAAAGGTCTCTTACTGAGTTCTTACGAGTACGAACGACTTCTTTCAGCAACTGAGTAACGGGTTTGGGAGAAGAGAGCTTAGAGACAACAGCGATGGCTAGACACTGTGTTTGAAAGTCCAGGCAACGAAGGTTGATGTGGTTGACGAAATTGAACGCTAAATCAGGAGTCTTGACGAGGCTGAGCAGAGTTGTTGAAACAAGAGAAGGTGTGAGTTTGTCTGCAATGTGTTCGACGAAATGCCACTGAGAGGATTTTATCGACTCAAGCAAAACTTCAGAAGTTATCGGCGGTGACTCTGACTCGGTGGTTGACGGTAGGGCTAACGAAGAGAGACGTGCGGTGGTTGGAGAATAGCCAGTGCCGGAAAGAATAGAGATACGGTAGCGTAAGATGCAGGGGAATGTGATTCGTCTCATGGCTCAGGGAAGACGAATTAAAGAGGTTGACGCGGTTTATGAGAAGCTGAAAGAATTTACGGTTTAAATTGGGATTGGGCATTTCGGTTTAATGTTAGTAGTTTGGTTCATTCTACCCTGAAAAATTATTTCTAGTTTTTGGTTAAATGAAATTTGATTAAATCACTTAAATTTCAATTTAATGGGAGACATGGTTTGAAAAAATAATCAAAGAACCCCAGTTCATGTCACTATACAAAAAATTTCAAAAAATTTTGAATAATAAATAAATAAAAATTAAATAGATCTGCACCAAACCACACCATGTTAAAGAGTTAATAACCACACTATGCATTACGTTAGAACTTAGAACCAAGTTCAATACACTTTTTTATTTTTTTTATTTTTCTTTTATGGGTCCTAATGGTAGCAGCGTATTTGGTTATGCGGAAAAACGGTTTGACAGTGCAGTATGGTCCTACTGCAGTACATGCGGGAGAAATATTTTTGGGGGACAAGTGCAATATTTATAGAATAAGCGGTACATATATAATTTTTTGAAGAGAAATTGTTAAAAATGCCCCTTTTTCAATACCCCTTTTCAAAAATGCACCTTTTGAGAGTCCATTTTTAAGTTTGCCCTCTTTTAATTTTTAATGACCATTTTACCCTTATTTGAAATAAAATTAGGTCCACAAAATACAAAATACTTTTGGCTGGAAAAGTGATCCCGCAATTTTCCCGCCATAACACTTGTAAAAACCTTTAAAATACCTTGTAAAATTTTCCCGTAAAAATTTTTCCCGCCAAAAATATTTTTTTGCGGGAAAAGTGATTCCGGAAAATTTTTGGCGGGAAAAATTTACAAGGTATTTTAAAGGTTTTTACAGAGTATTTATAAGTGTTTTGTAAGGTTTTACAATGTATTTTAAAAGGTTTTACAAGGTACTTATAAGGTTTTATAAGGTATTTATAACTTGTAAAACCTTATAACTTGTAAAACCTTATAAAATAGCTTATAAAATCTTATAATATCTTATAAATACCTTATAAATACGTTGTAAAACCTTTTAAAATACATTGTAAAACCTTATAAATACCCTGTAAAAAACCTTTAAAATACCTTGTAAATTTTTCCCGCCAAAAAAATTGCGGAATAACTTTTCCCGCAAAAAAAATTTTTTGGCGGGAAAATTTTACAAGGTATTATAAGGTTTTACAAGTTTTTACAAAATCAAATTTGTAATTTTGATGTGTGCACATTCTCATGTTTTCCTTATATATTTGTGATATTTTTTATTAAAAAAGGGTAATTTAGTCATTTTGTACATAAAAAGGGGTATTTTTAAAAATGGACAGCCAAATGGAGCATTTTTGAAAAGGGGTATTGAAAAAGGGGCATTTTTGTGAGTCTCCCTTTTTTGAATTATAGTTAATTTTTACTCTTACAATCACAAATACATTACAAATTTTAATTATTATTTTTGAATATGTTGAGTGAAAAAACTGAAATAACTAAGTTCATTTTGTACATAAAATATTATTAAAATAAACTTTTTTTTACAATAAAGTACTATTTGTACTAAGTTTATTTATCTATTTACAAATGAAATATATAACATATTATTGCAATAAAACTTTAAATTCAGAACAAATACAAATTAATAAATATTAAATCATATGACTATTTTGTATTATTAAGAACAAAAGCACTCCGAAATATAAGAAAACATATATCTAATGGATGGGATGAGATTCTACAAAAGTGTGATTATAATATATTAGCTATAAGAATATATTAATTTAAAATAATAATACATGAGGAAATAGTTTATAAAAAAAAATTATTCTCTTTTGGTATATGTGATTTTTGGAAAAATAAGTATAATTTTTTTTTTTTGTCAATTGGAATTTTATTAACGAAATTTGTTGTAGAACCAAAGAACACTACAACGCCCAAACAAGGGAAGCTAAGTCGGCGGACAAAGAAAAAGTCCCCATATACAAAAGTAAGAGGAAAACGAGATTTTTCTAGAATTAAAACCCTTAAAAAGGATACGAAAGACAAACGACAAACAAAAGAAAAAATTTCAGCCCATAATCAAAAGAGACTGAAACCTTAATCTAAAAATAAAGGCAACAAGGCTTAAACCTGAAACACACTAGATTTAAGAAGCAAAAAACTTCTCCTTTATAGCACCAGCGACTGAGATTAACCAATGATGCATGCGGCCAACCTAAGATAACATCTACTACCTCCTATCATAATAAAAGTCGATCTCTCGAAACCAGAACCAAGGACTTCATAACTCGGCAAGAAAGACCACAACAATAACCTCTAACACGCTTTCGAATGCGACTACGGCGACTGATACACCCATTAACGTCTAGGTAGAAGCCTTCAAAACACAATCCGACCTAATCAGATTGTGAAAGCAAATACAAGGAGCAAAGCCTAACCTCTCGATTATCAACGATCTTAAGGACAAGAAAGACAAAGGATCGATACAGCTATCAACCACAACAAACAACCAAAGGAAAAGAACCATCTGTAAACTTTAGAAAACTAACACATTTTCAAATAGAACGAATCCTCTGTTTAGAAAAGGAACTAGTCTAGAGGGAACTGCTGGCATAAAGGTGGAGAATTAGAACAAAAAGGAAAGGTAATGGCTGAATGAAAGCTGACGAGAACCTACAATCACTCCATCCTTGTGGTATAGAAATGATGAACACGAGACCGGCACATGATCTATTAAAGGAACCAACAAACCACAATGGCCTTATTAATCGAACCAACCGATAATCAAACTGATCCGGAACCATCATCTTTACTGAAATCAGAACCCTCCACAGATCTGGCCGCTTAGACCACTTTTAACTCAACAATCGAGAACACCAAGTGACTCCCCAAACGAAAACTAAAATTCCGCAAACAAGAAAACCAACTAACCGCATCAAAAGCATGAAAAGGACAAACACAGACACCTTCAAAGATCGGAACGAGCAAATGTTAAACCCGAGTTACGAGAATTTTCCTTAGCACCAATAAGCCAAAACCATGAACCAGTACGGCAAAAACCGTCGCAAATTTCTATGGATCACCACAGAACCACCACAACATCTTCTCAAGCGAGATAATACAACACAAATCCACCACTGCGATCTCTCTGACGAGCCACCACTGCTAAAGGAAGAAACGGCCGCAACACGAAAAGAGTTACGTCTATACACCACCTGCGAAGTAAGATCCGATGAGAAAACAAAATAAATTATGGAATCATGGGAGATGTCAGAGCCGGTGCTAAAGAAACCGCCGCTCTCCAGCATCACAACGAGAATTTTTTGTCGGCAGCTGAGAAGTAGAGAGAGTTTTCAAATTACGATTTTTTGCTGATGTGTTTGGTAGAATTTTGGATAAGTGAAAATATTGATATCATGTAAAAAATTATAATTTATATCTATAGTATATTAAAAAATCAAAATGAAAAGAGAAAAAAATATTACCCATTGGGATTTGCGGATTTGGAAAAAAATTCTAGATAAAGCATTGATGTCATGTAAAACTGCGGTCCAGTGTATTATCCAGTCTAAAAATCCGTAATTTTTGTTCCTTTAACCTAAAAAACTAAAAATTATTAATATTTTTGTTGATCGATGACAAAGCGGTTTTTACTTTTTTTTTCTTCTCAATTCTGCTTTTTATGTCTCCAATCATGGCTTATGTAAGTGTGGTTTATAGTCTCGCCATCTAACTATGTCTTGAATGGAGACATATTGAAGAAAATCACCTACACAACACGGTTCTACACAACACGCGTTGCGCAGAGTTTTAATTTAAATTTTTTTTTCAATGTGAATCTTTGAATTATTTGAATTTTAAAAGATTTTACTTTACTCGTTTTCATTATCTTTCCATAGTAGTAAATATTTTTTCACACTTTTCACTACAATTTTTCTTGTTATCTTTTATAATTCACTCGTCATCTCCCGACATCTACTCTTTTTTTCACATTATATTGGCTCACATATAATATACTCAATTATGAATTAGTTCTCAAGATAGATTGTATATATTTTTTTATTCATATCTTTCAATACTCAAAATTTTTTTTTATAAGTTGCATGATCTTTTTATTAAAGTGAACATTAGAAAATTTTGGGAGAGATTTGTCATAAAGTTTATTTGACCATATTTGGTGCATGTAAAATTATTTTATAGACAACAAATCTCATATATGGACTCATTCCTATTCACAAACAACGGATTTCAACATCAAATTTTGCATTTTATCTTGCCCGTTTGAATGGCTCTTTTGAGCTCTATTTAATTTCGGCTAACAAAAAAAAAATCTTGACCGTTTGAAAAATACAAAAAACAAATTCACATATATAATTTGACGTATATTATGATTCTATATAGTATTTTTCATGTTGATTTTCGTAAAATTCGTAACTTATGAACTCATATAAATCATTCGAATTTTAAAATACATTTTCTTAATCCTTAATTTTTATTTCTTATTAAAAACTCTTCAATATACCATTACTATTCTAATTTCCAAACAGCATTTGCAAATATTATTATTAGACAAATTTTTATTCGATTGGATTTTATTATTTTTATTTGTGATGTTTAGGTTACGTTTTATTTTATTTCAAATCACCTTAAATTTTTCGATCTATGTTAAAATTTCATAAACACCAATTAATATTTAGTTTTTTTTAGGTATTCATTTGATTTTTAAAAATACCCACCACTTTTTAGAAAACACTGATAATATAGAAATTTTTATTAATGTAACTATTATATTATATTATAATTATAAATAATAATATGTACCTAATGACAAAAATAAAATAAATAATATGTACTCAATCCTTAATTGTGGATGTCGGATTCGCACACTCAAGTATTTTTATTTAGTGGGAAAAAAAATACTCTTGAGGGACAAAAATGAATATGTAAAAGCTTATAAGTTGCTACGAAAATTGCTATGGTATTTCTTATTCGAGAGGATGATCCCCTTTTACATGGCCATTGGCCTTTATATTTACACATAGAGAAATGACATTAAAATGAATAATTAAGTACAATTATTCCCTCTTAAATGTGTCCGTTTTGATCTTCGACTTTAATGCCTCAACGTTTAAATTTGAGTTGACTCTGATCTTCATGGGCCTCGCCTTTTGGCCCAAATATTCTTGAACTAACTTACCCGTGTCTTCCACGCCGAGTTCATTTCGGAACGCAGTCACTTCGGACTCTCGAAGTGATGATATCCACTTCGACCGTTCTTTCGGCTCACGGGTCCAATGGGCTTTATCCTTTTTGGGTCATTATCTTGACTACGTGGCAATCTTTGGTTGGTCTCGGACCTCTGGTGCGGGATCCGACACCAACATTAATCAATATCATGAATTGATACTTTAAAATTCAAAATATATTTTAAATTTAAATGTGTATTTTCAGAAATGAATTACTTATTATTTTCAGTAAAAACCTTTAAATTTAGTAAATTTTTGAAGTCTTATTTATTTTATTCTACTAAATAATTGTAACTTTTAAAATTGATAGTATTTATCATTAAAATATATGATAATTTCTTTTTCATATATGGAGTCATTTAGCAATATTTACTCATTATATGTTAAGATACAATTATCTAATTTTATATTTATCCAATCTCTATTCAAAAATTTCATATTTTGTGTTATAAATTTATTTTTTTCGTTTTATTTTAATATTTAATTTATTATTTTGTAAGTTATTTTTTTGTTTAATGAAATATATAAAATTACAAAATTTGGGAATTAATTATAGTTTTAATGTTTTTTTGTTTTAATAAATAAAATATGTGGAGTCCACACAAAATTAAAATAAAATGACTTGGATGATGATGTGGACATATTAGATGCAGAGACAATTCTCCCATTATATATATAGATTTTTATTTTTAATTCATTAACTCTGAAAAATTTTACACAAATAAAGTTTAACAAATTATCAATTTTTAAAAATAATAAAAATTATTTTCACAACTAGAAGTTTTGATTCTAATTTATCAAATATTTAATAACTAATAAACCCGCATCGCACTACTCAGGGCCGACCCATAACTAAAGCTCATGAAGCAAGGGTTATAGACAGCAAATAAGAATATGTAAGCTTCAAATGAGAACATCGGATTAGGCGGTGCAGATCAAGCGGATCTACTAGTGCGGTACGTTTTAACTGATGGTTTGATTAGAGGGTAGAAGCTATTATATAAACGCTACAGTATAAAAGATAGAAATAGAAGATGAACAAAGGATATTGAGATGCTAACCTTTCTATCAAACTCTTTCTTATTGAACCGAACTTGTAAATAGACCGCATTGTGGTTGAGGAAGAGACCACCAGTAGGTCTCGCAAGCAAACAGCAGAGTTTTTTTTTTGTCTGCAAACTGCAGAGTTTTTCTTTAAGCTCTGTGTTAAGCTCTGTGTAACTGTGTAAAGTATCTACCGAACAAAAAAATAACTGTGTGAAGTTTTTTTTTTTTAATAAAGATAGTCACTCCTAGTCACTTCAATCTTCTCTTTTTCAGTTTACCGAGACACGTTTGGTCACCAAAACACTGCGGTTTGTTAAGAAGAAACACAGTGGCCGTGAGTGTACAACGCGTTTTGCTGCTAGATGAATTGTGGTTTCAAATAGTATCACCATTCACACATACCTTTTTTTATTTAAAAAATGTAAAACTGAAGCGGCGAGGATCATTCACACATATTTTTTTTCAAATATTTGTCTAAAACTACATGTTATTTTTTTCACCATTCAAACATTCTCCCACACAGCTTGTTTTTTATTAACTACACTTGTTCCGCATAGTACATTTCTCTACTATAAACCTCTATTAAACCGTAGTTAAACTGCACCGCATCACTTAATCCGCTTGTTCCGCACCGCTCAATCCGTTGTCACAATTCAGAGCCAGTATGCGGAATATGTGAGGATATAGTAGTGCGGATAATTTATGAATGATGAAAAACAATATGCGGTGCGGTACAAATATTTGAATGTTGAAAAGTACAACAAACGGTTCGGTATATATATTTTAAATAAAACTAAATTAATGATAATAGTGTAATTATAAATTTAAACTGTTAGGTTTTATTTTATATTGATAATAAAATATTTTTTATATATTATTTACGATTAAAAATAAAAAAAAATATTATTAGGAACTAAAAAAATAAATATTTAAAATTGGAAATATTTTAAAAAATACATTTGTTGTTAAAATGTAGTGCAACAATAAATATTAAAAAACCAACAAAAATAATACAATTCAAAATATTATTATTGTGTATGTTGATTTTTCCATAACGTATCTGCAATATTGTCTCTTATTTGTGTCATATGTTTTCTATCTGCTACTTCAGTTGCTTCCATGTTATCTAAATCAGGCTCCCAATCGGTGTTGTTTATTTCAGGCTCTATCTTTACTTCTGCAAAATCTGCGTCTAAAAATTTTGAAATCTTGATGAAATTGTGTAATCTCATTTTCGCCATTACCACTCTCTTTTGTACATGAATATTATATCTTGGAAATCACAAGAAATCATTTTTTTTTTCTAAACTCCAAAAGTTCTGTCAATAATAAATCATAATGAAGCATGACATCGATTAAATAATTAATTATAAAATTTGTTATAACTACATAAATTTAATTAGTGATTTAGTTATAAACATTTTAGAAATCAATATTAATTTTTATTATATTGTCACCTAAAAAAGACTAATTTCATTAATTTTAATATTTAAAAATATAATAATTTGATAAATAAAATATTTGAAATTTAAATAATTTAGAATTGAAAACAAGTAAGGAATCGAAAACAATTAAACATTGTTTAATATTAAAAGTGAAAGGTTGTGTATAGAAGTATGAGATTTATAAGTGAAGTGCTGTAGATGGAAGTTTTTTAGTGCATGAATGAATAGAGTACATGAATGTCTTTATATAGAGAATCCTGTTTTTTTTTTTTTTAATTTATGGTTTAAAAATAATATATAAATCAGATCCACTAAATAAATCATAGCCCACATAAGTGTTTCCAGAAAAAATTGAGACGCACCTTACCTTTAGTCATAGGCCACAGATAGTAAATAAAAATGGCGGTTTCAAAAACCTTTTGTCAAAATCGTACTTCTTTTACTGGTCAAAAGTCATTTTTAAATTTGTGTTTCAAAAAAAAAAGTTTTGACCAATAGATAATAAAATGGACCGTTTTTACCCAGCGGCATGTCGAAAAACGCAATAGATAATATAACTTTTTAAATTTCGATTTTTTAATTATAAATCTATTATATGTATATGTTTTACTACTAGCAAAATCTATATATAATAGCAAATCCACTTTTTTGGGTCTTATGACATCATCAGCGTTAAAAAAAGGGAAAAAAAAATCACGGTACAGATTAAAAAGAAAAAACATTTAATGGTTCAGATTAAAATCTATTACGCTGACGTTATCAACGTGTAAAAAAGATAAATATGTAAATGTGGATAGTAGTTATGGGTTTATGAATCTTGGATTGTTTTGTTTGTCGTGTGAATATAACGTGATGTTTGAATATGTTTCATCGATTTTCTTACATCATCTAATAAAATATTCTGGTTATATTACTTTTATTTTGTTTTAAGAAGTGATATTTTTTCTACTTTTTCATATTTCTAAAGTCTCTTTGGAATGAGAGGTGTGTGATTCTTTATATAAATGATATAGAAGTCAATACTAAATGTGTGTTTGATGCTTTTTTCGTTCCCTACACACAAATTAATAATGTCCCTATGTTTGCTACTCTAACTTAGATTAGATGCATACAATAGTCTACTCGAATTGTTCATATAATTTAAGCCACTAGATCTATAGTTGTTGAAATAGATGTAGATCTTTTATTGCCCAATAATTTTTGGATCTGGAATTATAAATTTAATATTCAAGAGAAGTTTTTCTGATCGATAATTATAAAAGAACAAACATCATAACATTAGGATAGAAAAAATATTGTAGGTTGAGTTGATTTGTGTTGACGTGACATTATGGTTGTTCAGGTCGTATCTCTTATTTCTTTTCTTCGTTGTTAGTTTGTATCATTGCTTATAACGGCTAACGGACGTTTTGTTAGATCTATGTGTAACCACATGAAACTGGGTTGTGAGAACTTTAGATTGTTTGTAGTAAAAATATAATGTTGTATAATTTCATGTTAAAATTACGTACAAAATCAAAAACTATATATTGTTTAAGGTAAAATGTAACGACATAGAAGACATATACCATTCATTTGTAGCCAATTAACGAGACAATCATCACAAAAATCATGACCACAAAGCATACATATAACACTTTGATGATTTTCGTATGCTTCAAGACATATCCGCAAATGGTGTCTTCCTTCTCTTCTGAATTTCTATCGATCATAACTGTCTTCCTTTGTAGCGAGTCAATTGAATCTTGTGAAGCAGGTGTAAGGACAAGTTGGCAACAACGGTTGCATTAAAAGATTCATAAATTCCTTGTTGTTCCGCTAGATCAACATTGTTGATTACTTCACTTATGTGAAGTGATAGATGTAATGTAGTATTAATAAGAATTGAGAAGGTGGGAGAATATGCAATCTCATTGGCAATTAGGATAAGTTTCATCAATATGTCATTGGCATCATAAACCTCTACACCTTCATCCCTCAAAGATTCATAAAAATCTTTTTTGTTTTGCGTTTGATCTTCATTAATGAAATCAAGCAAATCAAAAGAAAATGACATAATTGTAGGTATTCTTGCACGTTACATGATCCTAAAAGTAACGATCTTAGGTAAAGCAAGTCATGTTAAATCTTTAAAAATATTTATTTATTGTGTGGTACTAAATAAAATTAAAAATAATATTTACAAAATTTTTTAAATGTAACAACTGAAATGAAATTTATTTTACAGATCATTTTCTATTATATTAAGTATAATAAATTAGTGAAAACGACCGAATTGGTAGAAAAAAATATGTAGAACGAATTCTAACGTTAATCATTTCAAATTTTTTCTTTCCCGTGCGACAACGCACGGACCCATTTTCTAGTCATATGTAATACCAAAGAGAAAAAAATGCATTCTCCCCATCTTTTTTTCACCTCTTCTCATTTTTCATAGGCAACAACTTTTTATGTTAAACACTTAACTCAATATATTTGTCTAATGGTTTAATACAAAGAATACAGTTATTAGATGATTTAATGGATTCTAAATTATTTGTTAGAGATACAAAAAATATCATTCTTCTCCTTTTAATGTTGAATATGATATTTTCGGAATTTTTGAAAAACACCTTATTTTTGTTAAAGTTTTGAAATCTAACATGTGTTACAATTCTTTTAATAACTAGTTATTTTTTATGTTGTGAAAAATAATTATATCGTATTATCGTTAATGAGATTAAAACTTACATAGACAATATTAAAATTATATTGTAATTTATTTGTTATTGTTGGTGGATAAATATTGAAGAACATGTATTATTTTGGTGTATTAGATTTTATTAAAAACATGCATAACAAAAAAAAGAAAAGAATTATTTCATACGTTAATGCTTTTTATATTATTTTGTTAAAGAATTGATTTTTATATAAGTTTTACTCAACATAAATGATCATATAAAGTATACATGATCATTTTAGTCTTCAAAATACGTTTCAAAATTCCGGTATTAAGAATCTAATTGATTTTAAACTTTTAGGGATATAATATAACAAAAAGGTTGAACAGACAGCCGCCTAAGTTTTGGAACGTAATGCAACGATGTCTCGTATTATATGATGTTCAATCACAATCTCAACATTCTGCTCGCCAAAGAAGAGAACAATTGATTAACGAGCATGTAATTGATGAAGAGAACCAAGATGACTCATATACTGATAGTGGTGACATTTCCCCCAACACAAGTTCCTGAGAGGCAAGAAGAAAAAAAATAGTATATCGCTTTACCATTGATGATCATGAAACGTTACAAAATTCCGCTCCTAGAAACCAACAACGTGGTAGGATAAATTTGCAGTTAACCGCAAGGCGTGTGAGTAGTTCACAAATGTTTGAAATGGAAATGGTTCACGAGAAAATCGTAGGCGATAATCCTTCAAGACAACAATACAAGACACCATTGATGGCTACAAAAAATTCTAACGACAAAGTTTTTAACTACTTTGTCCTGGTGGTTTTGACCAAGATGATTACGATGAATGTAAAAAAATGGAAGCGATTTTCACTGCACTAGACCTTTCCAAGCACACAAGATTTTATTGGACATTTATTATATTAATATACTTAAGGAACTAGTATTTTGGCGTAAGTATTTCCTTGAGATATCTGGAAGCACTGATTAAGATAAGTTACATCTGCTAGAAGTTATGACTGGTGTCTTACGAAACAACCAAGATATGCCAAAAAAGTTAAGTCCATGTCATTCATTTGGGAGCCCGCATTAAAGAGGTTTATCATTTGGAAGTCCATCTTCTGTGGGTAATAATTTCGGAGGACGAAATTCACCCGATTGTTGGGGTCCCGTTTATCCACAGTGGGACACACCACCAAATTCTTCACATAAGAGCACACTACCAAATGCTCCACATAGGAGCACACCACCAAATGCTTTACAGTGGGGCCCACTGCCAAATGCTCCACAGTGGGACACATCACCAAACTTTCAACAAGGCGGTTCATCTAGAGCGACTCCAGCAAATGTTCAATATGAATTTTTACTTGGTGGCCAAAGAGAACATATGAGGAATACTCAACAAGAAACTTCACCATCAGATCTCGGTTTTAAGAATTATTTTGAAACTGGACAAGTGCCACAAACACCTAGACCGGGAAGTCTCCAACATTTGGGGAACCCCACAAGAACCAAATGCAAGTCATCAAAATGATGTAGTAGATGAAAATTAGTTTGTGATGATTGTGTTTTATTAATCTTGCTTATGTTTTGAAATGAATAATGTTTTTTTAGTTTATTTTTAAATTATATTTAATTTTTTATTGTAAAATAATCTATGGTTAATGACTATCGTTTTTATTAAATTTCAAATATTTCATATATGTCAGTTACGAAGATAGAATTGAACTATGAAATTTGAAAAATGAACAATTTGAGGAGTTAGTAATTCAACTAGCTTTTGGCTTACTATGATCGATATTTTCAAGAGTACCAGTCCAAACAGATGGAGGTTTGGGATGGATGAATATTTGGCGTTGACTACAACAAGATGATTTGCTTACCATCAATTATTACTAATGTCACTTCCATGTTTCCTAACATTGTGTAACATGTTACAAACAAACTATGGTCTACAACCAATATTAAATATAAGCACTGAAGAATGTGTGGCTATGTTTGTAACACCCCGGTTTCAGAAATATGGTGGTGCATGCGGAGAGCTTTAAAAGAATTGATTTGGCCACTTATGTTACCAAAGTGCACTTATCTTTTCGGTCAACCGTCCTGAGAGAACTCCACAGTTCAGCGTGCTTGGGCTGGAGTAGTTTCAGGATGGGTGACTTTTTGGGAAGAGATTGTCGGAACTGTGTAAGTGAGGACAAAACGCAGGGAAAGATCATGTGGTGATTTGTAGGATCGGTAAGCAAGTCTTTAAAGCCTCCCGGACGTAGCGGACCGGCCGTCGGACAGGGGTGGGCCCATGGCCCGAGAGAGGATGTGGGCCCCACTGGTAGGGACGGTCGGACGTTACAATGTTTCTATGGATATGCGGGCACAATGAAGTTCAAAGAGATGTTGGTTTAAGATTTTGCAGAAATCAAGAAACTGTGCGGAGAAAATTTAGGAATGTTCTAACGGTAACTGAATTATAGGCATGTGATTATATTAGAACTCCAACAAGACAAGAACTTTATCGATATCATGATAGACTTCAGGTAGACCGAATAAATTGGCCATAGTGGATTCGTTGGAGGTATGGATGAAACTCATGTATGTGTAAAAGTAAAGCCTGAATTACAGGGAATGTATTGGAATCGATACGATAATGCATCATTGAAAATCATGGCAATATGTGATCTGAATATGTTATTCACATAAATTTGGAATAGAACACCGGGATCATGCCATGATACAATTGTTTTGTATATGGCACAAAAAGTGATTGTGAGTTTCCTTAATTTCCGCCAGAGAAGTATTATTTCGTTGATTTTGGCTATCCAAACAAACAAAGATTTCTGGCTCCTTATATATCATCACGAAACCGAGTTGTGAGGTATCATATGTCTCAGTTCTATTATGGTCATCTTCCAAAGAATAAACATGAACTGTTCAACCAATGTCATGCATCTTTACGTTCTGTTATCGAGAGAACTTTTTGAGTTTGAAAACAAAAATGTAGGATTTTTCTGATTTTACAAGATATAATGTTCACGTTCAAACAAGAGTGGTAATGGCTATAGTTGGATTACATAATTTCATCATAGTTTCAAATTTCTCAGATGTAGATTTCGCAGATATAATAACAGAAACAAATATAAACAGAAGAGATTTTGAGCATGATGTAGGTGACATGAATGCAGCAGAGTTAGTAGATGGAGAATATTTGATGCAAATAAGACACAATGTTGCAAATATGTTATGAGAAAATCAAAGTATTCGATAATACTTTTTTAAGGTGTTGTAATTTTTTTATGATTAAACTCTTTAATTAATTTAACAATATGTACGTCAAAATTTTAAACTTTTACTTCCGATCAATTTGGAAATGTAATGTTCATATATGTATGAAAATATTTATTTATTAACACTAAACAAACAATAATATACAATTATAATAATTATTAATATGATAATATTTTTTCTAATTTATATTTGCTATAATATGTAATCCGCACCGTTTTTATTTTATTTTTTACCATTCACATATTTTATTGTGTACCGCAAATAGTTTTTTCATCAATTAAACATTATTTTGTACCGCTAATTCTATAAAAACCGTACTTGTCCCCCAAATACATTTCTCCCGCATGTACCACAATTAAACTGTACCGCACTATAAAACCGCTTTCCCGCACAATCAAATACGTTGTTACCATTCAAACCCACAATTGAACCACAGTATTATTTTCATATTTTTTTGTTATGTTTTTTAATCAAAAAAAGCTGAATAAAAAACATATAAATGAAGATATACGTTTTGGACCGCATAGCTTTTTTGGGATACGTGATCCCCATTCATAACCATATTTTAAAATCGTTTCTCTTTCAAATCGGGCATGGTCTAAAACTATGGTATGGATGAAACTCATGTATGTGTAAAAGTAAAGCCTGAATTACAGGGAATGTATTGGAATCGATACAATAATGCATCATTGAAAATCATGGCAATATGTGATCTGAATATGTTATTCACATAAATTTGGAATAGAACACCGGGATCATGCCATGATACAATTGTTTTGTATATGGCACAAAAAGTGATTGTGAGTTTCCTTTATTTCCGTCAGAGAAGTATTATTTCGTTGATTCTGGCTATCCAAACAAACAAAGATTTCTGGCTCCTTATATATCATCACGAAACCGAGTTGTGAGGTATCATATGTCTCAGTTCTATTATGGTCATCTTCCAAAGAATAAACATGAACTGTTCAACCAATGTCATGCATCTTTACGTTCTGTTATCGAGAGAACTTTTTGAGTTTGAAAACAAAAATGTAGGATTTTTCTGATTTTACAAGATATAATGTTCACGTTCAAACAAGAGTGGTAATGGCTATAGTTGGATTACATAATTTCATCATAGTTTCAAATTTCTCAGATGTAGATTTCGCAGATATAATAACAGAAACAAATATAAACAGAAGAGATTTTGAGCATGATGTAGGTGACATGAATGCAGCAGAGTTAGTAGATGGAGAATATATGATGCAAATAAGACACAATGTTGCAAATATGTTATGGGAAAATCAAAGTATTCGATAATACTTTTTTAAGGTGTTGTAATTTTTTTATGATTAAACTCTTTAATTAATTTAACAATATGTACGTCAAAATTTTAAACTTTTACTTCCGATCAATTTGGAAATGTAATGTTCATATATGTATGAAAATATTTATTTATTAACACTAAACAAACAATAATATACAATTATAATAATTATTAATATGATAATATTTTTTCTAATTTATATTTGCTATAATATGTAATCCGCACCGTTTTTATTTTATTTTTTACCATTCACATATTTTATTGTGTACCGCAAATAGTTTTTTCATCAATTAAACATTATTTTGTACCGCTAATTCTATAAAAACCGTACTTGTCCCCCAAATACATTTGTCCCGCATGTACCACAATTAAACTGTACCGTACTATAAAACCGCTTTCCCGCACAATCAAATACGTTGTTACCATTCAAACCCACAATTGAACCACAATATTATTTTCATATTTTTTTGTTATGTTTTTTAATCAAAAAAAACTGAATAAAAAACATATAAATGAAGATATACGTTTTGGACCGCATAGCTTTTTTGGGATACGTGCTCCCCATTCATAACCATATTTTTAGAGAGATCATTTACAAAAATATTACGGTTGTGTAAGTGGTTAGTTCATAACTACTCTCTTCCCATGTAACGGGTTCAACTTCAACTTAGCCTTTTATTTGTAATTATTTTTTCAACAGGTTTTGGTCCAAATTTTTTTCTGCCTTAGGCATCAAAATAGTATGGACTAGTGATCGTTACCATTCACACACTGTCCCAAACCGTATATTATGCAATAACCACACTTGTTCCACATGTTACGTTTTTTTTAACCGCAACACATAAAAACTGCACCTTAGTTCTATAAATGTTTGTTTTGCACCGCCCAAACAGTTGTCACCTCTATAAAACTATGTACCGGTTAATAAATAAATGTATTGATTGATATATCAACAAAAACAAATGTTTTGATTTGATTTATGTCATTATATCTTATAAATATCTTAGGATCTGACTGGTAAAAGCATTAGAAAAAATAGATAAAATTATAAAGAAGTAATAGAGAGAAAAAAAAACAATAATTTAGAGAGAAGAAAACAGTAATTTAAAAGAAAAATTTTCTTCTGCTATTTTGAAGATGAATTTTTAACTCCTTCAATAAAAATATAATTATTCTCATTTTTTTTTACTGATGAAAATACAGGTGAATTCAGAAGAAAACAGCTGAATTCAGAAGAAAAAAAAATATATTCTTTTTTTCTTCTAAAAACGCCTACCAACACCTTTTGAAAAATCTTATTTTTTAACTAAAAGCAAATGTGTAAGACTCGAGACAAAATATATGCCAAAGAATCAGAATTACACTACATTAATAAAAGCAAAATACATATTACAAAACAACCAAGAACAAAGTTACAAGTTACAACAAAGGGAACTACAAAACCCAAAATTATGGGCACAAATACAAGTATCAAGTATCAAAGTCTGAAACCATAAAGAACCATCATAGGTTTCTTAACTTATTAAAAGTCCAAAAGCTTTGAATCAATCTTCATTCTCTTCTCTCTCTCTAGGCACAGCACCAAATTCTTTGATTAGAATCTCAGCCACCAATGGAACCAAATCAGTGACACGAACACCTTTCTTGTAGATCTCTCCGATATGCGAGTCACTTCCTATTCGTCCACCGACGTACACGTCAGCACCCTCGACAGGCTTTCCGTTCTCGCCTCGTGTTAAGCATCCCATGAACCCGATATCTGCGACTTGGACTTGTCCGCAAGTGTTGGGACATCCTGTCCAATGCATCCTTATCGGTCTTGGCACAGATACAAGTCTCTCCACTTCTTCCGTCACTTTTAAAGCTCTGAGTTTGGTCTCGATTATTGCCTGCCCGCAAAACTGGTTACCAGTACAAGCAACTAAGCCTTTCATCAGGATAGATGGTTCAGGGGAAAACCTGTTCTTGAGAAATGGCTCTTGAAGCAAAGCTTCGGTTTTCGAGGTTTCTACATTTGGGATGATGATGTTTTGCTCTACCGTGAGTCTTAGCTCACCTGAGCCGTAGGTGTCAGCTAACCGAGCAAGCTCGTCCATGTCATCAGCTTGTAGCCTTCCAACCGGAACATGAAGGCCCACGAAGCTAAGACCTTCTTGCTTCTGAGGGTGGACTCCGAAATAGTCTCTCCTCTCCCATTGTTTGTTCACAAGATCCTCTGAAGATCCTCTCTCGAGTTTCCCATTTGGCATTCTCTTCTCTACCTCAGCTCTAAATCCTTCAACGCCCTATACATTTTTTGCAGACTAATCAACATTTAAGAACTTCAATACCAAATTTTCCAAAGTAAAGATTGCAAGAAAACTGTACTTACAAGTTCGTCAATAAGCCACATCATTCTTGTCTTCTGTCGGTTTCCTCGAGTTCCAAGATCTCTGTAGGCCTCTAGAACAGCTTTGCAGAGCGGAAGAACTTCATCAGCAGGGACCCAAGCATCAAGAGGAATGGCCTCCTCACATCTTTTGGGACTAAAGAATCCTCCCACAAGCAAATTGAATCCAAACCGTCCATCTTTATTAGCAGGCATGTAGGCCAAATCATTAATATGTGGATGCTCATAGAGATCATGAGTCCCCACCACACACACATTCCACTTCCTTGGCCTACAACAAACAAAAAGAACCATCTTAGCATAACCATTCACTCACCAACACAACTCAATCTCATCATCAACAACGGAAAAAGAGAACTCACAAGTTGGTGAAATCGGGGTTTCCTACTGAATTAGCAGTAATAAACTGCGAAAGAAGATTCGTGTAAGGCCTCGTGTCAACAATCTCCTCCGGATCAATCCCAGCTATAGGATTTCCAACCGGATTCCTCACGTTATCCATACCACTCTGTAAACTCGTTAACCCAACCGAAGCAAGACCTTTCAAGATCTCAGGCACATCAGGCAACACAACACCACGGATCTGCCAATTCTGTCTAGTAGTCACATCAGCACATCCATCTTCACCATACTTCCTAATCACACTCGCTAAATACCGAGTCTGTGCACTTGTAGTCACACCATTTGGTAACTTCAACCTCATCATAAACTTCCCATCTACAACAACAACAACAACAACACATAAATCAAAATGTACTAAAGATTAAGAGTAAAGACTAAACCTTTACACAATTAGATCACTAACTAAACACAAATCTTCATCCTTTTTCCCCAATTCAATCACAAAACTCAAACATAAATCAAAATATACTAAAGATGAAGATTAAAGACTAAACCTTTACACAATCTGGTCACCAACTAAACACAAAGCTTCAACCTTTTTCCCCAATTCAATCACAAAACACAAAAAGAAGATAGAGAGAAACATACACTGATGCTTCCTACGGTGAAAGAGACCAAGCCACTTGAGTCTAACATCAATATCATCTTTAGAAGACTTTTCGCTATCAATCTCTTCCATAGATTTCTTAGCAAGTTCTTCAATACCATTCTCCATAAACAACTTCATTGGCTCTTTCTCAATCTTAACCTTCTCCTGAGGATTGATCCCTTTTCGAAACTTCTCCTTGAGAATAAAAAACCCATCTTTCAATTCAACTCTTGGCTCAAGACGATCTGCGTCAACAGAGGCGGTGGATTCTGCCGGAGCTGTGGTCTGAGCGGCGGCGACAAGGATGGATCTTTTGGGTTTGGAGGAAGAAGGGAGGAGAGGAGATGTGAAAGTGAGAGAGAAAGAAGTCATGGCGGAAGAAGAAGGTAGGAGAAGGTTGGAGACTTGCGGCCATTTTTGTAGAGGGAAGAGATGAGCTCTTGAGTTATCTAAAGGGTCAAGTTTCTCTTGAATCGTTTCTGTTGTGAGGACGAAACAGACACTTCTGATTTCTCCTTTGTTTTATTCTTTCTAAATTTATTTACAACTATTTAAATTTTGTTTATCTATACTATATGATTCACTTAGTGCATTGACTTTGTGTCAAATACTAAAGAGCAACATAATTGAAAACAATTAGCAGTGATTAATATGAGATGTTTATTTCATAATTTGAAAGTTTATAACATTATCTTTGTTAAAAAATTTCTATCTTTTAAAAAATAATTATATATGTATATGAATTTCAATGAATATGATAACGTCCGAGTTTAAATCCGCATATTACATATTACAAAAAAAAAAAAAATACAACAATTTTCATATTCATACTTCAGTATGCTTTAGTTTTAATCACTACTAATTATGATTAATGATGCTTAGCATATGTTCTTCCATCTATATTTGTTGATGTTAATTTTGTAACTATGTTTAAAAAAAATGTTTCCTTTTGAAATGTTAATTTTTATTTTTTGTGTGTGGTTCAAAAAAAGGTTTATTAGAGAAGATTCAAGGTTGATGTGCTCATTAGGAATTTAGGGATTATAGAAATCATTTATCACAAAATATCATAAGGTAAAAAAAAAAGTCTTGATTAAACAACCAAGACAAGTGGTGTAGCATTTAGTCGTGTGGAATTATGAATGGACTACTTTAACTAAATAAATGTAAATATTAACTAGTGATTGACCCGCGGTACACCGCGGGACGATATTTTATAACAAAAAAAAAGAAATTTTATGTTGTATTTGTTTTGTTAATATTATTTGTTTTGTTTAGTGTTTAAGATTGTATAAGTGTATTTTGATTGTTAATTATAGATTTCACCCGTAGTATACCATCCCGTATTAATATTGACTATAACCTATCCCACCATATAACCTCGTCTCGTGAAATTAAACATTATTTTGTCATTTTCTTATAAAGTTCCAATATATATAATATTTTATCGATCCAAACTTCATAATTGTATTTTGATTATTATATCTAAGATTTTACCCGTAATATACCGTCCCGTATAATTAATATATGATTGTTTAAGGAATATGCTTTAAGTTTGTTACTATAATTGATTATTTGTTTTTGATTTTCTCATTAAATTTTTTTCATTAATGATTTAAGTCGTTTATGGTAATCTTATCAAAAATCCGTTTGAATTATTTTTGGATCAATTTAATATCATTTAAAATTGTATATTTGATTTCTATATCTTTGAACATCAAATCTCGTTATCGCAATTTTAGGCGATTTTATGCGGGAGTAATTAGTTAATATCACATAAAATAATCGAAATTTTAGAAACAAAGAATAGAGATTATTGCAAAAGATCTTTCATTAAATATAACAAATTTTTGTTATATTCGAAAATCTTTAAATCGTAACAAATTTAGAATATGCTACATATATTCTTAACCATTTTAGGATAATATCTTTAAAAATCGTTTATCATGAGAAAATTTCTAAAATCTTTTAGGTGGATTGAATACGGAATTAATATAGTTTATTTTATTTAGGTAAGAAATGTGAATTGCACTTAACTTTAACACCTATTTAGGAAACGATTAGCATCCCGAATATATATTTGTTATAACTACATATATTTACTAAATCAATCATTTATTTGCGTCAATATTTTTTTAAGGAATGTCCCAAATTATTAGGATCCGAAATTTGCTAAATAACATCATGTTTAATAGCATTTAAAATTGAATATTTGATTTCTATATCTTTGAATATCAAATCTCGTTATCTCAATATTAGGAAATTTTGTGAGTTAATTTATTGTTTTGTAAAATTTGCTAAAGACAATATTTTTGTTTGATAGATTTTGTAGGGACTAATAGTAGAAATAAGAAATTATAAAAGGATTTTTGACCCAAAATCTTCTCCAACAAAGTATATATAGATTTTCAGCCAATATCAAAAGGAAACAAATATATTTTTAATTCATATTTATCACAAAGGACTGTTGGAAAAAGAAAAATAAAAAAAAAATCAAAAAAAAAAATAAAAGACTCATTAAATTAAAGACAACAGATTAGGACTAAATTAAAAAAAAAATACTTACATGTTCATAATTGATATCATCAACCCACGACCATAGTCGTTATTGGAATTTTGACTACATCACAACAATGATATCCACACACAATTAAAACTCATCAAACGAAAAAACAAAGAGTAGATTAAAAATACATGGAAGATCACATGCTCGTGGAGATAATTTGACAATAACATTGTTTTTAAGTCCAGCCCATAATTAAGACATTAAATAGCCCAACCCAAATTAAAGAAACAAATCGAACAACATCAATTATATCGATGGAAACCTCACCGACGAACCATGGAAGAAGATGAAGCATCAATGCAACAGTTGATTGAATATAGGAGTCCGATCTCAGTAATAAATTGTCAGGGAAGCGATGCAGTTGAGAACCGACTCAGGAGCAACTCAGAAGCTAGTTTAGGGTTTGATTCTCGAAAGCTTGAAGACCGGTTCCTAATCGTCGCGTCCATGGAAGAGAGGATGGAGTTGACTGAACGAAATTGCTGACGGTGGAGTCTCATGTTCCTTTCCGATCAAATTGAATAAATCAAGCACTGCCAAGCCAAGATAGTAAGTTTTTTCTGCGATTTCGATCCCGATAGTTGTTGTATAGCTTCAAAAGAAACAATCCAGTTTCTGATCGGTCGGATCTTGCATCTTACACTAATCCTTTCCCATATTGACCAGCTAAATGGGTAGTCGAAGAGGAGGTGATCTCTACTTTGATGATATTGGTTACAGAGCAAGCAAATCGGGTCAGTTGTAAGTCCCCAACCGATGATGCGGACTTCTCTTTCTTCTTCTCTTCTTTCTCTCCTTGCACGATTTTTCTTCTACTCTTTTTTCTACTCTTCCTTCAAATTTTTCTTCCAATTTTTCTTACACTTGATTAACCAAAGATCCGTTTCCAACAAAAATTAGTTGTTGTAAAAGTAAAGAGATGTTACTTTATATAAAAGTAAAAAGAAAGGCGCAAAAAAGACCTTTAGGACCCATCAAAGCAAAATATCGGTTCGTGGTTTCTATTGTGGTACGTTCTCTAATTCTCATCTCTCATCTTCTTCATTTTCTTTGTGATCCTTGATCTTCAATTCTGGGTTTTCAATTTTCGGATTCGGACAGAACACATCTTCGAAGCGGATCAGTTTATGAACATCTCCACAGGTTCTTGCAAGCGCAAGCACTTGTTCGGTCTTAGCAGCCATTTGAAGAGAATTAAGGTGTGTTTGCTGATTCTTTTAGAACGTTGATTTTGTGTGCTTGATGATGTTATGAGACGTCAAGTATAAGGAGTATTTATAGGCTCATAAGTTAGGTAAAAAATTCCTTGATCGCAAAGCATAAAATATTCCATACCGTAACTAAATTGGAATAAAATCTCTGAAATAGTTTTGTATATAGGAATATGCTATCAATATATAATTTGAGTCATAAATCTGTTTCCAAAAATCGATTTCTTGAAGATTTCTCGGAATATTTATTTTGAAAAGAAACGCAGAGATTTTTGTGGAGATGCGTCATTAGTTTGTTTCTAAAAATCGTTTAGTTAGAGATCTTGGAGAGAAAGAAATATCGAAAATGGTATGCAAGGAGTAATTAAATGAAAGCAGAAATCTCGGATTGGGGATTTTAGAAAGTATTCGGCGAAAATTGATGGAGAGATTTGATCACGATTTTATTGTTTTAGTAGTTTCCATTTGCTAGATATGATTAAGATTATATTTAATAGCATTATCAAACCATGGTAATTAAGATTTGATTAGGATTAGCTATTGTTAGTAGTTTATATTTAATAGGTAAATCCCGAGATTATGGTGATTAAGATTTTTAATTTTGAATATTTGACTTCCAAATGTTAGGATTTGATATCTCGTAATCATAAAAATAGGAAATGTTTTAAGAGTTTATTTATTGATTTGTAAATTTGATTAAGACATATATTTTTTCCAGATTTTATTTGTAGGGACTAAATGTACAATATTGAAATTGTAAAAGGATTTTTGAGGTCAAATCTTCACCAAAAATGTATATATAGATAATATGTTATCAGAGCCATAGGCGTTCTTTAGCGTTATTCTAGAGACATGAACCAAACATCATCGCAAGTCGCAACGTCTTCTTTCTTGTCAACACCAAAACGTTAACATTGTTTTTTTTTTCTAATTTATATTTCTTTTTTATAGATTATTCGCACAGTCGTTTTCATTTTATATAATTCTATAATCTTTCTGCAATTTATCAAGGTGACAATATTAGGCAGTAAAGGACCGATCAAAATAATAATAAGTATTTGAGTAACGTAGAATTTTTTTTGTTTTTTTTGGAAAAATGATAGAATAGTTATTTAAGATATTAAAAACTTCAACCAGAAAAGGCAATCGTCGAAGAGAAAGGGGTAGAAGTCGGCAATGATATTATATGGTATATATATATAGATTTTAGCTCATAACAAATTGCTTAAAACTTTATGTATTTGAGTATTTTGCTTCAGTAATAGATGTAGTTAAAAACTACATATTCTAGGATTTCCCATTAGCAACTTAAAGATCCAATTGCAGAAAGATTTATCAAAAATAAACTTATCAATCCAATTCATTAGTTCTTTTCTTTCGCCAGTTTGACACTTTTTTTACTATCTTTCTATAAATTTACATCTATTATCTTATCTTGTCTTGTTTTTTCATTTGTAGAATAACAGATTACAAGAAATTCAAGCAGATGAGTGGTGGTCAATAACAAATTACAAATATTGAACACAATATTCAACAAATAACTATATTTTGCCTACCAAAAAAAAAACAAATAACTATATTTTTAGCCAAAAACAAAAATTAATAGATAGCTAAATATCTTCTGATTTATAAAGGTTTAACATCTTCTCCCGTTTTTGTTACTAATCAGATTTTTAAACATATTTTAAAGTTATTGTCATAGTTTTTCAAACTAAATTTTCTATACCCAAAAATTTACAGTAAAAATCATTACCAATCAGCGCTCAGCCCTTAGCCCTCAGCCCTCAGCCCTTAATGATTTTACTTTTCTTTGACTTAAATATGAGAGAGCCATAAAACAACACTATACTATTAGCGTACCAAATCATCTCATTAATCCTTTGTATGCATGCCATTTTTCATCTAGTGTACAAGTCTCATCCAAAATATGTTTTTCCTACAAAACACTATTCAATCATGGAGGGAAAAAAAACAAAAGAAAATCATGGAGGCAAACATACTTTGGGCAGTAAAAATTACGGTAAAGAAAAGACAATACAAAAAGAATATACCCTTCGACCAAGAAAAAAATATATATATACCAACCTCGGCCTTTAAAAAATTTACCATTTTTTTTCATTGTGTCTATTTACACCCAACTAAACAATTATGGATTGACGAAAAAAAAAACAATTATGAATTGATTTCATTTTCTTATCATCTGAATTATAATAATACTTTGGGTTATTTCATCCAAAATTTATCATATGGAGAATAAGAATACAATTTAGCGTACAAAGAATTAATTTCTCATATTGGAATTAAAAAATAGCTAGTGGCTCTTGTATCTTTTAAAATCTGAAGGACATAACGCATGACTTCTCACGATGTCTAAGAAACAAAACCTTCCCCGGTTCGGCCTAAACCGCCAGCCATCCAAATTATTCTCCACCGCTATTCCACGTGTGGCTTCCACACTCCTATTCCTATAGTCTGGCTTACTAAAATATCTATCACATCTTCGACGTAAATAATTGACCACGTGAAGTCGTGAATATATCCATAAATCAAACTTGACAAACTAACAAAAACTACAACCTCAAAAATTTCACACATTCCTACTCTTTTGGTGATTCATTATCCGGACATCCGGTTTTGTCCGAATAATTGAACTGGTAAACATGATATCCGTTTGATTATTTGGTTTTGTTAGATTTTAAATTCCCACAATTTTTATATTTCGTTTTCTTTTTCCTGTCAATGTTCCAGAATTAAGAGATTTTATTTTGTTTAGTATACAATAGTAGAAAATTTTTTATATCTATTGTTTTTTTGTTCTATATGGCTTTTAGATTGATTAATTTGTTGATATTACTTTTTTTTATAATAAAGTTAAGCTTACATATTTGAAGATATGGTTTCATATGATAGGGTTGATTAATTTTTTCTTAAGTTGGAATGCCGCGAGTCAATCTTTTGTCCTGAGTCTTTCAAAAACAGTTGTTAGCTAAAAAATTACGATTTACATATGATTCATTTATATAAAAAAAAAATTAGTTATTTTTATTTTCTTACATATGATATATTGTATTAAATTAACAAATGTGACTAAAACAATTTAGGCTTGTTGGTTTTGGCTGTCATGTCTTCAAGCATGATAAAATTTTGTGACATCGTTCTTAGGAAGGTCGAAATAGTTTCCTTTGTTAGATCCAATACCAACTCTTCTTCACCATCCGAAATGAATGCCATAGAATAAGCATCCCATAGAAACTTTTATACTTGTTGTTAGACAATATAGTTATGTAATTGGGCTTACGATTGTATAGTTGGGCTTAACTTCAGTTTCATATGGCAGTCTAATGTTTTTGGATCAAATTGTTTTAACTCAAATTTTTAAAATTTAAAACAAATTTTTTAAAACACTAATAATACTATAAATTAATAAAATATTATGATCTCGACATTATTAATTTATAGAAGTTTTACTGGACTTTCAATTGTTGATTAATAGTTTTAACATTTTTTTAAAAAAAATATTATTGACATGATAGCGACGACTTTTAGTATTAATAATTTGACAGAATAACGATATATGGTAATCCTTCGCTAATACCAATTATTAATTACACACTATTATTTTAACCATTTATGTTAATCATCATTAATATTTTTGATTTTGTGAACTACAGAGATTATATGTGTATATTAATTTCTTGACATATATTTAATTTGATTTACTCTCTAACAATGTTAAAACAAAACAATATACTCCGTATGATATAATGAAAAAGTTATAATTATCTCATAAAATCAATGTAAACAAAGAAACAAAACAAAAATAAAAACTCGACTATCTCGCAGTGTGATTCAGGTCATACTCCGAACAAATTGGACAAAAAAGAAATCATAATTAATGAAATCGATAATTAAGTTTTTTTTTTCAGTTCACATTAAGTTTGACTAGACATTGTCTTACCCACTTACTTCACAAACATCACTTGACTAACAGTCAAATACAAAAACAAACATTAATTGAAATAGTTTTTTAACAATTATATTACAAAAATGCCATTCTTCGGACATAACTAGAAGAAACTTCGAAGATATAGCATTTTCATCAATTTGGTTTGCCGGAGGAGTGACTCGCAGAACACGCAACCACCTTAGCCCATTGTTTCAGCTTCTTCTTCATCGTCTTTCCATCATCATCTTTTAAAAATTGATCGTCAAAACCAAAGTAATATCAAACAAACAAAGAAAAAACAAACTGATACCTTTGTTGACGATAGTCGTGGTGCTAGAGTTGCTGACGTCATTTTCCGATGCAGAGGAAGAGGTCCGGGACAAATGGTTGCTGTACTGTCTTTGAATGGCGCTGTACAAATCCAAAGCTGGGATTGTTTTGGAGAGTCTTGGATTAAAGTCAGGAGAATCTGGCTCAAACCCAAACCCTAGGTCAAAGCAGCCTTTGAGCTCCTCGATATCGTCGTTGGTGACGCAGCTCTTGCTGCGACGAAGACGATCTGATGGATGCTTCTTCTTCATCCGCAGCCAAGCCTCTTCGCGGTTTACGTCTGGTGGTAAAGACTGTTGCTTCATCAGAGGTTTTGGCGGCTGTGGCTCTTTGTGGTTCGACATTGTAGTAGGCTAGTAGCTAGGTTTCTTTTTGCCTTTGAGTGTGTAAGAAACACTTCATATATATAGTAATAAGACATTAAGACTATACAAAACACGTGAACAAGACTACACAGTAATTATATAAGACACTAATGTTATTTATTGAAACGCCTTTTGAATTTACTGTACCATATAAGACTCATTTATCAACCACACATTTCCATATAATTTAGTATAAAGTCATTTAACCACGAATATGGAAAAAAGTATTAATATATTTAACAATTCTGTTTAATATCGTAATAAAAGATAGACAGAAAAAACTAACTAATATATGTTTGTTTGTCATATGTTTTCGATTATTGAATGAGTTAGAAAATAGTTAGATGTTAAAATCATAAAACTCATTACAATTTATATAATATATGTCTGTTTTTTTATAAGTTTTCGATATTTAGAGAAACAATTGCAATATGGCTTAGAAGAATGATAAAAGAGAAAAACAAAATCATGAGAGAAGAGGAAAATACACTTTGGTGGAGCAGAAAGAAATTAATAAAATAAAATTCTAACTTCTTTAAAAAAAAAATAACATTTTAACTTATTAACGAAAACAGAAATGACTCTTTTAATCTCTAATTAATTTCGGATGACAAAAAAAAAAAAACAGAAAATATTTAGAGGCATGTTTTAGGCTTGAATTTGGAAGCATTTATGGGTTAATTAAAACGGAATTGTACGAAAAAACGAAGAACACCTTTAAGATCAACGAAACTTTGATAGTATATTAAAGAGATGAGAGTTGAATTATGAAAAGTTCTATTGACACTGAAAAAAAAGTATATTTTTTATCCAAAAAAAGAAGAAGTAATGTATATATATATAGAGGAGATACTTTACATTCTAATGCTTGATAGTGATTTTATCGGTTACACTTATGGGTCATAAGTAATCATGTTGTGTCACAATTGGTATTAGAGAAGATCACCACATAATGGTTTTATTTTTATTTTTATTTTCTTAGATCACCCATAATAAGTAATATTAAATTCCTTTATAAAACTAAAGTAAGAATTCCTTTTAAAACTAAAATTGAATAGAAATAAATAAACTAAAATTTTAAATGAAAAATGTACTTATGATTGCTTACAAAAGTGTACAACTTTACTCTTGGTCGCGGAAGCATTTTGGTTTAGATTGATGTACCAAAAAACAAAATTGTTGTCGTATTCGGTTTTGGCTAGATCATCGTCATAATTCGCCGATCATTCCATAGAGATTTCCAACAAAGCGATGAGCACATGCCATGTATTAAAGGACACCGATAATTGTCATTAATAATTGTGATTTGTGAACTAGCGACAACTTATATTTTGTCGTTATTTTCTTACCATTAACATCTTCGTCAAATAATAATTAATGTATATGTCCAAAAATAATTTTAAAAAAACAATATAACTATTGTTACAGTGTTTAATAAAATATATAATTAATATAAATGAAATTCATGATTTTCTTGGTAATTTCTGATTATATTAAGAATTTGACAAAACATAATGAAAATGTAAAAGCTTGTGCCACTACATTAGGTACATACAACAAAGTGTACAAATTTATTCTTGGTCGCGGAAGTATTTTGGTTTAGATTGATGTACCAAAAACAAACTTGTTGTCTTATTCGGCTTTCGCTAGATCATCGTCATAATTCGCCGATCATTCTATAGAGATTTCCAACAAAATGGACCACCATATTGTTGAAATTTGTCCTCACCCATTCAAACTTAACTAGACTTGAACCTTCTTTCTACATGACCTGATCAATTCGATCAGGTACTCGCCATCTATTTTCATAGTTCAACTCTTTGACAACATCTTCAAACCGAGCTTTCCATAGTGTTGCTTCCCTAACCCAATTAAAAGCTTGAATTTACAAAATATTTTATAAAACAAATATAATTGGATAGAAAAATATAAATTTTTTATCCTGAAAATTAAAGCCCAAACTATAATAAAATTGGGCCGTTTTCCTACACCTACTTTTTTATGAAAGGAACGAAATTTTGGATTTTAATTTTATAGTGATCAAATAAAGCTGGCCAAAATCTAAAATATTCAATTTAGACTTTGGTTTTTCTATCATTCAACTCACTTTTTGTATTGTATATGACCTTTTTTTTTTTTAACATCTGCTTATGTTAGCAATTATTTGACTACGTATATAATGCCCCTAGGAAAATTGGGGCCCAAAACGATTACGTCTTCCCTTATGTCTCAAAGACCGGCTCTGGTGCTCTTGCAGTGGTTCAGATACTACAAGGAACAAGATGGAGTACAAAAACTAATACTCCTAAGTCCTAACAAACAATGGATAATTTTTCTTTTAATTGGTTCACATAAACTTTGACAAGACGGTGTCTTATCCACTAACATTCAAATACTAAACATATAGAGTTTGTTAACATTAATTATATTACAAAAATGTCATTCTTCTGACATCATTTTGGGTTTCCCGGAAGAGTGCCGCACCGAAAACCCGACCACCTTAGCCCATTGTTTCAGCTTCTGCTTCATCGTCTTCCGGTCATCACCTTTTTAAAGTTGCTCCTCAAAACCGGAGAACATTCAGACAAAGAAAAAACCAATAAACTTATTCCAAAACTAGAATTCACACATACCTTTGTCGACGATGGTTGTGATGCTGTTGGAGTTGCTGACTTCATGTTCCGACGCGAATGAAGACGTTCTAGATAAATGGTTACTGTACTGTCTATTAACCGCGCAATACAAATCAAGAGCGGGTATTGTAAGGGAGAGCCTTGGATTCAAATCAGGAGATTCTGTTTCAAAACCAAACCCAAGCTCGAAGCAGCCTTTAAGCTCCTCGATATCGTCGTTTGTGACACTCTTGCTGCGAGGAAGGAGGTCCATTGGGCGTTTCTTTTTCTTCCGCAGCCAAGCCTCTTCGCGATTCATGTCCGGTGACCATGAGTGTTGCTTCATTAGAGGTCTTGGAGGCTGTGGCGCGTGGTTAGACATTGTAGTGGCTAGGTTTGTTTTGATTGTGTAAGAAGCATTTCTGCTATGTAACACGGATAATATCTACACAAAAGTGTTAATGTAGTAGGAAAAAGTGAATGGTTTCGGAAAGAGAAGGCTCCTAAAATTTTATATTAGTTTTAACTTCTTTTTTTGGGGGCTAAAGCCATATATTAATCCATATTTTGGGGTTGTTTTAGTATTAATAAGGAATATAATCGCTAGCACATTCCATTGTACAAACTCTATCTCCAGTTATTTTTACCTTTAATGGAAAACCTCTATCTCTAAAATGTTTCTTTTTGGGATAAAATCTCTAAAATGTTGGTATAAAGGAAAATATTAAATTTCAAAAGATTTTATTTGAATTCCAGCATGACGTGTTAGCAATTATTTAAATAATATATAGAGGGATATTGTAGAAATTAACAGCTTTTAAAATTATGTTATAATTTTTTCACAAAATATCTTCTTTTTAAAAACCTTTTTAGGATTGTAAAAGATGAATGCATTCTTAATGAATAAGAATATGTTTTGTTGACCAGAAAACAAATCTATAAAAACATTTTTCAAAAAAATTATCTTTCTGAAAATAAGTTGTGAATATGATTTATATTCTTTTGAGAAATGGGTTATGAGAGTTCTAATTGTTGGAAATGATGAAAACTCGTAATTGTCGGGCTTGTGCTGATTTGTCTTTAAATATTGGATCTTAATCTCTCTGCAAACGACCAAACTACGTGAGATTATATTGTCTTTTGTTTTTTTACAAGACCCTCTCTTTTTTGTAATGTCTCTCAAACTTCCTTCCTGATTAGTGTCTCTCTCTCAAACCTTCTGATTGGATTGATATTCCAACAATTTTTCCCTCAAACCATGGATCATATTATTTTGACAATATCTATCATATTATTTTCAATGTGAATCTTCACATGCAACACTCACATCTCCTTGTGAACTCATGTATATGATGAAGTGAAGTCAAACGTCTATATGTTTTTCCCCTCATAGTGAAAATGTTATTAGCTAGAAAAAGCTATGAAATCTGGCTGTGACAAAAGACATCCACTATCTCTTGTTTTAAACTCGTTTATGTCATCAACCGTTTATCTTGAAAATTTATTTGGTTATTTGAATAAGAGCCATATATTATGGTTAATCACTCGTGGATAGAGCTACAACTTTTTGTAACCATAACTTATTTCATTGAATCATAATATGGTGTTACCACCCACAATGAAGGTAAATTAATAAATTATAATTAATATTGTATGGGAATTGTATACTTACCTCATATAATATGCTTGAATCATTGGTTCTCCCTAACGTTTATCTACTAGCTTGAAATGAACACCTAAGGAAGTGTGCGTACTACCTTAACGTGATTTATTTCTGAACATGTCTAGAACTCTGGTTAGATATATATGACTCATGTGATAGTTCTAGCACAAGCTGCACACTTTTGGTTCTGTTTTCTTCTAATTTTCTATATGATTGAAGGCTGGATAGTTTATTAGATGAGAGGCTATACAATATATATAGAGATTACAAGAGAGATTAGATATCCAAGAATTACAATTATATCCTTAAATTACTTCTATCTTACACGCTCCTTCAATATGGAGGGGTTTGAGCGACTCCAATCTTGGAAGTAATCTCTGTAAATTGTGGCTAGGGAATTGGTTTTGTCAATCAGGCATGAGATACACGTAGGGCTCAAGTGCTATAAGTTTCATTAAGCTTCGTTTCCTATGATTTCTCCTATCATTACGACTATCATATTCTCGTGTACATTATCGATCTTGAATCTCTAATCATCGGAGTTTCTTATTATTATTATTTTTTTCGGAGAAAGAGGAGCAAAACCGAAAGAAAACAAACTTTTATTATCCGTAAAATGTTGTTACAAAGCTTAACTAAAAACTAATAATGAAATAAGCTTATGTATTGTATATAGTTTTAACATTAATCTCAACATGAAACCAAGATCCAGTTAACCAAAGTTAACCAGAAATAACCAGTCCACATCTATACTAGTATTTTTGAAGTACATTTTTAGCGGGTGAGACAAAATGCATTTGGATACAATGGGTATTCGACCCGTTGATATATTTGGTCATAAAAAGTTTGTTGGGTCGGATTATATTTAACTCAACTCATACATCGGATATTCCATATTTAATAATTTAGATATTTAGAAGATTTGATTAAGATTTAGAATTATGCTTCTCCTATCATCTTTGTTTGATTTGTTTTTAATTGTTTTGAGTCATCTTATAATACATAAAGTAATTTTAAAAACGGACATATATTATCCAATTGACGAAAAATGTGATTCGAAATTTTTAAAACGGACATATATTATCCAATTAAAGTAATTGTTTCTACATATACTATGATTCAAAATTTTAAAAATGGACATTTATTATCCAATTGACGAAAAATGTGTGTTCAACGTTCCACATCGATTAAAATATTTAGACAATGATTCAGAGTCATATCATAAATAAGATCAACATTAATAAAATAAGTGGATTTTTTGTGGGATGAGTTTGGCGGGACAGGTTTTTGAATCAACAATAATAAAAAAAATTAAAATATCAATACGGATTAAATCCTTATTTTTTTTTCTAATGCCATCAATATTAGACATATCAAATCAGTCTCATTTAGAAAAAATTGTATAAAACCAAAAATTGTCTCCTGGTATAATATTATTTAATAACAATTGTAAACTATAAAATATAAATGTCTTAGAGAATAATACAATTTGCAAACTTTTATATATAATAAATAATCGTTAAATTTTTAAAATTACTATTTTTAGAAAACAAATCACAGGACGGGTTAAGAAATTATATGACGGGTTATATTTCGGAACGGGGTTATATGGTGGACGAGTTTGAATCAATATTTATAAAATTTTAAAATATTATTAACATGCCGCTTTAATACATATTAAATCTTCAGTTTATTAAAATATAAATGTCTTAGAGAATGATACAATTTATAAACTGTTATATATAATAAATAATCATTAAATTTTAAAATCACTACTTTTAGAAAATAAATCACGGAACAGGTTAAAAAATTACGGGACGAGTAATATTTCGGAATGGGGTTACATGGTGGACGGGTTTAAATCAATATTTATAAAATTTTAAAATATCATTAACATGCCGCTTTAATACGGGTTAAATGCTCAATTTATTAACAATTGTCCCGTGGACTCGTGGTATACCGTTACTTAATAACAAATTAACAATTGTAAACTATAAAATATAAATATTTTACAAGGATATACAATTTGGAAAATTTTATTCATACTAACTTTAAAAAATAAATCACGCGGTTAAAATCTAGTATCTCAGTATAAGTTAAAACAAAATTCATCGAATCGTCGTAACGTTACCTTGTGTTTAAGTTATTGGGCTCATTTCTCATCCTCTCCATATTTCAACTTATTTTTTATTTTGATAGAATTAATGGTGGCCACCTCCAGTCTATGATCCGACCCACACATGTTTTTGTTATTCTACATACGTGTCGGAATACCATGCAATACAATTTTCGTTATCTAGTACAAGATCCAGCCTAGCTACATCTAACTACATTTCCTCTTCGCTCAACCCAAATCATATATTTAGAAGGAAGAAATGACAATTATAGTCGAATCTATTTAAACAACCTTAACTTGAAATTCAGAATTATAAAAAGATCTAAATTTAGCTAAGTTTAAACCTTTGGTGTCTTGCAAATCTACCGTAAACAAGTGATCATAATAAAAATGTGATTGAAACCTTAGACAAAGCAACATGTTAATTAAGGACGGCGGTGAATTTAAGACTCATAAATTGCAATGAGGTTGAAGGTACCGATCAGCGCGATCAATACCTTCAAAATAAAAATGTGATTGCAACCTCGGACGAAGCAACATGTTAGGGAAGTCTTGAAGGTATTGATCGCGCTAGTCAATTTATGTTTAAATTCCTAAAAATTAATATTAGCCATAACAACACCTAGAAATACAACATCAAAAATATTACTTTTTATATTTTGAGTATCTACAATATCTGACCACAGAAGACTACAAAATTAGGTGGACGAATTGATCACTATTTCTACAGTAAAAGAGCAGATAAAGTTACTTTATTATCCTTACACACCTTTCCCATCTTCTTTTCTCTCTCTTCATTGCTCAGCTCATGAGAAATAAACGGTGTCGAGAAAGAAACGGAAACGACGACGATGAAGATGATTGTATATGGCTAAGTTTTCTGGCAAGAGCAATGACTAAGTGGCATAAATGATTGTACGTGTTAATGGTTCCGATGGTGGTGGTGGTGATGATTCTATCGGTAGTGGTGATGATTATATCGGTTGCGGTAACTACGTCGGAGAAAGCGACAGTGTCGTGAAGTTAGATCAAATAGAGTGGTGAGTTGAGACGAAGATAGGGACGGAGGAGCTGTGATGATTGAAGATTTGACAGTGGCAGCCAAAAAACTTAATTATGTTGTTTTCTGGGTTTGCTCATCGGTGACTAGAACTAAAGTAACACATGTTACTTTTATTGTTATCATGTTAACATCGTTATACACGTTAATATAAATATTATCTATATATTTACTATCTTACCATAAATATTTTCTATGATAATATAAACTTTATCATATCAATTATATAAACTTATCGCGGTACAATATGTTTTAACACGATATATTTATAAATTTATTAATATATATTTTGTTATCGTGCTAAACCAATAGATAATCATTTAACTCATCATATATTCTTATTCAGATATTTGACGGACAATCTATTCAGAATCAAATAAGAAACGTCGATAACTATTTTATTATATTGTTAACTAATTTGTTATATGCGGAGGGACATTTTTGTCCAACTTACAGAAGTTGAAGTGAGAGAACTAATAATATAAAAATTATGGATATATTCTTAATTTTTTGGTCAATTGTGGTTTTAAATTAATATAGCCCTTTTATTTTTCAAAAATATTACATTTAATTCCAAATATCCGTTCTACAATATGGGCAATAAACATTGGTGTCTAGCCAAGGCAATAAGCATATGGAGTGAAACTTATGGGCACATGGTAGGTGTACCAAGGTCTCACCCTTCTTGAACTGGTCTAGACATATAGCACAATCTTGTTGTTCCCTAACTCTCCACTTGAACCATTCGATCAACCTTCCTCGGCTCTTCCTCAACCCGACCACCTCGGTCGGTAACTCCCCGGGAGGTTTACCTTTTCCTTGCTCCAATTTATTCCCTTTGTCTTTACCATTTTGCCTGAACTTGAAAATTGAAAGCAAAATTCAAGAAAGAGTAATGTCAAATTTTTGGCTTTCTTGGAAGTTGCCTAGTAGTTTCCGGGAAATTTCCACTATAAAAACAAAAAGACGCAACTTAACAATAAATAGCTAGAACTTGCTAAAATGCGCCCACAAGTCACAAAGTGGGGTTAACACTAAAGAGATAATGAAATAATTTCCCGACAAAAGACAATCTCACAATTATATGCTCATGTGATACCACATGTTATGAATTAGAATACATCATCATGCGTCATTATCATGACAAATAGAGCAAAAGACTTGAAGCTTCTTCGGTGCATTTTAAGGTGAATTACGTATTTGTTTTACTACCGTACGCCGTTTTTTACTAAATCGAACCTTCTGCGCGGGATTCTCAGCCGTTCGTTGAGCCTCTTCTTTGCCTCTTTGGCTGCTCCGTCAAGTTTCTCATCGTTGTCTTCTCCATAAGATTTGTTCCTAACACTTCTCTCCTATAATTTTCCAAAATTTAAAGATTCCAATCTCATAAAGAATGTTTTAATTAACGACATAGTATTTTAAGAAATTTTTTTTTATAAAAAAAACCTATATATTATTTTCTTCATTTCATTACCGAGAAGGAGACATGGGCCTGGTGGCTCTCATGATTGGTAGTGTAAAGAGAGAAGGATGGTCGCCGCGTCCAGACGTGTCCTGCTGCTGCCGCCACAGCCGTGTTCGTGGATTCAATCGGGGGAGCACCACCGTGGAAGCGTCGCCTCCTTGCGCACTCGACTCCGGGAAGCATACCAGCCATAGCTTGTGTATGTGTTGTGTTTTTAGTTTTGCTTGAGAGAAAGAGAGAGAAAAAATATGACCGGCAGCTACTACAAATATTAATATTTATATATATATATATATATATATAAAAAAATAATAATAATAATAATATTTATATATTACTAATAATTGAGGATAGCAATATTGGTACATATAAAGATGGTTAATTAGCTAGACACCACAACTTTAGTTTTTAAATAGATAACACTATAAGTCCTTTTTTTTTGGCCATCTCTAACATTTATAAATAACGGGTTAGTAAAAAAGAAAAATAAAAAACCCAGGTCTAGTAGACATGTTTAGGAAAAGAGTATTAGAAGGTGTTGTTAACTCTTGGATAATTAACTAATGTTGGGAATTTTTGTTTTTTTTTTGTAAATAACTCGTAAAATTATATCACCAAATCAATTCTATGGGGAATAATTGCAAACAAAAACCTAGATGGAAGTTAGGTGGATGTGATTCAAGTGCATGTTTGTTGTGATCCCGTTTGTAATAAATTAAGTCTTATATGATAAATCAAGTGCTTAAAAACCATTTTTTAATTCAAAATAGAAACAACGAATTATAAATTTGAAATCACATATGTAAACAACATTCCTCAGGAATGACTCTTTTGAGGTTTAATTAATTTCGGATGACAAAAAAAAAGAAATTATAAATTTGCATTCACAATCAAACCATTGGAGATGCTCGATCAACTCGTAAATCTCAAAAATTAAATACTTAAAAAGGAAACTCAAACACTTAAACCCTAACTCGCTTAAGTAATTTCTACGCATAGTCGTTTTCTTATCTATACAATATTTGATGAAAGATTGAAAAAATTAACAAAGATAAGATTAGAGTTCCGTCTTTCTTTTTAGCCCAATCTCCGAAACTGAATTTTTCAGTTTTATGTCATATTTTATAAGTAAATTGCATAACTAACACATCTATGAGTTATGCCCAAAAAAAAAAAAACACATCTATGAGAAAAACTAAGCATATGTAGATAGAGAGGGTGGATTAAATCATCAAAGACATTCATTAAATAAAAAAAATGTTGACAAAAAAAAATACTTCTAGGGATACTTTAGCGTTGAGCTAGTAAGAACTTTTTTGTTGTGACACACTTCTTTTGCTATCCCTTATATATTAATAGAGAAGCATTCTAAAAAATAAACCTTACTTTGACGTGTTATTAACTAAATTGCCATGCTGACGTGTCGCTTTCACAATGATTTTCCACCCATTTAAATTATTACCCAAATTTTACTAGACTATTTACAAATTTTGCCATTAGTCTTAATACATATATATCATACAAATAAAAAAACGAAATTATAACTAAAAAGCAAATAATTAGGCAACTAATTTTCATATCTATGTTTATTTATATTAATGATCTATTTTTAATAATTAAAAAACATACACTTTTTGTTTATCTATCTTTATATTTATATATTTATATAAATCTTTGTCAATACTTTCCTTATCACGTTGAATCTTTATTCCAGGTTCAAATATTTCACGGGTAAAACGTATTTTTATACGAAATAGTCCCTAATTTGAATAAAAAAAATAAAAAAAATTATTACATGTTTCGTTTCACATAAACGAATCTTGGATTCCGGATAATAATTTTAATCATAATAATTTTACTTGAATCACTTTATCCCGCACATAGTGCGGGCTGTTATCTAGTTACTCTTGTTACTTGACACGATTAAACTATACAGTATTGTTGTACGAGAAAAAAAAATACTGTATTGTTGTATACAAGAAAAAAAAACTATACAGTATTTCAATTCATACCATTTTTTTTTATTATGTATCAGATTTGCAAGATGTGCTTGATGGACCTACCATTTTCAGTTATGATATACTATGTTTTTATTTATAAGGTGTCGTTAGAATGTCATTTTTAGATATTACATGAGGTATTACATTTATTTCTCTATAATTTTACTAAAAATGTCATGTTATCCAGTTTTTTTTTTTATGTCATAAATAGAAATGTCTATAAACAAATTATAAAATTACATGATTGATGATGATATGCTATTAAAAAAAATGTAACGAGTAAAAGTTTTACCCTTAATATAAACAGCAAGTGCACATATAAACGCAATAGTATTTAGGGATCGAATCCATAGATACCAAAGAAACACACAAGAGGCATATAAAAAATTAGATTTGGCTAAAATAAAATAAAGAGTTATAGAAACTCATATGAAATTTCAGAAATAAAATAAATTAATTATAGGAATTAAAGAAAATAAGTATAATATTTTCAACAAATATTGAGAGTAGAAAAATCAGTAGGGAGTTCATATAAAAACAAGTAAATTAATTACCGAGGCATTAAGATTCGTTCTTCAATTTGAATTACTAAGGTTTAATTATCTTGCTCTAGCACGTAATAATTAACTATGATAGATAATTACTTAAGAACTACTGTCGTCTGTTTTAAGTAAATCTAACAAGCCATAAGAACCTAATTTATTAAACTCACAAAATACAATAACATCAATTTTTGGTTGGCTAGAGAAGTTTTGCCTATCTAATAATAGATCCATCAACTCCTAATGGCATGAAGAATTAGATCATGGCTAATAGCTAGTTAAATTGGCTTAATTTAACTAAAGCTTTAAGAGCAATTAAATATAGAGAACTAGGAAATATACCTTGTAAATAAATTTAAACAAACATCCTTTTGATCTCTAAACTCAATGATGGGACTACTCACACATGATCAAGGTACATGTGATCATTGAAGAAGAAGGATCAAGAGTTTGACTAGAAATTCAAAAGGTTTTAAGAAATCTTTAAACAAAAATAATGAAAAAAAAAACACTTTAGAAACTAGAAAATCGTACAGAATATATCCTTCTGCGGCTACAAATTATTTAATATTTATAGAAAAAGGGCCGCATTCCTAAAAATAAGAAAAATAAAATTTTACAAAAACATAACCGATCGGTTTAAGGAGATAATTGATCCGTTTGCGGCATCTTTTGTACCAACTGGTTCAATTGCTTAACCGCTCGAGCTGATTCTTCTCTTCATGTGTTTTGTTCCATTTCCTCCTCTAAACGCCAGGTTTTTCAAAACAGGTCCATAAAAATAAAAACACTTAAAAATAACGAAAACGACATGGTCTCGACAAAAGAACTCGATAATATATATTAAAAAGACCTACAAAAGTTTTAAAAAATGTAATCTAATATCTATGTCATACTAGTTAAATGATAATTTCCTAATTGAACTATAAAATGAATCACTTTACTTTACCAATAATACTAGATGGTCATTGGCGATGATTCATGAACCATCTTAGAAGTTAGAACCTTTGTATGATTCATAACTATAAAATGAATCACTTTACTTTACCAAAATACTTTGACACGTATAGACGGATATTTTTCTTAATTAATTTTATAAATTTTCAAGTCAGAAATTTTAAATATTATATAAACATAAAACTGATTTGAACTGTTAGATAGTATATGAATCCAATTTTATTTTCCAAACTCATTAGAAATAAATTTATTCCACCAACCTCAATCTTTAGAAGCCAGAAAATGTATAGTTAAAAATTAAATCCCAATGGTTTTTTAAAAACTCATTGATAATTATCGAAAATATTGCAACAGAACGAAATTACATTTCAAAGCAGATTTGTACGGGGTAGAATACTAGTTACAAAAAAAAAAAGAATACTAGTAACCAATAATTTGCAAATATTTAGAAAAGGATCGCTATTTTTAGATTTATTGATTTAACCAAAGATTTATGAAATTTTCTTTAATATATCGTTTATAATTTTATCAGTTTTATAAAAAAACAATTTGGATTGTCGCATCTTATTTTAATTTTATCAGTTAAAACAAGAAATAAATGATTAAATAACTCATATTTACAAGTGGAAGTTCGGTGTAGTGGGACCCACCTTTCTCCGTTCTCGTTTTTCCTTCTCTCTCAGATCTGAGAAATGTCTTCTTCTTCTTCTCAAATCACACTCTTCAATGGCGATTTCTTCTTCTTCCTCCTCTATATGTTTCAAATCCACTCGATTACACACCACAGCTCGACAGATTTCATCTCCGTCGCGTCTCTTCCCAGTCACTACCTTCACCCCTCGCTCTCTCCTTCTCTCCGACAGACGATCTCTCCTATCTTCCTCCGCCTCTCGCCTCCGTCTCTCTCCTCTCCGAGGTACATATACTGATTATTTCCATTGATTGCTTCGATCTTAAGTACTGGTTTAAGAATGATAAGTACTTGTGTGGTTGTGCAAGTGTTTAGAAGAAATTGGGGAATTTATCAATTGAGTGATCAAATTTTGTGTTTGATTGATTTGAACTTTATTTTTTGGTAACCTTATGAGTTCTAAGTTTATATGGTTGATTTAGACTCTATATGATCATTTTCTTGATGATAAGTATTGTAGGTTTAGCTGCTTTGTTCCTATCTAGTTTGAAATATTTTGAAGTTGGAGATATCTGCAAGTGTGTGAGAAAGAGAAATGGAATAAGAACAATGTGAAGATCTTTAGAGGTTGAGATCATAGAAAGCCACTCAAAAGCTTTGTACGGAACTAGGACAGTTATTGTTGAACATCTCCTCGGAGGTCATAGCTTAATAAGTGGCCATGATATGCAACAACTAGAGTTTGTTTAACTTGATATCTAACAAATAAGTTTGGTGGAGAACAAAGTAATTATGTGAATTTGGAGACATCTGTGAGGGTCACAGATTCACCTGTCAATTGAGGAAGAAGTGGAGTGAGAATAGTGTGAAGATGGTGTAGGTTGAGAATATCGAAAGCCATTTAAATGCAACAACTAGATCTTCCAACCATTTAGGTTGGTGGACAACAAAGCAAGGTTGTGCTACCGAAGAAGCAAAACATGTGTAACGTGTAGTTCCAAATGCTTTTGATACTTTATTTCAATCTCTGGCTTACACTGCTCTCTTCTGGTTGTATGACTACTTAAATAGGACATTGCTTTCAGTTCTTTGTGATACATTTCTTGTTTCAATTATAAGTATGACACTAAGAGCATTTCAATTTTGAAATCCTCATGTCTCTTTTTTCTATGTGCAGCTACTGAAGTTACAGAACGATCATGGGAAGACTCAGTCCTCAAAGGCGAAACGCCTGTGCTAGTAGAATTCTACACAAGTTGGTGCGGTCCATGTCGGATGGTGCACAGGATAATAGACGAAATAGCAGGGGACTATGCCGGAAAACTAAACTGCTATGTCCTGAATGCAGACAATGACTTGCCTGTGGCTGAAGAGTACGAGATAAAGGCTGTGCCAGTAGTTCTGATTTTCAAGAACGGGGAGAAAAGAGAGTCAATCATGGGTACAATGCCTAAAGAGTTCTACATTTCCGCCATTGAAAGAGTCTTGAACTCATGAAGAAGGTAACATCATTGATGAAGACCTCTCACTACCACTTTGATCACAGATATTGTTTGGTTAATATCTCATTTGAGACTCAAGAAATAGTCTTGGTCTTATGTCCGGACCTCTATGTTTTCTTTCATTCTTCTTCTATACTCTTGTGAATATAACTGTTGGGTTTGTGGAAAGATTGATCAGAGAATAGTGAATACATATATCTTCCTTATCTCGATTTTTATTACAGACTAGATCAATAGTTCCAAGCTCTAGATAAAGACTGTTGGTTTGGAATCATGATAGCTTTCACAGATTCCGTTTGCTTTCAGCTTCTTTGATTACCCAAAGGCCCTTCTCGCTACGTAGATGAAATTATCGACAAGGCTGAGCCATGCTTGACGAGGAGGAGATTCAAAAGACAGCAAGACAAGAAACCCTGCAAATACAGTCACATAGGCCACTGTAAGGCTCCAAAAGAAGACTACCATATCAAACGCACTGTCTTCGTCTTCAATATAACTACAGCTCCCGTTGGTGGGTAGTCCGCACAGAATAGGATTACCTACATGACAGCTTGAACAAGTTATTCCAATAGAATACGAGATATCATTACATAGTGATAAACTCGCTTGAAAGTTTAAACCATTAATTAGAACCTCAATCCATGACTGTTCTAAATTCTTTGCCTATAGTAGTGATAAACTGTTCCTATCATTCTTTTTTTTTTTTTTTTTTTTAACATTAAACTTTATTATTAAGCCTTACAAAAGCCATGACAAAAAGTCACACAGTATTTTTATGCAAGATACGAAGCCTAAGGCCAATATTACATAAATATGATAACCGAATCTTCCGCTTCGGTTGACTTTTGGAAGAACTAGCCACGTCCACGGTTCCCGCGCCCACGATTCCCGCGTCCACGGTTACCTCTTCCCCGAGTATTAGAGGATGCTTGAACCTCCTTAGCTTTGATGGACGGCTTAACCGGTCTTTCGCGCAAAAGTCGTTGGCCAGAAGGAGTCATTAGTTCCATCAATCCAGAACCACTTTCTGAATCAACCGAAACCATTGAGTCTCCATTTGAGCTAAGAGAATCCCCATCAGAAAAAGAAGAGCCCAAACGGCTAAACTTATTTTCAGCAAGGACGTGTCGTATCTCACGGTCACTAAGAATAGCATTATCCTTGGTACCTGCAATATCAGTAACTGATTCAACTGTGCAAATCGCTTCAGTTACAGCTTCAGCTTCATCATTTGTTTGGCAAGCTGCCACTCTATTGCAATTATCTTTGTCTTGGATTGGGCCAGCCTCAATTTCTAGGGCTGTATCGATTTGGAGTTCTGAATCTGCGGTAGGGACAACAATTGGGGGCTCGGTTTGTAGAGAGATTGGCGAGACCAAATCTGTGGCGCTGGATAAACTTTCAATAGTTGGATTGAGGACTTCTTCTGAGACGTTTTTTGTTACTCTTTCATGTGGCAAATGAGGTTTCATACAGCGAGAAGCCTTATGGCCTAACTGTCCACACTCACCACAAGTAGCTGGCACCCAAGAGTATTCAACATTGACCATAGATATGTTTCCTTTTTTATCAGCTGCTGCAATCCGAGGAGGGAAAGCTTTACTCAACTCCACTTCCACCAAAACCTTAGCCTCACCCATTAGTGAAGGATCAAGTCTAGGTTTGTAAGTAGCCATAGGAGCACCTAACCCTGATGCAATATGGCTAATTCCTGGAATCGAGTACAGCCGGTTTGGAATATTTTTAAGGGTTACCCAGACTGGAATAGTCGATATCACAGGGAGATCAAAAGTATCTGCAGTAGACCAAGGAGCTACAAACATAAGACAATCATCAACATGCCATAAGCCCCTTTGAAGAACCCATGCTCTAGTTGAGGCATCCGGAATATGGAAGAGAAATTTAGAATCATCAAGCTTGCGCATAAAACTTCTACACTTCCTACCCCAAATTCTATTGATAACAGCATGAATCAAGCCACCAGCAGGGGGATTACACCTAAAGAACTGGCCTAAAACATATTCCTTCTGATTCTCAAGACCTTGTAACAAAACATGACTTGGAATCGTTACCTTCGGAGTACCGTCTTCCATGTACTCCGGTGATGTTGCTCTGTACAGATTTATAGCAGCGGGATCCATTTTTGCAGCCCATGGAAACCTCATATCATCTTCCTTAGAGGAATCAGATTGAGACTGTGTAGGTCTAGAAATTGGAACTCCACTCTCAGCTTGTTGGGCTGCCGATACCGTGGTGAATTTAAGCTGCTTTTCCCAAGCTCCTCGTAGAGGAGGAGATACCAAACTATCCGAGACTCTAAACTTGACGATACCAGCATCATCAACCGGAGGCAGGGAAGTAGCAGGACGGTTTTTTGATTCAATGGCTGAGGAGTTCGATAGTGTGGTACCTACAACCACCGGAGCAATTAGAGGCACGACCGGATCTATTGGAGGCACGAGCTTGACAGTAGCCGCCAAATCCTATCATTCATTCCCGAAGAAATATATGTAAGAAAATTATTGTTTCTTACCCATGAATGTGGTCTTATAGTTAATTGGTTTCTTAGGAATTGTTATATTTTTGATAAACATTTGGTAACCAATATAATTGGTTATTAAGGAGTAAATTCCCTAATGAATGTAGTAGACAATAAGAGGAGGACAAATGTTAAGCCACATGTCATGCTTTGGTTAATAACTTGGAGAGAAAGTTATGAGTAGCTTTGGGACCAAAATAAAGAACCTATGCTAGACACATGTCCTCACACATGTCACCAAGGCCTTGATCTCTACTTTGATGGATGGTTGAGATTAAATTAAAAGGCAAACCCTAATGAGGAATAAGGTCCTCTCCCCACCTATAAATAGATGCTTTGCTCCATCACAAACATCATGAACAAAAACAACACTTAAAGAGAAAGACTTATAGACAAGGGGAAAGAAACCTTAACTCCTACCTAAAGATCTAATTGTTTCCTTTTCAAGTCTACAAACCATTGATCAAGGAAGGTTTACTTTTAAGGAATCATTCAAGTAAGCATCATTTCTACAATGAGTGGAGGTATTTCTTGAATCTTCTTTATGATTCTATTATGTGATTAATTAATATAGATGTTTAAGATCTTGGGGTTCATGTTAAAAGTATGTTTAACAATATATGGGTTACAACTTCCACTTTCACACCTTTAAGAACAGACTTAGAATAACAAACCTTTCCGGCAAGGATGAATGAAACCATCTCCATGGTGACCCTCTAGACATGAGCACCGGTGCCCTGAGTTTCCACCGGGAGTGTCAACTTGTGTACACACAGCATTTTTCGAGCAAGTTACGTTTCTGCAATCTCCCTTGAGCCACCAACTTAACTGAACTCGCTCTAACAGTAGAGCGATGCTTGCATTCATGCCAACAAACTCGAACGCTATCGACGAGATCAGTAAACGGCACGGGCTCTGCCTCAAATTTGAACATTCATCACCTTCGATGCATCTCTGTCCCTCTCTCTGACCTTCTCTTTCTCTTGCAAGCAAAAAAAAATAGAAATTAACTTTTCTCCGACCAAGAAGTCGATTGGATCTTCGGTTAACTGACCGAATATGTACACGTACCATTTTTTTTCTTTTTCTAAATTGTAAATATCGTTAATATAAAAATGTTGGTTATACATCGAGCTCAACCTATACAATTGGTTTCAGAGCTAAAAACAAGAAAGCAATAAATTTCAGAGTTGGATTTGTGCCAATCTTCAATGCATCCAGAGGGTCATAAGCGCTGCGAATCGCTTCGCTTATTCGTTCTTCTTGCAGTGATGGAGTTCTTTATCTCCCTATCAATTTCCATAAAGATAACTGATGGCGGGATAGTAATTTGGTTGTAAAGAAGGTTGTTGAGTTGTTTCCAAATGGCATAAATGACAGATTGGGCAACAAGTTTCCTGCCTGCCTTGAAGAGGCTATTTTGGGGAAGTATGCGCTGTTTCTGTCTCCTTCACTCAACAATGTAACCCTGGATCTCTGAAAAAGAAGCTTTCCTTGGCTGTTGATAGAGTTCTACATTTCCGCCATTGAAAGAGTCTTGAACTCATGAAGAAGGTAACATCATTGATTGAACTCACTACCACTTTGGTCAAAGATATTGTTGGGAGCTTAAAGATCGATCCATTCCGATATGGTTAATATCTCATTGAGACTCGAGATATAGTCTTTTGTCTTAAATCTGAACCTCTATCTTTTCTTTTTTTCTTCTTTTATTCTCTGTGAATATAACTGTTGGGTTTGTGGAAAGATGGCTCAAGAAGTATTGTGAATACATATATCTTCCTTCTTCTATTGATGATTTTAGTGTTCTATAATTTTGTTTCTTTCAACTTCAGTGGTCTCAGACTTCTAACGATGCTTTTATAGTTAGTGCTGTTGTTGCTTCATCCGCTTCATTAGCATTTGATATAGAATTCGGCGGTGGAGATGGATAAATAAACCGTTCAATGGACTTAATTGTGACAGAAAGTGAGGATAAAGAGATTAGTTTGGGTTGACCAATCATTTTTCTCTCAATAGGACCGTCTCTCAAACTTTGTTTATGATGGTAAATGGCGGGTGGACATAATATCCGAACTCGAGGACCCGACCCGAACCCTATCTGAAAAACCCGATTATAACCTGAATTCGAAATTTTAATTACCCGAATGGGTCCAGATCTCAAGACCCGAAAACCCGAACTCGACTCCAAACCCGAACATACCCATAATATATTATTAGTAATATTTATATTTAAAGTTTTTAATAACCTAAATGTCTAAAATATTTGGATTTTCGGATATTTTGAATATTTTTAGGTATTAAACCTACTTTTGAGTAAATTTGGGTAAAAACTACTCGAGGTTTTTACATATTTTGGGTATTTTCGAGTAGTTTGGATAAATTTGGAAACAAATTTTTTGATTTTTGAAAACTTCGGGTAACCCGAATCCGAACCCGAAATATTTGTATATGAAATATAACCCTTTTAAAAAAAATTAGTGACCCTATAAACCTAAAACATGAAATATTTGTGGTATTATTAGAGTTGTAGACAAAAGTTTGAAAAATAAAAATGTAGTATTTTTTAGCCCGAAAAGTTGCAGGTTCTCTCCCTTAATCTGTTTTCATCCCAACATTTAAAATTAGAACTCTAAAAATCAAAACCTAACTTGTACCAGTTTCATCTTAGAAGATTTTATAAATTTTAAAATACAATTAAGCTTAACATTCTAGCAAATCCAGTTTATTATACCGCTCTCATCACCCACAAACACCGAGATTGTATACCTCCTTAATCTGCCAATAAATTGGTAAAATTTTCAGCAAGATAGACGCATAATACTTAATCAGAGCTTTATAACTGAAACCACCAAGAAAGAACTTGCTGACTAGATAAACAAAACCTCAAGATGTTTACCAAATCGTCATACAAGTATTTCATATCATTAGGCCATTTCTTTCAAGTGGATTATTAAAATAGAACCAAAAATGACATATCAAATGAAGGAAAAAAAAAAAAGAAATATACCACGGATCAAATTCGTTGTTCTTTGGACATGGTCAACAATTGTTTATTTTCTTTTTTCTACCTTTTCTCTAAAAAGAAAAGATATTTCTTGATCGAGACTAAAGAATATTTGCCTACTTTGACTATCTTAATCTACGGGTCAAATTCGTTGTTCTTTGGACATGGTCAACAATTTTTTTTTTCCTTTTTCTACCTTTTCTCTATAAAGAAAAGATATTTCGAGAGTAAAGAATATTTGCCTACTTTGAGTATCTTAATCAATGGGTCAAATTCGTTGTTCTTTGAACATGGTCAGCAATTGTTTCTTTTTCTTTTTGTACCTTTTCTCTATAAAGAAAAGATATGTCTAGATAGAGAGTAAAGAATATTTGCCTACTTTGACTATCTTAATCATTTGCAAAAATGTAACTTGAGTATAAAAAGATGGGATACTAAAACTTTCAGTTCATTTTATAAAACCTTCATAAACTACTTGTATTAAAAATATATTCATAATGAATTCCTCATCGCTATTTTCCATAATATTTAGTGTAACATTCGTGGTTATTCTCTTTGGCGGTCTTTGCAAGGCTAATCGTGTGGTACAAGTGGACATCATTAATGATATTGGTTCAAATATTCAATTGGGACTACACTGCAAATCAAAGCACAAAGATCTCGGATCACAATCTTTAGCCCAACATCAACATTGGGGGTTTAGAGAAAATCTTAATTTTTGGGAAACGACTCTGTTTTTTTGTCACTTTGTATGGGAAAATCAATCTAAATGGTTTGATATTCTTGAAGCAAACAGAGATAAAGATATATGTGAACATCATCCGTGCGTTTGGAGTGTAAGACCTAGTGGTCCATGTAGATTAACGGGTACTGAAAAATGTTTCCCATGGAACTAATGTAATACAGAAATAAGGTTGTTACAAGATTTCATTTCTATAAAGCTAAGAAATTGAAAGTATTTTTTTTTCAATGAATGTTAAATTTATTCACACCAAAAAAGTACCACTGTTTACATAAAATGCATCCTTGTTTTGAATTAAATTTAAAGATTTTGATGATAAAAATTAAGGGAGTGTGTGGACTCGTGTCCCAATCAAAATATGGAGTGCGTCCTCAAATTGTGAGTTGTCATGATGCTTGAGAGTGCTTAATCTGTTTTTGACAAGGCCGTCAATGAATTTGAGCAGCTGGTCGGGAGAAGTAGGAAGCTCACCATGTCTACGTTGGTTCCGTTCTCTCCATATAAAGTCAATAGACGCTACTTTGAGTATCTTAATCAGCGGGTCAAATTCGTTGTTCTTTGGACATGGTCAGCAATTGTTTATTTTCCTTTTTCTACCTTTTCTCTATAAAGAAAATATATTTCTAGATTGAGAGTAAAGAATATTTTCATACTTTGACTATCTTAATTATTCGCAAAAATGTAACTTGAGTATAAAAAGATGGGATACTAAAACTTTAAGTTCATTTTATAAAATCTTCATAACTTCTAGTATTAAAAAAATATTCATAATGAGTTGGTCATCGGCATTTTCCATAATATTTAGTGTAACATTAGTTGTTTTTCTCTTTGGCAGTCTTTGCAAGGCTAATTGTGTGGTACAAGTGGACATCATTAATGATATTTGTTCAAATATTCAATTGGGACTACACTGCAAATCATTGCACAAAGATCTCGGATCACAATCTTTAGCCCAACATCAACATTGAGGGTTTAGAGAATTTATTAATTTTTGGGATACGACTCTGTTTTTGTCACTTTATATGGGAAAATCAATCTAAACGGTTTGATATTCTTGAAGCTAACAGAGATAGAGATATATGTGAACATCATCCGTGTGTATGGAGTATAAGACCTAGTGGTCCATGTAGATTAACGGGGAATGAAGAATGTTTCCCATGGAACTAATGTAATATAGGAATAAGGATGTTACAAGATTCCGTATCTATAAAGCTAAAAATAAAAAGTATATTTTTTTTTGAATGAATGTTAAATTTATTCACTGCAAAAAATACCACTGTTTACATTAAATGCATCCTTAATTTGAATTAAATTGAAAGATTTTGATGATGAAAATTAAGGGAGTGTGTGGACTCGTGTCCCAACCCAAACACAAAGTGTATCCTCAAACTGTGAGTTTCCCCGATGCTTGAGAGTGCTTAATCTGTTTCGAACGAAGCCGTCAATGAATTTGAGCAGTTGGTCGGGAGAATACAGAAGCTCACCATGTCTACGTTGGTTCCGTTCGCTCCATATAGTTTGAATAGACGCTACTTTGACTATCTTAATCAGCGTGTCAAATTCGTTGTTCTTTGGACATGGTCAACAATTGTTTCTTTTCCTTTTTCTACCTTTTCTCTATAAAGAAAAGATATTTCTAGATCGAGAGTAAAGAATATTTGCATACTTTGACTATCTTAGTTATTCGTAAAAATGTAACTTGAGTATAAAAAGATGGGATACTAAAACTTTAAGTTCATTTTATAAAATCTTCATAACTACTAGTATTAAAAAAATATTCATAATGAGTTGCTCATCGACATTTTCATAATATTCAGTGTAACATTCGTTGTTTTTCTCTTTGACGGTCTTTGCAAGGCTAATCGTGTGGTACAAGTGGACATCATTAATGATATTGGTTCAAATATTTAATTGGGACTACACTGCAAATCATTGCACAAAGATCTCGGATCACAATCTTGAGCCTAACATCAACATTGGGGTTTTAGAGAATTTATTAATTTTTGGGATACGACTCTGTTTTTGTCACTTTTTGTGGGAAAATCAATCTAAACTGTTTGATATTCTTGAAGCTAACAAATATAGAGATATATGTGAACATTATCCGAGTGTTTGGAGTATAAGACCTAGTGGTCCATGTAGATTAACGGGTAATGAAGAATGTTTCCCATAGAACTAATGTAATATAGGAATAAGGATGTTACAAGATTTCGTATCTATAAATCTAAAAAAGAAAAAGTCTTATTTTTTTATTTTTTTTGAATGAAAGTTAAATTTATTCACACCAAAAAATACCACTGTTTACATAAAATGCATCATTGTTTTAAATTAAGTTGAAAATTTTTTATGAAAAAAATTAAGGGAGTGTGTGGACTCGTGTCCCAAACCAAACACGAAGTGCGTCCTCAAACTGTGAGTTGCCCCGATGCTTGAGAGTGCTTAATCTATTTCTGACGAGACCGTCAATGAATTTGAGCAGCTGGTTGGGAGAAGACAGAAGCTCACCATGTCTACGTTGGTTCCGTTCTCTCCATATAGTTTGAATAGACGCTTTAAAAATATATCGGAGAATGAAACGAGTGGAAGCGGTGAGTGTTGAGTCCGTAGCAAGCTGTAACAGAGCAGGGAAACTAGATGTGTAGCGTTGGAGCAGGGGACCTTTTGTTAACACAGCCCATATTTTTGAAGAATACGAACATGTGAAGATGTGGTGATCCTGCGACTCCACTGAGCAACAACAGAGCACAAAAGCAGAGGAGATTCCTCTGTTCCAAGATAGCATTCTGTCACCGGTGGATAAACGGTTGTGAGCTGCAAGCCAAGCCATGAAAGCATATTTTGGAGTGGCACCTGAGAACCAAATTCCCTTATGCCATTCTATTTATGAACCTCTTTGACAAATCTGATTTTATTCTCTCGAGAGGAGAACTTCGCCTTGAATTTACGCCCATCCCCCTCCAAAGAGACTTGTCTTCCTCAAAACAAACGCCCCTACTCCTTATTTTATTCAGCTCCTCTTCTACTTTGTTCAATAATTCTGTTTGATGCCGTCTCCGTCGATGAATAGAAAGAGCTGCGACAACAGTGGAGTTAGACGATATACCCATATCAATAACCTTGTGAAAAAACTGTTTTCATTTTCTTGATCTATATCACAAATGTAGGTTTAGCTGCTTTTGTGCTTATCTAGTATGAATTCTTTTGAACTTGGAGATATCTGCAAGTGTGTGAGAAAGAGAAATGGAATAAGAACAATGTGAAGATCTTTAGAGGTTGAGATCATAGAAAGCCACTCAAAAGTTTTGTACGGAACTAGGACAGTTATTGTTGAACCTCTCCTCGGAGGTCATAGCTTAATAAGTGGCCATGATATGCAACAACTAGAGTTTTTTAACTGTATATCTAACAACTAATAAGTTTGGTGGATAGCAAAACGAATCTGTGAAGTTGGAGACATCTGCGAGGGTCACGAATTGACCTGTGAATTGAGAGAGAAAGAAGTGGAGTGAGAATAGTGTGAAGATCGTGTAGGTTGAGAATATCGAAAGCCATTTAAAAGCTCGTAGGAAACTAGGTTAGGTTTGGTCGAAGCTCCTTATAACTCATAGTTTATAAGAGGGCAAGAATTGCAGCTACTAGAGTTTATTTTCATTGATCTTTAACCATTTAAGTAAGACATGTGGTTCCAAATTGTTTTAATACCCAATTTCTTATATTTTCACACATTAGTTTGTACCCCTTTGGCTTACATTATTTCTTCTGGTTTTATGACTTGATACAACTCTAGTCTTGTTGACATTCTCACAATCTCTCTATTATTTCTCTTTTCTTACTCGTTTGTGTTCACTTGTTCTAGAGAGAAAACAAGAACACATTTTTTCTTTAAAGGACTACATTGTATTAACTTGGATACTCTTCTTAGAAAACACACACACATACATATAGTGGTTTCTCTACTTACCACTTGCACTTAGACCATACTTTAGATCATCATGACTCTTACACACTAGACCACACTCCTAGTTACTAACTCTTACACAAGCCACTCTACTACAACAACACTTAACATCACATGGGAACTCTAATTCCCTCAATTCACTCTCTTTAGACACCTAGCTACTACTTAGACTTTAACCAAAAACAACATTCTTCTTACTGGGCCTTACTTATTTCGTAGGCCCATTACAACACTCCAAAAACCACAAGCCCAACTTCTTCTTCCTTGTTGACTTTGTCTTTCTTCTCCTTTGTCGTTGACCTCTCTGTCACGACATCTTCTTCTTCTTCACTTGCTTCTTCTTTGCTTTGCTTCTTCATCTTCTGAAGCTTCTTCTCATGGATTCTTCTTCTCTTTTGCAGGTTCAATCAAGGATACAATTCCAACAAGTCTACTTCCACCGCTTAGCACAAAAACCAACAATAATGGATAAGTAGACATGACATTTTCAGTTCTTTGTGATTGTCTTGTTGGTTCGATTATTAGTATGACACAAAGAATATCTGAGATTTGAAATCCTCACGTCTCATTTTTCTATGTGCAGCAACTGAAGTTACGGAACGATCGTGGGAAGACTCGGTCCTGAAAAGCGAAACGCCAGTGCTGGTAGAATTCTACACAAGTTGGTGCGGTCCATGTCGGATGGTGCACAGGATTATAGACGAAATAGCATTGGACTATGCCGGAAAACTAAACTGCTACTCCCTCCGTATTTTAATAATTGTCGTTTTAGAATTTTTATTTTTTTGAATTAGATGTCGTTTTCAAATTTCAATGCAAAATTTCTTACTTTTTAATGTTTTATGACATCATAAAACATTAAAAAGTAATAAATTTTGCATAGAAATTTGAAAACGACATCCAATTCAAAAAAATAAAATTTCTAAAACGACAATTATTAAAATACGGAGGGAGTATGTCCTAAACGCAGACAATGACTTGCTTGTGGCTGAAGAGTACGAGATAAAGGCTGTGCCAGTAGTTCTGCTCTTCAAGAACGGGGAGAAACGAGAGTCAATCATGGGTACAATGCCTAAAGAGTTCTACATTTCAGCCATTGAAAGAGTCTTGAACTCATGAAGAAGGTAACACTATCGATGTGAACTCTCACTACCACTTTGATCAAGATATTGTTTGGAGATTAAGCATCGCTCCATTTCGATATGGTTGATATCTCATTGAGACTCGAGAAATAGTCTTTTGTCTTAAATCTGAACCTCTATCTTTTCTTTTTTTTCTTCTTTTATTTTCTGTTAATATAACTGTTGTGTTTGTGGAAAGATGAATCAGGAAGTATTGTGAATACATATATCTTCCTTCTTCTATTGATGATTTTAATGTTCTATAATTTCGTTTCTTTCTACTTCAGTGATCTCAGACTTCTAACGATGCTTTTATAGTTAGTGTTGTTGTTTCTTCATCAGCTTCTTTAGCATTTGATATAGAACGCGGCGGTGGAGATGGATAAATAAACCGTTCAATGGACTTATTGTGGCAGAAAGTGAGGATAAAGAGATTAGTTTGGGTTGAACAATCATTTTTCTCTCAATAGGACAATCTAAAATGGCGGGTGGGCATAATATCCGAATTCGAGGACCCGACCCGAACCCAATCTGAAAAAACCCGATTATAACCTATATTCGAAATTTTAGTTGCCCGAACGGGTCCTAGACCTCAAGACCCGAAAACCCGAACTTGACTCAGAACCCGAACATACCGATAATATATTATTAATATTTATATTTTAAATTTTAATAACCTAAGTGTCTAAAATATTTGGATTTTCAGATATTTTGAATATTTTTGGGTATTAAATCTACTTTGGAGTAAATTTGGGTATAAAAACTACTCCACGTTTTTAGATCTTTTGGGTATTTTCGAATAGTTTGGATAAATTTGAAAACAAAATTTTTGATTTTTGAAAATTTCGGGTAACCCGAAATATTTGTATCTGAAATATAACCCTTTCAAAAAAGCATTAGTGACCCTCTAAACCTAACACCTGAAATATTTGTGGTATTATTAGGGGTTGACTCTGATACACTACCCCAACTATACCGCTTCTTCGGTGTACACCCTAAACTTTTTGTCTCTTTTTTATACACCATAAACAATTTATTTCTCTATTAAACATCACAAACTATACTTTCTCTTTTAATTGCAACATAGCGATTCTAAATTGTGATTAGATTTATTAAACCGGTAATTGCGTTTCAAAAACCAAGATTAGCTTAAGTAAACCCAAAAACTACAATTTATTTACCCCTTTTTGCCGTAAAAAAAAACAACAAAAAAAAAAAACACGTTAACCACCATCTTCGTCTTCTTCATATCAAAAATCCCCACCTTTATTTAGAATTTCTTCAACGTGTTCTTTTGTTGTTTCTTTGCAAGATAAAAGAAATCTATTAATCTAATATTAAAATTTATAGCTGACGAATTCTCATTGTTTCAAGAAATAAAAACTATCATCAAGATTACAAAAACTTTAAAACAAAAACTCCAAAACAAACCATTCATGTTTGCAAAACTAAACTAAAAGGAACACGTTCATAGCACTATTAAACTTCACTCATAAATCACCATGTCGGGGTTGTTTGTGATGGTTGCGTGAGAGAGATTGTATCCGGTACTTGAGACGATGATGACACAACCTGAAAAAGAAACACAAATACAAAGAATTACTATATAAACCAGAAAGGTAATAGAAGGAAAAATTGGATCATACCTCAGTAGTTCTTTGTCTCTTCGACTTTTCCTTGGGATATTGCTTACACCCAGCTGCATTATGGCCAGTTTCACGGCAAGACGAACAACGTACAATACGTCCTTTCCTTCCAAGTGTTTCTTTTATTGTTTTTTTCTGCGGCGACTCGTGTTTTCCTTTAATCCTTGGATATGTCTTTTGTCTATTTGTTTTCTTCTTACCAGGTAGTATAGGCTCTGGTGGTGCTGTTACCAAGCGATACGTAGAAGTCATCCAGAATCTTGGCCCTCTCATTGGATGTATGGACTGCTCGTAATTGTCTCGCCACAAATCAGTGCTGAAAAATCCTGATACATAACTTTCAACATTCATATCGTAATCAATCATTGCTCCATACGCATGCTCACATGGAATCCCACTGATTTGCCATTTACCACATGTACATGTTCTTTTCTTCGTGTTCACCGAATAATCATTCCCATAAAGCATAACCTCATAAACTCCATGAGTTGCCGGAGTTGTTTCACACTTGCTTGCATCTTTCTTCTCTTTCGCGAGAATCTTGGCAACATACTCTGTAAACATTCCTTCATGATTCTTGGATTTGTTATGCCTCTTCACCATTCGATGCATAGCTTGCCTCCTAATTGTGTCCAGCATTGGAATCATTGCCTTAGCTCTTGCTTTCGTAATTGATGCGTTGAATGATTCCGTCGCGTTGTTATCAACATCCTCACAGTTGCTTCCAAGTTTAAAGAAAGCTCTTGACCACATCTCGGGTTGCTTTTTCATCACTAAATTGTAGACATCAATGCTATACTCTTTCACGTTGTTGAGGTTTTCTTTAAACTCAGTCTTGTTGTAGCTCCAAGCTAGTTGCCATATCAATGGTTTGATCAAATCTTTTTTTGGATGCTTGTTCTTCAAGTTCTCAATGATGTGTTTTACACAAAATCTATGTTCAGCTTTAGGCAATTCTTTTTGTACAGAACTGATGAGTCCCTGAAAATAGAAAAATAATTATTAATCACAATGGCATGGACTGTCAAAGACAATGAGAAGAAAACTAGCAAAAAAACAAAAAAAAATGAAAATTAAATATCATTAAAATATTGGAATTACATATACGAGTAAACGTCATATGCATTATCTCATTGACTTTTCTTATGCATATACAGTAGGAGCAAAACCATACTACAATTATACGTGTAGAAAGAAAAGTCACAACAAATAGAGAAGTCACAATGTTGATACATACCTCCGATTTATCAGAGATCAAAACAAATCCTTCTCCATCTTGAAGTTTTAAATCAGCCTTGAGTTGCTGGAGGAACCATAGCTAGTTATCCCCAGTTTCAGATTGTACCACAGCCCAAGCAAGTGGATAAATTTGATTGTTTGCATCATGACCAACTGCAGCCAACAACACGCCTTTCACTGCCGTCTTCAAGAACGTACCATCAAGTCCGATGATTGGTCGACAAGAGCCCCTCCAAAGTGTGCGGATTATTTCAAAACACACATAAAAGCGGTTAAAAACATCTTCACCGGCAGAGTTAGGGATAGTTTCAACAATGGCAGTTGATCCCGGATTGGTAGATAGAATCTCTTCCACATAACCGCGAATGTGAGTAAATTGTTCTTCATACTCCTTCTCAAGCAACTTCAGAGCTAGCAGCCTTGCGCTTTGGCATTGACCCCTAGAACTCACTATCTTCCAGTGATCTTTAATGTGATTTTGAATTTCCTTAGGCATGAATTTAGGATTTACTCTTAGCTTGTCCATGAAAAGCCTTGCAATAACAGGACTTCTGAGTATTTTGCATCTCCCATTCGGAGTACAACTGTGCTTTCTATATGTCGTCTTTACCACCCACATTTGTCTCGGCTCATCATAAGAGCAATACACCCTCCACTTACACTTACCAACAATACCACACTTGAATTCAAGCTTTGTTTTCTCCCATCTTCCTTGAACCACATTATTCCCTGTGTTTAAAGCATACTCAATTATAGCCTCTTTAAACTCAACACCATTGAAGAACAATTGACCTATAGATAATCTATCAACTCTGCTCCTTCGGATTCTTCTATCTCGCAGAACAATCGGATCTTCGTCTTCATCCGAACTATCTGGAATTTCATTTCGGCCAACAGAAAACTCATCAACGAAATTCCCTACTGAATCTTCTACTTCAAACTCAAACCGGTCCATTCCATCCTCTTCATCTTCGGCTTTACTCTCGTTTTTCTTTTTCTTGCCTTCCTTTTTGTTTTTTTGTTTTTTATTGTCATCTTCGTTTTCCTCACTACCATTGTTATCAACATCTTCCATATCAATGTCGGGTTGTATCTCATCCATGTTTTTTTCTGTAGATTACGTAACTAAAAAAAAAAAAAAAACTAAGCCTACGAAACCAGCAAGAGAGAAGCTATGAAATGAAAGATAGAGAGAAGCTATGAAACCAGAGAGAAGACCTTACCAGAGAAATTGAGAGGAAGAGAGAAACGAGTTATTCTCGTGATGAAGTTGAGAAACCCTAAGATTTGGGATTTTTGTTACGTAGAAGAAGAAGATGAGTTTAAATCGTGGGTTTTTGGGGCTTTAATTTGTTCTCTTTTTTTTATAGCAAAAAAAAATTGTAGTTTTTGGGTTCACTTAAGCTAATCGTGGTTTTTTAAACGCGATTACCGGTTTAGTAAATCTAATCACAATTTAGAATCGCTATGTTGCAATTAGAAGAGAAAGTATAGTTTGTGATGTTTAATAGAGAAAAAAATTATTTATGATGTATAAAAAAGAGACAAAAAGTTTAGGGTGTATACCGAAGAAACGGTGTAGTTGGGGTAGTGTATCAGAGTCAACCCTATTATTAGAGTTGTAGACATAATTTTTGAAAAATAAAAATGTGGTATTTTTGAGCCCTAAAACTTGCAGGTTCTTTTCCTTAATATGTTTTCATCCCAACATTTAAAATTAGAACTATAAAAATCAAAACCTAACTTGTACTAGTTTCGTCTTAGAAGATTTGATAGATTTTATAATACAAATTAAACTTAACAATTTTCGTGTAGTTTGTATGATGTTTGCCAAATCCTCATAAAAGTATTTCATATCATTAGGCCATTTTTTCAAGAGGATTATTAAAATAGAACCAAAAATGGCATATCAAATGAAGGAAAAAAAAAAAGAAGAAAAATACCGTGGGTCAAATTCGTTGTTCTTTGGACATGGTCAGCAATTGTTTATTTTCCTTTTTCTAAATTTTTTCTAAAAAGAAAAGATATTTCTAGATCGAGAGTAAAGAATATTTACCTACTTTGACTATCTTAATCAACGAGTCAAATTCGTTGTTCTTTGGACATGGTCAGCAATTGTTTCAATTTTTTTCTACCTTTTCTGTACAAAGAAAAGATATTTCTAGATTGAGAGTAAAGAATATTTGCTTATTTTGACTATCTTAATCAGCGGGTCAAATTCGTTGTTCTTTGGACATAGTCAACAATTGTTTCTTTTCCTTTTTTCTACCTATTCTCTATAAAGAAAAAATATTTCTAGATCGAGTGTAAAAAATATTTGCCTACTTTGACTATCTTAATCAAATGTAACTTGAGTATAAAAAGATGGGATACTAAAACTTTAAGTTCATTTTATAAAATCTTCATAACTACTAGTATTAAAAAAAATATTCATAATGAGTTGCTCATCGGCATTTTCCATAATATTTAGTGTAACATTCGTGGTTTTTCTCTTTGGCGGTCTTTGCAAGGCTAATAGTGTGGTACAAGTGGACATCATTAATGATATTGGTTCAAATATTCAATTGGGACTACACTGCAAATCAAAAAACAAAGATCTCGGATCACAATCTTTAGCCCAACATCAACATTGGGGGTTTAGAGAAAATATTAATTTTTGGGATACAACTCTATTTTTTTGTCATTTTGTATGGGAAAATCAATCTAAATGGTTTGATATTCTTGTAGCTAAAGATATAGATATATGTGAACATCAGCCGTGTGTTTGGAGTATAAGACCTAGTGGTCCATGTAGATTAACGGGTAAAGAAACATGTTTCCCATGGAACTAATGTAATATAGGAATAATGTTGTTACAAGATTTCATATCTATAAAGTGAAGAAATAAAAAGTACTATTATTATATTTTTTTTTTGATAAATGTTAAATTTATTCACACTAAAAAAATACCATTGTTTACATTAAATGCATCCTTTTTAAGATTTTGATGATGAAAATTATGGGACTGTGTGGACTCGTGTCTGAAAACTAAACTGCTATGTCCTGAACGCAGACAAAGACTTGCCGGTGGCTGAAGAGTACGAGATAAAGGCTGTGCCAGTAGTTCTGCTCTTCAAGAACGGGGAGAAACGAGAGTAAATCATGGGTACAATGCCTAAAGAGTTTTACATTTCCGCCATTGAAAGAGTCTTGAACTCATGAAGAAGATAACACTATTGATGTGAACTCTCACTACCACTTTGATCAAGATATTGTTTGGATATTAAGAATCGCTCCATTTCGATATGGTTTATATCTCATTGAGACTCGAGAAATAGTCTTTTGTCTTAAATCTGAACCTCTATCTTTTCTTTTTTTCTTCTTTTATTTTCTGTGATTATAACTGTTGGGTTTGTGGAAAGATGGCTTATGAAGTATTGTGAATACATATATCTTCCTTCGTCTATTGATGTTTTTAGACTTCTAACGATGCTTTTATAGTTATTATTGTCGTTGCTTTATCCGCTTCTTTAGCATTTTATATAGAACGCGGCGGTGGAGATGGATAAATAAACCGGTCAATGGATTTATTCTGACAAAAAGTGAGGAAAAAGAGATTAGTTTGGTTTGAACAATCATTTTTCTCTCAATAGGACAGTCTCTCAAACTTTTTTTATGACGGTAAATGGCGGGCGGGCATAATATCCGAACTCGAGGACCCGACCTGAACCCAATATGAAAAACCCGATTATAACTTGTATTCGAAATTTTAATTACCCAAACAGGTCCTAGACCTCAAGACCTGAAAACCCGAACTTGACTCTGAACCCGAGCATACCCATAATATATTAGTAATATTTATATTTTAAAATTTTAATTACCTAAGTGTCTAAAATATTTGGATTTTTGGATATTTTGAATATTTTTTGGTATTAAATCTAGTTTTGAGTAAATTTGGGTATAAAACCTACTCGATGTTTTTAGATCTTTTGGGTATTTTCGAGTAGTTTGGATAAATTTGAAAACAAAATTTTTGATTTTTGAAAACTTCGGTAACCCGAATCCGAACCCGAATTATTTGTATATGAAATATAACCCTTTCAAAAAAAATTAGTGACCCTATAAACCTAATACTTGAAATATTTGTGGTATTATTAGAGTTGTGGACATAATTTTTGAAAAATAAAAATGTGGTATTTTTAGCCATAAAACTTGCAGGTTCTTTCCCTTAATATGTTTTCATCTCAACATTTAAAATTAGAACTTTAAAAATCAAAACCTAACTTGTACCAGTTTTATCTTAGAAGATTTGATAGATTTTATTATACAAATTAAACTAAACAATTTTCGAGTAGTTTGTATGATGTTTGCCAAATCCTCATACAAGTATTTCATATCATTAGGCCATTTTTTCATGAGGATTATTAAAATAGAACCAAAAATGGCATATCAAATGAAGGAAAAAAAAAAAAAAAATATTGTGGGTCAAATTCATTGTTCTTTGGACATGGTCAGCAATTGTTTCTTTTCCTTTTTTACCTTTTTTCTACAAAGAAAATATATTTCTAGATTGAGAATAAAGAATATTTGCCTACTTTGACTATCTTAATCAACGAGTCAACTTCGTTGTTCTTTGGACATGGTCAACAATTGTTTCATTTCCTTTTTCTACCTTTTCTCTACAAAGAAAATATATTTCAAAATTGAGAATAAAGAATATTTGCCTACTTTGACTATCTTAATCAGTGGGTCAAATTCGTTGTTCTACTTTGATATTCTTGTAGCTAAAGATAGAGATATATGTGAACATCAGCCGTGTGTTTGGAGTATAAGACCTAGTGGTCCATGTAGATTAACGGGTAAAGAAAAATGTTTCCCATGGAACTAATATAATATAGGAATAAGATTGTTACAAGATTTCATATCTATAAAGCTAAGAAATAAAAAGTATTATTATATATTTTTTTTAATGAATGTTAAATTTATTCAAAGCAAAAATTACCACTGTTTACATTAAATGCATCCTTGTTTCGAATTAAATTGAAAGATTTTGATGATGAAAATTAAGGGTGTGTGTGGATACGTGTCCCAAACCAAATATGAAGTGCGTCCTCAAACTGTGAGTTACCATGATGCTTGAGAGTGCTTAATCTGTTTCTGACGAGGCCGTCAATGAATTTGAGCAGCTGGTCGAGAGAAGTAGGAAGCTCACCATGTCTATGTTGGTTTTGTTCTCTCCATATACTGTGAATAGACGCTACTTTGTTGTTCTTTGGACATTGTCAGCAATTGTTTCTTTTCCTTTTTGTTCCTTTCCCCTATAACGAAAAGATATTTCTAGATCGAGAGTAAAGAATATTTACATACGTTTACTTTCTTAATCATTTCCAAAAATGTAACTAAAGTATAAAAAGATGGGATACTAATTCTTTAAGTTCATTTTATAAAATCTTCATAACTAGTAGTATTACAAAAATATTCATAATGAGTTGCTGATCGACATCCTATACTATTATTTGGGAAGTACATCTATAAGTTGTAACATTGAGTTTTGTAAGAAATTACAATATATGCCATTACAAATCTCTAATCATAACCATTTTAATTTTACGTCACTCACATTAACCAATTCATTAAAAAACGGGTCAATGCGTTATACGGTTTTAAAGATATTAAAGAGATTACCTAATATTTATGAGGCCAATCACGAGTATAACAAACATATATTTTGTTTAGATACAATTCGTAATCGATTCTTTGTCATCGTTGAGCATTTTTTTTTTTTTTTGTATGAATGTAAAATTTATTCACCAAAAAAAGACTGTTTTACAATAAATGCAACGTTAATCTGAAAATTCAAAACAATTGAGGAAGAGATTATTATTATTGAAAAATTATTATTCTAAAAAAGTAAGGTACAGATTGTCTCGATTATTAATCAAAATATATTACATGAGTCATTTTAATCTACTGTTGAATAATTAGTGTTACCAAAAAACATTTGATCCATTTCATGGCTTAATTATTTTATCACAACTTCAAAAGGTTATGGTGGTGCAACCATAAAAGTAGCAAAGCGGATGGTTGTAGTGGTGTCGGATCAAGTTTTCTTCGGACGGGTTATTTGTTATTTGTTATATGATAATATGTACTTTTACTTTTAAAATATTTCAAAATATAATAAATATTTTTAAAAAATTAAAATTAAATTATTATATATATTTATACTTTATTAAAAGGTAAATATTATAATTATTTAAAGTTTATAAAACATTTAAATATTTATAATATATGAACTCTATAAGAATTAACTAGATATATATACTATGAAAACCATTTGAAAGCAAACATTATAATTGATTTGAATTATGTCTATTAAATAAAAGTATATTAAAACAAAAACTAACAAAATAATGTTTAATTTCACAGGACGGGGTTAGATGGTGGGACGGGTTTGGGTCGATATTAATACGAGACGGTATAATGCGGGTGAAATCCTAGATATAACAAGCAAAATACAATTGTGTCATCTTACACACTACAAAACAAACAATATTAACGAGAAAATATAATTTTAAATTAAAATTTTGTAGTTATAAAAAAGTCGATCCACGGTGTACCGCATAGTATAATCTAGATTTTAACTCAATGAACTGTATGTTATTGTTCCTATATTTTAAAATGGTAAACCTCAAACATAGTAATTGTACACTAAATATTATATAGATATAAGAGTTATACATTTAGAAAATTTAAAACATTAGGTCATATATATAGTTAATCTATTAAACAAATTACATTTTGATTTTTTTTTTATTATAGCCCCGCGGTGTACCGTGGATTTTTTTTTTTTTTTTTTTTTTTGAACAGAGGCTTGTTTTCATTCCATTAATGTAGAAACCAAGTACAGAGATAGAGGGAAACTGAGTTCCCAAAGTTTAAAGCAACACAATAAAGGGTATACCCCAAAGACAACAAAAGATAGATATACCTATCAAAAAAAACAAAAGATAGATATAAAGATAGGTAAGGTTAATCGATAAAAGTTCCTTGAGAGCTTTGAGCCAAAAGCTAGGTAGCTTGTTGGTACATGTGAGATCAAAGAGTATCGATGATTCTTCCAAGAGCAAGTCAATGGATGAACGATTGGCCATTGTCAAGAGACGAAGTGGCGTTGATGAAGGGGTCAAAGACGTGATTCTCGCCGGCACGAGAAAAGCTACACGAACTAGTGCTTTGACAAGGGTTTGAGCAAAGGTGAAGGTGCTCTGATGCTTGAAGTTGTTTGCTAGAGCTGCCGTATAATGGGAATTGAGCTTAGGCAAAACATAGCAATTGGAAGTGGTGTGGAGGGTGTATGGCTTGAAGTCGTCAGAAGAGTTTGATGGAGAATGGTCATTGGACAAGCTTCCAAAGCCACCATCAAATCTCTCACAGGAAGGGTTCAAGAGCATTAGACCAAAGACCTTTAAGCTTATAAACACATACCTCAAGACTTTAGATGAAGCGTAAACCAGGGTTCGCAAGTGATGGGTGTAAAACCGTAACAGAACAGGTGGATCCTCTCTCGCATGAAAGCCTCGGCCATGGAGATTAAGAATTCCACACAAAGTTTGTCTTCGGTTTAACACATATAGAAAATAACCAGACCTGAGCTTCAAGGTTTTGAGCATAAGATAGTTATCACTGAAATTGATAGATTGCACATGAATGAACTCGATGAACAGGGGGTACGGAGGTAGGAGGTTGAGGAAACTGCGGTAATCACCACTCCTTGGAGACGGGATCATAATGCCGTTCTTCCTCAATCCTTTCATCTGACCTCGATAAAGGTAGTTAAAACCATAAGTAATCCCCTTAAGTGATTTTAATGGCCAGGTTCTCAGAGAAGGTTTGTACCAACAATGAAGCGATGTTTGATTAGGTTCCAATCGATGTCCTCTAACAACTGGTTCCTTAGATCGACACAAACGTTTGCAGAGAAAGCACAAATGAGAGTTTAGGCAAAACCTGGGCTTAGTGGAAAGATGAGTTGGGCTGTCACTTCTACAATTGGTCCAAGAGAGAAAACACCATGGGCCGAATTGGGAAAGGCCCAATAACGAAAACCCTAGTGTCTCTTTGGCTGCGTTGATGATGCTGTGACTGTGGCAGCTGGACATCGGCGAGATGATAATCAGAATGGAATGACGCATCGCCGGAGGTTGAGGCACCGGAGCAGTCAAGACCGGCGACTTGCGGTACCACTTGGAAAAAGGTGTTGCAGGTTTGGATTTTAAGGATCTCGCAAACATCAAGGCGGAGTAAGGTTCGTCCAAAGCCACCAGCGGGTTAGAAAGATGAAGTGATGAAGCTTTGGAAAGTATTATTAAAAGGTCTCCGACCACCGTTAACAAAATCAAAGGAAGAGCGCAGTGACGGTCGGGAAGATGATGAAAAGAAGACAAAAGGATTGAAAAAGTGATATAAAGACAAGAGAGAACTAATCGATTTGAGATATCCCAACGCCGGCGAGCAAAGACTCCACCGGCGTCGGAAAACATGATCAGAAAATGGCCCTCGATAATGGTGCCCGAGAGAGTTTAGTTTTTTTTTTTGATTAACATAGTTTTAGTTTCCAAACCAGTGGCTAAAATCAATACCTTGTTGAGGAAAAAAAAAACCAAAACATTGCGGTGTACCGTGGATTATAATCTAGTTTTCCATAATATTTAGTGTAACACTGGTTTTTCTCTTTGGCGGTCTTTGCAAGGCTCATCGTGTGATACAAGTGGACATCATTAATGTTATTGGTTCAAATGTTCAATTGGGACTACACTGTAAACAATTGAACAAAGATCTCGGATCACAGGCGTTAGCCCAACATCAACATTGGGGGTTTAGAGGATTTATTAATTTTTAGGATACGACTCTGTTTTTTGTCACTTTATATGGGAAAATCAATCTAAATGGTTCGATATTCTTGAAGTTAACATATATATATATATATATAAATATCATCCGTGTATATGGAGTATAAGACCTAGTGGTACATGTAGGTTAACAGGTTATGAAGAATGTTTCCCATGGAACTAATGTTAATATTGAAATAATATCGTTACAAGATTTCATATCTATAAAATATATTATTTTTTTACTATGTCTAGTGATAATTACCTTATTTAATTTTTATTTTTTTTATGAACTCTATCGATTGATCCAGTTAGTTCCGGTAGAAATGTAATGAAGTGATTTAAAGTGGAGTTCTCCTCGAAGGACCACCATATTGTCTGTCCCAAATTTGAAATGCTTTCCGACTAATGCATGAAGATAATCAGATTGCTTGTTATTGGACTACCATGTAATTTTTGTTTATAAGGTAAGTCGAACATGGATTAGTTCATTCCAACATTTCTCCAATTCTCAACCACAATCAGACCACTACCGTATTAACCAGAATATGGTAAATAATAAATCAATGAATGAGATGTTAAATAATCACAGATGAAGATGAGGTAAATAATAATCTAAGGGGAAAAACCCGAAAAAACCGCTATCTAATTTTTTTTTTGCCGTTTAATACTTGTAGTATTAAATTTGGAATAAAAATACCTCCTTTAATTTCGGTTGCCTTTTAAAACCTTCATTTTTAAAAAATTGGTAAAATCGTACCCCTGAGTTAACGACCGTTAACTTTGCTAACGGAAGCACTAACTGCGGTTAAAACTTAACCCATGGTGTTTTAGAGAATATATATACAATCTATTTTCATGACTTTACGAATAGATTGACTTGGTCAGGTGGTTAAATGCGGGGAAAGTGACCAACTGTACTTGTGTTCGAGCCTCCCTTCCTTCTTAGACGATTTTTAGTTTTTTTTTTTTAACTTTTTTTTTAACTTTTTTTTTTCTCCTTCTTCGAGTCTTCATCTTCTCCTATTCAATGCCTTCAACCCAGAAACTCATAGATCATCTTCAACCCAGAAACTCATCTTCTCCTATTAATTTAGTTTCACTAATCCAACTTAAAAATGCCTTTTCACTAACCTTCTTCCACGCCCAACAACCTAGGAATCATCGAAATCTCCCACCCATCGAAATCTGCAGAGCCTTCTTCATCTTCTTCTACAACAGTCAGTCAACAAATTAGACTCCAACGACCTAGGAATCATCAAAATCTCCCACCCATTTCCACCGCCGTCGAACCTCTAATCCCCAAACCTAGCCGCGTTTCTAAATTCGCCATGTCTTCCTTTTGCCAGAAACCACAAAGAAGAAACCCCAAACGGCGTCGTTTCGTGGGCTAGGCTGCACAACATCCGCATCTGAGCGAGGAAAAAATTGAAGAAAAAAAAAATTAAAAAAAATTAGAAAACGTCTTAAGAAGGAAGGGGGACTCGAACCCAGGTTCAGTTGGACTAATCACCGGCATTTAACCACCTGACCAAGTCAATCTATTCGTAAAGCCATGAAAAAAGATTGTATATATATTCTCTTAAACACCATAGGTTAAGGTTTAACCGCAGTTAGTGCTTCCGTTAGCAAAGTTAACAGTCGTTAACTCGGGGGTACGATTTTACCAACTTTTTTAAAATGAAGGTTTTAAAAGGCAACCAAAATAAAAGGAGGTATTTTTATTCCAAATTTAATACTACACGTATTAAACGGCCAAAAAAAAATTAGATGGCGGTTTTTTCGGGTTTTTTCCCATAATCTAAGAGATTAAGATGAGCAGTTTTTACTTTTTACATCATAAACTTATAAAGTTAAACATTTGTCCCCAAAAAAAAAAAAAAAGGATAACATTTATTGTAGGATATTCTTAATAGAATCACCGACTCTCTCATATGCTTTCTCTGGACAAACGCACCGTCTTTAGCAGTTTTTACTAAAGATGAGCAGTTTTTACTTTTTACATCATATGCTTTCTCTGGACAAACGCAAAAACTTTTGAAGAACCCTAAAAATCCCAAAATCCGCCGAAGAAGAAGATCCAGAAGAATCAACTACTAATCTGAAGAATTCGCAAAATTCCATCTTCGTATCGTCTACGCCTGTGTATTCAATCTTCGAAATCAGGTACTCTGGTTTTAAAATGACGAAATCAATAGATTCGGCTTCGTCCTTCATCGCAATTTCTCGAAGTTGATTTTTCTTCTATATGTAAATCTGTTTGTTTAAATCCATTTCCAGGAGCCTTTGATGATACAAAAAGCTATGTCAAGTTATTATAATCCATCAACAACAGCTTTAGTCTCTATTGATTCTGATGAACAAAGAAGAATAAAATATTTAGCAGATTTAAACATGATTGCAACACAGAGACATTCTTCTACAGATGGTCCAATGGCTATTCTCTGGGATATGGAGAACTGTCCTGTTCCTAGCGATGTCCGTCCTGAAGATGTGGCTAGTAACATAAGAATGGCTATTCAGTTACATCCGGTGATATCCGGTCCGGTTGTTAACTTCTCGGCTTATGGGGATTTCAATGGTTTCCCTCGTCGGGTTAGAGAAGGTTGTCAAAGAACTGGTGTGAAGCTTGTTGATGTACCAAATGGTAGGAAAGATGCATCTGATAAAGCGATTTTGATTGATATGTTCTTGTTTGTACTTGATAATAAGCCGCCTGCGACTATTATTCTCGTTTCGGGAGATGTTGATTTCGCGCCTGCGCTTCATATATTGGGTCAGCGTGGGTACACTGTGATTCTTGTTATACCTTCTAGTGTGTATGTGAACTCAGCTTTGTCTAATGCTGGTAGGTTTGTTTGGGATTGGCATAGTATTGTTCATGGTGAAGGCTTTGTGCCGCTACGTAAACCTCGTGTTGTGCCATATCTTATGGGGTGTAGTATTAGTGATAACAGTAACATGGATGGTATGAATGAAGATGAAACAATTCTCTATAAAGGTAACTGTTATAGTAACCCAAGAGAGTCGTCCTTGATGGTTTCGAAGTTTCATAACGAGTATAGTAGCAGCGCAATGTCGTGTTGGCCATCTAATTCAGGAGAGTCTTTGGCTTATCCTCCTCCTGGTCACCTTGAGTCCACCATGTGGGTAGCGCCGGGGGATTTAAACGGTTTAAAGGGACAGCTCGTGAAGCTGCTAGAGCTCTCAGGTGGATGTATTCCTCTCATGCGTATTCCTTCTGAATACCAAAGGAATTTCAGTAAACCGCTTTTTGTATCGGACTACGGGGTGCACAAGCTTGTGGATCTGTTCAAAAAGATGAGTGATGTGATTGCAGTGGATGGTAAAGGCAACAAGAGAATTGTTTACCTGCGCAACTCGAAACCGAACATCATCTCTCCTTCTCCCCCTGTGGTTCTACTGAGAAGAGAGAAGAAAGGAAAAGAGCCTAACGGGGAAACTACCAATGGAGGAGTCTCCTCTGATGAATTCTCAGACACGGGCTCAGTTCAGAGCGAGAGGAACCTCGAAGAGTTCAAATTCGAGCTACAAGACATTTTAGTGAGCTATTGTTGTCAGGTACAGATGGATTGTTTCGAGGCGATATACAAGCTAAGGTACAAGAGGCCATTACCCTACAAAAAGATGGGCGTGAACCACTTGGAGCAGCTCTTTGACAAGTTCAGGGATGTTGTTACCATATATGAAGAGCCAGCTACAGGGAGGAAACTCATCAGCCCGGTTTAGGGGAGCCTAACTCAGAGTCATATAAGATCAGACTTAAGATTGTGCGTTTGTGAGCCGTTTCTATGCGTTCTCTATCACTCACTGGGGACAAGCAATGTAAGCTCCTTGCCTGAGAAGCTCTTAGTATTAATGTATATGCTCTCTACTCTTTCCTTGGGACAAAATGTTTACACAGAAGCTTTGATTCTGCATTGCAAGCATTTCACTTCTGTTACTTTCGAGAAATTGGAAAGACGGAGCGTTTCGTGAGCCTTTTACTATGTGTTGATCGAGCATAAAAGAGGGCGCAAGCACATTCATTGATGCATCGAATGCTCTCTAGTTGGGAATAAGCCAGTAGTATTATTGTAATATTTGGTTGGTACACCACAAATCTCATCCCAACGGCATTTCTTTCTTTGTTTAAACATTTAGAACGTTTTTAAGAGCTCTATGTAAGCTCATTACAGCTCCTTGAGTTTTCTACAAAGCTTGTCTTTGTGTTTGGTTTGTCGTTATATTCATCAAAAAAAACTTTTTACAATGAATGCATCTATAGTTTTAAAGGTTTGAAAATGAAAACAGAGTTTTTGAATATCTGAAAGAAGACGGCAAGAGCTTTGGTTGGACTGAGCTTTGAAGAACCTAGAGACACCTCGCAGCGAACCAGTCTCGCAGGGCTTCTTCTAAACCTCCATTACCCTAATTTGATACTGTCGAAATTACGAACCGTGCTGTCGATTTGTTTGAGAAGATTTGCTACGGATAGTGGCTGCTCCCCATGACGTCTTCGGTTTCGTTCTCTCCATATCATATAAATAGTAGATTGAAAAACATTCAGAGATTAAGACGACCACATCCTTTGTTATATAGGATCAAACTTCGTTATATAAAATATATATATATATATATATATATATATATATATTTGTTTGATTGTATATATTTATCATGTCATAATCCGATAACAACAACATTAGTACAAACTCTTATACCACAAACCTTGGAAAAATATTCAATTACGATAATTATTTATTATTTATCAATAATATATGCATCATGTAAATTTATAAACATGGATGGGTAATACAATCCGAGCAATAGTACAAACATTTCACTCTATATTTTGTTATTTTACTATAAAACATCTATTATAAATATGATTTTACTTTTATTAAAAAAAAAAAACCATTAAGAGCGTGGGAGTCTGCAAACAAAGCAAATGCACACATTAAAGTCGTGTCCGTGACAACTTCCCCTTCCTTTGTACTTATGTTGACACGAAGAATCACAATCTTTGGAAACACATTTCCCATTCGGTCCTACTGGTAGAGACAATGAACATTGTCCGTTAGGCAGCTGCCCCTTCCATGCTTCAGCCTTCAGATACTGTTATATTTAAAAGACAACATATAAATTGTATATAAAAAAATGGAAATAGTAATTATTTTTTTTCATCTTGTAAAAATTTATATGTTTTGCTCTTACTAATAAATAGTTTCTTTAGTATAACACAAAATAGTTGAATATAGTTCTACTAAACTCGATGTCATCAAATGTTGACATATATATATATTACATAACATAGACAAATGTTTTTATAAGATATATAATGATAGATATAATCAATTTATTTTTAAAATGGCCAATCTAATATATTAAAACAAATTTTATATATAATCAATTTTTTTTTTTTGTCAACCACACATTAATTAATAAATAACTCCTAGATTGGTTGCCCAATTAGGAGGAGAAGAGTCTACAAAAGAAATTTCAGAAAATAAAAGTCTAGAAGAGCGGGCTAAGCAGTCCGCTTTAACATTACATAAACGAGGAATAAGGGAAAGCGAGAAGAATGGGAAAGAGACACGGAGTAAACCAAACTCATCTAGCAGAATGGAGAAAGCGGGCCATTCATCAGGTGACTGTATCATCGAGGTTAACTCCAAACAATCTGTTTCAAAACATGAGGCACTTCTCCTTCACATGTATATATATATATATATGGGTGATGGACACTATGAGGCACTTTCAGCCAAAGTTTGAACAATTTAGGCACTTTCAAAACATGAGGCACTTCTCCTTCTTTTTGGAGACGAAAATAACGCAACTGCCCCTCCGTAAAACCAACTCGATTTCTCGCGCTTCCGGTTCGGCTTCTTGGTTTAGAGTGGTGACGTGGGAGAAGATGAGAAGAGGAGTAAAAAAGAACGGTCAGGATTTTGCTAATAATTATTAACCTACTGAGTAATCTAGGCCGTCGGTAAGATTGAAGCGGACGGTGGAGATCTGAGCGCAGGAAAATACATATCTAATTTATAATATATATATATATATATATATATATATATATATATATATATATATATATATGTATAGAAAAACAGTTATAAATCCATATTGTTGGATCAACAATTTATATTATTTAGTAGAGTTAGTAGTTAATCAACTTCCTCTTCAGTGACAAACACACACATAACGAAAATGATGAAAAGGAAAACAAGATGGCTTTCGCCCAAATGCGCTTACTCATATATTTACATGGGATAAGAGAAAGTGGTCGTAGGTGAGAAAAGACGAGCAAAATGAGAGTTCTAGAAAAATGAAAAACGAGGGTTTCCAAAAGCTTTCTTCTTCCTCTTTGTTGCATCTTTGAATCTTGTTCTTTTTTAGTGTTAACCTGAAAAACCAAGAACATAAGTTAGTGGTGTGAGTAACCTCTTGTATATAGTGAACCTTGGGAGCAAGAGTTCTCCCAGAGACGTAGCGGTTAGAGGCCGTGAACTTTCTATTTTATGTTTTATCCCTATTAATACACATATAATTTTTCTGTTGAACTTTTACCCCTTCTTTTTTTTTGTGAAGAGGTAAAAGTTATCATATAATTTTTCACATAGAGTTGACATAGAAAGGCTAAACTCGATATCATCAAATTTTGAATTAAATTTGGTATATGATAAATTATAAAAATATATGTTAAATTTTGTTTAATTTTTGTCACTTTTTGGATGATTATATAATAGGAAATCCTCTCATAACCCTCAGAACTGCAACAACTAACCAATTGGATTGTCTTCGTAGCTATCCAAATTCATTGCAGTTTCAATTAAATGAATGAAACCTTAGATATTTAAGAATCCAAAACTTCAGTTCTGATTCAGAAAACAAAAACTGAAAAAGAAAAAATCTAGAAGAACATAGAAAGAAGAAATCGATCTGGAAAATTTTGAAAAAAAAAAGTTTGGACCATTTCTCGATTTATGCGTGTCATCCTTGCGCAGGGGCCATGCTAATCTTCTCTGTATCGTTCCAATTTTATCGGATGTCCCCGAAGGGACAATCATCTTCTTCACTCTGATAATATATAAACGGGAAAAATGTCATTTAAATCGTCACTTTGCCATTTGTGGAGGTTTAAAGCATGAACTTTGAGCCTGGTGCTTTTAATCCTCAATTTCTAGTTAACTTTCAATTTAATCTCTAACTTTCGTTGACGAAGCCGATTGAGGCACGTCTTTAACTGGACAAACGGAGGATTAAGACGCTGTTATCTATCCGTCTAATATATCCGTTAATAAGCTAAACGACGTCGTTTAATCAAATGTAAACCCCCAAATTCGATTAAGTTCGAACCCTAGAATACCAAATCGAAATTAGAAATACAAAATCGAAGATTCTCTCTCGTTTTCTTCTCTAATCAAGACTTCAAGATAGCTATGTTGAGTTTTCGATGTAAAGATCCTTACACCTAACCCACACACACACTTTGAAGGCACTCCACGGGCAGCGAGTACTATCGATGTCTCGGAGCTAGAACTCATCGGAATCGAGACAACAGATCTTGAGGAATAAAGATGAGATCGAGATTTGAGAAGAAATCGAGATTAGAGAAGAAAACGAGAGAGAATCTTCGATTTTGTATTTCTAATTTCGATTTGGTATTCTAGGGTTCGAGCTTAATCGAATTTGGGAGTTTTCATTTGATTAAACGACGTCGTTTCACTTATTAACGGATATATTAGACGGACAGATAACAGCGTCTTAATCCTCCGTTTGTCCAGTTAAAGACGTGCCTCAATCGGCTTTGTCAACGAAAGTTAGAGATTAAATTGAAAGTCAACTAGAAATTGAGGATTAAAAGCACCAGGCTCAAAGTTCATGCTTTAAACCTCCACAAATGGCAAAGTGACGATTTAAATGACATTTTTCCCATATATAAACACAGCTTCTTCTCTTTATGTAAGCGATGTGGGACTTTCAACATTACTTAACAACTTAAACGAGACCGTTTCAGAAAAAGGCCTCTCCCTCTCTTCCTTCATAAGCCCATTAATACTATTGAGCAGCCAAACCATGGCCGTTTTGTTTCTATGGATCAAGATTCAAGTATTTTTCTTTAGCATCTTTATATTCCACAGTTTCTGGCCAAATCGAAGAACAGCCGAAGAGATACTAGTACCAGAATGTTAGTACATATATTGCCACTATGCAATGGATTCTTGCCAAATTCAAGTTTGTTACTCCAACCATTACCAAACTAATACCTATATTGTTTACTTCTTTAGGTGCTTTGTTGCGAATACGGTAACTGCCCTTCATCCACATATTGAACATGACTGAAACACATAGTCATTATTCCACAGTTGGTCATGTGGTCTCTTCCCTGTACCTAGCAATGTACATCCTGGAGATGTGGCTAGTAACATAAGAATGGCTATTCAATTGTATCCTATGATAAGCGGTGCGGCGATGGTTATGTTCTCGGCATATAGGGATTTCAATGCCCACGTCGGGTCAGAGAAGATTGTCAAAGAACCGGTGTGAAACGAGTTCTTTGCGAAGTGCAGCTAATAAGGGTGTTCTGTTAGACATTCGTAGATTAGATTTCACTTGGAGTATCTACGGCTCCAATGCGATATTTGGTATAAATGTTGTGTCAGCAGCAAAATAGTCTTTGTAAGAATTGAAAGGCCTTTTAATGTTATCTATCAGTCAACCATCAGCTATCAACAGTTACAAAGGATTCTAGTAAAAATGGGAATTATTCTCTTCTCCATGGAATTTTTATGAAATTGTCATAATGTTCTTTGAACAGTGTGACACAATGAGTTAAGCATAACAATTAATTCTCATATGAGATATACGGATATAACAGAACTTTAAGATCACTATTTTTATTTTCTTTTTGGTGTCGCAATGATGATGAATGGAGCCAACAGGCACAATGAAGATGGAGGCAAGCATACGTACTATGCCGTCTTTAATGCCTCGGTCTTACAAATGGGGCAGAGATTCTTGATCATGACCCATTGCTTGATACAGTCCTTGTGGAATTCATGTCCACATTTCAAGGTTCCAAGATTATCACCTTCTACATACTCTTCCTGTCAAAACAGCAGCAACAGCTTTTAAACATCAGTTCATGTGTTAAGGCTGAGTGCTATGTCAGCTTAAAAAGAGACACGGGAGAGACTCATTCAATCAACCAATGTTACCCCAAAATCGACATTTTCATTGCAGATCAAAGATAACATATCAAAGCTTACAATATCAGTTCAGCTAGTAAATCTGCTAGTTTCATTATGGCACATCATCGTCTATGGTGAAAAATATCAAAGCCTACAAATTTTAGACTTGATCAAGGAAGTGAGACTAAACTAAAACAAACAGCATCAGTTCACAAAACTTATCGCGGAGGACTATTGTTAGATGAAACAAACCAGCTCAGGGAGTAGTGGTAAGAACAAAGTACAGAAACACAGATTTGATAACGAGAACCAAGTGATAGTTAGGGTTTTGTTATAAAGTCCCCAAACCCTCCAAAAGCCCAAAAGTTTCCCAAACAAACCAAACACTGAACACCTGAAACTCTAGTCCAACCTATCTTATTTATATAGTATCCTATTTCATTCCATGTGTAAAGAGAAATAATCGAAGCAAGCTTAGCAACGCCAACTTTTCTTTATCTTATGCTTATCAATTAGTCGGTAAGTATTACACGAGCAAAACACTTCTAGTTCATACTTAATCAAATACCTGACAAATGCAGCATGGCTCTATGTTCTGATGCAACTCAGCAGAAGAAGCAGAAGAAAATGTATGTTTGTGCTGTTTCAATGCTTTCAAAATGACCTCTTCACTTAGGCCAGTGCTCACATCACCTATGCGTTCCCCAAGTGCCAATAGCTCCTACATTCATTCCCACACATTGTTGGAAAATGGGAAGATTGCGATTAACAGTCAAAAAAAGGAATACTACCTCATACGACATGTTGTCAACATCAAGCCGCATTTCCCGATGCCTATCATGCATGTCAGTCATACCCTGGTAGATAAGTGGATCGAACACCATGTAATCCTTATCAAATTGAAAAAAAGGAAGATCACACATCAGGACAACAGATTCACCAAGAAATGGATTGTGTTCTATCCATTAACTGATATTAACAGGCAGGATTGTCAAAAATCACTCGTGTCAAAATCATACCTCAACCCGTAAATTTTCTCCTCTTCTCATGGCATGCAACACCTGACGTATCTGCTAACAACAAATAGAGGAATAAGTGCAACTCACTATTCAAATACTTATCGAAGTGTATTGCATCAAAACTAAATACATGTAGCAGTTGCTAAGGAGGTTTATAAACTAGATTTAGAAAACGAGCATTCCCAAAACGTAAGACATCAATATGGTTTGCAGATGGAAGTGATATCAGAGTGCATCAAACTGCTCTAGTTCTCATATAGATAAAGTTATACCTTTCAGAAGAGACATTGACTAGAAATCATTGGCAAAAAAGCTTAATAGCAGAGCCTTTAAGATTTTTATTTAACAAAAAATGATATGGCGTTGTCACTGGCATCCAAAAAAATAAGGTTTCAACCAAATTATGGCATATATGCAAGTCTTCAAATTTTGATCAATACACTTTCCTACATAGCCTTACTTCAAAAGAGAATAGTTACCGACCATGCATGAATCAATTTTTTTAACTCTATCTATATGAAGCTAGACCACAAAAAGTACAAAACCAGATAATTTCACAACCAGCAGGTACGTACACAATCATATTAAGATTCTACAGAGAAAATCACATGAAAACCTCATAACAAAAAGAAGACAAACTTAACTAAGAACCCTGCAGTTTCAATAAGACGAACATAACAAACTAAAAACCATGACAACAACCCATAAATGCACGCTCTTAACCCCCACTTATTCATAACATGAGGGAAGGATTTTTCTATCAAACCATTGGATAATAAAAGATAGTGAAAGATACTATAAAGATTCATACACGGCATCAACCAAATTATCAGACAAGAGCCAGTATTTTATGAAACCCATACCTCGGAAATGATTTGATTCCTTCCATTACCGTCAGCAGCTAAGCTTCTCCCTATGTGACGCAAGTGGAGAAGTTCATTTTGTCTCTCCAATAACAACCCTGATCTTCTTTGCCGTGAGCGATGGCTCCGGCTATTAGAACCAGATGGCATTGTCACCTCATTTGAGGAAACAGAGGGGCCTGCGGGTAATAATGGAAGAGAGGCACCGTGACTAGCAGATTGAGATTCAATATTAGGAAATAAAGACCAAGGAGAAAGTTCTGATGTTCTCGATGGATTATGTATTGGGGCACTCTGAGGAGGAATCCATGTGGGATTAGGCTGTGGCGCATGAATAGCTGAACTTGGCCCTGCTCGAGGAACAAAGGGAGAATCTATAGATGAACCAGGGTTTCCATGTGTGAAATTCCAAAGATCATGCACCGGCTGTCTCATGTCAGTTGCAGGTGCAAACATGGGCTGCTCTGGGTTGCTTCTCGGTGTTTCCCACTGTGGTCCTAATCGCTCTGCAGGCATCCCAATACCCGAAGAATTACTGGCTCTGGAACTGAAAGAAGCATCCCAAGCAAATTGGTGTATATTCCTGGTCAAAGCAGGGAGGTGGACTATATTTGTCTGATTCTCACCAGTGCTTGAGCCACTAGTTGATCTCACATCTAGAGGATCTACAAAGGGAGAGTTCAATGGTAAATTCTGTTGCAAAGAACCAGTGGGACGCACAGAAGTTCCAGCGTGTGATACGCTGAATGCAACAGACTCCTGAGGCTGCCTGGGATTTAATCGTCTGCCAGCTCTAGATAAGGTGTCAGTGTTTCTTGCAGAATGAAAAGCACTGGCTGCAACTGCTCTTCCACCACCAGATCCAAACATTTGTTCTGTCTGGCCAAAATGATTAGTAACATTTGGAGAACTTTGTGAGGGTGTAGCCAAACTTAAGCTACTTGAAGCACCATACTGAGAAAGACTTGCATGCGAAGCACTATTTTCAGTCTGAACAATGCGGTTAGGATTTTCACCAGAAAAATAATGACCAGGGGATCCTTCAAGAGCCTTTCTTTTGCAGGACGAACCCCAACCACCAAACGGAGAAGCAGGACCACTGCTGCTCTCCCCTGCGGCCTGAATTGAGCTTCCTAATGAACTCCCATAGCTATTATGACGGATAACTACCCCGGAACTCTGTGCACTACAATTATCGCTGTCCATGTCCATGCTCATATCTACATGCTGTGGCATAGGATTAGAGCTTGAACCGCGCAAGAAAGAAGGCCCATTCCTGATGTGACCGCCAGCATGAACCCCTCCATCTACCATCATACCATTCAGACCTAATTCCCTTCCCTCAGATCCATAGCCAACAAAGTGATGAGCACCATCTTGAGGCAGCTGGTGACTTGTCTTCATTCCAATGGAATTGACCTGATCAGAAGGACCAGATATGGAGCTGGATTCCCCAAACCTCCACCAGTTATGATCTTGAGCAGCATGAGAACTCGAACTTGCATAAGTTGGTCGTCCTGAAGGTGTACTATTGTTTGGAAATCCAGTGTCTGCTGGATTCAGCATGTTATTCAAAGACGTCTCTGTGCAATAAATCGATTCACCATCTGCTTGATTCACGTCAGTAGACGAACCACCAGTATTCCGTGGCCCTTGCATTGGATTCATACCTTTAACTAGAACACAAGGATTTTCCAGTAATATAGATCAAAAATTACAAGCACTTTCAGGAGACCTAGAGTCACACAAACATAGAGAGACAAGAAAAGAAATATGAATAAGAAATCCATGGATGAGAGAAATTGAAAAAAATAAAATAATAAGCGCACCCTATTTACCATTACGATCACCACATGCCAGCCAGCTATCTAGCTTCAGGCTACACTCATGCTCCAACTATAGCTTCTGCATTTGGTTTCCACAAAAAGGCAAGATCAGAAACTTTCACTATCATATATCAAAAGCATCATTTCTATGTATCAAAAGTTTCTTACATAAATATAAGAAATTGAGCAACTAAGTACCAAAAACTCGTCAAACTAGTTGACATAACAATTAACATATACGCAACTAACAAACTATACCACTTCTATGAAAGTAGAGAGGAACAAAGTACTCATTTTTAACACAACAGAGAGTAAATATTGTGAAACTTGATGAAACCAAAACAGTTGTGATACTAATTAACTAATCACAAAGGAACCAAATCAAGTTACTTACATAAGAAATCAAATCCAAACAATCCGATGCCAAATTAAAAAATTTCCAATCTTTAGATGAAAACCTAAAGTGGGTCAATCCCGATCCGTCCAGCTATTGCAATGCAACAAATCCTGAACCAAAATCACAACGATCTGAACAATGAACACAGATTAGAGCAAAATTAGAAAAACAAACAAAAAAATGTGAAATTTTTTGTAAAGATTGAGAAGAATGGTACCTGCAAAATCAATCCCTAGAGAATCAAAATGGGTCTCAAAAAAGTTGCAATTGAAATCAAATTAATAAACTTTATGTAGTTTCAATTTCTGGGTGTGGTGTGGTGTGGTGTCCTCTCCTCTGCACGATTCTTATTAGGTTTTAGCTTCTTTCTCGATTCTCACAAAAAAAAAATGCAAACTTTTTCTCAGAGAGAAGAAGAGAAATGAAATTTGGTAATCAGAAGAAGAAGCACATAAGCAATGGATGAGGGAGAAGAAGAGAAGATTCAGAGACGTACAGATTTCATGTGACAAATTTTTGTCCAAAAATCAATATTTTTTTAATAGTTCTTGTAATGAAAACTTGGAAAGATATGATTTTTTTTTCTTTCTTTAGAAATTAATAAAATAAAAGTTTGGTGCTAAATATCGTCTCTGACATATTTTTTTTAAGTGTTAGATTTTGCAGGACGTCACTTGTCTTAGTGCTGGTCTTTGGTGCTGTCCTAGGCTCTATAGCTACCAAACTGGTAATAATAACTTAATAAAAGACAATTGTCACGGTAAGAATAATTTTGTAGCTTTTTCTTTTCTTTGTTATTGGAAATAAAACTCATTTTTCACCAGAATTTTTAGACTTTTCCAACTTACTGTTTATGCTTAACATTGTCTCATCACTAATCTTTCAAGCAAATTGCTAATTTCTCTTTAGTAGATTATTTGTCATTTATGACAATCACTAGACCATTATTTTGTTAGCTTTACTTGACCAATAGAGAATGTATCATTGGCTATCCTTATACTCTCTATATCAACTAATTTATAAGCTCTATAAACCAGTCTTTTCTTGGAGAGTTTCAGTTTCTTTTCATCCGCAACCGAAGTGACAGTGTCTTTAATTTGATCAGGCTTGGCCCTATGTATGTGTTGGGAGTGCATTTGCACAGGGTCCATCAGAATTTTTGGGTTTCTTTTAGTCTAAAAAGCCCAAATTTTTATTTTTTAAAAATATGTAGCAATATTGGTACAAAGTTTTTTCTAGCTTTCGACCCTATAAAAATTTGAGCCGTGCCTAAGTTTGATCATACTGTTTTGGTAAAGAGTTCCGAAAATAGATGGCATGATCTTACTTAGACATGAAACTAGTTTCAAGAAGACATCCAAATTCTCAATCCATTGACTTTAGAAAAGTTGTTTAAGATATACTCGATTAAGTAGAGATTGCGATAAGTCGATTTTTGTCAAAAGCTTTCCCATTGCAAGATAAGTTGGTTCATCAGTTACCTTTTTCGTGACAGGTATCTGAGTAGTGGTAACTAATGAACCAAGTAGTCTCGATAAAAGTAACTGATGAAATAAGATAGGTTCATCAGTTACCTTTATTGAGAATCAAAAAGATTCATGACTCGGCACACCCGTAGTGTTCTTCTTTACAACTGCTACTTTCTCTCTTGTTTATTCACAGAGTTTTTCTATGGACCATTTATCGGTTTTATTCATTTCCACATGTGCTTGTTATGAATGTACTAGTAAAACTATTTTTGATATGAATGTATTCTTACTTGTAAAACTTAAGAATGTGATTCATTTGCACATTGGTTTAACGTCTTAATTTACTTCTTTTGATCACATTTGCCCTGAAATTTGGTAAATAAGAATACATTCTTGTAAAACTTAAGAATGTAATTCATTTCCAGATTGGTTTGACGTCTAAATTTACTTCTTTTGATCACATTTGCCCTGAAATTTGGTAAATAAGAAACCAAAATTAAAAATATCAAATCAAGTTTCAAACAAAACAAAATAAGTTTGGGGGTGGAGGAGAAGCACAAACCATGTCAAAGCACTCCTACAGAAAAGGAAAGAAACAAGAAACTCTGCGAGGTCACCAACTGTGTATGGAACAGACAAAGCCACACTTCGAAAAATGTATTTTCAAATCGAACAGAAAGACAATATAACTTAAGAAACAAGATTGTCGTTCAGGTTCAAGGAGGCAAGCTGCTCGGCTGTACCACCAGCAGCGACACTTCTGAGAACGTCCATAGCCTCAGCTACTTTAGCCTTGAGAGCTTCAGGTGACTCCAAGAGATGTAGCACTTCAGTCTGATCCATCTCCAGAAGCATCCCAGTCACTTTAGCTGCAGACTCTGCCTCTAGCTGTTCCACCAGCGGATACAAATTCTCACCCAGCAGCTACACATCACAATATCACAATCACGATTTAAGAACCAAACCCCAATAGGTAAAAGTAAAGAAAAGGTTTCTCACCGTCCGCTGGAGTTCTGGAGCAGCATTAGCAAGGGATGAAGCCAAAGCTCCAATAGGAACATGCTGAGAAAGTACAGGGTCACGCAATGGCATATTACTACCCATCTCATATGGAAGCATTCCAGGTACATCAGGGGGACCACCACTACCACGGCCTTGAGGATAGCGGAACATTCGACCCCTTGGGTGCATCTGATTATTACCCACAAAGAAAGATTATCAAGAAACCTCCTACCAAGGTAATACCGAAAAACAGATTTTTAATGTGACTGAGAAGGAAAAGAACCTGCTGTTGCTGCTGCATCATGGGAACTTGCTGCTGCTGAGATTGCTGGATCCCTCCAGGACGTCTCCCTCCAGGACGTTGCTGGCCCTGCTGAACCATTGGCATGAAGAAGTTGTGCATCGGTGCTCCACCAGGTCTCATTCCAGGTACTAGCTGCTGCTGGTAGCCAAACCCGGGCTGGCATGTACAATAACAAGTTAAGATTATCCAACACTCTTGAGAAGAACAGGAAAATGATTTATGCAACCCATATTCTTAGTAATGAGATAAAGATAAATTTATTCTACATTGCAATGCCCTAAATTATAAAGCTAAAACCTCATATGGTAAAGGGGGTTTTAGTCAGCTGGAGTAAATTAATCACATGTACACTAATATAAGTTTCTCAGTAAGAAAAGTTTAGCGATTGCCTATTAAGAGCAAGGGAAAAAGCAGAAATACCTGTGAAGAAATCATAGTAGGAGGTGCCTGACCATAAAACATTGGTTGTCCAATTCCGGGACCACCAGGGGGATAAATTGGCATACGAGGACCAACCGGTGGTGGCATTGCAACTGGTCTCATTTGGGAAAACTGAGCCTGTTGACATTGTAATGTACGCGTTATTACATGAAATATTCACCACCATAAAGTTCACAGGACCGGGCCATATAAAGTTCAAAAGGCATCATCTAAATCTTAGATTATAGAATGTACAACAGTTAGAGGGTACATATATGGGCATTCTTTCTTACTTTATCCACTATTACACAAACAAAATTGGAAACAGTGAATAGTAAAATAGATGTATGTATTACCCTTACAAGTCAGGGACAATGTTATACTTGAGAATGTTGGCAAAATATGACCATAACTGGTGCTAGATAAGATATGTATGTTAATGAATTATATGAGTCAGATGACCCAGACCTAGATTCTCAAGATGCATTTCTGTATCAGTGATGGAAATTCTAAATAGATATGTCAATTTCACATTCAATATTGGCAGGTCCAATTGCTTAAAATTGACACATAAACAAACAAAAAGAGTCAGAAAGCTCATATCTTATGCTACGACGCAATTTCAAGAGAACATACCTGGAGTCTGGCCCTTCTATCCTCCTTTCTCTGGGCAACAGCAACATAGAGAGGTTTGTTTTCAATCATTTTACCACTCATCTCTGACATCTGTACAGATTTCAGTGTTAGTAACGCTGAAGGTTATCTTTATTCATCATATACGAACTCAGCAAGACATTACAATTGGCTTACAGCTTTGGTTGCTTCTTCAGGAGTTGAAAATGCTACAAAACCCGAGCCCCTGCTTATGCCATTAGGATCCCGCATCACCTGTTATGTTTTAGGAAATGGAATTTATATATGCCATCAACAGAATATAGTACAACTCAGATTAGCAGAGAAGGGAATATTGGACCTTGCAAGACGTAACAGTGCCATAAGGTGTAAAGAGCTCTTTGAGTTTCTCATCAGAAACACTGTCATCTAAATTCTTAACATACAAGTTAGAACTTTGAAACTTGTCAGCAGCTTCCTTCAAACTCTGCTCATACTGAACCTTTAGTTCCATTTCCCTTTCAGACTTCTTCTGAGCTCTACCAACAAACCATTCCTTATCATCAAATGTTTTTCCATTGAGAGACTCAACAGCCTTAGCAGCATCATCAGCATTTTCAAAGTTAACAAACCCAAAACCCTTTGGCTTCCCCTCTCCATCTTTCATCACCACAGCACTTGTTATCTTACCAAACTCACCAAAAATGTTCTTCAAATCATCATCAGTAGTTGATTCAGCAAGATTCTTCACATACACGTTGGTGAATATTGTTTTGTTACCAGTAGAATCTCTTTCTTGCCTCCTGAGGAAAGGTCCAACATACACTTGCTTGTCATTTAGCAACATACCGTTCAATTGACTCATAGCTTTCTGAGCAGATTCTTCAGTTTCATATTGCACAAACCCATAGCCTTTTGATTGTCCTGAAGAATCCACAGCTACCTTGCACGAGATTATGTTCCCAAACACAGAAAACGTATCATGCAACGCTTTGTGGTCAATGGATTTGTCCAAATTCTGCCATATATAACCATGGTTAGCAGGAGGGGAAAAAAAACAAGAACAAAAAAGAGAAGCAAAGCCTAAGGAAAGCAGCTACATTGCCATTATTCCAAAACCAAAACAAGATTTCAGTATCCCAATAAAATAAAGATACCATCTTCCTAACCTCAACCTATCATATCTTCGCAGAAAAGGAAAGCAATTAGTCGAACATCGAAAGTAAAGACACATAACAATACCTTGATAAAAATATTCCCAGCACCACTTCGACGAACACTAGGATCACGATGAGAATACATAACCCTAACAGGTTTCCCATTAAGAGGTATATAGTTCAGTTCCTGGATCGCTCTTGCAGCTGCCACATAAAACACAACCATGAAGAGTCCCATCAAATGTCAAAATAACAGATAGCGAAGGATAAACGACCAAAGATATCCACAAAGACAGTAAAGAAAAGACCTTTGCAACTAATACAACTGCACTATTCCAAAGTTACTAACTTTGTTGTACCTTAACACTACTAAAACTCACAGAGAACAATAATTGAAAAACCCTAATTAAAGAGACTAACTTACCATCTTGAGGACTGGTGAAGTTGACATAACCATAACCAAGAGATCTCCGAGTAGCCAAATCTCTACAAACTCGAACTGATACAACTTGACCCATCTGGCTAAACGCATCAAAAAGCTGCGAATCCGTCACGTTTGGATCCAGATCTCCAACGTAAAGCGATGTAGTACCAAACTGGGCCGCTGGTGCTGCACCAGAACCAGTAGCCATAGCCGGAGGAACAGAGCCATTCACAGTTTGACCTTGAGATTGAGATTGAGATTGAACCTGAGCCATTTTTTTTTTCGGTTTTTGGAACTTTTTTCTTCTTTTTTTTAGGGTTTTGTTTTTTTCTTTAACTCTTCCCTCTCCTCTCGTTATTTCTTCTTCACAGTAATCAAAATTTTGAAAAACCCTAGAAAACGAAAATCGATAGAGGAAAACTGAAACGGAGAATTAAGAAGACGAAACAGAGAGATTGTTTTTTTTATGGTTTTTTTTAGGGAGGAGAGGGAAGAAGAAGAAGAAAAAGGGGTAAAAAGCAGTTGCCGGCGGCGAAGCCTGCGGCGGCGCGTGCGATATCGAAGATAGTTTGGTGAGAGATTTGGGGGAAATGTTGAAAGAACAAACTGCGAAGAGGAAAGAGAGACACGACGATTCTTATTTTTTTGCTTTTATAATTAAATGAATTTTTATTTTTTTTTAATTTCCGAACCCTAGTAGAAATGTTGAGAGAGTTGTGTTAGGAAATATATCTCAACCGTTAGATTTGTTCTGAAGTAAAACGTTTGGATTTTTACCCTAGGTGATGTGAAAAAGGTTTTACTGTTTTACACAAGTGACATTGGAGTGGATTAGGAGCTAAGATCGGAATTTGGCTGCGTTCCTAGTCCCAATCTGATTCTTTTTTTTTTTTTTTCTTTTTTTTTTCATTGATAATGGGCTTTCCAAATTGGACTTGGCCCGAAATATACAAAGAGTAACAACAGGTACAAAACGCAAACGGAAAAAGCAAAACGGCACCGGAAAAGAAGATCGTAGCTTGGTGGTTACCGGAAAACGGAGAATCCGACACAGTAACACCGACAGAAGCAAGATCCACAACTTTGCGGCAAAATCGACGGATCTAGAGACGTTGACGGAAGCTTCTGATTTCCGGCCACGTTCCTTTTCCGACGACCCACCGGACCCGCCACAAACCTCCCGGTAAGGTCAACTCCCCGACAATCCGGCCCGCCGTTGTCAGCTCCCGCACCTAGCAAACCGACAAGCTGAGCCATAACCCCTCCTTCCCAATCCCGACGCTTTTTCGATTCACAGAGCAAGATCCCATCAATCCGGCCAAGAGGAAGCTTAACGCGGTGGCTGCAAACGTCGGAGGCTCAATCCAACAGAGATTCACCGAACTCCACGCCAGCCAAGTAAGACCCGTTAGGATCCAGTGTTAACCTACTCGACAAAACGGCTCAAACCCTCCTTCTCCCCTCACGACTTCCGCCGTTGCCGCAGCGGCCGTCGCGACGAGGATAAGCCGCTACCCATACCGGCGTCCTCAAACCAGGCAGGATCCGCAGCAGCTCACCTCTACCGACACATCGAGAGGAGGAGACGCCACACCACAGCCGACGGAGATGGAATCATGCTCACCCCTGAGCACTCAAGGCAATCTCGAAACCGACGGTGAAGAGCAAAGTAACCAGACATTTTTTAGATTTAGATCTACTTTTTAGAGGAGAGAGAAGAGAGTGTTTGGGAACGATTGTCCTCCTTGATTTTTTTCCGCCGCTTTAGACTTTCTTTTTCCTTAGCCGAACAGTTCATTGATTTTTCGTCATAACCGGTCCGGATCATAAGTCTTACATTGTTAAACACTATTTTTTTGGAGAATTTCCAAAAAAAAATTACATTAATGAAAACGGCTCAAATTTTTAGTTGTGCATAGAATATTACTGAAAATTTGGAAACTTTGGATCGGCACTGGTTTTCGTGCTTGGTTTCTAATATAGTCTTGTTTCGTTTGAATTTGGTTTTCTTTGTGAATTTTTGTTTCCTTTCCTTTTTTACATCAGTCTCTTTCTTTTGGGATTTGTTATTAGAGGATCCATATAAAGCCAAAAATTTCGATCTCATAAAAAGTACATTAATCCATGGGATTAGGTCTAAGCAAGTAGATTCATATACATGGTTTTGTAATAAACATTAAAGTTGTTAACTTAGAGACTCTCCTCTTTCCCTTTTTTGTGAAATCAAATCAAAGTCATTGTGTTCTTGATGACAATCTAAATCTCTTTTCCTCTTTTCCCTTTTTTGTTCAATGAAGCTTCATATGAGCTAACTTATTTATCTACCTTAAGAAAAGTTTGAAATGTTTCTTGTTTTGAGATTTCCTTCATTTGTTTTCTGGAGAATTTTCATCTTCCGCCACATTATGTAATTTCCACTTGAAAGTTTAAATCAAAACTGAGATGACAAAAAAATAAAAATTGATGTGAATTTCTAATTTAACTATAAGTAAGATACATAATAGGGTCTAAGAGCAACCTCAACGGTTCTTAACTTCATATCTTAGCATTACACGTTATCGGAGGTATCTTAGAGAGAGAGAGGGGTCGAGAGAGAGAAATAAAAAACGAGGGATTTTTTTTTGGCTTTGTTCTTTCTTCAAACTAACCAGAGCAGGACACGTGCTCATATCTAAACTCATCAAAAACATCTTAAATAAGATATACATCTTAGCATTTGTCTAATCAATTCATTAAATTTAATAATTTTTTCCCCTAAGATATCTCTAAGATACGTCCGATAATCCTGCTCTAAGAGGATATTAGATCCATGTAAAGTTATTGATATAATTTAAAAAATAAAAAATTGGTTGCATCAGAATTTGATCTTGTGAACTATATGTCTATATCAGCTTATAAATCAAGAATTTGAAAGGAAGTACATCCTCCAAAAGAGATTTGAATCATTGTCAAAAGATGAGTTCTTGCGAAAACAAGTTTGCACATGGTCGATTTGAATGACGACTGTAGTGAGTTTACGCCATTGGTTCTAGATCCAATACCGCTGTATCACCACGTACGTGTTAAAAGGAATTGTTTCTAAAACTTTCGCCGATTTTCGACCGGTATTAGAAACAAGAAAAGCCTTCATGGGAGCTTTATTATGAGTGTTATTCGGGTTAACATCTAGTATTTTAGGGTGTGTTATGGAGTATTTTAGCAAATGTTATGTCAACTTCTTCACCTTAAAACCAAAAAAAAAAAAATGTTATGTCAACTCTAATGCTCTTATATGTGTTGTATATTCCGAAGTTGTAAACTCATTGTTAATAGTGGATATTGGAATACCAATCCCGGCAAGATGTATCCTAATCACACTCGTATGCCGTTTAAACCCTTTCGTCTCAGTTTCCACATTGTTCGAACAGAGTGAAAACGTGATTTATGGTATTAATTGGCATTTCGTGCGGTTAAAGTTTCAATGAGCAAGAACTATGGAAAACGAAGATTGATCTCCAATACTTGAATTTGCCATAGATATACCAAATAAATTTAATTCAGTCTATACCATTGGCTTATTAGATCTTTATTATATAGGAACCCACCACGAACTTTCTCTAACCAAACAGTGGCTAAAGCTAATATTCTCGTGTCTTACCAGAACTTCAAAGACAAACAAAGTTAACAATTCATCTCACAACATTAAACATGTTCTATCTTTCTACTTTTGTCCATTCAACTCTTCCATGAACTTGCCAACATCATTATAAGAAGACCCTCCTTCCTCCACAGCGGCTTTAGCCATATCGCCTAGCTTCTTAGCCCGTATCCGCCTTTCCTCTGCCTCTTCCCCAGATATCACTTCCCTCACTGCTTTCTCCACTTCCTCTCTACTAATCAACTTTCCTTTTTTCACCAACTCAGTAGCTCCTACATTCACTCCTATTCTCAACACTTTTGTCAAAAGCTTCTCGTTGTAGAATTGTTCCGCCCCCATCGGCCAGGTTACCATAGGCAGCCCCACGGCAATGCCCTCCATAGTCGAGTTCCATCCGCAATGCGTCACAAATCCTCCAATTTCTTTGTGGTCAAGTATCAGCACTTGCGGGGCCCATCCGCGTATTATCAGCCCTTTTCCTGTAATCCTCTCCTCAAACCCTTTAGGCAACCACTCTTCATTTTCACCTGTCCAACCACACAAACACCAAGTCATAATTGTTAGGAGAATTCTACAAAGTAATATATAAAGTACATGAACCGACGCATTGCTATGGCATCATAGCATATTTGGCAATAGGAAAATATACAAAAATGTTAACATTGAGGGAAATACTGAAAAAGACCACATTGATCAATAATGGTTAAGGAGGAACAAATTACCTTGGCTTTCATTTTTGCTAACCACCCAGATGAAATTTTTTCCAGAGCCTTCAAGACCGAAAGCGATCTCTAACAGCTGTTTGTTGGGTAAGCCAGTTCCGCTGCCAAAGGACAAGTAAACTACTGAACCAGGTGTTTTAGAGTCAAGCCATTTGAGGCATTCTTGCTCATCAATGTTAGCCTTTTTCCCTCTTCCAGCTTTCTCCGCAAACTCTCTGTTAGATAGCGAAAGCGGACCGATATGCCAACTTCTTTTTGCCACAAAACTACGGTAAAAATCAGCATAAGCAGATTCCAACTCGTAGAAGCTATTCACCAAAACACCAAAGCTACTGGTCTCTGATTCCCTGACCTCTATCCAAAACTTTCCAAATGGAGTTTCTTCGTCGGCAACATTGGCTTGGTCTTCTGTGATTACTATGTCCCCTGGGAGACCATGTATTACAAAAGGAGTAGAACTCGTAGCGACTTTCTTGTAAGGCTTATGAATCCTCATGTTATACGAACAACACAAGGCAAAAGATGATGTGCCGTGGAACACAAGTCTTGGGACACCAAACTTCTCCGCGGATTCTGTTGCCCAAGGGAAGAACATATCGGCCACAAGAGCACTTGGTTTGGTTGTTTCAATGAAACTCTCCAACTCTTGTTTCATATACTTGGTAGAGAAAAGAAACTTCAAGAACAAGTCACCTGAGTCAGATTTTTGGTACGAGTTGATGAAGTCACGGTTCTCGCATCCTTCTGGCAATCCAAGCTCTACGCAAGGGAAATCGAGGATCTTGACTCCGATTTCGAGATCAGGGTTTTGAACTTTGAATGCTTCAATGGGTTTCTCCAAGATCTTAGCATTGATTGGGGTTGTGAGGAGAGTTGATTTGGCTCCTCTTCTCGCGAAAAGCTTGGCCATGTCTAAAATTGGAATCATGTGGCCATGAGCCATGAAGGGGAAGAACAAAATATGAATTTGCTCTCTGTTCATGTTTGGTTGTAGTAACCAAATTCTTGGTTTTAGGATGAAGTAGAAAAATCAAAAGAAAATAGAACGGTGCACAAAAAAAAAAAAAAAAAAAAAAAAAAAAAATAGAACAAGAATGGAAAAAATTCTGCCAGACAAAACAAAGAGGTTTTCTTGTCTTAGCTTGGGACTTTCTTTCTTTGTCTGAATTGTTGTTCCAGTTTCGGATATATCGAGAGTTTTATACACACTGACACACACGTGTGCACGTAAAAGAAGAGAGTGGAAGAAGATCAGATAAAATTAATTAACGAATCTTACTTACGTGTTTGCATACGTCATCTTTTACTTTTGTGTTGCCGTATTGTGGTTCGTCATCTTTGGTTGGCTACAAACCGGGAATCGAGAGCACATGGGTTGTGTTTTCTCGTGGAAGCAAACTTTGACTTCTCACTTAGGCCTTTTAGCGATGAGTATTGAGCAAGGATTATTGCTTTTTCTTAGTACCCCCAAATTTCGAGAGCTTGAAATTCTTTTAGAAAAATAAAATAAAACAGATATAGGCTTTTAGAAAATAGGGTTTGTGGAAACAGCAAGGAGTCTCTTTTCTTTTCTTTTTAGATTTTAGAACTCGGTAAACAGTTTTGTAAAATGCTTGGATAAAGCACCTAGATCAAAAGCCCAAATGACATACGCGAAGAGTTTGGTGGAATAAACCTTATGTATTGTTTTGAGATTACTTACAACGGAAACGGGATGAGAATGGAGGGAAGCCCGCGGAAATTCCCAAAAACTAAGAAGCAAATGAAAAAAACTTTTTGTTACTTAATATTTACAAACTTAAAATTCAAAGACAAACCAACCTATTAATCCATCAAATATAAATCACATAGTAAGATTACAAGAAGTAAAAGTATGCACAACGAAGATTTGATATCTTAATTAAAGCAAGTACTTGAAAATGCATGTCTTCCGCTCTATTCTTTTTGACTTAATAATGTAGAAACACACTACGGACTTTCTCTTACTAAACAGTGGCAAAAGCTAAGACCGTATGACAAAAAGAAGAACTCCAAAGCGGAACACAAAGTCAACAATCTATCTCACAACATTAACATTTTTTTTTTAATTTTGGTAAAATCTCATCTCACAACATGAAACATGTTCTGTCTTCCTCTACTTTCTACCATTCAGCTCTTCCATAAACTTGTTAACATCATTATAAGAAGACCCTCCTTCTTCCACAGCGGCTTTCGCCATCTCGCCAAGCTTCTTAGCCCATAGCCGCCTTTCCTCTGCCTTCTCACCAGCTATCACTTCCCTCACTGCCTTCTCCACTTGTTCTCTACTAATCAACTTTCCTTTTTTCACTAACTCGGTTGCTCCAACGTTCACTCCTATTTTCAACACTATTGTCAATAGCTTCTCGTTGTAGAACTGTTCTGCCCCCATTGGCCACGTTACCATAGGCAGCCCCGCGGCAATACCCTCTATAGCCGAGTTCCATCCGCAGTGCGTCACAAATCCTCCAATTGCTTTATGGTCAAGTATCAGCACTTGCGGCGCCCATCCACGTATTATCAGCCCTTTTCCTGTTGTCCTCTCTTCAAACCCTTCAGGCAACCACTCTTCATTGTCACCTGTCCCAACCATACCAACACCAAGTCATAAATGTTAGGAGAATTCTACATTACAAATAAATTGATACAAGAGTAATATAAAATACATGAGCCAACAATATACTAATTGCCATGGTATCAGAGCATATTTATCAATACGAAAATATACACAAATGTTAACATTGCCATGTTGATTAATAATGGCAGCTGGGGAGTAACAAATTACCTTGGTTTTCATTTTTCCTAACCACCCAGATGAAATTTTGTCCAGAACTTTCAAGACCAAAAGCGATCTCTAACAGCTGGTCGTTGGTGAAATTAGTTCCACTCCCAAAGGACAAGTAAATTACTGAACCAGGTGTCTTAGAGTCGAGCCATTTGAGGCATTCTTGTTCATCAATGTTTGCCTTTTTCCCTCTTCCAGCTTTCTCTGCAAACTCTCGGTTAGATAGCGAAAGTGGACCAATATGCCAAGCTCTTTTCGCCACAAAGCTACGATAAAAGTCAGCATAAGCCGATTCCAGCTCGTAGAAGCTATTAACCAATACACCAAAGCTATTGGTCTCTGATTCCCTAACCTCTTTCATAAGCTTTCCCATTGGCGTTTCTTCGTTGGCAACATTAGCTTGGTCTTCTGTAATAACTATGTCTCCTGGGAGACCAGGGATTACAAAAGGAGTAGAACTTGTGGCGACTTTCTTGTGTGGCTTATGAATCCTCATGTTATACGAACAACACAAGGAAAAGAAAGATGTACCGTGGAACACAAGTCTTGGGACACCGAACTTCTCTGCAGATTCTGTCGCCCAAGGGAAGAACATATCGGCCACAAGAGCACTTGGTTTGGTTGTTTCAATGAAACTCTCCAACTGCTGTTTCATATACTTGGTAGAGAAAAGAAACTTCAAGAACAAGTCACCTGAGTCAGATTTTTGGTATGAGTAGATGAAGTCAGCGTTCTCGCATCCTTCAGGCAATCCAAGCTCTACACAAGGGAAATTAAAGATCTTGATTCCGATTTCGAGATCAGGGTTTTGAACTTTGAATTCTTCAATGGGTTTCTCCAAGATCTTAGCATTGATTGGTGTTGTGAGGAGAGTTGATTTGGCTCCTCTTCTCGCGAAAAGCTTGGCCATGTCTAAAATTGGAATCATGTGGCCATGAGCCATGAAGGGGAAGAACAATATATGAATTCTCTCAGAGACTTCGCTGTTCATGTTTGGTTGTAGAAATCAAATTCTAGGTTTCACAATATGAAGAAGAAAATCAAAAGAAAACAGAACAAAAATAGAAAACAAATTCTGCAGATCTAAGAACTCAAATGTGTTATGTGATCAGACAAAACAAAGAGGGTTTCTTGTCTGGATTGGATTTTTATCTTACTCTGTCTTGAATTGTTCTTCCAGATTCAGACATTCGAGATATATACACACACACGTGTACACGTAGAAGAAGACAGAGGAAGAAGATCAGATAAATTAATGGAGTGGCGGCGAATGTCACGTCTTTGCACACGTCATGTTTTAGTACTTTTGTGTTGCCTTATTCTGGTTCGTTTAGGACTTAGTCTTCTTTGGTTGGCTATAAATCGGGAATCGAATCTGAACATGTGTTGTGTTTTGTAGAAGCAAACTTTGACTTCTCACTTACGTGACGACGAGTAAGCCTTGACGTTTGTTTTTTTTTCTTAGTACAATATGTCTTTCGAAGGCTGGCATTTCCACAAGAAAATAATAAAATCGAATAATGCCATTCACTACTTTGATAAATATAAACGATTCTCTCTGTTTGTGTGAATTGTAAGGTTTTGAAAATCTAATTAAATTATATAGTACAGCCTCCATATATTAACACTCGAAATTTTTCGAGTCATGGCATTGTAAAATTTGAAAAAATATGATAAAATAATAAAATAATTTAATAATAATAACAATATCAACAAATACCTTTTGCATTTGTGAAAAGTCGTGTATTTTCATCGCAACCTTTTATTAATTTTTTAAACTCAAAAACAAATTTTACGGTTATAATTTCTTAGAAAGTTGTATCTTTTCATTTTACGGTTATATCTTTATAGTTGTATTTTTGATTTATTTTATGAATCGTTATAACATTTAATTATCTACAATCAGGTCTCTCGGTATAACTTCTTATAAACTATTCTTTAAATTTTTAATTGTTAATGTATATGTAAATGAATTTGTAACCGTTTAATTGAACCGTTGCAACATTTGATTTATTTGACCAATCATTTTAACTTTTGATTTTGTTTTATAAACCGTTGTAAATTTTAATTTATTTGACGAACCATTGCAACTTTTGTTACATTTAATATATACGATCGCATATCTCTATATAAATTTTAGTAAATTTTTTCATTTTTAGTTACTAAAATATATATTAAAATAATTTTTGCAACCGTGTCATCGAACCATTGTAGCATTTAGTTTATCTAACGAATCATTGTAACTTTCGTTTTATTTTATGAACCGTTGTAATCTTTTCTACAATCCGAATAAATGTCTTCAATGATTCTCTTTTATTGTTTCATAAGTTTATTTTCTTAAAGCTAAAAAATATATTTTATGGTTGTGTTTTTTTTAGAAAGTTACAATCCAAATAAATGTCTTCTACAGTTGTATTTTTATCGTAACTCTTCATAAATGGTTGCAACCGCTTAGTTGAACCATTGCAATATTAAGTTTATTTGAAGAATCATTGCAACTTTTGGTTTTATTTTATGAATCCTTCTAATTTTTAGTTTAATTGACTAACTATTGTAACTTTTGTTAAATTTAACCTATACGACCGCATCTCTCGGTATAACTTTCATAAAATTAGTTTTTAATTTTTAATTACTAAAATATATATTTAAATAAATTATCGCAATCGTTTCATTGAACCACTACAACATTTAGTTTATTTGACGAACCATTATAACTTTCGGTTTATTTTATGAACTGTTATAATATTTTTTTATATAATAGTAGAAATTTGAATAAATGTCTTCTAAGGTTACGTCTTTTATCGTAATTTTCCATAATTTTCTAATTATTTTTTTACTAAAATATATATAAATAAATTGTTGCAACCCTGTAGTTGAATCATTGCAACCATTGGTATATTGGATATCTATAGTCGCGTATTTTGGTTATAGATATATTCAAATAAATTGTTGCTACCGTTTTATTGAAATACTGTGGCATTTTGTTTATATGATGAACCGTTGCAACTGTTAATATATTTGATGAACCATTAGAAATTTAATATATTTGATGAATTGCTGCAACTTTTAGTATATTTGATTAACAGTTGCAATATTTACCCTTTAAAAAAGGTTTTCATGTGTAGTAATTAAAATAATTAAAAACAGAAAAAAATCACTAAACAAAAATATTTTTGTTGAGACCACAAAACATCAAAACAATATAAGAAAAATGTGTTTTTTTTTTTCATTTTTTTTGATGAGATTATTTTGGTTCATAGTAACTATCATCTCTCTATTTTGTGGTATTTTCATAGCGTTTGTAAAGATTGGGTTCATTATTTTTCATCAATCAACTAACCAATTTAGTTTGAGATCGGAGAATTATTGGCAGATTTTATTATAATCATTTATAATAATAGTAGTCCCAACATATACGTTTGAAGATTGTATTTTTTGAAATGTATATTTTTGTTTAGTATTTCTTTATATATCTATATATGAAATCGTTTATAACTTTATTTATTAAATGTCAATTTTTTTATTATGATTGTTCATTTTGTCCTTTTAATTTAGAGGTGCGTCTCTTTACCACAAACTTTTTTATGATCATACTTTATTATTCTTTTTTTCATCATCTATCTGTTTCAGTCTTTCAGATAGTTGTTGTTACTACTACTAATTGTTTAAATACCTTATAAAACCTTATAAAATATTATAAATATCTTATAAAACCATATAAATAATTTAATCTAGTCTCCGAATAATAGTTACCATCGATAAATATCTTATCAATTTTATAAATCTTTTAAGGTTTAATGCTAAATGAAGCATTTTTGAAAATGGATATAGAAAAGGGGAAAAAGTCCCCTTTAAAAATTATGAAAGTGTTTTAGAGAAACATTATTTCACTTATACATATTAATTTACTATGTGCGTTATCACTATGTGCGTTAATTTACCACTCATGTATTTCTAACTATATGTATTGGTAATTTGTTAGAGAAACATTATTTCACTTATACATATTAATTGTTTGAAAGTATTTAAAACTTTAGTAAACATATATTATTTTATTTGTTTTGTTTATTAGAGTTATAGATTTAACAAAAACTTTATGGAATCTAATTTTATCACTTTCCTAGAAAATTTTTTGGGCTGTCTCATCTCTTTATTATAACTCTGCGTTATATATTTTGTCACTAATAAATATTTTTACCTTCAGAAAAAATGTTTCAAAAGATCTTGTTTTAATCATAATTCTTATTTATTACATTTTTATTCATAAATTTTTAACATCTTTAGAAAATATTTACGATATAGCGTAAAACATGGTAGAATTTATGTAATAATTCAAATATTTGAAAATATTATCACAAGAATTAAATACATAAACATAATATTTTTTGTAAATTTAATATATAAATACAAAATTTTGTTGAAAATGAGTTCCTACGCAATATCGCGGGAGTTCATAACCTAGTAATTTAAATAACTTTCTATGTAAGTGTACGACCTCATTAGTATTATAAATTTAATTTTCATATATATACATATATATATATATATAGTGTTTTTTTTCTTAAAATATAAATTCTTACTAGAGGTCTATCTAATTTGTATTGTATCTAATAATTGTTGTGCTGTGTTTTCAAATGATCATATTGTAATATCATCTAGAACTTTGCATCAAAGTAGTCATAACTTCTAAATTGCATCATTTTCATATTAATATTTTGTAGATTTGTTTAAATGCAACCGCTGAAGTCATTATCCATAAATTTAAATTTATGTATATTGTTTATATAAATGAATTTATGTATGACATTTGTTATTTATCATCAGAAGATTTTTGACTAAATACTAAATGTTCAAGTTGAAACTAAAAAAATTATAGCATTTAAAACATCAATTTTCTTGAGATTAGATTATTGCAACTCATATTTATCTAGACTTCTTTAAAGTTAAGTTCTAAATAATTTTAAAATTTTAAAACTTTAAAGATTAATAAAATATTATAGTTCTTTTTTTTGTTAAATTATTAAATTATTGTAAATATTTTAAAGTCAACTCATATTATAGTTCTTTTTAATAAAATATTAAACCATAAGTTAATAAAATAATATAGTTCTTTTTTTTCTCAACAATTTTAATTAATGTTGCTCAAAAGAGCATTCCTATGTAATATTGTTTACATGTATGTAATATAATGTGGTTCAGTACGAAGTCTTCGTGCTAAATTACCCGCTTTGACATTTGCACTATGAAAAACTAAAGATAAAGAGAAACTCGAAAATTATTCCTTGTCGATTTGAATCTCCTCCAAGTACAATGAGAAAGGTGTCCATTCAGTTGAGAAAGACACCATCTTCACCAAATCTGAACAGTCTGTATAAAAAATTGTCTTGGTTGTCGGCACCAATCATGCACCTCATCGCCTAGACAAGTGCTTCCACTTCGGTATGTAGTGGAGTTAGGCTCCTTCGGAGGTTGGCATCTCCCATTGTTGCTGACTCTCCGTTAGAAGACGAGCAGTATCACCCTGCTCCAGAAAACTTATCACTTCCTTTCCACGAACCATCAACGTAGCATCGATAACCACAATTGGTTGGCACATGTGAGCTAACTCTTCCCTGGTTTCGACTACATGTTTCCAAACAACCCTGATTTTACGTGTGCCTCATTTTTCGCTAAACGCAATATCGACTTCTTGGGGTATTCTCCACATTTTCATAGGTCTTATCATTTCTTGCTTTCCATATACACCAAATTATCCACGGAAACGAAGATGTATCGACTTTTTGGGGTGTTCTCTAGAATAGATGATCCATATTCGTGTTAATGGAAGCCGTGAGAAATATCTCTAGTGCCGTAGGAATTTTTGATAGGGCCCAAATCTGACACGCTAGTGCAAAATTAAATGTCTTCTCTGGTTCCACACATCTACCATAATCCATATCGCAATTTATGTCTATTTTCCGCAGATTTGTCGTAACCAATACGCAACTGGATAAAATTTGCCACAAAAAGTGTTTTAACTTACGCAGGCATTGCAATTTCCAAGTGTGACTTTTCAGCGGTTTTGTATCTGGACCAAAAATTGTGTTGAATTGGCCTCCAGATTTTCTAACTGTGCCATATAATATCCATACTTAATTGTATATTTACCAGTTTTTGTAAAATACCAACCTAGTGTATCCTCCTTCGTTGGTGCACCGAAAGATAGTGTACTTATGAACAATACATCTTCCAGCTCAAAGATCTCTAGTTCAAGATCAATGTTCCAAGAATTTGACTGGTTATCTATAAGACTTTTGACTTAAAGGGATGGATCAAATAATGAACCATTACTTATTGCTGGTCTCGGAAATTGAACTGGTACCCACGGACATCTCAGAACCGACTTTTTTAATAAGCCCTTTAATAACCAAAGATCTAGCTGAAATTATACTACTCCATCCTATGGATGGAGAGTAAAATTTTATTTGGTCCAGGGGATTAGATTTCCGATAATACCGTCCTCTGAAAATCTTCACAAAAAGTGAATCATGAACCGTAATTAATCTTCATAATTGTTTTGCTAATAGGGATAAATTAAAGTCATCCACACTTCCGAACCCAAGCCCACCTTCCGATTTACCAATACATAGTTTATTCCAATTCATCCAATGCACACCCCTTGACTAACAATTTTGCTACTCGTACTTGTAAATTTAGAAGTGATTGTTTTTGGTAATCTAAAACATGTCATAACATAAGTTGGTAATGCAGCATCTACCGATTTAATAAACACCTCTTTACCACCTTTCGAAAGAAATTTAGCCATCCAACCATTTATTCTATTCGATAACATGTCTCTTACAAAAGAAAATATTTTTGTCTTGGATCCACCTAAGCTTTTCGATAAGCCAAGATAATAGCCCATACCACCAATGTTAATAATACCCAACGCTTCCTTGACTTCCGCCTTAAGTGAATCATCAATTTTGTGACCAAAATGAATTGAGGACTTACCAAAATTAATATGTTGTCCCGAAATAGCTTCATATTGTCTTAAAATTCCTAAGATAACATCACATTGTTCTTTATTATCCTTAAAAAAGAGCAAACTATCTTCCGCGAATAGAAAATGTGAAACCGAGGAACTTGCTGTCGCCACTTTTATACCAGTAATCAATTTATTTTATTCTGCTTTCCGAATGTTTGCAATCAGAATTTCCGTACAAAAGATAAATAAATAAGGAGATTGTAGATCTCCCTGTCTTAATCCCCTTTCTGGTACTATTAGTCTTTTAGGTTGTCTGTTAAGGAGAACTTAGTATTGGACAGACGTGATACACCACATTATCCACGAAATCCACTTTTTCTAGAAACCCATCTTCCTTAGTAACTGATCAATAAATTTCCATTCGACCCAATCATATGCTTTCCTCTTATTCGTTTTAATCGCCATAAATTTTTCTGTACAGGATGGATTCATTCTTAGCCCATGAAACATCTCTTGTGCTACGAGAATATTATCTTGTAAGAGACCTAGATGTCGAAGGACGTTTGATCCATCCTCAACTTACGAAAGAGACCTAGGCTATATCATTCTTTACGTTAAAAAATTCTTTGTTACTTCGAAGAGTTAGAATTTTCTCTGTACTCTTTGAGATTCGATCTAAAATAATTAAAAAAAAAATATGTTTTCTCCCTACTTCTTGTTAATTTATATCTGTTTGTTGAAATCTTACATCAACATTAAGTAAGGGCAATCTAGCTCAGATTTTGGATTCATATGGATCTAATTTCATATATGTAATTAGTGGAAAGAAACTATGGCAAAAACATTTCAACAAAAGCCGTATTATATCCTTCCCGGTGAGGATTTCCGGTGATGTTGGGGATCCCTTATTCTCGAAGAACTCAACCGATGACAATGATCTCCCGAAGACATTAACAATATATGGGGATGGTGGGGCTCTTTTCTTCCCCATGTTATCATTTGCCTCTCAACCAATAAAAAAGTGTGAAGAGAGAGAATTTGAAAACATCATCAAGTTCTATGTATCACAAATTTATCTATCGGAATTTTTATTTTCTTTGCTTAGGACGACTATCGTTATTATCAATCTTATGTATACTCGAAATATTTTTTGTCAATTTTAAATTACATAGATGATTCATATGAGTCAAGCTAGGAGAATACTGTTTACATACAAAATAAAACACGGTTGTACATGGAACTTCGCCGACCAATTTATCCACTTTAATATTATCTCGTCGCGAAAAATAAGATATATCAAAAGTCAAAACATAAGAAAATACTCATTTTTCTCAATGTCCTCCAAATATGTAAAAAAAAAAGAAAATACTATGCATACCAACTTATCCGCTTTAGTTTTATTTTTATTTTTGATATAAAGTTAAGATATGAATGCGAAAAGAATAGTTGTTTGCATATTCATATTATATTATATTATATTTTGGTCATAGATAATTTATACACATAAATATATGTATTTGAATCCACATCATAATTCAACGGAGATATTAACATAAAAATCTATACGACAACCATATAAAAATGTTTTATTAGTAGATATATTAATTTATTTTTATGTCAACATTACAAATCTTGTGATTTGAATGTAACTGGTGACACAATGATAATACTAATCCAACCACTAAATTACATGGTTTATAACTTTATTTTAAGACATATTATGTAAGAATATGATATTTCTTAATGTTTTTTTATAAAAAACATTAAGGACGTTGGCAAGAAAAACTGCAATTGCACTGCATCCCTTTTCCTTGAATGATGCATTTACCCATTCCTTTATACTTGAGCTCACACAAAAGAGCACAACTTCCCGGAATACATTCCCCCTTCCTTCTTCCAAATATTAGAGGCGTAGAACAATTTTGTTTTGGTTGTGCACTCACCATTCCTGATACCGTTATATTAAAACATAAATTTTGTGAAAATAGATATTTTGAATGTATTACAACCATATTAATTTTTCTTATTCGTTGATATTTTTATTAAAAAAATTTATTTATATTTATAATAAAAAATTATAGCGCATAAATATTTATGAAAAAATGCGATTTGACACATTCATTTATGCGGTTTGAAACAGAGAAAAAAAACTGATAATGAATAAGCATAGATATATTCAAAGAAATCGTATCACAATAATTATGAATAGATATAACGACGATGAATTCTTGAAAGAACTAACCAAGATAGGTAGAGAAATGACATTAATAATTAGTTTATTTTAGAAAGATTATATGTAATATAAAAAATTTATTTTAATCTAAATACATACCTGCTACAAGAATGATGAAGATAGTTAGAACGGTGAACAAGCGTTGAAACGATTTCCTCATCCTAAATAATAAAAGTGAATTGGTGCTGTTTCACAAATTTTAAATGAAAGTATTATATGTTTTTTCCATTCAAACATATCTATATATACGTCTTGGTGAAAGCTAAATGATCACACATTCAACATACCTAATTTAAGTTATCTATTTTTTATTCCGATTTAAAATATATACCTCTTTTACTTCCGATCTCAAGGGATATTGTTTCTTATTTGTACCATAGAAATATTTTTAGGACTTTTTGTAAATTAGATTCCTTTAAATCAGAACTATAAGAGATAGTTCGGATGTCGTCAAAATGGATAAACCAGCCTATAACCAGTGAAGTTACACTTAAATGGTTTATGAGTTGCCTAATTTATTTATTAAATGGAAAAAATCTATCCATAAACTCAATAAATTTGATGGTTTGTAGTTAAATGAGTTGACCCATCAAAATAAAATAATCAATTAACTGATAAATAATTAATTAAAATAACAATTAATAATTATTCATATATAATCATTTTGCCATCATATATCAATGACATAAAATATGGATTCATGTTTTAGATGAGAAAATTGTAAAACCGTATTTTCAACGAAAAAAAATTTGACTCGCGTTTTTTTGCGGAAAAATTGTTAAAACATGTTTTTGGTGGGAATTGCAGAAACACGGTTTTGCCAAAAAAATTGTAGAACCTAGTTTTTGGCGAGAAACTATGAAACCATGTTTTTGATGGAAAATGTAGACTCACATTTTTGGTAAAAATTGTGAAACCGTGTTTTAGCAGAAAAATTGTGAAGCCGTGTTTTTTGGCGAAATTTTTTATTGAGTTGTGTTTTTGGCAGCAAAAGTATGGTATGGCAATGATAATATGATGATAATAGTATGGAGATAATGATGATGTTAAGTATGATAATTCAATGAGTTTATAGTTAACCATAAACAATTACAACCCAACCCATATAACCCAACAAACTCATTGACCCATCAATTCATTAGAATCCAAATAGTAAAATCATTAGCGTTGATGAGTTGGATCGGATTGGATCGACCCATGAAATTTTACCCATTTTGAGACTCTTAGAAATAGGTAGCCTAAATTAAACATGTTTGAATATGAAATCAACTAACACCATTAATTCCTTTTTAACACTTAGAATAAGGAAATATCTTTAATGATTCTTCACTATTTTGTTTGTCAACCATTTCTACGTGTGACTTTGGAACTAATGTCAATAAACCTAGTCGAAAAACTTAGAATTAAAGGCATCACGTCTTCACACGTAAGTAATCTTTGGAGACTCATCTCGGAAGATACCAAGAGTAAAGTAAAAATCTATAACTCATGGTGCAAAACTATATCGTTCCAACTGATTTTCATGTCATAGAAACAAAAAAGCACTTTAGAGACCGGTAATTTTTGGACAACCATTCTTTGCTATTACTGGTGCAATCATTAGTTACATCAACACCAAAACTATCTTCATGAGAGTCAACAAAAGGGTTTATTACCCAACGATTCTCCATGAAGAACCAATTCTACAGAAAGAGTACATAGCAGACAAACCAGACCTACTAATTGATAAGAAGAAGATCGACGGAAAAAAAAATCCAACATTGTGGTACTAAGATCGAGAGGACGTCACCACAGTCAGCAATCCTGTTTTGGAAGGTCGAGATCAAATGCTGCTAATGGAAGACACGAAATAGAGAAACTCAAGATATGATTGAGCACATAAGGAAGCCTTCTCAAATTAAAAAATCTTTAGAAACTTTAAAGAATAATAACTTTATGGTGAAAAATCCAAACATGAAAAATTCAGACACCAAGAAAGGTAAAGGAAACGCTAATTCTCTAGCAACTCTTTCACCAGAATCAAACAAAGAGTTGAATTTAAATTTATGAAAACTTAAAATTCACTGACCAGAACCGCTTGTTTTTAAAAAATTTATGAAAATTTTACATTTAAAACTAAATTTAAAATTTGTTCTTATTGGGAATGGACATAATTTTCGATACAAGACAAATTTTGTAGTTCCAATTGAGAACGGGACGTGATGGAAATGGAAGTTCTTAAAACCCCATTTAGACCAAATACAAATATTGATATATATATTTTAATTTAAATTTATATCATATAATATAATAAAAGTATTATAAATAATTATAGATTTATTTATTCTTATTACTTTACGTTTTCATCTAGATAGGATTTTGTTTCTTTTTTCTTTTATTTGTTTTTTTGTTTAAGAACACATAAAATATTAATTGTTTTTTAATAAATTTGAATTTAATATTTATCAGTAAGATATGATTTTTACTTGGTTTAGTTTTTTTAATAAATTTGAATTTAGTTTAGTAAATAATTTTATTAAAATATTATTAAGATACTCCAATGATTTTTTAGCTGGTGCTCTAACAGCAGTTACTATGTAAGCTGACAATAACATCCGTTTCAAAGTTTTCATAACCGAAACAAACCAAAGAAAAACCAAAAGCAACACATCTTTTTCTCTAAACCATCACCGGTTTATAAAAGCCTTCTTAAAGAGACAAAACACAATTCGTCTCCATTATTTCTATTTTTTGTTTTATCGAAAAACAAAAAAAAATGAAGAGCAACAACACAAACACTAATCTAATTCTCTTCCACCACCACTCTCCACTAACAAAATCATCTTCCGCCGTCGCCGCCGCGAATCACCACCGTCTCTTATTCATCTTCTTCCTCTCTTTCTTCACTCTCCTCTTCTCTTTCTCTCTTTTCTCCTCCTCAATCCACTCCACCACAACCTCTCACTCTCTCTCCTCACCTCCCTCCTCTCTTCCACCACCAGTCCTCGCCGCACTTCTCCACTACACTTCCTCATCACCACCAAACACATCAATGTCCTTCTCTGAACTCTCCACCATCTCCACCATCATTCACTCTCATGGCCCAACTTGTAACCTCTTAATCTTTGGACTAACTCACGAATCTCTTCTCTGGAGATCTATAAACTTCCAAGGCCGTACTGTTTTCGTTGATGAGAGTCCTTACTCTGTTTCTAAGTTCGAACAGAGTAACCCTGGAGTTGAAGCTTACGAGGTTGTTTACTCAACTAAAGTATCTCAAGCTTGGAAGCTTCTTGGTTATTACAAGACCCGACCCGAATGTCGACCCGTTCAGAATCTTTTGTTCTCTGATTGTAAATTGGGTATTAATGATTTGCCTAATTTTGTTTATGAGATTGATTGGGATGTGATTTTGATTGATGGGCCTCGTGGGTATGCTTCTGATTCTCCGGGAAGGATGTCTCCGATCTTTACTTCGGCGGTTTTAGCAAAAAGTAAAGATTTTGGGACGAAGACTGATGTATTTGTACATGAGTTTGGGAGAAAGATTGAGAGAGTTTATAGTGAAGAGTTTCTATGTGAAGAGAATTTGATTGAAGTCGTCGGAGATTTAGGGCATTTTGTTGTGGCGGCGGCGGAGGAAAGGGAGAGTTTTGGTAATGGGTTTTGTCGGAATTCGACGAGATTGTCGGAGACTTTTACGGCGGTGAGTGGTGGCGATGAAGAAAAAGTTGGTGTTGATGATGAGTGAAAGTGGGTTTGGTTTTTTACTTTTGGTGGCTCTTTTGTAATTAAATTTAGCTTTTGAGGTCTTTTTTTTTTTGTTTAGTCTTTTCATTTGGTTTTTGAATTTAGGAGAACGGTTACACTTAAGATGTAACCAAATTCCAAAAGAAAACAAATGTCAGTTTATTGATGAAGAACATCAAAAACTTGTGATAAATTTTCACTTCGTATTAAATTGGGAAAGTAACTGATAATGTAGTAGACCAATTTTGGACTTATATATGCCTGGATTTGTAGAATTTTGAAAATATTACTTCTCTAGTTTAGGTACCATTAAATGTTAGTCTTGAATTCCCATTTTACTTTTCTATAACAAATCTGATATTCAGTAGACGTGCGACTTTGGACCGAATGGTTCGATTCTGTTTCGGTTTTAGATGATTTTTCGTATAATTTGGTTAAGAGGCAAGGTTACTGAATATAGCTGAACAAAATTATGATTTGCATCGGTATGGTTATCGGTAAATTTGGTACGGTTATGTCTCTAAAATCCTTACAAAAACTTCGTTCCGTTCAATTTGGTAAACGGTTTGGTTCGGATAGAGATTTAAAAGTTTGGTTCGGATAGAGATATATAAAATTCGTGTAATTTAATAATTTCGGTTAATGTTGGTTAAAAAAGTTACAAAAATAAAACAAAAAGGTTTATCGGTCGGTTCCATGAACTGAACCGATCCTATTTCAAAAAGTTGTCGATCACTTCACTCTTATTAACCGGTTCCAAGCCGAAACTTTCAAATCTCGGTTCGGTTCGGTTTAGTTTGTTTCAGAAAAAATGGTTTGGTTTTTCATCCCAAGCCTAATATTACTACTCTACTTTCATTTGTGACTTGTGAGGTTAAAAAGAACATTTGTTTTCGCTCTTTTGTTACTCTTTTTTTTTGCTTTTTGAGTCAAATTGTTTAATTTAAATTGGAATAATTTATTTTAAAATGGTCTAAAAATGTGTCGGTGGTGACAGAAGTCCCTGGGAAAGCGGGACTTATCTCGCAATGTGGCTTCCCCTTTTCCAGCTCTATCACATACATTTAGCACTTTCAATTTTGTTAACTTTAATTTCTAGAAACACTTAAAAACATATTTATTTGTTTCGTCCCATACACAGTTACAAGTGACAACTAATCATGTTTCGATTTATAAATACGATGTCTGAGTAGATTTGAGTTCCATTTATGTTTTCCGGTTATATGAACAAAATTGAATGCTACTAGTTGATGGTGGATCCATATACTATTATTATTGGGACACAATTTGAAGTAATGTTATACAAACCACCTAAAAGTAATTTGATACCAAAAAAAAAGAACAAAAAAAGTAATTAAAATCGAGTTAAAGAGCCAAATACTAAAGAATAAAGATCAAATTAGGTCTTAGGAAAAAAAAATTAGGAGAGAATTTTTTTGTAGTATTACTATAAGGATTTTGGGAACATATAGATGTTCGCGAGGCTACTAGTTTGCTTCTGCAAACCGTTACACTTCTCTAGTATGTCTTTTCTTTGCCCTTGATCTTGGAGAGACGGCATGGGTTGGTTTTGTTCCGTGTATTGAGTTTAGTGATGTCCATATCGAGTTTAGGGAATGGAAACCGAACTACCATTTGGTTCTGTCCAAAAAAATAGCTTTTTTAAAAACAACTTATTTCTAAAGAATTGGAAATTTTAGGTGTGTTTTGTTGTGCCTTGTCTCATGGTGTCAATTTCGCATGGTTTGTTAGTTCTTCAAACGTTTAGTAGATCTTTGAATCCGTTTGATACATTAAGGTCATCTCTTACGGATCAAAAACCTAAGTTTCTGTCATAATTGGCGATATCTAATAGATAAAATTATCTCCAACAATATATAATTTATAATATTTTATATAATATTCAATCCAAAATTTGAAAAAAATAACAAAAAAATTGTTAATGATTTTTATTATTGTGCATGACGGAATAATATTAAAGGTTCATAAATATTCCAACATTTATTTGAGATAGTAAACATGTATTTAGAAGAATTTTGGACAACACCTAAATTAATGCAATTGATGTCAACAAAAAAAATGTAATCTCAAACTTTTAAAAAATAAATTTATTATCTTGGTGGACAACAACACCTTCTATAAAATAATGAAGTACATCAAAAGTAAACAATTTAGTGTATTAATGTTAACAAGGTGATACCAAAATGGGCTTTCTTCAAGCTAGTGCTAACGGAGAATCACCTCTAAAGTAACGTATAAGTTATGAGCTAAGTTATTGAGAACAATGAAACGTGTGCAGATAAGAACCGAAGAACCTTCTTCAAGAATATACTATTGGATCCGATGTCTCCGACGAGGCTCGTGGCTCAAGAACAAGTCTCAAATCTTAAAGGTTGGTCTAGGTGCCACTAGCTTTCTTTATCACGTGGTGCACGTGACTAGTAAGCATATGTAACGAACCAAAACGATTAAAGAGGAGCTAAGAAAGTGAGGGAGGGAGATAGGTCATAGGTGTCGGTGACAGTGAGAGTGAGGGTGCATTTTATGGTCTGTGCTCTGGAATGTAGTGGATCATTCGTTTTCGTAAGATGTGTTATGGGCCGTATATGACCCACTAGGTTTCTTTGAGTTGTTATGACTTTTTCTTGGGTTTAACACGAGTTGAAATCATTTAGCGGTAGTCCTGGCCTCTGGTCGTTCGGTTATCGGTTCGGTTTCATTCGATTTCGGTTCTAAAATTTAGTATCTATTTAGATATTTTGAAATTTCGGTTTGATTCGGTCGGTTCCGGTTCTTTCGGTTTTAAAATTTAGTATCCATTCAGTTATTTACTTATTTTGCTTTGGAAATTTCGGAAATTTTGGTTATTTTTGGGTATTTTCGGATATTTTTAAATATTTTTTGGTTATTTTCGAGTATTTTTACTATTTTATATATTTTAATGTATTTTTGATTATTTGGTCTATAAATAACTAGTATTTTTGATTATTTGGTCTATAAATAACTAATATTTTTGAAAATATAATTGTATTTCGGGTTTTTCAGCTACCCGAAATATTTCGGTTCGGTACCGATTCGGTTATGGTTCTTTCGGTTACGGTTCTTTCGGTTATAGAATTTAGTATCCATTAGGTTATTTTCAAATTTTTGGTTAGGTTCGGTTCGGTTTTTTTTGTTTTGGTTTTGGTTCGATTTATTTGTCCAGGCCTATTAGCGGCGGTATGTACATGTACATATGAGGAAAAAAACCTATAATAATATACACGACATACATTTTTCTTCTTCTTTAAAAACATAACAATTAAAAATGAATATATGAAAAAACTATAATAATATGTATCTATAATATTTTTCTACGAAAATATCTAACACTATCATAAATTTTCATATAGTAGTTATATTCCATACTAAAATGGGTAAAAAATATTTTGATTTAAAAGTAAAAACTATAAAGAAAATCCAAACAAAGAAACCTAGATTATTTTTCATATATATTGCAAAATTAACTTCTAAATTTCATAGAACATGAAGAGTTTGTAGAATACATAATCTAAATTTCGTAGAAAAGGCACAATCGTTGCATCGAGAAAAGAGCTCTCTCTCTCTCGCTTGAAGGCGATTCCTTAGATCTGCTTTTTCCTTTTGTTGTTTGATTTTATACGCATGTCATGGCTTTGCAAAGGACATCCAAGAGTGAGCTGTGAGCATGCCATTTTTCGCAGTCAACAGATGTGTGGTGCTCTCTTAATCGGCGTAGCTATGGTCCTAGTAAAAGACGCCGATGAGGTGTTCGGAGTCTAAGATGGCGATCGTGGATTCTGGTTTCAGATGGGCTAGAGTGAGCTGTCAGCCTCTGTAACTGCCGCGATTTTGTATCTACCAGACAGGTCTGATTGGGTCCTGCCCGGAGGAGATCAAAGAGGTTCAGATTTGGGAGAGACGGGTTTGGTCTAAGTTTCTCAGGTTGCTTGGTCGGGATCTGAGAACGTCGATGTCAGATGTTGGTTGTTGTGCATTCTGGGAGCTCCGTAGTGTGGGTCAGATTGCTCCTCGGAAATAAATCGACGACGGAAATCGGGTTCTTCTGTTGTTGGTTTCGATTCTTCGATGCTTCCGCAAAGCCGTGGAGCTTGAATCTCATTGGAATTAGTGATGCGACACTCTACTTCCGGTGATACAACATGATCTGAGATTTTTTTCTTATTTTCCGGCTATGTTTTCCGATTTACCTCTTTTTGTAACTAGATTGACTATGTAAAGATCCATACCCAACCTATTTTGAAAAGTTAATGAATCATTTAAAAAAAAAACGTAGAAAATGTATAGTATATAGAATACAGATTCTAAATTTCAGAAAGTGTATTCTAAATTTCGTTGATCAAATTTATCTATCCAAAATAATAAAATAAACGACATTTTTTATATTATAAGTATTCTCATGTCTTCTACATCATTTTCTACGAATTGTTAAATTTTCTTTGAAAAAGTTAGATAAATCTTATATTTATCTAATGAAAGGGATAATTTATAAATAGTTGACAATTGTTCAGACAATACATAGTGGACAAATGTTTTAATATTTATCCTCTATTTCTAATTTCCCCTTAATAAAAATATCAACTGGGTTTGTTACCTCACTAGGTCTTTCCATCCTTAGTAACACACCCATAATTCTTTTTAATTTTTTAGTAGTTTATATAAACACCACGAATTCATTCTATTTATTAACCCATTGTTAGCTTGACAAAAAAAAAAAAAACCATTCTTATTTTCTTGACCCGAATTACGGAATTAGCCTATCCAATAATTGAATTTAATCCTCACGACTAAATAACTCAACTTAACAAGATTCAGGAACAGAAGGATCAGAGGTCCGGAACAAACAGAAGACTGCCACTTCACATGTTGTTATCAAACAAGACAGCGCCGCTGCGGTTAATATACTAGTCTGGTCTAGAAGAAACTTAAACCCGAAACAAACAGGTAAAACAAAGAGCTTGAATTAACCACGAGTTCATCCTCCACGCATATGGGCACCGAGTTCACCAAACTGATCATCAGCTTCTACAGTGTCATCTGAGAGACGGACTGCATCAAGCTTCTGCTTCAGGATATCTATCGCATTTAGCACCAGCTGGGAAGCCTTCACTGCACCTGTGGATTCAACAGTGAATATAAAACTATCATCTTTCGGATGGATCTCAATGAGTCCCGGTTTCCCCATTGCTTCAGCTTTCTTGATCACTTCTTCATCGTAAGTGTATGCTTCAGGATCAACCACCACAACCTAAGAAACAAAGTATCATAATTACAATTTTGATGATCTAAACAATAGACTGCAACAGAAATGGCATACCAAATTCCAACAATAAATTACTGTAACTGTTATAATCATAAACAATGTTCTCTCGCAGTTTCAGTAGTGTTGTGGCGAGTCAAAGTGGACACTGAACCACTAACATGAAATATCAAACAAAAATTCAACTGGTACAGAGGTACTCCAAGTATACCCTCTCCTTTCTCTATCCCCTTACCCATCTATTCGAATGGTGATTCATATAATTTGCAGTGATTAGACATAGAAAGATGTTTCAATTTGGTACCAAAACCAAAAGTCTAACAGTTATTTGATTGATTCGGATGACTGAAGTAATTCTCCTAAAGAGCTAAAAAGTGCTGTCTAACAGAGAGAGAAGCACAGAAATGAGCTAAACGCACTAACCACCTAAAGAAAATTCATACACACATATCATAAATATATCAAAGCATGGTAGTCTATAAAGTAGTACAATCATAGTGAAGTCTCAAATCTATAAACTTGTATAGATGTCATTCTTCCACAAGGTGAACACTAACCTGTCTGGTGACTGGGTCAATGCCAAACACTTTGGTTGGACTGCTCTCAATCAAGTCGATTTTTTCCTCATCTGACAAAGTATCCATCATATCTTCATTAATAATTATGTCAGGCTCATACATAAACGTAACAGTAGCTGCAGGAGACCATTTCGCATGATCTTTCCCAATTCCTTTCCTCGCTATCGCCCTAAGCTTCAACTCTTGTCCCCGACGCAGTTTCACAATGATAATTCCCCTGAAACCAAAACAAAATCAGTCATTAACAAAGACTAAGCAAGCAAAAGCCACACAACTACCAAACCAAAAGATCAAACAACCAAGAGCAATAAGAGTCCTGCAAAGGGCCATCAAAAGGATTGCTATAGCATTCATCAAAACCGGCTTAAAAGTGACAAATTTTGTTTAGCATTGTCTAATCTCTGAAGTTTAGCAGATTCATATAAACAAAAGAATCTTTAATCAGCAGATAAAGTAGAACTAATGATGAAAAAGGGACATACTTTTGCTCGCTTGAATCGGAAGCAGACGAGTCAATAGTGAAATCCACAGGAGTAACAGTAGGATCAGCACTGTACAAATCCCGACTAGTAACATCTAGGGTTTGGTCAGTAACACACTTAGCACTAAGCCGAAACTCAACAGAGCAAAACTCGCATTGTCCATCTCCATCACAAGCATCACAATCTCGAGAGAACCGCATGCTCATAGCACGTTCGCTAGTGAGAGGAATTAGACCTAATCGATGAGCAATGAACTCGTCGTTGAGAACAGACGAATTAACTTCGATTTCGACGAGATCTATTGCGACTGTTGGGACTTCGGAGATCATAACGCGACGGAGAGCGTTGGCCATGGATACGTCGGTTTCGCGAAGCTCGAACTTGGCGTAGTCATCTTTAAGCTCACGGATCGTGATCTTTGGGAATCTTTGGTAAGTGGCACCGTCCATGTCAAAAGCTGCTCGGTGGTTTCTGACGAGACTTGAGCTTTATTAGGGTTTTAGGGTTAATGAATTTTCAATTTCTTCGCCGGAGAAGAAGAAGAAATTAGGAGAAAGTGATGAAGATATAACATATAGAGCAGTGGTTTAAGTTGGGCCTATATGGGCCTTTTTATTATTTTATGGGCTTTTTTCAGGTCTCTCTTAACAATTTTTGGGAATGGTTCAAAATGTCTGTCTACAATGGATTTTCATGATTATATGAACCAACACCACCAATTCAGATATTATGTTGTGACAGAGTCACAGAGAGAGTTTTGTCGGGTGAGAGTGAGGTTAGTGTCTAAACATTTAGGCTCATATACTTAGGTTAAAATGTTTACTTATCCGGAATCACAAAACCGAACAGAACAAAAAAAACTAAATATCAATTAGAACCCTTCTGATTGGATTGTGTCTAATAACATAACCTTAACTGAAACCCATAATTATCGGTTCGGATCGGGCCGGAAAATCCATTTTTGATTTTAATCGCAGGACTACTCTGTGTGGTTGGAAGAAGAATCAAAACTTCAAAGTAGCCTCTTTGATAAGACTGGTCCTTAGATTTTGGTGGCCTAAAGCATTATTTAAATAATGTGATTTTTTATATAAAAACTAATATTAGAACAATTATCATTAAAATACTAATATATATTTATATTTATATATATAAACATTAGAAAAAGTCATTGAATTTCTAAAATTATGTTTTGTTTGAAGAAGCTAAGAATATCAAAATATTTGTAAATTTTGTTGATTAAAAGAAAAAGAACTAAACTAAAAAGTATTTTTTATGAAAAGAAACAGAAAAAAATGTAAAATAAAAGACTAGAACGTGCTCATGTGACTCAATAATAAAGTAAATAACCAACTGACCAAAACCAAACATGTTGAACATGTGGCCCCAAAAATTTTGGTTATTATATTTGGTGGCCTAAAGCAGATGTTTTGGCTGTTTTATGGGCGGGCGGACCTGCTCTTTGATCACCCAAAAATGCAGATGTTTTGGCTGTTTTATGGGCGGGCGGACCTGCTCTTTGATCACCCAAAAATTTACAAAATCCAGATTTATAAAAGTTACTAAAAGGTGATAAAGAGATCATAAATGATTTAATAACACTTACAAAACATTTTCAGTATGCTCAAATGGGGAAGGAAATGAGGAGACAAGAAACAAATTGAAAAATATTGTAACGGCGTCAACGGCATCGTTGACGGTCATAACGGAGACGGTGAGAAATTGGAAAAGAATAATAGTTCGTGTTTGTTTTATCAACTATAAAATAGTTTGAGTTTTTTTCCGGTAACAAAAAAATGTTTAGTTTTATTTCTGACAAATATTAAGTAGTTTGGGTTTTTTTTTTTTTGGAATTTGCCAGTTAACATAAACGGATTCAGAGGGATCATATAAATTATAAAAGCCAAAAAGAGCCCAAACCAGTTGAGCAAATGGACATTGGAGCATCACATGATTATTTGTTTTCTTTTGTGCAGCACATCTCGGCATTCATGCATCATGGTAACTGGTAAGTCTCTTCTTTGCAGTTTGCTAATGCTCTCTACAAGAAATTTTGAATCTTAGATAATATCACTTACCATATCGCTCAAGTCCCATACTGCTTCAATTTTAGTACTTGTTACCTCACCACATCTTTCCATCACTTAAGGCTCTGTTCTTTTTCCAAACGCTGCGAATAGATCCAGCGACCAAAAACACAGTTGCTTAACACACAATTACGTGGAGTCTGTAGAGAGTTGTGTGGAGAGGAGTCGCTTGATGCTAATAACAGCGACGTATAAGGCATATACACGTGTCGCTAAAAATTACAGCGACTCAACATCTTCACTATTTCCGTTTTCCGTGCTTTTTCCCGTTACGACTAACACTAACCCAAATTATAACAAGATCTTCACATGTTGTTATCAAATAAGACAGTGCCCCTACAATTATAATAAGATCTTCACATGTTGTTATCGAATAAGACAGTGCCCCTACAATTAATATATTAGTCTGATCTTCACATGTTATCGAACTAGCCACGAGTTCATCCTCCACGCATATGGGCACCGAGTTCACCAAACTGATCATCGGCTTCTACAGTGTCATCTGAGAGACGGATCGCATCAAGCTTCTGCTTCAGGATGTCTATGGCATTTAGTACCAGCTGGGAAGCCTTCAATGCACCTGTGGACTCAACAGTGAATACAAAACTTTCATCTTTCGGATAGATCTCAATGAGCCCCGGTTTCCCCATTGCTTCAGCTTTCTTGATCATTTCTTCATCGTACGTGTAAGCTTCAGGATCAACCACCACAACCTAAGAAACAAAGTATCATAATTACAATTGTGATGATTCAAACAATACACTGCAAAAGAAAAGCACAGAAATGAGCTAAACGCACTAACCACCTAAAGAAAATCCATACACCCATATGACATACTTGTATAGATGTTATTCTTACAGAACATTGAAACTAACCTGTCTGGTGACTGGATCAATGCCAAACACTTTGGTTGGACTGCTCTCAATCAAGTCGATTTTCTCCTCGTCTGTCAAAGTGTCCATCAAGTCTTCATTGATAATTATGTCAGGCTCATTCATATACGTAACAGTAGCTGCAGGAGACCATTTTGCATGATCTTTCCCAATTCCTTTCCTCGCTATCGCCTTAAGCTTCAACTCTTGTCCCCTGCGCAGTTTCACAATGGTAATTCCCCTGAAACCAAAACAAAAAAAACAGTAAAGAAACTGCAGAAAACAGCCACAGAACTACCAAAGTAAAAGATCAAACAACCAAGAACAAGAAGACTCATGCAAAGGGCCATCAAAAGGAAGTATTTTTCATCCTCGGATTGCTAAAAGATGTCAAATTTCTACACTTAATCAGCAAAACTAAAACCAATGATGAAAAAGGGACATACTTTGGTTCGCTAGAATCAGAAGCAGACGAGTCAATAGTGAAATCCACAGGAGTAACAGTAGGATCAGCACTGTACAAATCCCTACTAGTAACATCTAGGGTTTGGTCAGTAACACACTTAGCACTAAGAGGAAACACAACAGAGCAAAACTCGCATTGTCCTTCTCCATCACAAGCATCACAATCTTGACAGAACCGCATGCTCATAGCACGCTCGCTAGTGAGAGGGATGAGACCAAGTCGTTGAGCAATGAACTCGTCGTTGAGAACAGAGGAATTCACCTCGATGTTGACGAGATCTATTGCGACGGTTGGGACTTCGCAGATCATTACGCGACGGAGAGCGTTGGCCATTGAAACGTCGGTTTCACGAAGCTCGAACTTGGCGTAGTCATCTTTTAGCTCACGGATCTTCACCTTTGGGAATCTTTGGTAAGTCGTACCGTCCATTGCAAAAGCTGCTCCGTGGTTTCTGACGACTCTGGAGAAGAATTTTCAGTTTCTTCGCCGGAGAAGAAGAAGAAATTAGAAGAAACCAAAGTAAGTGGAAGTGAAAAAGATATAAAAACTATAGTAGTTTAAGTTGGGCCCATATATGGGCCTGCTTTATTATTTTCTGGGTTTTTTAAAGAAATTTATGCTCTTTTTACAACTCGAATAGAACTTTGACCACACTAGGTGCTACCGTGGTAGCAAGAGAAGCCAGGCAATGACAATTGAGTGGTTGTCACTGAACATTTCTAGTCACACGGGACGAGAGGTCCAATGTCACTTGAACATTTAAAGTAAAAGAGTATTTTGTTGAATTTTTGAAAGTAGATAACACAACGGGGTATAGACTTTTCGAAGTGTTAAAAGAAGTATTACAATTTTTAGATCTAGATATCGATAACGTGAGAGGTCAAAGTTATGATAATGGATGTAATATGAAAGGAAGCCAACAAGATGTACAAAAAAAAAACTTTTGGATATAAATCCTAGAGCATTTTATACACCATGTGCTTGTCATAGTCTTAATTTGGTTTTATGTGATATTGGAAATAATTCTATAAAGGTAGAAGATTTTTTTGAGGTTATGCAACGCTTATATTCTTTGTTTGCTAATTCAATAAAGATGTGGCATATTTTGAGAGAGAATGTGAAAAATTTAACTCTTAAACAATTATCAACAATAAGATGGAAAGTCGTGTTGAAGTATTAAAACAATAAGATTTCAAATTGTGGATATAAGAGAAGCTTTACTTGAAGTGGTCGAAAGTGATAATGATCCAATAATTCAAAGTGAAACTAAAATCTCTAGCAATGAATGAGCTTCGTAGTTTTGAATTTTTTTTATCAACTATTATTTGATTTGATATATTGCATGTGGTGAATATTGTTAGTAACCAGCGACAGCATGTATTCTTAGTTTGTCTGTCGTTGGATTCAGCGACAGCGACAACGATCAGCGACCAGCGACAACATGTATTGTTCGTTTGCCTGTCGATGGCTACTGTCGCTAGCGGCTATCGCTGTGTTTCTCTAAACAGTCGCTATATTTTTTTTATTTTAAAATTATTATTTGTGACAATTTATATTTTAAAATAAAAATATAAATTACACATATCATGCACCATTAGAAAAAATAAATCAATACATTTCTTTACTTTAATTTTATCAAATTTAATTTGACTATAATTACTTTGCTTTATTTGAATTTAATATATTTTAATTTGATAAGATTAATTTTAATTTAATTATATTTGATTGTGTTTATGTATTAAATTATTACTAGATCATGACCCGTACTACATCACGGGTTAAATTTCATTTAGTACAAAATTTATATATTATATATATTTTAGTTTAATCTTTAGTTTATTTGACGAATCATTGTAATATTTGATATATTGAACGAACCGTTGTAACTTTTGGTATATTTGATATCTATTGTCGCTTTTCTCGGGTATAGTTTTCATAATTTTTTCTCAGTTTTATATACTAAAATATATTTTTGCTACCATTTAATGCAACATAGTAATATTTGATTTATTTGCCGAACAAAAGAACATTTTGGCTTATTTGAGTAACTGTTGTAATCTTTTGTTTAATTGATTAACTGTTACAATATTTGTTATATTTGATTAACGGTTACAAACTTTAGTTTATTTGATGAATTATTATAATTTTTGGTATATTTGATGAACCGTTGTAACATTTCCACTTTATAAAAGATTTCCTGAACATCAATTAAAGTTTTATATGTTTATTTAGAGTTGTATATTTTCACCATGTTTTATTCTTTTTTTTCCATCACAAACTCTACGTCTACTCATTAAAACTTTTTATTTATGATGGCATCTTTTCGCCATGATGTTTTCTAATAATAATATAAATCTTAATAAATATTTAGGAGAGTTATATCTCTTTATTATATTTTTCGTAAGGTTTATCTTATTTATTGTTAATTGTTTTTGTTTGAATAGTAGTCTCAATTTATTGTGATTTTTCGTTTGATATTTTTTTTTTAAAAGATTTTTGAAATATTTTCTTCTGACGTCGTGAAGGGTCGAAGTCCTAGTTATTTTTACAAAAAGAATTTTAATCAACATTTTTAAGCATGACTGTTTGAACGGTAATACCGGACCGCGGGTTTTACCATTACAGGATTTACTAGAGATTTCAAATTTAACGGATTTAAAATTAGAGGTTTGTAGCATTGGAGCCAAACATGATTAGTGACAGGGTCAAGAGTTTTACCGGTCCAACTGCGGTCCTGATCGGATCTGAAAACATTTCCCTCGTTAAAAGAAAACTCAGAAGAGGATTGGCCGATGAGAAAAGCCTTTAACAAAAGAAAAAGAAAAAAAAAAAGAATAAGATGAAGAAACGTCGTTTAGATTTCTAAGACCTTATGGGGCCTTTAATGACGTGGCAACTCCCGGAGACTTTCATATAGGAGATTTATCAGCCTATTAGAGTTTTACATGTATGTGAATATCAAGTTTGACATCTAGAAAAAAAAAAAAAAAAAAAAAAAGTTTGACATCTAGAGTCGTATGAATTGCGCGTGTTATGTCGTAGTTAGTCGTTCATGTTAGCAATAATAATCTACGTATACCGTTTGTGACTTTTAAACTACGTTCATGAACCAAAATCTGGACCATAATTCTATTGGTCTATTGTTAGAAACTTAAAAAAAAAAAAAAGTATTGTTAGAAACTTAAAGTTCATATCCCTTTCTGGATGTTTCGTGGCCTACTTGCAATATTTTTGGAATCTTTTGACCATTTGTTAATCGAGTTTAGGACTTTGATCACTAAGGTAAATCGTTTAAACAATTTGGTCACTTATTCACATGATTGTATGTTTTGATTGGACATGTAAACAGATCTCAATATATATGTAACTACAAATTGTTACATATTTCAATACATTAATTTCAAGTCTTCACAACGTGCCTGACAAATCCCAGTTGTTTGGATTCCAAAATTTCATTTTTAATAACGCTAGCTTGTTAATAATTCACAAGAGCTCTCTCATAGGAAGTTTCTTCGTCAATTCTTAAATATATAATATAAAATCACAATTTGGAGTTAAAAGACTTTTCTTCCATTAAACAAAAAGTAGAGTCACGTTTGGAGTTCGTTGATAGTCACAACTTAACAATGACACATTAGAATATTCAAAGTTTATCTTATTAATCTGTGATTGGCAATAAAAGTTGTAATCAAGTTATATAAGAGTTTTGAATCATCTTCATAATCATAACTAAAGTCAACATGTATCATATATTTCAGATCTCCGGCGAAGTTATCAAAGCTTTGGGGTTGAAGACGAAAATTCTGATAACAGTCGTCTTTAGTACCTTACTAATTTTGTCTGTAATGTTATTATCATTCTCAAACAACTTCAACAATAAACTTTTTGCTGCTACAATCAACGGTACAAAAATATCATCCATCTTTTGTCATTCATTGTTAACTCAAAGAATCATCCTTTTGACTTATTTTTTCTTCATTTTCTCCTAATATATTCAGATGAATCCGAAACACCGGGGGATAAACTGATAGGAGGGCTTTTAACCGCGGATTTCGATGAAGGTTCTTGCTTGAGTAGGTATCATAAAACTTTCTTGTACCGCAAGCCATCGCCATACAAGCCTTCGGAATATCTCGTCTCTAAGCTTAGAAGCTATGAGATGCTTCACAAACGTTGCGGTCCAGGGACAAAAGCTTACAAGGAAGCAACAAAGCATCTTAGTCATGATGAGAGTTATAATGCAAGCAGATCAGATGGTGAATGCCGATATGTTGTGTGGCTCGCGGATTACGGGCTTGGAAACCGACTACTTACTCTTGCTTCTGTGTTCCTCTACGCTCTCTTGACTGATAGAATCATTCTTGTTGACAACCGGAAGGATATTGGTGATCTCTTATGCGAGCCATTTCCAGGTACTTCATGGTTGCTTCCTCTTGACTTTCCATTGATGAAATATACTTATGGATACAACAAGGAATACCCTCGTTGTTATGGAACAATGGAGGAAAATCATTCGATCAACTCGACTTCAATCCCGCCGCATCTATATCTACATAACCTCCATGATTCAAGGGATAGTGATAAGATGTTCTTCTGCCAAAAGGATCAAAGTTTGATTGACAAAGTTCCTTGGTTGATATTTAGAGCCAATGTTTACTTTGTTCCATCTTTATGGTTTAATCCAACATTCCAAGCCGAACTAACTAAGCTGTTTCCGCAGAAAGAAACCGTCTTTCACCACTTGGCTCGGTATCTTTTTCACCCCAAAAATCAAGTTTGGGATATCGTCACTAGGTACTACCATGATCACTTATCCAAAGCAGAGGAGAGACTCGGGATTCAAATTCGAGTTTTTCGCGATGAAGGCGGATACTACCAACACGTCATGGACCAGGTCATATCATGCACACAAAGAGAGAAACTTCTACCTGAATTGTCTACACAAGAAGAATCAAAAGTCAATGTATCGAACACACCAAAACTTAAAGCTGTTCTTGTCACTTCTTTGTCTCCTAAGTACTCAAAAAAACTAGAGAACATGTTTTCAGAGCGATCAAATGTGACAGGCGAGATTATTGAAGTTTATCAGCCAAGTGGAGAAAGGTATCAACAAACAGATAAGAAGCAACACGACCAAAAGGCGCTTGCTGAAATGTTTCTTTTGAGCTTAACCGATAACATTGTTACAAGCTCAAGGTCTACATTTGGATATGTTGCTTATAGTCTTGGAGCATTAAAGCCATGGTTACTTTATCTGCCAAAAGATCTCACAGCTCCTGATCCGCCGTGTGTTCGATCCACGTCGATGGAGCCTTGCTTCCTTACTCCTCCGACTCATGGATGTGATGCCGACACGGGAACTATATCGGGGAAAGTTGTTCCTTTTGTTAGGTATTGTGAGGATATATGGGGGCTTAAGCTATATGATGAATTATAGATATTGTTTATCACATTTGATTTGTTGAATTATTGAAGCATACGATAAATGTTATATATCTTTCTTTTCATTTTCTTCTATTATAATATTTTGTATGAATATATGTTACTGCATGGAAAGAGTTAGTTGTTTAAAACGTTTAACTAGGTTTTGTTTAGTTATAATATTTAATAAATATCATTTCACATTTTGTAAAAATAGTAAAAAGAAAGTAGATTATGCAAAATTAAATGGATCGATAACTTTAAGGAGGGGTTGATCTTCTAGACTTTGGGATTGGATGCGCCTGATTTGGATATCAAAACTTGTGGGGATGAGTTAGTCAATGAGGCAAGTCGTGGTGGTCTCTTTCTCCAAGTGAAGCTGTGCGTTTTGAAGTAAAAAAGGCCGTTGGTGAAGTTGTCAAGTGTGAATACAAATGCAAAAACCTTCAAATATGGCAAGTGGAGTCCTTTTTTTGTATTTTGTCTTCTTATTCTTTGGATGAATTGGGACCACTCTTGGGAACAAAAGGAAGCTTCTAAGACTCCAAGTGGGTCTCCAAGTCATGGTATTAACTGGTGAGAAGTTTGGTATACTAGATTCTCTTTGAACTTTGCCATGCATTTCTCTATTTTGAGGTCATCTCCTAAACCAGCTCGAACATGTGACGGTTTCCTTCGATCATTCCTCATAAAATTGGTGATTTGTCGATGAATATTCATGCTCAGCTCAAATTGACGAGTAGTTTGGCCGTTGGGTAGTTTCACACGTTAGACTCCTTCGATCATCTCTTGATTTAGTCTGACAATGGACAAATATCTCTTGTTCAAAAGTCTTAAAATGTATATGCAAAATTGGTGTTGGGTTGTTTTAATTTGGTGAGCTTTCTCAGTCAGGTCCGGATGGGAGTTGCTGGTCTAGTACGGTTGTGAATGTAACTACATGGGTAGTTAGTCTTCGGATAGGTATATTGAATTCTAGAAGTAACAAATCACAGTCATTTCTTTTTTTTTTCTTTTCCCTTAACATGTTCCCCAAAGAAGAACGTCTCTCCTTTCTCTTCGGCTAAAACATCATGTCCGTTTGATTGCGGCTTTAGTACAGTCCATTAGAAGAAGAACAAGTGTCACTCTCTCTATTGGTTGCATGTGTGAGTCTCACATGAAGATTGTTAAACTGCTAAAAAGTACTTATGTCTCTTCTTCTTTCTTGTGGGAGCTCGAGATTGACCTAAGTACTAGTGGATTCTGTAGTCAATCTCCACCGAGACATTAGCTTCTGGTTTAGAATCCGAACTCATAAAATATTTGTGTTCTTTCTTTTGCATGTGTTTCATTCTCTTGCAAATCTTATTCATATCGAATAAGCAATGTCTAATAAGGAACTAGTAGTTGATTAAGATTCACTGTTGCGATACAAACCAACGTGAAATATTAGAAAATAATAGTCTAATATATATGCCAAGTCCAACTTCAATTAATATGAGGCTTTTTGGGAAGAAGCCTAAAAACAAATCCATGCGGACTTAGACACTTGGGCTCAAAGCGGACAATATCATACTAATAGAGAGTTGGAATGTGCTTAGAGAACCCAATAATTGGTATCAGAGCCTAGGTCAAGGAAAGTGGACCTAGGGGAGTGGGCTTAGGCCTATGATCGGTGTGGGAGAAGTCCTCAATGTGACACGACAAGAAAAGTGCATCAAGAACCTCGCGAATAAAGGGTGTCGATGCTAGGGTGCCAAGATTTTGCTGGAATGGAGACCTAAAGTTCATGGTTCTTGGTTTGAATGGAAGATTGTTGGGATACCAACCAACATCACATATCGGAATTTAGAAAATAATAGTCTAATATATAAGCCAAGTCCAACTCCAATTAGTACGAGGCCTTTTGGAAAGAAACCCAAAAACAAATCCGTGCGAGCTTAGACACTCGGACCCAAAACGGACAATATCATACTAATGGGGAGTTGGAATGAGCTTAGAGAGCCCAATATTCGTAAACTGGTATCATAGCGTTTATTTGCTGAGTCTGCTCAATTCAAGATGACAACCTCGCACCTCATGTGATTGATTCGATGCGAGACTTAGGAGACCGAAGTAGATCCATTCATCTTGACTGATATCTCCCATTGTCAAATTAACAAATTGACAAGTTTTGTAAAGAAAAAGACAGTAAGGCGTAAAACAGAGACTTACACGCCACATAAGAATGAGTCTGCGGAGAGGTTAAACAAAACAATTATAAAAAGATATGAGAAATATGTTGAATGAGAATGGACTTGATGAAAGGTTCTAGGCGGAAGCATCTTCCATAGCCATGTGCTTCATGAACATGTCACCTTCATTAACAATCGATTTCATCAAAACAATTTGGGCTCTTTTTCTTTTCCAAGTATGCACCCTATTTTAGACAATTTTTTATTTGCAAATATTGAACTTTAGATTATTTTTTTTACAGCAAATATTGACCTTATATGTGAGATTTTTGTGTATAAAATTATATATATATATTAATATCCTTCTCTAGTGAGTGCTTCAACTAAAATGATTATTAGCCGCGGGAACAACTATTAATGATTGAATTATTGGCAAAATCATGACCCATTAAAAAAAAAAACTGCCACCAATCAATGATTTTTTTTTGACGTAATTAATTATATGCCGTATTGCCGTGTGTCGCAAAAAAAAAACCCAGCACGTATGATGCGAGTGTTACATATAAAGTCGTATGAATTGATCGTGTTATGTTACTCGATCGTGTTTATGGCTTGTGACTTCGACCTTTATACGTTCATGTACACATTTAATGAACCCGGACCATTATTTTATTTGTTAGAGCCCTAAAGTTCCTACGCCATTTCTGATTTGTTTCAACACGGATTTGCAATCGTTTTGTAATATTCTTTGAGCGTTTGTTAATCGAGTTAGGACTTTGACTATGGTAAATCGTTTCACTAATCGACATGACTTCATTCCTATGGATCAAAAATAAGCGATTATATTTGAAGATTGAGCATGTAAATAGATCTCTTTAGTAACAAAATGTTGCTTATTTCACTACATTAATTCAAGTTTGCAAAATGTGCCAGACAATCCCTAGTTGTTTAGATTCCAAGATTTCGACATTGTAACGCCCGTTAATAATTCACAACAGCTCTCTAATTGGCAATTTGTTCTATAATTATTAAATACATAAATACAAAATCACATTTTGGAATTTAAGACATTTTTACAATTAAAAAAGTGTCGAATCACGTTAGAAGTTCGTTGATGGTCACAACTTAACAATGACGCATTAAAATATTAAAAGTCTTATATAATTGATCTATGATTGACAATAGAACTTGTCATGAAACTATATAGAATCATCTTCATAATTATAACCGATCAAACTCAAGTCAACATGTATCACATATTTCAGATCTACCGGAAAAGTTTCAAGGCATTGGGGTTGAAGAAGAAAATTCTGATATCAGTCGTCTTTGGTTGCTTAGTAATTATACTATCATTCTCAAACAACTTCAACAACCAAATTCTTGATGTTACAACCAATGGTAAGAAAATTATCCATTTCTTGTGTTTTATGGTTAACTCAAAAGAATAATCCTCATTTTGATTTCATATTCTTATTTTCTTGTAATAGATATAAAGGAACCCGAAAGACCGGTGGATAAACTTATAGGAGGGCTTTTAACTGCGGATTTCGATGAAGGTTCTTGCTTGAGTAGGTATCATAAACATTTCTTGTACCGCAAGCCATCCCCGTACAAGCCTTCTGAGTATCTAGTCTCTAGGCTTAGAAGCTATGAGATGCTTCACAGACGTTGCGGTCCAGATACAAAAGCTTACAAAGAAGCAACAGAGAAGCTTAGTCGCGATGAGTATTATGCAAGCGAATCAAATGGTGAATGTAGATACATTGTATGGGTCGCAGGTTACGGGCTTGGAAATAGATTACTTACTCTTGCTTCTGTGTTCCTCTACGCTCTCTTGACCGAGAGAATCATTCTTGTCGACAACCGCAAGGATGTTAGTGATCTCTTATGCGAGCCATTCCCAGGTACTTCATGGTTGCTTCCTCTTGACTTTCCAATGTTGAATTATACCTATGCTTGGGGATACAATAAGGAATACCCTCGTTGTTACGGAACAATGGAGGAAAATCATTCCATCAACTCGACTTCAATCCCGCCCCATCTATACATGCATAACCTCCATGATTCAAGGGATAGTGATAAGTTGTTCATCTGCCAAAAGGATCAAAGTTTGATCAACAAAGTCCCTTGGTTGATTGTTCAAGCCAATGTTTACTTTGTTCCATCTTTATGGTTTAATCCAACTTTCCAAACCGAACTAGTTAAGCTATTCCCGCAGAAAGACACCGTGTTTCACCATTTGGCTCGGTATCTTTTTCATCCGACAAATCAAGTTTGGGATATGGTCACTAAGTACTACGATGCTCATTTATCGAAAGCAGACGAGAGACTTGGGATTCAAATACGGGTTTTTGGCAAACCTTCTGGACATTTCAAACATGTCATGGATCAAGTCGTATCATGTACGCAAAGGGAGAAACTGTTGCCTGAATTTGCTACACAAGAAGACTTAAAAGTCAACATATCGAAAACCCCGAAACTCAAAGCTGTTCTTGTCGCATCGCTCTATCCAGAGTACTCTGGCAACTTAACGAACATGTTTTCGAATCGACCAAGTTCAACAGGAGAAATTGTTGAAGTTTATCAGCCAAGTGGAGAAAGAGTTCAGCAAACAGACAAGAAGATTCACGACCAAAAGGCGCTTGCTGAAATGTATCTTTTGAGCTTAACCGATAACATTGTCACTAGCGCAAGGTCTACATTTGGATATGTTTCATATAGTCTTGGAGGATTAAAGCCATGGTTACTTTATCAGCCAACAAATTTCACAACTCCTAATCCGCCGTGTGTTCGATCCAAGTCCATGGAGCCATGTTACCTTACTCCTCCGTCTCATGGATGTGGTGAAGCTGACTCGGGAAAAAACTCGGGGAAGATTCTTCCTTTTGTTAGGCATTGTGAGGATATTATGTATGGGGGGCTTAAGCTATATGATGAATTTTAGTTCTTGTTTATACATCTCATTTCATTGGATTATTGAGTTTTAAAATCAAAGGAGAAATGCTATCTTTGTTTACAGTTTACACATGTATCCTCTGTTTTTAATATGTTATTGCAAAGAAGCAATTAGTTGTTTAAAAAATTTACTAGTTTTGTATGGTATATAATAACAAAAAAAAAAATACTCTCTCCATTTTCAATTACTTGTCGTTTAATGTTTTTGCATAAGAATTAAGAAAACAATTAAATTTTCTACTTTACCCTTGTTTACTATATTTCCTAGTTCTTTTATTGGCCATGACATTAAAATAGTGAGAATAAAATTGAAATTTTTACCAAACATCTGCATTGAAAATCTAAAACGATAACTATTATGAAACAAAATTTAAGTGTTAAAACAACAACTAAATTGAAACGGAGGGAGTAGCAATTTACATTTACTTGATCACCTAAAATCATTAAGGCTCTAATTTAGTTTATATCCTCGTGAGGTTTTATGGAAGGTTACTTTATGTGTCTAGAGGAAAGTATACGTAGGAAAATACAGAGCACACTAACACAACGAGATTTGAAAGTCCTCTGTTTAAAAGTTTTTGATTTCTATGTCAAATCTAAGATTATTCTACTCTCGCATCAGTAAATTCTATGAATAACAACTTAAGATTTTAAACTCACGTCTGAATTTAGGAAGCAAACCTAACACAACTAATAAACTACTCAATCATGCATCATCAGGTAAAACACACAAATTATGTAAAGAATTTCACAATCATAAATCAAAAGTAAAGAGTAAAAGGCTTAAAGAAAAGTACTTATCTATATCTAGACACAAAGATGTGATTGTGAAATCAGATCAAGTAACTTAAAGCAATATGTTTGTCTCTCAACTTACCGTGAAGGTTTTTGTTAGCTCGGGTGGCTAGGGTTTCGTGCTGATAACGTGTTGTAAATAATAGAATTTTGAGATTGTTCTTATTGTATTATTCATGAGTTATAGTACATATCTATAGCGATACAAATGTAGGGTTTTAGCTTGGAGAATAAGTAGTATAGAATCTTCTAGAATATTCTAATGGACATCATCTATATAATAACTCATTATTCATAACACTACTGATCATGAATTGAAAGAAAAAAAACTCATTATAGACGAAATTTGGCATAAAAATACTCTTGAGGTAGAAATCTATAACGATACCACTCAATTCAATTGTTACACTAAAATTAAAATAGAATAAATATCGTTTCTTTCACACATTAAAGTGAATCAATCATTCATAAGTAACACAATTGGGTCAACATTTCATTAACAACACCAAGATAGAGCCTGCCAAATAGAAGTTATGCTTTTGCTATCCCTAAACGCATGTATGCAAGCAAATTAAGCACTCCCCACATTTAAGAAAACGCATATACGTACATACTTAGTATTTAGACTCTAAGGCATAAGGGTCTTTTAACAAACAAAACAAATATTAATGAAAAATGTGCCCAAGTTTTAGACTGCTTTATTTTTTTTTTGGTCAACAAAATGCTTTATTAATTTTTTTAAAAATCTAAGCTATTTCCCTAATTTTGTTATAAAACTTCAGACTATTTAAAAATTCCCTATGTATAAAATTTTTAACTTAATTAAGGTGATTTTTTTCTTAATAAGGTTGACATCCTAATTAGAGAGAAAAATCTCGTATAAGTTATATATAAGCACTTCCCACATCTAATTATATTTCCACATCCAAGAAAATGGCTTTTTCTTGCGTCATAAGAAATGTATTTTCAATTCTTCCTCTTCTCGTTATTCTATTAATCACCCCTTTGTCTTCATCTTATTCTATAAATGACAAAATCACTAAAGAATTAATCAACCAACTCTGCTCACAACCGACAATTTACAACCATTTCTGTGTCGCTTGGGTAACCTCTGTCGCAAAAACATTCAACCTTGACCTGCAAGGTCTTGTCTATCTGCTCTACCAAAAGACGGAATTGTTGGGCTCTAAGAACCTAGAGATGATTAAAGACTTAGAGAGAACCGAGACTGATCCGAAGCTCAAGATCCCATATGGGTCTTGCGTGAAAGAATATGAATTATCCAATAGAGCAATCGAGGAAGCTAAAGAGTTTGCGAGCGCGAACTCGAAGGCGTACTTGTCAGCATCTAAGGCGGCTTCTAGAGCCTTCGATAGTATATCTATGTGCGAAGCTTATCTTGAAGGACTCAAAATGCCGGATCATGTCTCGACACGCAATTTGTGGTTTGAAAGAATGTGTAACATTGACAAAATTTTCTCCGACCTTTTAATTTGATTCTGTTTTTTTATTTACATGTATGATGTGATAAAAACTATGAAATGTCATCAACTTTGGTGTAGTAAATTAAAAACCAATAAATTAATAAAGTCATAGTTAAATTACTTCGTCTTCCGACTTCACCATGAATGGATATGCTTTCATCTCTCATTACCTCTGGTGTACCAAAACCCATCAAACACTTATTATTGAATGCATATCTTATACCCAAGGAATAATTATATAACTTTTTTTTTTTTAATTATATCACTTTCTTATCACTATTGCTACGTATAGCCTAGTTTCTCTCTTTAATATTAGGACTTGTGGTCTAACTAAGAATCAGTAACATCAACCATTCTGTCAAAGAACTACTATTATTCATAGGCTGAACGTTGTTTAGATTTTGAAAATCTCTCTCTATATGATCTATAAGCTGCTGATAAATGGCAAAACTGAGCAAATCCCTTTAGGGGGGATGCTACTTCCACTCGGACGACAAACCGGGTGGGAGTGCGCAAAACATCAACCTCGCTTGTCATTGCACCACCCCAGGACTCAGCCTGTCATCAGCACCAAAAATCATGTGCAATCTTATATATATTGGAGTTGAAAAATCACGGATTTATCGCGCCAAAATTGATCCTAAAAGTGAAATCTCTAGAACGATGAACACGGAAATCTACACATTTTTCTTTGAGTATGTAGTAGGCCTTTGCATTTCTCACTAATTACAGATTTTACTTCCAACTTTTCAATTGATCAGAGATTCCCTTGAACTTTAACAAATTCTAACTTTTTAAAATCCATTTGTATGTAAGCTAAAACATTTATTTTATTTTTTCATAAGTTTTGGGTTCTGTTACAAATATTACACTCAAGGTCTAACTGCCACCACATATTTATTACCAAAGAAACTTTTATTTTTCTAGTAGAAAGTTTTCTTCTACAATATAATAGAATAGAAAATCACTCGAATTCTTCTTCTTTATTATCATCACACCAGTCACACCCTAAAAGAAACTAAGCATTGGATGGGGCCGGGCTGCCAGAGCCGCCGGATCCCCAACCCCATCCCCAAGATCCCCAAGGGGAGCTAGAACCGCCAGAGTTTGAACCGCCAGGGTTTGAATCGCCAGTGTTTGAACCAGGACCTGAGGTAGAGGTGCTAGAGCCGTCAGATCCCCATCCCCAACCGTTGCCGTTACTCGAACTCCAGCTCCACGCCTCTGCACAAGAAGAGGAGAGACATGCAATGGCTAGAACAAGTAGAAAAAACTTCTTTTGCGAACCAGAGAGAGCCATCGTTTTTCTTCTTCTTATGTGTGTTTGTTTAATTATAGAACAAAGCGATTTGTGAATTTGCTTTCTTACAAAATGGGAATATATAGAAGAAATGGGTGGCTCATAGACGTGTGTTTAACCCATCTAATTAGGAAACGGAATTTGTTTTGACCAAGGGTTTCGTTTTTCCATATTTTATTCTCCCCTTTAAATTTTTAATGTCCCAGTTTTATAATGAAAATGTTTTTTTTTTGGTTACAGAAAATTTATTATTTTCATTCTATATAATAATCGGAATATAATTAATAAACTTTGGTAATATAGCGGTCAAAGATAAGTAGATAACTGAGGATATTGTAAGGATTTTATAACTTATTTAGTTGGATTCTCAACTTAAATAGGAATATGTTAGATATACAGTATTTGTAGCAAAACAGTATTTGGCTAAAGACAGCATGACAAACAAATAATAAGCAAAAAGTAGTTGTTCTTGATAGGGAATTTAGTTTTACTCATTGGTCTTCGTTTTATTTCTTCTTCCGCACGTAAACTTTGTATAACAGTTTCCACATTTATTCAACGTTTTCTCCTGGTTTTATAGGATTTTTTTGGGTTCTTATTTAATGTACAAATGACAAGATTTTATCAACCCTTTGTAATCAACAATATTTTCAGTGTTCGGAATTCAACATGAAAAGGTTATATTTTCCAAAAAAAATTAAAGTTATTTACTTAAGAAACAATATTAAAAAAGTTTTTAATAAAAACAAGTAAGAAAAAGGAATTTTGAAGTTTTATAATTTAAAATGGAATTTTTTCTCTTTTCATATCTCAATTGAGAAATAAATCTAAATGAATTTTTCAATTTTAATAAATTAATAAATTAAAAATCAATATATCCATATATCCACCACTTTACAGTTTACACCCTTAAAAATAAGAGACTTAAATCTCTAAAAACTCACTTCTTTTTTTGTTAACGCTGGAGAGTTATTTGATGCCGACGCCTCCAAGAAACTTGAGCGAAGAAAGATCTTCGCCGGAACCGCAAATGCAACCACCGTCAGAAATTCCTTCTTCTTCTTCGTCCGCTGATAACTTGTCTTCTCCCTCGACAGAACCTTACCTTTTACCGCCAGATTATAAGTTGGTACCAAGCGACAAAGAACTCATTATGCACTACTTGAAACCCTTCTCACCAGAGAGAAACAATTATGCATCATTTATTGTTCCTATTCATCACGTCAATATCTACAAGTCCAATCTAGAACAACTTCCAGATTTGTCCTCGTCGATATCTTGCTTAGTTCTTTAGGTTTATATATTAATGCATTTATATATATTTGTTTCCTGAAATAGTGAAATTCGAGAAGGGTAATGAAGAAACAAGGTTCTTTATAACGGAGATGACCAAAATGGGTAAGGTGGAAAAAAGCAGAAAGGTGTGGGGACAATGGAAGATACTAGAACACAACATTAGGAGCCAAGAGATTAATGCTGGAGAAAGCGTTGTCGGCTACAAAACTTCACTAGAATGCTACGTAAGGAAACACCCAAACGGCGTAAAAACGGATTGGTTATTGACTTATTGCATGAATTGTTTGAGTCTCTTGGTGACAACTATATGTTTCTTAGGTCCCAAGTTATTATGATTGTGACTCGGATTTTATTTTTGATATTTGTTTTGGTCGGTGTGTAGGTGGATTATGAGTTGTACAAGATTTACCTAACTCCAAAGGCAGCAAAAAAGAAGAAAGCAGAGGAAAAATAGAATGAGAAGCTGAAGAAAGAAGTTGTATTAAAAGAGGAGGCTGAGCAGCTGGAACCGGACCAAACGCAACCTCAGCCTCAGCCGCAGCCTCGCAGCCGCATCGTTTTCCTTATAGCTTGGATGACTTTTCTTAGTTAATCAACTAGAAGATATTGAAGATTTCTTGAGTGAATATTTTTTTTTTTTTTTTTTTTTTTTTTTTTTTTGAACAAACCAGAATCTCATTTAATGGGCTTCCCAAAAAGCAAATGGGCTTGGGCAATTACAACAATAGTCCAGTTACAAAATGGAGAGACCAGAAATCGGTGCCAGAAAAAGAAAAGAAGATCGGATCCTGTTGTTTCCCGGTGGCAGAGAGTCGGAAGCACTAGTTCCGGCGGATTCAAGATCCACGGCTTCGTGGTAGCAACGCTGGATCGAAAATCAACGACGGAAGAAACCGGTTTCCATCATCGATCCCTTTCCTGCGAGCCACCTGACCCGCTACAGATCTCCCGAAATGCTTAACCCTCCGATACACCGGCACTACGTTGTCAGGTCCCGACCTAGCAACCTGACAAACCAGATCTATCCCCTCTCTTCTAGATCTGAACATTTCTAACCCCTCCGAGCAAAAACCCTTCGATCCGGACTGGTGGAGACAAATCGTGGCGAATCCAGGGACCGATGGCTCAATCAAATCCACTGAAGCCTACCTCCACGACCGCCATCTAAGATCCACAGGATCTACAGCTAACCACCAATCGAACAGCATAACCCACCTTTCTTCTTGAGTGAATATTTATTAAGTCACATTCACTGGATGGAGATAAAGAATCCAACAATAGTAGTTTACTTGAAGGCTTCGTCACAGAAGGAATGTTGAAACATTACACTAACTGATCTAATCAGCCTGCTCATACTTTTTCGTTTTGGTTTTGTGTTATTAAATTTTTATCTAGCTTTATGGGTTTTGGTTATCAGAGAGTGAATATTTCATTTTAGCTGCTAATTCTCTTGTCTTTATTCCTTCTTCAAAGTACCGAATAAGTTTATCTAATTCTAAAGGGGTTTTCCCACACACGATCATATTATATACATATTTTGATGGAAGCATACCAAACGTACTCATTTTCTAATACAGCTGGTGAATCTTCAAGAATATTTCAAAAAGAGAGTGGACAAAAGAATGAAAGATATATTTTCTATATCAATTCATGAGTTCAGTAAGATCCATCCAAAAATCGTGAAATATATTTTCAATAGATCAACCAAATATAACTAAATAACTAAAAATTAATATTTGTTTAGTTAATAACTGTTGGAACTTATTTTGATTAGTTGCGCTGGACTACTTTGTCGGATAACTTTCAAAATTGAAGTTCGTTTGAATGAGAAATGGAGGTCCAAAGTGGCTAGCTTGAGATTTGAATAAAGGATCAAATATCGCACTTCGGAAATTTAAGGAGAAATCCAAACCAAACATGTGTACCGAGCCGCGTTGTATCGTGTCGAGCCGGACCGGGTTTGGAATTTGAGATTTAGGAAATGGGCTTATAACCCAAATAATAATTGTTATTTACCCAAATGCGTTTAAGTCATAATGTTGAAAGATTCAACATATATCTCATTTAATTGTGAATTGTGTAACAACAAATCAATTAATGAAAATAATGGAGTAAATGACTATCATTGAGAATATGATTTTTATGTTGAGAATGAATTCTCATTACTCTTTATTTCTAATGTTACGAGCTTGAAATATAAAACCAAGGCTTCATCTCTTCATTTTTGTCTCATCGACATATGAATCAAAAAGATCACAATCTCTTTCTTCTTCTTTTCTCTAGTTACCGAGTCTCAGAGTACACACATTGATATAGTTTGTTAGGCTTCTGATTTTGAGTGTTGCAAATCAGAAGATGGTGCGGTTGTATCTTGGGATTCTGATCGCGTCAAGCCGTCACACCACAGACAATTAAAAAATTAAGGAAAGAGTGTCTCGTTTCCGCACAAACCGTTCTTTGTTTATCAAATATTGGTCTTGTTTTATTTTATTTCTAGTTTTTATCATCATCTATTGTAATTATTCAGTTTTGCCACATCGTAGAAATCGTGGTCTTATAGTAACATGCATTGTGAGTCTGAACCTATGCATGTCATGCGACTCGTGTCTACACTTGAACCAATACTTGTTTTTTCATGAGAATCAAGCTTTACATTGAATTATGAAGATCCATATAGAGTTGTTGTTGAAGCCATTCAGGCTGAATTACAGAATCAAAATAAAAGTACGAACGATGATTAACCAAATTTAGCCAAAACATGAGCAGCTTTATTTCCCGTTCTTTTGATGTGGCAATAATCGAAGCGTGACATCCAATGTTGTATATCTTGAAGCAGATTTACGATAATGTGTTGTTTTGAAGATCCGTTGATGATGCTGGCTAGAATAGCACAATCTCCTTCAAAGATAATTTTCCGATAGCCTCGAATCCATGTTTGTTGCAAAGCTACTAATAAGGCTTTTGTTTCAGCTTCCAAGGGAGAGGTTGCATAATCAAATTTGGTCGAGCCCCAACAGAGAGGGGTTCCTTCAGAGTCACGAATGATCTATCCAGTTTGAGCTTCCAAGGTCGTCGAGTTAAAACATGCATCAAAGTTTCACTTGATATACATAGATGGTGGCCTTGACCACTTTGAGGGTGAAGAGTTGTTCTGTCCCACTCAGGATTGAATTGGTTTACAGGCTTCCATGGTAGAGAGCCAATCCTTTACTTCCGCTTGTGCCTTCAATATTATCTTGGATGGGCTTTCTCGGAATCTATTAAAGACAAAATCGTCCTAATAAAAAAATGTAAACAAGATTAAAAAAGAGACATATTGAAAATCTTATTTTGGAAACTAATTTTCATAAATAGTATATCAAGTTTGCTACGTGATATATATCAAAATCCAAAATTTAAAATCAAGAATCCAAAATTTAAAATCAAGATATTTGCAAATCGGCCTAAGACACGTGCCAAAGAATTGAAAGAGAGGTTAAAAAGTTTATTACTTTAAATTAATTAAGTTAGAGACAAGGAAATTTGGTTAAAGAAAATAGAGTGAAAATTTAATTTAAAAGGCATGTTAGCAAAGTACACATGGCAGATGGAGAAGGTTGCAATTTTTTGTCTACTATTGATTTATTATATAGAGATCTCATTCTTCATATCAAAATCTGGGAATTTTAAATAGCATTGTGTTCAAGATATTATACTTTTTTCGTTTCACAAAAAGTATCGTTTTAAGATTTTATTTTTGTTTTACAAAGAGGATTGTTTTGTATTTTCAATGCAAAATTTTGAATGAAAATCTAGTTTTAATCCTAATTCTTTAATGTATTAATAAGAAAGATAATTTTGGAGGCACAAAAATGTGTGTAGGTATAGTAGGAATTTTAATAGCTTTCTTAATATGTGTAAAAAAATGTAGAATGACACTCTTTGTGAAATAAAAATAGTATATTTTAAGGTAATTATCTATATATACATGTATATCAATCAAAAATTTTAAAATAATCAGATATAGATTAAACATACCATTGTTTCATTATTTATCAGATTCTCGGTATTTTGGCCCCTAATAATGTCTAGTAGAAAGATTAGATAAATTAAATTTGTATGTGTAAATATATTTAAATAAATAAAATCTTTAACTTCAAGATAATATATATATATATACAAACTAAAAATTTGTATGTGTAATTATATTTCAAAAAGAATAAAAACTTTAACTTCAAGATAATATATATAGGAAGACAAAATGATAATATATATAGAAACTAATTTTAATAATAGTATGTCAAGTTTACTACGTGATATATCAAAATCCAAATTTTAAAATAAAGAATCCAAAATTTATAATCAAGATATTTGCAAATAGGCCTAAGACTCGTGCCTTGCACATGATTAATTTATTTTGTTTGTTAATAATTAGTTGATATCATAAATATAAATGATGTATAAATAAAAAAAGAAAATTAAAAAATATTAACATATAACACTTCAATTATTTTTATAATATTGGTAAGAAGAAGTGAAGATCCGGAAGCAATTTCCGTAGAATTCTAAGAACTGGAAAAAAAATTTCTTTAAACTACTTAAGTTAGAAAAAAGGAAATTTCGTTAAAGAAAATAGAGTGAAAATTTAATAGACATGTCAAAAAAGTACACATGGCAGATGGAGAACGTCTCAGTTTTTTTGTGAATCTACTATTGATTTAGTATATAAAGATCTCATTCTTCATATCAAAATATGGGAATTTTTATTTTCTCGACTTTTATTTTCTGAAGTTACTTTTGCAAAGACTACTCCTCTTAGTTGGGCTACCAATCAAGGAGTTTTTTAATAATCAATGTGTGGTTGGCAAAAAAAAATATGGAAATTTTAAAGTTTTCAAGATATTATATGTTTCACAAAAAATGTCGTTTTAAAGTTTTATTTTTGTTTTACAAAGAGGACCATTTTGTAATTTACAATGCAAAATTTTGAATAAAAATCTAGTTTTAATCCTATTTCTTTAATGTATTAATAAGAAAAATAATTTTGTTGTATTGATAAGGGGTATAGTAGAAATTTTAATAGTTTTCTTAATATGTGTGAAAAAAAATATAGAATGACACTCTTTGTGAAATAAAAGAAATATATTTTAAGGTAATTATCTATATATACAATCTTAATCAAAAAATCCAAAATGATCAGATATAGATTGAAGTATTGAACATACCACTGTTTCATTATTTATCAGATTCTGGGTATTTTGGCCCCATATTATGTCTAGTAGAAAGATTAGATAAATTAAATTTGTATGTGTAAATATATTTAAATAACTAAAAACTTTAACTTCCAGATAATATATTAAAAATTTGTATGTGTAATTATATTTAAATATATAAAAACTTTAACTTCAAGATAATAGCTGTCAAAAAAAAAAAAACTTCAAGATAATATATAGCAAGACAAAATGATAATATCTACATTATCTTTTTAAAATAATTGCCTAATATAAAAAGATATACATATGGAATAAGATCCACATATTTTAAATGCATCAAACACGAACATACTTGTATAAATAATTTTACCCCAGAAACCAAAGACGAACCACAAAAATCCCAATCACAATCACAATTAATCAAACAAAAATGAGGAAATCCATTTCAATAGCTTGTGTCATTGCAATCACCATTTTAATGTCACATCTTAATGTTTTTACAGTGCATGGTTTAACACCATGTGAAGAAGCAACAAATCTTTTACAACCATGTTTGAAGTACATTTGGTTAGAAGATACGCCATCACCAGATTGTTGCAGTGGCTTAGATACAGTGAACAAAGGTGTTAAAACGTATGATGATCGTCATGATATGTGCATTTGTTTGTCGACTGAAGCAGCAATCACTTCAGCCCCTCAATACAAGTTTGACAATTTGCCTAAATTATGTGGTATTACTTTATTCGCACCTGTTGGTCCAAAATTCGATTGTAGCAGGTAATTTTTTTTTATTTGAAACTGAATAATAATTTTCATACTTACGTTTTTTAGTTAATTTATTAATTTTATTTTTAATATTTGAGAATATTTCACTCATAATTTTCTCAATAATGTTTTTTGCAGCATTAAAGTTTAAGGTGAAGAATAAGTCGGAATCAAAAATGAAGATATTAGATAATAATAAAAAATGATTCAGTGTATTGATGTAGCGACATCTACCAATATCCCAATATATTATGTATACGAAAAATCCTTAAAATAATAAAGCATTAATATTTCTAGAGAATTTCTATACCTTTTGGGGGAAGATAAAATTGCTAGCACAAAAGTAATATTTGATTTCGTCAGTTAATTTCTTTTCATTTCTTATTATTTGACCAGCAGTTTTATATAGTTTCATGGAAACAACCTTTCAATCAAAAGAATTGTACAACTCGTGGTAATTCAAAGCAAAAAGAATTGTTGAAATTATTGAAAACTTGTGGAATTTTTTATTTTGTACTAACTTATCAAAAATTTAAGAAAACTGTTTCCATGGATATCATGGAAAAAAAATAGGAACTAAAATTTCTTTGAGGGTACAAGGTTTTGTCGATTTGAGTTGGTTGGAAAAATTTGTGAAGATGCGGATGAATGGTTTACTTCTCAAATGTTGCATCAAAGTATTGAAATAGGAGAATATTACGAGTGTCAATGAAAGTAAGAGATGGGATCCTCCTCCAAAAAATAGGGTAAACTGTAATACTAAAGGTTCTTGGTCTCAGAAGAAGATGGTGGGAGGTTGTGCTTGTGTAGCAGAACCGGTCATGAGCATAAGCGGGTCAAGCATAGGCTTACGGTTTTATATAGGTTTATGTATTTTAGCGGCCGGTTTAAGGGATTATCTCTTGTTTGCCTGGTGATAAAATAATTTTCTATTGATCCTAAGGTTAGCAGTTCGAGTTTTCTCATTAATAATTTTTGCTTGTGGTCTTAAATATTTGGTTGTGAAAAAAAAGCACATTGGAAGCAATCCTATTACATAACATAAGCGATTTTATTGATCTTGAGAACAGGAGTGAGGTTTATCTTAAAAGTTGAGTTGGTAGTTGAAGTTGTTTGAGAAATGCAGGAATGCGAGTTCGGTTAACCGAACCAAACGAAGCCACTTATTTTAATTTTCGGTTTTTTCGGTTGATAAATGTGATTATGCAGTCCCGACAAAAAAGTTTTAATTGTTAAGACCATCTCCATCCATCAGACACTGTGTGAGTGTCTCAAAAATATTATTTTAATCATTTTATAATAAATAAATTATTTATTTAAATTATAAATTATAAAAAGAGAATTTGACCAATAATATAAGAACAAGTGGAGACACAGTTTCTCAAAATTTCTCAAACCAGAAACTGTGTCTACCCTCTCTCCTACTTTTTTATTATTTTTTATTTTTTTAATCTTGAGACATTCTTCAAGACACTACTGTTGGAGATGCTCTAAAATACAGACGCCGTGAAATCCGGAGCCACTTATTTTAATTCAGATAATACTACCAAAATTAACCGAATAAAATATAGGTTCGGTTCGGTTCAGTTCTCGGTTTATTTTTGTTAACAGAATTCTACTGAAAGTAACCAATTTTGTGTTTTTGTTTAAAATTCGAATAAATCAGTTAATTCGGTTCGGTTAATTAAAGAAAACAAAAATATAATTGGGCCTTTTTAAAATAGTCCAAAATGGCAAAATCGAAAACTGTTAAAACAATCGAAAACCCTATTAAAATGTTGAAAACAATTGGGCCTTTCTTGAAAAAACAAAATGGGCCTCGTTTAATCCTTTTTTAATCCTTTGTCGAGACAATGAACACAAGTCGAAACGGTGAAGACCACGGCGACGGCTCGACAACGATGAACAAGACGGCTGCTGATGAAGAGACGAAGATTTGTGGTTCGTCGGATTAGGATTCTTTGGATATCAAAATTCTGAAGTTCATTATTCTTTGGAATATATTAAGGAATGGAGATTAGTATTCGAAAGCTCGACAACAAATAGAGCTTCTCTCATCGCTTAGAGCATAATTGCGTATTTTCAGATCCAATCTTATGTAGTAACATGTTTTTCACATAATTTTTGATGATGAGAGAGTCTCTTCTTTTAAGTGTAAGGTTTTGTTTGGCCATTCTTTTGTCCCTAATTCTTTTTGTCTTTTTGGTAGATAAGTATAATTATCTCTTAACACTAATCTATGTCCACCTTGGCTTTATAAAGGTTAGTTTGTAATGGTTCCTTCTTCATCTAATATATTCATGTCGGAAAGAGAAAACGATAAAACATAACCGTATATACTATATAGTCGCAATAAACCACAAAGTATGTGGCCTCAAGTTTTCCTTCTTGGCTCCTTGGTGTCTTTAGAGATGAGAGAGTTCTAACCTCTCTAGGCTAAAGATCTTGCTGTTTTTTGGCTCCTTGTTCTTGTGGGAGTTATATTCTTTTGTTTGTTGCCCTGTTGTATGTTTTTCTCAGGTTGGACCTTTAGATTGGTGCTTCTTGCCCTTTGGCCCATTTTTTGGAATGACTTTTCTCAAGCCTGTTATAAATCTCTCTATCCTTAATATAATTCCAGTTGACAAAAAAAAAAAAAAAAAAACCACAAAGTAACACTTTTTTACAAAAGGGAATCTAAGCTTTTGTAAGTGATTAAATAAATAAATAAGAAAGCAGCTTTTGTAAGTGCTCTCCAACCACGTATGTACCAACTAGCTAGGCAACTACCAATCATTCGAAAGTCCAAGTTTTTGGGTCTGATCCAACTTTTGTTATTAGTTAGTTACCCAATATTATGAATTATGAAGTAATCGTAAATGAATAAGGTTCGATTACTATAGATTGTACTACACATGAATCATATATAATAAGCAAATGCTATTTTGGTTTACTCCAAACAACAGTGTGTCTTTATTCGTATTCATATACATAGTCAGACGATTCTTGTTTATTGTTTGTCGCGAACACAAGTTAAAACCACTCACTCCAACTCCAAGAACTAAACCTTTAAAACAAAACAAAAATTACTTGCCAACAAAAATCACAAGATGTGGCAGTAAAATTTGACTTAATTAACTGTTATCAATTAGGTTATTTTCTTTTTCTTATTAACCAAAGACATTTGTGCTTATACCCAAAATCTCTCGGACCAAAACCAAATAAGATTAATATAGTCTCTCAAACTCGGAATCTTCAAAACTCTTTCAATTTAGAAGCCATTTAGACAGTTAAATTTCTAATAATTGTATAAACATATGATTTTGGCTTAAGCATTGAACCTTGTAGTACGTATGGAGAGAGGCGACCAAAAGGCAAAGCCGACCTCCACCACGTAGTTTGCCTTTATATAAAGATTTAACACACTTTTAAAGTCTTGACATCATTCATTCACACAAAAACATGACTTTTACTATTTCCTCCGGCCTTCTTCCACTCCTCCTCCTCCTCTTCCTCTTCTCCTCCGCCGATGCTCTAACTTCACCATCCGACGTGTCAGCTTTAAAAGCTTTCAAAGCCACCGTGAAACCAAACTCAATCCCACCCTGGTCTTGTCTTGCAAGCTGGGACTTTACTGTCTCTGACCCATGTGCTTCACCACGTCGAACACATTTCACTTGCGGCATCACTTGCTCGTCCGACTCCACACGTGTGACCCAACTCACTCTCGACCCGGCCGGGTACACGGGTCGTCTCACGCCTCTTATCTCCGGCCTCACAGAGCTTCTCACGCTCGATCTCGCCGAGAACAACTTCTACGGTCTAATCCCATCCTCCATCTCCTCCCTCATCAGCCTCAAGACCTTGATCCTCCGGTCCAACTCGTTTTCCGGGTCATTACCCGACTCAGTAACTCGACTCAACTCACTCGAGTCCATTGACATATCTCACAACTTACTCACCGGGCCGCTTCCAAAAACAATGAACTCGCTTTCAAATCTCCGACAACTCGATCTTAGCTACAACAAACTCACCGGAGCCATCCCAAAGCTTCCGAAAAACCTCATCGACTTAGCTTTAAAGGCGAATACTTTATCAGGACCCATCACAAAAGAATCATTCACCGAGTCAACTCAACTAGAAATCGTCGAACTCGCCGAGAACTCATTCACCGGAACTCTCGGAGCTTGGTTCTTCTTACTCGAATCAATCCAACAAGTAGATCTAGCGAACAACACTCTCACAGGCATCGAAGTCCTCCCTCCAAAACTCGCCGGAGAAAACAACCTCGTAGCTGTAGAATTAGGATTCAACCAAATCAGAGGAAACGCTCCGGCGAGTTTCGCGGCGTACCCGAGACTTTCGTCACTGTCTATGAGATACAACATGCTTCACGGTGTGATTCCGTCGGAATACGAACGGAGCAAAACTTTGAGACGGCTTTACTTAGACGGGAACTTCTTGACGGGAAAACCTCCGGCGAGATTTGTGAGACTGGACGCAGAAGTTATGGGAAGTTTGGGGAATAATTGTCTACGGGGATGTCCAGGGAAAGCTAAGATGTGTGCTCCGTCGCAGAAACCATTTTACATTTGTAAGCAAGCTTATGGTGGAAAACCAAAGTCTTAGTTTTGTCGGTGTCGGTGACTTTTTGTGTCAGTGATTTTGTAAAATAATGCTTTTAGTCTTGTTTTAATCATTTATTTTGAGTTTACTCTATAGTCTTGGAGAAATACTAATATAAATATTCATCGAGATCTTCGTATGTGAGCAAGTAAAAAAAAAACTGCGTAAAGGTACACAATATTAAATTTACAAATATTTAAAATAAGAACCGAACTTGTGTGGCCTATTTAGATTAAGTTGTATTTTGTGTTTTTTTTTAAAAAATTGAGATTTAAATTATATAGTATACGACTAGACATACGTGAATGAGATGTGGATGAAAGAAAAACAAAATCAATGTTTATAATATGACATAAATTTAAACTTCAGTGATGATTCTAGTGCCACATCATATAAATAACTCATTTAAAACTAACTGAAACTGCATTAATAAGTTGAAATATTGAATTTATTAATCAACAAATAAATGTTTTTTTTTGTATAAATGTAAAATTGTAATCACCAAAAATAGACTCTTTTACAATAAATGCGACAAAGATTAATGCTTGTTTCTCAAAATAAAATAAATGTTATTTACAAAGTATACAAGAAAAGAAATGAAAAAGGCAAAACGAGAGTGCATATAAAAAAATATGAAGATTTAAGAGAATGCAAAAAACGTAAGAAGGAGTGTGTGTGTGTGTGTATTCGCTAACGAACTCCAACAGTTTGGAACCATCAATACAAAAAATTCTGAAGTCATGGTGAATCTTAATAGCTGAAGGAAACTACTATGTTTACAATGGATTTCTCTACGAGACAGATTAAGTGAACTGTTAGGTGATATGTGCACTTCATAACAGAGCTTTGTTAATAGAGGGTTATGTATGTGTATCATTCAAGGAAGAATTTATTACAAGTAACAGACATTCAGGTAAATGGTTTCCAAGTCTACGATCGGAAAGATTACCTTTGTGCAAACATTTTAAAATATGAAAAGTTTCTATTAACACCGTGAATTTTTGAATAATTAATTACGGGTGTGACGCTAAATAGTCGATTTTAAAAATAACAAACATATATGTATTTCATACTATCCAGTTCAAGTGGACTGAACCGAATTGTGAATCTCTAAGCAAGTCCTAGTACCATATGCACTATAGAGATCAAACTAAAATCTCTTCGTTTGAGCTTCAATCCTGAAAAAATAATCAATTAGTTAGAGTGCTAAATGATATGTGTCATGAAGAAACCAAAATCAGTAGCTATTACACATACCTGTAAAATTTTCATCATGGCAATCCAAAATGATGATTTGGTTTCTGCAACGCCTTAATTCGTTTCCGTCGTTTCCATTTTTCTTAACGACTATAATACGGTTTCCAACAAAATATTTACTTTCTCCGATGACAAAAGAGTGATGGAATTGTCGAATCTCAAAGATGTTTGATGGCTTGGCAACTACAGTCTCTCCGATCCCAGATTCTGATCGACCAAATTCCAGTTGGTTATTTAGAAGAGACAAAAACATCTCGAAATAAATAATTTGTAAGTGCGGATGAGGTACGATAAATTGCGGAAAGTAAACGAGACAAGAAATTTGTTAACGAGGTTCGGTTTTTCCTACTCCCCGGGACCAAGTCCAGATTCGATTTCACTAGAACAAGAAAGCAAATTACAACCAATTCGCAAACGCGTAAAACAAGCCCAACCCTCTTGATTTACTGCTCCTTTCTATAACGTGAAACCTTAAGGATAATCTCTACCCTTAACTAAACTCTCCCTGAGTCTAGATTTAATCAGGATAACCCAACCCTGAGCTAAACTCCCCCTTGAGCCTAGACTTCAAAAACAAAACCACTTGATCACACAAGCACAAACCCGCAAAACTAAGTTGCACACAACCTCACCGAAAGCTCTCAAAGATTTCTTCTTTATGCTTCAGCTCTCTTGCCTCTCCAAGACGTCCTCAACTCCTCCTTATATAGCCAAAACGATTTCCTAATCACCATAGGAGAAGATTTCCAATTTCCATAAGAAAAAGTAAATTTCCTTTTATACTTTTCCTTTTTCTCATCAAACTCCACTTTCATCAAGTCTTCCAAATCTCTTTAAGTCCTTTTTCCTTCTTGATTCATCCTCTAAACACGCTCCAAACACATCTTCTCAAACCTTCTAGAAACCGACACTCACACAAAAACAGTCGCATCTTGACTTACTTCTTGAATCATTCAGCAACTCCATCAGACAAAATCTTGCATTACTTCTTGACTCATTCAACAACTTCATCAGACTGCAGCTACATCTTCATTCTCCCCCTTTTTGACTATGTTTGTGAACTCAACAGTTCTAACTCCAAAACAACATCACGAAACACATCATCATTCTCCACCTGAATGAGACACAACATGGTCAAAACTACTTAGAAAATTCTCCCCGCTTTGCAATACGAGGTTGATAGCCTAGTACACCACCTCCATAGAAATCATCTTTCCTAACCCAAATGTTCCTGCGCCTCAAGCCTACATGACTGGATTCTCGAACGAATCTGAAACAATTCCTCTTAATATGCCCTTGAACTCCACAATGATAACATGTAGGACCATGAAATCTCACATCATAAGCATTCTCCATTCGATTTCTCTCCCTAAACAATCTGAAACACCTTGGTCTAATATGCCCAACAACACCACAATGATGGCAAACAGGTCGAAAAGCTCGTTGAGGTGCATTCTTCAATTCTGGATTTTTCCTTAAATCTGATGCAGTCTCTGTACCAGTTCTCGTAGTAGTTCTCGTACTTGATGCAGTCTCTGCCACAGTTGCAGTTTCTGACACACTTCCTGATCCAGACGTGATTTTTCCACCAGAAACAAACACCGGATCCGATTTTAAAAGTTTTCCTTCAAATCCAAGGCCACACTTATCGATCTTGCCAATATTCAGAATATGATCCAACTTCTTTGTGCCATTATTAAGCATCCTCAAATTCTTTTGAGTTTCTTCAAGTTGTATTTTAGCTTGTGATGCTTCTTCTTCTTTTTCTGCTGCATATTTCTGTGCTTCAACGACTTTAGCCTCTAACTTGAGTTGCTCCTTAGTTAACATTGAATTCTCCTCAACCATTTTAAGCCAATGTTCATATAAGGCTTTGTAATTCTCATGAAACTCTTCATCACTGATACTTGCAGCATCGTCATCACTTTGATCATTGTCACTTTCAATTACAACTCCTGTTGCAAACACTGATGCAGACCCTGACACAGACGCTGATGCAGACCCTGGCACAGACGCTCATGCAGACTCTGACACAGACGCTGATGCAGACCCTGACACAGACGCTGATGCAGACCCTGTTGCAGACGCTGATGCAGACTCTGTTGTAGTTTCTGGCAGAAAATTAGTGAACGCCACAAAATTCTTCAGTTCTTCTTCCTCATCTGAATCAGTTTCAGAATCACTAGTCACAACATTCATGGCCTTCTTCTTATGCTTTTGTAGATTGGCGCATTCCGAACGAACATGTCCATATCCTTTGCATTCAAAACATTGCACATTCTTTGATGAACTTCTCAACTCTTCATCAATTCTATCCTTCTTCTCTTTTCCCTTTCGCTTCAGATATTTAGTAAATTGTCTTGACAACATAGCCATTGAATCTTCAATTGATGATCCCTTAAGAGCAACTCCAATGTCAACTTCCTTCTTCACTTCATCTACCTTCTTCATCTTTCCTTTAGCTTCATATGTTTTGCTTAACTCAAAAGCTTGAAGAATCCCAACAAACTCATCAAAAACCATCTCATCTAGATTATGAGCTTCTTCAACTGCAGAAATCTTTGACTCAAATTTTGCAGGTAATGATCTCTTCAACTTCTTCACTAGCTTTTTATCCTTGTAAACCTTTCCAAGCGCAAACGATTCATTAGATATGTCACATAACTTTGCACTAAAATCAGCCACGGTTTCTTCTTCTTCCATCCTTAGATTCTCAAATTGTGAAGCTAACATATCCAATTTCGTTCTCTTAACGCTTGTAGTGCCCTCAAACATATTCTCCAATGTCTTCCAGGCTTTTTGAGCTGATGCACATTGAGAAATTAACTTGAAGCGACTTGAATCAATAGCGTTGTAAATCGCAGTCTTAGCCTTAGAATTGCAACTTGAAAGCCTTTTCTCTGCAGCAGTCCACTTATCTCTAGGCTTGAGACTTACAACTCCGTCATCATCCGTAACTTTAGGAGCCTCCCAACCAAGTTCAATCGAATTCCAACAATCTTCATCAAGATTACTAATAAAAGCTTGCATACGAACCTTCCAATATCCATAATTTGCAGAATAATGAAGTGGTGGTCTTGTCATAGACGTACCTTCCTTGTATGACTCCATCTCACACGATTCTCAGCTCTGTCTTACTTTCTGAACGATCTCCTGAATAATCTTCTGAACGATCTCCTGAACCTCACCCTGATCTACCCGAAACAAGACTAAATCTCTATCGAGAACCCGCTCTGATACCAATTGTAAGTGCGGATGAGGTACGATAAATTGCGGAAAGTAAACGAGACAAGAAATTTGTTAACGAGGTTCGGTTTTTCCTACTCCCCGGGACCAAGTCCAGATTCGATTTCACTAGAACAAGAAAGCAAATTACAACCAATTCGCAAACGCGTAAAACAAGCCCAACCCTCTTGATTTACTGCTCCTTTCTATAACGTGAAACCTTAAGGATAATCTCTACCCTTAACTAAACTCTCCCTGAGTCTAGATTTAATCAGGATAACCCAACCCTGAGCTAAACTCCCCCTTGAGCCTAGACTTCAAAAACAAAACCACTTGATCACACAAGCACAAACCCGCAAAACTAAGTTGCACACAACCTCACCGAAAGCTCTCAAAGATTTCTTCTTTATGCTTCAGCTCTCTTGCCTCTCCAAGACGTCCTCAACTCCTCCTTATATAGCCAAAACGATTTCCTAATCACCATAGGAGAAGATTTCCAATTTCCATAAGAAAAAGTAAATTTTCTTTTATACTTTTCCTTTTTCTCATCAAACTCCACTTTCATCAAGTCTTCCAAATCTCTTTAAGTCCTTTTTCCTTCTTGATTCATCCTCTAAACACGCTCCAAACACATCTTCTCAAACCTTCTAGAAACCGACACTCACACAAAAACAGTCGCATCTTGACTTACTTCTTGAATCATTCAGCAACTCCATCAGACAAAATCTTGCATTACTTCTTGACTCATTCAACAACTTCATCAGACTGCAGCTACATCTTCATAATTGTGTGAGGATATGGTTATGGGATCAATATATTTTCAACATAAAGAACCAAATGAGAATTGTGTCAAGGAAAATGTCTTAACCCTAAAAAGGGTAAAAGTTTTCTTACCCCGACCGCCATTGCTTCATCTCTGGTCATCACAAACCTCATTGATTCCCATTAAATACAAAAAATAAAAAATAGCTTTATACTCTTAAATTGTTAGAAGTTAGAACCGGTTCTCAAAAGAGAGACTCATGAGAACCCTCTCTCTCGTACACATGTCATTTTAACATTGGTTTAAGATTTTATTTATAAATCAAATACCCCATGATTTAAGATATTGATTACATAGTTAATAGATTAATATTTTTTATTTTTTAACTTTTAAACAATTCATAAAATAAACTTATCTATATATCAAACTCCATTATGCAGAAGTTAAAATTATATTAATATTATTTTAATTGATATTTGTTAAGTTTTTATAAAATACTAGATTAATATTATTATTTTTAATAAAATAATATTGATATTAGAATAAAAAGAAATTTTCAATATTAAAAGATATATCTTTTTGTCAAAATTTTGATATTTAAAAAAATAATGTCTATTTTTCTATCATATTAAAATCTCTAATAAAAAATATTTATGATCTTTTTTATTGTTAGTTTTATAAATAAAGATATAATTGAATATTTTCAAAATGTAATTTGACATATAAAATTTTAGTATTATGGAGTTATAAAATTTAATATAAATGTTTTGGTAAAATATTGACTTTAACCACATCATGATGTGTACCGGATTCTTTTTTCTGGAACTTCCAGGACTTCGGAGGAGAAGACTGAGATAAAAGCGGATATGTAAGAGAGCGATTGCGATTGTGATTGTTGACACTAATTATAAAAACTAGTACTTCATACTGTTTCAATTAATTACTCGTTTAATATTGATATCTGGCCTTTGGGATAGGAATGTAAATAAAACCAAAAGAGACTAAAAATTGTACACATTACACCTATCCATGTAAACCTGAAAATGATTGTTATGAATATTTGTTTATTAATCTTAATGTATAGATAATTCTATAATAATTAGATAATGGATGAGGCTCTTACCAACCTTGCTGGTGAGCATAAAACTGTATTATGAGTGGAATAAATGCATTAATTATAGTTGAATATTCTTTACAAGAAAAAACTATTACTACAGTTAGGCACCAAAAGAATTGGGAGAGCCAAGAAACAGCTGTGTCATGGGGAAGCGAGTGATCTGATAGTGACAAAATTGGTTGGTACCAATACCACAAAATAATTGTTTTGTTTCAACATACATGCATATACTTTGGTGGTTTATATAAATATATAAATAATAGCCGCCTACTTTCATGTACGTATCTTACAAAATACTCAGGCAAAATACATACACTTCGGTGTTTTATACTATTTAATAATTGGTGGTGAATAGTATACTAGATTTTTAGGTTTTTGTATTTTATTTCTTTATTGATATTTTTTCATTAGAGGTTTTTTTTCACGTTTTTATGTTTTAAGAAGTAATTTGTTATATATTTCGGTCGTATTAAAAATATAACTAAAAACGAAACATTCGTATTATGCAAAACATCTGTTCTGATATTAATAATTTATTCCAATCAAAAAATTATTCAACTTTTAATGTTGTTGTCATTTGTAATAAAACTAAACATTTTTAATCAATTCAGCTTTTAACGAACGTATCCGCACATCCAACCATAACAGTTATCTTTCGCTCACTACTATGGTTGACAAATCGATTTCAAACAGGATTAAAAGTCTTCGCAGCCAACCGTACAACACGTCTAGTGCCCTTTTGGATCGTTTGAACAAACTCCGTAGTAGCTCATGAGTTTTCGTCACTCCGCTTTTAATCGTTCTCATATGCTCTATTTTCTTTATTTTCATATGCTCTGTTTTTTAAGCACTTATGTATGGTTTCCAAACTCTTGTAATTATTTTTCTTTTTGTTGATAAATCAATTTAACATTGCAACCAAAAAAAAAATTAACATATTATTTGATTTCACATTTATTAATAGAAATACTTATTTAATTTAAGCTATCAAACGACTGGCATTAATAATATGAAAACAATTATGTCGAAAAAATTATTTCGGTGTAATTGTTGTATCGATCAACATGGAACCGATCGTGTATGCTAATTTACAATACGTTTTTAACAACCAATGACTTCAACATGTACTTGGTTTAATCTAGAGATACATAAGACTTTGACAATGTTGGTTTGAGTAGTGTATGGGACTGGGAAGATTTTTAGAAGATAGGTTATGTGTACAACCATCGCACCAAGGTAATCTTTCCGACATATCCGGTTTGGGATTTAGTATTACTTTGAACCAAAAGTTCAAATAAAACCGAAATGTTTCTGGTTTGATTTTGATTTTGCTTTTGCTTTCAATTTTAAAAAACTTAACATGGGTTGGCTAATATAAAATAAATGTTACCAAACAACAGTATTTGTGGAAGTCGAAACTAACACAATCAAGATTTGTCTAAGGTTCTATTTTAGGGATACGATAAATGTGAATTCTCAAAGAACAACAGAAACAATTGTAACCAAAGATGGTGTTCTTGATCTTATTAATGAAAAGAATAGCTTTGATCGTACAAGAATTTGATCGTAAAAGAAAAAGGTGTTTGTGCTGTAAGAGCTTTGTGTAATGTAGATTCTAGAGCGATATTGCTTCCCCGTTGTGAGAGCCTTGAGTCTCTTTATATAGGGGTGATAAACCGCCTCTCTAGCGATATTCTCGGAAGATTTCCATTTATCTTGAAGTCGGCTTAGAATATCGCGGATTAGGATAATTTCCTTATTCTTCGGAGTTCTTTGGAAGATCGCCTGATTTGAGTCGATCTTCGAAGATTCTCCTTTATCATTTCCGGGTATATCGGAAATGATGCCTTGCTTAGAAATGATACCTTTGAAGACGAATATATGCTAAGTACTTGCCTCGGGTGTATCGATGATCTCGGTTCGGGGAGCGTGGACGATGGCGTGGCGATCGACCCGAGCCGAAGAGACTTTGAGAAGATTGGGCTCGGACACTTTCGTCGACTGAGCTCGGGTTCTTGAAGAGAAACGGCTCGGGCGACTTGTGAAGTCGGCTCGGATTGTGGAAGGGTCCAGCTCGGGTATCCTGGCGTGAACCGGCTTGGATACTTGGAGAGCCGGTTCGGGTTTCCGAGCTTGTCCGTGGATTCCCGAGGCGACTTACACATTACCCCGAGGCGAATGACACATTACCCCGAGGCGAATGGCCTACTGCACCGAGGTGAACGGCTCGCAGCACCGAGATGGTTGATATACTCCTCCGAGGTGTCCAAGGTCCGGCTCGGTGTTGAGGGATGGATTCCGACCCCAACAGTTAGCCCCCCAGCTCGTTGACTTGAGAAGTGTGACGAGCTTCACGTTTGCGAGGCCGAGCCGTTCGTTTAAAAACTGAGCCATCCATTTATGCCGAGGCGATTTATGTTTCGACGTCAGTTAAAACTCTTTTGGCGATTTGACTTCTCTCGCCAGTTCGAATTTTCTGGGATAATGTGAATTCTTTGGACGTTTCACCTTCTCTTGGCGTGTGACGGTTGAGTTTCTTCCTCGAGAAGTGGAAGGGTTTCCGCGGATTCCCGAGATTTTGGAGGACGCGAGGCATTTTTATTCGGCGTTCGCGTACCCGACGCGCCTGACACTTGGGCGGATGCGAAAAGCTCTAAGATTCACGCGTATTCGACGCGCCGAGGCATCCTATAAATATCCGACTCTTGCTTTGTTTTCTTATTCCGCGATCTGCAAGGAAAAATTTCTAAGGTTTGCTTCTTTTCTCTCTGATCTTGATTTCTTTGTTTTCCCTTGCTTCGCTTTATTTTTCCGTTGTTTCTCCGTCGTGTTAGATCTTATATTTGATTTCTCCGATCTCCAAGTCTTGTTTCTCCGACTGTTCCTTCGATTCACCGTAGCCAAAAAATGTCGCTTTCAGACTCAAGCGACTCGTCCCGAGGTAGAAGTATTCCGGTTTACAAACGAAAGATGGTTTGGAGCAGTTCAGATGGGTCCGAGGCCGGTTCGTCGGATCGACCCGAGCCGGGTAGCAGAGCGGAGTCGTCATCTGAGCAACGAGAAGATCCGAGCCGATTTCTGGCTCGGGAAGATGCGGTTGCTGATATAGCTCGGGATAAGGATCTTCCTGACGACCCCGAGGCGGTTTTGCACAGGAGGGCGCGTCCTCCGGCTCCGGATGAGGCTGGTGTTTCTCGCTGGCAGGATGTACCCGAGCTGCCGGTTTTGCCCGAGGTGAAGGGTGAAATGGTCACCTATGATCCCGAGGAGGGAGCCAGGCTACTTCAGCTAGCAATCCAAGGTGCCAAGGCTCTGAGGAAGAAATCCCGAGCCAAGAAAGTGAAGAAGCCTGATCCTCCTGGTTCCACTCTGTCGACTTCGGATTCTCTTCGGGACTTAAAAGCACGTTTTAATTTTAGCGAGGGGGTGACTCTGCGGTTGCCGACCCCCAATGAGAGAGCCGATGATCCTCCCGAGGGGTTCTTCACCTTGTACGAAGGCTTCTTCTACTTCTGCTTTCTTTGGTTTCCAATCCCGAGGCCAATCATTGAATATCTGTGGTCATATAAGCTCGCTTTGGCCCAGATTACAACCCGGGGCCTTCGCCATTTGATCGGGATTCTAGTGCGCGGGATCGAGACGTACAACAATGTCGGTCTTGATCATCTGAGGAATTTGCTGGAGATTCGACGCGTTCCGGGCTGTGCAATGGAGAGGTATTATATCTCTCCTAGCCCGAGGAGAAGGGTCATTGGTGGCTTTCCGAGTAAGGATGAGAAGTACACCGATCATTTTTTCTTCGTTGCCCTTGATGAAGACTGTGTTCCCGAGGGTTGCCTTGAGAAAATGATCGGGAAATGGAGGTTGATTGGTAGTTTTTCCGAAATTTCTGCTTGTTTTGTGCTACGACTTGACTATCTTGACTAATTCGTCTCGATCCTTTTCTCTTGTCTTTTTTGCAGACCGAGGCCCGAGCTTCTTAGATCGTATTCCCGAGGACCTTTTCAGTGTGCGCGAGGAGTTGGCTGCTCGAAAGTGTCATTGGATCAAGCATTTTTCTCACGCAAGGGTTGAGAAGGCGTTGAGGATTCTTCACGGTGCGTCCTGTTCTACTTCCTCGTCTTCTTCCGATCAGAGGCTCAGTTATTTGACGGAAATGCAAGGAGTGAAGATGTCGTTGAGGGAGAAGAAAGCCGCCGAGAAAAAGGCGCGCGAGGAGGAGAGGGCGGTCAGAGCAGCTTTCGGGCCTTTGACCCTACCCGAGGTGACTGGGGGCAACGAGGTGACTGTTGACCCCGAGGCGGTAGTCGACCCAGCAGGATCGGAGGTTGACCTAACCGTTTCTGTAGCTCACCCCGAGGTTCCTGAGGGTATCCCGATTGGGGACGTTGCCGGCCGAGCTCCCGAGTTTGGGAGTACGTTGGTGGTTGGTTTGCCTGCTGGAGGGCAAACTAAATCTAAGGGAAAACGCCCTCGGAGGGAGCATTCCGGGGATACGCGCAAGAGGTCGAAGAAAACTCACAGCTCTTCTCGGCCTATCTACAAAGACAGGGTTGCTTCTGCCAATCTTATTGCCTCTTGTGCCTGGCCGTTGCTTCCCGCTCCGGAGGGTTTGGTCGAGGCGGAGCGGTACGGCGAGACCGCGGCCAATTTCCTAAAGGTACGTGTTTAGGTTCCTTTCCGTATAAGTCTCTTGTTTCATGTCTTAATATCTTTGTTGCTTTGTTCTCCAGGCTTTCTCCTCGATGAATACGATGGTTCATTCCTACGATTCTGCGGCTCGTGCGTACGAAGCGGCCAAGGAACAGGCGGAGTTAGCTCGTGTTGAGGCCGAGGCGAAGGCAGCCGAGGCGGCTTTGGCGATACAGAGCGCCGAGGCGTTGGTTGTTGCCGAGCAAGACGCGAGACAAAGAATGGCCGAGGAGCATCTTCGTGCCCAGGAGAAATCCCTATTGACCGAGGAGATTTCCCTTCGTGAGGCTGAGGTGGCGATTGAGAGCCTTAACCGCCTATTGACCGAGGAGAAATCCCTTCGTGAGGCTGAGGTGGCCCGAGCCACGAAGGCTGCCAAGAGGGAGCTCACTGAAGAGTTTGCCGAAAAGGTTAAGGCGGCCGAGGCGAAGCTGGGGCTGTTTGACAAGGTCTCTGAGCGATACATCTATCTTTCGCAAGCCAAGGCCAATGCCGAGCTGATTGAGGCGCTCGAATCCGGTGGGACAATCGAGGAGGAGAAAGAGGAGGTGCTGAAATGGAAAGAAGAGTACGGGGATGCCGAAGCCGAGTACGCTAGACTTGGGGCGGAGCTTCTTGGTGATTTGAAGGTGGCTCCGGTGTCTCCCGACTTCGTTCCGAATGTCCTCGGGGATAGGTCGATAGAAGGCGTGGTCGAGACTGAAGTTGTTGATCCGGTCGGACCAAGTTTGACTTCCGAGGCCGCGCGGACTCCAGAGAGGGAAGATTGATCTCGAGGCGCTTCCTTTTTCCTTTCTTTTTCTTCTTTCTTTTTTTTTTTGTTTTAAGACTTATGCCTGGACGGCTTTATCCATCTGAACATGTTCTTTTTGAGTACTTGAATTGTTTTCGTTTTATCCGAGCTAGATTCGATATCAGTGTTGGGTAACTGGGTTTTCGTAAATCTGACTTGTTTGTCGAGAAGTTTAAAGATTTCGCATAATGATCTTCCGAGCCCAAAACGAAAAAGACCGTTTACCAGTGCTAAGTTAACTGGGTTTATGATTTGCTCGTCGAGGAGTTGAATTCAAACGTTTTAAACTTCCGAGCCGACATATACACCAATGTTAATGTTATTGGGTTTCGGTCATGTGAGACTTAATCTTTGTCGGTTGCGACCCGAGCTGATATAGTCGATGCCAGTGCTTAGAAGCGGACTGGGGTACCAGTGTTGAAGTCAACTGGGTTTTCTGAAGACAATTTCCGTTGGCAGGATATCTCCGACCTGATTGTCTTGAATGTTTATATAGCGCGCTGTTAACCGAAGCGGTGTAGTGAGCTCTCTGTTCGTGGGCGTGGCCATCGTCCGAACGAACTATTGGCTTTGGAGGTCGGTAAGATGACCGCAAATGTTTCCGAGGTGAGTTTCGGGATTGATATCGAGGTGGATAAAATTGTGAGCCCAAAAGGTAGAACTTTAAAAGAGACTTCCGTAAAAAGTTTTAAGTGGGAGTATTTATGTATACGGACCCACTCCCCCCCTTTTTTAATTAGGGGGGGTAGCTGAACTCGTCCGAAGACGAGCTGCCTACGTACCCTTTTCAGGGATCAAGCCACCCCGTAGTTCAAGTACATGCGTACCTTAGGTTTTTAGCGATAATACTTCCTGAGATGCATTGCGTTCCAGGATCTGGGTACCGCTTTGCCGTTCACGTTGATGAGTTCGTAGACGCCGGGACGTACGACCTTCGCGATCGTGTAAGGTCCTTCCCAATTTGCTCCGAGCTTTCCAGCGTTTAGCTCGGCAGTGTTCTGAAACACTTTTCGTAGTACGAGATCTCCTTCGTGGAAGCGGCGCTGCTTGACGTGTGAATTGTAATACCGAGCTGTAGCATTCTGATAGTTCTGCATGCGGACCAAGGCTGAATCTCTTCTCTCGTCGATTAAGTCCAGCTCGTCCAGCATCATCTGAGTGTTGGAGTTTTCCTGCTCGGGGAGCAAACGCCTTCTTATTCCCGGGATCTCGGCTTCGGTGGGAATCACGCATTCCGTACCGTAAACGAGGGCGAAAGGTGTTTCTCCCGTGGCTCGCCGCGGCGTTGTTCTGTGCGACCATAAAACTCCTTCCAATTCGTCGGCCCAGCGGCCTTTCTTTGCGTCGAGGCGCTTCTTAATTCCGTCGAGAATCGTCTTGTTTGCTGCTTCTGCCTGTCCGTTTCCTTGAGGATACCGAGGCGTAGATTTGCTGAGGCGAATACCCCATTTCTCGCAGAATCCTTCGAACCGAGCCGAGATGAATTGCGAGCCATTGTCTGTGACGATCTCGTAAGGTATCCCGTGGCGACATATGATGTTCTTCCAGACGAAGTTCTCGACCTGCGCGTCTTTGATGGTGGCATAGGAGTCCGCCTCGATCCACTTGGAGAAGTAGTCTGTTAGTACGAGGACGAGTTTCTTCTGTTTGGAGTTGTGTAGAGGTCCGATAATGTCCATGGACCAGCGCATGAAGGGATAAGGCGAGGTGATGGAAGAAAGGAGCTCGGCGGGTTGATGGATAGTTGGTGCGTGTCTCTGGCATTTGTCGCATCTTTGAGAGAACTTCTCGCAATCTTTGACCATCGTCGGCCAAAAATATCCGTGGCGCTTGATCTTTATGGCTAAGGCTCTCCCGCCAGAGTGATTCCCACAAGATCCGCCGTGTATTTCTTCCATGATTCTCCGAGCTTCGTTCCCTTCGACACAGATTAGCAAAGGTCCGGAAAACCGCCATTTAAAGAGTTCTCCGTCGATCAGGGTATACCGAGCCGCTTTCGCCTTAAGCTTCCGAGCCGCCCATTTTTCAGTGGGGACTTCTCCATCGGCTATGTAACTCCGGATGGCTCCGATCCATTTGGTATCGCTCCCATACTCGGGCTCAATGGTGTCTGTAGTCTGTTGGTCTGGCAGTTCGGTGTCCATCTCCTCCGGTTCTTCTGTCTCCCGAGCTGCTAGTACTTGATCTTCGCTACTGTCTTCGATGCTCGGTTTTTCGATGAACTCTACCGGTATGATCCTCTTCAGGTTTGGATCGGAGGTCGAAGCTAGAGCTGCTAAGGCATCTGCCGATGTGTTCTCGCCTCGCGGGATTCTGGTTAACTCGAACTCTCCGAATTGTTTCGCCAGGTCTTGTGAGAGAGCCAGATATGCTTCCATTCGTTCATCCCGAGCCACGTACTCTCCGTTAAATTGGTTAGCCACAAGCTGGGAGTCGCAGAAGGCTCGTAGCTTGTTGATCTTAAGTCCCCGAGCCAGCTTTAGTCCGGCTATCAGCGCTTCGTATTCCGCCACGTTGTTAGTTGCGTCAAAGTTTAGCCGGAAAGATTGCTCAAGGATTTCACCTTCTGGTGACGCCAAGCGGATCCCGACGCCAGAACCTTGTTTTGAGGACGACCCGTCAACGTGGAGGATCCAGACGGCATCGGGTGATTCTTCTCGGGCGTTCTCTGTTGGTAGCTCGATGATAAAATCGGCCAGGACTTGACATTTCGCGCATGTTTTGTTCCTGTATTCGATGTCATACTCGCTGAGTTCTACTGCCCACTTGGCCAGGCGTCCCGATTGGCTCGGACTATGCAGGATGGTTCGAAGTGATACGGGCGCCATGACGACGATTGAGTGAGATTGGAAATATGGCCGCAGCTTCCGAGCTGACATTACTACGGCGAGGGCGAGCTTTTCAGTTTGCGGGTAGCGTGTTTCCGCGTCGGTGAAAGTTTGGGAGACATAAAATATCGGCTTCTGTTCTCCTCTGTCTTCTCTAACGATGACTCCGCTTATTGCTGTATCTGAGACGGCGATGTACAGAAATAACGGCTCGCCCGGGACTGGTTTTGCCAACACCGGTGGATTAGCCAAATACTTCTTCAGTTCCTGGAAAGCTTCTTCGCAGCGATCGGTCCATTCGAATTTCTTGTTCCCGCGCAGAGTATCGTAGAAGGCCAGGCATTTGTCTGTTGATCGTGAGATGAATCGGTTCAGGGCTGCGACTCTCCCGGTGAGACGTTGAACTTCGCGTTTGTTTTGCGGCGAGGGCATGTTCAGTAGAGCATCAATTTGCTTCGGATTTGCTTCGATGCCTCGGTGAGTTACGAGATATCCCAGAAATTCGCCTGATTTTACCGCGAAACGACATTTTGCCGGGTTGAGCTTCATGTTGTGCTTGTTGAGCTGGCGAAAACAGTCGCGTAGATGGGCTATGTGATCGTTTTCTTCAAGCGATTTGACTAACATGTCGTCGATATAAACTTCCATCGTCTTCCCGAGCTGCTCGGAGAACATTCTGTTGACGAGCCGTTGATATGTTGCGCCAGCATTCTTGAGTCCGAAGGGCATGACCTTGTAACAGTAGATACCTCGGTCTGTGATAAACGCTGTTTTCTCGCGATCATCGGGGTGCATGAAAATCTGGTTGTATCCCGCGAAAGCATCCATGAGTGATAGTAACTTGTTCCCCGCGGTTGCTTCCACCAAGCGATCGATGTGTGGGAGCGGAAAACTATCTTTAGGGCAAGCTTTGTTTAGGTCGGTGAAGTCGACGCAAACTCTCCACTTGCCGTTCTTCTTTTTAACCACGACAGGATTCGCCAACCAGTCCGGGTATCTTGCTTCGGAGATTGAGCCGATCTTCAGGAGTTTTTCTACTTCGGCGTTCACGGCATCTGCGCGATCGCGACCCAATTTTCTTCGCTTCTGCTTGATGGGCTTGAAAGACGGGTCAACATTCAGCTCGTGGCAGATTACGTCGATGCTTACTCCGGGTAGGTCTTCAGCCGACCAGGCGAAGGTGTTGATGTTCTCTTTGAGGAATGAGATGAGCTCGGTCTTGATTTCCTCGGTTAAGTCGCTGCCAATTTCCACGCATCGTTCAGGCCGTTCGTCGTCGAGGCAAATGGAGATTACAGGATCCGAGGTAGGCTTCTTCTCCTCGCGCGCCTCCTCGATCTGTAATTGCTATAACTGTTTAGATATAGCCTTCTCTTCACTTCGGCCAAGTTTTGATTTCTTGTGATCGGTTTCAGCCTTCGCTTCGGTGACAGGGTTTCGGAGTTTATGCGCTGCCATGTAACACATCCGTGAGTTTTTCTGGCTGCCCCAGATTGTTTTTACGCCACTGGGGGTCGGGAACTTGACACAGAGGTGATAGGTCGATGCGACAGCTCGCATCAGATTTAGCCACGGCGTACCCATTATAACGTTGTAGATGGTAGGTTGATCGGTGACTGAGAAGTTGACTACCCTTGTCACTCCGCCGGCTCGGACTGGTAATTGAATGGTTCCGAGCGTCATCAAAGTTTCCCCCGAAAATCCGAGGACAGGCCTCGGGGTCGGTATTACCTGCGACATATCAATGTTCATTTGTCGGAGCGTTTCACGGAAAATCACGTCGATGGTGCTACCGGTGTCGATCAATATTCGGCAAACGTCATGATCTCCTATTGCTAACGTGATGACGAGGGGATCGTTATGAGGCATGTCGAGCCCGTTCGTCTCACTTTCCTCGAATGTGACTATGTCGTTAGGTCGGTCGAAAGGCCTCGTCCAGTTACTAGGCGCCTCGGCTCGGCGCTGATATGCCTTGATTGCGGCTACGGTATCAGGACAGTACGGCGATCCACCCATTATGGTAAAGATTTTTTGCCGTGTACTATCTCGGTCTTCGTCTTGATTTTCCCGAGTTCTCTTCGGGGCGTTCGTGTTCCTTGGCTCGGGGTCCCCTGCGGTGTTGGCCTGCTCGGACTGATCCGGCTCTGGCTCCAGGTCCTTGAGCGTGACGTTCGTTCCGAGCTCTCCTGCTAAGAATTTCGTTGCTAATTTAGCGCCGAGGCTTCGGCATCGTGAGGTGTGGTGGCCGAATATTTTGTGATGCTCGCAGTATTCCTGATCGTTGCTCGGCGGCTGATCTCTCGTCCAAGTGTAGGTTTCTCTTCCTCGCCCACGACCTCGGCCTCTGCCGCGACCTCGGCCACGAGGAGTATCAATCTGGTAGTTGTGAGCTCCCTTGAAATTGCGCCCTTCATGGTGTGTATACGTCCCGCTCTCACGAGCCTTCTTCTGGACCGGGGGTGTTGCTTGAGTCTTCTCGGCTCGGGGCGTTTGCTTCGTCGGCTCGTGCCTCTTTGCTAGCAGTGCCATTTCTTCTTCATGGGCGACGTAGTCTGAGGCTCGGTGCAGCGCGTCGCGGATCGTCGTAGGTTTGGATAGGTTCAGCTCTTTTCTGAACTCGGACTTGTACCAGAGGGCTTTCTTCAGGGCCGAAAGGGCGGCTACGTCGGTGATTCCTTCAACCTTGGCTAGCGTTGACTTGAAGGTCGTGAGGAAATCTCTTAACGGTTCGGTGGGCTGTTGAGACAGAGACCACAGATCTGCGTCGGAGGTTCCGGGGTCGATGAGCACGGAGTATTGCTTGAGGAAGAGCGTCGACAGCTCGTCGAAACTGTCAATCGAATTTCGTTCCAACCTTGAAAACCACTCTAAAGCGGGTCCTTTGAGGTGTTCCACGAACAGTAGGCATAGACCGGCATCCTTCTGTCCGGGTTTGAATCTGGCTCGGGCCACAGATATCACGAACGACTTAATATGACACTTTGGGTCGGTTGTCCCGTTGTAGGTGTCGATTTTGAACTTCCCCAGATTGGACATCGTCGTCTCGGAAATTCTTTTGGTGAAAGGCGTATTCCGAGATTCTTCCAAAATTCTGTCGATGTTAGGTGCGGAGGATGAAACGCTATGTATCTGGGTTTTGACGAGCTTCATATCAGCTTCCGCCTTGGCTAGGGAGGCTCGGATCTTGCTGAGCTCGTCTTCTCTTTCGGATTCTTCGGCCCATCTTATGTTTTCTTCAGTTTCCTCGTCATCAGTAAGGTCGGTTCGTTCGACAGAGTTAGCTCCAGCTCGGGTACGCTCGTTTTGTGGATCGTCCGGTTCGTCTGTCGGGTCCACTGCGTCTGGCTCGGTGGGATCGTCCTGATCTTCGCGTCCGGGAGGATCGGCTCGGGTTGCAGCTCTGGTGTTATCGGTTGGCGTCGCGAACGTGAGTCTTGTTGGGTTGAGACCAGGCAAGTCCCTCCGGGCTCGTGGTGGTCGAGTCTGGAAACGCGTGGTTTTGTGTTGCCCACGAGATGCGATTTCGTCGATTTGTAGCGCCAAGGTCTTGTTAGCTTTCTCTTGATCGTCAGCTTTCTTCTGGAATTTAACCATCATATCCTTCAGTTCGGCTAGGGTCGCTGAGATTGCTGGATCGGCTTGAGGGTTCGGAGGGTTAGGATTGCCTCCTCCGGCTGGTGGCGGTATCTGACGACCGTCCTCGTTCATCGTTTTCTTCGGCGGTTGAGTTCTGCGTTCTTAGGGTAAGAGAATTCTAAAGTATCCCCACAGACGGCGCCAAACTGTGGAAGTCGAAACTAACACAATCAAGATTTGTCTAAGGTTCTATTTTAGGGATACGATAAATGTGAATTCTCAAAGAACAACAGAAACAATTGTAACCAAAGATGGTGTTCTTGATCTTATTAATGAAAAGAATAGCTTTGATCGTACAAGAATTTGATCGTAAAAGAAAAAGGTGTTTGTGCTGTAAGAGCTTTGTGTAATGTAGATTCTAGAGCGATATTGCTTCCCCGTTGTGAGAGCCTTGAGTCTCTTTATATAGGGGTGATAAACCGCCTCTCTAGCGATATTCTCGGAAGATTTCCATTTATCTTGAAGTCGGCTTAGAATATCGCGGATTAGGATAATTTCCTTATTCTTCGGAGTTCTTTGGAAGATCGCCTGATTTGAGTCGATCTTCGAAGATTCTCCTTTATCATTTCCGGGTATATCGGAAATGATGCCTTGCTTAGAAATGATACCTTTGAAGACGAATATATGCTAAGTACTTGCCTCGGGTGTATCGATGATCTCGGTTCGGGGAGCGTGGACGATGGCGTGGCGATCGACCCGAGCCGAAGAGACTTTGAGAAGATTGGGCTCGGACACTTTCGTCGACTGAGCTCGGGTTCTTGAAGAGAAACGGCTCGGGCGACTTGTGAAGTCGGCTCGGATTGTGGAAGGGTCCAGCTCTGGTATCCTGGCGTGAACCGGCTTGGATACTTGGAGAGCCGGTTCGGGTTTCCGAGCTTGTCCGTGGATTCCCGAGGCGACTTACACATTACCCCGAGGCGAATGACACATTACCCCGAGGCGAATGGCCTACTGCACCGAGGTGAACGGCTCGCAGCACCGAGATGGTTGATATACTCCTCCGAGGTGTCCAAGGTCCGGCTCGGTGTTGAGGGATGGATTCCGACCCCAACAGTATTTCAAACCTAAACCCACAATTAGTTTAAAAATAAAATTAAAGTTTGTCGCTTATAATATTGCAATTACCAATGGTTTAGCAAAAAGAAAATTTAACTGATACATTGAGGGCGTTGATGGCTTAATCAATCAGATCAACGACTTAAGAGCATTCTCATTGGACCAATATAATACTAATATTTTTTGTATTTTTTATTAGAAGAGATTCATCGTAAGACTATCATTTCATTGGTGAGATACTATATAGGTCTCTCATCATCTATACTAGTATATTTGAAATACATTTTGTATCGGATGGGTTAAAAATTTATCCAAAATTTTTGGTATCCGATCCGGTACAAAATTTACTTCAAAATCTTACACCGGATATTCTATATTTTTCTTTGGATCGGATCAGAACATATCCAAAATTATGAACCGGATATTCCATATTAAAAAATATAGATTATTAGAAGATTTGGTTAAGATTTAAAATTACGATTCTCCTATAATCTTTGTTTGAACTTTCTTTTAACTATTTTGAATCATCATATAATACATAAAGTTAAAAAAATTTCAATTATTTTTTCTGCTTATTTTATGATTTAAAATTTTAAAAACGGATATATATTTCCCAATTGATGAAAAAAGTGTGTATTCAACGTCCCGTATTGACTAAAATATTTAGACAATGATTCAGAATCATATTATAAATAAGATCAAAATGAATTCAAATCTGAATGAATTGGAAGTTTAACTTAACAAACATCCAAATTTAAAAGTTTGAATACCGTTTAATTCGGTTTTTAGTTTAACTGCTTAATTTTACCGGAAATATTTAATTTTAGATTTTTTAAATTTTTTAAATAATATAATTCATATTTTTAAAATCAATAAAAAGTTTATAATCTTATGAACATTTGAACATATATAAAGAGTTACAATAATACGAGACGAGTTATATTACGAGACGGGGTTATATGGCGTGACGAGTTGTTAAATTTTTTTAAATATTATCAGTTATATATTTAAAATTAATAAAAAAAATTAGAATATTAAGAAATAGCACAGGACGGTTTTATTGCAGGACATGGTTATATGACGGGACGGGTTGAATCAAAAAAATTTAAACATCATTAACTCGCTGCTTTGATACGAGTTAAATCTTCATTTTATTAATTTTTAACACCATCAATATTAGACATATCTAATGATCCTGATTAAAATAAAATTGTATAAAAAAATTATTTTGTGGTATACCGTTATTTAATAATTATCAATTATAAAATATAGATGTTTTATAAAATGATACAATTTGCAACTTTTATATATGATATTTAATCATTAAATTTAAAAAATTATTAATTTTAAAAACAAATCGTCCCTCTAAACAGATTGTCCAAATTTCTGGATATTTGAAAATTTGGGACTGATGGAATAGGTAACAAACATGTCAATCTCGACATCCCAGGTATGTCAGTCAATGCCTCATAGTTTTTGAGCACTCAATGACTTTAAAACACCTAATATTTTTGTTTCCAAAATTTGTTGTGGATTTTTTATTTTTCTTGTAGACTCTAGTCTAAACCATATAACAGATGAAACCAAAGTTGGATTCAAGAAAGTTCATATTGACTATATAGGGTCTGTTCTTTTGAGAGTCGCCCGGTCTCTCCAACAACACCTTTTTAAGACTCATTAATTAAAGGGAGAAGACACCGGCGACAGTCACTGATTCATAATAAAGCTTTAGTGTGGTATGCTGTTATTTTCGGTGACTCTAAAATCATAAAATTGGAGTCACATCGATATGGTGAATGGAAGATGCAAGAGAGATGAAAAGGGAGGTGAAAGAGAGAAAGCCTTTTTTTTCAATCGCCGGTCTCTGTCGCAGCGTCTCTACAACGAACAGGGCAGATCCTTGCAGAAGAAGCGACTCATTTTACACTATTCATTCATGTTGACTATTTCGGTCCATATATAGTCTCTGTCCCAATTGACAACGGAAGGAAATTCGTCAGTAGTATGAACTAAAAAGATGTCAAAATTCTAAAGTATGAACGAGGAACCAAATTCATATAAAGGGTGTACTTAAAGATATACACCCTAAAAACCTTATTCACTCCATAATATGAGTAATAGTCAAGTATGGTTCTCATTGAGAAACACTGAAAACAAAACGCCTTAATCATACAAATACATAGAACGCAGAAGAGAGCTATTTTGGTTGCTCGTACCAATCGGAGCGTACCAAACAAGCTAGTACAAAAACACACTTGTGATTTTTGGTACGTTCTGTTTTCTACATTGGAATAACCAATTCAAAGCCTTGAGACTTTTAATACCTCGGACCTCGTACCAGCTTCCTCTCATAGGAATTGTTCTGGAAACTACCAACCGAAGTAGACCGTTCGGGTTTGTTCGGGATTGTTGTGGATAGCCATTCTAGTCCTTCGTATAATCCTTGCCCAGAGATGGCTGAGGTTCCTTGTATAAGCCTGCCCCAATCACAACCACATAGTAAGTTTTTGTTTACCTCTACCTCTAAATGTATATATAACGAACATGACACGAAGTTTTTATTATTATTACCAACAACGTTTGGATAGGCTGTGTAGACCAAGTTTGTTGGCAACCTCGGCTACGGGTAAAGCATTTCTTGAATCTTGCTTGTTCGCAAAGACAAGTACACATGCACCTTCTAGTTCATTCTGTGCATTTTTTTACCAATACAGAAACTTGTTAATTAGGATAAAAAAGAGGAGAGAATTAGTAACATTTGAAACATTCATATGACTTTACATCGGTCAGTATGCGATGCAGCTCATTTCGAGCTTCTGATATCCTTTCACTATCACTGCTGTCCACTACAAAGATAAGCCCCTGTGCGTTCTGGAAATAGTGTCTCCACAATTTACGAATCTGTTGAATAAGCAGACATTGTTTTTCAGATGAATAAAATGATTCAGACCCAATAAGAATAGCCAGACTGGTCAAGCCTTGGCCCTTGAGACTTGAGAGACCAAAGAGATAAATCTGTGTGTTTATATGCACTTGTAGAGAGGTAAACGATAGATGAATATGGGAGATCAACATGGAGTTTACCTTCTCTTGTCCTCCTATATCCCATACAGTGAAATTGATGCCTTTGTATTCTACTGTCTCGAGGTTGAACCCTGCAAAATCGCAAAACAGCCAAGAATGGATAAAATGGTTAACCCTGATGATCCCGATGCAGATACAACATCGACATGAGATTTATCAAGCTACAAAGAATTGTCTTCCTAACAGATGCAAACATAATCAAAGGGAAAAAGTAACTATCTACAGATAAGCTAAGATCCAAAGAAAAGACACAAAGTATATATAGCTGGAGCTTGTCAAACTACCCAAACAGAGTTTCTTTCATATTCCTCAATTGATTAGTAGACAGAATCAATATCTTGCTCTAACTTTGTATTCAATCTCTCACAAAAAAAAAAAAACTTTATGTGACATACCGATAGTAGGCACTGTTGTGACAACCTCTCCAAGCTTCAGCTTGTAAAGGATGGTAGTCTTCCCTGAGCCATCAAGACCCACCATCAATATCCTTACTTTACTTTTAGGAAGAAACCTTTTCGCTATACGCGAAAATCTAGCTCCCATGTAGATTGTAGAACAAACAAAATTCAAGAAAATTTAAGATATAGTGAAAGAAACACAGCTTCCAATACGTCAAGCTATGTCTGGTAAAAGGAACAAGCTTGGGCTTATATGAGATCTATGAAGAGTATTTTACACACATGCGAAAAAAGGAAAAATAACTGAAAGTTTGATTTGCAGATTGTAAAGGCAAGCAAAAAGGCAAAATCCCATTAGAGAATGGCTGGTAAAGAATAAATTCCCTAAGGAAGTAAAGAATGGTGTGTCCTTTTCCAAACTCAAAAGCTCATTAGGACACAGAGCAAGACTGGTTAGATTCTGTGTTCTGTCTTTCTCATTCTAGAAGCTTATATCAGAATCTTATTCCTTGAGTACATCACCAGCAATGTGGAATATTATTACAGGTACACAGGAAAGACACAAAATTGGTATTGCATAAAGATAGTAAAATGGAACAAAATCAGATTCTTTCGGTTAAAACTTGTTCTAAGTGAAGCAATGATAAAACAGCACATAAAGTTGAAACATTAATAGCCTCAAAGGTCAAATTCTGAGGCAGACCTTATTTTTTCATTTCACCAAGTTTCTCACTCTCTCTTAAGCTACTTGGACACTCCCAAAACTGTAGAAAAATACCAAATTCAAATAAAGCCAAAGCCTTTTTTCATAAGTTCTCACCTAATTTTGGTAGCAAAACTATAGCTTGAGGAACACAAACTCCTCCACGGCCGGAATTTCACCGATTTTCTTCAGAGTCTCTTTGCTCGGCATGTCATCCACACCAATTGCCATAACTGCTTGCTTCCTTGGCGCGATTCTTCCAACACTCATGAAACTGACATTAACATTCGACTCTCCTAAGATGCTTCCGACAGTCCCAATCATGCCTGGCTGATCTACTTGCCTACACAGTATTATACTTCCTTCAAGACTCACATCTACTTCAAAAGAACCCACCTTTGTCAAATGGGGAACCCCATCTTTCACTCTTCCTTCAACTTTGACTTCTCCAGATTCAGACAAAGCGCTGGCGAATTTGGACTCGACGTTGCCTAGCTGAACTGTAATGGTCTCGAGTGGGCTCTCTGGTGAACCGTCAAGGACACCCCGTTCCTCTGAGATTCTCATACCTCTCTGCTTTGCTGTGTAATCCGCGTTGACAAGGTTTACATACACATCGGAGATCGGCTCAATGATACCCTTTGTTATCATGGCTCTAAGAAGTCTAGTGTCAAGATCGTCAGTGGCTCGAGCCGAGGCATAGGTAACTTTCACGTTCTTCACACCGCTTCCTCCGGCTACCAATTGGACAGCCAATCTCCCCAGTTGTTCTGCCAGTACCACATATGGTTTCAGTTCCGCGAGAACCTGTGAACATCATATGCTTTTATGAATACAATTACACCCCAAAATAGCCTCTTCTCATTATCTTAAAGTGTTCAAGTTTCTGATTTCTTGTTAGCATAGAACATACGAAGCTCTTACTAGTATAAGCTAAAGAAGGCTCACCTCAGCAGAAACCATAGGTGCATTTACAGCAGTAGAAGCAAGCTCTCCATTAAGAGCTCCAACAACAGCTTCTGCAATCTCAATAGCTACTCCTTCCTGTCAATACCAAACAGTAATTAAATTTAACTAACAGAAAGTCACAACAAAAGCATCACTTGAAAATTGTTAACACAAATGCAGAACCTGAGCCTCCATGGTACTTGCTCCAAGATGAGGTGTAACCGTAACCCTCTCATGCTGCACCAACTTACTATCCTTAGCCGGCGGCTCTTTAGTAAAAACATCAAGAGCAGCCTGAGCAACAATACCAGCATCTAAAGCTCTAACCAACGCATCTTCATCAATAACACCTCCACGAGCAACATTAACAATCCTAACCCCTTTCTTCATCTTCCCAAACGTTTCATCGTTAAGCATCTTCGAAGTAGCAGGTGTAAGAGGCATATGTAAAGAAATGAAATCAGCAGTCGAAAGCGCTTCATCAAAGCTCACTAAATCCACACCAATAGCATGAGCACGATCCGCAGGCGCGTAAGGATCATGAGCAATAACACGCATACCAAGTCCTTTAGCTCGTCTAGCAACTTCTGATCCAACTTTCCCAAATCCCATCACAGCTAATGTCTTCCCCACTAGTGATACACCAACATACTTATTCCTTTTCCATTCTCCTACATTACACAAAACAAAAACCAAGATTCCTCAGTCAGATCATGTAACGCCCCGACCGCCCCTACCAGTGAGCAAGATCACCTAATTAGTCCACAATACAAGAATCATCAAAAAGTGACTAACCAGCTTTAACAGAAGCATCAGCTTGAGAAACATTTCTAGCCATAGAAGCCATAAGTGCAATCCCATGTTCAGCGGCGGCGATAGTATTCGCAGTCGGAGCATTAACAACCAAACAACCAAACTCCGTCGCAGCACTTAGATCCACGTTATCAATCCCAACACCAGCTCTTCCAACAACCTTAAGTCGTCCACGAGACGATTCAAACACATCACGACCTACCTTCGTCGCACTTCTAACAATCAACGCATCACAAAGTGAGATCTTCGTGTTTAGCTCCTCTGGAGTCAAGTTATAAGAACAATCAACGTTTGCGAATTTCTCAAGTAGCTGAACTCCAGCTTCTCCGAGCTTCTCCGCTACGAGTACGGTTGGTTTGGCTCCGTCTCCGGTAGCAGTACACGTCACGAGGATAAGCCGTTTTGGGGGAAGATCGCGTTTACTGCGAATAGAAATGGCGGATGGGAGAGGTGATCTGGAGGAGAGAGATGAGATTTTGTGGGGATTCACGGCGAGTTTGGCCGAGGACGTTACGGCGGCGGCAGACATTGGAGATGTGTAGTGGTGTAAGTGAAGAGAGGTTGGTGGCTTAGTAAGACGAAAGAGATCTGAGTTTTATATAATCAGAGATGTTTTGGTTAATCTCAGATTGTTAATTATATTATTTTGTATGATTAATTAAGAAAGTTGGTAAATTAATATCATTTAGTTGATTCATTTCATATGCAACAATGTTGATTTCTGAGAATCCTATGAATCTATACGGAAAGCTTGACTTTATTCACACAATGACAGAATTAATTGGATGATGGAAAAAAAAAAAAAAGACAGAATTAATTGGATATCGGTTTAAACCGGTTTACTTAAATTGATTAAAATTATTTAAGAAAACCAATTTGTTGGTTTGTTATTGAGAGCCTGAGAGGTGATATGGCATCAAAAGCATTGCTCGTTTATGTGATTTTCTATACCATTTCATGATTTTTTTCAATCTTATGATTATCTTTTCTGCTCCATTTCTTTTTTTTTTTCTTTTTTTTTCTGTTCCATTTCTTCATTACTTTGAATTGCCAATTGATTTTGGTTTTAAAGCATTAACATTTTGTGTAATGATCTTAGATGTAGTGACTTTTAACTCTAGCTCATGTGTTATATAGGATCCTAGTCAGAGACTTAAGAATCAGATAAAGTAGAGAACTCTTGACATAGTAATGAGTCTGTTCGTTTCTTCGCCGTTGGCGGTGGCGGCAAACATACTGCAGGTTGTTATTCATTTCGCTGCCGCTACCGCTAGCGGAGGTTTTATGTTCGTTTCGCTGATGTTGCTGTTCGCAAGTATTTGTGTTTGTTTCTCTAAAGCTGCGACAATTTTACACTTAATTTTTATTTTATTTTTATAATTATATTTTGAATCAACAAAATGTAATTTAAATATATTTACATCCATAAAAATATTTGTTTAATTATTAATAATTTTTAGATAAATATATAAGAGAAATATATAATTATAAAAATATAATTTTGTGATAAATCATGAGCCAAAACATTTAACTAAACGTAATAGTATACACCAAGTCATAAAAAAAAAAATAGACAAAGTCACTAACTAAAATAATAAACCAAGTCATAAACAAAAAAAAGTAAAAATATCTAATAAGGGATTGGAACAAGTGGGAGATTATCGAAGAGGACGATTCAAACAGTGAACTTTAAAAGCATAAAAGCTCTTCATGGTCACAAAACACTTGCGTTGTAACCTGAGAAATCCTCAAAAGCCAAACAAACAAGTGATAAAACTATAAATCATAATACATAGACCTTCAAAACAAAAACCCATAAACATAAGAACAAAAGAGAAGAGAAGAGAACCCAACTTGTCAATTCTGATTGGTACTAACTTGAAGCTGAATCGTCTTCGAAATCGCCGAGTTTCAGATCGAAATCGCCGAGTTTCAGATCAAAAAATCGCTGAGTTTCAGATCGAAATCGTGTAAAAGAGAAGAAGAGTTAGGCTTCAGATCGAAATCATGTAAGGGCATTGCCATTTAGGGTTAGGTTTTATTGTGATTTCTTAAACATATCACGAGTATTTTTGTCATTAGTCACAATAGTCGCAACTTTTTAATCGTCGACGCTGAATTTAATCGGCGTCCAAAATTATTCGCCGTAGAACGCAGCGTTTACTGCAGCGTCTTGCCGCAAGTATCTGCAGCAACCGAACGAACATATATAGTTGTGTATGCCGCAGCTGACAGCTGTTGGTAACTGCGGAGAAGAAACGAACAACGCCATTATTGGATAACAATGCAGTTTTCAAATAAGAGAATTTTTTTTTACTAATAAATTCAATCAATCTAAGAATCGTTGATCTTTGTGCAAAGATCAAAGATTCTTAGATTGATTTCATATAAGAGAAATGAGAGTTGCTAGGAATCTAAACTTATATGAATTTAAACTTATATAAAATCTTAATGATATAGGTTTGTGGGCTTTTCATGAGATAAGTTTTGCGTTTCTTATGAATGCTCTAGTAAAATGACAATATGATACTTTATCGAGAAAAAAAAAGAAAAAAAAAAACAATTCAAATGACACAAGTAAACAACTAAACAAACATTTTCTCTAGCATTTGCACCACTTCCTTCATGGACGGTCGCTTTTGAGGCAAGGAAGAGACACAACCATAGCCTAACTTCAAGCATGCAACAGCCTCATCCTCGCGGTGAGCCACATCATCCCTAATTGTCCCATCGACCAACCTCAAGAACCAACTTTTCTCATCGGTCTCAGATTCACGAACCAAATCTCGATCAACCGAAAAAACTCTACCTGTGAGAAGCTCCAAGACTATAACACCAAAGGAATAGACATCCCATTTGTGGTTTGGCTTTTGGCTTATCGACCACTCTGGTGGATGGTGCTGTGAGCTCGACACTGGTCCAGCCGTGAGTGAATGGGCCGGAGCCATAATACGATCAAGGCCCATATCTGTAATTATGGGCTCAAACTCGGAGTCCAAGAGAATGTTATTGGCCTTGATGTTGCCGTGCACATGCTTCTTGTCGTGGATATAAGCAATTCCTCTAGCTATTCCTCTTGCTATCTTAAGCCGTGCCTCAAATGAGAGAGGATTATGAGAAGACGAGCCTGATTTTGCTGTTTTCAGATCAAACAAAATAAATGTAAAAATCATATATATAAAAGTTCGCCAACTCTCTCCATATGAGTGTCACATCATCACTTAAGAAAATGTCATGTATCATTTTATATTATTTAAATAAAAAAAATTAGCAAAATTAATTGAGAGAAAATCAAAAGTCTTTTGTTGTGTTAAATTCTTCATTAATCCCACTCTTAATTGATTTTTTAAAAAACTAAAAAATAATGTAAAAGATCATACTAATATATCAAGCACTACTTTCATTCTACTCTTCTTATATTCTTAAATTTTTTTTATCGATGGTCATTACACGATAATGGCTAAACAATTACTTGTGTTGTAGTTTATATATTTGTTACCTAACGTCATGTTACGTTTTGTAAATATGGCATTCTCTCTTTTTATTTTTGTACGTTATGATAAGTTGGTAACAGTGACACATAATTTTTTCCACTTAATGATCCTTTGAGACGTTAGACATAACAAAAAATTCAAAACACGAGACTCTCTCTTATATGGTTGTATGCAAGGAGAGATATATTAAATGTTGACTTAAAGTACTAGCATATCATGATGTGGTTGGCATACTAGATGACGAGAAAGTAAATGAAACAAAAAATTGTTCGTTTAGAATTAAGTTAGGCAAGTTTCAAACCACATAAGTAACATAATTACATATCATTGTATCAATATATCATATATTATTGTTGTATGTATTCATGATAATGAAAGATTAGGATCTTAGGTATATAAATAATCAGATTTATACATAAAATAACGTGGAACTAATATTTCGAGTCAAAGATGAATCTAATCATAAAAATTATAACTATAGAAAATAGATATGACTTTATTAATTACATAATAACACACACAAAATAACATAAAACGCAACAAAAACCATAATCATATTTTTTCTACAATTTTTAAAACAAAAACCCATGCGTAGCGTGGGTATTCATCTAGTATATTCCTAATATAAGAAAACTAGTGTTCAAGAAAGCGCTAGGCGCTAAGCGGGCGGTGATCCAGTGTCTAGCGCCTAGAACACTTAATCGGGGCCTAGGCGATTTTTTAGGCGGTTTAGACGTTTATAACATAAAACATTATAAATATGATATTATATATAAAAGTTATATAAAATATCTACATAAAACTAAAAATTATAAAATTATAAACAAAAACTAGATAAAATATTTATTTATATTTATATTAAACAATATATGAATATTTATAACTATATATATAAATAAAACTCTAATTGAAATTAAAAAAAATACATTAGACAAGATTTATGTAATTTTAGGCGGTCAAGGCGGTTATCTAGACGTCGTATGAGAGCCTAACGACTAATCGGGGCCTAGGCGACCGCCTATACCACTTTTTAGAACACCGAAGAAAACAAATCATAATTTCGAACTTGATCAATAATTTGTTTATTAAGAGCAACGTGCTAAAATGCGCTGACTATTAGTGCGTATTATAGCAAATGTATTGTAACTAACGTAAGCCGTTTATGGAAACTTACCGGAGATGGAGGAGAGAGGTAGGTTTCCATTTGGGACATAGTCGGAGATCAGAAGCTTCTCTTCGCTCCCCCAGACGAAGCCACGAACCCTAACGAGATTTGGGTGACGAAGTTTAGCGATACCCTGAACTTCCTTTTCGAACTCCTTAAATTTTGCCGCCGGACAACTCTCCGCTCCAATCCGCCGCACCGCAAAAGCTGATCCGTTCTCTAATACCGCTTTATACACGATTCCGTCGCTTCTGCTGGTTCCGAGTACGTAAGCTGATGCCTTTAGTAGAGTATCTAGTTCTAGCTGAGTCTCTCCATCGACTGTCACTAGTTGAGTTTCAGTGTTGTGTTTTACTCGCCCACCACTTGTTCGATTAAATGCCTCAATGGGTTTTTGGTCTTGAATTTGGTTCTCTATGTCACTCTCTGATGACGCCGACGTTGTTTCGTCGTACGCTCTAATTATCCACGAGCCACATCCCATTTTTGCAGGTGGAGATTTGGTGAACTCCGAGGCGGCGGCAACGTTGTGTTTCGAGTTTTTGACGGAGAGTGTATCATTTTTCTCGAGACATTTTTGTAAGATGTTGAAAGTGCTGTATTCTTGGTAGCTTCTACGTTTCTTGAGCTGGTATATGTAGAGGATGAACATGGCTATGATAGCTAGAGCAGCTATATCTGCAAGTGTAATGCCGACGATTTTGCTTGGTTTTAGTTTGCTTTTGGCTGTTTGATTTGGTGATTCTATTGATGGAGTTGTTGGTGTTGGAGTTCTGGGCATGACTGCTATTGCTGGTGAAGTAGTTTCAGGGATATTTAGTGGGTCTGATAGAGTAGAAGGGATTGAACAAAGGGTGTTTAGTGGCTGACCACACAAGCCTATATTACCAGAAAAAGACTCGCTCTTTTGGTTAAGCAATGGTGGTGTACTAGGGATTGGTCCTGTTAGATTGTTGAAGGAGAGATCGAGGATGGCGCTTGCTGGAAATTTCTCGGTGAAAGCTGGAGAAATCATGCCGGAGATTTGATTGTGTGATAGGTTGAGGTAATGCAGACCTGTTCCCCCGAAATCAGGAGGTAGAGATCCGTCTAGAAGATTTGAGGAAACATCCAGAACCTGTACTGATTCAAACCCGCTTGGAATATCGCCTGAAAATGAATTCTTCGCCAAGGAAATGACTGTCAGATTCTTGAGAAGGGGGAGATTGGGAGGGATTTTGCCGGTAAAGGCGTTGGCAGAGAGATTCAAGAGCTGGAGACTAGCCACGTTGCTGATACTACCGGGTAGTTCACCAGAAACCTTGTTGTTCCCAAGGGACAGAACAAGAAGCTCAGTGGCGTTGGACACTGATTCCGGCAGTGACCCATGGAAGAAATTGTTGGAGAGATCCAAGATCCTTAGATGTTGGATCGAAAACAAGTCGGGAGAAACAGAACCGAGAAGCTGTTTGTTGGGAAGAACCAAGCTTGTTACTCTAAACATGTCTGGGGTGTTGGGATTCCCAAGCTCTGTACAGGTAACACCGGTCCAAGAGCACGGTGTTTCATCGTCATAGTTCCAGTTGCGTAGAACAGAGAGAGGGTCATTGAGGATAGAGTATTTGAAAGAGAGTAAAGCAACACCATCTGTGTTAAGAGCTTGGATAAGAGTAGGGAGAAGAAGAAGAAGAAGATTGAAGAAGAGGTTGCTTCTGTTGGAAGTCATGGTTTGAGTTCTTAGGTTTTCTCTTTTCTCTGAGTATGTTTATGAAAATGCCTATTCATAGGATTGAGAGATAAGAGAAAGAGAGATGGTGAACCACTGCAAGTAATTATTGTTATGTTCACCAAATTTTTTGAGATATTGGAGCAAAGCAAAACTATGAGGTTCTGCTTTGAGAAGGTGAGGTTGAAAGAAATAAAGAAAGGGGTTGGTAATTTTTTTATTCTTTATTCTTTTTGTCGTTGTTATTTTCTCATTTATTACTTTTGTCTTTTTTCGAAGTTCGTAAAAATGTCCACAAAAATATACTAATGTTTTTTTTTTTTGGGGTGATCCAAGAAAAAAATATTCATAATATTTGAATTTGGATTTAAAATAATGTTACCGAGATAAGATTTTTTTTTTTTTTGGAATGTTTATCTCCATTATGTTATTCAAATATTCTTTGAATAATCTGCTCGAATTGATTGTGAATGCGCTATGCTATTGGAAATTGAAAGCCTTCTTGTGGCAAACATATTAAAATCACGACACCGTTGACCTGAACTTGTATAAAACTGTCTTTATTTATAATTTTTGTGTAAAGTAATGAAATGAAGTAAGTGAAACAAAGCCATTAAGCATCATTTGTTAGCTCCTTTCTAACCTTACACTTTGTAATCATTTGCAGTAGCTCAAACAAACAGGTAACCAAAAATGATTGATGGAAACCTATAGTTAAACTTAAAATAAAACACACAAAAAAAGTTAAACTTTTAAAATAACATAATTCCTGTATTTCCAAATGATCATGGCTATGATTTGTTGCATGCTGGGGTAAAAAGATGGAAGTGACAGTAAAAATAATAGAGGTAAAACAAATCTATATTATCGCGTAAATACTTGATTTTGGGAAAAAATATCGAAAAACGTAAATATTTAAATTTGGGACAAAAAAACATGAACTTTCGAAATATCATGTAAATTATAAAGTTTAGTTTGATTTTTCGATAAAATCGTCAAGTTTCGTTGATTTGGCTATTTCGGACATGTCATTAACTTTTGATCACAGACGATCACGGGGTTAACTTTCCGTTCGAAGTCTCCGTTGAAACAACGTTTTTTCATTAGCATATAAGAAAGAAAAACTACATCCACGAAGAATCGAACTGCTGACTTTTGTGGACTCATAAGAGACTCTCAACCGTTGAGGTACACTAACATTTCGATATTATAGCAAATAGAGCATATATATATACTAAAAATAAAAATATACAATTAACTAAAAATTTATGCCACCTTTTGTAACTATTATCAATTAATAATCGATAATTAATATTTGCGTCAATTATGCAACTAATAACTTTGTCTATTATATTTTATTTAAAAGTAGTTAAAGATATCATCATTTATCTCGCACCAATTTTAGATCACAATTATTATGGGTCAATTCTATTATAAAAATATATAAAATATCTAATTTGAAAATATTTTGCCCCATTTGTATTAAAGTGTCTCTCTCTAATTATATCTACTGACTAGTGTCACAAATATATTTAATAAATATGTAACAACTATCTTTTTAAGTAATATACAATTACATATGTTAAGTATATGGAGCTATAATAGTTAAAACTATCTTTTGCTAATTACATCTAATGACTAATGTCAAATATCATAAAAATATAATTAAAATATTTTGAACAAATCATATTTGAAGACAATTGTATGTCATATATTATTAACAAATCAAATAAATGAATTTAAACAATTGATGAGTTCAATGTAAATATTAAATTAATGATGATGTGAATGTATGAGAATGGAGAACAGAAGAGAGGAACTTACTTATACTTAAAATACTGCTGGTCGACCAAAAATTGATCCACATATTATATAGTAGATGTAAATTCGTATATCGGCAAATGCATAATCAGATATGATGCAAAAAACTACCTACAATGTTGCCGAAAACGTCGATCATGACATAATTATTTCTTAACTAAAAATTAGTTTCCTAATCATTAAGATCATTAATATTGATCTTCTTTTCTTAAGAAAATTTTATGACTTCTTATGACATGTTTAAGAATTTTTTAAGAATTTTATTAAAAGATTTTTTTTAAAAGAACTTTGTCGAATTCAAAAGAATATCATTTATTTTTTGCTTAAAATGGTATTTTTATTTGAATAGTCCAAAAGAAACAATATGTATATATATAACACATATATTACTATGTTATAACCAATGTTCATAAAATAAAGATTCACTTCTCAAATTGCTAGAGCATAGAAGAAGAAACAGCTCAAGATACAATAAGCAAATAACCAATATAAACTTAGTAATAATTCAAGTTTTTTGAATTTTTCTTTTTACATACAAAGTTCATTTAGTTAATTAAACTAAATTTACAATGGAAAGAACATGATAAAGATGCTTAGTACGGCTTATAGCTGCATAACCTACTACAACCATTTCAGCTTCAGCCACATATCCCATTGCTTTCTTAGCCCCCATGTCTTTCGGTTCCTTCTCTCATTTCGTTTCTGTCACCATAAATCATGCGATATAACTCATATTTGATTATTGTTGGTGTCGGATCCCGCACCAGTGGACCGGGACCAACCAAAGATTGCCACGTAATCAAGATGAAGGTCCGCAAAGGATAAGGCCCATTAAGCCCATGGATCACAAGATATAATCGAAGTGGGCATCACTATAAAGAGAGCCCGGAGTGGTCACACCTCGGGATACGACTCGGAATCGAAGTCGGATGACTTGGGCCAAAAGGCGAAGCCCATGAAGATCGGAGTCAATTCAAATTCAAACGTTGGGCATTAAAACTCGAAGACCAAAACGGACGCATTTAAGAGAAAATAATTATGTTTAATTGAGAATTAAATGTCATTTGTCAATATAAATAAGAGGGCTAATAGCCATGTAAAGGATATACGCAATTTTTCTAGCAAATACACTATAGTCATTCCTATTGCAATTCATAGCTTTTTATCATATTTTTGTCCTCAAGAATAATCATTCCCACAAAATAAACAAATATTCAAGTGTGCGAATCCGACATCCACATTTTGGCGCCGCCTGTGGGGATCTAGAAGATTCTTGAGTTGTCAGATTTCTCTCATTTCCGAGATAAGCAGCAATGTCTGGAACAAGCATCCCTGATTCGACAGTAGCCGAGGCTCTCAAGACCATGCAGCAAGCCATAACAGAAATGTCGCAGAAGTTCTCGGATGTGGAAAAAGCTGTGGACACGCTTAAAACAACCCAGGTATCTCTTGGTCAAAACATCAATGCTGTTCAATCTCGTGTTCGTTCTCTAGGTGCAGGAAGTACCGTGGGAGTCCGAAGAAGCATGTTCAGTACGCCAAACTCCCGTGTGCGAAGTGAGACCAACGAACAAACAACTTCTAACCCGACAATCCAACCGGATGTGGAAGAAGAGACGCAGCTCGAAGATGAAGATCAGCTTTTGGATCAGTATGATCAAGAGAGCTTTGATCAGCTCGAAACCATGAGGAAGGTTAGCCAGGAACTAAAAGAAATGAAGTCAAAGTTCCACCAGGCCACCAGTTCGGAGCCGGACATTAACCGAGTTATCGAGGAAGCTAGGCGAACTCCTTTCATTCCACGAATTGCAAATTTGAGAATCAAAGATTCTCGGAAACTCAAACTGGATCCATACAGTGGATTAGAAGACCCAAAAAGCTATCTCGCAGCTTTTCTGATTGCCGCCGGAAGAGTCGAATTGGATGAAGCTGATGAGGATGCAGGATACTGTAAACTCTTTTCGGAAAATCTTTGCGGTCAAGCGCTAATGTGGTTCACTCAGCTGGAACCAGGCTCAATCAATAACTTCGACGAGTTGTCGGCTGTTTTCCTGAAACAATATTCTATCCTCATGGATAAAAGCGTTTCGGATGCTGACCTCTGGAATCTAACACAAGGGCCAAGTGAGTCACTTAGAACTTTCATCACCAAATTCAAGGGAGTGCTGTCAAAACTCCCAAGAATCTCGCAGCAGTCAGCTCTATCTGCCCTACGAAAAGGTTTATGGCATGATTCGAGGTTTAAAGAAGATCTAATACTTCACAAACCGGACACAATTCAAGACGCACTTTTCCGTGCAAATAACTGGATGGAAGTAGAAGACGAAAAAGAGAGTTTTGCGAAAAGGAACAAACAAGCAAAACCAGCGGTCACTTTCCCTACCAAAAAGTTTGAGCCCAGAGAGAACCAAGGACCTAAAAAGTTCGGATCGCAACCCCTCAACAATACCGTCGGGAAACAATTTCAAGGGAGAGGAAGGTCGAACACTTGGGTCCGTGACGAAAGTTTGCATTGTGACATCCATAAGGTAACCGGACACTTAACCAAAGATTGTAGTGTCCTCAAAAAGCACCTCGCAGAGCTGTGGGCCAGTGGAGATCTTTCTAAATTCAAGATAGAAGATTTCGTGAAAGAATATCACGAGGCGAAAGATACCCCTAAAGATCAGAACTTAAAAAGACCTAGGCAATCCAACGAAGAAGAACCTAGAAGTTCTAAAGGAAAAATCAATGTGATCATTGGAGGTTCCAAGCTTTGTCGGGATACGATCAATGCCATAAAGAAACATAGGCGAAATGTTTTATTTAAAGCAAATTTAGGTGAAGAAATGGACTTTCAAGGCACGTCAATATCATTTGACGAAGAAGAAACATGTCACCTCGAAAGGCCTCATGATGACGCCCTAGTCATTACCTTAGACGTTGCCAACTTCGAAGTTTCGAGAATTCTCATTGATACGGGCAGTTCGGTTGACTTAATCTTTTTAGGTACCCTGGAAAGAATGGGAATCAGTCGAGCAGATATTGTAGGACCGCCGTCTCCTTTGGTGGCATTCACAAGCGAATCGGCCATGTCTCTTGGGACGATCAAGCTACCAGTTCTTGCCAAAAACGTATCAAAGATAGTAGATTTTGTTGTTTTTGATAAACCAGCAGCCTACAACATCATCCTTGGGACTCCATGGATTTATCAAATGAAGGCAGTTCCCTCGACGTATCATCAGTGCATCAAATTTCCAACTCCTAGTGGAGTGGGAACAATTCGAGGAAGTCAAGAAGCTTCACGAACGTGTTATCTGACCAGTCATCGACTAAAGATCCAATAGCAATTAACGAAACCCGCGAAGAAGGAAATTCCAAGATTTCCTAGTGGGCAAAAAGAAGACGATGTGGTAATCGAAGTAGTATTGGAAGAAGATAAACCAGATCGGAAAGTCCGAATTGGAGTCACTTTGGCTGGCGAAATAAAAGAAGCTTTGGTTGAACTTCTAAGGAAAAACAAGACGTCATTTGCATGGACAGCGGCCGATATGCCTGGCATAGATCCAAGCATAATCTGCCACAAATTGAACGTAGATCCAAGTTTTAAGCCTGTGAAACAAAAGAGAAGGAAACTCGGAGTAGAGCGAGCAAAGGCAGTAAATGATGAAGTGGACAAACTATTAAAAATAGGATCTATAAGGGAAGTACAATATCCGGAGTGGGTAGCAAACACTGTCGTGGTCAAAAAGAAAAATGGAAAGGACAGGGTGTGTATCGACTTCACCGATCTCAATAAGGCATGTCCAAAAGATAAGTTTTCCGCTCCCGCATATAGACCGGCTCGTAGAATCTACCGCTGGGAATGAGTTATTAACTTTCATGGATGCTTTCTCGGGTTATAATCAAATAATGATGGATCCCGAACCAGACCTTGAACCAAATGAACATCCCGAACCGGAACCGCGAGTATTTCATGAGATCGACCAAATTCCGGCTAAAGATTGGGGGGCTGATTGGAGGGAGCCAATAAAGCACTACATCATGACAGGCGAGCTCCCGAAAAACAAATGGCAAGCCAGGAAAATGAGAATCACTAGCGCGAAATTTTGTCTATCAAAGGATACATTATATAAGCGAGGTGTTAGCGACCCCTACCTATTGTGCATCTTTGGGCCCGAAGTCGAAATCGTCGTGAGAGAAGTACATGAAGGTCTATGTGGGAGTCATGCGTCCGGTTCGCTCAAAGGTGCAAACGTTGTCAACTCCATGCACCGATGATCCATCAACCTTCGGAGTTATTCTCCTCCATTTCTGCCCCGTACCCGTTTATGAGGTGGTCGATGGATATCATCGGGCCATTGCATAGATCAACTCGAGGAGCACAATACCTATTGGTCTTAACGGATTATTTTTCAAAGTGGATCGAAGCTGAAGCATATGCTAGCATCAAAGATTCGGCGGTGAATACTTTCATTTGGAAGAATATCATATGCCGGCATGGGGTTCCATACGAGATAGTTACTGATAATGGGCCACAGTTCATTTCGCACGAATTCGAAGCCTTTTGCTCAGAATGGAACATCAAGGTCAGTTATTCCACTCCACGCTATCCACAAGGAAATGGTCAAGCTGAAGCTGCGAACAAAACAATTTTGAGCAATCTCAAAAAACGTTTGAGTCACTTAAAAGGAGGATGGTATGATGAACTCCAGCCCGTCCTATGGGCTTATCGAACAACCCCAAGGCGACCTACCGGAGAGACTCCGTTTTCCCTAGTTTATGGCATGGAAGCAGTAGTACCAGCTGAACTCAATGTGCCCGGTCTTCGCCGAACAGAAGCACCATTGAACGAAGAAGAGAATTCAGCAATGCTCGATGACTCGCTGGATACCATTAATGAAAGACGAGATCAAGCCTTAATCCGGATACAGAATTACCAGCAAGCAGCAGCTCGATACTACAATTCCAAAATCAAAAGCAGACCATTCTTTGTAGGCGATTATGTGCTAAGGCGGGTTTTTGATAATAAAAAAGAAGAAGGCGCGGGCAAACTCGGCATCAATTGGGAAGGACCTTATATTGTTACCGAAGTGGTTCGAAATGGTGTTTATAGGTTGAAAGACTTGGAAGGCAGTCCAGTCCAGCGACCTTGGAACGTGATCAATCTAAAGAAGTTTTATGTTTAATACGCATTTTGTTATGTACATGAACTACGGTGTGGCTTGATCCCGAAATGGGTACGTAGGCAGCTCGAAAAAGAGTTCAGCTACTAATAATAAAAATTCGTTTTATTTCTTAAGAAAAGAGTTCGACTATGCGAACATACAAGATGAAGAAGTTCGGCTGTGCGAACATGCAAGAAATCGAAAGTAAAACATTTATTCAAACGAGCAAGACAAAGTGTCGATCTTCGCACACTTCGGATTAGGAAAACCCTCCCGGAGAACAGAACACTTGAACCCCTTGACCTGCGAGGTCTAGAACTGGCATCATACAATCCGGGATTCGAGCAAAGTCAGAGATCCCGAGTTCAATCCAGTCTCCGGGGTGAGAGCCAAGGATGTGAAGATCTCTTGACACCGTAGTAAGCCTGCGTTGCATTCGGTTAATCCTTTTCCGAAGCCTTTTCTTTTCCAACGTAAGCTTCCGGTGTTGAAGCGCAAGCGCCTCTATGAATGCCATCGCTGTTCCTTGGTCCCTGAATGGGAGGTTCTTGATCAAAGCACATGGAGCTCGGATCTGGGATCTAAAGAAACCGCGAGGTGGAGAAGATCGTCTGTTTGGCTCATTTGGAACATCTTCGTTAATCATTCCGATCCTGGAGAAGTCGGGCATAGATTCTGAACATCGAAGGTTGAACTCCATACCTGCTAAAAGAAAAAGGGATGGTGAGGAGTAAAGGGGAATTGAGATTGTAATTTATAGGAACTTCATATCCCCGTTAAGCTGCGGATTCTACCCTAGGAATGGAGTGATTCGCGGAGAGATTTATGCTCTCAATCCGATCCTGCATTAAAAAGACGTATCTCCAAGAATGATATGAGAATTAAAATGTTTCCATAAATAAAAGGGGCCGAGGCCCATTACGAGTTCAAAACAAAGAGCGAAGAGAAGGAAAAATAAGCAGAGTTAGGGAACATTTATGGAAGGGGCTCAGGAACAGGCTCCCTCATCGCCGATGTGGAATTCGAAGTGGAAGCACCGTTCCCACCCTCAACTTCGGGTTCATTCGGGACACGTTTCCAAGGATTGTCATCATTTTCCTCGTCTTCCTCTTCACTATCAACAAGAGCTGCATCAGTCGGGGCATTCACCGGTCCCTGAACTTGACCCTTAGCACGGAGGTACATCCGAAGCATTCGCGGGATCTCCGCGATACAGTCGAAGTTCCTCCACTCCCATTGAAAGGGGTCACTTTCCAAGGCTCTCACTTTCCTCTCCACTCGAGCAATACGAGCCTCGAGTGTTTGCCTCTTTAGTCCCAGCCGCTGCCTCTCATCGCACAAGCGGCGATGTTTGTCGACAACCTGTCACCAAAAAGAATAAATTAAAGTGAAAGGCATAAGATTTTGGTCAAGAGATTCGAATTTTAACCTTGTCCATGAAGTCGTAAGCCTCTTTCTTTTCCCTCGAAGGGAAGTGGAACACAGCATGAGGAAAGAGAACGCCGGCCGGTTCGAAGCCATCGCCGGACAGGAACAAAGGACTGCCAGGATCGGTGGGGATCACTTTTTCGTTCTCCATTATTGTTTAAAGAAATTTTGGAGTTCTTTTAAAAGCTAGAAGCAAACTTGCCACTATTTATAACGAGCCTAGGGTTTATCTTGAAACCGTAAAATTAATGATGATAGTGTGCCCGGGTGGATAAACTATTTTTGGAAATCGGGAAAAGCAGTTATTGCCTTAAAGGCGTGCGGCTTTCCCTATTTCCCAAGGGAAAAAGCAACCGTCGCATTTAAGGCAAGAAGCCCATTAAACACAAAGTTTTAAGGCTCAAGCCCAACAAATTCACTGAGTTGACTAAAACCCGAAGTGGGGAACTCGTGTTAAGCCGAGCTCAGTTCTCGCATTCCAAGAGAAAGGTCTGATCAGCCTAAAAATCTCGAAAAAACATAGCCACAAGGCCAAGAAGTGTTAAAAGCGGACCTTGCAAACCCGCATATAATTTTAACCAAACCCCCTTGGGATCTAAACCTAAAACAAAAAAGGTTTAAAAGCCTCCTCAGGCGAATATCTTGTTGAGAAGAAACTGGTAATAAAGCCCCCTAGGGCAAAAGCAAAAACATAAAGATTTAAGTCTCAAAAAAAAATATATAATAAATGGGACAGGCCCCAGTTCGGAGTGGACGCAGCCACTACGGGTCAGCAAACACTTCGACTTCCGTTTCGGTTGTCGGGTTTCCATCCGCCTCCTTGGCCGGGACTTGTTCAGAGGAAGTTCCTTGTTCATTCACTGCGGCACAAACATCTCCTGGGATGATCTTGGGAGCAGCAGGGACTTCGGATAAGACAACGCCCTCCGTCTCATTTGAACCTATAAAAGATAGTTCGGGTCAGACAAAGGGCAAGAAGAAGGTAGGAAGCATCAAGAACTAGTGTTTACCTGCCCAGTCTAGACCTGATTCACTTAGAGGAGGAGATTCAGTGAAAAACTCCGTGAAATCCTGAGGGTTGAAGGACGAAGCGGGAAGAGCTGCCAGACGATTTTTCTTTTCAGCTAAACTAGACGACAGTTCGGATCTCTCTTTCACCTCGGAGAAATCGTCATCGTGGATTTGATCCAGCAAGATTAGGTTGCTCTCATGCTCCTTGATGTCTGACTCCAGATCCGACTTAACCTTCTCAGTTTGAATAAAGCGGATAGCTCCTTGAATCAACTCCATCCCTCGTCCCTTTACCTCTTTTCTGGCCTTCGACGCCGACCTTGCCAATTCGGAATCACGCAACTTGGTAATCGCGTTGTACTTCGCTTGAAGTTCAATGAGTTGGTTGTTCAGGGCGTCGGCGGATGATTCGGATTCGTGAAGCCTACCCTGAACACCAGAAAGCACGTTCTGTAGTTGGTAATTCTGGTCATACTGGTCCTTCAGATCCCCCTTTATCTTCTCAAGCTCAGATTTGAGGCCGTCTACTTGATCTTCTAGCTGTTGCTTAGAACCCGAGGATGAGTGAAGGTCAGCTTCAAGGGTAGTAAGCTTGCTTCTCCACGATTCAACCTCCTGTTGCTGGCTAAGTAACAGTCCCTCATAGTGTTCAACCATGTCGTTAAGTTCGCTGTTCGCCTGGCATTTCGAATAAACTCGAGATGATGAGTCAGTTGGAAGACTAACGCAAAAGATGAATGAAGTAAAACTAACCCGAGATGAGTGATGCGCATGAAGCAAATAGCGTTCACGGATTGCAGGACGCCACTTGTCAAATTCCGGCAGGATTAGACCCGACCGGGTCTTAAAGCATCGAAAAACGCTACCTTCTTTCTCCATAGCTGTAAAGGAAGAAGAAGGGAATTTGTAATATTTTGAATCAAGATGAAGTGGAAACCCTTAGGAATGCGTGAATCGTTACCTGTAAGCGATCTGATTTGAGGGACAAGAGCAGGTTTCGACTTCGGAGAAGCATCTTGAGGCCCAGAACCCTCCTTCTGAGGAGATACGCTCCGAGTGGTCTTCTCGCCATCATGTTCGGGGAGAGAAGACATGCCAACCGGCGCAGGAGGACCCATTGTTCTAGATGGAGGAGACGATCGAGGTGAACGGTCAGTCCGGGCCCTCGATTTCTCCCTATGCGGAGAAGAATCGCTACGAGATGACTTGTCTCTTTTCTTACGAATCAAATCTTTAAGCGGTGCGTTGCTAAAGTCATCTCGGGGAGGTCGAGGAGAGTCACGACGAGGAGATCGGTCTCTCCGAGGAGAACGATCATGACGACGTTCACGACGAGGTGTTAATCTGTAAGCAGCAACAGATCTGTTCCCCTCGGTGCTGTTATCGTCGACCAGTAAGGTCTTGCTGTAGTCTTTCTTGTCAATAGCGGTCGCAAGGAACGCCTTGTTCTCGTCACAAGCGTCTGCTATTGGTTTGGAGAGTTTCTTACGCTGGGTAGTGAGGGCCCGAGCTGACAATCCTTGAGTTGAAGGAGGAGGCGGAAGACGATGAAGGAGATTTGGTGGACTCATCCTGAGTTTTCGGTTGGCTTCAATGAACCGATCGAGAGTAAAGGAATTCCAAAGGGTTTCCCCTCTAAGGATTGTCTTGAAGAAGTTGACGAATTCCTCAGTTGGGAGAATTGGAGCAATAAAGGCTGCAAAAATGAAACAACAGATTTGGTTAGTAAAAGAATAGGGTGATTAAGAAAATGTCTGTAACCTATTTTTCTACCAAGCTTTGCAGACCACTTCGATGGAAGTATATCAGAGAGACTTCCAATCGAAGCGGGAGTTTTCTTAATCAGAAACCAGGGATGGTGCCAGTTCTCGTCCTTGTTCGGGAGATGCGAGATGATATTCCTATTAGCGTTCGGATACGCCGAGAAGTACCCTGCCTTCTTTGACGAACTTCTCACACTGAGAAGTTCATTCAGTTCGGGAACCCCAATAATGTAGCCAGCTTCCGCCGCAACAGTTATGATTCCAAGGATGGTTCGGAGGAGGTTGGGGGTTAGTTGAGGCAAAGCAATTTCAAGGGCCGCCAGATACCGGACTAAGGCTTCGGGAAGAGGGAAGGTCAATCCACAGCCCTTGAAATAAATTTCATAAACACAAAAGTAACCATCACGGTGATCCTCCGGGGACTCCGTAGGATCGGCCATCTTCGATTCCGCCATCACGTCAGGTGGAAGTCGGCAGAGTTCTTTCAATCGTTGAAGGGATTGAATGGTACAAGTAGATCTGTAGTGAGGTCCGGCGATATCGTTAGGACGAGTGCAATCGTCAAGGCTAGAACGTTTCCCGTCGTAAGACGGAGACTCAGGTCTATCGGAGTCGGAAGACATCGAAGGAAATGGGAAAACTCAAGTTCCAGAAGAGAAAGTTTGACGAAAGAAACAGAAAGGCTTGGCAGGAAAAGAGGAAAAGCAAAGGAAATTTTTACCAAAAGACAAAGATGAAAAGAAAGGTTACCTCACGCAAACTAAGTGGTAATGATGGAACCGCCTCGGTAGTCGTGGGGGAAGTGGAAAGGTTTTTTCCCCGTTTTAATAGTAAATAATTAAGATACGGTCATGATGGTGACAGATGTCACGCGATCGAATATGGGTAATACCGAAATTAAAGGATTGACAAGATCTTGGCGGGAAAACCAGAAGATCCCACGGGCGCAATCTTTGGTCATTAAGACGATTAAGCCTTCCGAATTGGAATAAGCACTTCGAAAGACTTGGGGGGCTAATTGTTGGTGTCGGATCCCGCACCAGTGGACCGGGACCAACCAAAGATTGCCACGTAATCAAGATGAAGGTCCGCAAAGGATAAGGCCCATTAAGCCCATGGATCACAAGATATAATCGAAGTGGGCATCACTATAAAGAGAGCCCGGAGTGGTCACACCTCGGGATACGACTCGGAATCGAAGTCGGATGACTTGGGCCAAAAGGCGAAGCCCATGAAGATCGGAGTCAATTCAAATTCAAACGTTGGGCATTAAAACTCGAAGACCAAAACGGACGCATTTAAGAGAAAATAATTATGTTTAATTGAGAATTAAATGTCATTTGTCAATATAAATAAGAGGGCTAATAGCCATGTAAAGGATATACGCAATTTTTCTAGCAAATACACTATAGTCATTCCTATTGCAATTCATAGCTTTTTATCATATTTTTGTCCTCAAGAATAATCATTCCCACAAAATAAACAAATATTCAAGTGTGCGAATCCGACATCCACAATTATGAGGTGATGTCTCAACAACAAGAAAGGTTGAGTGTTCTCTAATTCATTAGATGGGTTAAGTTGCATTCTGCTGCTGCTTGAATATGACTAACACATTAGTGCATTAACCATTAAGATGTCGGATCTTCTTAAGGGCCTATAAAAAAATGAAGATATTTTATCTATAAAAAAAATAAGATTAATATAAGGAATTTGATTGAAAATAGTCAAAGAAATAAAATATTTTATACCTATCGTTGCAAAATGGATGAAAAAAGGAAATGCCTAGCTCTCATCACCCTTGGCCGTAAGAAACTACAGAAAATATTTCTATAAGATGGTACTTGAATTTGCATAAACAACGGATATGAGCTGCGATAAGAAAATGATGGTATCACAGGTAAACCATTAGGATTAGGGACTTCTTCTCTGTTTGTATTCCCTTGGCTACTAGAATATCAACTCTTAAAAATTTCACGAGTAAAGTGCTATGTAATGAAGATAGAACACTCTAGATAAAGACATTGTAGACCTATGCGATGCTTTGAGAGAGCGAGGATGTTAAGGTGCAAAATTTGCCAAAGTTTTACAACAATAAAGTATTAATTTAACCATATTTAATGTAAATCTTACTCAAAGAGATATTGTTGAACTAAGCATCCAAAAAGGCACACCTCTGATTTTAGAATCTATAAGATATACAAAACATTATTCAAACATTAATGTCTTTTAAGCATTAAAAACTATATGTATATTTGATGCAGTCAATTGTAAGACAAACATCGTTTTTGTAAAATTCATTAATAAAGTAAGACCAATTTAAAAACGAAACAAATATTACCAATGGAGAGAAGCATCTAGGATCATTGTCATCATCATCAACAATCATATTATTGGCATTGAAATGGGTGCTGTTTGCAAACCGCCATTGACCTGGTTCTATATTCCTATAGTTTGGACATTCCATGAAGCCTTTGCATTATATGTTGAGCCGATACAGTCTGTACACAAAGAAAACATGTCAATACAATATTGTTAGATGTCTATGAATAACAATAGCCCATGAAACATTAATAAAAAAACAGAGTGATGTTACTAGATATATCAAATGAAAATAGATTAAAAAAATTAATATACTTGTGAATGAATAAAACTGATCCAAAATATCACAAATCATAGATCATAATCTTAAACATATATGTCTTTCAAAATATCTATTTTTTAACACTTAAGAAACTAAGGATCTATAGTTCTATAAACGAATTGAAAAGAGAGATATTTTATATCACCCATATTAACAAGAGAAAATCAATGAATTTGTTCCTTCAAAAATAAATATTATATTCAATAAAATAAAATAAAATAAAATAATAATTTGGTGTGAAAATTTTTTTAATAAATTACCAAGGTGAAACTTATGAGCACATTTAAGTGTAACAAATGTTCGTTAAACATCATTATCATTGACCAAAGTCCCACGATAAACCGAACATGAATCCAAGTCACTGGGTGTATCCGAGTTATTCGGAGAATCATGATTCTCTTCATCAACATGAATTGGAGAATCACGAATCTCTTCATCAACAGGGTTAGGAGAATCATGACTCTCTTCATCAACATGATTCATAGAGTTATGATTCTCTTCATCAACAAGATTCAGAGCATCAGGATGCTCTTCATCAACATGTTCAACGTTGAGGTCCAAAGTTTCATCAACATGTTCAAGGTTGAGATCAAAAGTGATTTTTTTTTCCTTCATTAACATTGTCACTACCTGAACTCATACCTATAGCCTATAGTATTATGAGATTCTAGTATTATCTAATAAATAATTTAAACAATTGATGTTTTCAGTATAAACAATAAATTTGTGATGATGTGGATGCATGAGAATGGAAAACAAAAGAGAGGAACTTACTTATAATAAAAGACATTGATGGTCGACCAAAACTTGATGCAAATTTGTATAGCGGCAAATATATAATCAGATATGAAGAACAAAAAAGTCCTTAGAATGTTGCCGAAAACCTCGATCATGACATAATTATATCTTAACCAAAAAATTAATTTCTTCTTTATTAATTTTGACCTTTGTTTCTTTTTTTAAGATTTTTTAATGAATTTTTGAAGACAGGTTTAAGAAGTTTCTAAGAATTTTGTTAAAAAAGTATTCTAAAGAACTTTATCGAATTCAAAAGAATATCATTTATTTGGAATATTTAAATATTTTTATAATTTTAATATATTATCTTAGATAAAATATTTCTTCTATTTTTGCTTAAACTGGTATCTTTTAAGAATTTGTTTTCCTCATACCATATAATCTAAAAGAAACAATATGTTTGCTATATTATTTTATGTGATAATAAAGAAAAATATATTTGTTATATAAAGAGTACAACTTTTGTTGTAAATATTATTTTAATACATGAATATAAGTATTTCTCTATTCCAAATTATACTTAATGAGCTTTTTAATTTCTTGTTTAAATCAATGGTGTTTTATGAAATAACTTACAATACTAAAGGTATATTTTTCATATGTACTTTGAAAATATTAATATAGATGGTTTTGTCAAAATTATTCTTGATACAAGATTGGAATCACTCCAACTTTAGATCACTTGATGATCAAGAGATTCCAAGCTTTTCACGCGGAAGGTGGGATGATGAAGGTGGTGATCTGACACGATGGCGGTCGCTTCTCTCGTGTGGGATCGATTCAAGGGGAATTGATGGATAGAAGGGTGATTGACTCGCTCAATCAGTGGGGTAATCGACTCACTCGATCAATGAACGAATGAAGGATGTTGAATCACACAACAAACTTAATCCGCAGAATCCTGAAGTACTTAGTGACTCACTCACAAAGAACTACAGAACAATGACAAAGACTCAAACTTTGACAAGAAGAAAACGTTTCTATTACTTTAATATGATCAAGGGTGCTTTACAATGAGACTAATGATCAGCTTATATAGGCTGAGTACAAACGTTCTAAAAGCTAAACAAAGAAACAAATCGCAACATTAAAAGAAAATATGGTCGTTGGTCCAAATAAGGCAAGTGAGGTGTGCCTTATATCTTGTCAACTTGGGGAGGAAGTTGTGACGTCTTGGAAGCTTCTTGATGCTCTGGAATATCTTAAGTGGACGCTCAAACAAAAGGGGAAAGATCCATGGGACATTGATGACAATCGGGTCCAAATATGGTAAGTAGAGCTCAGAATTGATCCGCTTGATCAAATGTGGTGTGGTGTATCTTAGAGCGTGTAGTGAAGCCTCTAAGTGATCTAGATACTCTCCAGGTCGCCAAATAAAGCTTTGAGGCACATCCAAGTATAGAATAAGGAAGATTTCCTTATTTGGCTTCATTTGGTGCGGTACTTCAGAAAGTAGTTCAGCGAGTAGTTCAGCAAGTAGTGCAGCCAGTCTGTCAGCAAGTACATCAGCTATATGTACTTGTAACATCTTCGAATCAATTTCTTGGTAAATGATTCCTTGATGACTTGATGTTGCCTCGTTAAAAACCTTTCTAGGTAAACCCATTGGGACAAACCCTAGATAAGGGAAAAAGAGTGCAACGGTCAAATTTCCCCAACATGGTGATTCGGCTCGCTGGTCTTTGATTCCTCCTGAACTATCGTTTGTCTTCTTAGGATTAATTTGCTGGTGAATAATTAACCCTAGGCCTTGTGCTTGATTATGACTCCATTTGGGCAAGAATCCTCCAAAATGCTCCATATCAACCGGTTTGATACATGTACCGGTTGGTTTGGTATACTCCCGGTTTGGTTTGATTTGGATGTCCGCATCATACCCTCTCCCTTGAAAAAGTTTCGACCTCGAAACTATACAATCTGCACCAAGAGAAAGCAAGTTAGCTTTCATTCGATTTTGGGAGGCTAGGGTCTTACCTTGGTAGGGTGGCGGTTTGATGGTGCATGGTGCATCAGGTGGCTCTCCTTTGAGCAAGAAAGATAGGATCACTCCTCTGTTTTGATCCGGTGCTTTGAGTTGTCGTGTTGCTTGCTTAAATCCTTCTCGGGTTTGGGCTTGAGCTTTAAAATCCGGCGGTTCCTCTTTGATTAAGCAAGAGTTTGAAACTCTTCTAGTCTCCATGATAGAGGGTGTTAGCATCAATGGTGCTGGTTCACTTTGGTTTTGAATTTGGTCGTTGACTTTCCTCACTTCCGGTGAATCACCTTTATGTTCCATGTGTTCTTTGTTGGTACCTGCAAGTTCATCAATACTTTGGGCAAGAAACAAGTGCATTAAAACAGTCATGGGATCAATATAAACAAGTAAACCAATTTTGGATTGAACCATTTCTTTTCCACAAAGTGATTCAGAAAGTATGTCACAAAGTAGATCAGCTACTTGATATGTCCTAAGACAAGAAATTAGTTCCATAGATTTATTTAAAAGATCTAATATTTTCTCACACTCTTTAAGGATTAACAAGTTTATTATCACATCATTCGAATCGCTAGAAACAATTAGAAGTAATAGTTTACTTACCTGACTTAGATCCTCGGTGAGTGTATCTTTCGAAATCAACTTGGTTTGTTGATTTGATGGCTGGTCCGGTGGTTCTTCTTGCAGCAGGATGTTGTTGGTAACAATTTCATTCTCTTTAGTGACAGATTCGCATATCAAAAGCTCTTGATATTGCTGCACAACATCATTCGTTGTTGATCCCTCTTTTGGATCCACATGTGTCTCCTTATTACCTACATGTGTCTCAACACTTTTGGCACACGACAAGTGTATTAAGGCAGTCAAGGGACGTTCATGAACATAATGAAATAAGTTACTTTGAACCTTTTCATGTGTTAGACCAGAATCAACTTCTTGTTTGCTTTGATCCGAGAGTAACCGTAACATTGTTGTGGCTTCTCTTTGATCTTCGCAAATCTTCATGGTACCTGTACTTTCACTGGCACTCAAAGACAAGATCAAGTGCATTATACTTGAAATTGAAATGATATGGATAGGGTTCTTGAAAGTCCTTTCGAATATAAGATAATGCCAATATCGAACAAGATAATAAGTTTCGCTTACTTGTGTACCATGTAAGGTGTTCGGTATCAATGCAACCTTGATGTGGATGATCTTAGAAGCAAGATCAGCTGGTGTTGAACAGGGCTGTATTATCACACGTCCTTTGAGGGCTGCTTGATCATACGTCTTATTTCGGCAAACTTGTGTTGATGTTGTTGTTTCCGAAAGTTGTTCCTCAAAACTTATGATATTCTCAACTTCCTTTAGAGTTGCTACGTTGTGGTCTACTTCTTTAGATGTGTCATCCATGCTATGACATATACCTGCATCAATAACCTTTGGCAAAGACAAGCGCATTAATCTAGAATTGGGAATTTCTAAACTTGAATTCACTAGACAATCATTGAAGTTAGATGCATCCACTTTCAGCTCTAGTGATATGACATCCTCTACTTGTCTTTTATAGCAAGTTGCAGCAAAATGTCCCTTCTTATGACATCTATAACATGTTGGTTCATTTGATTTTAATGAATCATAGGACATACCTTGCTTTAGTTCAGCATGTGGTTCAACATGTGGTTCAGCATGTGTTTCAACATGTGGTTCAGCATGTGGTTCAAGTACCGGTATGGAGCTCGGTTCTCCTTTTGCACATGTACCTTTCTCATTCTTCTTAGCGGGATCTTGATCCGCAATTTGATTGGAACTAACACGTTGATGTGTAGTGTTCTCTCGGCTTGGTTCCTTTGGATGGTAAGTGTGTTGACCAGGTTGGGGAAGACTGTGAGGTGCATATCTCTCCCTCATAAGTATCTTTAGTTGTCCCCACGTTTTGAGTGCTGGCTCCTTGAACCATCGTCTATCTTTCTTCTCGGTCCCACCAACGTTTCGCGCTTCCCATGAGTTGTTCAAGACAATAGTTGAGCCTCTCTTCTTTGGGAATGGAATAGTATCTAAAGTACTTATCCATGTTGAGTTCCCATTGCAGATAATCTCTCTCACGTCATGCAAACTCAAAAGATTCAGGTCCAAAATACTCATAACCATTGTCTAGAGATAACCTGAGTTTTGTTTGGTAGGTTCGGGTGGGATTGGATAGTAGTGGGTCTCGACGAGTGCCACGTTTCAGCTCGCCTCCTCTTAGATTAGTGATCCCTGAGTCTCTCTCAGCTAGGTAGTCACGCCTACCACGGGGATATGGTTTACGCCACATTGATGATCTCTGAGTCACTTCTTGAGTCACTTCCTGTACTACTCGTGTATTTGTGTGAAAGAACTTGTGTCTCGGTTTTGCTTGACGTGAGGCTGTAGGCCCTCGGTATAACAAGGTGTGATGGTCAAGCTTCTCTTCATGCCTTGGAAGACGTTGGCAATTGTATTTCTTCGCCGTTGCCCCTTTATACTCCATGTCATCTTCCCATTTAAGGTAATTCTTTTTTTCTGAAAAAGACATAGCTCGAGTCAATGGAGAATTTGAACCATGGCTGCAAAAATCATCATTAAATTTAATCCATGGTTTAGAATAGCATGTATTGGTGTTGTATGAGTCAGGCGGTTCTGGTTCTGGTGCTTCACGGCCTGGTTCATCTCTTGATTCAGAATCTGAATGATCATTGTGATGCCAAGAGATGCTTCCATAATCGTCTTCCTCATCCGACATGACTTGGTAAGGCTCTTCTCCTCGGATTTCTTCATCCGAATAGAACTCAATGGACTCCATATTTGCTCTGGTCTTCCTGATAGAAGAATCTCGCACAAGCAAAGGAAAAATGTATCAAAAGTAAATCAACAAATAAGAAAATAAATAAAAAAAAATGGAATTTTTTTTTTTTTTTTATAAATAAATTCGAAAATTCAAATAACAAAATACGGAAAAACAAATTTTATTTTTATTTTCTGATTTTATAAAAAAATAAAATTTTGAAAATTAAAAATATGTTTTTTTTTTTTTTTTTGGCTTTATCTTTTAATAATTATAAATTAAATAATAAACGGAAGCAAACTATTTTTTTTTTTTTTTTTTTTAAATATAAAACTCAATGAAACAACTTAATAAACTATGATGCAAGCAAACGAATTTTTTTTTTTTTTTTTTTTTTTTTTTAATTAAATAAAACAGAAACTGAACTAGTACAGAAACTGATTCAGAAACTGATTCAGAAACTAAAGGAAACGATAGAACCTGGCAAGGGAAGAGCAAACCAATGCTCTGATACCAGATGATACAAGATTGGAATCACTCCAACTTTAGATCACTTGATGATCAAGAGATTCCAAGCTTTTCACGCGGAAGGTGGGATGATGAAGGTGGTGATCTGACACGATGGCGGTCGCTTCTCTCGTGTGGGATCGATTCAAGGGGAATTGATGGATAGAAGGGTGATTGACTCGCTCAATCAGTGGGGTAATCGACTCACTCGATCAATGAACGAATGAAGGATGTTGAATCACACAACAAACTTAATCCGCAGAATCCTGAAGTACTTAGTGACTCACTCACAAAGAACTACAGAACAATGACAAAGACTCAAACTTTGACAAGAAGAAAACGTTTCTATTACTTTAATATGATCAAGGGTGCTTTACAATGAGACTAATGATCAGCTTATATAGGCTGAGTACAAACGTTCTAAAAGCTAAACAAAGAAACAAATCGCAACATTAAAAGAAAATATGGTCGTTGGTCCAAATAAGGCAAGTGAGGTGTGCCTTATATCTTGTCAACTTGGGGAGGAAGTTGTGACGTCTTGGAAGCTTCTTGATGCTCTGGAATATCTTAAGTGGACGCTCAAACAAAAGGGGAAAGATCCATGGGACATTGATGACAATCGGGTCCAAATATGGTAAGTAGAGCTCAGAATTGATCCGCTTGATCAAATGTGGTGTGGTGTATCTTAGAGCGTGTAGTGAAGCCTCTAAGTGATCTAGATACTCTCCAGGTCGCCAAATAAAGCTTTGAGGCACATCCAAGTATAGAATAAGGAAGATTTCCTTATTTGGCTTCATTTGGTGCGGTACTTCAGAAAGTAGTTCAGCGAGTAGTTCAGCAAGTAGTGCAGCCAGTCTGTCAGCAAGTACATCAGCTATATGTACTTGTAACATCTTCGAATCAATTTCTTGGTAAATGATTCCTTGATGACTTGATGTTGCCTCGTTAAAAACCTTTCTAGGTAAACCCATTGGGACAAACCCTAGATAAGGGAAAAAGAGTGCAACGGTCAAATTTCCCCAACATGGTGATTCGGCTCGCTGGTCTTTGATTCCTCCTGAACTATCGTTTGTCTTCTTAGGATTAATTTGCTGGTGAATAATTAACCCTAGGCCTTGTGCTTGATTATGACTCCATTTGGGCAAGAATCCTCCAAAATGCTCCATATCAACCGGTTTGATACATGTACCGGTTGGTTTGGTATACTCCCGGTTTGGTTTGATTTGGATGTCCGCATCATACCCTCTCCCTTGAAAAAGTTTCGACCTCGAAACTATACAATCTGCACCAAGAGAAAGCAAGTTAGCTTTCATTCGATTTTGGGAGGCTAGGGTCTTACCTTGGTAGGGTGGCGGTTTGATGGTGCATGGTGCATCAGGTGGCTCTCCTTTGAGCAAGAAAGATAGGATCACTCCTCTGTTTTGATCCGGTGCTTTGAGTTGTCGTGTTGCTTGCTTAAATCCTTCTCGGGTTTGGGCTTGAGCTTTAAAATCCGGCGGTTCCTCTTTGATTAAGCAAGAGTTTGAAACTCTTCTAGTCTCCATGATAGAGGGTGTTAGCATCAATGGTGCTGGTTCACTTTGGTTTTGAATTTGGTCGTTGACTTTCCTCACTTCCGGTGAATCACCTTTATGTTCCATGTGTTCTTTGTTGGTACCTGCAAGTTCATCAATACTTTGGGCAAGAAACAAGTGCATTAAAACAGTCATGGGATCAATATAAACAAGTAAACCAATTTTGGATTGAACCATTTCTTTTCCACAAAGTGATTCAGAAAGTATGTCACAAAGTAGATCAGCTACTTGATATGTCCTAAGACAAGAAATTAGTTCCATAGATTTATTTAAAAGATCTAATATTTTCTCACACTCTTTAAGGATTAACAAGTTTATTATCACATCATTCGAATCGCTAGAAACAATTAGAAGTAATAGTTTACTTACCTGACTTAGATCCTCGGTGAGTGTATCTTTCGAAATCAACTTGGTTTGTTGATTTGATGGCTGGTCCGGTGGTTCTTCTTGCAGCAGGATGTTGTTGGTAACAATTTCATTCTCTTTAGTGACAGATTCGCATATCAAAAGCTCTTGATATTGCTGCACAACATCATTCGTTGTTGATCCCTCTTTTGGATCCACATGTGTCTCCTTATTACCTACATGTGTCTCAACACTTTTGGCACACGACAAGTGTATTAAGGCAGTCAAGGGACGTTCATGAACATAATGAAATAAGTTACTTTGAACCTTTTCATGTGTTAGACCAGAATCAACTTCTTGTTTGCTTTGATCCGAGAGTAACCGTAACATTGTTGTGGCTTCTCTTTGATCTTCGCAAATCTTCATGGTACCTGTACTTTCACTGGCACTCAAAGACAAGATCAAGTGCATTATACTTGAAATTGAAATGATATGGATAGGGTTCTTGAAAGTCCTTTCGAATATAAGATAATGCCAATATCGAACAAGATAATAAGTTTCGCTTACTTGTGTACCATGTAAGGTGTTCGGTATCAATGCAACCTTGATGTGGATGATCTTAGAAGCAAGATCAGCTGGTGTTGAACAGGGCTGTATTATCACACGTCCTTTGAGGGCTGCTTGATCATACGTCTTATTTCGGCAAACTTGTGTTGATGTTGTTGTTTCCGAAAGTTGTTCCTCAAAACTTATGATATTCTCAACTTCCTTTAGAGTTGCTACGTTGTGGTCTACTTCTTTAGATGTGTCATCCATGCTATGACATATACCTGCATCAATAACCTTTGGCAAAGACAAGCGCATTAATCTAGAATTGGGAATTTCTAAACTTGAATTCACTAGACAATCATTGAAGTTAGATGCATCCACTTTCAGCTCTAGTGATATGACATCCTCTACTTGTCTTTTATAGCAAGTTGCAGCAAAATGTCCCTTCTTATGACATCTATAACATGTTGGTTCATTTGATTTTAATGAATCATAGGACATACCTTGCTTTAGTTCAGCATGTGGTTCAACATGTGGTTCAGCATGTGTTTCAACATGTGGTTCAGCATGTGGTTCAAGTACCGGTATGGAGCTCGGTTCTCCTTTTGCACATGTACCTTTCTCATTCTTCTTAGCGGGATCTTGATCCGCAATTTGATTGGAACTAACACGTTGATGTGTAGTGTTCTCTCGGCTTGGTTCCTTTGGATGGTAAGTGTGTTGACCAGGTTGGGGAAGACTGTGAGGTGCATATCTCTCCCTCATAAGTATCTTTAGTTGTCCCCACGTTTTGAGTGCTGGCTCCTTGAACCATCGTCTATCTTTTTCTTCTCGGTCCCACCAACGTTTCGCGCTTCCCATGAGTTGTTCAAGACAATAGTTGAGCCTCTCTTCTTTGGGAATGGAATAGTATCTAAAGTACTTATCCATGTTGAGTTCCCATTGCAGATAATCTCTCTCACGTCCTGCAAACTCAAAAGATTCAGGTCCAAAATACTCATAACCATTGTCTAGAGATAACCTGAGTTTTGTTTGGTAGGTTCGGGTGGGATTGGATAGTAGTGGGTCTCGACGAGTGCCACGTTTCAGCTCGCCTCCTCTTAGATTAGTGATCCCTGAGTCTCTCTCAGCTAGGTAGTCACGCCTACCACGGGGATATGGTTTACGCCACATTGATGATCTCTGAGTCACTTCTTGAGTCACTTCCTGTACTACTCGTGTATTTGTGTGAAAGAACTTGTGTCTCGGTTTTGCTTGACGTGAGGCTGTAGACCCTCGGTATAACAAGGTGTGATGGTCAAGCTTCTCTTCATGCCTTGGAAGACGTTGGCAATTGTATTTCTTCGCCGTTGCCCCTTTATACTCCATGTCATCTTCCCATTTAAGGTAATTCTTTTTTTCTGAAAAAGACATAGCTCGAGTCAATGGAGAATTTGAACCATGGCTGCAAAAATCATCATTAAATTTAATCCATGGTTTAGAATAGCATGTATTGGTGTTGTATGAGTCAGGCGGTTCTGGTTCTGGTGCTTCACGGCCTGGTTCATCTCTTGATTCAGAATCTGAATGATCATTGTGATGCCAAGAGATGCTTCCATAATCGTCTTCCTCATCCGACATGACTTGGTAAGGCTCTTCTCCTCGGATTTCTTCATCCGAATAGAACTCAATGGACTCCATATTTGCTCTGGTCTTCCTGATAGAAGAATCTCGCACAAGCAAAGGAAAAATGTATCAAAAGTAAATCAACAAATAAGAAAATAAATAAAAAAAAATGGAATTTTTTTTTTTTTTTTATAAATAAATTCGAAAATTCAAATAACAAAATACGGAAAAACAACTTTTATTTTTATTTTCTGATTTTATAAAAAAATAAAATTTTGAAAATTAAAAATATGTTTTTTTTTTTTTTTTTTGGCTTTATCTTTTAATAATTATAAATTAAATAATAAACGGAAGCAAACTATTTTTTTTTTTTTTTTTTTTAAATATAAAACTCAATGAAACAACTTAATAAACTATGATGCAAGCAAACGAATTTTTTTTTTTTTTTTTTTAATTAAATAAAACAGAAACTGAACTAGTACAGAAACTGATTCAGAAACTGATTCAGAAACTAAAGGAAACGATAGAACCTGGCAAGGGAAGAGCAAACCAATGCTCTGATACCAGATGATACAAGATTGGAATCACTCCAACTTTAGATCACTTGATGATCAAGAGATTCCAAGCTTTTCACGCGGAAGGTGGGATGATGAAGGTGGTGATCTGACACGATGGCGGTCGCTTCTCTCGTGTGGGATCGATTCAAGGGGAATTGATGGATAGAAGGGTGATTGACTCGCTCAATCAGTGGGGTAATCGACTCACTCGATCAATGAACGAATGAAGGATGTTGAATCACACAACAAACTTAATCCGCAGAATCCTGAAGTACTTAGTGACTCACTCACAAAGAACTACAGAACAATGACAAAGACTCAAACTTTGACAAGAAGAAAACGTTTCTATTACTTTAATATGATCAAGGGTGCTTTACAATGAGACTAATGATCAGCTTATATAGGCTGAGTACAAACGTTCTAAAAGCTAAACAAAGAAACAAATCGCAACATTAAAAGAAAATATGGTCGTTGGTCCAAATAAGGCAAGTGAGGTGTGCCTTATATCTTGTCAACTTGGGGAGGAAGTTGTGACGTCTTGGAAGCTTCTTGATGCTCTGGAATATCTTAAGTGGACGCTCAAACAAAAGGGGAAAGATCCATGGGACATTGATGACAATCGGGTCCAAATATGGTAAGTAGAGCTCAGAATTGATCCGCTTGATCAAATGTGGTGTGGTGTATCTTAGAGCGTGTAGTGAAGCCTCTAAGTGATCTAGATACTCTCCAGGTCGCCAAATAAAGCTTTGAGGCACATCCAAGTATAGAATAAGGAAGATTTCCTTATTTGGCTTCATTTGGTGCGGTACTTCAGAAAGTAGTTCAGCGAGTAGTTCAGCAAGTAGTGCAGCCAGTCTGTCAGCAAGTACATCAGCTATATGTACTTGTAACATCTTCGAATCAATTTCTTGGTAAATGATTCCTTGATGACTTGATGTTGCCTCGTTAAAAACCTTTCTAGGTAAACCCATTGGGACAAACCCTAGATAAGGGAAAAAGAGTGCAACGGTCAAATTTCCCCAACATGGTGATTCGGCTCGCTGGTCTTTGATTCCTCCTGAACTATCGTTTGTCTTCTTAGGATTAATTTGCTGGTGAATAATTAACCCTAGGCCTTGTGCTTGATTATGACTCCATTTGGGCAAGAATCCTCCAAAATGCTCCATATCAACCGGTTTGATACATGTACCGGTTGGTTTGGTATACTCCCGGTTTGGTTTGATTTGGATGTCCGCATCAATTCTAAACTAAAAGAAAAAAGCGTCAAACTGAGTCAGATTCTTCTCCCGATCCAGTATTCTACAAAAATCTTAAAAGAACGAAACATTATGTTCTTATAATACCTTTTTAAGTCTCGAGTGATTATAGTCTTATGCGAAAATTTAACATGATTTTGTTTTGAATTCAAACTCTTTTAAGTTAATGATCAAAAAAATCAAAACAGTTATACAAAAATATAGATTATAACATTTTTTTTATCATAACAGCATATAAGTTGTCACAAACAAAACCAATGAAACATAAAAAATCAAAATTAACTAATTCAATTAAAAATAACATGCCACTAAAATATTAGATATTTAGTGTAAATCTTACTCAAAGGGATATTGTTGAACTAAGCATCCAAAAGGGCACACCTCGGATTTTAGAATCTACAAGATACACAAAACATTATTCAAGCATTAATGTCTTTTAAGCATTAAAAACTATATGTATATTAGATGCAGTCAATTGTAAGACAAACATCGTTTTTGTAAAATTCATTTATAAAGTAAGACCAATTCAAAAACGAAACAAATATTAACAATTGAGAGAAGCATTTATGATCATTGTCATCATATCAACAATCATATTACCGACATTGAAATGGGTGCTGTTTGCAAGCCGCCATTGACCTTGTTCTATATTCTTACAGTTTGGACATTCCATGGAGCATTTGCATTATATGTTGAGCCGATACAGTATGCACAGAAAGAAAACATGTCAACACAACATTGTTAGATGTCTATGAGTAACAATAGCCCATGAAACATTAATAAAAAAAATAGAGTGATGTATTGGATATATATATCAAATGATAGTAGATTAAAAAAATTAATATACTTGTGAATGAATAAAACTGATCCAAAATATCACAAATCATAGATCATAATCTCAAACATATAACTCTTTCAAAATATGTATTTTTTAATACTTAAGAAACTAAGGATCTATAGTTCTATAAACGAATTGAAAAGGGAGATATTTTATATCACACATATTAACAAGAGAAAAACAATGAATTTGTTCCTTCACAAATAAAAATTATATTCAATAAAATAAAATAAATAATAATTTAGTGTGCAAAAAAATTTAAATATATTACCGAAGTGAAACTTGTGAACACATTTAAGTGTAACAAGTGTTCGTGAACATCATTATCATTGACCAAAGTCCCACGACAAATCGAACACGAATCCAAGTCACTGGGAGTATCCGAGTCATTCGGAGAAGCATGATTCTCTTCATCAACATGACTTGGAGATCACGAATCTCTTCATCAACAGAGTTAGGAGAATCGTGATTCTCTTCATCAACATGATTCATAGAGTGATGATTCTCTTCATCAACAAGATTCAGAGCATCCAGATTCTCTTCATCAACAAGTTCAAGGTTGAGGTCCAAAGTTTCATCAACAGGTTCAAGGTTGAGGTCAAAAGTGAATTTTTTTCCTTCATTAACATTGTCACTACCTGAACTCATAGTTATAACCCTTGTTCAAAAACGCGGGCGCCTAGGCGATTAATCGCCCGCCTAGGCGCTCGGCGCAGTTAAACCGCCGCGATTTTCAATAATCGGCCAATTTAATCGTTGACCGAGTAATTGCCCATTAATCGTTGAAAATCGGCCCATTAACCGATTAATGGAAGAAAAAAAAAATTGGACTAATTTTTACACATTGTGGGCCTTAATTGCTCAAGGCCTCATTTATTGATTTACAGCTAAAACATCTAATACTATTTATAAGACAAGTTTCCAAAAGCTTTTACTCTCCAAACCGATGTGGGACTTTTAGTTTTAGTTGCTTCCTTTTGTCTTTTGCTTCTAACAATCACGTTATTTCTCCAACAACCATATTAATTTTATTTATATTATTTATTTTGTGTGCATAACTTTTTACTTTACATCTAATTTTTATTTTGTAATAATAATAAAAGAAATATCATGGTAGTAACTAAGTATAATTTAGATATTTAAAATTTTGCTAACAAAACTAGTAAATTTTGAGTAGAATCTCTTCAAACTACATTGAACATACCAATATTTTAGTAAATTTTGCATAAATGTTTTATATATATATATATATGATAAAAATATCAAAAAACTAATCCCGATTAATCCCCGTCTAATCTCCGATTTTTCAGCTAGGCGCTAGGCCCACCCCGAGCGCCCGATTAATGCCTAGCAATTTTTTAAAAAAGGGTTATAGCATACAGTATTATGACATTCTAGTATTATCTAATAAATAATTTAAACAATTGATGACTTCAGTATAAACATTAAATTTGTGATGATGTGGATGCATGAGAATGGAAAACAAAAGAGAGGAACTTACTTATAATAAAAGGTATTGATGGTCGACCAAAACTTGATCCACATATTAGACAAAAATAAAATAAAATCATTAAGTAGTAGATGCATATTTTAATAACGTCAAATGTATAATCAGATATGATGAACAAAAAAATCCTTACAGTGTTGCCGAAAACGTCGATCATGACATAATTATATCTTAACTAAAAAATTAATTTCCTATTTATTAATATTGATCTTTGTTTCTTTTCTTAAGATTTTTAATGAAATTTTGAAGACAGGTTTAAGAAGTTTCTAAGAATTTTGTTAAAAGAAGTACTCTAATGAACTTTATTGAATTCAAAAGAATATCAGTTATTTGGAATATTTAAATATTTTTTAATTTTAATTTACTATTTTAGATAAAATATTTCTTCTATCTATACTATTAATTGGGAATCACTAAATAATAAAAGACCTTTAAGTTGTAGAATATTACATAGGATGCCATTGGTTTTTTTAAATTTGAAGAAGGAAAAAAAAAGGTCAAAAAAGGATAATTGAGACAATTTGATCATAAAAGACCAGCGGATCTTGGGTTGACCCGTTGGTATAGTCGGATAAACACGCGGATCTTGGATTAAAAAAAATCTGAAATTAAATCAATAACTTAATAACTACCCTATAAATTTGGAAATTGTTTAAGGAAGATTCCATAACAAATCAAGCTATTTAATTCGAAACTGTATATATTTAAACTTATTTATTTTGATAATATATTTAATTAACTATTTTTTAAAATTATTTGTTTCCAACAAATATGGAGAACAAAGTGATATTATAATTTCGAAGAGCTGGCAAAGATTTGTTTCCAACAAATATGGAGAACTCATATTAATACATTTTAATTCATGGGAATTTATTCAATTTTCCAAAATAATATTAATTAATAAATTTTAAAAATATAATATATAAAAATGAGAATATCTTGATCCACACGAATATGCTAAACATTTTTCTTTTATTCAAATATTTTCTATTTTGAAAACAAACATTAATTAGATTTACACAATCATAATTGTTATAATTGTGATAATTCATTAAAATAGTTTTTATGGATAAATTCGTAATAAAATCAGTTCCTATAGTTGTGCAAAATCCATACCGGACTCATCAGCCACTTCTTTATATATCGATCTATCAAAGAAAAAAAAGAAACTTATTTCTTTTATTTGTTTGCTAGAATAGTTGGCTCTACAAAAAATGAATTTGTTGTTATACGATTGCTTCTATGGATTTTACATACGTTTGAAATTTCTATATTTTTTGATTTCAGGTGAAATTCATTACATATGACTTTTCATCACGAGAAATTAACAAGAATGTCATGCAACATTTGGACTTGGTGGCCAAGTAACACGATATTGAGTCGTAAGTATATTTAGATATTGTATGGGTTATGTGGAAATCATCCATTCAACTTTAGTCTTTTTTGTAATGTTAAATCAGATTGAGATTCTATGTGAGATATGCTATTTCATCTGGGTTTATGACTTATCAAGAGATGCATATGAGTTTTCCAAATAAGTTAACATCAACGAAGACATCAGCCTTAACAAGTAACACTCTTTCTTATAGTTACTTTCAGTTTTTATTTTCTGTGTTGGTGTATGTAAAAACATTGACGGTATAAACATTGATTCGGACTCGGAATATTCCAAAATAAAAGAATTTAGATGTATATTTAAACCATTGATTCCTTGATTATATTTAATAAATTAGTTTTGTTAGAGATGCAAAATTTATAGAAAAGAAATTAAAATTAACTTAATTTTTTTATAAAAAAATTCTTACAGATCAAGATTTGTGTCTATCACAAACCCAACAATTGGACTACTTGGAAGCCAATAATTAGATTTACGTCCACAAATATTTTGTTCATTTACTAAAAGTATATATATTAGCATTTTTCTGGTTCCATTGATTTGATTCCCTAGAAAATGTCCATAATGGTTTTGTTACTTATATTTATTATTAGTATATATTAACATATATATGAGCCGAAATAACAAAAACATTATTTTAGATAAAATTTAATTTCAATTTAATTATTGATTTAGAATTTGAGGCGATATCTTTTGAAGAGTTTCTCAAAAACTTTAAAATATGTCGAATAATAGGGGTGGGCAAAAAAACCGGACCTGAAAACCAAAACCAGAACTGATCTGAAAAATCGGTTCAGGTACGGGTAATACCAATTTACCCTATTTGATCTTGTGTGGTAATACATGCGGGTTCGGATTGGATTCGAGGTTTACCGGATACCCGTTTGGTATCCGGTTACCCGAAATTTACGTACATTTATACATATAAAAGTTTTATTTTATATATAAATACCCAAGTTAATTCATTTATACGCAAAATACATATATAGTTTTCATATATTTGGATAAAATTCTGGGTATTAGAGTAAAACTTTAGAGATTTGGATAAAATTTTTGGATATTTGGGTAAAATTTTGGATAAATTGTTAGTTCACGAGTTTAATAGAAATCTAATCGACCACCGATTTAAATACGTTTGATTTCAATTCGACTACCGGATTTGTCTATTTTTAAACAATACTGGTAAAACAATTAATATTTCAAATATTCAAACCTTCAAATTTTTTATTGAAACCAAACCGAAAATCAAACTCAATATCAAACTGATATGAGTTCATATCCAAAAAAAAATTACTAATATAATCCCGCACGTATGTGCGGGTCCGAATCTAGTTTTTGCTTAAAATGGTATCTTTTAAGAATTGTTTTCCTCATACCATATAGTCCAAAAGAAACAATATGTTTGCTATGTTATTTATGGGATAATACAAAAAAATATGTTCGTTATATGGATAATACAACTTTTATTGTAAATATTGTTTTAATACATGAATATAAGTATTTCTCTATTCCAAATTATATTTATTGAGCTTTTTAATTTGTTCTTTAAATCAATGACGTTTTATGAAATAACTTACAATACTAAAGTTTTGATTTTCAAATGTACTTTAATCGATATAATTTACAATTCACAACTTCAATTGCAAAAAAAATAATAACAAAATTTTACTCTAGTCTCTCGGCTTTTTTCAGTATCTCTATATATCTGCGGACTGGGGTTTAAATTCTTTTCTATTATTTCTATTTATATTTATTATAAATTAGATATTTAATTATAACACTGGCTTTTTTTATTGAAAAACCCGTAAAAGATTGTGAAATTGGGATAAAGAAAAAGATATTCTGTTGGACCAAAAAAACAAATAAGGAAGAAAAGAAAATATTCTCTCAAAGGCCGTTAGGTACCAAAAGCAAAAAAGCCCATTGCAACTGTGAAGGATAGACGAAGCCTAAAAGCACCAATTCCCAACTTTACTCTTAAAAAAAAAAACTCGACTAAAATATGCAGTCACTACTCTTACCGCCGGCGAGCTCCTCCGGCGTATCCGCGGTTGCGCTACGGCCAGGTTTCCAGCACTCATCCAACCACCAAAGCCTCTCTACTCGCTCCCTTCCATTGTTTAATCCACTTCTCTTCGCTCCGAAGAGGAAAACCACCATCTCCTCATACCAATCGTCACCGTCTCTGTCCGTCTACGGTTTCCAAATCGGAGGATCTAAACCTAGTTTCGCACCATCCACTGTGGCATTTTCTTCTCCGACGTCTCCTTCTTCTGTTTCCGGTGATAATGAGGTCGACAAAGCAAAACTCGCTCAGGTTCTCTCTCCTTCTCTTTAGCCATTTCTTCAGCTTTTTTCACCTAATCTTAATTTCTCGTCTTGATTTTGTCACAAGAGAGCCTGATGATCAACTGAGCAAATGATGTAACAAATCGAAATTTAGTTACAATCTGCTTTTGAATTTAGGAAGTAGATAACAATTTGGATTCGAGTTTTTCAGAATTGAATTTTGATTGTTTAGTGTGAAGAATCTTTATCCAGTAACTGTATTGGTGTGAAAGAGATTGTGTTTTTATGAGTATGAGTGGTTTTTTAACAGGTTGCAAAGAGATTGGAGAAGACTTCTAGGTATTTCAAGAGGCTTGGGAGTATTGGTTTCTGGGGGCAGCTTGTGTCAACTGTTGTGGCGGCGGTGATTCTATCCTTCTCCATTGTTGTAACTGGGAAACCTACTTCACCTGCTACTTTCTATGCTACTGCTAGTGGGATCGCTGCTTCGTTTGTCTCGGTTTTCTGGTCGTTTGGATATATTCGGCTTTCAGAGAGGCTCCGTCGAACTTCCATCGACCCTGCCAAGGTAACAATGTCTTTCTCTTCACTGTAGTTCAATCTGACTAAGTTAAAGTTGACTCTCTCTGGTGATTATGCTTTTCGTAAGTAGAAGCACTGATTGCTCTTGGTCGAACTGTCATTTCTATGGAAATGAACACCCGTAACATAGCGCTTGTAGGTTCTTATGTGTGTTAACTGGTTTTATTTCGTTTGTTAAAGACCTGTCTGTGAGCTTGTATCTAGTAGTAGCTGTTGAACCTTTGGTAATTCTGGCTGAGAACAAAAGACCCACTTGATTATGTTTACGTCTTTAGGCTGTGTTTGTATGATCCAGTCAGGTGTCTGATTTGCTGCTGCTGCTTCTTGGGTCCTGTTACTCAGTTTTGTAGTTTGGTGTCTAAAGGGAAAAATCCAGTTTTAATAAAGGTTGTGTTGTTGCAGGCCCCGCCTCGTGCTGATGTTGTGAAAGGTTTGAGGAGCGGGATTATGGTAAATATTCTTGGAATGGGGGCAGCACTTCTCGGGATGCAAGCAACGGTTGGATTTTTAGTTGCAAAGGCTTTAACAACTTCAGCAAATCCTTTCTACCAGGGAGTCTCTCAGGGATACAGCCCCGTTCTTGCTCTTGATGTCTTCCTAGTTCAGGTATTAAGCTCTACAATATTGCTGTGTTCTTATTATAAGTCTTTACTCAAAAAATTTGTAAAAATGATTTGTGTAAGTTCACTTTTTGACTTAAGAGCCATTTGTGCAGGCATCGGCGAACACCTTACTCTCTCATTTCCTTGGCCTTGTTTGCTCATTGGAGCTGTTGCGGTCTGTCACAGTGCCCAATTCGGAATCTGTTGTAGTTCCTAAGGTTGCTTGAGTTTCTGCCTTTTTCGGCCTCACTTCATGTATTCATAAACGTTGAAAACTGAGGCTTGTTTATTTTTATAACCGAGAACCAACCATTGCGGACTCAATGGCTTTATTAGTAACATTGTTGAACTACAAATGTGATTATCGATCACACAGACAACTCGGATAACTGTATTACATAACTCAAAATCACAATTCCACATAACTTGCTTTTTGTTTCCTAAGCTTAAGCCGAAACAAAAAGTGTAAACTGTTAACAGAACTGAGCAACATTTTGTATAAAATCAGCTTTCATTCTGTCAATTCTTAGTATTTGGTAAATCACATAAGAGACTAATTGTTTTTTTATCGTCTCCATATCAATTCCAAGCACTAAAGTAGAAGAAAGGGAACAAAATATCGAGCTTGAAACCATTTGCTTGCAGAAACTGCCCCATAATCTGATTAGAATCACATTGAGCTCCCAAAATTACACATAGATATGGACTTATCCATCCACAGTGTCTCTATAAAAAGAGAATCAAATGAAGGGTTGATTCAAGACAAAACCCCATTCAAGTCTCAACTTCTCTAGCAATCTACACTCTTAGCTTGTTACGTCGCCTTTTTCACCTTTACTTAGTTTTACCTTCCCACTCAGTCCTATTCTGTCTTGTATCTTTCACTGCATACAACGAAAAGAGTGCTAACAAATTAGTATTGGTGTATGAAGTACTGAGATGGGAGGTTATCAATTTGGTGTGATAAGTTCAAAGAAACAAATATGCAACTGGTATCAACACAGATCATGCAAAATTGTTGTACCACTGATGTCTATCTAATCTAATTAACAGTCATCATCTAAGCATATTTTGTTGATGTGTTGTAGTTTTATATTATAAACAATATGGCTGATGAGATTATAACCGGTGAACTCCTCATCTAATTGAATTCACCAAACTACACCATCAAAGAAACTTGATTAATGAGATAAATCTCCAAACTCTCTACCATGCTCAAACCAAAACCCTTACGCAAGTCCAGAACAAGAACACCTCATCAAAGGAAGATTGGCATGTTGAAATTGAACAATGTATCAAAGATCTAACTGATAAAATGGTTTTAAAAAAGTCAGTATGCTTGCCTATTGCATCTTCTTTATCTTATTTGTGGGCTTAGCAATAATCTTCTGTAGTAATCTTTCGTCAATCTTCCTGTACTGTGTCTGAATAACTCGATGTGTTAAAGATAGCTTTTCGTCAATGTGATCTTGATATCTCTCGTACAGAATGGGAATCAACAGACTGAGAACAACACCTGTCCATTTAAATCACATAGAGAAAGTCTTGAGTGCAAAAACATATAATCTTCCTCTTCAGGAGAAACCTATAGGTCCTATCAAATATAAACAATGTAAAGAACAAAGGAAAACAAAAATACTCACCAAGATAGAGTATTGTGAGGAAGTTTAAGAAACTTCCAACAAACGATACTGTCCACAACACAACACTCACCTGCCATAGCAATAACAATGTTTCAATATCTCAGACTAATGCCAATCTATTGAAGAAAACAAACAGGACAAGTTTGCTGACCCGAAAGAGTTGCTTTGCATTTCTTCCAACGTAAATCTCACGAGCAACAGCGAGCGCGGTATTAATCCAAACTCGCAGAGTATCAGCCACCATAAACACAGATGCCTCAGTGATTTCAAGATTAGGTAGTTGAGGCATAGGTCTAGAGTCAAGAAAAACAAAAGTAAATTTCAGAACCAGCTTAAGCACAACTAACGCAACCATTATCTAATCTACAAACATGAAGCAAAATGTGACATGCTTCACTCAAAATTCCAGAAAACAAGTACCTATTGAAGAGAATAGCAGATTTGGCCCAGAGGAAGAGTATAACAACGAGAAGAAACTGAGTATTAACAACAAAAGGGAAGAAACTGTATCCACATTTCTCAAAGAGGAACCATAACAATGTCGTTGATCCAAGTAGAAGAAACCCTACGCGTCGATTCTTCGTCATAATCAAATCCGCAACTGCATCAGTCCAACAAATTTCAAAATCAGATGAATCGGTAGATCTACACGTTAATGGAGTCGTAGAACAATGAAACAGAGAGAAGAAACCTGAGCCAAAGCGAATCGATTGATGGACAGATTCTTCCATTGTAGCGATCTCTCTCACCAATCCCAGAATTGTCTCGAGTCTCTTCGTTCTTCGCACATCGTTTCAATTTAAGTAGTTTTTGTTTTTTGTGTTTTTTTAAAAAATCAATTAATTAAAAACTTAGTGAAATCTATGAAAATTTTTGGGTTTAAAAGTAGGTTAAAGCTAGGTTTCTTTTCTGCTTTTAAAACCATTCTTAACTTTAATTAATTGATTTGATTCTATCTTTTTGTTGTTCTTTGTTTTTGGTTCACATTTTTTGTTGTTCCTTTTCTAATCTCCATTTTGCATTGTGAAAAATACATTACTTTTTTGCATATAGAGATTGAACAATCTCATTTATGGTTTGATTTGGATCCGGCTTTTTTCGGTTATTTGGATTATATAAAATTGGAACCACTTAAATTTTTTTTAACTCGGTTTAGTTTTGTTTTGATACAATTTGGTTTCGGTTTGGTTTATTATTTATTTAATATTATAATTGTTATGAATATCATTATTTAAAAAAAAAAAATTTGGACAAATCATTATTTAAAAATTAAAATATGTTTATTGTCTACATACAATATTTATATAGTTTAAATAAAATTTTTAAATGAATTTCAATCTATTCTGTTTGAAATTTGGATACACAAAAAGTCTGGTCCAATTTTGGTTTTTCAATTTCCTATTCAGTTTTGGTTTAACCAATTCGGGTTGGTTTGGTTTTCTCAGGTTTCAATTTGTTTTGCTCACCACTAATACATACACAAACCGATTAAACCTTGCTCCATTTCTCTTCCCTAAGGAAAGAAAGAAACGAATCTTGCGAAGATAGTTTTGGAATCATGTTACATGCCACAAGAAAAGCTATGCACGGTTCTCTTGGAACTTGATATTAAACATCGGACGTAAAGGTTCTAGCACAGACTCTTCTTCTTCATCTTCACGGTCGTCGTCAGATGATATTTGTCCTTCTTTAGGTTGCTTTTCTTGTTCCTCAGTAGTGTTTGGTTTTCTCTTCTTCTCCTGTTTTTTCTGCTTCTTCTTTTGGCGTTTCAAACGCTTCTTTGATGTTTTTTCCTCTGCAGCTTTTAGTTTCTCTTCTCTTCTTATAGTAAACTCTGCCATTTGTAACCGCTTGTTATAGTCAATATCCATCCTTGTCAGTCGGTCTTGTTCTCTTCGTCTCATTTGCCGGTACTGTAATAGAGAACAATGCATCAGTATCGCACAAGTTTCGATGTCTAGTAAAATAAGATAAGGATGTACACACGCTAATCAATAATCAGGGTCACACTTCAGATAACACTCAGCCATAACCAATAGAATCAACACAACGACCAGCACCAATTAATTACTAATACCCACAAGAGCTTCTCGCAACGAATACTCTCAGTTCAAGCTCTATCACACTTTTAACAGAGGCATAGAGATACTGTTATCCCTCACAAAACTAAGAAACAAAGTCAGAAAACACTTATCGACTAAGAAACTTAAGATTCCTATCATATGTACAACAAGGAACTTCTCTTAATTGATCGACAGTAGCTTAGAACAACACCTACGACGCCTAAGAACAAAATATCAGGCATTCTTTTGCAAATGATCCAGCTAATTTTCAGTTACTAAAGAACAGGACTCATATTTAACCAGCTACCTAGAGTTTAGAATTAACTTTTGCAATCTTTGATTCCAGAAGTTGAGATCCTTCACAGCCCATCAAAAGAGTAATACAAGATGATAATCTATCGAATTCCTCCGATTTACACTACAGGTTAGTTTAATTACATCATGAGCTCCCACATATAAAACTCAAAACCCTCTCTCATTTCAAGCTCTATCAAACTCTTAACTAGGCAATAAAAAACAGTGTGATCCATCACACACTAAGAAAACAATGTCAACACAAGTTCACTAAGAAAATTCAGATCCCAACAATGAACTTCTCTTAATTGATTGAAAATAACTTCAAAACCACACCTAACTATGCCTAAGAACAAAAGACTAATCCTTCTTTGCAATTTTCGATTCCGGAAGTTGAAAACCATCAAAATCCTTCGATTTAAGAGAAAGTCTTAGATTAGTTACCTGATGGAAATCGCCGGAACCAGAACCAGCAGAACTTCCAGAAGTATTGCTAACACGAACAGGAACGTTCTCAAGGATTCGTCGGAGCTTTACTTCTAGATCTTCTTCATCTTCAAGCATCACCGGCGGTTTATACTCAACGATAGACGAAGATCCTCCATGATCAGCCTTCTTCGCTTCCATCAATGCCGACGCTGTCGTGGCAGCAACCACCAATCGTGTGTCACCGCCTTGCTTTGGCTTCCCGGACGACATCGTGAAAACCCTAATTCCGGTCACAGTTTGGGGATTTTTTTTTTTCCTTTGCGATTTTTCGTGAGGACGATAGTTTTGAGGTCTGTAAGTGTATATCAGAAGGGCTTTTTGGGCTTGGGCTGGGTTTTGTCTATTTTATTTGGGTTTGGTGTATTGGACTTACCTCCTACATGGTTTTTTACTTCTTTTTTTTCAAGATGTTGGAAAAAATATGTAACTATTTTTTTTTTTTTGGGAGATAAGTAAATATTCATCAATAAAGAAGAAATAGAAACTGTAATTTGTTTCTTCAAATTATATAATTCATAACATATAAGTAAGGAGAGTTACTTAAATTTCGTAGAAAAAAAGGGGAGAATTAGAAATAAAAACATTTTTAAAAAGGTTTTGTTCAGCTATATATAGTTTATTTAATTATGATTAATGTTTACATGTTTTATCTCTAAATTTCTTATCACATACTCCAAATATATGGTTAGTGTTTTTTCTTTCTTTCAAAACATCAAGAGGAGTTGGAGCAACAAATATATCCATTAGACCTTTATGTTTCTTCAAATATGGTTGACCAGCCTAGTCTTGGGATCTCTGACGTCTTTGACTAGGCTGAAGTTCAACTACGTCTTTCTCATAATCTACTCATCGTATTGAATGGTTGGTGGTGGCATCATTTGAGTATTGGCTTCAACTTCAGGCTTTTTAAACATGAATTTTTTAATTTCATCCGATGTGGAACTAAAGGACATCGAATAACATTCTTATAACCTCCAACCATATGTCTTTTTGGATGTTGAACTCCATCGTTTGTGATTTGTGTAAAAAAGTTATCATTTTTAAAAGGAACAATAATTGCATATTTCCTTGTTGGATCAAGTTCCTTAGTAGGAACTGAATCAAACATGATGAATTGATGATAAAGAAATAGTAGGTAGAATAGAGATTCGAGACTAGAGGTACTAGAGTTAGATCAAATAATAGAAGGGAAAACGTCGTGAGAAGATGAAAAGATAACGAAGTTAAAGTTAAAATTTAACGTGAGAAGGTTTTTAGGTTTTTAGGAATAGCTCATAGTTGTAGTAGCATTAGATTCAAGTGCAATTAATTTTGAAAACATAAAAGTAAGTATATATTATGGTTTAAGAATAATTATCTAAAAATTTAAATGAAAAGATGTTGCATAAAAAATGATGATTTTAATTTCACAATTGCATAGCAATGTAAGGCGCACCTCATGCCAAAGCATTCTAGAGCGAGAGCCTTTGTGACAGAGCCTAGTCTCATCTAGGTTAGACGATGAACCGTGAGCCTTACCTTTCCCTAAGCCTAAGCGTTGCCTAGATACGCCTTTTAAAACACATGCATATATATCGCCTCAATAGATTTGGACCCAACAGTATTTTGAGAAAGAAGATGTGAAAGTTCTGATTTTGCCAAAGTTGTCGAACATAATAGTTTTTTTTTTTAGTCAAACTAGTCATTATATTATACTAGATAAGGCCCGCCTAATTAGGCGGGTGTAAGATATAAATGTAAATTTTTAACGATAGTATTTGAACTTTGCAATACAGTTTAACTATCTATTTTATCATATCTGAAATCGGTTGAGTGACTGGGATAGGCTTGCAGCGAATGAGGCAAAGCATAGAAGGCAAGTGGTGGATCGATTGGTCACACAGAGAATGCGGAAAGCCTCTGATATTCTAGCTAATCTCGTCGTTGGATATTACACACCAAAGAGAAGACTAGGTTTTCTTATGGATATTACACACCAAGAGAGAATGATCTAACTTGAGAGGTTTTTGATTAAAAACATAGATAATTGTCTCACAGAGATACAAAGAGTTTAAATAGAAAAGAAAGAAGATGAGAAGACAGAAAAGAAAGCCTCGAAAAAGACAACAAAAATAATGACAAGTTTGAACATGAAATTAGGCCCCACCCTCTAGCGTGACGTCATGTCGAGCTAGTGTAGTCTTGGGCTTCAAATTCAATAAATGGGCCATGATGGAGTGAGACAATTTCCTCGTTAAAAACCTTGTAAAAAAAACCCGTTGGGACAAAATTCGACAAGGGAAAAAGAGTACAACTGACTCACTCTCCCATTGTTGAATCCAATTGGCTTAGCTCTTTCTCCAAGCCAAGATGGTTTGATCAGCTTCTTTAGGAGAACGTTTGCAACTACATGCTTATCCTCGGGTTCATGCTGCTCCTCTGGTTCAAGCTGCTTCCTTTCTCCAAGCTCATCCTCGGCTTCAAACTCTTTATCATGTTCTAAGTCCTTTGTGCTTTTTAGGATCACATCATTATATCTAATGACTAATGAGATACTTTTAATTAATGAAAATGTAAAAAGTATCATTAAACAACAAAAAATTAAAATATTTAAAGTATCTGCTAAAATATATATATATATATATATATATTAATTATTTCAAGCTAATTATATCCAAAGACATTGTCGTTAATTGTATTTAATAAATATGTAATAAATACCATTAGGCAACAAAATTATAAATATTTTGCACTAATCATATCTAAAGACAGGTGTGTGCCAAATGTAATTGGAATATGTAACATATATCAATAGGCAACATATTTTTGATTTTTTTTGCACAAATGTATATTTCACTACAATAAAATCAAACTACTACTAACTAATTAATTTTTTTTTATAAATTTTATGTGCCTAATGTTTTGTCAATATATAACATACAATGTGCAGGTTTCAATTCTTATGGTGGTGCAATTGCCAATACTAGGACAAACCCCTAGCCTCTATGGTTTTTCTCTGTTACAAGCATATTGATAGAACTGTCAAAATGGTCTGTCCATGTCCAGTTGAACAATATTTTACCTTAATGATAAAAATTAATTAATAAACATATACGTTAATCAGTTTTTTTTTTGTTAAAATTTTGAATTATTGCTTCACAACAGAAATTATTTACAGAAGAGTGGATGAATGAATATAAATATAATTGCAACAAAACTGAGAAAAATAAACAGAGCCTTGTATGAGTAAAGATAAGAAACAGAGCAATCACTTCAAGTAGAGTGTACAACAAACTATCGCTAGATAAGGCCTAAAAACTTTTATGTGGCAATGTATTGCAAAAAACCAATCTTATTCTTGACTGTCTTTTTGATGATTCAGGTTAATTAGTGCCAGACCCAACTTTGATACAGAGAAATTACAATTTCTCTATGAAGAACAATTCAAACGATATAAACAACCATTATAAAATTAAAAATAATTCAAGGTTTCTGAGATTAAAAAAAAAACAAAGTTCACTTATTTAATTAAAATAAGGTCTTATGAGAATCGAAAAGACATGATAAAGATACTTAGTATGGTTTATAGTCACATAAGCTACCACAACCACTTCAGCTTCAGCCACTTATCACATTGCCGTTGCCATTTCCACCAAAGTTGCCGCTTCCTCCGTCATCATTGTTTCCATTGCTTCCGCTGCCTCCATGGTTGCCGCTTCCTTCTCCCATTTCGTTTCGGTCACCATAAATCATACGGTATAACTCATATTCGACCATGAAATGATGCCTCTGCGACAAGAAAGGCTGAGTACTCTCCCATACGTTAGATGGGTTAAGTTGCGTTGTGCTGCTGCTTGCATATGACGAAGCCAGTGGTGCATTAATCATTGAGATGCCGGATCTTCCTAAGAGACTACAAGATAAAAGTTTTTTGAAGATTTCATCTATTAAAAAAAAAACATAAAGATAAGTAATTTGATTGAAAATAGTGGAAGACATGAAATATTTTTTTACCTATGGTTAAAAAATGGATGGGAAAGGTAATGCCTAGCTCTCATCACCCCTGGGCGTAAGAAACTCCAGAAAATATTTCTGTTAGATGGTACGGGAATATGCGGAAACAACGGATATGGGCTGCGATAAGTGAATGGTGGTATCACAGGTGAACCAATAGGATTAGGGACTTCTTCAGTGTTTGTGTCCTCTTGGCTACTTGAATATGAACTCTCAGAGACTTCACGAGTAAAGTACTCAGTAATGTAGAAAGAACACTCTACATAAAGACATTGTAGACGACTACAATGTTTTGAGAGAGCGAGGATGTTAAAGTTCAAATTTTGCCAAAATTTTACAACATTAAAGTATTAATGTAACCATATTTAGTGTAAATCTTACTCAAAGGGATATCGTTGACCTAAGCATCCAAAAGGGCACACCTCCGATTTTACAATCTACAAGAAACACAAAACATTATTCAAGCATTACTCTATACAAGATTTAGTAGACTAAGCATACGTGAAGATGTCTTTTAAGCATCAAAAACTATATGTATATTAGATGCGGTCAATTGTAAGAAAAGCATCATTTTTGTAAAATTCATTAATGAAATAAGATTAATTCAAAAACGAAACAAATATTACCAATTGAGAGAAGCATCCAGGATCATTGTCTTCTTCTTGTTCATCATCATTAGCAATCATATTATCAGCATTGAAATGAGTGCCGTTTGCAAACCGCCATTCACCTGGTTCTATACTCCTACAGTTTGGACATTCCATGAAGCCCTTTGCATTATATGCTGAGCCGATACAGTCTGTACACAAAGAAAACATGTCAACACAACATTGTTAGATGTCTATGAATAACAATAGCCCATAAAACATTAATAAATAAAAAAACAGTGATGTAATGGATGTATCAAATGCAAGTAGATTAAAAAAATTAATATACTTGTGAAACAATAAAACTGATCAAAAATATCACAAATCATAGATCACAATCTCAAACATATAACTCTTTCAAAATATGTATTTTTTAACACTTGAGAAACTAAAGATCCATAGTTCTATAAACGAATTGAAAAGGGAGATATTTTATATCACTCATATTAACAAGAGAAAATCAATGAATTTGTACCTTTACAAATAAAAATTATATTCAATAAAATAAAATAAAAGTAATAATTTGATGTGCAAAAAAATTTAGATAAATTACCGAGATGAAACTTGTGAGCACATTTAAGTGTAACAAGTGTTCGTTGAATATCATTTTCATTGACCAAAGTCCCACGACAAATCGAACACGAATCCAAGTCACCGGGAGTATATGAGTCATTCGGAGAATCATGAATCTTTTCATCAATAGGATTTGGAGAATCAAGATTCTCTTTATCAACAGGATTCATAGAGTTATGATTCTCTTCATCAACAGGATTCAGAGCATCACGATTCTCTTCATCAACATGTTCAACGTTGATGTCCAAAGTTTCATCAACAGGTTCAAGGTTGAGGTCAAAAGCGAATTTTGTTCCTTCCTTAACATTGTTTGAACTCATAGCTATAGTATTATGGGATCCTAGTATTATCTAAAATAAATCCCAAACCCAAATCTGAAAACCTTTTTATTTATTTCTTGAAATCAAAATGAAAAAGAACAAAAAGACAAACCCAATCTCAGCTTTTCTTGTCAAAATAATAAGAAATTACAATTTAAGAACTCTTAGAACAAAAAGAAGAAGCTTAATCTCTCTACTGTTTATTGAATCTATGAAACTCTACAAGGGACAGTTTATATAAGATGGGTGCTACTCAAACTTTTTACTTTTCTTTAGACTTTTTGCCACCTTTTGAAAGATGTAACTATTATTAATTAATAAACGATATTTAATAGTTCGCGCCAATTATGTATCTAACGACTTTGTCTGGTAAATTTTATTTAAAAAGTCGTTAAAGATATCACTAATTATCTCGCGCCAATTTTAGCTAACAACTATTATGGGCCAATTATATAAAAGTAATATATTAGAATATATCTAGTTTTAAATTATTTTTGGCCAATTGTAGTAAAGTATCTCTCTAATTATATCTAATGACTAGTGTCATAATTGTATTTAGTGAATATGTAACAAATTTCTTATTAAGTAATATATAAATTAAAATATTTTTAGTATATGGAGCTAAAATAAGTAAAGTATCTTTTGGTAATTACATCTAATGACTAATGTCAAATATCATTAAAGAGATAATTAAAATATTTTGCACCAATCTTATCTAAAGACAATTGCATGCCAAATTTAGATCAAATATGTAATTGACACCAATTTTTAATGTGTGTTACAACAAATTAGTACTTTTTGGGAAATTTCTTATTTTTCACCTTTTATTTTATTTTTATTTATGGTATGTATATCTAAAAGGCCAAGATTTGAACAAATAAAAAATATATTATAAATCATTAAATTTATTAATGAGTTGGAAAAAAACACCAAAATTAGTTTAAGAAATTTATAGTATATATCTATATATTATTATTCTACCTTTTTCTATTTTAATGCATTAAAAATTAAAAAAATTATTATTACTACTAACTAAGAAGAGTTGTTTGAAACCTCTGTATCAGCTCATTTCCTTCTTTCTTTGAATCAACCTACGAGCATAATTGAGAAAAATAGCAAATTTAGTTTTAACAAATTCAGCATTGAATAAGGATTTGCATTATCCCTGAAGCAAGTAAACTCCTCATGGGAAGCCTTCCAATTGAGCAATACACATCATAAAATAATACATTGGGCCCTTTTGAAACAAATAACATTAGCCCAAGACACTTTGTTTGCTCTAGGCTTTAATATTCCAATTAAGGCGTGCTTGAAAATGATCCGTTTGAATAGTATGCATTAGCCACTCTTGAGTGTAGAGGTAAGCGTAGTTGTCGAAGTCCCTCTGTCCCAAAAAATTCAGGATATGATCCATTGTTGTTCACGAATCAAACCAAAAACTCGCATCACTGCCATTTCCTACTCGGCATGTTATACATCTCCCAGCAAAAGGTCTTAGGTTTAGTAAAACCTCCCAATTCCAAGTATCATAGGTTGTTTCTTCTAACATAAGTTTCTTGTAATATCCAATTATTATTTGTATTATATTGTTATGCTCCATGAAGATGGAGCATATCCTCTGTGTCCTCGCTAAAGATTTGTAATTTATATTGTTACATAATTTGTGAGTAGATTCCACTTGCTAAAGACTTTAATTTGAATTAATTTTTTTTGAAATTGTTTGTTTCGTTTTTGTTTACCTCAGGGTTTGATTAGATAAATTTCTTCAAATTACTAGAGCTACTTCAATCCTCAAAAAGAGAAGCTAAGAAGGTACATAAATGGAGTTCACTATTTTTATTTTGTTTGAGGAACGTTCATTTAGTTTTTGGCTCTTGATGGTTTCAGTTGATCTGTTTGCAGGTACGACCCGTGGTTGAAGCTCAACAAGCAAGAGTTTTAGACATCAAAAATATATTACTCCATCAGTTCAAAATATAAAGTGTTTAAGGTAAAAGAATAGATATTTAGATAGTTTGTCTGTTCTTTCTATTTCTCTTTCTGGTAAGAGTTTGAGCCCACCAATTTCTCCCCTTCGATCATGTTTTTTGTTTCTTTTTTGTGATCTTCGCTCAATCCATAAAGTGTACACGTGTGTGTCGATGTGTATAGACGTGTATGTAACATGATCATCGACCATGACTTGTGAATTGGGATGAAAACTTTAATCGTGTGTATGAAAACAGAAAAAGTGATTATGCAAATGTGTAATTGTTGAACATTTAAAACCCATTATTGTGAAACGAACAAATAATGGATAATGTGTAAATGTGTAATTCCACAAATGCAAAATGACCAAGTATCACAAATGAAAAGGTATTTTGCAAATGTGTAATTGTTGAACATAGGGTTTTAAACGTGTATGTAATTATTGTGAAAAAGGTTTGGTGCTTTTGTGGCAAAAGTTTATGCCTCTATGTAGAGTAGATCCATGGCTGTGATTGCTTCAACTTTGGGCTCTCTCTTAGATCTCTTGTCTGGTTTTATTCTCTGGTTTATAGCTAATGCCATGAGAAAACTAAACCAGTTTCACTATCGAATTGGTAAGCATCGGATGCAACATGTGGTATGCTTTTTCTGTTTTTCTTTATTAACTTCTTTGTTTGGTTTTTATTCTAATTCCTTTGACCAGTTTTTTCTACGAACTTACTTGTCCCACAAGAAATTGAATTGATAATGATACATGCTTCAAATTTACAAGGCATCATTATGTTTGCTTTCGTGATGGCAACTCTTGGACTGCAAGTTTTGCTAGAGTCATGAAGGCAACTAGCAAGATCAATGTCTCTGATTCTACCATCTAAAAGTTCTATGTGTTTGTTCTTTTTTTTTTTGGCAGGATTGGTGTTTAGAGTACTAAAAGCTGTTGTGGCAAGTCAAGCAATTCCGTGGCGGTCAAGTTAGGAAACAAGCAGCCGTTACACTTAGGTGTATGCAAGCTCTTGTTCGTGATCAGTCTCGTGTAAGAGCTTATCGCAGAGCACCTTTAGACTCAATTGAGCTAAAAGATCATGCGAAGCAGACCAGAGGTAAAGATAATTCGGAAAACTGGGTAATCAAATACATGAGTTTCCAGTAAGACTATTGTACATTACTTTAATTATGTTAATCTTGTTGATGTGTTGGTTTATGTGGTAGTCTCTCAAGTTTAAAGGAACTGATGGAGCAAGAAGGAGCTATTAAGAGGGAGAGGGCTATGGTTTATGCTTTCACACATCAGGTGATAAGGTATAAATAACAAGATTCGATAATGGTTTCATTTTAATATGTTTCAATTTTTGATTGTGTAAGTGGGTTTAAGTGAATTGGGTGTTGCGTCAGTCTCGGATGAAACTTTGACGCCGCTGATGATGATATTCGTTCCAACTATCTACGCCTTGCCATGGCTCTTTTGGGTTCTTGAGTGATGGAGTTCATATTATTTTGGTTGTTTTTGCAAAAGTGGAAACGATGAAATTCTAAAGAAGGGAATTCTTTTACAACTATGTTTCAACAAATTAACAAGGCTTATCAAAGTTTGGTTCTATATGTCTATTTGCTATAAACTGATAACATCGTTGTTCAAGCAAAACGACAGCCCAATTATCAATGCTTTATTTTCGTACCCAAATACCATGATCATGGATTTCAAAGCTGGTACTTCAATCGTATTTGTATTTTGTCTTCTTCTTTTTTTTTGATTTAAGGTTAACTAGAAATGAAAAAAAAATCTGAAAAAAATAAGGTATAGAGAGAAAAGTTTTTTTTGTTAAGAATCTAAATGGAAATGCAAAATTAAAGTGGACTTATAGAGCTTAGGATCAGGGTAATCTCGCATACCTACACAGAGAATGTGACCAATCCTCAAGTGTTTGGTAAGCTAAAAGTTTGACAAGTTTTACATATGTTTTGATGCTTTATGAAGAACATGAAAGAGTTGCTGTCGACCTATCATTGGACTAGATGGATCATTCTTGAAATGAGAATTGAAGGGTCAAATTCTAGTAGCTGTTGGGAGGGATGCAAATAATAGAATTTACCCTATAGCTTGGGTTGTAGTTAGGGTGGAGGACAATGACTCATGAGTTTGGTTTGTTGAGAAGCTAAAGAAGGATTTGGATTTAGGTGTAATTAGTGGTTTGACTATGATTTCGGATAAGTAGGAGGGATTGCTCAATGCAATTGTTGACTTACTTCCTAAGCCAGAACATAGGCATTGTGTTAGGCACATCTATGCCAACTAGAAGAAGATTTATGTAGTCTTTTGCTTAGCCCAATTAACCATGTGTTGTTAACCATTAATCCCGGTTTAGAAATTCCGTCAACCGATGTAACTTGTACGTCCGATTCGACCAACAATTAAAAGATAGTATTTTTACAGACAACAATTTTTTAAATAGGGTATTTTTATTCCAATCCAAAAATATTGGATATTAAACTTCCAAATTAAAATTAGCTTGGATTTTTTGTTAGCATTTTTCTCCCTTTTAATGGAACGGTTTAGGTGTTGATTGGTTCTCCCGCTATCGCCCGCTATTACTCGCCTAGCGGTCTGTTGCGGTTGTTAGCGGTTGGTACCAATCATAGAAACCACTCCATATCGGTTCGGACCGCTCGAAATCGCTGGATTTCAAAAGGGCCTTCCCGCAAGCGTTTATGGTTGCGGTTGATTTAAAAAAAAAAAGAAACTAAAATAAGGAAACATAGAAAATTAAAATATAGATTATCAAGTCTTATATATATATATACTAGATAGGGGGATTAGCAAAAATACCCCTTTTCTCATTCCTCTTTTCAAAAGTACCCCTTTTAGATGTCCATTTTCAAAAATGCCCCTTTTTAAATCTGAAATTTTTATAAAGTTTTATTAGGTTTATAAGGTACTTATGGATTGTAACTACTACTTGAAGACTCGATCCAAGTATTTATAAGGTTTTATAAGGTGTTTTTAAAGGTTTTACAAGTTATTTTAAAGGATTTTTAAGGTTTTTCAAAGGTTTTACAAGATATTTTAAAGGTTTTTAAAGGTATTTAAAATGCATTTATAAGGTATTTATAAAGTATTTATAAGATTTTAGATACATAGAAATGTAGTTTGTGTATGTTTTAATAATATTACATACATATTTGGGTAAATCTTATATTTTTAAGAGCATTTTTTATAAGGTTTTTAAAAAGGGGTATTTTTGAAAAGTGGCATTGAAAAAGTGGCATTATTAACAATTTCCCTACTAGATAAGGACCCGTCCATCGGACGGGTTTAATTTTTTAAAAATTAAAATCAAATTTAACAAAAAAAATAGTTAACAACGTTTTAAGTAGAAATTATCTTTCAAAACTAAAAAAAAAAATTATTTTCACTATTACATTGTTTCTTTAACTACTAAAATTATTGATTCAAAAATTATTTCGAATGAAAAAATATATCACATTGCAATAATTCATGGTATGCTTATATGAAAAACTAAAATTAAAATTATTCATCATAAAGTTGGCTAATGAAACAAAAGTAATTTTAATTAGACACTTTAAAAATGTAAAAATGATAAATAGACTAAATCCCTTAGCCTTCAAAGCTAACGTTGCGGGTTCGATTCATATATACTCGATTGCAATGATTTCATGATCAATCAATAAAAATTGATAAATTAAAAAAAATTATAAACACGATGATATATGAATCTTATATAATTCATATATGAACATAGAAATTTAAATAAATAATTTAAAATAGTATAATAAAATTCAAAATATCAAAAATAAAGAAAAGCATATATGGTTCTTACGTATTCAAGACTTTCAATAAACAATGTAAAAATTTATTTAAAATCATCACATATTTCTAATTAGGAAATAAAATTGATATAAATAATATAAATTTGTAATTTAAATCATGACACATGTCGCTATAAAAAATCATTAGAACTATGATAGATGATAAATCATATATAATTCAAACTAAAAGTAAAAACCAAAATAAATAATTTACAGATACAACAACTAAACTAAAAATAAAAAAAATTATAAATACGATGATATATGAATTTTCGATAATTTAAATATGAAAAGAGAAATTGAAATAAACAATATAACAATACTACAATCATAATTGAGAACGAACATAATGAAAAAACACAGTTAAGTAAAACATATTACAAAAAAAATAAAATAAATTGATCTCTCATATTTCAAATTGAAAAAATAAACTTAAATAAATAAGATGAGGATTAGCTTAATTAAATCATCACATAATTCTAATTGGAAAGGAAATTGAGATAAATAATATCAAATTTTAGATTAAATCATGACACGTGATAAAATCTTTGACTGATAATAATAATTACTAATTTTGAGAAACGAACATATATCAAATTAATTATATAATAAGATATGTTTTCTTCTTAATAAATTTGTCTGATTTTTTTTCTTGTTTAATTGAAATATATCTTTTTAATTATTAAAAACGTAAAATTTCCTTTTTTTTAACTCACGTAAAATTTCCTTATTATTATTATCTTTTGACATTTTTAAATTTTTATAGAAATATTAATTACTAAAATTATCCTTATAATTATATTTTACATTTTTAAAGTTGTTTAAATTTATAATTACTTACAATTATCTTTTTATATTTTAAAAAAGAAAATTTTGTTTTACACGTGTCAAAATCTAAGATCGATAAATTTGCCACGTGTCACGATCCTATGAGTTATTAACTTTGAAAACCATACTTTATATAATAAGATATTCAGGTTAATTCTAAAAAAAATAATCATTATCTAACTTTAGTTTTCCAATATTATTAATTATTTTTGTTTCACTATAAAATTTATTTGTTTAATAATTGAATTATTTATTAATTATGATTGGTTTTTAATTATTAATCATGTTTAAAAAATTTATACTTTTGCATAAATATAATTTTTGGTGTTTATATACCTTTTCATAATTATATATTATATTTATTTCGGTAAATTTTGGTTTAATTGCTATCGTACCCACTGATCAACTAGTCGTAAATCGTTTCAACCACTAAATCAGTCGGTCAAAACGTTAAATAACGTTTAAAACCGCAACCGCTCGCTTCCACAAACTCCCACAACCGGTGTCCGGTAGGCCTGGGCGTTTGGGTATTCGGTTCCAAGTATTTTGATTCTGAGATTTAGGAACCATATTGGAACTAAATCAAAATCGGTTCGGTTCTGGTTCGGTTCGGATAATAAATTTTGGAACCGAGTAGGAACCAAATTGTTTCGGGTATTTTTGGAACCAAAAAAACGATAGAATCATAATGCAAAATTCAAATGCAATTATGCAAGTATGCAATGCAACATCATATATTAGTCATCATACCATTACGAATTCAAAAAAATAGTTGAAACTTGGAAAGTATTAAGTCAAAAGACACCCAAAGTTTCAAAAATACTACAAAACACAAGTTTTAAAGACACCAAAAGAAGTCTTGTCTTCGATTTGCAATGGTTCGAAAGAGAGAGTTGTTGTCTCCGGCATCTCCTTCTTTGAGAAAGAGAGAACAAACTAGAGTTTCTCTTTAGGTTTCACATAAATATATAAGAGGCTAAGAGAGATATATGGTAGGATGTTGGGCTTGGGTAGTTAGGTTTAGGTTTAGATGGGTTTGAGACTTTGGGTTATATAAATATAGGTTAATGGGCTATATTTTTTTGGTACCCGAATGGATATTGGTTCCTACCCGAACCGAACCGATACCCATGGATCTTTGATTCAAGATCCAATCGATATTTTCACTAGAATCGGAACCGAACCGAACCGAACCCATCAATTTCGGTTTGGTTCGGTTCGGTTCTATGTGGATCCATATTTGTGACCAGGCCTAGTGTCCGGTGCGTTTAAACCAGTCAAGTAATTTGTACCAAACGCAACTGCCAAATGAAGCGTCTGAGTGCGATTGCGGTATAAGCGAACAATCTCTAAACCCGAAAATAACCAAAAGGAAAACGCAGAGAACCAGAGAGATCTTTCTCAATCAAAACGATCTGAAGAAGAAGAAGAAGAAGAACGAAGAACAACAATACGAACGAAGAAGAAGAATCAAAATCTGGATCAGGAACAAGGGAGGAGAAGATGTTGCCCACAACTTCCAGATCTCGTTCTTCATCTTCTTCATCCCGAGCTAATCCAATGTTCCTTCAGTACTTTCGTCGTATCGTCAAGGTTCTCTTTCTCATAAACATCTCGAGCTTTATCGTGGATTGATCTCAGATTTAGGTCGATTATTACATAGATTCGTCATTTTCTTAGATCGAATTACGGGTAAAGGATGAGAAAACCTCGGATTTTAGCTGAATCGATTTGATATTTTGGCTCCGTAGTGTCACTTAGCTTTAGCAATTTCTGATGAAGTGGTGGATATGTTGATCACTTGCTGGAAATTACGTTGGAGTGTGATGATCTGATGATTAAACAAGATATTTTCAGGATTGGGTTTGGGTAACATTTTGTTCTTATGAGTGATACTGTTGTTGAGGTAGAGGTTATGTAGTTTGGGACTTTGTAAGAATTGATGTAATTATAAATGGTGAAACTGTATTTGTGGTCATACACTGTGATGCATATTGAATTCTTTCGTTCTACGAAACTCTTCTTTCGTTCTCAGTTTTGTGATCAGTCTTTTTATGTTCATTGCAGTGGCAGCAAATGGATGTTGAATATACTTTCTGGCAAATGCTTAACCTTTGTACATCTCCGAAAGTTGTGTAAGTCTTTGAAATACTTCCATTTCCTATGTTGATGGTTCCGTTGTTTTATGCCACTAAATGAGAACAAGTGTTTTGTACATAAATCAATAGATGGTAACAATAACCATAAAGCTGTTCCATTTGAAAGGATGATGGGCGGAAACCAAGAACGGATTAGGATGGAATTACCAATAACCATATAAGGTTCTAGGTGAATAGAGTTTGAGATGGTTTCACTTCACCTTTGCAATAAGAAATTGAAGAGAGTTTAAAATCTTTGTACTGCTTAGAAATTCTTTTGAGAATATCTATAGGGTAGTCTAATCCAACAAGTTGAAATATTTTTAGTTAAGTTACTATGTGGTGAGTTGATTTCTAGTACTTATTCTCGTACTTTTTCTATTTTTGCATGTGGGCGCTACGGCATCAGCTATCAACACACCAAGTATCACAAACGTAAGCTCAACTTTCAATAGCGAACCCTTACTGCAACCAGCTTTTATTTTTGCTTGTATATGATTTACCTTTCTGTTTCTGAAAATACCTTGGGCCATCCACTTTTACAATGAATACCTAGAAGTGGAGAAGCATCCCCTTGGGAATTTTTGTTGTTGTCCAGCATCTTGCATTATCTCCTCCTCGTCTTTACTCAAAATTTGATGCTAGTGCCTGTTAAGGATAAGCTCTAGTTTGGTATGGCTTGAAAATTTTAGTGCATTTGCTTTAATTACTCTTATTCTTTCTTTCTCTCAGAAACTAAGAACCAATGGGCACGTGATGACCCTGCATTTATTGTGATCTGTAGCCTGCTTCTTGTTGTTGCAACTGTAGCCTATTGTGTCACGTAAGTATTTTGTATATGTGAATTTTTAGAGTGAGAGAGATAACTATTGCCTTGGAAAAAGATTTCATTCTGATTTTTGTTGATTTAAATCTGATGTCTATACTTCAGGTATGACCATAGTGGCTCTCATGCTGTCGTCGTAGTCGTTTCAGTTTTGCTCACCCATTTCTTAATCACCGGAGCAGTTATAGCTACATGCTGTTGGTAAGTAGTTTCTATCATTGCATAGACATAGACATTTGTTGGTGCAAACTCTTACGCGGCTTAAATGTTATACTTGCTCGATGTCTGTTATTCTCATTCGTGCTATAAACACTGTTACTCCCTTTACTACTGGAGTTACTTATCTGATCTTATTATTCTTGTTTTGCTCATTATACCATGCAAGACGAGCACTCTTAAGATTTGGTACTGAAACCCCTCTTGTGAACATTGCCAGTTTTGTGAAAACCACTTCTGCACAAACCTGGATCCTTTTCTATAGTTTTCTTCCTTGTAGTTCTACCTCATTTTGAGTCGTTTCTTATATCAAATCTACGCTGTTTCTCTGACCCAAGATATGGATTACCAGGTTTTTGACAAACTCTTACCTTCGCGAGGAGACTCCAAACAGTCATGTGGTGGAACAACGCGTTGAATGGTAAGTTTATGGACTGAATCTTATCTTTTCACCTTCTTTCTTTGGTTTTTTTTTCCTCTCTAAGATGAGTTAGAACCTCCAAAACAGAAAATTTCGTGTTTGTAGTTCAGTATCCAGACCATAGTTTTTCTTTCTTATAATCTTTATCTGTGTGAGTATGTTCATGAATTGTCTTTTATGCATTTCTCTATAGGCTGTATACATTTGATGTTCACTGCAACTCGTTCTTTCCAATGTTTGTGCTGCTCTACGGTAATTTCATCATCAAACACATTACTCAATTCTCAAAACGGGATCTCTGCAAAAAGAGATTCATGACTTATAGTTGCTTCTTTTGTTGCAGTTGTGCATTATTTCTTATCGCCACTGCTGATAACGCACGGATTCATCCCTTTACTACTATCGAATCTGCTTTTCATGGTCGGGGCTTCGTACTACCATTATCTTAACTTCCTAGGATATGACGGTTAATCTCATAAATTCCCTTGTTTCCTTTATTCACAACTGAGATGCTGTAAAATTTTCGAGCTAAACATTGTTTGTTATGGATCCATACAGTGCTTCCATTTTTGGAGCGAACAACTTTCTTCCTCTACCCAATCGGGGTCGTGATTGTCCTGTCCCCTATACGTAAGCTCAATCGGATTCATTAGTTTCACAGATTTCCTCTTCGTAAAAAGGCGTAAACATCATCTTAAATTTGTTTTCCATTTTTGCAGTGATCTTAAGTGGATTCAACCCATCAAGATACTTCATGAACATGTACTTCAGCCAAAGGTTATAAAAACAGCCACATCAATCGAATCCTAAGGGCTTTTGCACTGCACATACATCATTCAAGTAAGGAACAAGAAGATTGAGAGAGTATGTTTTTCTTTTTTTACCCGTAACAGATCATAGTAATGCTCAGTTTCTGGTACAACTTCAAAAGGCTACTTAATAGAACCGGTGACATTTTCTAAACATGACTCCTTTTAGCAAGTGCTCTGTTAACTGTAGTGGTATTTTCGGCGAATTAGGTAATTCATATGTTACAGTGTTGCGATTAACCGTTGGTTTCATTGAGTCTTAAGTACGAAGCTCATGCGCGAATTCTGGAAAGTTGTACTAAAGGAAGGACCGGTCAGATATTTGATCTGATGATCATCTCTATATGGTCAACAACTTAAGTAATTTTTGGATGCTAATTTGCATACAAATGCTCATTCTTTTTCATCTAAAATATCAAAATGTTTTTGAATGCAATCAATTTTTTCATCCAAATGCAAATATTAACTTAGCCACACGAACAAACATCTGACGTAAACGTATATATATGACTGGTAACAAGTAGGAGACAGATTACACATGAAATGTGTGGTAATTTCTCTCTAAACTCATCGACGACCAAAATGTATCACCTCCAGTCACTCACAGGACTGTAAGATAGCTACACAGATCACTGGACTGTTCTATCTCTTCCTATCGAGATTGGTACTATGTAGCTCTTTAAACATAAAATTTCGACCATTAAGGAAATATTTACAATCAGATGTGTACATATGTAGCTGTGAAAAATAAATATGTGCAAAGCAGAGCAGTGTATTGAGTATTTTACCAACTACTAGACTTTCTCCTCGCTCTAAAAAATTGAATCATGTGCTTATAGACATCTTCTTTAGCACTTGTGCCAAGCACAAAGTCAATGTGACCATAATTCTCAAGATATAGTAATTCTGGACTGGAAGGTAGTTCCGCGAGAGTATGATCCACATCTGTCACGTCTGCTAAACCATCAGTTCCACCATACCCCATCCACATTGGTAATGATGCCGGGATGAGGCTGAGTTTGAATTCTGGAGGTTTCGACATCCCATAAATCCGTAGATTTTTTAGATACCCGTAGTCGTATTGTGCAAAGGTCCCCTTCCGAATCACTGGAGTAAATGATCGTAAAGATTGAATACATTAATAATTGAATCAAAGCGGAGTGTGAGTAACTAAGCTAGGCCATGGAACATACAAAAAATTATGGCAATAAACAAGTTAAATCAAGGATTAGAGATCTTACTTTGGAAAAGATGTCGAATATTCTTGACAGATGATGGGTGAGGCTCGTAATCTAGATAGTATTCTATCCTCGAGGCGTTGAAACAACAATTCGTCCCTGCCATTCATTGATATTAGTTCAAAAGAAAGATTAAATCATACACAGAAAGTATAACAAGACATAGAGGCTGATTATAGCTAAAACAAGCTTTGGACACTTGCTCGTCTCATGTACAGCCTGGTTCTGCTCGTTGGTCTCTTTAACTAGAATAGTAAGTGCTTAAGCTTGAGAAGTTTTTGATTTCACTGATCAATAAAATACACAAGGCATAATGAAACTACGCCTTATTGTCATCTAGAGGCGATAACAAATGTACAGAGCTAATGGAGTTTGGAGATCAAGCTTGCTTTGGGTAAAAAGGGCTTTGTAGAGGGAGGGTTAGAGCTCTCATTACATAATCATAAGAACCTTTGTTTCTTCAGTTCCAAAAACTAATTTTCAAATACTTTCCACCATTTCACATTGTCTTATGTAATTCTCTGTTCTTCTTCTCACAAGCATAGTTATCGAACCGATATATAAAAGAGAATATCTTGTCAACAGATTACTATAAAGAGATTAGAGGAAGAGAGAAAAACCTGTTATGGATGTGAGGAAATCAGTGCAATCCATATGCCCTTCGCATAACGAGTCGACAAGTTTAACTAACATATCACTGAAAACACAGCATAAATTCACCAGATGGTTAGTAAAGAAACGTTGCAGTATATCAACACACTCAAAAACTACATGAGAGAAAAGTCAGAACCTTCTAAAGTTTATTTGATGCAGCCCAAGAGCAACTACCATCTGTGAATAGTAGCAAACGTGTTAACTTGATTCTCTGAAATCACTTTAATGATATTTGAGAGCCAAGAATACCTGATCGAGATGCATAAAAACCATTCTTTCAACAAGTGGAGCTGTAACATGATCCAAATATGATATTGGACAAAGCAACGCAGCTGCTTCAACCATTTCCGCAACATGCGGCTGAGTAAGAGCAGCAAAAGACATGATAGTCCCCTGTCAAAAAAATAAAAAGAGTTAGCTTATTAAAAAACAACAAAAGGGCACACTTATATGATTTCAGAAGAATAATAACCTGAGAATGTCCAACAAGGAAAATTTTGGAGTTTGAAATCGAATATAGATACTGAATCATTTCTGCCAAGTCATACATGGCCAAATCTTGCCAACTCCAGTCCCAAAATTCCTGCATATATATATAAGCATTATAATGTCAACTACATTATCCACATCTCCTGTTCTTGCCAGCATTAATCCCTTTTATTAACATCAAATCGGGCATAAGGAATCACCAATAAGCCTCATGAAAAATGGCCATATTCTCAAACTATTCATCTACATCAAACAAGTAAAGAGTAGATGAACAATTATATGTGATGTTATACCAAAACTAATTTGGACATCTTCAGGTGAGGCTCATACATACAAAGATAATTTGAGGTGCAAAAACACTTTCACCAGTCAGAGGTAAGTCTTTACTACAACGCGTAGCCGAGCAATGCATTGCTTTCTTAACAATGGCCATATTCTTAAACTATTCCTCTACAGCATAAAAGTGAAAGCAGAGAAACATACACATCTGATCCTGTACCAAACCTAAAATGGATATTTTCGGGTAAAGCCTATACATACAGAGAAACAAAGACAAGAGAAGCTCTTGCATACCTTATCAGTTTCAGACAAAGTTACATGTCCATAACTGTAACGTGTACCACGAACATTTCCAACCCAAACATCAAACCCATGATCAGCAAGAATGAAACCTAGTGACTCTTTTGGTGAATTCAGAAACCACACATCTCCAGCCTAATAACAAAAACAAAAACCCACCAATAAAGATAAGATTTTTAGCAATTTTACCAAGAAAAGAGAAGCCTTTAAGCAAGATTTACCATAAACAGTCCGTGTTGAAGCAAAACAGGTGGACCATATTGAAGTCTTGGACCATGAGAAGCTACACGTTGAAGAGCTAATATGTAACCATCCTTTGTTTGAATCTACAAAACCAAATAAAGTTGAGATTTTTCTGCGACTGATTCAATGAAATCTTGATTTTAAGAAAGAGTGATAATAGAAGATGAGGAGATTCTTACTGTGTGTTCAGTGCAGGAGTAATTAGCTGGATGAATGAGATCAGCGCAGAGAGAATTGACCGGAGATCCATGGAGGAGATGGGACTGTGTTATGGCGGAGAAGATCGTAAAAGCGGTCAATACGGCGACGAGCAACCATTTCATCGTCGCCGGTGACGGAACTGTTTCTATCTGAAATTTGTGAAATTACCCTTTTGTCCTCTCTTTCCTAAATGGGTTTTTTTGTCAACGGATATGAATCTTATCTTCTCGTGGATTTCTTTGTTTGTTTTTATTTTATTTTTGTCCAAAACAAAAACAAACACAAAATCTTGTCGTGTAATTTTTAAGTTTATAAGTGTTATTTTTCTTACAAGTATAGTTAATGAATGGTTACAAGAAATTCCCAAAAAAAACCCAAACTAATTTTTATTTGGACGTTTAATGCCCAATTATTTTGGATTGGAATAAAAATACCCCATCTAATTATTTATGGTTAAAAAATACCTCATATATAAATTATTGGTAGAATCGAACACGCAACTTAACGACGGTTAACGGACGTAACGGAATTATTTAACGGTGTGAAAATTTTAATCTCATATATTTTAATCGATATATACCTTCTGTTTTAGAAGACTTCTGATTATGTCGTTATGGCCTGTTGGTAACGCGTGCTTCGGTTGTCGACTAGGCTCGGGTTCGAGACCAACTGTACGCATGTTTGGTTATTTTTGGGATAATTTTTTTTTTTTTTCCTGTTTTTCTAACCCTAGCCGCCGACCAGTCAAATATAGTCCTTTATCGGATTTGTTTCCTCCCCATCTCCGCCGTCGACTACAGTCGCAGAGATGATAGTTTCATCAAACCTATGAACAAGAGCCTCTAATTCCGCAATTTTCAAGGCTTTTAGACTCTTCCGCTCCTAGATCGAGTCATAAATCGCCGGTACGTCTTCCGCAAACCTCCGCCACAGACTCCCCCGCTGTAAACCTTCGCCACAGACTCCCCCGCTGTAAACCTCCGCCACAGACTCCCGCCGCAAACCTCCGCCACAGACTCCCCCGCCACAAATCTCCGCCACTGGTCGACGTCTAGGGTTTTAGAGAAACAAAAAAAAAAAAAAAAAAAAACCCAAAAAAATAACTAAAATTACATTCAGTTGGTCTCGAACCCGAGCCTGTAAACTAAATAAAGTCACATGTTACCAACAAGCCACAACAACATAATCGTAAATTATGTAAAACAGATTGTATATATCGATTAAAATATATGAGTTTAAAATTTAACACCGTTAAATAATTCCGTTACGTCCGTTAACAGTCGTTAAGTTGCGTGTTCGATTCTACCAATAATTTATATATGAGGTATTTTTTAACCACAAATAATTAGATGGGGTATTTTTATTCCAATCCAAAATAATTGGGCATTAAACGTCCAAATAAAAATTAGTTTGGGTTTTTTTTGGGAATTTTCCCGTTTTCTATTCGACCACGACTTAAAAACTTCATGATCAGCTTCTATTATTATCTCTGACTTAACTAACAATTCTTTAACTTATAATATCAAGTTTAGCGAGAGCTTTAAAATAATACAATGTATATAATCTCGTTTCCAATGAGGATGTAAGACAAAAAAATTTCTATTTTGTTAGAGAACGTCACATGACAAAATAAATGATTGGTCTACAAAATTCTTATTTAAGGATAATAAAAATGTGATGATTAAATCGGTAACTGCTATATAATTATCTACTTCTGTAATGTTTTGTTTAAAATTACCAAAATCGGTAATATTAAAACTTACCAGTGCAGTAGCGAAATTTTGGTGGAGTTCGAATGGACAAAAGAAATATTTATACTGAAATACATGGGATAAAATTTGTCGTAGTAAATCTGATGGTAGACTTGGTTTCCGAAAAGTAAACGCTTTTAATACAACAATATTCGTAAAACAGTTGTGGCGATTGATTACGGTTTTTGACTCTTTATTTGAGAAGATGTTAAAGGGGAGATATTGTTGGAAATCAAATCTCATGGACCCAATTAGATCATACTTACCATCCTACGGATAGAGGAGTATAGTATCTATTCGATCTTTGGTTAATAAAAGACTTATAAAAAGAGTAGATTCAGAAGTATCAATTTCGGTATGAAATTACCCCTAGATACCTACTCAATACCCGAGGCCAGCTATAAGCAAAGTCTATAGTTATAACCCCTCTCTTCTTGTGAACAATTTGATTGATAATCATACAAATTCATGGGATATGGATTTGATTAGGACTCTTATTTTGTCATTGGGCTCACAAAATAGACATGATGTCATGAGATGGCATTTTAAAAAGTTGGAAAAATATAAGGTTAAGTCTTGATATTATACAGAACAAATTTTGAATGAAGGCGAAAATCAAACTCGCTATTTCGGCCCAGATACCCGGCCTCGTCAAGCCCACTCTTGGAAATTCCATTGTCCACTGAAGTTGAGACACTTCATTTGGCAAGTTATTACTAGATGTGTGCATGTTACTTTAAATCTACGGAAAATAGGTATTAATTGTGATGAGGGTTATGGTAGGTGTGTAGCTTTAGAGGAAACAATCAACCATACAATTTTTGAATTGTCTCCGAGACCTACAAATATGGACACTATCACAAAAACCGACGATCCCGAAAATTTTCCCATCTTATTACTATTTGTGAATATTGATCATTTGATTTGGAGAACACCAAAAAATTCCCACCGTTCTAGTTTTCCTTGGATCATGTGGTACATCTGGAAAGCACATAATAAAAAGATACACGAAAACATTGCTCGAGATCCCCTAGAGACTCTTAAATTAGCAGAAAATGAAGCAAATGCTTGGACTTTAGCCCAAATGGAGGTGGTTAATGATTTGCCGACCCCTAAGATAGTTGGGTTAGAGGTAATAAATCATACATGGTATCGATGTTTCATTGATAGTTATTGGAAGGAGAGTGACAATTTCTCGGGTTTAGGATAGGTTTGTACACCACCAAATGAATGAGCCAACAATGTGCGCTGCCAACCTTCGACGAAGTCTCACATGCCTACACACAGAATTGGAAGCACTCTTTTGGGTTATGAGATGTATGATCGGCCAAGACAAGCGAAAAGTAATTTTCTATACAGACAGCTCTAACCTGGTGAAGATGATGTCTTCTCCGACGGAGTGGCCAACCTTTTCTTCTTACCTAGAGGCGAGTCAGAGCGATAAGTATGATTATGATTATTTCTATATATCTTTGATTTCTCTATGTGTGAATGTAAAAGCGAATAACTTGGCACGAACTGTTTGTACCCAACCACATATTATCACTTTTGTACACAATATTCCTCATCAACATTAGCTTGTATAAGCTAATCTAATAAAGTTGTTAAAAAAAATCTCGTTTCCAATCGGCAACGTACAAGAGATTACAAATTATTCTAAATAGGACCGGGCATAAAAACCGAAATACAAAAATAGATCTGAAAAACTCTGGTTCTGAAACCAAACCGAAAAGTCATAAAACCCGAACATATAATGAATTCTCCTACCCGAATTACCCTAACTGAATCCGATCCAAATATGATCAGAATAAAAAGCCGAAAAGTAAATCCGAAAACCAAAAATAAAATTATATATCCAAAATATTAGTTATATTTTAATACCCAAAAATATCAAATAACAAAATATCCAAAAAATAACCTAAACATCCGAAAATATTTAGTTATATTTGTTAAAATTATACTTTCTTTTTTACAAAATTTGGAACAAACATTTTTTTTTTGGGTAGGTAGAGAATACCTAGGGGCGCGAGGCAACTCTCTCTAAAGAACTCGGCAAAAACAATTTTTCCCGAAACCGATCGAATCCAACGCCTATCCGAACTGCTAATTGGACACATGCCGCTCTTAAAGAAGATTCTACTTCGACGATCTTGGATTTGCATATAAAAATATATTGTGAGCTCGAATTTGCATGTGTATATATCAACTCCGACACACTGAATTAGGTAGGGCATTATTGATTTATCAATCAAGCACAAATTAATTAATTACCACAAATTGCACTAAGGAAAATTACAGCAATGAGCTACTAAAAACTTCCATAATACTCTTATAGTGATATGAGTCAAACTGTCTCAAAACTACTCTCTCAAATAAGAGATTATTGTAGAATTTAAGAGTCGTATTCCACAAAATTCTTTTGTTCACACGAAAACTAATAGTTTTGGAATCAAGCTAAATAAAAATATTATAATTTAAAAACAAGAAAACTATTAAAATTGGTTGTAAATTCTGATGAGAAAATGTTAGATTCAGAAAATTTCATAGAAAATATCAGAATTTCAGATCAATTAATTATTGTTAGGATTTATTAAGAACCGTTCTGAAACTCAAATCACGAAATTAAAGCGATCAAATCTCGTTTATTTTTATTAACTATGTCTAAAATCTAGGATCCTAACTCTCATTGTGAATACTACTTCTAGAAAAGAATTAAGATCACGATTGTTATGTTCACAAAAATACCTAAACCAAACCTAAGATAGTTGAGGAAAAATCATACTCTCTTGCTAATTAATCCTCAGATCAGATTTTAGTTAGCTACTCTAAAATAGTTATTAACAATCCTAGATGGAGAACTCTATAGATTCATCCTAACAGTTTATTAGATCTAATAATTCATCTAAATCTCTAATGGATTAACCCTAACAAGCAGACTACTCAGACATGGATCGGATCTTCTCTCTACAGGGATTGAATTCTGAATCAAAGCTCTCTCCAATTATCTTCCAAAACGTTCAACCTTAAGAATAAAAAGTAGAAAGAAAGATTGCAAGATCGGTCTAAACGATGACCCAAAAATCTATTTATAAGTCTTAAAAACATTCAGGGACTAATGTTACAAATAGGGAAGTCTTCTGGGATGATTCTATAAATCTTCAAAACTTGTTAAATCTTCGAGACTTCTCTGGACCGCGACCGATGTCAACCGACACCAAGGGGTGTCGATCGACACTCACACCCTTGATGGGCTCCAGATTTGCTTATGCAGGTTAATTTCTCAGTTTTCGCTCCAAAACGCTCCATTATCTCCAGATGCATCCCAATTGTGTAAATACCTGAAAAGACTCAAAAAGAACTCTATAAATAATGAAAAGACTCTAAAAACCATACTTTTTTTCTTTTTTTTTCGTCACTCTAAAAACCATACTTATATCATGGTTTTTTAAAAACCATGATATGTTGTCACATAGCAATGAACAAAATCAGAAAGTCACAAGAAAAATACCTGGAAGGATAAATGTTTTAACATCATAACATCTAGACATGTCACGATGTCAGAATTTAAGACCTCATGAAACAAAAATATAGCATCACCAATTTGGCAAGGGAAGCTATTAAAACCTTAAGTTAGTACATATACAACAGATGTTACAATTATAGTAACTCAACAGCTAAAATGCAATAGAGCGTAAGTACAAACACCATTTGTAAAGAACAATCTGGAGAAGCAGAGGCACTACGAGAGGCATAAACGATTCCTGCCAATGACCTATCAAGTCATGCAATGTTCAAGAAAATGCATCACAAGCAACTAACATGTGGTGTAACTTATCATACACAAACAACTAACCTCTGGTGTAACTTAACAAAAAAATAAAATTTAACATAAAGAAACTACATTAACGATATTAAACTAGATTAAAAATGTTAATATTATATCAATAAAATTTTATTAAAATTTAAACTGGACTAGAGGTCTAATTGGCATAATCGTATCAATAAAAGTAAAATTTTGTTTCTCTACTTAAATCGTAAGTTTACGCTTTTACAACTAATTAAAATTTTAAAAGTAGTATGTTTTCTGTTTCCTTACTCTAGCAAGTGATCATGAAAGTTATGAAAGGTGAAGAATTACATGTGTATGGTGAATCGACTAATAGTAGCAAGTGGCGAAGGCTTTTGAAGTTGCAAGCCCTAGGGCCCTTGCCAATGTTCTCACTCTCAAGTTCTTTACTAATGTATAGATGAACTTGTCACGTGCCTAGCTTATTCTCCCATGTTTTCCCTCCCATAGCATCATGCCATCATGTGTTCTCTTCCATAATCTGTCCAAGATTATAGAGCTCGTGCCATGGTACTGAACTCAGTCACTAGCTTCCCGTGAGAATGAAAGCCTCATATCAGGGTTCCAAAACATTGGATGGAGAAGCACTTTAGATGCACTAGGTCTGCACATAAACAAGTAGTTCATTAGAGATGAAATTACCGTAGATGAGGTTCTTGTTTCAGCAAACAAGAGATGAGGTCGTGACCTTCAGTAATATCCCTTACTCGTGAGAGATTGAATTTATTTTTTTTGATGTTGGGATCACGAGTTTGATCATATCCAAATGGATGCAAACCACGAGTTATGGTGTAAAAGATAACACATCTCAAGTTGAACATGTCAATTGTACAATTTCATCATCCATGCGAAAAAAGTTGCTCTAGTGATTATCAACCCTTACTATATGCAGTTTTCATGGATGCGTAGATTTGAAACCCATTCATAAGCATAATCATAGGTTCAACCAAAAATTTTTGTTTCAAAAGTTATTCAATCTATCAATTGATATGGAAAAATACGTTTGTTGTTGCCCATAGTTGAAAGCTTTGCAATCAAAGTCTTTTCTTTACGTATAATTTGCACATTTTCAGGCTTCAAATCTCGACAAAATACTTCCAATTCATGCCCATAAGCTATATCCTTACAGCACATCACAAATAGCCCAAACTATTTTAGTTGTAGTCTTGTAGATTAAAAAGTATAACATCACAACAAAAATATTATAAATCAATACAATAGTAACAATAAGAATCTCTCCAGGTCTGACACATCAGCCTTTTCGGATGCTCTCAGTGTGACACGTCATTAAAAATGAACTCCAATCAAAATATTTTAAATAATACAGCTCAACATTTTCATCCAGTAATAATCCTTCTCTATTCCACATCATTTTTCTTATTTTATTATCTTGGGCTTTTCTTATTCATAAGTGGGCTTATTCTCATTTTGAAGTGGGCTTTATTGTATTTTTTATTTCAGTCGTCCTCTCACCTGCATCTTCATTTTTTTTTCTCGATTTCGATTCTTCACAAGGTAACGAAGACGAAGATGAGTAACTCGATCGGATCAATCCTTAGGTCCAGTTCGTCTAAGTCCATAAATTTCCGAAATTCATCGAGATTTTACGTTTTGGTGTGTTTGTTTTTCATGTCAATTCGATAAAATCTCCAATCTGCCACAGACGGCGTTTCAACTAATTTTTATTTTTATCAAAAAAAGGCTCCAATCTGTCGCCACTTTTGATTGCTCTGTAATAGCCTCTGTATGAATCTTTAAAGTATTCGGCTCAGATGCTCAACGCGCTGCGGACCTCGAATACATAATAATTGTATCTTCCACCTTCTGTTTAACTAAATACATAATAATTGGTAGGTAGGCTAGAAACATCAATGGAGCTAAACATCATACGTGTTAAATTCCATTGCATGTAGGCCATTGAGTTTAAGGCCATTGTACACTACTCTACAATTGAAGTCTAAAACTGTATGAATTGACTCATGCTTTGTGATTGTTATTTAGTAATTCTGAATTTTAAGGAAACAATCTCAAGCAATGCATCAAACCTCTTGTAATTATGGAGTGTCTATGATTTTCTTGTTAATTTTGATTGACATCATTTTTTTGGTCCTTTTAGATTAGTGCAGTTGAATTGTAGCATGAATAAGTACTGTGGTAATCTTTTTTAGAACACTTAGTTTGATTGATGGTGAAAATGTTTGTAGATGGTGAGTAAGATGTCTGGAGGATCATTGTTTCAATGTACGGACGAATAATAAGTGTTTTCCTTCACTTGAATCACTTAAGATTAAGATCTTAATCTCAACAAAGCCACCAAAGGAGTATCTTCAGACCCAAATCTCTCAAGGTTCAACTACGGATGAACCCATTAGAGCTAAAGTAAAAAAGGAAAAATAGAGTTAAAGTAACCATTAGTGTGTCTTGATTTTTTCTTAAAGTCTTGTGTTGTGACAGATGCAGAAGATCAGGTTCAAGAAAAAGATGTGGAGAGTGCAGCGATCGAATACAGAGACTTAATCTCGATTCACGCTGGGAACCACAATGGAGGATTGAAGAACTGCTTGAATGGAGATCTTAACCGAGACATACGGTTAAGCATGAGTGAGCAGTGGCTTGAGACTTTGGCTAAAACTCGTGGACCTGATATAGGAAAATTCACGCAGTGGAATCTTTTGAGGATATATCCCAAGACAACACGGTTCAACTCGTATAACTATGATCCTCTCGTTGGATCAATTCATGGTGCTCAAATGGTTGCCTTCAATATGCAAGTAATAGTTTTAAGTTTTAACACTATCCTCTCTATCATAAGCAGAAATTTTCAATAGTTATGAAGCACTAAGTTAAGTTCATTATTGCACACAACATAACTAAAATAATCTTGTGTCTGTCTGCAGTTCTAGGCTGAGAAAATGTTGTGATTTTTTGTTGAACTTGAAGATAGAATAATGTACTTTGTACCAAAGAGAATGTTTTGTAATTCTTAATTTCAACGAAACAATCTCAAGCACTGCACCAAAACTCTTGTCATTGTTTTATTAATTGGATGTATATAGCTTTTGACATTTGAGACATAGCTTAACTTAGAATCAGTTCAATCTTTTTCTCTCTGCAAAGAAAGCTAAAATTCCGCTTTGTGAATTTTATTGAAGTTCAATATATGAAGAGGTAATGGAAGTTTAATACAAAGTCCACTTGTGCTGTAAGCTGTGTTTAGTGATTCTGAATTCTAAGGAATTGATTCAAGCATTGTGTATCACATAATGTATGTTTTCAAAAAAAAAATGTTTACATAAAAAAGCAAAATTAACTTAAAACATAATGTATAGAGTTTTTTGGATCTTTGCAAAGTACGTCGTTGAGAAAGATCTAAGGTGAGATAAAGGAGAAATCGACAAACACTATATTTTTGGAGTGGGTCCGAGTCAGAATAAACCGACCCATTAGAAGTGTATAAACGTTAATAACAAGTTTAGGAGCATAGAGAGAGAAGCAAAGCTGAGCGAGAGTTTGCAAATGATGTCTAATAAGATGCATTTTATATCTTCTGCCTATTTTCAACTTTTTATATATATATTTTTACTGTTTAAATTTAAGTTTGGATACTCTTTTGTTTTTGTTACCGAAGAAACAACAACTTTCATTGAGTAAACATAAAAAAAAATAAGTTTCATAGTGGTGCTGCAGAAAATTAATTTAAGAGAAAGTCATTAGTAATGACAAAAAAAAAAAGTCATTAGTAATAAAAATAATTTAGAAACAATATCTCGCGGCATAGCATGGGTTTTATACCTAGTTAAACATTAAATTTGAAATCTAACTTAACTTCATTAATTCTTGCATGACGGGTGATAGAATGCACACAACTTCCCACAATACGTTTTCATCCAATGGTATCTCTGAATAATCATTAGTTAATTTAGTTTTCTTTCTTTACTTTGTTCCCAGATCATGTAGATCACATGTCCAAGGCTCCAAGCACAGGTAAGCAAAGTCTTTGTCGAACTCATAACCATAGAAACGGATGATTTCCTAGTGTTCGTCTGATGCATTGTGGATATTAATCGCGTTCAAAATCTTGAAGACCTCATATTGTGATAGACTAAATTTTACAGCCAGTCCGCGTTGTGGTTGTACTATTTTCCCTTATCATAGTTTTTATCCCATTGAATTATTCCATGAAAGGTATTTAACGAGATAACAAAGAACATGCCAGTGATAGACACCTAAAGAGAAATGTTGTGATTCCAATAACGCAAGACTATCATTCTTTATAGTTTTTGACATATATTGATGAGATCGTGAAAAATAAAGATAATGATTAAGAGGTGCAACCTATGAAACCAGGGTCGTGCTTCAGTGTTAAAAAAAGAAATATTGTCTTATGGGCATCTAATTTTTTGAAAAATTTTGAGGGCATATTTTTTTAGTTCAACTCAAACTACATAAATATATGCATAAACGTTGAAAACTTTTTGATAACTAAAACAAACAATTCATGAGTTTATACATTAAAAATTATGGTTCTCTAAATCTATATATACATTTTTGGAGTACACTTAGCAAATAAATCCTAGAGTTGCTAAGTATTTACAAAGAATGTCATTGGAGTTAATTCTTAAGAAAAAATTAATTAAAGATATTATTCTAAAGATCGTTGCTCAAATCTCCTCCAACTAATTACTTTAAAAATCTCGATAATAACTATTCCGTGATTTACTGTAATCTTCAAATATATTTGATATGATTTCTCATAATTAAAGATCCATCATTAATTGCAATAATAAATAAAAACAATAATTTCCTTTTATTTTAAAAACTTTCTAACGACAAATGTATTGCAAAATAAATAATTTCCTAAAACAATTACAGAACCTAATAACTGTTGTAGACTTTTTAGGAAAATAATTACGTAAATATATAACTTAAAGATAACAATTACTCATCAAATCTTTTTTTTTTGTTCATATTGTATCATAACAAGACCTAAATCAATGGACTACTTATTCTCTATATATAAGTGAGGTTATTTAGTCATCAAATCAATGTGCATGGTTCCACTCTCGCCGTCCCTCAGCTCTGCAAATCATCTGCTTCATTTTCTACATGTCTTGGACTAAGGTTCTTCCTATTCTTCTTTGATTTGAATCACTTACATCTCCTTTTTTTTTTTGATAAATCACTCACTTTCATCTTTCTATGGCTTTATGTTTGATAGCCTCACGTTGAACTGAGGAGCTTCCAAGTGTATTCGGAAACTGGTCCTTCTACGTTACCTTAATCTACAGGTTTTTGTGTTTGGACAAATTAGGAAATGATTCTGATTTTTATTGTTTTGGTATATTGGTTCATGTTTGAGTGTGAAAATATTTGCAGGGTTAACCATAATCCGTTGTAGCTTCTTAACTTATATCTCTTAGTTACAATACTAATGGTTGTTTGTTTTGTGTTTAAAACAGCCATTTATAACCGATTGTTGTCTCACTAATTTGGATACACAACCTCTTGGTGGTTCAGACTTCAGAGGATGGATTGGTTTTCTTTTGGGATTTGGTACGTATCAAAATTTTGAGCCCGTTTAAAACATTTTCATTAGTATTGATTTGAAAATTTTCTTTGGTTTGTTTACTAAAAAATATTTAGTGGTTTACCATCAAATGAAAAAATCATGTGATAAAATAACCTTTATAGATTAATCTATATTTATCAATTTTTTGAGTAAATCATTTTCTAAATATATTTATTTTAATGTAGATTAGTTAAATTATGGTTACTATTCGTTATTTGACAAACTCATTTGGCTATATTACTTATTTTAAACCAAACTCATTTTGGCAATAAATAATGTTTATTTATAAATTAGATTAACCCCCAAAAAATTATTACCAAATATATAAAGATTATTTATGTCTAAAGAATAATATGTTGCTTTAGATTATTATTATTTATAAGGTTTCAAATATTATAAATATTTTAACCTTATAAGAAGTATAAATTAATAATATTTAAAGTATCTATAATATTTAATTCCATAAAAAGTTTATAATATTAATAATATTTGAACACTATAAAAATTATAAATATTTATACTATGGAACCACTTAAAAGCAAACTTTTAAATTGACTCGAATTATATGTTTTCTAAACAAATGTGTTATTAAAAAAAATAATAAAATGATGTTTAATTTCACGGGACGGGGTTATATGGTGGGACGGGTTTAGATCGATAATAATACCGGAAGATATACCACGGGTTAAAATCCTAGAAATAATAATCAAAATTCAATATATAATCTTAAACACTAAACAAAACAAATAATATTAACAAAATAATTACAACTTAAAATTTAAAACTTTTTAGTTAAAAAGTCGACCCGCGGTGTACCGCGGGTTAAAATCTAGTTAAGAGTATATAGAGAATTGGTTATGTAAAACATTAATTGACGTTACTATTAAAAAATAAATATGTTGAATTGGTTATCTTATACTAGCTTGAGTATACCACATGAAATTTTACATGACTTAGCCATTTTAACCATGGAATATGATATTAGTTATAAACTTTGATTTTAAAAGTTTAGTTAATGATTTTATTTTTAAGAAAATATATATATTACGACGAATATTTTTTGTTTGGTAGTTTTAATTCCTTATTTTTGTCTTTTGATATATAATGATGGTAGTTATTATTGTAAACGTTTGTTATAAGCGGAGGTTCTTAACCACTTATGTCAATTGTCGGCGTTGGCACAGCTCTGTACGCGACCAATGAACTGCATAAGAATGGTGATTTACGTGTCCTATAAATTTGTTCAAGTAAAGATTTGATGAACCTATTTAACAAAACGTTTTCAACAAATACTTTGAAGAAGTTACTTCAATATATTGGATCTTCTCATCTCGAAGATTTCATATGAACTACTCATGGTGAATTTTTACGTTAAGTGGTATTTTCTTACAAGTATAGTGTAATGGACATTTACAAGAAAGTGTCTTTTATTCGACCACGACTTAAACTTCAAAATCAGCTCATATCATTAATTATCTCTGACTTAACTCACAATTAATTAACTCTTTCTGTTGTTAGTTTAAACATTCCATATATTAAAGCTTTAAATGAAGGGTTTTACAAAACCATAATTTAGAAGTTACATCAAAATAAAGAGAAAGGTTTGGAGAATTATCCGATAGGTTGGCACGAAACTTCGAAAAACTTACACTTAAAAAAATAGCTCTAGAGATTTTGACAGATTCTGAATTAAAAACATTTTTCAATAAATTTAAAATCAACTCGTAATCAATAATAGCTCGTACGGTTAGATCCAAAATAGAGATTACAATAAATCTTTCCAAAAAAATAAGGGTGAGTGACTAGAAAGGCTTAGGAAAGGGAAGAAATTACTAAAATGACATGGTTTTGGAGTAATAGTAATATCATTATTTAAAGGCAACTTTGCCCTCAAGCATGTGTGAGAGAAAAAAAATAATTACAGAATTGCCATTAAATCTTGACAGGAAAAAGGCGGGAAAACGATAAATGCAGTGGCGGGAAAAATAAATGGAGAAATCTTAATGGCGACAGATTTGTAAGGGTGATAGATTTGTATGGTAGTTTTATCAAATATGACAGATTTGTCAGATTTTTCTGATTAATCTATCAATTAGTTACAGTAGATTTAAGTGAAGATGATAGATTTGCAAACTTGTGGTAGAGTTACATGATAGACATATTTTATGTGATGACAGAGTTACAGAAAATGTAGATTTATTTGGTAGATATACGTGCAGTTATGACAGATAATTAAGTAAAATAGATTTATCATGTAGACTTATTAGCCGTAATGATAGAGCTATGAATATGTAACAGACTTATGTGGTAGAGTTAAAGAATTGATAGTTAGTCTGTCAAACGTGAAGATAGATTTTAAATTTGTGATAGATTTATTAGTCAATTCGACAGACTTATCCAACAAATTAATTATTAGAGTAGCACCATAGTGATGGTAGACTTATTGTATGTAACGACAGAATTGTTATTTGTAAAGGTTGTTACGACAGAGTTTACAAAAATTTAAAACATGATGTGGTGATAGACTTAAAATTTCTAAAAACGCAATCCTTAGGTAAAGTTTTGGCAGATAGAGGTGATAGAGTTATGATGACCCCGAGTGATAGATTTTTATGATAGATTTTTTTGATAGATTATTGGGATAATTATAACTACAAATATAACTCTATCATAACTATGTTTGTCATTTATTTGAAAATATATGTGGATTAAATTTGATCACTTGGCTTAGTATTAGCGATCCCCTACTTTGGTGAGTGGTTGATTTAGTAAATGTTAGTTTTTTTTGTTGTGATTAGCTTCACGTGTAAGTAGATGAAAGCTAGAAACTAGAGTGTGTATGAAATAAAGGTTAATTTCCCAAGTGTGTATGAAATAAAAGCTAGAAACTTCCTAAGTGTGTATGAAATAAAAGCTAGAAACTTCCTAAGAGCATGCCTTGTCATTGTGTGAGTGTACTCCATGATGTTGGCATGTACTTTGAAGGTTAACTAGTGTCCTAGTGTTTCTTTTCTTTTTAATGTACTTTGAAGGTTAACTAGTGTTTCTTTTCTTTTTAATGTTTCATGTTTGAGCGAGAATTTTGATTTACTAATCAGACAATTTGAACACTAACTAAAGATCAAGGTTAAATTTATCATAGTCCAAATCACCAAATTTATTTCGATCGACTTTGGTAATTGACGAAAATTCTGATTTCGAGGATCATGCAAAATCCATGTTAACTAACATATAAATATGAATATATGATCATCAATAGTAGTAAGTTTGTATTATGGAATGACCATAGTTAGTCAAGTTATAGAGAAATTACTAAGTGTGAGAAAAAATGTAACTCAACGACCAAAATTAGCTTTTTCCATTAGTTTGTAAGTTGAGAAATGGGTATATATGCTACAAATTTTACTACTACAGCTAATTTCTCTAATCTGTTATGAAGTCAATTTGTCACGAGATTCGTTCCTCTTCTTCGTCGTTAGTATCATATTCTTCGTTCAGACAATTCCACGCCAGATTAATGCCTCAACTTATCAAAACCAATGGGAAACGTTTGTTTTCTTGTCGATACACTCGCTTTGGTAATAATAACCCTTCCTTGGTCTCTTCTTTTTTACTTTCCTAGTGATTTGCTTAATCTTTTTAGATGATTATTTACTTAATCTTTTTTTGACTTCACCATATGCATCAAATTGCAATGTCAACACAGAGAGAGAGAGTAAAACGGGATTCAGAGAAGAGGCAAAGCTCATATCTAAGTGAACCGATTCCAAACATTCTTAGAGAAAGAGTGAAACAAAAATTCATGAACTATAATATAAATTGACTCCATAACAGATCGAAGAAAGACCAAATAAGATATCATCATAAGCATCAAATTGTAATTTCAACACAAAGACAATATAATGGGATTTCCGATTTCAGAAAAGAGTCAAAGCTTCAGGTCTAGACGACCCAATTTCAAACATAAAGTCTACAATTTTCTCAAAAGACAAACCAAATGATCATCATCACTTCTAGCAGCTCCTTTGCCTCCAGCTCCTCCACCCGAACTCGCAGCTGCAGCTTGAGCAGCCTTCTCTTGCAATGCTTTTCCATCTCTATATCATTCATTACACAACAACCACACAGATCGAATCATTACACAACCACACAGATCGAATCATTACACAACAAAAGATTCGTTTTTTGTATTCTTTTTTACCTTCACGACATTGCTCTGGCGTCAAACCATCGTCACCATTCTTACCCTTTCCTCCAGCACGAGCCACAACTCTTTCACGGTCACGCTCTCTCTGACTTCCATATGACGATTACGCATCAAAAATCAAAGCTTGGATCAAAGAAAACAACAAACTTTGTTCTATTTTCACTAATTCAGAATCTTATAAACAAGATTAGAGAAAGATTCAACAAGATCTACTCTTTATAGAAACAGAAACAGAGAATCAAACAGAGCAATCTAGAAACGAAACTTCAATTTCATCTTTCTCTCAAAACAAACCCTAATAGGCAAGTAAAAGTGATAGCCAAACATCAACAGTGTATTTGGGAGAATCACCTTTGATATCACGGTGAAGAACTAGATTCACATGACAATAGTGAAGCCATGTGAGCAATTGCTTCATGTAACACTTTTAAATGGATTGAGTGTTAGAATAAAGTTTGAGGAACAGTAAATCTTAGTCCAAGACGATCAGCGAGTCCAGTCAAATCATGATCCATGTACTCACAAACCATGTAGATGCCACCCTTGTATTTGTTATTATCTATAATTCCACGTATATACAAATCCACAACCTTAAGGTGAGAACAAAACGTAACGTTATTTAGATACTAAGACAGGAGTTGAAATTTTTTCACTAACCTGGCTTTCCTTGGTCATCCCTGTCTCGACCTTTTAAGAGACAGAAACAGAACCATTCCATGAACCACAAAAATTTTAGACTATTTAAACAGAAATTGCTAAACTTGATTCAGTGTAAGATATGTGTTCCTTAAACAAACCTAGCGAAGTCACATTCTCTTTCAGCTGAATGACATTTTCATGATGAAGTTTCTTCAGGATCTTTATTTCCCTGATAGCTGTTATAGGAACTCTGAGTTCCCAATGAAACTCTGAGTTTCCCAGTAGTTGTCTGAATTCAACTCACATTATGACTTATCCATAAAATCAACTCAAAGGAATCTGGTTCATTTGATCATAATATTCCCAAATTCCATAAACCAATTGTTCAATGAACCCTGAACATTAATCAGTGATCCTTTAAACCCACACGTGAGTTAAAAAACGCTTGACCAAAAAACCACAAAGAATCGAGTCACTGCACACACAACAATGAAAGTAAACGGAAACACTGATAAAAGTAAATTAAAAGGCGGGAAGTGGTAGAGAAGACGAACCAGCCACGGATGAAAGAGAAGCAACCAGAGTCAGAACCATGGTTATGGTGATGATCGTGATGACAGTGATTGTAATTTTGCGGTGGAGGAGGAGGCGGTGGTCCGTGATGATGATGAGGATAACCTCCTCTGGCGAAGTAACCTTGATAACCGCCTTCGTAAGGACGTAAAGACGGTGGTGGATACAGTTGATATCCACCGTGAGGCTGAGGGGGAGGATATCCTTCGTGATGCGACGGTGGAGAAGAATATCCCGGTGGCGGTGGCGCCGATGGATAACCCGGAGGTGGATAGTGAGATTGGTTCCACATTGAGATGCACAAGCAAGAACAGCAGCCCAACCATAGCAACGGCGTTTATACTCCATGATAGATGTAGCAACGACTACTAGCGTCGGCGTGACCTCTCTTCTTCCTGTTTATCTTCAACGCAACGGCGCCGTCGCCAATACAGATCTAGTTTCGCAAGTGAACGAAACAAATTTAAGTTTTAGATTTGTTGTTTGTTTTATTAGTTTTTTTAATTCTAAATGGCAATTAAAGTAATTATTAGACCTAATGCTGGTCCTAAAGTCTTTTTAAAACTTTTTTAAGTCTTTCTAGTAAAGATCTCGTTCACTAAGCCTTTAGAATAATTAGTGGACTTTTATATGCCATTTGACGTAATTTCCAAAAAAATAATGATGGAATCAGTATCCTCGTAAAGAAGAAAATGATTTGAATCGATCTCTCAAAAAAAAGTTTATGGCGAAAGCTTTAAAATAATATAAATACAATGTATAATATATCTTGGTTTCCAATTGAAACGTACAAGAGATTACAAATTATTCCAAAGACTGATTTATTTAACTTTGTTCAACGTTTTATTTTGACCGAAGTCACCTATTTATTTATTTATAATCTTTTTAGTTTTAGCAAAGTTTTGTTTCTTTTTTTTTTAATGTTAAAATACATTAATCTAACCAAGTTGAAGTTTTTCCAAAAACAAACAAGAATGAAAGAAAAAAGAAAACGCAGAAGCTTGAAGGTGGTAATTAACCCCGAATGAAATAAGATATTGAACTGAAAAATACAAACTTAACAAGGGAAATACATAAGAGGTGCAGCTAGAAATTATCGTTGTGGGGTTCAAAATATTTTTAATATAAAATAATATTATTAATTTTATTTAGAAATAATTTACTCATAAAAAATAAAATATTTACCTAAAAATCAACCAAAATAAAAGAATTTTTATACATTATATAAGAATAATATTTTTGTTTCAATGTATGTGGACAAATTTTATCCCATATAGTTAAATTAGTTTTGTATGGGTGTCAAAAACTATCAAATATTGGGGTCAAAATAATTACTTTTAAGAAACATTAAGGTTATAATAATCAATTGTCCACACAGCTGTGGTCTAGTGGTAAGGGAGAACTGGGGAAAGGTTGGAAGGAACTAATCCAAGTTCAATCCACCCTGAAAACAAAAATCACATATATGTGGGAAGTCTGGGTTTGGACCAAAGGCTCAAACAGTTTACCTGATAGTCAGTAACAGGCGATCTGGCTACCCCCTGACATTAGTCGAAAAGCATTCCAAACTCGGAACAGACAGTGTGGTGGCCCATCGGGGAGAAGTCCACTCTGAAGCATTTCGGTGCGTTTCTACCGGGGTTAACCGGATCAGCCGATAGATTTTAAAAAAAAAAAAACAAAAAAAAAAAAAAACTATAGTTGATTTTTCAAAAATTTATAGGGTTCAGTTGACCCCCATAATCCTATGCTGCCAATTACATTGATGTGTTCACTAGTGGAATGGGTGGAAGGGAGACTAGGCGATTACGTAGTAGCCGATTAATCTTCCCTATGATGTCAATGGAGGATTAAATTGTCGATGCAAAGATTAGCAAACGCTTCAAAAATTAAAAAAAAAAAGCTTTAAAATATAACAATATAAATAGAATTACGGAATATTTGCATTATATGGCAATAGATATCATGATAATTAAAGATTAAAATAAAATATTTTTGTTTGATGAACGAAATGGATAAAAATATGATTTAGACGATTTTACTTCTATCATTTATATACGATAATGCATGATTTTTCCGCAACGTTAATCTAGGTAGATTATCTAATTTATCAACTATAGGAATTAGGCGGTTTTAATCATGTCGTTAATAAAGATAACTTATTGGACAATTACAAGAAAGAGTTCTAATTCGGCCACGATCACGCACAAACACTGACTTAACGTTCTAAATCAACTCCCAATATATTATCTTTGACTAAACTTACAATACCATTTTTAGCAAGAGCTTATATTTTAATACAAAGACATCAATGTATTTTCAATACCATATTAACAACACCATAAGATAGTACAAATCATTTTTATTTTTCCTTTTATTATTCATTTTATTTTATTTTATTTTCCATACCATATTGATATTAATTTTTCATATCGTTTGTATTCATTGACCATACTTGGCCTTGTACTCTCTCCATAGTTGATTCACGTCTTTCCCAAGCAAATCAACGAAGAAGGCATCACTATAACCATTCCTCATCTTCTTGTTCAGTTCGGCCACAAACCCACTCCTCAGACCGTTACAATAATCCAAGAACCTCGCGGTAACGTCATAACCCTGATCCCACCTATCACCACGACCAGGCCCGACCCAATGACTTGGAGCGTAGCCCGCTTTCAGCCTCACATAATCCGCTATCCCTTCGATAAGACCACCGGGAGCCCGACCCGCACCGTTCCACTGCCAAGAATGGACCACCTCGTGATAAACTACACCGGTAAATTCCCTCTTTACATCTCCTGATACACCTGCGAGATATCCCGCGTTGAAATGTATCTCGTTTCCAGAGTTGTACGCTACGCCGTCACCGTTCTCCATGAACAGTGTGATCTTTGTAACGGGCTTTCTGTCCGAAGGGTTGGTTTGTTGGAACAAACTCCACACGAAGTCGGTCGCAGCTCTTAGTGACTGTGTGCCGTAGGTTATACCGCCGATCTCTCCCCGGAATCTCCTTCCACCGGCAGAGTCACCGGTATTGTCGACGACCGAGTAGTCAACAGCATTAACCAATGAGACAACGAGCATTAGAGAGATTACAAAAAAGATTTTGTGAAACTTCATCTTTGTCTTTTGCTTGTATTTTGGGACAATGATCTGTTAAGATTTAGATGGATGTATTTATAGAGCAAATAAATGGATTTCTGAGAAAAATAATAAGAATGGTCAATCAAAGAGACAAAGACCTTTCTTCGGCAGTGTTCCATTTTCTAGTTTTGTACAAATGCGACTTGGTCTTTTTACATATTTTATTGTCGGTAAGGAAACAGAACAAATTTGAAATGAAGAACATAGTTTTCTATTTTATTTGATGGTAGAAGAAACTAAGACCGGTCTTTCTTTTTTATTTTATAATCAAAAACTACAATGTTTGTGTTACTAAATTACTATTCTTTTACGAAATATGAGTTTGTTAGTATATCTTTTTTCTTTTCCTTTTTAAGTCGAAGAAGAGTGATTCGACTATAATTGTAGATTGTACTAAAAAGTTTTTAGTTGTAGATTAGGTAAGTTAAACAATTACTAACAATTGTGTATGTTAAAAGAATTACTAACTGTATCTCTAATTTAATTTATTATTTATTCTTGTGATATCTGAAAAATAAAAGTTGATTAATAAAAACTTTTCTCTTTCTTAAATATAATAAAATTACTGTTGCAGGAAAATATGTTTCAGCGGATCGATCCTAATGCTGGAGAGAGCAAACTAATTTGCGTAATAATGAACAAAAAAATAAAGGAGTTTCATAACATGCATCGGTGTTGTGTTCTTCTGAAGACATATTGACGTTAACTGTGCATAAGCATTTAAAGCAGTGACGTTAACTTGGTAGATCAAATATTAATTAGACCCCGGCCAAATTAGCTAAGTAAATGTCTTTCGAATATTTTGTCTTCCACAGAAACCGATTATTATGTTTCTTTTCACTTGCTTGGCTTCCATATTAACACTCACCACTATATATTGGGCTTAGTAGAAGACCAAAGATATAGGAGTATATCTGTTGATACCATGATGAGTACTATGCTGGTTAGTCTCATTATTAGGAGCAATCTGCTGGAACGAGCATGCTTGCTGCTGGATATTACTTGCACATTATGGATGAGAAGTGAAGCATGATTAATAATTAGAAGGATTCGGGCCGCAGTTGCGCATAGAGACATACTTGATCTACTGAAGTGATCCCTCAATCTCAAGCAACCAAGACTGACATTCAAATATTTGTTGTGGTCTACTCCCGTTGTGAACCATACTTAACTGAGAACAATCATACTCTACCTAGGTCTATAGTCCACTCAACCTTCGGTGCAATCCATGTTGTAGGCAAATAAATCCTAATGATTTTCTCTCTTTTGAACCTAGTTTTAATTGACCCTGTTAGTCTTTTAAAATTTAGAAATACTGTTTTTAAATCAGAATCATGTGTTTTATTTATGATCCTAGTTGATGTTGAATTCTACTTATCTTTCCTTTTAGGTTATAAAAGTCCTAGTTTATTTGAAGCACTTTTCCACTGAAGATTTCCATTTGTAATGCCATTGCGAGAAGAATTCATTTCGTAACAGCTTGAATTAACTTTCATATCACCGACTTGTATATGCATGTTTTTTGTTTTTTTGAATGAATATTAAATTTTATTCAACAAAAAAAAACAGATATTACATCAAGTGTAACTGTTTGGATTAGTGTTTGACATAAGTTACACGAGAGGGTTTATAAGTTATCTCCTAGTAGAAAGCCAATATACGAATAAATCTCTATATTTTGCATTCCTGGCAGACCGAAGCAAAGTGATCCGGTTACGAATGTTCTTGTCAATCTTTTTCCCAAGGCTTTATGTTGTTTGAGGTTCTTCACCATGTCTTTTGTTATTTCTTTCCTTCTATATGGTATGAACTGCAATTTGGAGCGTGTATCACAGAAGTAATAGAGCTTTCTTTTCGATTGTCGCATCTGTTATGAGCAAAATGATTTGATCCCAATCCGAGGGGTGTGACTATCTTGAAGTATCTCTTTTACTAGCTCCTCCCATACTTTTCTTGTGAACGGGCATTGAAAGAAGAGGTGGTGTCTTGTCTCAACCGGTTCCTGACAAAACGTACAAGATGTATTCACTTGGGTGTTCCACTTCCCCATCCGTTCACCTGTAGATAATCTGTCATGCATTTCAAGCCATGTAATGAAAGCGTACTTAGGTGTAGCTTCGGAAAACCAAACACCCTTAGCCCAACTTCTGATCGGATGTTCATCTCTCAAGAGATTCCAAGTCTCGTTGGATGAGAATTTCCTTTTGAAACAATTCTTCTATCTCCACTTGTTTACGTCTTCTAACTCCGTTTGCCAACTCAACCGTAAGGCTTCTATTTCTGCTTCAACCTTATTTAGGCTCTCCACGCGATGTCCTCTTCCTCTATGTTTACTCAAAACTACTTCCACGGTGGCTGCTTTTTCTATCCCTAGATCAATACAGCCCTTGTCTCCAAAGATATCTGGCAATTTTCTCAAAGAGGACCACCTGTCATACCAAAACGATGTGCCACAGCCACTTTTTATTTCTACCATATGAAAGTTCTTAGCCAGTTCCCTTAGCTTTAGAATTTTCGTCCACATACAAGATTCTTGATATGATTGCGCTTTCAGTGCCCAAGATGACTTCTTTCGGATTAAGTATGTATGAAACCACTTATGCCAAAGCGATGTCGGGGCTGTGAGTAGGCGCCAGGTTAGCTTAAGACCGCACATGTTGTATATGCAGGTTACCTATAATAAAAGCATATCAAATCCCCGACAAGTTAATTCATTAGTGGTGAAAACGGAAACGTTCATTTTTTTTTTGTTTTTTTTTTACACATCTTTTGATCGATAAGGCTCGAACCATAGTCAATCCCTACTATGCAGGGTAACGTGACTTAGCGAAGTCGAACTCCGGTGGGGAAAGCAAAGTCAAATGGACTTAACCACTTGACTAAAGGCACATCCCCACGTTTGTTTTTTCTTTTGAACATAATTTAACATTAAATTAAAAAAATAATAATAATAATGTCACACCAAGGGAGTTTGGCTAAAGTTGGAAGAAAAAATAAGTGGATTCTTATACGGTGAAAAAGTATTCATATATATATATATATATATTTTTTTTTTTATTTAAATGAATGATTCATTATCTTGATAATACTAACAAAATAATTTATTTGTTATCAAAAAAGAAAAAGAAAACAACAAATGAATTTATTTTCAAGGTACATTTAATCAATTAAAGCACAGAATTTCACATAAATTGTCAACAACCTTTCGACAGTAACGTATATGACTTTTCCAATTGAAAATAACGTCACAAAAGAAAATACGACTAAGAACCGCGAAGGCTTATTTATTTGATTTTTAAACGTTCTATATAATTTTGAAGACCAAATTATTCATTGAGATTATTATTACATACTAGTTTATAATCATTGACCATACTTGGCCTTGTACTCTCTCCATAGCTGATTCACGTCCTTTCCAAGCAAATCAACGAAGTAACCATCACTATAACCATTCTTCATCTTCTTGTTCAGCTCGGCCACAAACCCATTCCTCAAATCGTTACAATAATCCAAAAACCTCGCGGTAACATCATAACCTTGGTCCCATCTATCACCACGACCCGGCCCGACCCAATGACTTGGAGCGTAACCTGCTTTAAGCCTCACGTAATCCGCTATCCCTTCGATAAGCCCACCCGGACCGCCCCATTGCCAAGAATGGACCACCTCGTGATAAACTACACCAGTAAATTCCCTCTTTACATCTCCCGATTTACCCGCGAGATATCCACCGTTGAAATGTATCTCCTTTCCTGAGTTCGAGTTGTAGGCTACGCCGTTACCGTTCTCCATGAACAGTGTGATCATTTTAACGTCCCTTCTGTCGGAAGGGTTAGTTTGTTGGAACAAACCCCACACGAAGTCCGTTGCAGATCTCAGTGTTTGTTCGCCATAACTGGTGCCGCCAATCTCTCCTCTGAATTTCCTTCCTCCAGGAGAGTCGCCGGTGGTGTCGACGACTGAGAAGTCTACTGCATTAACCAATGAGATGGCGAGCATTAGAGAGATTACAAGGAAGATTTTGTGACAAGTCATTTTTTTTTGTTGATCTTGTTTAGATTTAGAGGGAGCTTTATATAGAAAATAAATGATGAAAATGGAAAGATGAAAAATAATCGAGATACTAATCAATCGAAGACCTTTCCTTTGGTAGTGGATCCCACAATGGTAGACTCATTAATAAGGCCGGTGCAAGTAGACTTGGACGACGACGAGTAACGACCAGCATGTAGGAGATTTAGTCACCAGACGATCCGAGTACTCACGATAGAAATTTCAAACAAGGCCCATTAAGAAATGTGAGTAACGGTAGGGTTGTAGATTGTGAACATGACAGGTGGGAGACAATGGCTTCAGCTTTAATTTACGTGACAAAAGATCTATCAGGTCGAAGAAAGTTAAAATTTATTTTACTTTTTAAAATATTTTAAAGACTTGAAAACTTGTCAATCTAACTTATGGTTTTGTTTTGGTTTTTGCAGCAACATTATTATAGGTATCCCGTTTACCACACCATGTTGAAGAATGAACTGCTACAACCACCAGTACCATGTGATCAAGAACATGATCATCAAGAATATTCAAACCCCAAAGAAAAGAAGATAAGGGTGGACAAGGGGAATAAAAAAAAAAAAGGTGGACAAGGGACCGCACTCTCTCATTTGGTCGGTTTCAAACTGTTCAGGAAAACAAAATGATAAAATTTATTACATTTTCAACATTGAATTTTTTTCATCTAACTATAATCATATATATGAAAGTTTGCCAACTCTGTCCATATGAATGCCACATCATCACAAAAGAAAATGACATGTGTCATTCTACATTATTTAAATAAAAAATTAGCCAAATTAAATGAAAAAAAAAATAAAAATTCTTTATTTTTTTTTGAATGTAATGTTAAATTATATTCAAAGAAAAAATATACGTTTTTACAACGAGTGCAACGAAGAATCGAGAGAAAAGTTTGAAGATTACAATCTAATTTTCAAAAGAAATCCGAGAAGTGTTTTAAAACCAATCAAGCTCGAGTGCTAAGCCATATTTGGGACGCCATATCATACCTCCTGTCTCGCATACGTCTAATGGTAGTGATTTGATTTCGCACTTGTTTATCAATCCATCCGATGAGTGTGGCTGGGCTGTTGTGTGCTTCGCCGTGTCTCCGATTGTTTCTCTCTCTCCAAATGGTATAAATTGTGGCTTGCAGAACGTACCGGAGCAAAAAACCTTTTACACGATCTTGGGATTGAGAAGATATGCTGGACAGAATCTGAGGCCAGGTTGATGTCTGCCTTGTCTTCCATAGCCCACTTACAAGCGCAGCCCAAACTACAGAGGTGAAGTTGCAGGAGAAGAAGAGATGGTCGCGAGTCTCGGGACTGTTGCAGAAAACGCAGTCACCAGAAGCACTCCCATTCCACTTAACCATGCGATCTCCTGTGGAAAGCCTATCTTGAACCACCAGCCAAGTGCAAAACGCATATTTCGGAGTGGCGTGAGTGAACCAAACCTCTTTGTGCCAAGAAACCATTGGGGAGGTGGCTCTGATCTGTTCCCACGTTTCCTTGGTAGAGAAATGTTCTTGAAAACCATCATTTTTACCTTTCCACAACATTGTATCCTCCTCCTTCCTTTGTTGCTGCCATATAGAACGCAGATTCTCTTCAATGTCATTCAATAGGCTGACGCGGTGAGGCCTGCGACGCCGTCTAGTCAACGCTTCCGCCACTGTAGCTTCTTTAGATATACCGAGGTCAACAAAACCCCTTTCACCAACGATATCAGCTAATCTCCCAAGGTTCGACCAATTGTCAAACCAGAAAGACACAGAATTCCCATTGCCCACATCAACCTTAGTAAAAGATTTTGCCACTTCTCTGTATTTTAGAATTTTTTTCCAAATCCAGGAGCCCATACTTGTGCTCTGTTTCAACGTCCAGAACGACTTCCTCCGTAGTAAGTATGTGTTAATCCATTTCACCCAAAGAGATGTGCTTTTTGAAATGATTCTCCATACCAACTTTAAACCACACACATCATTCGCTTCCGTTAGACTTCGCAGGCCCAAACCTCCCTCTGTTTTTGGCTTGCAAACATTTGACCATGATACTTTAGCCTTCTTTGAGCTCATATCTGTACCGGACCAAAGGAAAGCCGAACATAGCTTATCTATCTCTCGAATACACTGACGGGGTAGGCGGAAAGCAGCCATCCAGAAATTGCAAATACTACCAAGGACCGAAGTGATCAAGTTTAGTCGACCAGCATACGAGATGAAGCGAGATGTCCAAGAAGCGATGCGTTTTTTAAGCTGTTCAAGAAGAGGAGTATAGTCCGCCACCGAGAGACGCTTGGTAACTAGAGGGAGACCTAGATAACGAACCGGGAGTTGACCAACTTCAAAGGGGAATTTATCCGCAATCTCTTGTTTAACCATTGGCGGAATACCTGCCATGTACAAAGTCGACTTTTCAAGGCTTATCTTTAAACCCGAGTGCCTGGAAAAGTCTTCAAAGACCTCCATTATACCCTCAACTGATCGAATTTTACCATCGGACAGCACCATTAGATCGTCAGCAAAGCTTAAGTGTGTTAAGCCCAAGCGTTTACATTTCGGATGATAGCCAAATTTACTTGCACCTGCTGCCCTATCTAGCATTTTGGAGAGAACATCCATGCATATTACAAACAGATATGGGGATAAAAATTCTTTATTGCATTACATCCTCCATCAATTCTACTCGTAAGTTATTTATTCAAAAAATTTTAAAAATACAAATTATATTAAAAAAACACTACTTTCATTATACTCTTATTTTATTAAAAAAAAATTATGAATGGTCACCATTCGATAATGACTGAACCTTTTATTTTTTGTTGTAATTTAGTTGTTTGCTACCTAAACTCTTATTAGTTTAGTAATTTTACCTTGAGTCTTTTTCATTATATTAATTTTTTTTATCCAATTAAAATTCATATTATATGTTCGTATATGTTCATATTATACAATATTTAATTATTTTAAGACAAAAATTTAGATTGTTGGATACACCAACAATTCTGGAGTTAGTGTGAAAAATACATATATATTGCGGAAAGAAATTTTTTGTCGATAAATGAACCTTGTAAATCTTCGACAATGTTGAGAGTTTGGCGACCCAAAATTTTTGTCCATAAATGAACCTTGTAAATCTTCGACAATGTTGAGAGTTTGGCAACCCAACGGTTTACCACAAATGCGATCTAGAAGTTTCCCGTTCGGCGCTACTGATTACAAGGCAAAATTGTTTTTCGATTTTGTTTTTTAAGTTAAAGATATAAGGACACTATAATAGATATATTATTTATTTTGATCGTATTGTGTCCAATCACGATGTTCTTTCTGAGCACACGACTTTCTTTCTCACGAGGATGTTCAATAAGAAGATTGAGTTGGTGTTAATGGTGGAGACAGTTAACTCCATGAAGCACAACATGGAAATGATCAGACTGACCCATCACCCATTTGGTACCTTAACAGGAAAACCGAGTAGATCTAGCTGCTTCGAGTCATTATTATCACGTCAAACTAAGAACCCCCTTCACAACAGCACCTCGGACCTCAGATCCACGACCAGCAGGTTCCGAACATTATCAACCAAATAACTTAGCAAAGATGGAAGGGTATCACATTGTATTGGAGATAACTTGGAGAGCAAGATGTGTATCTTGCGGACCAAATATTATGGACCGTTAAAGTCCGTTTATGAAGTGAAGCCCGTGAAGCCCAAAACCGAAGAATACTCTAGATCTCTATATTACTTCGTGTACAAGTTATTTACTTATGTGTTTAGGAAAGTTTACATTATGTGGGTGTTAGCATTATGTTAATGTTGACACTATATATATGTATCTTGTATTTTCATATTAGATACAACTCAATAACAAATTCTATTCTATAATATTTGACCAAAAAAAAAAAAAAAAAATCTTTTTTTTATGATTTTTGATTTCTCATATTACGGAGGAGTTTATTGGAACGCTCATGTTTTAAGTCAATTTTTTTAGTCTGGTTTGTGGACTGTCCGAGATAGGACGATTATTTGTGGAGTTGCAGGATTTGCGCCCACGGGATGTTGTTATTCCCTTTTTACCAAGACCAAAGACGAGCTGAAGTTCCACCCTCTTTTGAAGATTGAAGTTTATACCATGGGGTGTCTGTTGACATGATTTGTCCGTACTCGACATGATGTCCACGTCATAGGTGTTCTACTTTGTGATTGCATATTTTGCGTTTCGCGTCCCACCTTTATCGTGCGGGGGAGTATTGGAGATAACTTGGAGAGCAAGATGTGTATCTTGCGGACCAAGTAATATGGACCGTTAAAGTCCATTTATGAAGTGAAGCTCGTGAAGCCTAAAACCGAAGAATATTCTAGATCTCTATATTATTTCTTTTACAAGTTATTTACTTATGTGTGTAAGAAAGTTTACATTATGTGGGTGTTAACATTATGTTAATGTTGACACTTTATATATATGTATCTTGTATTTTCATATTAGATACAACTCAATAACATATTCTACTCTATAATATTTGACACATTGACAGCTTTACTTATGCTTTCGATCACTTTTAGCTTTTTTTGGGTTTTGGTATATCTTGTTTGTACTTTGTGTTACATTTTATATCTATTATTTACTTTTAGACTTTTATTTAATTAATATTATTAGATAATTATATAAAAATAAAAATAACATGGCTCTATATGTATTTTGTATGCGTGTAGTGGGCTAGCAGCCACCAAAATGCCATGGTCAGTCTATAACATTTATTTATTGATGGGGCGTTGGCCATTCGGTGTACTGGTACGAAAGTGGTTAATATATTACCATGGCCATATCCTAAGGCATTTTTTGTGACAGTTTCTCAAACCACTTGTCACTGTTTTTTCCATCGTGACTGCAAACTATGTCAATAGCCATTTAGCCACTGATATTTCTTGCCATCCTTAGAAACTCGGCTACTAGCTATATCAGTGTTACATCTATAGATATAATCCGTGACCGCTTTGCAACCAGTTTGGCCATATATTATTATCATTGCCAAAATTTGTGGCCATCTATGACCAAACTAAATTTAGCCACATAAGGGTTAGAGCAAAAAACATTCCGCGGCCAATTCTTTGTTTTCTTGAAATGACGATTATATAGAGAAAATTCAGTATCCTCCATCAAGTCTTATTACTTAAAGAAGTACCCAAACAAAGGTATCAAAGATAGCAACACACATTCAATGCAAACTCTTTAAAGAACAAACACAAGATTAAAATGTTCATATAAAACAAAAACATAAGATATGTCAACAAAACTACACAAGATCAGATACTTTAGACTATTAATTATTAGCCATAAGGGCTTAACCATAAAATTAAATATCAAGCTCCACCTTAACTATTAGCCATAAGGGCTTAACCATAAAATTAAATATCAATCTCAACCATAAAACTAATTTTTGTAGATATATCAATCTCAACCGGATAACAATCTCTGTTTTCTTGAAATGACTCTTATGTAAAGAAAATTCAGTATCATCCATCACTTCTTACTTAAAACAAGTACCAAAACAAATCTACCAAATAGACAACAACAAATATTCAATGCAAACTCTTTAAAGAACAAACATAGGATAAAATGTCAATCAAAATAAACAAGATAAGATAGTTTGGACTCTTAACCATAAAATTAAATATCAATCTCAACCGGATATCTATCCATACAGTCTTCCCATGGACTGTTAGCTGAAGGCTTAACGTTGCGTAGAGCCACCCAGACTGAACTGTTACACTTAAAACCTGACCCCAAAGCAATCTGCCAAATCCTATCTCCTTCCTTCATCCTTCCTTTAGCTTCTGTATAAGCCAACTCGTACCAAATTGAGCTAGAAGAAGTGTTACCAAACCTGTGTAGTGTCATTCTTGACGCCTCTACGTGTAACGGAGAAAGCTTAAGATTCTTCTCTAGCTCATCTATTAGAGCTCTTCCACCAGCGTGGATACAGAAATGCTCAAAGGCAAGCTTGAAATCTGGTGTATAGTTCCTTAACTCTGGCTTGAAATACTTCTTCTTGACAAAAGTTATAAAGAAGGCAAGCTTCTCTTTCAATGGAAGAACAAGAGGACCCAAAGTTGCAATATTTATCTTAAGAGTCCTTGCAGCCACCATAGGTAGATTCTTTGTCAAGGTAACTCCAATTATACCATCTTCATCTTCTTCTTGGGTTGCACACTCGAAGGACCTATCGTCTGATCCGGTATGGATCCGTACCGTGTGAACAAGCTCGTATTTTGCGCGTTTACGGTCTCTAGATCTGTTTGAAAGCAGAACCGCAGCACCACCAACCCGGAACAAACAGTTTGTCACTAGCATTGATTTGTTTTTCCCCAAGTACAAGTTCTGAGTGATGTTTTCTGTGCTTACTACAATAGCATAAGTGTTCCTATGAACTTGTAGTAATCCCTTAGCGACATCAACAGCTATAACTCCAGCACTGCAACCCATTCCTCCAAGATTCAAACTCTTGATGTTGTCTCTGAGTTTGTACTTGTTCACAATCATGGAGGCGAGTGATGGAGTTGGATTAAACGTGCTAGAATTCACCACCAAGATACCGATATCATCAGGTTTTACACCGGTGTTGCGAAAAAGATTGTCAAGAGCTCCGAATATTACTTCTTCAGTCTCTTTACGTGAAGCCCCCATGTCTTGCTGAAGTGGGAAGCACTGAAGACCCTCGGGGATGTATGTTTCTTGACCAAGACCGGAACGTTCAAGAATCTTCTCCTGGAAGTCAACTAAATAGTCGCTCTCTTTGTTCTTCCAACACATCCCTGCTTCTCTTGCACGTCTCGCGTGTCCCATTAGAGTTTGGATACTAACTTTGAGATGCGACGGTGGGAGGTAGCAGGAGAAGTCAACAAGGTAAACGGGTTTAGGACGGGTAAACATGTAGAGGATCCACACAAAACCAACAAGAAACGAAAGAAGGCTTATGGTTTGGAGGTTGTTTTGTATATGGTGGAGGAAGAAGTTTTGGAGATCTTCTAAGTTGATCCAAGATCCTTTCATGGCTAATACTACCATTAAAGATATGAAGAAGATCTTGAAGAAAACCATCTTTAAGTTCTTCATTGGAGATAACCTAAGAGTAGAAAGAAGAGGACAAAAAAGTCTTGTTGAAGTGTTTACTTACTCTTTGGTTCTATTTTAAGTTGTTTCCGTGACATTTGGTTCTAGCTGGCTTGGTTTACATATATAGAAAGTTGAGTGTGAATCGAGAGAGTGATGACCAAACCGAACGTATTAATTATTCTTGCTCCGCGTTGTATAAGATATTTTTATTTTATTTTTTAATTGCTTTTCAGTTTCAGAAGTGAAGAAAAAAAATCAGAACAAATTCTTAAATCCGAGAAAATTATATTGGCACGCACTTATTACACTTGAAACTTGAATTCAAACACTTAAACTACGTATATACTTTGTGGGCTTAGATTTTCTTGTTCTATGAATATTACAGTACTCAAGTACTCAACAGAAATCAGAAATTAAGTACTTTGTTTTTGTTCTGAAAATTATTCTTTTCTCTAGGGGACATAAACGTTGACAAATCCTCATTATTTAAGATATCTTATATAATATGAGAAGGTTTTCTTCTAACTTTTCCTACTATTGCGACATTTGGCACTCTCTTTTGGTGACATGTGTCCTCCTTTATTTCATCAATGTTTGTTTTAATTTATTTAAAATCCTTAGTTTTGAAAGTTTCTATCTACAATTTAATTCCAAAAAAATATATTTCTCTGATCCAATTAGTACATTTGACATGTATTTATATTGAAATTTGTATCTAATTTGTTTTGCCAAAATTATTATCTGCTTAAAATCACCACTTTTTCATCTGATTCAAAATTATGGATTAGTAAAATTTTAACTTCACAAAGTATTAGTAACATTTTTTAAACTTCTCATAATATTAGTACATTTGGCATCTATTTTTAAATTTAATTATTTTCCTCATTTTTCTATCTTACATAATATTTTAATATCTCCATAAAATACATTTCTAATCTTTTCTAATTTGTCTCTTTTTTTCTTCTTTCCAATTTAAATTTCTTTTTTTAATTTTTATAACACCAATTTATTCTCATACGTTACAACTCCAAGTTGGAGTATTTATTTGCAAAATTTATTACACAATACATTTGGCATCTATTTTAAAATTTAATTGTTTTCCTCATTTTTCTATCTTACATAATATTTTAATATCTCCATAAAATACATTTCCAATGTTTTCTAATTTGTCTCTTTTTTCCTTCTTTCCAATTTAACTTTTTTTTTTAATTTTTAGAACACCAATATATTCTCACACGTTACAAATCCAAGTTGGAGTATTTATTTGCAATTTTTATTACACCCTACTACGCGGGGTAACGCGACTTACTGGAGTCGAACTCCGGTGGGGAAGGCCGAGTCAAATGGACTTAAGCACTTGACTAAAGGCACATCCCCGTTCTATTTTTTTTTAAGTTCTATTTTTAATTGTTTCTCTATTTTTCAACTTACCAATAAGATTTATATACATACATTGAGAAAATTTATATCTATTATGTTGGTCAGTTAAAGTGTAATTATAAATTTAAGTATTTAGATAAATGGCATTACATTTTTTTAATTAAATTTTTTACTCTCATGATCTATATGTATTCATAAATTTGCAAACCATAAGTTACAAATTTAAACTTTTAACTTATAAATTGAAAAACCATTTATGTAATTATTCTCAACATCACTTATCAAAAAGTGAAGAGTTTGTTTTCCTTTTTTTAATACGTAAAGCTGTTTCAAGATGATTTTGTTCTTGCATACGTAAAACTCATGGGATCGTGAGTAAAATAAAAATCAGAGTAAAACTGATAGATTATGCCATTCTTTATTTCTTTTACATAATTGCTCAGCGTTTGAGAGGGATCGACGTTTGAGTTTCATATATCTCGAGTATATAATTTTTTTTTTTTTTTAATATTGTGCAACATTTGACTTGATTATGTTTTGAATTCAATTTTTTTTAGTTAATCATACAAATTAAGTAAGAAATAAAGATTATATGAAAGAATATAAAATTTGTATTTATTTTTATCAAAACAACATAAAAGTTTCCATAAAACCAAACCAATGAAATTCAACAAAAAAATTTAAAAAGTTCCACCAAAGGTTTTTTTTTTTATCTATCCTCATTGGATTTTTGAAAAGAATTATGTTTGCTAAGGGTATAGAATATCATAATTACTACTTCAGTTAAAACCTAACATGCCATTAAAGTATTTAGATAAATGGCATTACATTATATTTATAAATATTTTGTACTTTTATGACCTATATATATATATATATATATATACACACACAAATTTTATAAAATGGCATATTTATTTTGTTTTCAAACAATCGAATTTTTAAATATATATATATATATATATATATATATATATATATTAAAACTGAACTAAATTTTTTAAATAGAACCTTTGAAAAATAAAATTTTATTATATTATCTAAAGTCATTTTCCGAAATTGAATATGATTATAATTAAGTGTAACATATACTCCCTCCGTTTCAAAATATAAGGCGTTTTAGAGAAACTTTTTTGTTTCACAATATAAGTCGTTTTCAAGTTTCTATGCAAATTATATATTATTTTAATACTTTATGATAATTTATATTATGCAGTCTTTTTTATGATTGGTTGAACTTTTAAAAAGTAGATCTTCTTAATTGGCCTGCGTTTAGCTAAAACGCCTTATATTTTGAAACGGAGGGAGTATAAAATAGAGAAATTGCCTTTAATAGCCCCAAATCAAGTTTATGGGACAAAAATAGCACTTAAAAGTTTATTGGACAAAAATATCTACTGATTTTTTCTTTTTAAAAGTAATAAATAATTGTAAAAAATACAAAAATCACAAATTCATCTTTAATATTTTCCCGCCAAAAAAGATCCAAAATATGTTTTTTCTCATTTGGACCACCTTGCTATTTTATTAAATTTAATCATTATCACAAATTATTTAAATTTCTCTTTAATTTTTAACATATATAGATAAAATTTAGAAAAAAATAATAAATATGAATATGTTTTACCATTGATCTCCTAATTTTATTATGGATTATATGTATATAATATCTAAAGCTTATTGTCGAGGGAAAGTCATGAGATTGGGAAGATCTACCTTCTGATGAGATCCAAGGAGGAAAACAGCCAATATCAAACCCAATTATCAACCCGAACCCACATAAATTTCAAATAACAAACTTGAACTATGTAATAGTTAGCCAATTTCAACATATACCTGTTATTAAATAATGTAACAAACCTGAATTATTTAACCTTTAGCCAATTGAATAAAATGAATGATTCGGATATCAAAAGAACAGATAATTATGACTTAACAATTCTAATCGACAACAACAAATACAAAAAAAATCTATATTGAAATTGGATAACGGTTCGATAGTTCATGTTTGTTTTTTAAAAATTGTATGAGTTCGGGTTGACAAGTACAAAGGGTCAGAGTTTGGGTTGAAAAAGGCCGCATAGAAATAGTTGGAGTTGATTTTGCCCATTTTCTCGACCCAAGGATCATGAATCAGCAAACAAGAGACTCTTTGTTTCAAGACAACCGGTAATAAATGCATTTCCACAGTAAAATAGTTAATGTAAATTAAGAAAAAGTAGTGGTATATATATATATATATATTTTTTTTTTGTCAAAAGTAGTGGTATATATTTATGTCATACCATCTTCAATAAAAAAAGAACAAAATTTATTTTTTACCAATTCACAAAGTACTTCAAAAAGGAACATAAAAGTTAATATTTTAAAAATTCTTTTCAAAAAACTATATTAATAATCGAACGTATTACTTTAATACAAATTTCATTTTTTATTCAGAATTAATATTAAATATATAACCCACGCATCGCGTGGGGAAATTTCTAGTATATACATATATGTATGTAGGCAATCATAATTCAGTACCCAAAAAAAAAATGAAAATGAAGCCGCACCTATTTTTTGTCGTGGTTCTTTGAATTATTACCAAAGAAACAGTATGTTTAGATAATGCTATATTTATGGAGTATCTACCCACATTCATGAGTAATAAATAGGAGTGACGAAACAATCAACTACCTCATTTTACTGCTGTCCGTATGTGCTTCGAATATCATAAACATGCCATCACAAGGTAACATAGCCTTTTACGTTTAGGAAAAAAAAAAAAACTACTACCATTCTTGGGATTAACAGGCCTTATAAATTTGATTTAGGATGTAACTAGTGTTAGTTTTTAATCTCGGTTACTGTGGCCTTGTAGGGTGGGTTTTTATTCTATGTTTGAAACACACATAATTGAAAATATTACCACAACTTTTGTTGTATATTTGTATGTGGTGAAATTTCTGATGAATCTTCAATTCAGCTTCTTATATTCCTCTAACCATTTGTACCCATATTCTCATTTAATAGGCAACACACAATAAGAAGTCAGAAAATTTATTTCCTTTTAAAAGCTATAAACTTATAAATTTAAGACATATTTTAATCATAATAAATATTACTAATAAATTTTTGAGTAAGTAGGACATATATTCTATTTAATACTACTAAAATTAATCAAATAATTTCGAAAAGGTTTAAATGGAAATAAGGTGTTTTATGGTGTAATTTTTTTAGTTGAGCTCTATATAACATTTTAGAATAAAGTTTTAAATTTTTGGGCAATTCTCACAAATTGTTACCAAATTTAGCACACAATCTCCAAAGTTCAAAACAGCACATATTTAATATTAAAAAGACTAATACAAACATTTGATTGACGTTTCACGCGTTCATATTATAATCGTGATTTCAAATTGTAATTAGTTTTATTATTTTGCATAATTAGATTAGGATAAAAAAGTTATTGTGTAAACTCCATAATGCTGATTTTGAATAATTATGGAGTGTGTGCTATAATTGTCTATAAAACTTGGTTTAGTGCTATTATAGAGTATTTTCTAAAAAAATTCAGTTATTTTTGATGATATTTTCTTCAGCTTTATTAATAAAAAAAGGTGATTACGAATGGTTTATATACAAGACTAAAGTAGTAAAATGGAGCTAATTAATAAGCAGTATAATGAATTAACAGCTACATTCAACTCTAACATACACTTTTTACCTAAGTTCCACAAAACTCGCTCAAAATATTATCATTCATACAAGATAAAAGATAAATTCAACAGTGCCATAAATTATGGTTGCATGAAAGATAAATTATTCAATGTGCCTAGACTCAAGTAGACCCAATATCTTTTATGGCGTTCCAAAATAGTCGGTTAAGATCGCTGGGCTCTGTGCAGATCTCGATGGCCATACAGGCCGTGGTATGGTTGAAGGAAAAAAAATAACTTTTCTCGTAAATTATAAATAATGATTCAGCCTACATATGTGATCAACTAATTAAAAGTACAAAAAATAATAATTAATTAAATACTCTCAAGATGGGTATATATAAGGTGCAATCCATTAATTTATAAGGTCTATATATTTTAATAGGATTTCAATATCTTATCTAGAAAAAAAAAAATCTAGGTAAAATACATAAAATTAACTAATCTTACGGTTTTACCGCGGTCCATGAAAACTTAAAGTGATGTAAACAGACCCATGAAAAGTAGATTAAGAATTTAACTCATTCAACATTTGTATACACTTCAAACTTTTAATAAATAACCAATTAGTGCCGGTGAATTTTACTATGTGAATCGAAACAAAGATTTCATATACTTTTAATAATTTCATACCATTTTGAAATATAATGTACAATCAACATTTAAAGATGTTTTACCCATTTTTAGGCATTGAGATCTTTTTCCTTTTTTAAATCAGGCATAGAAAAAAAATACTTACGAAAAAAAGAAACAAATTACTTTATTTGCTACTAATATTGCTCATTTATGTTGATAAAGACGTTAGGTGTGGCGTCTGAGGAAAATTAAGATTACAAAATCATAGTACAAGGTTTAGCCATCGTATTAAAAACTTTAAATATAGGTTTAAGTCTCCTGAGTGCTATCCAGAAAAAATGGAGCCTCCTAGACTCAGGCACAGCTTTCAATAACATTTTAAATTTCCTACCACAGTTAGGTTGATGTTGATTGGTTTTAATGATTCTTTCAATGCGATTAGAATAATGAAAACATGTACACCAAAACAATTTACACTATTAGAGTAAAACTTTCAGTAGGCCTGGAGATTCGGGTATCCGTACCCGATCGGTTCATTTTTTTTTCGGGTTTCGGGTTTATTCGGATAGCAAGATCAATACCTATTCGGGTATTCTAAAAATTCAGTTCAGTTTGGATTCTGTTCGGATTTGGGTCGGTTCGGATATTTTAATAAAAAGATAAAATACACGAAAATAATCAAAAATATCTGAAATATTTTTGGGTTCGGGTTTTTTACTCATATATACCCAAACTAACCGAAATATCCGATTTCTCTAACTACATTGGTTACTCTTTACCCAAATATAACCAAAATATCTAAAAATACTAGAATTACCCAAAATAAAATCACAACACTGGTTACTTTTTATCCAAATATATCTAAATATATCTGATATACTAAAAAATACCTAGTATACTCGGATTTATAATTGTAATTTTAGGTATTTGAGGTATTATAAGTATAAATATAACTAATATTTTTAGGTGTATATTTGTATTCGGGTACCCACGGTATTAGATTCGTTTCGGGTTCGGTTCGGAGTTTTTTGGGTGGAGAGGTCTAGGATCCATTCGGATATTTTGAAAAATCAGTTCGGGTTCGGTTCGGGTATTTTTTCGGGTTTTTCGGTTCGGGTATTCGGTTATTGGTATTTTGCCCAGGCCTAACTTTTACTATAGATTAGTATTGGATATATTAAATGTTCAGATATATTACTATTTCCAATTAAATAAATAATTTTATAAACTAATATAATATTGTGATATATTTTATATATATATATATATATATATTTTTAATAAATGCAAAATTTACCAACGAAAAAACTTTGTTTACAATGAATGCAACTTTTAGTAGAGTTTTTATAAGGAACTACTGAAAATAGTTGAATCAAAATCTGAACATTTGGTTGGAAGTCTTTAAACTCTTGCCAAATTTCTCGAGCCAAACCAAATTTGCAACCCATCGTTAAACATAGAGTTAGCTTATTGCGTAAAAGAGCAAAGTCGATTACGGACCAGCCGATCTATGAGTTTGATGAGCTTCTCAAGAGGCGTCGAGATGTCACCATGCCTTCGATAGTTCCGTAAACACCAAATAGAGTGAGCCAAAGTTTGGAAGACATACCTAAGGATAAATCTTGTAGTGGATGTATATGTGGATCCGGAAACGAGCAAAAGGATATCATCATAACTAGTTGTGTATCGATTCTTCAGAATATTTTCGAGAAAGATTGTCCCAAATACTTGAAAAATACCGACATTCAAAAAACAAATGGTTCCGAGATTCAAATTGTGATTTTAATATTGCTAATTTATAAAGATTTTATTTGTATATAACCATTAACGTATAGTGATGAAAAAAAAATCATATAGTGATGATCTGATGATATATCATATATGGTTGTTGTTGGAATTGATTTTGAATGGCAATCAGAATGCAACATGTGGGCAAAGTTTGGTTGGAAGTGTTTACAAAAAGGTTGACGAATTATTCGGTTTCTCAAAATTGCTTACGCAACAGGCCCATTGTCTTGTCTATTGGAAAAGGGGTTTCACATACAAGATCCACGATACAGAGATCGCTTCTCGTAGCACACAAGCCCAAGTCACGCAGAAAACTGGATAGTACCTAGTTGAGGCATTATAATCTCAATAATAAACGTTGACCCTTGCTTGATCAACATTAGGTTGGAAGAGTAAAATATAACAAATAATTTATTTATCAAAGTTTTCCACAAAAGTTTGATATTTTAATTACGACCACCACTTGATTGTAAGAACCAATATGAAAAATAACAACTCATCCCAGTATAAGATAAGCTTACAATGTTGTAAGAACCAATATGTTTACTGAATTTATCATGTTGTATGTTGTTTGGTTAAGCATGCATGTGACTAGACGTAATATGTTGTTTGATGATTGCTTGTTCTTAGGCTTTGTATATATCGTTGTTGGTGTGCTTATTTTTGTGTTGAAGATCGTGTGGGCAGGCAAGATCACCTTCACTAAAGTAAAACTTGTTTTACTCACCCTTCTTTTATTTTTTCCAGGTCATATTTGAGTTAAGAAGTAGATGGGGAAGTCTTTGGTATTCTTTTGATGTAATTGAGAGTTGGTGATATATCATGATTTTTGCGGTTTTTAACCATGATATAAGTTCTAATTTTAGAGTTTTTTTTTTTTTTGTATTTCTAGAGTCTCTTTTAGTTTAATGAACGTACGAGACCAATTTGGAGATTATGGATCATTATAGAGCGAAACCGAATAGTTAGGCTGAAAAAACGAATCTTGAGCCAAACCATGGGATGAGTGTCGATCGACACCACCCCTGGGACGGTAATTCGTTTTCGTGTGTCTTTGAAGTTTTGAATATTTGCAGAATCGCTCCAGAACTTTTTTCTATTTGCAAAGAAGTCCCTGCACGTTTTTAAGAACTTATAAATAGATTTTAAAGGTCATTGTTTAGACCTATCTCTCCATCTCTCATTCTAATTTATTCTTTTGAGCTTGAATCCTTTGGGAGATAATAGGAGAGAGTTCCCTCAAAGAGGATTCTTAAACTCTTGCACTTCTTCTCTTAATTTCTTAATGCAATATTATTCAATCATGTTGTTTGTTTCAATCTCCACGTCTCAGTAGTTTGTTTGTTAGGTTTAGGGATTCTCAATAGGGATTTATATGAATTTTTAGATCGATAAACTGTTAGAATAAAATTTATAAAGTTCTTAACTCATGATTGTTCTAAATGCTTATTCTAGAGTAGCTAACTAGAATTTGATCTTAGGACTAATAGTTTGACACGAGAGTGCGCTAGAATTCCTGACTATTAGGTGAGCAAAAATCCCTATTCTCAAAGAGATTTGGATTATGTTTTTTTTTCGTGAACATATCGAACATGTTCTTAATGCTTGTTTAGTTTTAGGGATTTACATACGAGAGTTGAAATTCTTACTATTAGCCATAGTTAGTCAATACAGACGAGAGTTGGTTGATTATATTTTTGTGAACTGAGTTCTAGAATGGATCTGAATTGATCCTAGCAATAACTAATAGATCTGCAATTTTGATATTTCCTGAGAAATTCCCTAAGACTAACGTTTCATCCTTCTAAATTTACAACTGATTTAATTGCTTTTCTCTGTTTTTAATTTACAATATTTTCTATTAAGCTTAATTTGAAACTGTTAGTCTATTGTGTGATCTGAGAACTTTTTGGAATTCGACCCCTAAGTATTACAAAGAGTAGTCAATAGGGTAATTTGACACATATCAAATTTGGCGCCGTTGCCGAAGTTTTCTTCGATTCACTGTGTCGATTTAAGTCTAAACTTTTCTTTTATTTGTTACTCACATGTTTTTATTTCTTCTGTTTCCTTTGTTTATGGGCCTTGAGGAATTCGAACGCAACAAATAGATGCCAGAATTCGTCGAGGGTGTCGATCGACACTAGCTGGATGTCGCTCGACACCATGGAAACAGAGTAGATGGTTGTTAGATGACTCTTGGTGACTCTTGCAAGCTTTTCCCATACTCCCTAGCTCGGAGAACTATTTTGTCGCTTAAGCAGTTAAAGCCGGGATCTCTAACCACTTGGAAGGAAACAAATGTTGCTTTCCTGAACAACTTTTATGATGATGCAATGTCAGAGGAGCTGCGTATGAAGATATCTACGTTCACTCAAGGACCAACTGAAGCATTCAAGGCAGCTTGGGTGCGATTTAGAGCTTATCAGAGAGATTGTCCACATCATGGGTTCATTGAAGGTCAACTGCTTAGTATTTTCTTCAAAGGTGTTGATTGGCATTATCATATTGCTTAGGATGCTGCAAGTAATGAGAACTTCAAGGCTAGATATCTCGATGATGCTACCATACCAATCCGGAGAAGGTATTGCTGTAGATCATGCTAAAGTCGAAGTAGTAACTAAGTGGAAGCAGGCAAGCAATGTCTCAGAGATCCTTAGCTTTATGGGTTTGACAGGGTATTACCGAAGATTCATGGAGATTTTTTCTCGAATTGCTAAACCCCTTACACAATTAATTTGCAAAGGAGTTAAGTTTGTTTGGAGTGAGTCTTGTGAGTAGAGCTTCAGAGCGTTGAAGAAAAGGTTAACTTCTGCTCTAGTCTTAACTCTTCCTAGACCTGGTGTAGGGTACGTGATGTATACCGATGCTTCTTTCTCATGATTAGGGTGTGTGTTGATGCAAGAAAAAAGGTGATCACTTATGCATCTAGACAATTGCGTAAACATGAGGTCAACTATCCTACACATGACCTTGAGTTGGCTGCAGTAGTTTTTGCACTTAACTTGTGGTGTCAATATCTGTACGGAGAAAATGTGCAAATATTCACAGAAAAAAGAGTCTAAAATATTTATTCTCGCAAAAGAAGTTGAATCTTAGGCAAAGAAGATGGATTGAATTGCTAAGTGACTATGACTGTGAGATTCTATATCATCTAGGAAAGGCTAATGTGGTTGCTGATGTCCTGAGTAGAAAGCAAGCTACCGTGGCATCTCTTAGGTCACAGTGGAACTTAGTAGAGCAGATGAGTCAGTTTTACATTTCTATTCGGGAGGGAAAACCTGGATTTTTAGCCACATTGGATATTCAATCAGATTTATTAACACGCATTCGTGATGCTCAGAGGCAAGATGGTATACTAGGTCCTATTTGTGAGAAACCTGATGACTTTAGCCAACCGGGATATACTGTTTAGAGACGATGTCATGTTATCTTTCAAAGGTAGAGTTTGTGTACCTAAGGTGCCTACGCTGTTGGAGGAGATTTTGTGAGAAGAACATCAATCTAGGTATACGGTCCACCCAAGTAGCACTAAGATGTATCAAACACTTAATCTATTTTATCACTGAAATGGTATGAAGGGTGATATTTTAAAGTTTGTATCGAAGTGTTTGGTATGCTAGCAAGTAAAAATTGAGCATCAGAAGCTTAGTCGTAAACTGCAACCGTTACCTATCCCAAAGTGGAAATGACAGAAAGTTAGTATGGATTGTGTCACTGGACTTCCAAGGTCGCAAAAGGGAAATAACTCGATTTGGGTAATAGTAGACCGAATCACTAAATCAGCCCATTTTCTACTAGAAAAGAAGACAATCTCTTCGGCCGGACTAGCAGAGACTTATGTGGAACAAATTGTGAGGTTGCATGGTGTTCCGAGTAGCATTGTCTTAGATCGTGATCCAAAATTTACTTCACATTTTTGGGATAGCTTACATCAGGGATTGGGTACATAACTACATTTTAGTACTACTTATCATCCTCAGACAGAAGGACAATCAGAGAGGACTATACAAACACTAGAGGATATGTTGAGATCATGTGTTTTGGATAGTCATCAATCATGTGAGAGATCATGTAATGCCCGCGATCCTCAATAGGATCGTCGGATGAGACTTGGTCCGAGAAAAGGAGGAGAAACTCGGACAAGTCTAGATAGGAGCTGCCCATCAGCTCGGAGGAGGAGAATAATGAACGCTAAGTAGCCAAACCAGCTCCCGTATAGCTCAACTAAGCTCGAAGTACTTCCGGGTAGTTCAGCTAAGCTCTGGTAACTGTCGAGTAGCTCAGCTAGTTCGACCAGCTGCCGGGTAGCTCAGCTCAGCTCGGGTAACTGTTTGACGGTTGGACGGTTGGGCGGTTACGGAAGGACGGTTGGGCGGTTACGAGGGACGGTTACCAACAAACGGTTATGGCCGAATGGGCGCCTTCTAGAGAAACGGTTGGGAAACGGTTTTCCAAATGAAACTCTATAAATACAAGGCATTTGGGGCGATTTCGGACACGAAAACACTTAGAGAAAAACACAGAAACTCTCGGAGAACATCTTGAGAGAAAACACTTAAGAGAGAGTACGATCGGTGTGACCGAAGGTGAGACGGTTCTAGACTTTGTGTCCGAACCTAAGGAGATATGATACGTACGATCTAGCCTAGGGATTGTTCCGATGACTTAGAAGAAGTCCGGAACGATTAGGGTGATATTGTAGTATCGGGGGATCATTCATATCATGCATAAACTTGGTTCGAATGGCGGATCGGTTGAAATGGGGATGCGGCTCGGCGGAGGATCGGTGGATCTGTTAAGATCTACCGTGAATCGGCCGAACTGATGCGCATACTTCCACTCTCCGATCTGTTCTTCGTTCCGGGTGGTTTAAAGGCTTAGAGAGCATTGCATGGACTTGCATATAATAAGTAAAACGGATACTTATGCCTCTTTGACTTTCAGGAAAGGATGGTGATCGTGGGAAGGACTTGGCTTAGGCGTGAGAGACTCAAGGCCGGGAAGTTGGGTGGTGATGAATCGGGTAGAATAGGATCGATTATATGAGTGGCTTACCACCAGACCGGTCCGATCCATTCACTATTGAACTCGAAGCGGGAACAACTCCTATATCTAAAGCTCCGTACCGGATGGCACCGGCAGAAATGGCAGAGCTAAAGAAACAATTGGAGGAGTTGTTGGATGAAGGATTTATTAGACCAAGTAGTTCACCATGGGGTGCACCGGTCTTGTTTGTAAAGAAAAAGGATGGTAGCTTTAGGCTATGCATTGACTATCGGGGATTGAATAAAATTATGGTAAAGAACAAATATCCATTACCCCGGATAGATGAGTTGTTGGACCAACTCGGAGGCGCTAAGTGGTTCTCAAAGATAGACTTAGCCTCGGGATATCATCAAATTCCGATAGAACCATCGGATATTCGGAAGACGGCCTTCCGGACAAGATATGGCAACTATGAGTTCGTAGTGATGCCATTCGGACTAACCAATGCACCGGCAACCTTTATGAAGATGATGAATAGTGTTTTCCGAGAATTTTTAGATGAGTTTGTGATTATCTTCATTGATGACATACTTGTCTATTCTAAGGATTGGAAAACTCATCAAAATCATCTAAGCGCGGTGCTAGAACGATTAAGGGAACAGAAGTTATTTACGAAGTTAAGCAAATGTTCGTTTTGGCAAAGGAGTATCGGATTCCTTGGCCACATAGTATCGGAACAAGGAGTGTCCGTAGATCCGGAGAAAATCAAATCCATTAGGGATTGGCCACGACCAAAGAATGCCACCGAGATTATAAGTTTCCTTGGTTTGGCGGGATATTACCGAAGGTCCGTAAAGGGCTTTGCAAGTATGTCCCAACCGATGACTCGACTAACCGGAAAGGATACTAAGTTCCAATGGTCGGAGGAATGTGAGAAGAGTTTCTCCGAGTTGAAGGCTATGCTAACAAGCGCTCCGGTATTGGTGTTGCCGGAAGAAGGTGAACCTTACATGGTCTATACGGATGCATCGATCACGGGACTAGGATGCGTATTGATGCAAAAGGGTAGTGTAATCGCATATGCTTCAAGACAATTGCGTAAACACGAAGGAAATTACCCTACGCATGACTTGGAAATGGCGGCGGTCGTGTTTGCCTTGAAGATTTGGCGATCGTATCTTTACGGAGCCAAAGTACAAATCTTCACCGATCACAAGAGTCTTAAGTACATATTCACCCAGCCGGAGTTAAATCTAAGGCAAAGAAGGTGGATGGAATTTGTGGCGGATTACGACTTAGATATTGCCTATCATCCGGGAAAGGCAAATCAAGTCGCCGATGCCTTAAGTAGGAGACGTTTCGACGTAAAAGCGGAGAAAAACCAAGTGGACTTGGTTAACATGATGGGGACATTGCATTTAAATGCATTATCCAAGGATCTTGAACCATTGGGTTTAGGTGCGGCCGATCAAGCCGATCTACTTAGTAGAATTCGTTTGGCCTAAGAGAAAGACGAGGAGTTGAATACTTGGGCAAAAAATAATAAAACGGAGTACCAAACATCGAAAAATGGTACAATAGTGGTGAACGGTCGAGTATGTGTGCCAAATGAAAAGGGTTTAAAGGAAGAAATCCTTAAAAAAGCGCACCAATCAAAGTTCTCGATTCACCCCGGGTCCAATAAGATGTACCGAGACCTAAAAAGGTATTACCATTGGGTCGGGATGAAGAAGGATGTAGCCGCATGGGTTGCTAAGTGTTCGACGTGTCAACTTGTTAAGGCGGAACATCAAGTACCAAGTGGGTTAGTACAAAGCTTACCTATGCCCGAATGGAAATGGGACCATGTAACGATGGACTTTGTTACCGGGTTGCCTACGGGGATAAAGTCTAAGCATAATGCGGTTTGGGTGGTGGTGGACAGATTGACTAAGTCCGCACACTTCATAGCAATTTCTGAAACGGATGGAGTCGAAGATATAGCCACAAGGTATATCGACGAGATAGTACGATTACATGGAGTGTCGGTAAGCATTGTGTCAGATCGGGATACAAGATTCACATCACATTTTTGGAAGGCTTTTAAAAAGCCTTAGGAACGAGGGTGAACTTAAGTACGGCGTACCACCCACAAACGGATGGGCAATCCGAACGGACGATTCAAACCCTTGAGGACATGTTGCGTGCATGTGTCTTGGATTGGGGTGGGAATTGGGAGAAATACCTAAGGTTGGTGGAATTTGCCTATAACAATAGCTATCAAGCTAGCATTGGCATGTCACTTTACGAAGCGTTGTACGGACGAGCATGTCGAACACCGCTATGTTGGACACCGGTGGGCGAACGCATGTTGTTCGGTCCGAAGATTATGGATGAAACAACCGAAAAGATGAAGTTCCTTAAGATCAAACTAAAGGAGGCCCAAAACCGACAGAAAAGCTATGCGGATAAGCATCGTAAGGAGTTGGAATTCCAAGTAGGAGACTTGGTGTACCTTAAGGCCGTAACGTATAAGGGCAAATGACGATTTTCAACAAGGAAAAAGTTGAGTCCAAGGTACGTTGGCCCATACAAGGTGATCGAACGAGTAGGGGCTGTGGCATACAAACTCAAACTTCCGCCGAAGTTAGATGCTTTTCACAAGGTTTTCCACGTTTCACAACTAAGGAAATGCCTAAGTGAACACGAGGAGCGAGTAGAAGATGTTCCTTCGGAGTTAAAAGAGAACTTAACGGTGGAAGCAAATCCAATTCAGATCGTTGATCGAATGGAAAAGGGGACAAGGCGGAAAAAGATTAGCATGATAAAAGTGTTTTGGGATTGCGGAGGCCGCGAAGAAACTACGTGGGAAACCAAAAATAAAATGAAGGCTGATTTTCCTAAGTGGTTTAAAGAGATGGGTAAAGATCAACTTGAGACGGATTCGGGGACGAATCCCATTCAAGGGTGGGAGACTTGTAACGCCCGCGATCCTCAATAGGATCGTCGGATGAGACTTGGTCCGAGAAAAGGAGGAAAAACTCAGACAAGTCTAGATAGGAGCTGCCCATCAGCTCGGAGAAGGAGAATAATAAACGCTAAGTAGCCAAACCAGCTCCCGTATAGCTCAACTAAGCTCGAAGTACTTCCGGGTAGTTCAGCTAAGCTCTGGTAACTGTCGAGTAGCTCAGCTAGCTCGACCAGCTGCCGGGTAGCTCAGCTCAGCTCGGGTAACTGTTCGACGGTTGGACGGTTGGGCGGTTACGGAAGGACGGTTGGGCGGTTACGAGGGACGGTTACCAACGAGCGGTTATGGCCGAATGGGCGCCTTCTAGAGAAACGGTTGGGAAACGGTTTTACAAACGAAACTCTATAAATACAAGGCATTTGGGGCGATTTCGGACACGAAAACACTTAGAGAAAAACACAGAAACTCTCGGAGAACATCTTGAGAGAAAACACTTAAGAGAGAGTACGATCGGTGTGACCGAAGGTGAGACGGTTCTAGACTTTGTGTCCGAACCTAAGGAGATATGATACGTACGATCTAGCCTAGGGATTGTTCCGATGACTTAGAAGAAGTCCGGAACGATTAGGGTGATATTGTAGTATCGGGGGATCATTCATATCATGCATAAACTTGGTTCGAATGGCGGATCGGTTGAAATGGGGATGCGGCTCGGTGGAGGATCGGTGGATCTGTTAAGATCTACCGTGAATCGGCCGAACTGATGCGCATACTTCCACTCTCCGATCTGTTCTTCGTTCCGGGTGGTTTAAAGGCTTAGAGAGCATTGCATGGACTTGCATATAATAAGTAAAACGGATACTTATGCCTCTTTGACTTTCATGAAAGGATGGTGATCGTGGGAAGGACTTGGCTTAGGCGTGAGAGACTCAAGGCCGGGAAGATGGGTGGTGATGAATCGGGTAGAATAGGATCGATTATATGACTTGTAATAGCTTATATGCAAACTCATAAGTTGTATCGAATCCTTTTTAATTATCTAATAAAGTATCCGATTCTTTGTTTACTCTAATATCGCATATTGACTCTAAGTAACGAATCTCAGAATATCGTAAAACGGATTGTCTTAAGGAAATGGCCCTAAAATTTGACTAAGGGTCGGATCACTTAGTGATTTGATCGGAGAGAACCTCTCCGGACTTAGGCAGTCCAGATCGGGGTCTTTCAGATCATTGCCATTGATCGAGTTTGCTTATAATAATAGCTTTCATGCGAGTATTAGTATGACAACATACGAGGTTTTGTATGGTAGGCCATATGTCGCACACCTCTGTGTTGGGCAGTAGCCGGAGAAAGCACCGGTGAAAGACAAGTTTTAATTTGGACAGTCAAGAAAGTTAAATCCTCGCTTTATTGGTCCTTTTATGATTCTACAATGTGTTGGAAGTGTAGCTTATCGCTTAGAACTATCTCCAGAATTAGGATATATGCATAAAATGTTCCACGTATTGATGTTGAGGAAGTACCATCATGACCCATCTCAATTGTGAACTTTGAACCATTACAAATTCAAGAAGACTGATGAAGAAGAACCAATTCATATATTAGAGACTAGAGTGAAAGAGCCGAGGAAAAAACTATTCTCCTTGTTAAGATCCTCTGGACGAATCATGGTACCTAGGAAGCGACATGGGAACTGGAGTGTGAGATGAAAACGAAGTATCCCCATTTATTTCAGATAAATCTCTGAATTCGAGGACGAATTCTTGTCAAGGAGGTGGAACTAAAACGCCCATAATTAAAAAATGAGGAATTAGATTTTAGGTTAAACTGATCAATTTGAAACTATCTGATTTCAGGTTGATTTCTAATCGATTCAGAAGTTTGAAGCAGAATATGTAAACAGGCAAAAGTCTAGGTATTAAAGGGCAATAAGGGAAATTATGAGTGCACTTGAGTTTATCTTTTCCGAAATCGGAGGGAGAGTATTTGGCAAGTCGAATCTTCGTTCCTGAACCCTAATACGTCGTATATATATGTGTTTTAAAGCCCCTAAGAATTAGAAGCCGAATCTATCCTCAATTTGAGAATTTTGTTTGAGTTTTTGAGCTCCTTTTTACCTCAATTCCGATTTGCATATTTTTATAATTTATGATCGGAATTCGTTGTGATTTAGGTTGGTTGTGGCCTCTGTTGGTGATTTAGTTCTGGGTTGTTATGAGCTTTGATAGAATAGTTTGGTAAGCTTCATCTTCTTCCTTCTTCAATTTTCTTTCATGGAAGTGAGTTTCAAGCTCTTTAATGGTGGATTTCGCTTCATAAGAATCCAACGCCACTGACATCTTATCAAATGGAAGTCGGAATTGATCGGAATCTGATTGGTAACTATTTCAATTTTGTTGATTCATAGTCAAATCGGGATTTAGTTACGCCAGTTCGTAACGTTTTGAAACCGGTTTTGGGACGATCTGTCTATGTAGACTACTCGTTTGAATCGAATTCGTTGAGTTTTAAATTTAAACCGATCGTAATTCGGACCGCTTCAGTTGATTTTGAAAACGGTTTTGGAAAATTTGATAGCTGATTAAGATTTCTCTTGAAATTATCTTTCCGTTGGTATAGTGTACGGATTTTCTAATGGACAGTTGAATTTAAGTGAATTAATTGGTGATTTGGGAAGTGTCTAGAATTTCCGTTAACCATTCGTTCGGTCCGAAAATCTTTTCCAGGTGAGTTCTAAATCCCAAATTAGTTATTATACATTTGTATAATATTTAAGAATATGATAGAAAGGAGAAATGAATTATTAGTATGTTTGAATTCTGAAAATTAATTATTTGTTTTAGTGTTATTATTCTGAATATGATTATGGTAATAAGATATGATATTTTGTTAAGACCGGTATGAGCATGCTATTTTGATTTAGCTAGATCTATTTAGCAATTTGTGCTGGCCGGCATCGCCAAAAGATGTATTCCGTATTCTGATATTCTGTTTGTGGTATTGAGGTCAGTTAACGCCGGACTGTACTTCCTTATTACCTCGTTAGGGGCCAGCATCTCTATCGAGTATATTGTGTATATATTATGTTAGTATATGGTTTGGATCAACCCATGTTGGGGTTGTACCATTCCGACGTTGCATTGCTAGATACATGGTCATTCTGTCTGATAATATTATTCTGTTTTGATGATTTGATAATATACCTTCTGATGTGATTTACTTATAAGTAATTAAATAGGAATTTATGTCTGTTAGTACCAACACGTGAACATTTTTCTGTGGGGGATCAGACCGTGTTGGTACTTGTTTGTCGGGTTTGTAGTCTCACTAGACGATTTTTTGCTCACATAAGTTCTGATTACATAAAGAGGGCATTGAGGAGGAGGAGCGTGTAGCTGACGTTTAGAGTCTTTTTTTTTTGTTTCAGTTTAGCACGAGACTTGGTAGTTCTTTTTAAATCACTTTATTTCTCAGATTTGAATTTTCTGAAATTTCAAATTTTATGTATTTTGTGAAATTTTGAATTTTTATTTATTATTTTATTAAAGTTCGAAATTTATTTAAATTTATAAGGAAAACTCTAACCTTAAAAATGGAGATTTCTAAATTTTAGTGTGAATTTAAAATAGTGAACCCCAAATTAATATAGTAAAAAAATTAGAGATCTCTATGTTGGAGTTGAAAATGAAGATTAGTTTGAGAAAAGCTTACTTCAAAATAGATTTTGAAAATTAATATAGAGATGGTCTAAGTCTCTTTATTAAAAAACTGCAAATGATATTAATATCATGCTATTATTTAAAGCATTAAAATATATACGTAGATATGAGATAAACTCATAATTTTATTACAATTCTCTGATACAAAATTAGAACAATAATCTAGCTTTGATGACTTAGTTCATACGACATGAAATACAAAGATATCTTACATTAATATTATTTAGTTTTAAAAAGAAGCGATTGATGGTTTATAATATTTTATTATTTAGGATTTATTAGGGAGCCTCACCAACCATGGAAGTACAAATCCTGGTGGTGTATTATTACTTCTGGTAGAATAAAGCCCATCTTTTTTTGCAATCCATCGACGTAGCTGGCCACATCGATAACGAGCTGCTGCTCTGTATACTCGAATATCTTGATAGTTTTCGAATGTATCCTGATACGTTAAAAGACAAAAAATTTCTCTCCTTTTATAATAGACGATACCTTCTTCAAAAAAAAATCTCCTTGGAACGGTTGCGTTTTTTAACTCTACAACTCTGAGATCTGCGTCTGGGTTCTTGCTACGACAATGAACTTTGAGAATTTTACCAGGAGGGAGGTTGTTAAAAACTTCTATTTGATTCAACGTGCAAGCTTCATTCAGCCAAGCATACATAATAATGATCACCATCAAACCTATGAAGTAATTCATTTTTGTAGGAATAAATATAAGTTTTGGAGTAATAAAGTAATCAATGTGTAAAATTTATACTTTTTTTTTGTGGAAAATATTTTACCTTTCATTTTCAAGTAATTTATTTATGGCTTTAGTTAAATCTTAAAAAAAAAACATCAACCAAGAATGGTCAAATGAGAGTTTAGTGCAGAAAAGAATGGTTGACCAATAAAATCAAATATTTTTTTTGGCCAACACGGGTCTAGTATGCGAAGGTACCTTGAATTCACCAGCAAAACTAAAAAGGATATTCAAAACTGATCTTGAATTTTTGATCCACTAAATTTTTTTTTTTATTTCAAATCCATTTGACGTATGCATAAGAAATTTTTGTTCTAAACTTCTAATTAGAGAATGAGTTATGAATCTAGTAATAACAGGCCAACTAAAAGCGATATATGTTTAATTATATAAGATCAAAACAATATGGTTAAGTATTTTACAGTTTTTGACATAATATATATAAACATGAAAATTATACAGATAACACAATTAAAGTTGGCTAACTAACTGAAATACATGGCTAAGTTCGATATCTAAATTTTGAGAATTCAAACTTCAAATACATGTATGATAGTTAGAAGGGTCTATTTGATGGATCCTAAACATTTATTTTTTAAAGACTAATTCAACTTATTTTGCATGAATTTCAGAATTGTAAGATAATCAATTTGATTTTATTACATATATTTTATTGATAAAAATCTAGGAGAATGCATCTTGGATCATATAATGTATTAAATTTTTAAAAAACTACTAGTTATATATATCATCTTTATATTAAAAGAGATTTTTGATGCTTATGTGTGAAGCTCACAATTAATCTCAATTTTTTTTAATTCTACTATTTTCCTTGCCAAACAATCTTATTTCTATATATTACTTATTTTTATTATTCAAAAATTCTTGTTACATTTACAATATATCCTTATTTACTATTCGGAATCAAAGGGATATGTTTGTTTTGGTAATATCTTTATATCCGTAAATGTCATTTATGGTTTATGGTAATTTTGTTCAGATTACCAAATCTCAACGGGCAAGATCATGTCGTGGATCCATGTCAAGTAACGAAATTGACAAATTCGGTTTCGTCTGGGTCGAGTCCATGATCCGCGTGTCGATGCACCAAAGAAATCCAAGATCCACGTCTTGATCCGATCCATGATCGGCGGTTTTTTAAGTTGTAATTATACTTTTACCCCTGAACGAATATTCTCATTTACTCTTTGAATGTAATTTTTCCAGTGGCATTCCTTGTAATATCTTACAACTTAAAGGTCTTTTCTTACCTAATGATTCCCAATTAGTAGTACATATATATATATATATATAAAATGAACTCATAATTTTATTACAATGCTATGATGAACTCATAATTTTATTACAATGCTCTGACACAAAATTAGAACGGTTATCTAGCTCTTATGACTTAGTTCATACGACATGAAACACAAAGATATCTTACATTAATATTAGTTAGTACTATAAAAGAAGCAGTTGATGGTTTATAATGCTTTATTATTTAGGAGGGTTATTAATTAGGGAGCTTCACCAACCATGGAAATACAAATCCCGGTGGTTTATCATGATTTTTTGTAAAGTAAATCCCATCTCTTTTTGCAATCCATCGACGTAGCTGGCCACATCGATAACGAGCTGCTGCTCTGTGTACCGGAATATCATAATAGTTTTCGAATGTATCCTTATACGATAAACGACAATAAATTTCTCTCTTTTTATAATAGACGATACCTTCTTCAAATAAAAATTTCCTTGAAACGGTAGCGTTTCTCAACTGTACAACTCTGAAATCTGCGTTTGGGTTCTTGCTACGACAATGAACATCGAGAATTGTACCAGGAGGGAGGTTGTTTATAACTTCTATTTGATTAAACGCGCAAGCTTCATTCAACCAAGCATTCATAATAATGATCACCATCAAACCTATGAAGTGATTCATTTTTGTAGGAATAAATATAATTTTTGGAGTAATAAAGTAATCAGTATGTAAAATTTATACTTTTTGTTTGTGGAAAAAATTTTACCTTTATTTATCAAGTAATCTGTTTATGGCTTTAGTTAAATCTTAAAAAAAAAGAACATCAACCAAGAATGGTCAAATGAGAGTTTAGTGCCGAAAAGAATGGTTGACCAATAAAATAAACGCACATTGAATTCACCACCAAAACTAAAAAGGATATTCCAACTGATCTTGAATTTTTGATCCACTATTTTTTTTTTTTTCAAATCCATTTGACGTATGCATAAGAAATTTTTGTTCTAAACTTCTAATAAGAGAGTTCAAACTTGAAATACATGTATGATACTTGGAAGGGTCTATTTGATGGATCCTAACCATTTTGTTTCTTAAAGACTAATTCAACTTATTTTGCATGAATTTCAGAATTGTAAGATAATCAATTTGATTTTATTACATATATTTTATTGATAAAAATCTAGGAGAATGCATCTTGGATCATATAATGTATTAAAAGTTATTAAAAACTACTAGTTATATATATCATCTTTATATTAAAAGAGAATTTTGATGCTTATGTGTGAAGCTCACAATTAATCTCAATTTTTTTAAAAAAATTCTACTATGTTCCTTGCCAAACACTCTTATTTCTAAATATTACTTATTCTTATTATTCAAAAATTAAATACAAATATATATACATATTAACTAGATTTTAACCCGCGGTACACCGCGGGATGATTTAATTTTAAAGTTAGTATAAAAATATTTTGTAAATTGTATCTCCTTATAACATATTTATTTATATTATAGTTTACAATTGTTATTAAGTAACGGTATACCACGAGTCCACGAGATAATTATTAATAAACTGAGGATTTAACCCGTATTAAAGCGGTATATAAATATTGATTCAAATTCGTCCGCCATATAAATCATTTCCGAAATATAACCCGTTCCGTAATTTCTTAACCCGTCCTGTGATTTGTATTAAAAAAAATAAGGATTAAATCCGTATTGAAGCGGCGGATTAATGATATTTTAATTTTTTTATTATTGTTGATTCAAAAACCCGTCCCGCCAAACCCATCCCGCCAAAAAACTCATTTATTTTATTAATGTTCTTATTTATGATATGATTCTGAATCATTGTCTAAATATTTTAATCGATGTAGAACGTTGAACACACATTTTCGTCAATTGGATAATATATGTCCGTTTTTTAAATTTCGAATCACAATATATGCAGAAAAAAAATTGATTTTTTTTTTTTACTTTATGTATTATATGATGATTCAAAACAGTTAAAAACAAATCAAACCAAGATGATAGGGGAATCATAATTATAAATCTTAATCAAATCTTCTAAAAATCTAAATTATTAAATATGGAATATCCGGTGTATGAGTTGGGTTAAATATAACCCGACCCAACAAATTTTTTTGTGAAGGAATTTTTAAAATGGGTCGGGTATCCGATATACCCGAAAGCTTTTTTACCCACCCGTCACAAAAAGTGCTGCGATTATACTAGTATAGATTAAACTTACCAAAATTAAATATTTCAAATTTTCAAATTAAGAAAGCTTCTAAATAAATATTTATTAAATTCCTTGTGTTTTTAAATTGGTTAATTAAACAATATAAACATATATTATAAGAATTTCAACACAAAAATTCCTTTATATATTATAAAACTTTAAATTGAAACTACAAAATAGTGGGTGTATTGACATGGTTTAGCAACTGAAAGTCTCATATGCAAAACAAGATTATTTATAATTAGATTGCTTTCTTCCCAAGTTTCTTTCTCTAGGATTCTTTCGTCTGGTTTGGTTCTTTATTTTCTTCTTCTAGGATTCTTCAGCTTAGGTCAAAGAATGCTTAACAAACAAAGAAAGATTATACGTTACTTTCATTTGTTCATATATCCAGAAAAGTTTAGTATAATATGTAGTTTATTCTTTCAAAATTAAGATCATTACCTCTCTAATGATTCTGGTGCCTATGTTTCTGCGTTTGTTTCGGACAAAAGGAATCTTGAACCAATCTGGTTTGTAGGAAAACAGTATGTATCCAAATGTCAATCCAAATGCAGTACCAAGTATGGATCCTATTGCAGCTGCTATCCAATTCAAGACCTCTTCTTCCTCTTCCTCTTCCTCTTGCTCTGGCATTTCACCTGGTTGCGATGTTTTTGCGTGGATATCTTCACAAACTTTCTCAAGTGAAGGGCCAAAAAGTCCCTGGTTATCCGCGAAGGAAGAGCAATTCTGTGTTTGAAACTGAGTGCCCCCTGGTAATAGACCAACCAGCTGGTTATGAGAGAAGTTCATGTACGCAAGGTACGAGAGTTTCCCTAACTCTTGTGGAATTTCTCCTGAAAGCTTGTTTTGGGAAACGTCCAGTGACTCAAGAGCGGTGAGGTTCCCCATAGATGATGGGATGTGGCCAGTGAAAGCATTGTTTGACAAGTTGAGCACATGAAGCTCTTTTAATAGACCAATGGAATTTGGAATCTTTCCTTCAAATTTGTTTCCCGAAAAGTTGATCGCTGTAAAGATTTTTAGGACACGTACCAGCTCCATCTCTACACCTTTGTATATCAAAACCATTGACACAAAGTAGTAATAGTCTGTACTCATGTACTTTGACTCAGACAATGGCATGGTCTCTACATTAGATTGATCTTCATTTCTTTCCAGTGAGAACATTGCAGTCCAATTGACAAAGAAATTTGGTGGCAACGTACCATTGAATTGATTACCGGATATGTCGATGATTTGCAACTTAGAAAACTGGGTTTGCTCTATTGGTCCATAAAATGCATTGGAGCGAAGGACTAGAACTTGTAGCTCTTCTAGAGAACTCAACCAGAAAGGAAACGTATCATTGATTCTGTTGCTCTCCACATTCAGAACTTCAAGAGAAGATATATGAATCAACGATCTTGGAAGCTTTCCTACTAGTTGGTTATAGCCGACGTCAAGGGAAATTAGACTTTCAAATAAATTCTTTGGAAGACCTCCACTAAGACGATTATTTCGAAGATTTAGAGCTTGAATATATGGAGCTTGAAGATATCCCGTACAACTAGGGATTGAACCATTGAATTTGTTGTTAGACAAATCAAGAGTGCTGAGATAAGGCAACTCACATATTAGAGATGGAATCTTGCCCGTGAAATTGTTGTTGGAGCCAAAAAACTTGCTTATAGTTGGTTCTTGGACAGAGGAGAGTCCAAGTTTAGTTATTCTTTCGAAACCGATGAAAGTGTTGTTGGAAAGATTCACGTACTGCAAAACAGGGAGAAACCATAACCATCCAGGCACTTGACCTTTGATCTTGTTGTTGGAAATTTCTAGAGTCACCATAAGCTTTTGGGTTCTTAGGAACTCTGGAACCTCGGTGATACCGCATCCCGACAAGTACAACTGACTTATCAATAACAATGAAGAATCAGAAAGGGACCTCTTGTTTGTAGTAGAAACATGGTTGCCTGAGAGATCCAGTGAATCTAGTAACTGAAAACTTGATAAGATTGCATTCAAGTCAATCGTAGTGGTGGTGTTCAAATGGGAGAGGTAGAGATGTTCGAGCGACTTAAGCTGCGAGAAGATAGTAAAGTCAACTAAGCCTTGGGTGTTGCAATGGGAAATGTCAAGCTCCTTAAGGTTAACTAATTTGGAAATAGATTTATGGATTGGCCCTCTAAAGTTGTTATTGCCAAGGCGTAAGACTGTTAGATTAGATGATAAAGATATATTCCCAAACTCAAGAGTGCCGTTGAGTTGGTTATTTACCAAACTAATAGTTTCTAAAGAAGGAATGGTGAAGAGAGAAGAAGGGAGAGTTCCAGTGAAATCATTTTCTGTTGCATCAAACAACTCCAAGTTGGTGAGTGAGCTCATGTTAGAAGGAAGAGTGCCACTAAAATGATTGTAAATAAGAGATAATTTTGACAGTTTTGTTAGGTTTAGTAGTGCAAGGGGGAGGCTACCACTAAGGCTGTTGTAATCAACGACGAATATGGCTAATTCGTTTAAATTACCAAAAGAAGATGGGATTTCACCAACAAAATTGTTAACGGAGAGGACAAGATATGAGAGATGAGAAAGGTTTCCAAGTGAAGATGGAATTTTACCAAAAAAATTGTTATGATGGAAGTTGAGAGAGGTGAGATGCGTAAGATTTCCAAGTGGAGATGGGATTTCACCCGAAAAACGGTTACGATCTAGGATGAGAAAGGTGAGATGAAAAAGACTTCCAAGTGAAGAAGGGAGTTCACCATCCAAACTGTTACGAGTGAGGCAGAGATTGGTAAGACTAGAAAGATTTCCAATCGAAGAAGGAATCCAACCACTGAAATTGTTATAAGAGAGGTTGAAAGATGTGAGATGCGAAAGATGTCCAAGTGAAGATGGGATTTGACCACTAAAATTGTTATGAGAGAAGTCAAGAAAGGTGAGATGAGAAAGGTTTCCAAGTGAAGAAGGGATCTTACCACTGAAATGATTTCTTGAAATGTCGAAAGTGGTGAGATTAGAGAGGGTTTCAAGTGAAGATGGGATTTGACCAATAAAATCATTATTAGAAAGGTCAAGAGTGGTTAGAGAACGAAGTTGTGGAAGACTAAAAAGACTACTATTGGAATTGAGCTGGCCACTAAGGCAACTAAAGCTAAGATCTAGCTCGATCACATCCCCGAACTTGGCATCACATTTGATACCGTCCCAATAACAACAATCGCTGTTATTCGTCCATGAATCCGTCTTCGGAGGAATGCTGTCAAAACAAGAGGCCTCCAAAGTTTCAAACTCGTTCTTGAACTCGAGAATTGCATCCCTTTGATCAGGATTACACAAGTGTCTAGTAGGAGCCGCAAACAAGTCAAGAAAATAAAAAATGAAAATGATGAGAAAAGAAAGAGTAATAGAGCCTTTCATCTTTTTTTCTAGGTGTTTTTTTTTTCTTACTTTCTTGAATATCAATAATGAAAACCAAGAAATGGAAATTGTGATGATAACATGGTTTCATATTCAAGTCATTTATATACAGAATAGAGATAAACCAGTCTTTCTACCAAGTCTTCTTCACGTTGGACGCATTGTGTAAAAGTCTCTACCATTTTTATTCATTGAGGCCAAACTAGCTACTAAAAGAGGATGAAACAAAAAAAGGAGAACTCGTGTGGACTTTGTTGGTAATGATCCAAATTTTATATTTTTCCTGAAGAACAGTCCAGAGCCATATGAAATTTGCCACCACATTAGAGACCCTTCTGAAATCTCCACCACATTTTTTTTATCCAAAGGTCGTTGTAGCATTAAAACAAGACAGGGATAGATACTATTATCAATTGATTTTTGTTTGGATAATATCGTTTTCTTTGATTTTAGTGGTTTTATATATCCTTTATTGACTTATATCTAGATGAGCCAGTGAAACTGTTCAAGACTGATAGAGTAATAATAAGACTGATAGAGTAATAATGTAATATCGTAGATTAATTTGGGTCTTCGTTTGTTATTAAAAAGAAAACCTTAACTTCTTTTTTTAGTTAATGCAAATAACGTTGCAGCTTTGAATCAGTCAAGGTTCAAAGCTGTTATTATTTTGTTCATCTGTTATTATTTTGTCTTTTTTTAAAAAAAATGTTAAGGTTCTAAAGTTTTATATTTTGGCCATATTTCTTAGGCAAGTAAAAAAGAAGTAAAAGTAATGTTCAATGTTGTAGACTTTAGCCTTTAGGGCATAATAAGTTTGCTTCCTATCCAAGCTACTATTCTATATCTTCTTCAAAGTTGAAGATACTCTGTTTTTTTTTCTCATGGAATATTCTTCACCAGTTTTGTAATCCATTATTGTTTTTACCAGAAAATACTAAAAATCCTATATGTATAACAACATATTAGTCTCTACGTACATGATCAGTGGCAGATCAAGAAATTAATTTTACCCGGGGTAATGTAAAACTAAAAATCACAAAATAAGAACAAAATGTGATATAACGTAGTGTTATACTGTTATTAAAAAAATATGGGCTTATTAACAAAAAGATATAAATAAATTGGGCTTTTGTCTTGTATTTTTATAAAATATATTTTCAATTTTACTATATATAATTACATAAAAGTATATAATGCAAAAGACAAAAGTGGACAATATACATACATTTTAAATTTTGATAAATCTTTAATGGTATCAAATTAAATAAACATTATATATTATTTCGCATAGAATACGGAATACCCTTTCAATTTGAAGCTTTATTTAACGACTACTTGGCGACTCGTATTGTAGTCGAAAAAACCATGTTTCTTGTAGTATATCTTATTGAGTAATATCATTATCTATGCTCAGAAGACCAAAATATTAAGTATTCATCCATGCTTTTTTATTAATTAAGTAGATAAGAGAGAGAGAATGATATTTTTACTATTTTACCCTTTTTCTACACACCTAATTATCTGTTTTTCTTCCAAATCCTCCTTTTTCCAAATCTTCTTCTTTCTTTGTCGTCACCTTTTTTTCTTCACAAACAGATTTTATATCTAACTCTTCATTTGGTTCATCAAATTCATCTTTTTGATATGTAACATACAATCATCACTAAATAATTCACAAAAATAGAGAGAATCTACACGAATTTGGGATGGATTAAACTTTTAATTTGAAGAATTTGGGATGAAAATTATGGTTTGGTAATTTAAAATGAAGATGGAGAGGACGAAGATAAAGGAAATAAGGAGGAGAGAAGAAGAAGAGAAAGTGGTGAAGTGATCATGGGATGGAGTTGCATGTGACAATGGAAGAAGAAGAAAATTTGGGAAAATGACGACAGAGGAGGGTACTCTGAGAAGAGAAGGAGATTTTATTATTTTTTACGTCCACGATAACACATAAGTTAACCGTGATAAACAAATTATCATGATAAATAAATATGCTAATGCATAAGTTAACTGTGATAAACAAATTATCATGATAAATAAATCTGCTAATGTATAAGTTAGCGGTAATAAATAAATTATTAAAATAAATAAACATGTTATTATATAAGTTAGTTGATAAAAATCATATGATAAATATTTTAGTACGATAAATATAAGTTAACCATATAACTTTTAAAGTTACCGTGATACAATATAATTTATCTTGTTATTATTTTTGTTAGCACTCACAAATAACTGAGGGTAGTTTGGGTATTAATTGGGTCAAAGGAAAAAGAACTAATTAAAAAATAAGTAGGGATAGATTTTTAATTTTTTAGTCTTCTATACATATCAATTAATATAACTCTATCTTATTCTAACTTGAAACACCCTGCCCTAGAAATAAACCATAACGATTTTTAACTTAAAAAACATTAAGATATAAAACCTTGTTAAGAAGATAAAGTAATGAGAAAAATATAAACCAAAATTTCATTAGCATGCACACCAATAGCATAAAATTTACGGAAGACTACACTACCGTCTCATAATCATAACTTAAAATATTATCTTAAAAATTCAACATCCCGATGGTATCGTGATCAACTCTTTACGATTAGTTGGGTCATATGTAGTTTCCGGATAGGAGCAATCGACGATATGAAAGTGGATCAAGTTCACCACCGCATTTGGGGACGAGTCAGACTTCCATGCCTCAGATTTTGGCTAACCATGTGCGGTACTACAAGGGATTCAACTTCCGTCCCCCATCCGGAAAAGATGTTGGGAAACGATGATTTGTGACACCAAGCAAATATGCCCTCTGCCATAAGGCTTGGGACGCAATTTATGTCCAAAGGCTCGATCAATGGTTCACAGGATTCTACAAACACACTATGTATCACATTTTGCTACGTTCATCGATACGAGAGCCGAGATATCGGTTTCCAGTGGCGGAGGCACGTTGAAGTTAGTGGGTGCATTTGACACCATTAAAATTTGTAAAAACGTTTTAATTATATTAAAATTTTAATATATATCAGTTTCATTATGAAGCTTGAACCCAACCCAATTTTTAGAACCCAATTCATTTGTAAGTTTGAACCCATTATATGTATAAATATTCAATCCAAATACCCAATTCAGTTTTGACCCAATTCAAATAATAAAAGCAAACAAGCCCATTTATTCAAATTATAGAGTCCATTAACTTTAATCAAACTCTGAAGCAATAAAATAACCCAATAATGAATATGTCCTTTAATTGACGTTTGGTTTTCTCGAAAAAAATCACTTCACGACGTCTTCATCTTCACCTTCTTTCTTGCTTCTGGAAGAAACTGTTGTTGTCAAATTTCAATTTTAAGTAACAAATTTTCAGTCTTTCATACATTAAAATTGTTTGATTTTTGCTTTTTGACAATCACTTAGCTTATAGTATGATCTGTTGCCAATTGCTATCTGTTGACAATCATTAAAATTGTGTGAGCGTAGGATACATCTTTAAGATGGAGGTCTTTGATATATCGGCATTGTAATGAATTTTCTTTGGATGTTATTTATAGTTACAGTTTTTATCAGGTTGTAAATTTTTTTGAACAAACTTATTTTGACACCATCAAACAATTTTCCTAGATCCGCCACTGTCGGTTTCCAAGAGTGGTTTTAGACCTTAGATCGGAGCACAGCATCCGCGCACACACCGTCTTCGTGGAGGAGGATGCCGGCCATTCGTTTGCATGTTCCTTGACACTTTTTGTATCGGGGTTTTGTGATATCCAGAAACTACGCACTCGACCAGACCGAGATAGATCTCCAGACCGAGATAGTATGGAAAAACAGCCTACCTACGGAAACCTTGTTACAACGTCTCCTTCCTTTAAATGATAAGGTTTATAAGTGGATTTCTCGTGACGTCGCGGGCGGTGAACCGCTCACGTCGCCGCGATCTGAACACTACACAATATCATTCAATCGATATGAGAGACGGGTGGTGTATACAAATGGCAAGGATGTAGTACTCAACGCAATCTAATGACTCGCGTTTACTAGGAATTCCTCGTTGAAAAGCAACAATTATAGTGATCTATCGGTTAAAGTGTGAAATCGTTTTACATCAGTGTAGCGGACATGCGACCCATAACATCTAAGGGCATTACAGACCTGTTATTGCGTCAAACTTCCTTGGCCTAAGAACGAGATGTGGTTTGATAATTAGTGGGAGCTCATAAATCTTCTACAATCGTATTATAAATTATGACTTTCATATCACATAAACTAGAACATTTTGACTATATACTTCCATCACGACTTTTAATTGTAAGCCAGTACGTAACTTGGTTTCATGTTCATCTCTTTCTATACATAACTTGATAAACTCAATCAGCTTGACTAGTCTTTCTACGAAGTCTTCTTCACGCTGGATACATTGAGTAAAAGTCGTTTAATATCTCTTCTTCTGAAATTTCCACCGCATTAATATATTATCAATTAATTGATTTCAGTGGCGATGATGCTTTCTTTATCAAGGAGTCCACATGATTGGATTGACAACCTAACTAATCCATATTCATGTCATGACAATAAATTTTTTAAATTACAAACTAATAGTCTAGCTGTCTAACTCTCTTCACTGATGGTGATTGATTTGTTTTTTTCTTTCCTTTGTTTATGAACCAATCACAGGAATCCAATTTTATTTATTTATAACTAGGGTATGATCTACGGTACACCGCGGGATAATGTCTTTTTAATATAATACAATCTCAGAAATCTCATTTTTCTGTGAGGTAGAAAATTTGATTTCAACGGTCCATATATTTTCTTTTCTTTTTTTTGTTGCCTATAACTTTTTTTTTTAAAAAGTCAAAGATTGATTGGTTTATTATATAGCTGTGGATTTAAAAATGAATTTTGTGCAAAAAAACTCCCGAATTCGTCCATTTTTGCAACTTTATCCTCTACCTCCGAAAAATATAGAATAATCCTATGAAGTCAAAAATAATACGTAATATAGCCCTTATACACATATTGTAAACGTATTCACGATCACATACATTTGGTTTTTAAAAATTTAAAGGTAGAGTTGAACTCCTCGTCTCGAGTGCTTCGATTTGATATATTACTTATCAAATCTTTAAAAACTTAACAATAGCAAAAAAGGGCTATATTGCGTATTATTTTTGACTTCGTATGATTATTCTGCATTTTTCGGAGATGGAGGATAAAGTTGCAAAAATGGACGACTTTGGGAGTTTTTTTTTTTGCATAAAACCCTTTAAAAATTGGTCCAATACTGGGCAGGGAACTTTTATTTACCTTTTGATTAGCGCCTAACGAATTTCTGAACAAAAAATATATATATATCCGCTAGTAGCTTCATCTGACCGCCGCTCACCTCACGCTGCAGCCACATACAATTAAACATAACACCGTTAATACAAGTTTCCAATTTTATGAGTAATTAGGGTTTCGATACTTCCTTTTGCAGATTCTTTTTTTTGGCAAAATTTTGTCCTTAGTCAAATAATTTGATGGGTTACTTAAGTACGTACATTTTCCTTATTTCTTAAACCTCTTTAATTATATATATATGAGAAAGAGATTAACATACGTGTTGCACCTGGTGGTGATCCTGATTTGGGTATTGTAAGGTATTTTGACTCCGCATCTCCTAGGAATCGCAGCAGCACGGTCAGCGTTGAGAGCGGGGCCAACGGCTCTAGCGGCATTTTTAATGCAACGGCAAGCTTGCCGACGGTCTAGTGTTGTAAGGACCATGCCGTTAAGCTTTCTAACGCCGTTGCAGCACTGTGGGCCTGGGCTTGATATACCACCATTGGTCAAGTAGCCCGTGCACGGTTTCAAATTGCTGTTAACTTCGCCACAGCTCAGAGCCGCCTTTGCTGTGATTGGACCCGCCGCAATCATGTAGATGAAGACCAAGCATTCCAACTTCATAAGACCAGCCATATATATCTATAAGCTAGTTCGGGTTTTTTTGTATGTTTCCAAAAGGAGATGGGTGATGAAGAGTTTATATAGAGAAGAAATTGTATCTGAAGAAAGGTTGATGTGAGACTATAGAAGAAAGGAGTAGTTGGTTGTTACTCTCATTTAATTTGAGGTCCTCCCACTATATTGATGGATATTTCAATTTAACTTCTATATTTTCGAAAAGTGATAAATTTATCAATATATATTTTATTAATATTTGTTCTCCTTTAAATGAAAAAAAAAAACATTTGTTCTCCTTTTTGGCATCCTATTTTTCTTTCGAATACTTTTATTTGCATCTATTACATTATCATCAAGGATATTTAACTTAATACTATTATTATAATTTTTATCTATTTATAGCGTATGTGATTAAGATTAATAGTTTCCACGAACAACAGTTCTATCATGCAGCTCTCCCGTACATTTGGATCTACGACCGATGTTGGTTCTGCATGTATGATATCCTTGAGATGGACCATCCTACATGCATCATTCTAGGACGTTCGATAAATTTTGCATCCAATAATTTACAAGAAACTGCACTATTTGGTAATCGAATTCTAAATATGGTGTAAAAACCTTTGAACCTTGTCCATTGTGTTAGAAGGCTTCCACAAAAGACTTAGATATATTGATAACTGAATAGTTATTTTTAATAGAAAGTCAAGTCCGATTGGTAACATAAAAACAATAGAAATTTATTTATCTAAAAGTTGAAGCTATTTGCCTCTCAAATTGTTCACTTATAATTTTATACAAATAATAATATCATTTCGCAACAACATTCTCAAAAAATCGACGGTTAGACTAGGAAATTCGAAAGTAGTGTTGTTCATAGCAAAAAGTTTAGCACTGAGAAAAATTTGTCATGATTTTCTTTTAACAAAAATAAAAATTATCCTAAAATTAGATTAGGTAATTTCTAAGCTATGAGGAAATGATCTCATTTTATATTATTACATATAAACTTATGATGAAAATAGAATATTGATAGATCAGACATATTATTATTTGTGAGAGAGGTCTTATAGGTGTTCAATATATTTATTAAACTTGTGGTGCGTAATTATGTCTCTTTCTTACATGTCTCACTAAAACTATATCCCATTTAGTTATAAGTCACTAATGACTTAATTGGATGTGGCATTGGAGTCTTTCCAAAACCATATTTTGGTCTACAGCTCTAACTCCATAACAATCCTGCTTTACACATAATTTTTCAAGTCTACAACTATTTTCATGTTTCTTTGTATATATTTTTGGGTTGTACAAACGTAAATTAAAAATACCTACAACCATAAATTTTGGGTTGTGGAAAGTTAGCATATTTTTGACAAAATTTATTAAAAGAACAATTTGACAACAAAAATAAAAAAGGAGTTAATAACCAATATATCTTTCCTATAATAAAAACACCAAATTGAAAATTAATAAATGATGGAAAACCTACCAAATCAAAATTTGGAAGGTCTTTGATCAAGTTGTCTAGGGTCTAAAGACTTAATTAAGTAAAAGCACATAATATTAACATAGGATTATACTAGCCAATCTGAATATTCCACGTCAGCATACTAAAATAACATTAAAGGGATTAGAAAAGTTTTTTCAATCCTAATGTAGTTAATAGGATTTTTTTTAGAAAATAAGTTATTTTCATGATTTTATTTTAACAAATAAAAATTACCCGTCAACCCTTCTTAGGTCTCTGTCTCATTTATTAATAGTCATCTATAATCCTATACTATTATTTGGGGAGTACACTTTATAAGATACCCTTAACTAACCTTCCCTTTTGTAAGAATTTACTTAAGAATGCCATTACAAAAATCATCTTTTAGAACAAATTTCATTCAATTTATTAAGGATAAACAAGTAAAATACTAATTTATGTCATTTAATTAATTTAATTAAATTATAAAACGAAAATCTGTTATTATTATTATTTTTTAAATGACCAATCAAAATAAACATATAAGATTTGATATCTAACTTACCATATTAATTTGTTATTAATCATTAAACTTCACCTCTCATCTTAATATGATTATATTAATATGAAACAAATAAATCATCATATCATCTACTCCCTCCGTATTTTAATAATTGTCGTTTTAGAATTTTTATTTTTTTGAATTAGATGTCGTTTTCAAATTTCAATGCAAAATTTCTTACTTTTTAATGTTTTATGATGTCATAAAACATTAAAAAGTAAAAAATTTTGCATAGAAATTTGAAAACGACATCCAATTCAAAAAAATAAAATTTCTAAAACGACAATTATTAAAATACGGAGGGAGTACATAATAAAAAAATCCCAACAAACTCATCAAAAGCCATCTCATCTAGATTATGAGCTTCTTCAACTGCAGAAATCTTTGACTCAAATTTTGCAGGTAATGATCTCTTCAACTTCTTCACTAGCTTTTTATCCTTGTAGACCTTTCCAAGAGCAAACGATTCATTAGATATGTCACATAACTTTGCACTAAAATCAGCCACAGTTTCCTCTTCTTCCATCCTTAGATTCTCAAATTGCGAAGCCAACATATCCAATTTCGTTCTCTTAACGCTTGTAGTACCCTCAAACATATTCTCCAATGTCTTCCATGCTTTTTGAGCTGATGCACATTGAGAAATCAACTTAAAGCGGCTTGAATCAATAGCATTGTAAATCGCAGTCTTAGCCTTAGAATTGCAACTTGATAGATTTTTCTCTGCAGCAGTCCACTTATCTCTTGGCTTGAGACTTACAACTCCATCATCATCCGTAACTTTAGGAGCCTCCCAACCAAGTTCAATTGAATTCCAACAATCTTCATCAAGATTACTAACAAAAGCTTGCATACGAACCTTCCAATATCCATAATTCGCTGAATCAAGAAGTGGTGGTCTTGTCATAGACGTACCTTCCTTGTATGACTCCATCTCACACGATTCTCAGCTCTGTCTTACTTTCTGAATGATCTCCTGAATAATCTTCTGAACGATCTTCTGAACAATCTCCTGAACCTCACCCTGATCTACCCGAAACAAGACTAAATCTCTATCGAGAACCCGCTCTGATACCAATTGTAAGTGCGGATGAGGTCAAATAAATTGCGGAAAGTAAACGAGACAAGAAATTTGTTAACGAGGTTCGGTTTTTCCTACTCCCCGGGACCAAGTCCAGATTTCGATTTCACTAGAACAAGAAAGCAAATTACAACCAATTTGCAAACGCGTAAAACAAGCCCAACCCTCTTGATTTACCGCTCCCTTCTATAACGTGAAACCTTAAGGATAATCTCTACCCTTAACTAAACTCCCCTTGAGTCTAGATTTAATCAGGATAACCTAACCCTGAGCTAAACTCCCCTTGAGCCTAGACTTCAAAACAAACCACTTGATCACACAAGCACAAACCCGCAAAACTAAGTTGCACACAATCTCACAGAAAGCTCTCAACGATTTCTTCTTTATGCCTCAGCTCTCTTGCTTCTCAAAGACGTCCTCAGCTCCTCCTTATATAGCCAAAACGATTTCCTAATCACCATAGGAGAAGATTTCCAATTTCAATAAGAAAAAGTAAATTTCCTTTTATACTTTTCCTTTTTCTCTTCAAACTCCACTTTCATCAAGTCTTCCAGATCTCTTTAAGTCTTTTTTCCTTTGTGATTCATCCTCTAAACACGCTCCAAACACATCTTCTCAAACCTTCTAGAAACCGACACTCACACAAAAACAGTCGCATCTTGACATACTTCTTGAATCATTCAGAAACTCCATCATACAAAATCTTGTATTACTTCTTGACTCATTCAACAACTTCATCAGACTGCAGCTACATCTTCATTCTCCCCCTTTTTGACTATGTTTGTGAACTCAACAGTTCTAACTCCAAAACAACATCACGAAACACATCATCATTCTCCCCCTGAATGAGTCACAACATGGTCAAAACTACTTGGAAAGTTCTCCCCGTTTTGCAATACGAGGTTGATAGCATAGTACACCACCTCCATAGAAATCATCTTTCCTAACCCAAATCTTCCTGCGCCTTAAGCCTTCATGACTGGATTCTCGAATGAATCTGAAACAATTCCTCTTAATATGCCCTTGAACTCCACAATGATAACATGTGGGACCATGAAATCTCACATCATAAGCATTCTCCATTCGATTTCTCTCCCTCAATAATCTGAAACACCTTGGCCTAATATGCCCAACAACACCACAATGATGACAAACAGGTCGAAAAATTCGTTGAGGTGCATTCTTCAATTCTGGATTTTTCCTTAAAGCTGATGCAGTCTCTGCTACAGTTGCAGTTTCTGACACACTTCCTGAACCAGACGTGATTTTTCCACCATAAACAAACACCGGATCTGATTTTGGTAGTTTTCCTTCAAATCCAAGGCCACACTTATCAGTCTTGCCAATATTCAGAATATGATCCAACTTCTTTGTGCCATTATTAAGCATCCTCAAATTCTTTTGAGTTTCTTCAAGTTGTACTTTAGCTTGTGATGCTTCTTCTTCTTTTTCTGCTGCATATTTTTGTGCTTCAATGACTTTAGCCTCTAACTTAAGTTTCTCCTTAGTTAACACTAAATTCTCCTCAACCATTTTAAGCCAATGCTCATATAAAGCTCTATAATTCTCAGCAAATTCTTCATCATCAATACTCTCTGCATCACTCTCGCATTCATCGTTTTCACTTTTAAGTGCAGGTCCTGTTGGAGACACTGATGCAGACCCTGTTGCAGATGCTGAAGCAGACCCTGTTGCAGATGCTGAAGCAGACCTTGTTGCAGACGCTGATGCAGAGACTGACGCAGAATCTGTATCTGAACTAGGATCGAAAGTTGTAAAAGCCACAAAATTCTTCAGATCTTCTTCTTCCTCATCTGAATCAGTTTCAGAATCACTAGTGACAACATTCATGGCCTTCTTCTTATGCTTTTGTAGATTGGCGCATTCCGAACGAACATGTCCATATCCTTTGCATTCAAAACATTGCACATTCTTTGATGAACTTCTCAAATCTTCATCAATTCTATCCTTCCTCTCTTTTCCCTTTCGTTTCAGATATTTAGTAAACTGTCTTGACAACATAGCCATTGAATCTTCAGTTGATGATCCCTTAAGAGCAACTCCAATGTCAACTTCCTTCTTCACTTCATCTACCTTCTTCATCTTTCCTTTAGTTTCATATGCTTTGCTTAACTCAAAAGCTTGAAGAATCCCAACAAACTCATCAAAAGCCATCTCATCTAGATTATGAGCTTCTTCAACTGCAGAAATCTTTGACTCAAATTTTGCAGGTAATGATCTCTTCAACTTCTTCACTAGCTTTTTATCCTTGTAGACCTTTCCAAGAGCAAACGATTCATTAGATATGTCACATAACTTTGCACTAAAATCAGCCACAGTTTCCTCTTCTTCCATCCTTAGATTCTCAAATTGCGAAGCCAACATATCCAATTTCGTTCTCTTAACGCTTGTAGTACCCTCAAACATATTCTCCAATGTCTTCCATGCTTTTTGAGCTGATGCACATTGAGAAATCAACTTAAAGCGGCTTGAATCAATAGCATTGTAAATCGCAGTCTTAGCCTTAGAATTGCAACTTGATAGCTTTTTCTCTGCAGCAGTCCACTTATCTCTTGGCTTGAGACTTACAACTCCATCATCATCCGTAACTTTAGGAGCGTCCCAACCAAGTTCAATTGAATTCCAACAATCTTCATCAAGATTACTAACAAAAGCTTGCATACGAACCTTCCAATATCCATAATTCGCTGAATCAAGAAGTGGTGGTCTTGTCATAGACGTACCTTCCTTGTATGACTCCATCTCACACGATTCTCAGCTCTGTCTTACTTTCTGAATGATCTCCTGAATAATCTTCTGAACGATCTTCTGAACAATCTCCTGAACCTCACCCTGATCTACCCGAAACAAGACTAAATCTCTATCGAGAACCCGCTCTGATACCAATTGTAAGTGCGGATGAGGTCAAATAAATTGCGGAAAGTAAACGAGACAAGAAATTTGTTAACGAGGTTCGGTTTTTCCTACTCCCCGGGACCAAGTCCAGATTTCGATTTCACTAGAACAAGAAAGCAAATTACAACCAATTTGCAAACGCGTAAAACAAGCCCAACCCTCTTGATTTACCGCTCCCTTCTATAACGTGAAACCTTAAGGATAATCTCTACCCTTAACTAAACTCCCCTTGAGTCTAGATTTAATCAGGATAACCTAACCCTGAGCTAAACTCCCCTTGAGCCTAGACTTCAAAACAAACCACTTGATCACACAAGCACAAACCCGCAAAACTAAGTTGCACACAATCTCACAGAAAGCTCTCAACGATTTCTTCTTTATGCCTCAGCTCTCTTGCTTCTCAAAGACGTCCTCAGCTCCTCCTTATATAGCCAAAACGATTTCCTAATCACCATAGGAGAAGATTTCCAATTTCAATAAGAAAAAGTAAATTTCCTTTTATACTTTTCCTTTTTCTCTTCAAACTCCACTTTCATCAAGTCTTCCAGATCTCTTTAAGTCTTTTTTCCTTTGTGATTCATCCTCTAAACACGCTCCAAACACATCTTCTCAAACCTTCTAGAAACCGACACTCACACAAAAACAGTCGCATCTTGACATACTTCTTGAATCATTCAGAAACTCCATCATACAAAATCTTGTATTACTTCTTGACTCATTCAACAACTTCATCAGACTGCAGCTACATCTTCAGCATATAATATTTTTCATGATACTCCTTTCATTTCCACCCTAGTGAGAAACATCTCGTTTTCCAAACTGTTCAAAAAATTTGCAATCCACATTCGTGTCACGGCTAGATTTGTTGATTTTTGTTGGTTTTATGCTGTTTTTGATGCATCCTATTGTTCTTGTTCATATGGAGTAAATGTGAAATGAATTACTTATCTTTTATACTGAAAACATAGATGTTCAAATAAATATGAAGAGAGAACATATTTAAACAGAAAACACGAAGCTAAACAAGAAACAACATGATAATCCCATCCACAAGAAAAAATTATAATTAGATTTCTTTTTCCCCACGCCTTGTTCTCTACAATTCGTCTGGTTTGGTTGTTTTTATTTTCTTCTTCAATGATTTTTCAGCTAGGGTTTTAGAAGGCTATACAAACAAAGAACGGTTAAATACGTTAGTTAGATTCATTTGTTCATACATCCAAAAAAAAAATATTATATTATATAGTCAAAATTCTTCCAAGTTCAGAACATTGCCTCTCCAATGAGTTGTGGTGCTTCTGCGTTTGTTTCGGACAAAAGGGTTCATGAACCACTCTGGTTTGTAGCAAACCCATATGTATCCCATCGTCAATCCAAAGGCAATACCAGGTATGAAACCAATTGCAGCTGCTATCCAACTTATCACCTCTTCTTCATCTTCTTCTGGCTCTGGCATTTCAGATTGTTGCGGTGTTTTCCCATGGATATCACAAACTTTCTCAAGTGAAGGGCCAAAAAGTCCCGGGTTATCCGCGAAAGAAGAGCAAGGTTGTGTTTGAAACTGAGTACCCCCTGGCACTAGACCTACCAGCTGGTTACGAGAGAAGTTCATGTAAGCAAGGTATGAGAGTTTCCCTAGCTCTTGTGGAATTTCTCCTGAAAGCTTGTTTAGGGACATGTCTAGTGACTCAAGCTCTATCAGGTTTGCCATTGATGATGGGATGTGGCCAGTGAAAGCATTGCTTGACAAGTTGAGCACATGGAGCTCTTTCAATAGACCAATGGACTTTGGAATCTCTCCTTCAAATTTGTTTCCGGAAAAGTCGATTGATGTAAAGATATTTAAGATACGTACCATCTCCATTTCTATGCCTTTATTCATCACAACTATTGAATCACTGTAGTAGTATGTACCCATGTACCCTCCGTTAGACTTATCTTCAGTTTTTCCTAGTGAGAACATTGCCGTCCAATTGACAAAAAAATCTGATGGCAAAGTTCCGTTGAAGTGATTATGGGATACGTCGATGATACGCAACTTAGAAAACCTGGTTTGTTGTATCGGTCCATGGAATGCATTGGCACGAAGGACAAGAACTTGTAGCTCTTGTAGAGATCTCAGCCAGAAAGGAAATGTATCATTGATTCTGTTGCTTTCCAGATTGAGAACTTCAAGAGAAGAGATACAAACCAAAGATCTTGGAAGCTTTCCCACCAATTGGTTATGACCCATGTCAAGCGACTTTAAACTTTCAGATATATTCTCTGGAAAACCTCCACTAAGATGATTCTTTCTTAGATTTAAAGCTTGAAGAGTACTACTGAAATTTCCCAAACAACGAGGGATTGAACCATTGAATTTGTTGTTAGATAAATCGAGAATCGTTAGAGAGCCCAACGCACATATGAAAGATGGAATGTTTCCAGTGAAATTGTTGTTGGAGCCAAACAAGTAACTCATAGATGGTTGCCGGGCATATTTCGCTACTCTTTCAAAACCGGTGAAAGTGTTGTTGGAAAGATTCACGTAGTCCAGATTTGGTAGCATCCATAACCAGCCAGGAACTTGACCGTTAATTTTGTTGTTGGAGATGTCTAAAATCGACATTATTTGTTGGGTTCTTAGTAACTTTGGGAACTCGATGACACCGCATCCGGACAAGTTAAACTGCAATAACAATGGAGGATCCGAAACTGAACTCTTGTTTGTGGCTGAAACATGGTTGCCTGAGAGGTCCAATATATATAATGACTTGAAACTTGATAAGATTGCATCCAGGTCAATTGTAGTTGTGGTGTTCAAATGGGATAAGCGAAGATCTTCAAGCGACTTGAGATGCGAGAAGATGTTAAAGTCCACTGAGCCTAGGCATGTCAATCGGGCTAGCCCGGCCCGGCCCGGCCCGAAGCCCTCAAAACCCGCATATGTTTGAGCCCGGCCCGGCCCGGCCCGTAAAAATTCCGAGCCTAGATTTTGAAGCCCGGCCCGGCCCTAACCGGGCTACAGGGCTTTTACGGGCTTTTTTGGGCTTTTCTTTCGAGAAAAATAAACCTTTCTAATTTATAATATCTCTTGAAAAAAAACGAATCTATGTATAAAACGAGTCAAACGAAACTTAAATAACCAACTAAAGCGAATTTAGTTTTAAAAAAATTTAAAATCAAATAAATAATCCAAATAAATTGTTTAAACCCACACTAAATAAAATATAAAATCAGAACACTTATAGTAAGACACAATTAGAAAACTAGGTTTAAGGTTTTTAACTCTATTAAATTTTTTTTTAAAACAAATCTCTTAATTAAACTTATGGCGTCAACGAGATAATGTTCTCCAAAATTCCCTGCGGCTCTCTCCTCTTATCATTTTCAAGAAGGTGGATCGTGAGCTGCGAAACATCATCTCCTCTAGAAGACACAGGAAACGTTGGCGTGACCTTATGTTGCTTTGGATTCGTTAGCTATTCCTAAATCTCATATTTGCTATTGTAACCTTGTTTTTATCTTTTTTGCCAAAGTTGCTTTTGTGTAGGTTTTGATTGTTTGTACAACCTTAATCTTCATTTTATATGATATTTACGTTTTTAGCAAAAAAAAAAAAAAAACTCTTAACTAAACAATAATATTAACAAAAAAAGAAGTTAAAATCTCTTTTTAAGGGCTTTTCGGGCCGGCCCGAGCCCGGCCGGGCTAAGCCCTAAAAACTCTTTAGCCCAACGGGCTTAGCCCGAAAGGCCCGACTTTTATCTGGACATATATTTTTAAGCCCGAGCCCGTTGTTTTTCAGGGCTGGGCCGGGCCAGCCCGCGGGCTTTGGCCCTAATTGACATGTCTAACTGAGCCTTGGGTGTTGAAATGAGAAAGGTCAAGTGTGTCAAGGTTGACTAATTTGGAAATGGATTTGGGGATTGGCCCTCTTAAGTTGTTATTGCCAAGGCGTAAATCTACTAGTGATGAAGATATATCCCCAAACTCAAGAGTGCCGTTGAGTTGGTTATCACTCAAGATAAAATAAGTCAAAGAAGGGATGTTGATGAGAGAAGAAGGGATAGTTCCAGTGAAAGCGCAGGCGTCTGCGTAAAACATCACCAATTTTGAGAGTGAGCTCATGTTAGGAGGAAGTGTGCCTGTGAACTGGTTGCTGGAGAGTGATAATTCTGAAAGATTTGTTAGATTTAGTAGTGAGAGGGGAAAGTTACCACTAAACTTGTTGTTTTCAACAGATAAGCTGACCAAGTGGTTAAAACTGCCAAAAAAAGATGGTATTTCGCCAACCAAGTTGTTTTGTGAGAGATCAAGATTGGTGAGATGTAAAAGATTTTTAAATGAGGATGGGATTTCACCAGCAAGATTGTTTTCACAGAGGGCAAGATCGGTGATATGAGAACGATTTCCAAGTGAAGATGGGATTTCACCAACAAACTTGTTAGCACCAAGGAGAAGAAGGGTGAGATGAGAAAGGTTACCAAGTGAAGTTGGGATTTCACCAACAAAATTGTTATCAATGAGGTCAAGAAAGGTGAGATGCAAAAGATTTCCAAGGGAAGATGGTATTTGACCACTGAAATGATTTTCAGAAAGGTCTAGAGTTGTGAGATTAGAAAGGTTTCCAAGTGTAGATGGGAGTTTGTTGGATTAAGCTTGGTTAATGAAGTAAAGCCCAAGTAACCATAATAAGTCGGTTTATGGTGATGAGATTTGAGATAATGATTAGTAGATTTAGGAGATAATCTAAATCTAGTTGAAGTCGGTTTATGAGATGTTTTAACCCTATATATATGTTTGTTGAGTTGTGGCAAATATATGAGCTTTTAGGGTTTTGAGTTTGTGTGTTTGTGAGATTGTGAGGGCTTTAGTTTTTGAGTGATTTTTCTAAAGCATATTAATAAACTTGAGTTGTTCTTGAAAGCTTGTGTTCTTAATCGTCTTTCTTTAGATTCTATATTTGGTATCAGAGCAAAACAGAGAAACCCTAGGTTTTCAATAGCTCTAAAGCCGAGTTATGGGAGACATCATCCCAATCGGAGAAAGACTTAAAGAAGGAGTAAGTTCTACTTCTATCCAATATCCCATGCTGAATTCATCGAATTATACAGTATGGGCTATACGGATGAAGTCGTGTCTTAGGGTACATAAGGCATGGGATATCATTGGAACAGAGACTACGGATGTTGACAAGAATGACATAGCCTTAGCCTTATTGTTTCAGTCAATACCCGAGTCATTGGTATTGCAATTAGGAAAGCTTAGTACGGCTAAGCAAGTTTGGGAAGCGATCAAAACTAAAAACGTAGGAGCAGAACGAGTTAAAGAAGCAAGGTTGCAAACACTCATGGCTGAGTTTGATCGACTTAAGATGAAGGATACAGAAACTATTGATGGTTTTGCTGGAAAGTTATCAGAGATATCATCAAAAACTGCAGCTCTTGGAGAGAAAATTGAAGAATCAAAACTAGTCAAAAAGTTTTTAAAGAGTATTCCAAGGAAAAAGTATATACACATTGTTGCTTCCCTTGAACAGGTACTAGACCTTAAAAAGACAAGTTTTGAGGATATTGTGGGACGTCTTAAAGTCTATGAAGAACGTATCTTTGATGATGATGAAATTCAAGAAGACCATGGCAAACTGATGTATACAAACGTTGACACTGCGACGAACTTCTCAAACAGAGAATTCAGTGGAGATTTTAGAGGCAGAGGACGTGGAGGTAGATTCTCCTATAGAGGAAGAGGCCGTGGACGTAATGGTGGGAGAGACATGTCACATATCACTTGTTTCAGGTGTGATAAAAATGGTCACTTCGCCTCTAATTGTCCTGACAGACTCCTGAAACTTCAAGAAATACAAGAAAGTGAGAAGAATGATAACAAAGACACAACAGTTGCAGATGAACTAATGATGCATGAGACAGTCTTCTTAAATGAAAAACATTGTGTACCAAGCAAGTTTGAATCAGACTTAGATGGAGAAAACTTATGGTATCTAGATAATGGGGCCAGCAACCATATGACTGGAGATAGGAGATATTTTGATAAACTAGATGACTCTGTTACTGGGAAGGTGAGATTTGGAGATGACTCACGAATTGATATAAAAGGGAAAGGCACAATAGCATTTGTTGATCTTAATGGAACACCTAGATCAATGACTGATGTCTATTACATACCAGACCTAAAGAGTAATATTGTTAGCCTTGGACAGGCCACTGAAGCAGGCTGTGACATACGTTTGAAAGGAGGATACTTGACGATGCATGACAGAGAGGGAAGACTTCTTGTAAAAGCAGAACGGTCCAAGAACCGTTTGTACAAGGTACAAATGAAACTAAAAGATAATGCATGCCTTTACTTAACAACTTTAAGTGAAACAAGCAAATGGCATGCTAGAATGGGACATGTGAATCTAGCCACATTGAAAACAATGATAGATAAAGAACTGGTTCAGGGAGCTCCAAACATTACTCTTGAGAAAGAAATTTGTAGCTCTTGCTTGCTTGGAAAACAGACTAGAAAAATGTTTCCTCAAGCAACTACCTATAGAGCAACAAAGAAACTTGAACTCATACATGGTGATCTCTGCGGTCCTATAACACCAAGCACAAGTGCTGGAAATAGGTATGTCTTTGTGCTTATTGATGACTATTCTCGATATATGTGGACAATTCTGCTTAAAGAAAAAAGTGATGCATTCTGTAAATTCAAGAACTTTAAAATCTTGGTTGAAAGAGAATCAGAGGAGAAGATTAGAACCTTTAGAACAGACAGAGGAGGAGAATTTGTGTCTCTTGAGTTTAATTCTTTTTGTGAAGAATCTGGTATCAAACGACATCTTACAGCTCCTTACACACCACAGCAAAATGGAGTGGTTGAGAGACGTAATAGGACCATGATGGAAATGACTAGGAGTCTATTGAAACATATGCATTTACCAAATTATCTTTGGGGAGAAGCAATCAGGCACACTACTTATCTTTTAAATCGAGTTGTTTCAAGATCTTTGAAAGACATGACTCCCTATGAGTGTTTCAGAAACAAGAAACCTATGGTTGAACATATCCGGATCTTTGGCTGCATTGCCTATGCAAAAGTTGATAAACCACACTTGAAAAAGTTGGATGACAGATCACGCATACTCATTCACTTAGGAACAGAACCAGGGTCAAAAGCATATCGATTACTCGATCCACAAACAAGGAAAATAGTGGTTAGTAGGGATGTTGTGTTTGATGAAACAAAAGGTTGGGAATGGAAGCATGGAGATTCAGCTAAAGACTGTGACGGAAGCTTCACTATTACACTTAATGATTCTGGAAATCATGGCCTCCAAAAGGAAAATGCAGAAACAGAGCAAAGAGAAGTTGTGACAGAACAAAGAGGAGCTGAAACAGAACAAGATAAGGAGAGAGAGTATTTTAGTGAATCTGAAGGAGATGTTGAGACTGAAATAATTCATGAACAAGAGCAAGTATCTGAAGCTAGCAACCCTTCCCCACCAGTGTTAAGAAGAACAGAAAGGCAAATTAATAAGCCAAAATACCTTGAAGATTATGTTCTTCTTGCAGAAGAAGAAGGAGAGACTTTATTACTCTGCCTAAATAATGAACCAAGAAATTTTGATGAAGCTAAGAAGAGTAAAGAATGGATACATGCTTGTGAAGAAGAAATCAACTCCATTGAGAAATTTAAAGTATGGAATCTTGTTGATTTACCACATGGAGCTAAACCAATTGGTCTGAAGTGGGTGTTTAAGCTAAAAAGAAACTCAGATGGTAGCATAAACAAATATAAAGCTCGACTTGTTGCAAAAGGTTATGTACAACAATATGGGGTAGATTTTGAAGAAGTTTTTGCTCCAGTTGCTAGAATTGAGACGATAAGACTTCTTATCAAGCTTGCAGCATCACATGGTTGGGAGATACACCACTTAGACGTAAAAACAGCTTTTCTCCATGGGGAATTAAAGGAAAACGTTTATGTGTTTCAGCCAGAGGGTTTTGAGAAGAAAGGAAGCAATGACAAAGTGTATAAACTCAATAAGGCCTTATATGGATTGCGTCAGGCACCAAGAGCTTGGAATAATAAACTGAATCACATTCTCTTAGAACTTCAATTTATTAAATGTTCTAAAGAGCCAACAGTCTATCGGAGAGAAGCTAAAGAGCATTTGCTTATCATAGCAGTCTATGTTGACGATCTTTTTGTCACAGGAACTAGCTTGGAAGGAATAAATAGCTTTAAAGCAGAGATGTCCTCTAGATTTGATATGAGTGATCTAGGAAAGCTGTCTTATTATCTTGGTATTGAGGTAATTCAACATACTGGAGGAATAACACTAAATCAGAACAGATATGCTCTCAAGATATTAGAAGAAGCTGGAATGAGTGACTGCAACATGGTTCACACACCAATGGACATTAGTCTGAAACTGTCAAAATGTGAAAATGAGAAAGAAGTTGATGCCACTGCCTACAGGAAGAATGTTGGCTGTTTTAGGTACTTGTTACATACAAGACCTGACTTATCATACTGCGTAGGAATCTTAAGTCGCTATATGCAAAGCCCCAGGGAATCACATGCAACTGCAATGAAACAGTGTCTAAGATATCTAAAGGGAACAACCACTCTTGGTTTGTTTTTCAATCAGTGTGAAAACATACCAAAGATTGTTGGCTACAGTGACAGCAGTCACAATGTTGATCCCGATGATGGAAGGAGTACCGCAGGTTATGTGTTCTATCTAGGTGACAGTCCAATATCTTGGTGCTCACAGAAGCAAGAGACTGTAGCAATGTCTTCATGTGAGGCAGAGTTCATGGGAGGAACAGAGGCAGCTAAACAGGCAATCTGGCTGCAGGATATACTAAGTGAGATTACAGGGAATAACTGTGAGAAGGTGGTCATAAAGATTGATAATAAATCAGCCATTGCACTCACGAAAAATCCAGTTTTCCATGGAAGAAGTAAACACATTCATCGTCGATATCACTTTATCAGAGAATGTGTTGAAAATGGTCAGATTGAAGTAGAGCATGTGCCAGGCAGTGAACAGAAAGCTGATATTTTGACAAAGGCTCTTGGTCGTATCAAGTTCAGAGAAATGCGAGATCTTATAGGTGTTCAAGACTTAAAGGAAATCGAGTCCAAGCTTAAAGGGGAGTTTGTTGGATTAAGCTTGGTTAATGAAGTAAAGCCCAAGTAACCATAATAAGTCGGTTTATGGTGATGAGATTTGAGATAATGATTAGTAGATTTAGGAGATAATCTAAATCTAGTTGAAGTCGGTTTATGAGATGTTTTAACCCTATATATATGTTTGTTGAGTTGTGGCAAATATATGAGCTTTTAGGGTTTTGAGTTTGTGTGTTTGTGAGATTGTGAGGGCTTTAGTTTTTGAGTGATTTTTCTAAAGCATATTAATAAACTTGAGTTGTTCTTGAAAGCTTGTGTTCTTAATCGTCTTTCTTTAGATTCTATAGAGTTGACCACTGAAATGATTTTCAGAAAGGTCTAGAGTTGTGAGATTAGAAAGGTTTCCAAGTGAAGATAGGATTTGACCACTAAAATGATTATTTGAAAGGTCAAGAAAACGAAGGTTTTCAAGCATGAAAATATTACTTTTGGAATTGAGCTGGCCATGGAGGCAGCTGTTGCTAAGGTTTAGCTCGATCACAACCCCAGACTTGGTATCGCATCTGATACCGTCCCAAGAACAACAATCGCTGTTATTCGCCCACGACTCTGTCTTCAGAGGCCCATCAACACAAGGCTTATGAATCTCAAACTCGTTCTTGAACTCGAGAATTGCGTCTCTTTGTTTTTTATGACATAATTGTCTAGTAGGAGCCGCAAACACGTCTAGATAATTAGGAGTGAATAAAAAGAGAAAAAAGAGAGTAATAAGAATGAGACTGATTGTGTTCCAAGAGCCTTTCATTTTTCCTTTTTTACCTTCTTGGTTATCAATAATGAAAACGCAAGAAAATGGAACTTTTGATGATAACATGGTCTCGTTCTCCTATATCTTTGTACGCTCAATAAAAAAAACAGGAGTTGACTGACGAACAATAATTAAAAAAAATTACTGAACGGTCAAGATACGACTTTCAGAGTTCCTCGTGGCATTAAACGAGACAGGGATGATATATTAAAATTGATTTGTCTAAAAAATCATTTTCCAGTCAATTTCAGTGGCTGCTTCCTTTGTTGACTTAGCTATATGATTGGATCGTCACTACAAGAAATTGAAGTATTAATAGCAGTATACTATAACGTTTAATGCATTTTTGCTATAATTAACATACCTCTCAATTTTAGATAGCGTTTACCAAAATATAATCGCTATGTTTAGCTGATCAGATTTTAGTTTTGAAAAAGCTTTTAAGAAATATAGAATATATAGCATTAGTACTCTTTCAAACGCTGTGTATAATTGATACATAAAAAATAATTTATTTATTCGCTAAGTACTTAGAAAAAAAAAAGCGGCTAACAAATTTTCATTTACCGTCTAACCCTCTCACTCGTTTATTCTCCCCATCACTCCATTCTTTCACTTCTCAAGTTTTTTTCTCAATATCTCTGTCCATCTCCAAATCTTTTGCTCTTTCGTCACCAACTCCCCAAATTCAAAACCAAGCTTCTCCTCCAACAAAATCCTTAACCTAGATTCAAAACCTGATGAGTCATCTCTCCTCTTCTCCACCGAACAAAACCCTAATTACAAATTCAGATGAATCTAGTAGCCGGAATCCGGTTATCTGATGGAATCTTTGTGGTGACATCACAAACTACTGTCTACGTTGGTGCCGGCGCAGAAGTTGAGACCGAGACAGAGAAGAATCTTCGACGGCAAATGGAATTAACCACTGGGAAATAAAGATGGTGTCGTTCTAACGGAAACAGTCATAGATCTAGGCTTGGTGAAAACAGAGACGGCTGCAGAAGAAAAGCGATAGTTGAAGGCGAGGAAGGTTTTTGGCAATCTCTAGTTTCGATTTAGCATCTCTTTTGTTGTTATATTGAATCGATTTAGCATCTCTTGTGTTGTTTAAATGATGTATGTGTTACAGATCTGTTGTTGCGAACTAGTTAGCCTAATGATTCGAGATTTTGGTGAACCCTAGGTGCGTACGTGTATCGGAGCTATGGAGGAACGCAGATGTCATGATTTTTCTGTAGAAGGTGAGGTGCACACAACAACCTTCTATTGGCCGTCTCGTTAGGCCTATAACTCGGAGTTGATGTTTGTTTCCTTAAAAATTTTAGCACTGCAATTTGTTTGGATAGGTTGAGAAATCGAGCATTCTTGTTTCATTGCCATTGACGCATTGGTAAGCTTTTGCACTTCGTTTTCGCTCTAAATTAGATTTGTTCTAAGCCTTTCATGTATCTTCTAGCCTATAGATTCGTTGTTTATCATCATTCATGGATTGTTTCCTTTCTCTTGCTTGTTCGGTCTCTGATCAAAGATTTTCTCTATTCTCTTTGGTCTTCTATCTAAATCCTAGGGCCAAGCTATGGGGTACTTCTGATTAGAATGATCTCCTTTGATTCTGGTTGCACTTATCAAATCGACATTACTCTTTTCAATTTGATTTGTTGAGCAGTGAGGCTATATCATTGGAAGGGCTTCAACGAACTTGAAGAATGTGGAAGTGATGAGGTAAGCATAGAATTTAGAGCCAAGGATAATGTAATGTTACATATCTAATCTTCTTTTCTTCAAACCAGAAGTTATGGAAACTAAATTATTCACAGGACCACTTCCTTCAGACCTAGGGAACAAGAAGCTTGAAAAGATTGTAAGATCCATTGTTATTGTGTTTTTTCTTAGTGATTTGGTTTATTTATGATTACAGGTTAATCTCTTCAAACAACATCACAGGTCGGATCCCTGAGTCCTTAAGCAATCTCAAGATTTGATTAATTTGTAAGTAGAGATACTGTAAAGAATTCAACAATATTTTTATTATTTGGAATGATTTTAAAAGCTTCATTTGTTTGTTGCAGTAGGATAGATGGAAAAACGTGACTCAATTGAAGGTCCAATTCCAGCTTCGATATTAAACTTGAAAAACGTGACTCAATTGTAAGTAAAGAGTACTTGACAGTAACATTTTTTTCCAAAACTTTTGAGCTTAAGAAATCTCTCTTTTTTATCAGGAGGATAACAGATTTGCTTGGACCAACCTCTCTTTTTCCAGACTTGCAAAATATGACGAATATGGAACGATTGTAAGTTTTTAACTTTGACTTAAAGTTAGAAACTCTATTTCATCAAACAACATTTGAATATCTTCTTTGCGTAATAAGTGTCCTATCTATCTTGTTTGTGTGTTGATGATGAAGGAGAAGAAGTCTCAAAGATTGGAGGTCCAAAGAGTGTGAAGAATTCACAAGTTTTAAATATAAGAGTTGTATGAAACTATCTTTTAATTTGTACTTTTACTTTGTAATATATAGGTATTTTGTATCATGGTTTCATATAAATATAATAAAATATGCCGTTTTTATTTTGTTAATTTGTCAAATTATCCAAAAATTGAAAAAAAATTTAGGGAACAATTACAGGAATTGTTACATATATAGAACAATTAATAACAAAGTATAATTGCTATTCTAATTGATTAAATTGCATATAACAAATGCTGTAATTTGATAATTAATAACAAAATATACTCGCTATTATATAATATTACATTGCATAAGAAAACACGCTATAATATGTAAACAAAATATAGCACTATCAAAAACCGCTATCGGAAGCCGTCGACCTATTATCATGGGCGCAGATATAGCGTTTTCTACTCCGCTATCGTCTCGTTAGATAGCGTTGTTCGGCCGCTAAGGATACTCAATTTTCCTGTAGTGCGTGATCCAAATTCATTTCAAACATATCTTAAGTTTAAATCCACACACTAACCATCATATCGTTTTAACTCTCCCAAATCTTTCTTACTTACGGTCTGGAACGTGACTTTAGAGACCCAATAGGTTACAACATTAAGTTCGACGATCTGTGGTGATTCATTTGGTTTGATTTATTATGGATCGATCATTGAAATCTTTTAATAAAAACTACAACTCCTAAAAATTAAGTTATATTACTTTACTATCTCAAAATACATAGCAAAAGATGCAATAGACGGCTACAAGTAGGAATGACCACGGTTACGGTTATTATGGTTACGGTCGATTAACCGCCGGTTACGGTTATAAATTTTCTTTAACCGTAACCTTAACCACTATATATACGGTTAAAACGGTTACGGTTAAATACGGTTACGGTTACAACGGTTACGGTTAAATACGGTTACGGTTATTTGATGATTATGATACGGTTAATATCGGAGGTAAAATCTTACGAGTTACCTAACTTTTTATACTAATTTTAATCAGATGAAAAAGTATGTTATAAACCAAATTTTCTTCATTTTTAGCAATATAGCATTAGAACATATTTGTTTGAGAAAAAAACCATTTTTCATAACGTAGATTTTTAATGTGCGGTATCATTTACTTTTTTTTTAAATCTTTATCTGAACATTCGATATTTGTTTTTGCATCATACGCAGCTACAATTATATTTTTAAAGTTTTAACGATGCGTTTAATAGTGCGGTTAACCGTACGGTTAACTAACGGTTTTGACACGTTTACGGTTAATTGACGGTTACGGTTAGTATATTTTTTAACCGTAACTAATCTATTTTGACGGTTAACGGTTACGGTTTTTAACCGTTTTATACGGTTACGGTCCGGTTACGGTTGAGAAACGGTCCGATTACGGTCCGAAATACGGTTACGGTTAGCTTTTGGTCATGCCTAGCTACAAGAGTGTTTGGTTCTCCGAATCTATCCCGAAATATTCCCTTTTGTTTTGGCTCGCTGCAAAGAATAGGCTTACTACTGGCAAGTGTATGTCAACTTGGAACAGGGGAGTGATTCCATCGTGCTTCTTTTCATCTTTTGCCAAGCGCCGATGGAAACTCGTGAGCATTTATTCTTTACATGTACCTTCTCCTCACAGGTTTGGGAGGTGCTAGCTCAGTGACTACTCCAAAGACGATACACTAATAGTTTCATGAAGGTTCTATCTCTCTTATCAGACTCTACTATTAAAAAAAGTACGTATAGCCACTTCAATTTTAGTGGTTGAGCCTAAATATCCGTGGCTGTAAGCCAATGTAGCCACGATTATATCACCCGAATTCCGTGACTAATTAGGGCTTGACCGGTTTAAACGCAGCGGTTGTGGTTGCGGTTGTGGGAGTTTGCGGAAGCGGACTATTGCGGTTTTAAGCGTTATTTAGTGTCTTAACCGACTGGTTTAGCAGTTAAAAACGGGTGCGTTTGCAGGAGATTTACGACTGGTTGATCAGCGGATACGATAGCTGTTAAACCAAAATTTAAAAAATAAATTTAACTAGATCATCACATGTACTACTATAGTACGGATTGAATTTCATTTATTACAAAATTTATATATTATATATTTTAGAATAAAGTTATAAATGAATATATATATATATATATATATATATATATAGATATATTTTAATACTCAATTATGGATATATTTTTTTAAGATATGAAAACGAAAAAATAAAATTATTTTTTAAAACTTAATATTATTTGAACAATGAGTTAATTTATGTTAACAACCACAAAATAAGATTGCATATAATTCAGTTATATCAAAAATCAAAATATCATAATATAACTTATCTCATTTTATAATCTTAACATGTCGTCTGTTATAAGGATCATAATTTTCTATCATACAATACATTACATATAACCCACCGGCTGCTATAAATATTTTAAATATATCTTTATAGAAAACCAAATTAAAGTATTGATAAAATTTTTATCTTTTTATTCTATTAAATATTTATGATATTCTTTTAAATATTAAATTAAACTATTTTTAAATGTTCCAAATTAAATCTTTAAATTTTTTATTGCAGTATATAAAATTATGAATTTCAAAAAAAAATTATATGAAATTAAATATAAATATTCAAATAGTTATATGGATCATAACTCATTTTATCATATAATACATTATATTTAACCCGCCACCTATTTTAAATATTCGTTTTAAAAAAAAACTCAAATTAGAGTATTTGTAATTTTTAACTTTTTGATCTATTAAATATTGATGATATTCTTTATAAAAATATCAAGTAAAACTAATTTTAAATGTTGCAATTTAAAATATTGAAAAAGTTTATTTTAGTATATAAAATTATACATTTAACAAAATGTATGAAATTTAATATAAATATTTAAATTATGACCCGTTTAAAACAAATATATTATTCAAATCTAAATTTTGAAATTTTTGTTGACCCGTTTACTCAGTTGAAATTTTTGTTGAATTTATTTTTGTATAAAATAAATATAGTACTCAAATCTAAATTTTTGACCTTTAAAGTTTTCTTTCATAGATTGAACAATTTATATTCGTTTCTGAAAATTCAAATCTTGGCATATGCGGAAAAAAAATTACTTTTTTGTTATATGGATGATATGATGATTTATTTGTTTCATAAAAATAGAAACATATAAAGATGAGAGGTGAATTATAATGATTAATAACAAATTAATATGATAAGTTAGATATCAAATCGTATATGTTCATTTTGATTGGTCATTCTTTTTTTAAAATTATTTTATAATTTAATTAATTTAATTAAATTGCATAAATTACACAACTAAAACACAAAGATGAATATAAAAAATCAGAGTCAAAAACACCTTTCTTCTAAATCTTGGGAAGTACAATACACTTGAAGCACCACTTTCGGAGTTGTACAATCTGACAAATCTCAAATGCATGCACCAAAACCCTCTTGGAAAATTCCACCTTATTCCATCCAAGAGCATAACTACAATAGAATTATGGTTAGGTGTTGTGAATTGTGATTCACTTCCTAGTTAGTATAACAAAATTCCTCTGAACTGAGAATCACAAAACAATCTAAAACAGCGGTCCAAAGTCAATTTTATATTCACTGTATTTGACTTGTTTATCTTTAATCAGCTGAATTAATTTATTCTTTAAATGTTTATCTCTAATGGCATTCCATTGTAATAACTTACAAAAAGCAAGGTTAATTCCAAAATATACTCCCCAAATAATAGTATAAGATATATAATTATGAAAAAGTATAAAAACAACAAAATCTATAATTATGAAAAAGTATAAAAAATTTAAACATGATTAATGATTAAAAACCATAAATAATTACTAAATAATTATTTAAATAAATTTTGTATTAAAAACAAAAATAATTATTAATATTGCTAAATTAAAGTTATATAATTTTTTTTTTAGAATTAACGTGAATATATATAAGATTTGATATATATTTGAATTTGTTCATTTGTTTTTAGTATCTTTCCTTTTTTAAACCAACCGCAACCGCCCGCAACCCTTTTTTAAACCAACCGCAACCACCCGCAACAACAAACGCTTATGGGAAGGAGCTTTTGAAATCCAACGATTTCGAGCGGTTCGAAGCGGTATGAAACGGGGTCTACAATTGATACCAACCGTTAACAACCGCAACCGACCGCTAACAACCGCAACCGACCGCTAACAACCGCAACCGACCGCTAACAACTACTAGCTGCATGCTAGCGGGAGAACCAATCAAGCCTTGAAAGCCACGTTTTAGCAAGTGGCATAGTCGTGGCTAGTTTGATTAAGCCATGTTTTATGAAAGTGGCATAAACATTGCTAAGTAGCCACTGATTTTTTGAATCTTTCGTGATTATATCAGTGGCTTACTTGCTACGAATATAAGTCATGTTTTACTTGTAATATCTGTGGCTAATCATGTTGTATTTGGCCAAAGAAATAATTATAATTCTAAACCTGAAAACAATATTTATAGGTTCATATTCAAAAGCAAGATATCAAAAAAAACATGAAATCCTAATAACAATATATTACATAACTATAATTTGTCTTATATCATACATTACCAGGTCCAAAAGGGTTGCAAAAGTCATTCAAAAGCTAACCAAAACATGAAAATATTTATACTTATATACCTAGTGAAGCACACCAAGCATCTAAGTTGCTTTGGTTTGTTTTTGTGGGAGGGACTCCGGGGAAGTTGTCGGAGAAAGAGCAGCTTCACCATCACGAGCCTTAGCACACACTCGAGCCGCAGCACCATCACGAACAGCCGCAACACTATCAGGAGCAACACTAGGAGGAGCAGCAGCAGTTTGAGGGATTTAAACTCTAAGCGACTGCATAATCACAGTGAGCGCAAGTCTGATTGTAGACAGCTCATTCATTACTGATGCGTATTTTTTTTCGCCTCAAGGTTTTACCTTAGAGACCACACGACGACTGCAAGTTCACAATTAATCGTTTGTAGTATTTAAGGATCGAATCCCATAGAGAAAGGACGTTATTTTACGAATCAGTAATAAGAGGATAAGGCTAGGACTAATCAATAAAAAAGGTATTTGCTTTCGTGCCACGACTAAAGTACTAAGCAAATAAACGAATGTGATCAATAAAAGACAAGCGTTGGACATTCAAGGGATCGTAGGGGGTTCAATGATCTTTTTATCTAGGTAATTATAAGAGAATTTTTGTTTACTTCCAAGACTCGGATATACGAAACACGAATATTCAATTAACCCTATCATATAGAATTAACCATCTAAAATTCTTATACTCTATTACTCAACTCACGCAGGCAACGGCGCATAGATCAAAGCATTAAGATCGGGCTCGATTATAGTCCATAAATGCTTTATGACTAAGTGGTATGTGCTTGTTATAACATAATACTCATCTAAACTAGGTTCGAGTATTTAAGTAAGCGATTAGCGAAACTTAGACACTTGTGATCAGAGTTAGTTCATGAGGCTAACTACATGCATTAAGAGATATTTTATAACGAAAGATAACAGTGTAAACGATCAAACAAAACCAAAGATATTGCCACCTAACGATCGATCATGTTCCCCCTTTGATTATCCCTTTAACCCCAACTAGGAAACTACTCTAGCATGGTTAAAGGAATCATCAAAGCAAGGTTCATAAGAATAAGATGAATAATAACTGAATAGGGTTCATAGATTACTTCTTAAATGTCGAATACAAGAGGTCAGGACTTCTCCCTTATAGATCAAAGTAACAAATAAGAGAAAAGAAGAAGTTTGGTGGACTTCAATGCTTCAGATCGAGGTAGAGTGATGGCTGCTGCATCTCTAGTGTCTCCTGAGGGTTTTCACTAACGCCACACTCTGAAGGCAAACCTCTTTTAGGGTTTAGGAATAAGTATTTATAGGCCTAGGGGTCCAAGAGGTCGGTTTAGGGTTTTTAAGGTCAAAACTTGACGTTTTGATAAGTTGCAGGGGTGAGGAGCTCCGGACAGGTTAAGGGGTTCTAGCCGGTCTCTGGAGAAGGCTTCACGCCGGCCACATGGGTTGTGGCCGGTCCCAAGAGGTAGCTTCCCACCGGCCACACTCCTTGTGATTGGTCTCAGACTGGTTGAGTGCAATCTGGTGTAGAATCCGTTTAGCAGATTATATTGAGTTTATTCTTCCTCTACTGTAATATTGACTCTCTTCTAGCTTTCCATATAGTCCAATAGCTCTCAATTTGGTTCTCGGGAGGGTCTCCAACGGATGTCAAACTTCTGGTGCTTCGAATATGTCATGAAACGAATTTTGTCCTCTTTTAGTCGTTTTTGCCTTAAAACCTGTAAAAGCTTTTTTGACACTAAAAATACTTGGAAATAACCTTTTTAAATTTGAAATCATTCTAAACTCTTCATACATCATGAGAAAACAATAGCTAAAACGGGCAAAAATACGATGTTATCAATTACTATGCCCATGTCCAGCCTTCAACACCACCATATCTTCCTTGAGTGTTGCATTGTTTGTTTCCAAATTAGGGATGTGCTATTTAGCCACAAAATATCCACGCGGAAGCCACGTTTGTTTTGAATTATTGTTAGTGGCTATTTCATGACTAGATTTAGTTTAGACACAGACCGTCATGGCAAAAACGCAGCTATACGTCGTTTGAATTACCTTTGATGCTCAATATATATATAAACTATCTACTATATATTTTTGCAACACTTTTTGGGGTCTCCAATCGGGTCGGGTTTTTTCAATATTTTGACCCGGAATTGATTTGTTTTTGACCCGAAATAAGTGTCTCTAATCTTACCAAATTTTGTGATTTTGACCCGAATTCTCTCAATTGAATCCTACCATATTTGATGCTCCCTACATTCAAGGCCAAAAGACATTTACTTTCTCATATTTGAAAGATATGGAAAATATCTCAAATCTCATGGATCTTACCTTATTTCAGTTTTAACCAGAAATCAAACAAACGAATCCTCTCTTACTAGATATCACCTACATTCAAGCATTAATAATTTAGTTTCTCTAATCAATCTCATTTAAAGATACACAAAATATTTATAGTTATAACAATAGGTAACATAAATGGTATAGATACTCTTGCCTATTAAAAACGAATGCGTGAGTATTCCATTAATCATGTCTTCTGAAATTGGAAATTAGTTGATACCTATAAGATTTTATCCTCATTCTCTAAACTATCTACCTAGCATATTCTCTCTTATTCCAATTATTAAGATCACGAAATATATTCAATCCTTGCTCATCAAGATTTTTTTTTATTCACCTAAACCTAATGCATCCTACCAATTCAAACTATATAAATAGCAGCTCATTTTCATCTTTTCAATTCACACTATCTCTCATTTCCCGTTTGCATTATCAAAGAAAATACTCTACCCTTACCAGCAACAATGGCCTCACAAGTAGAAAGTGCAAACTAACCTTCATATGTTGCGGATATAGATATGGTACAGAAGTTCCTTCAGTAGTTTTTTGCTGTATTGAACATACAAGCTTCCTATTCAATATACACAGCAGGTTATAGACTTTCAAATCATCAGAAATAAGTCCAAAATTTTTAATACCAAATTACAGTCTAAACTCTTACCTTCTCTTATTTTTTTCCCCGGTTATGATAAGTTTCTGAGTGGTTAGCAAATCAGTACATTTGTTAAGTATAGCGATGTTTGCAGGTTCAGCACATTGGAATCAATTCAATCACAAACAGCTACTGTAAATTGGTTTCAGAATCAGGTGGTCAATCGAATATTAATCCTTTCACTGTGATGCGATAGCTATTTTAACGAAACTAAGTTTCCAGACATCAAAAATTGGAACTTAAGAACTCGAGTTTGGAAATTAAGAGTCATGCATTAGAAGAACTAACAGAGAGTGGATCAGAATAGTAGAATGCGATTTAACTTAATACTTCAATCACCTTGATCATGTAGAACCGATTATCATCTCAGAAATCTTCGATAATCTCTCTGTTTCGATTTCAATTTCAGATTATGAATCGAAAGAGGAAACGGAACAAATATTGTCGATCGCTTTGTTTTTTTTTTTTTTTTCTGATCTTAGATACATAGTATGGGCTTCACGCTATACATCTTATTGGGCTGCTGTTTTTCTAATTGGGTTTCTGATCTACTTAACATGTTAATTATGTTATTAACCATGGGATAATATGATTCAAATTAATTAAAGACAAAGGGTTTGTTACTACAAAACAAACCTAATTTAAGTCAAAAAATTGTAACAGACAAAATTATTGTATAATTGATTTTTTTTTTTAACAAATCCAACCAGGATGCAATCTACATTTATTTTAATTTATACTATGCTAAGTTTAAATAAGTAATATATTTTAAATCTATGTAAATTAAATAAACTTCATTTGAGCATTACGTTAACAAAGTATTCAAATTTACCTTCACCTTATCATAACCACGTACTAATACTCCAAAATATCCATCTTACTACACACTGTATCTACTATACATTTTTGCAACACTTTTAAGAAAATCCAATCGGGTCGGATTTTTTTTAATTTTGACCCGGAAATCTTCAATTAGATCTTCCCTTAAATTTTGTCAAATATCAAAAACGAAATTATTGTAATAAAATCAAAAAAAATATATATATACTCTCAACTAATTACTATACCTAAACTCTTTATTTATGGAATATTTTTTTTACGATTTTTATAGATAAGGAAATCAAATATGATGATTTAATGCTAATATAATATGATGATTTAATGCTAATATAACAAATTTGAGCTAATTTCCTAAAAACTCTCTACCTAATTTAAACGTAAATATATGATTCTCATTTTACTTTTATTTGATCTTATATTTATATTATTTTGAATTATTATAAAAAAATATATAGTTAATAAAACTTTAGATTTTTTTTTTGCATATGCTATGATTCAAATTTTTAAAAACGGACATATATTACTCAATCGATGAAGAAAAAAATCTACTTAACATTTTTAAAGTACATTTTAAGGAATCGAATCCGGTCGGGTTTTTTTTCTTCTGATTTTGATCCAAAAATCTTCAATCGGATCTTTCCTTAAATTTAACATAAAATTTAAAAACAAAATTAATTAATAATATATATATATATATATATATTTTAACAAATAATTATCATATCTAAACTTTTTATTTATGGCATATTCTCTACGATTTTTATAGATAAAGAAATCAAATATGATGATTTAATGTTAATATAACAAATTTGAGCTAATTTCTTAAAAAGTCTCTACCTAATTTAAACATAAATATATGATTCTCATTTCACTTTTATATTATCTTATATATATATATATATATATATATATATATATTATTTTGAACTATTATAATATATATATTTCATTAATAAAAATTTTGATTTTTTCTGCATATGCTATGATTCAAAATTTTTAAAACGGACATATATTACTCAATCAATAAAGAAAAAAAGTATGTGTACAATCTATATTAACATTTTTTAAGAACAAATTTGCGCGTTTAATCAGGTCGTATTTTTTTTTTTACTCTGACTCAGAATTGAGTCATTCGGATATTTCCTTAATTTCTATAATTATCCAAAACCGAACAAAATACCACGAGTAAAATCCTAAAATTAACAAATCAAAATATAATTATTTAGTATTTTAAGATACAATTATAAATTATTTTTATGTGTTGGTCCAGAAACACACACTAATTTATATATATATATATATATATATTATGGAAACCAATTGAAAGCAGAATTTTAAATTGACTCGAATTATATATCTTTTTAAAAAAGTGTTATTAAAAAAATAAAAAAAATGATGTTTAATTTTACGGGATGATATTAGATGGTGGGACGGGTTTGGATTGATATTAATACTGGACAATATATCACGGATCAAATCCTAGGATTAACAAATTAAAATACAATTATATAATTTTAAACACTAAACAAAACAAATACAACTTAAAATTTCTATTTTTTAGTTACAACTTACAACGCACGTGACTCGCGGTGTACAACAAAAAATATTATATACAACAAATTCATCAGTTTATAAAAAGATAAAAAAATCAAATAATTAACCCGCGGTACACCGCGGGTCATATCCTAGTATAGTTGTATAATAAGGTCACAACCGAGAAGATTCTTGAAATAAGTAACAGCCATGTCACTTATTCATACTTATATATACCGTAATAATACCAAAAGGGTTTTCTGTTTTTGTTAAGTCTTAGGTAATTGGCATTACTAACGGAATCCTAGTGATTACCCATGGATTCAACAGATCGGTAATCACATGTTATCTTATAGATATCTAGTACATCCGTCATTTTAAATGTTACCCACATTTTATTCCGTGGTAATAATAACCAACGAAATTCTCTGTAAATGTTAGAAACATAAATGGAAAATTCTCGGCAATTTTAATGTTATCAAAGAAAATGCCTAACTATGTCGTTTTCAACCATAAATATTTGCACCTATACTTTATTTATAGTCACTCTTTTATGTGATCGAAAAATGAATGTACGTATTCGCGTTCCAATCCATGCAACACGTACCTAATACCACAAACAAGAAAACGTTAAAACTCCACGTCCCTTCCTTGAGACCTCCTCCATGCAAAAAAGTGCATCATTAATGACGATATTGTCAAGCCACATATTTTTTTTAATGTGATGCGATCCTCATAGAATCCGTGATCCATTCGTTGAAGGATCTTTGATTAGTTTCATCTCCTTCATGGCTTCTCCTCCGCCACACGATCTCTCTATAAAATTCTCCACCTCCATTCCTCGCAAAAAGAATTTTATCTTCCTCTTTTCCATTCTACTAAAACACACATTTTCCTTAGAAAAATAAACCAAGTCCAAGAAAATGGACCCTTGGTCATGGATATGCGAGCTTCCCGAAGCTCTCGAGTTCAGCGAGTCTGATTCACACGTAGTGTATCAGCTCGCAGGCGATTTGACACGTTCGATCAAACTTAGAGCTGAACGGGCTGCGGGTTCTGACCTAGAATCTCACTCTTTCACCTTCAAAGTGGTAGCAGAGGGTTTTAACCTCCTTAAAACATCAACCATTTGGGTCTCCGACACATGTCCCTTGTCGTCGGAGAAACCGTTCCTCCCTCTTGTTCTCCAGCTTCTTAAAGAACTAATCACCCATTCCCCTACCTCACGCGACGGCGCCTGCACAAAGTTTGAACAACTTGAAATCAAACCAGGTCCGGTTAGCTGGGTCATGGACTCTCACTCACCTGAATCCTTCTCATCAGTCTTTAATCTAATCCTCCTCACGCGCCTCTTCTGGTTGTGTGTATTTGACGCGCCTAGCGAAGTAGGCTCTTTCTTCTTCCAACATCTACTAGGTCCACACGTGAACGCGCTAACATGCCAACACGCACCTGTGTTACGAACGTTTCTGGTCTCGCTTGGTGTAGACGCCGAGCTGTGTATCGTACGAGCCGCTTCTTACGCCTTATCCAAGTGGATGATCTCTAAAGAGATAGGACTTGGGAATCTAGGGTTGAAACAGTTGAGTAGCGGCCTCGTGCCTCGTCAGTCATTGGGGTTTTCGTATGCAACAGAAGCTCATGGGCTTTGGATCTTGAAAGGCTATTTCCCAATCTTGTCAATGAACGTCACAAATAATAGCTCTAACGAGGTTCACAACAAGATCGTCAAGTTTCCATTCGTGGAGCCTAAAGAAGCTGTCCTACGTTACGCTTTGTCGCATCAACAAGCCGAAATACTAGTACAGTTTGAATACTCCGTTAGGTTCTACGAGAACTACATAAAAGTGAACGCACGTGTAGACAACATACGCATCCACGTGTCGAAGTTAGGGTTTCACAAAGGAGGAGTTGGCGTGGAGAATCAGATAGCGGATTGTTACTCGGAGGAGAGGTACTTCCCGTCACGGGTACGGGTCTGGCTCGGGCCAGAACTCGGGTCGAGCCACGTATCGGGGCTAAGCCTAGGAAGGTCAACGAAGAACGAAGAGAGAGATATCGAGGTGACTAGGGTGCTAAAGGGAAATTTCGGAAAAGGTAAAGTGGCTCCAAGAGTCAAGGCAAGAGCAAGAATGTCAACGAAGAGGAAGGTTAAAGATTGGAGAATCGAGCAGGATAGTGAAGGAAACGCAGCTGTTTTTGATGCGGTGTTGTACGATAGAGAGAGCGGCCAAGAAGTGACAACGGTTATGCTGAAGCCAAACCAAGAGGGTTTAAAGAATGTGTTTACGAAGAGTGGAGGGATGGTGTTTGGAAGGGATGAGTATGGAGATGAAGTTGGGTGGAGAGTTGGGAGAGAGATGGAAGGAAGTGTGTTGAAGTGGAGAATGGGTGGCAAAATTTGGCTAACTTATTGGCCAAACAAGTTGAACACTTTGTTTTATGAGACTAGATGTGTAGAGTGGTGTGATGAGGTTGATTTGCCTTTGGTTCCCACTTGTTAGAGTCGCAAATTAAATAAGAAAAATATAGGCACATAAAACAATTAGAAATAAGTAGTTAAACTCGGTCTTAAAACGGATTGGTATATGTGTTTGTAAATATTACTTCTTAAGGTAGCTGTTGTAGTATATCGCAAATATTTGTATTCGTATAATTGTGTGCATTTGCATACGCATATACGCCAATAGCTTAAGAAATAAGTATATAGGCTGTTCGTTTCGTCGCCGCAGGCGGCAGAGGCGGCGGCGGCGGCAAACACTACCGCAGGTTGTTGTTCGTTTCGTCGCCGCCGACGCTGCCGCTGCCGCAGGTTTTGTGTTCGTTTCGATGCCGCCGCCGCTGCTGCTGCCGCAGACAATTTTTACTTAATTTTTTGTTTTTTTGTTTTTTTTTTTGTCATCCGAAATTAATTAGAGCTCAAAAGAGTCATTCCTGAGGAATGTTGTTTACATATGTGATATGAAGCGGTTCTGTACGAACTTTTCGTGCCAGATTATCCGCCTTAACATTAGCCCTACGAGAAATTAAAGATAAAGAAAAAGATGAAAATTCCTCCTTGTCGCTCTGAAATTCCTCCAAGTACACTGAAAATGCCGGCCATTCGGTTGGAGAAGACACCATCTTCACCAGGTCTGAATAGTCTGTAAAGAACGCTACCTCTTGATTATCTGCACCAATCATACACTTCATCGCCCAGAGAAGGGCCTCGACTTCGGCATGTAGTGGAGATAGACTTCGACGGAGGTTCGTAGCTCCCATGGTTGGCAAGGAAAATTTTTTGTTTATTTTTATAAATTTGTATAATTATATTTTAAATCAAGAAAAATATAATTTAAATATATTTACATCGATAAGAAATATTTGTTTAGCTAGTAGTAATTTTTAGTTTTTTTTTTGGGTAATGAATTAATTTTTAGTAAAATATATAAATATATCAATATGATTTTTTTTTGTGATAAATAATGATCTAAATTAAAACAAAAATAGTTAACCAAAACATTTAACTAAACGTAATACACCAAATCATAAACAAAAAAGATAGACAAAGTTATTAACTAAAATAATAAACCAAATCATAAACAAAAAACTAAAAATATCTAATAAGGTAAACGACCTTTATTACATTCATTCGTGATGTTGTCACGCAAAGCTTCCATCGCTCTATCACCGGTCGGCTCATATGCAATATGTTCTCCTTCTTCTCCTTCTTGTCCTTCTTCTGCTTCTTCTTCGTCTTCTTCATCAACATGATATTCTTGTGTGCTTTGCCACTGTAAAAAATCATGATCTACCCGATGTGAATCCCTTATGAAGTTGTGTAGTGTCATCGTCGCTGTTACAAGCTTAATCCACTTAGCCAGACCATATTTTGGATGCTTACGATCCAAAATCCTTCATTTTGCTTTCCATACTCCAAATGTTTTCTCAATCACAGATCGTAAACCTGAATGCTTTCGGTTGAACAACTCTCGTGCAGTTACTTGTGGTCCTCCTCTACCAAATTGACCAAGATGATATCGCATCCTACGATGTGGACCAAGATACCCAGTCCTGATGGGATATCCGGAGTCAACAAGATAGTACTTCCCATTAGGCGGATGTGGGAAAGAAGGTTCATTCCTCGCACAATGATTCAAAACCTTTGTATCATGTGCTCTACCAAGTACACCGACATATGCGTATATGAACTTCATATCGAAGTTACATATAGCAAGAACATTCATTGTAGGTTCTAGCTTTCTACCTTTATATTTTTCTGTAGATTGACTTGGAGGGCGAACCGGGACATGAGTTCCATCAAGTGCTCCAACACAATCTTAAAAAAAAAGGCCAATATCGATCATCATTCTTCAAAACAGGGTTTACTCTTGTAAACTCACATTCTTCTGGTTTTAGTGTATATGCTGCAAACTTTAAAAGAACATTCATCTCTGCGGCTGCCGCTGCCGCAAGTAGCTGCGGCGACCAAACGAACAGCCTAGCTAGTAGTTAAACTCGGTCATAAAACGGATTTTATTAATATGGCTCCAATTAACAACACAAAATAGCCAAATAACGTTTTCTGCAAGTAATTTATATATAAATCAATATAGAAAAAAATTGATTTAACAATCGTTAAAACATGCATATTGTTTGCCAAAACACCAAAAAAAAGAAAATTCTTTGTTTTTTTTAAATCACAAATAAAAACACATTATACAAATAAGTGGTATATAGTTGCTTTTTCATGATAAGTGGTTAATTTTGTTTTTTTAACTATGCAAAAAATTAACTATTATAAAAGTAATAAAATTATTTACAATAAAAAAAATATACCACTTTTCAATAATATCTAAATCTTTCACAAATTTTTTACAATTTTTAGTATACTTTTAACATTCCTATATACTTTTTTTAATCAAATATTACATAAGAAAAATTAAAATTCATTAAATATATTATTGTCTTATTAAATATAAAAATATATTAGTAATGTAATATTGCATTTTGTCATTCCAAAATATATATCCAATTCCACAATTTATAAAGTAATTTCCATTTGTAATTTATCATTCTACAAGTTTTTATTATTGTATTATGCGATTAATTTATCATCTAATTCTTGCTACAAAACTAATACTATACACTATTCTCTCAATATTTATACTTGCATTTTCGTACTATTTACTTTACATTTTGTAACTTGTCTTTTGATCTTGAGAATTTCTGTCCACGAATAAATAAATACTTGATTGTGTGAATCCGACATCCTCGTGCTCAAGCTCTTCACAAAATTAGATTCTACCTCACAACAACAAACATTCACGACAATTCCTCGTGCTCAAGCTCGAAAGAAGCATCTTCGGTGTTCTCTCTAGATTGCGGCTCAACAACCTTGTGATTGTTTTCTACCAGATTATCCTCTTGGATCCCTACAATTTGCTCGGACTTTTTACAAAAAATCGACGTTCGCGATCACTTGATTCGAACTCCGCCGAGTCACCTCGCAATTCCTCAGTCCGAGCTCAGCTCACAACACATCTGCAGAATACACTTCACAACAACTTCACTCGAGCTCAGCTCCCATGCGTAAGCCAAGTTCACTACGCAATCAGTAGACCCAAGATCTTCTCACGACTTGTTCACCAGGTTCACCTCGTAGCTACTTAGTCTGAATTTATTTCCGACACCATGACAAGAATATTAGTTCTCCAAGCAAGTCAACTTACTCGAAGAACTGGGGGCCTTATGTTGGTACCGGATCCCGCACTCCGGATTATTTTAGTACATCGGAGGCCCATCTACTTACGAAGCCCAAGAAGGCCCATTTTGCACAAAAGAGGTGGTCAAATCATGACATTAATTTGTAGTTTAATTCATGAATTAATGGCCATGGTAAAAGGAGTAAACTTGTCAATCAATTTTATAAATTGATTGTGAGAGTTATTTTGTGAGTTAATTCTAGAATTAATATCAAGTAATGACACCTTGGGATGAAGAATTAGGCTATAAAAGAGAGGTGAAGACTCCAAGAAAAGGACCTCTCATCTTCTATATTTTACACCCTTAATATTATACAAAATACTTTCTCTTTTTTGTATTCAAACTACGTTTAGGCTTGATCCCAATTTGGATACGTAGGCAACTCGTTTCTCGAGTCCAACTATTTGTAGAAATTATACTATTTTTTGGTACATCGAATTCTTGCTACAAAGCTAATACTATACACTTTTCTCTCAATATTTATACTTGCATTTTTATACTATTTACTTTGCATTTTGTAACTTGTCTTTTGATCTTGAGAATTTCTGTCCACGAATAAATAAATACTTGAGTGTGTGAATCCAACATCTACAATTAAGTAGTGTTCCAATCGGAAACATTAGTTAATTAGAAATAGTTATTTTTTGTATGTGTTCGTCAAAAACATATTGTTGTTTGTAATATTAAACCTTAGAGCTCCATCATTCTTATCCCAAAAAAAAGAAATATATTAATATTTTATTGTAATTAATTTTTTTTAGATTATACTAATTAGAAACAGACACATAAGCACATGTGTTTCTCAATGGTTTCTCAAAAGTTCTCAAACTAGATACGTTCTTTCATTCTCCTCGTCCTCTTTCCTCCTTTTTGAATTTTTTCTATTATTTTAATCTTAAGAAACTCCCAAAAATTGTACCGATGGAGATGCTTTTAGGTGATTCTCGCAAAAGACTGGAGGGTGTAACGATCACTTCGTTTTGCAAGGACCAAATCTTCTTTACAAAACTTGATTTAATTTTCTGAATATCAAACTAAATTTGAAAAAGTAAAATCTCTTGCATAATATTTTTAAGTTCCACAAAAAGATTTCACAGTGGTGAGAAATGGTTATTTTATATAGATACAAAAAGTTTGACATCCAATTCCATATACTTTTTTTAATGTATTTTATCATAATTGCAGATACGGTTTTTATTTAGTAATGAAGGTTATATTTTTTTTTTTTTTTTTTTTTGAAGGTTATATTTTACATCTAGCTAAAAACTATTTAGGCCCTGTTAGAGAAGAGTTGTTATTGACCATTCGCCTGTTGATGGCTCTCTGCGACAGATAAAACGACAGTAATAGCGGCGGTCAACAAAGAAAAACAAAGACAGAAGAGAGAAGATGATGATGACGGATTGAGGTTTTGCTAGAGAGAGAGAAGTCACTGGAATTTCGAGCAACAGGTGCGTCAACTCATTTGAACATGAAAGTCGACAATTTTTATATAGTATTAGTGGCTCTTTTCTACGGTTACGACTCCGTCCGTGTTTATTTTCCTATCACTCTCTCTGAATTAGCGACTCAAAAAATAACATGATCCTTTAGAGAAACTTCATCTGTAAAAAAAAAATAGGGGTGTTCTCATCTCTCACTAATAAAAGAAGCTCATTGAGGCCTCTCAAGATGTCCACATCATCTTCTCAATATTTCCTCTCAAGTTGCCATGTCAGCATCACTAGACTGGTTTCAAAACAGCCACATCCGCAAGCCGACGTTTAAGCTTCTCCCCTTGATCATTTACCTCATATGTGGCGTCCGCAATTTCAGGCCTTGAATGGAACCAGTTTTTGGACTAGTTTTTAGATTATGATTTTGCAAAAATCCAAAAATTGACCATTCATGATTCTAAAAAAAATAGATTTCCTAAAAACTAGAGAAACCAGATTTTGGCAGATTTTACCTATTTCTTCATAGAATGCAAAAACCAAGTTTTGTGGGTTTTTCCAACAATTTACGTCACATTTTTTTTTCAATTCTTTTTTTTATTATTTTAAATATGCTATTTCACCATTTACTCAAAACATATAACTTAAAAACGTTTAATAATTAATATTATGTAGAAAAACTAAAAACTAAACGCATTACCATTCAAGATTTTGCAAAAACTAAATTCTACACCAAAAATCAAAAACCAAAAAAATCAAAAACTAAAAACCAAAATCCAAAAACTAGAATCTAAAAACCAATAAAAAACTACCAAACATTCAGGGCCTCAATCTCATAAAAACAATGTCGTCAGGATCGGTTTTTGGGTTTAAGCAAGGAGAAGGAGAGAGATAGAGATTTGACGAAAGGTTGAGGAAGAGAGTAAACAACGGTAAATCTTTAGAAATCGCTTTTATGGACTTATGAAGGTTCATATTTTGTCGTTGAAATAGCTTGGCAGTTTTCATGGTAGCTTAGATTGTCTTTGAATCCAGTTAACATGTCCCCCGATATTAAACTTCTGACATAATTCTTAATACCAAGTGACATAGGTGATATATCATGGATTTTACCGTTTTTAGCCATGATATATGTATTGTTTTTAGAGTCTTTTTGTTATTTCTAGAGTCTTTTCTAGTGTTTTTCAGGTCTTTACATGTTCGGGACCAATTTGGAGATCATGGATCATTCTGGAGCAAAACCGAGAAGTTATGCTACGAGAGCAATCCAGAGACCAAAATTCGTGCAAGTGTCGATCGACACCACCTCTGGTGTCGGTCGACACCAATATCTGACGGCAATTCAATTCCGCGTCTCTTTGAAGTTTTGAAGATTTCAAGAATCGCCCCAGAACTTTTTCCTATTTTCAAAGAAGTCCCTACACGTTTTTAAGAACATATAAATAGATTTTTAGAGTTTTGTTTTAGAGACATCTCTCAACCTCTTATTCTATTGTATTCTTTGGAGCTTGAACCCTTTGGGAGATAATTGGAGAGAGCTCCCCTCTAGAGAAGATTTCTTAAACTCTTTTACTTCTTCTCTTGATTTCTTTATGTAATTATATTCAATCATGTTGTTTGTTTCAATCAAAATAGACAGTTTTCTGCAGCCTGATGAAAGAGCTATTGATAAATGTAGAAATCATTTGCCGATTGATGAGTTTGACTATAACAATGATAACAAAATAAAAGAACAAAATTGACGGTTTCTTTCAGCCTCATGAAGAAATGTTAATAAACGAAGAAATTATTTTCTGATTTATGTGTTTGGCTATAATCAAGATTAAAAAGAAAAAGATGAGCAAAGTTGACAGTTTTCTTCAGCTTCATGAATAAGCTCTTGATAAACGTATAAATCGTTTGTTGATTGATGAGTTTGGCTATAACAATGATAACCAAAAAAATAGGAGAATAATAACGATTTTTTGCGTCCTGATGAAAGAGCTTTCGATAAATGTATAAATAATTTGCTGATTGATGAGTTTGGCTATAACCATGATAACAAAAAAAGGAGCAAAATTGACGTTTTTTGCAACGTAATGAAAGAGCTCTTGGTAAACGTAAAAATGATTTGTTCATTGATGAGTTTGGCTATAACCATAAAAAAAAAACAAGAGAGTTAAAATTGACGACTTTCTGTAGTCCGATGAAAGAGATCTTGATAAACATAGATATCATTTGTTGATTGATGAGTTTGGCTACAACAATGATAAAGAAAAAAATGAGCAAAAGTGACAGTTTTCTGCAGGTTCATGAAAAAGCTTTTGATAAACGTATAAATCTTTTGCAGATGATGAGTTTGGCTATTACCATGATAACAAAAAAAAAAGAATAAAATTGACAGTTTTCTGAGACTAATGAAAGAGCTCTTGATAAACGTAAAAATAATTTGCTGATTGAAAAGTTTTAGTATGACTTTTATAACGAAAAAGGAGCAAAATTGAAGATTTTTTGCAGCCTGATGAAAGAGCTCTTGATTCGCAGAGAAATCATTTGCTAATTGATGAGTTTGGCAATAGCCATGATAATAAAAAAAAATTGACAGTTTTCTGCTGTCTAATGAAAGAGCTCTTGATAAAAGTAGAAATCTTTTTCTGATTGATGAGTTTGGCTATAACAATGATAACAATAAAAGAGAGCAAAATAGACAGTTTTCTATAACCTAATGAAAGAGCTCTTGGTAAATGTAGAAATCATTTGCTGATTTATGAGTTTGGCTATAACCATGATAACAAAAAAATGAGCAAAATTGACGGTTTATTGTAGTCTCATGAAAGAATTTTTAATTAACGTAATAATCACTTTCTGATTTATGATTTTGGCTATAACCATAATTAAAAAAAAACAAAAGAAGCAAAGTTGATAGTTTTTTGAAGTCTGATGAAAGAGCTCTTGATAAGCGTATAAATCATTTACTGAAGATGAGTTTGGCTATAACAAAGATAACAAAAATCATGAGTAAAATAGCGATTTTCTGCAGCCTGATGAAAGAGCTTTTGATAAATGTATAAATAACTTGATGATTGATGAGCTTTTGATAATTTTGTTGAATCCGGATCTCAGTATTACCGACGAGATGCTTTGTTGGTAATTACTTTTTATTTTTTTGTCGTCCACAATCAAAACTCTAAAATTTTCGACGGAACGTTAACTGATTCTGATGTTATAAACCGGGTGTCAGGAATCCTGAAAACGATTAAGTACCTATCGTCACACGCAAAGAGAATGTCATGTAGTGATGACGTTCGTTGTTTTCTTATTATCTTGGAATTTTTGTTTTTTTAATGATTAGCATTTTATTTTCTTACCATTTATAACATTCTCTTATCTCTCATAATTTTACCTTTGATACACAATAATTTCCGCGAATATGCGCGGACAATCACCTAGTTTTTCTGTTATAAAATAATACTCCCTCTGTCCCAAATTATAGGATGTTTTAGCATTTTTTCCTTGTTCCATTTTATAAGATTTTTCCAGTTTTCTATGCATAATTTATGTTTATTTAGTATCTTCTGACCATTTAAATTCTGCAGTCTTTTTTTCTATTGGCTGAATTCCTATAAAAAAGTAAACATTAATTATTTTTTAATTTTTGTGTTTTTCCACAAAACATCTTATAAAATGAGACAGAATGAGTAATTATTAACTTATAGAGGTTTTACTGTACAACGATCTTGGGCTGTGTCTATTATATATTGGCCCAACCATAGCGATTAAAAATATAGGCTATAGCCCAACATGTGTAATAATCCGCTACGATGCACCACACTGAACTTCCGTACAACCAAACACATCGAGAGTTTTTTTTCTCTAATTCATTTCCCTAAAACCCTAGCAAAAACTTGCTCTCTCTCTCTCTCTCTCTCAGTTCACTTCTCCTTCAAGTAGAACAATGGCTTGGCGCAACGCAGGATCTGCTGCTCGTTCTTTCGTCTCCGCCACCGCAAGATCACCGTCTCTCCGTTCTCCTACAACGGCCCTTCCTCGCCTCCGTCCTCCCCAATCCTCCTTACCTTGCCGTCGCTTCACCTTCTCATCACCTTCCAGGTTCGTAACCTAGCTCCTACGTAGTCTCTTAATCAATTTCAGTAGAATCTAATCAATCAATTCCGTCAAATCCATAGAAAATTTTGTGAAATTGAAGATTTTAGAATTTCAATTTTGAAATGTTTAATCAACATTTGAAAATCTTTGCTTGGTCTCTGATTTTGCATTTGGAATTTGGAATTTGGAAGAATCTGATGTTGTTTTTGTGAATTGAATTCTTCAGGAATCTAGGAGCACTTGGTTGCACACAGTCGTTCTTGCCTCTGTACAGTGTTGTGGCTGCTTCTCAACTCACATCTCACCTTAACGTTAATTTGCGGGCTTTCTGCGAGCTGTCTAACGGTACCTTCCAACGCACTTGTCCGGATCGCTAGTAGTCTTCTTTGTGAGTGTTTACTTTACTTAGGATTTTATAGGGAAATTTGGTAGATAACTCTGAATATGTTTCTTGTTTAACACTATGGAGATTCTTGCGCATTGATGTCGTTACCGTTCTTTGTTTGAGTAGGATTAAGTGTTTTTTTTGTTGTTCCTGTTTTTGTTAAAAGAACTATTTGGGTTTGGGATTGATAGGAATTGGAAAAGATGGGTGATGCACATGGATTTTACGTCGCTGGCAAGAGTGTGCTGCTGCATTGTAGGTTTCTTATCAATATTTGAAGATTAGACTCTGTTTTCTTTTGCATTGTGTTGGCGGATTAAACAGAACAAAGCTTTTATTAGCACTGAATAACAAACATTTTGTTCATTTAAACAGTTAGTTTGATTCTCCTGATTTAAAGCTTTTTGCATATTCATGAAGCTTAATATAATGGTTGCAACATCAAATAGACTGCATCGCGCAGAGACTGTCTATGGCTTGGCATAATAAAGATGCACACTTGGGTTTTGTTTCATTGTGCTCCCTTTGAGTTGTCTTGGTTATCATACAAAGAATGTTAGATTCCATGAAATCGATAACGAGAATAAGTCATATATAATACGCAATGCTGCAAAGAAGAATTGATAGTTAGGAATGTTTGCCACTAAGCTCAATGAATTTTCTCTCAGGGTCTTATTCGGATTTGTAATTTTGGTTGCAACTTGAGACAGGTACTTGAAGAGGCAAAAGACTGTAATTTCACTGCGCATGCGTGAATCAGTACTTTGAAGGATGTGAGATCGAAATTGTGAGGTTACCTCAGCAAAAACTTGTTTGTTGTGTTGCTTTTTTAGAAGTTTTAGTTCCACAATGTGTGGATTATTAGTTATAGATCTTTTCGTTTGCTTGGCACAATGTTTTTTTCTCAGAGAACAGTTTTTTTTTTTTTTTCGAAAAACAGCATTAATAAGTGTAGATCAGTACTAAAACAATAATGTTCCTGATTCTTGTCTTTTTTCTTCTCTTACCATAATCTTGCTGCAAATACATCAGAGTTATTAATCTTTCTAACAATGTTCATAAAATCGGATAATGTTGTGCATATTTAATCTCTATTTTTGAAAGATTCTGATCATAATCTATAATATTATTTCAAAAATAGGGCCCGATTTTTAAACTGCTAAATATATAGGGCCATAATTTGAAACCTCTTTTAACATGGCTTAAGGCCCAATAAGTTTTTGAATCGGACATGGTCTTCCAATCCTTTTAAATCCTTTTGACACTCCATTTAAAAGGATTGGAAGACCATGAAATGAAGTTCCAAAAGAGCTAGATCATCTGTTGGAACCAATGAACCATCATATACAAAATGTCAATTTTGATGATTCGTAGAAAGAAAATTAGAAATTAACTAGTTTCGGGCGAATTTGTTTTAAAATAATGAAATGACATACCTAAATGGGTGTTACAAGTCTCCACAAGAGTCTTTCTCCTCTTTTTTTTTTTTTTTTTTTTTGCTAAAAAAGTTAATATCATTAGATGAAAAGTTGAGGTGTTACAATAAGACATAGAGAATGAACTTTGGCAAAAAAATAATAAAAAATAAGGAAACATTTTGATAATACACATTCTCAAGAAACACATTTCTCCTCTTAAACTTTAGATATGATCAAGAATATGGGAACTGTGATTGTCTTCTCAATAGACTCTTCAGAACTGGTGTAGATGACATCATTTTATTTTGATTAACTAGTCTTCTTTGCACACTTAAATGACTTTCTTAAACTCAAGAAATATTGTTTTGTCTTTCTAGATTCTTCTCTTATTCCTCATCATTTAAACTCCAAGCATGACCGTGGCTCGTACTGCTATAGTCCTCAAAAAATATATATGACAATTGACAAACAAGTAAAGTTATATGGTTTATTATATCAGTTTTTTTTCTACCATATATTTAGAAAGGAAAAAACAAGAATATTTTCTTCCCATATGCTAAGGAAATCAAAAATCATAATTCATCTCTTTCATTTTAAATTATATCTAGACATACTACACGTCTACATAGAAATCAAGAAAAGTTATATATCATCAGTCTGTCATATTATATTTTAAAAACAAAAAAAAACCAATATATTTTGCATTCTAATTTTAATACATTGCTTAAATGAGAGAGAATAATATATATTATGGTAGTAAAGAAAAAAAAAATGTAAATGTTCTCCAAATTGTAAATGTTCTCCAAGTATTCATCATTTTCTTAAATATTACGATGCCTGGTTGTACGTAGACTTAGAAGAGTACGGAAACTCCTTCGTACAAAATTCTTTTCGTGTGATTGTTCATTCAATAATCTTTTACGTTACACTAAAAACATTCAATTGTTTTTTATATATTGCACATGTAAACGAAATATAACAGAAACTTCCTCAGATTCGTTTTTAGTGTTTAATTTCTTTCTGTTTGTTGCATGTAATCAAAGCCTACGTTAAACCATATATGGTCAACGAAAGATAAAATATCGAATAATTGATCATTTGTTAACGAGGCATCGCAATTTGTAAATCCATTTTCATTTTTGAAGAGTCTATTGAGAAGGATATTATTTATATCGTTACATAATAGACCATACGTGGCGAAAACGGGCATTGATCACCATTATACATGTATGTTCGTGTATCATATAGCATAATATACAATTAATATGAAGGGATTGGATTTGTGGAAAAGGTATTGCTACGAAACAAGCAGCAACGACTTTAACTGGAAACAAATTCTGCCACACCACACGCCACCTCTATTCTCTTCTACCACATTGTTTTATTCCTTTCCATTACTTTATTTTAGTTTTATTTGATTATAGTTTTTAGTTTGGTCTCGTCATCTTATCAATGCACATTGGTCACAGCAACCACACCATTTCGTCGTTGTAGGGTTTTTTTTATTTTCTAACAAAAACCATAATATGAAAATATTTCTCAAATATCATATTCTTAGTGAACCGTTTCGCACAATTTCACTTTCTGATCGATCATAAATCATTAGGCATCAAGACTTGAGTCCAAAAGGAATTATTTTACGCATAACATATATTCTTTGTTGAATCTTGCTTGAATTTTAAGTGATTCATATAAAGTTTTAAATTTTGGTTGAATTTTGATAGACCGGGGCATATCACATATGAAAATGGTGGAATGAGACTATGATGGAAGAATTAACCAATTTGAGGCTCTACATGCATGATACTCCTATATACTATATCACATAAAATAAGTTATCGATACACGTAAGGGCTATATTGCATGTGACTTTTGAGATTGTGGTTTGATGACCTGCATTTATTTGACATGGAGGTTTGTCTTGCAAAAAAAAAAAATTACATGGAGGGTTTTTTTTTGCAAAAATTCCTTATGTTTTCAAACGGAGTTATCGGATGCCACATCATCGCTATACGGGAGGGCTGTATTGCGGGTGACTTCTGAGATTGTGGGGTTGACTTACATAATTCAGACTTGGAGGGTAAACTTGCAAATAGAATTGACTTAGAGGGTTGTTTTACAGAAAATCCAATCCTAAATGATGAATCTCTTACCTCTACATACGCTAATCAATCCAAGTTTAAATTAGTATACAACTTGTGTAATTATAAAGATTGTAATTATAATAGTAATTTATTTGAAATGGTTTGATAATTGAAATATGATGTTTTGCATAGAGATTTGTGATTCCTTCGATAGGAATATTAGATGCAATTAATGCTAGATTAGAAGTAATTACCCTAATCTAACCTATAAGAGTTATCGAAGAAAAAACTCTTTCAGAAAACTAGAGTTTAATACATTTTCGTTGTACCTAATGATGATTAAGATCAACCAAACTTTTTCTTAATTTTTTTTTTTGTTGTTAATTCAAGGAAATAAACATTAGAGTGAAGAAATGATATATGAGGAAAGGGAGAGGAAAGGCAAGCGCACGTGAAGGAGTCACCGAAGTCCACGAACTTCATCAAATCTTCGGAAGATCTTATGGCCGGTGTGACGGTTCCTTTCTTTATTTTCTCTGTCTGCGTCAATAAAAATTTTAATTGCATATAGCATTATTGTGTTGTTAATGTTTCTATCTACAAGATTATTTATATGTAAACGTATTGTTGTTTTTTTATAACGGCAACATGCTAGTAATGCAACAAGAAACCTCCGGTTCTCCAAATAAACGTTGACCTCATCTAAAATATATAGACTGATATATATAGTCTGATATTAAAATTATGATCGTATCAGACACTTTGTAGGCACCATATATATTCAATTATATCATTTTGACATGAAGACGCGATTTTGAAGTTTTGTTTTGATCGTGTATCAAAACTTGAGTTTGAAGTTTTAGAAGTAGAATATGATTCCACAATTTTTTCACACCAAAACCTTTATGGGATTTCTTTACTTTTGGCATGAAAATGTGAGTATGCGGTTTTCGGTGGGAAGGATTTCGTGGTGTTGGAGACAAAACACAATTTCGAGGTTTTGGTGACAACATGATTCCATGGTTTTGACGACAAAATGGATAACAATGGTTTTGGCGCTAAAACGTGGGTTCAACGAGTTTGGTGCCAAAAATTAGATTGTGGTTCTTGCGTCAAGAAAGTTTTTTGCAGTTTTGGCATCAAAATTTTTTTATTGCAGTTTTGGCATCAAAAAAAAAGATTTTGCAGTTTTGGCATCGAAACAGCATCTTATGGTTTAGTGGTAAAATATTGTTTCACGGTTTTGGTGCAAAACTGACATTTGATAGCGCTCTATTTGCTCCAAAACACGATTCTTCATTGTCGGTTTTAATTTAATTTCGCCATTTTTGTCCCAAAACGAATGTCTTAAATTTTGACATCAAAATCAAATTTCAAAATTTTACACCCAACATATGATTTTGCAATTTTTTTCTGTTAAAAAGGGATTTAATAATTCTTGTATATACTCATGATGTTTCTTAGTGGACATAAAAATATGATTTTGTAAATTAATGAAATTTACGACGTGTGAGTTTTGGCGTAAATTTATTTAATATTTTAATTAATTTTGTAACTGTCTCCAGGTATTTTCTCGGTCTTTGGATATTTGAATCCACAATACCTAAATTTTTATGTAATTAGGTTTGCATCCAAATGATACATCTAGATGCAAAATTTAATGCATTCATATGTTGCGTCCTAACTTGGAAGCGAAGGGCATGTATTTAATCCGCTTGTTTGAAAAAGTAGATTTGTACAAAGAGTGTTTATCCAAATTGTACCCGTAAGATGCCTCAATTTGTATATGCTTATTTAGTTTCGTGTTTCTCCCAATTGACTAATGCGACAACAAACCATCATTTACCACTGATGTGGGAGACTCCTTCTCTAGGTGTTCATTTGAGTTGTGTCAAGAAATATGTACTATATATCAAGAGGCTCTCATATGTCTTCTCGAGCGAGTTTTTCGGAACTGACATAGAAGAAGGAGTAGCCCACCTCTCTTTTCTCTTCAGAAAATTCTCATATGAATTGGGCTCTAGGGACAGTCCCTCTCGAGGATGGCTAGTTGACTGATAGTCCTCCCATGGGATACATCACAGTCTAAACCAACCGGTTATGCGCGTAACCATTGTACTAATTAATATAATTGGGGTGGACTTTTATAAGACATGTCGAGCTGACGGATTTGTCTGACTAGTTTAGTGAAATTATCGCAATTTAGCTGCCTATTCATTATCAGAAGTGATAGGTACCGATAAAGTGTATGTGATGTCCATTCAAAATAGACTGATGTTACAAAACGACATGAAACCAAGTATAGAATTAAGAAACCTGGTCAACGGGAAGAGTATAATGCTCCCATATTTATTTTTATTCACTTTTTAAGATTTATATGTCTAAAAAGAAAATATTTCATTCCAATAACAATTAATAAATAATAATTAATGTATATGTAAGGCCTTCAACTTGGGTCTCAGCTCTCAGAATTTTGTTGTATGAATTTACAAACACTACAAACTTGTTAAATTTCAAAAGCCACCAAAGTGTATAAAAGAAGAAGCCAAATTTCTCATAAGCTAGTGTTGTTAAGAACTTCTTGGCAGCTGGAAGCCTCACCTTCGTTAAACAGTACATACCTAACCATTTAAAGCGAGACGCATTCGTAGTAACTATAGAGAGAATCAATCTATTTTGAATAGTGGAAATGGCGAGGCAAGAAAGCATGCATGCATGGAATTTAGGCATTTGTCTCACGTGCCCATTAGACCATTGCTTTCGACCACCAACACGGCAACACACTTCCCTTTTGTCAGGCCCCGCGTTTCTCTCGTTCCTCTCCAAACTCTTAAATTAATTTAAAATCCTCTTTCTTTCCTTTTTAACTATAAATAAAGAAAGGATAATAAATAAGGGGTTTTAACAAAAACAAAAACAAAGAAAAAAAAAGAAGAAGAAATGACCCAAATATGGTTTAAACTGCAGTCTCCATTCGACAATATAATTTCTCTGTGCTTTCATGAACCACCCTGTCCAACCAGTTAAAACGGTTTGATCGGTAAACCGTCTAAGCACAATGAAGTTTTCAAAATATTAATAAAATGTTACCTGAGAACGTTTGATTTCAGTTTTCAACTTAATTTGAAAGCTTTCAATCTTCTCTATATATATACACACTCTAACTTTTGAGGCTCTTCTTCCACAAGAGTAATATGGGTACGTGGTCCATAAGAGTTCATAATTGGTTTATACAAAAATATATGGTAACTACCAAAAAAGATTGACTATATATCTTTTGCATACTCCCATTCATGAGCTTTAAAGTCATGTCTTTCTGGATAACTGGTCACCCTCACAAGCCGGTGAATCCGTCATTTGGATTGTGCTTAGACAGTTTCAAACACTTTTATCTATAAAATATCGGAAAGTTTTTTAACACCTAGTAAATTCTACTTTTTAATTTTATGTATATTAAATCCAATGTAATTCACATTTGAAAGATACAATTTCATATATCCCTCAATATAGCCTTCATATATACACGTATATTTATATTTTTATTATTAACTAGTCTATTCTCTCGAGTTTATTACCTTCTATATATAAATAATAGTTTTACGTTTCATAGTATAATTATTTGAAAGCACTAATTCACTAAGCCTTTTAACAAAAAAAAAAAAGCACTAATTCACTACTAAATTTTATACACATATATAAGAAGTAGGAGAAATGGGAAACGCGTAGACGAAAGATGGTGAGATGGTATAGCTTTGAATGGCTATGACCTAACCCCACATGCGACCTCCTCCTATCGTGCCATGTTGACGTTCTCTCTTGGTCCTACCTGTCTCCTTCATTTTCAACATCCCCTCCTTTCTTGCCTCATTTCTTGTGTTCTCCATTTTCTTATTACTATTTGTTTAGTTTTGTATTTCCCCACAACAAAATTCTCCAGCAAGTGTCTTTCCAGTCTCCTTCCTGTCAAAAACCCGAATTTAATTCGTAATTTATATATTTTTATTTATGTTTCAACATGTAATATTTGAGTTTCACGTTCGATGTCTTACGCAATATCCAAGATAACTTTTCATAATTATAAACTTCTTTGCAATTTCTTTACCACGGTTTAACCTTAAAACAAAAAAAAAAGTGAATTTATTTTTTAAGGTCCCTTTTTTTGGAGGTTCCACATTTTCAAACTTTTTGCTTAAATTATTACAATCACGATTTAAATGTGAAGACACTAGCAAAGCTAAACTTTTTTTTCCAATACAAGTCATTTACTTCAACCAAATTTTCTTCGTGTCAAGTTTTTTTCCTTGTAACTTATTTGTGACTATTATTGTTTTGTTCCTATCTTCTATGTAATGTAAATTTTGTATCCTTTAAGAATTTAATAGTCACATAGAAGATTGGAACAAAACAACTCAAGAAGCTAACCGGGTGCTTGTCTCCTGGTGGTATAGGAACCTCGGCTGAGGCACCCGCCACCCGGCTTCGAGTCCCGGCCACTGCGCAATTTACCTACGGGGCGCAGCGTCCCAGACCACCAGATCCGAGGGGCCCTTAAGTGGAGGCTTAAAAATCCAAGGAACGCGGGTTTAGGCCCAGTGGGCTAGTCGGATCACAGTGTGGTCTGGACACTGGGTTATCAAAAAAAAAAAACTCAAGAAGCTAATGTTTGTTTGGCCGTGTGACGTGGCACTTAAGAAGCAACTTAAAAGCTTATTCACCTTCCTCTATATAAATACCCCAACAAGCTCTTTAATCACAAAACACATCCATTCCATTACCAAAGTGCAAAACACAAACTCCCTTTCTCTGTCCTGATTTGTTTTTTCTTCCCTCCAAAGGAAAACAGAGACAACAAAAGAGAAACAAATAGACTAAAAAAAATGGCGGTAGACTCCAACCTCTCTTCGCCTTTGGGACCTCCGGCGTGTGAAAAGGATGCAAAAGCCCTCCGTTTCATTGAAGAAATGACCCGAAACGCAGACACCGTTCAAGAAAACCTTCTAGCGGAGATTCTGGCTCGCAACGCCAACACCGAGTACCTCCGCCGCTTCAAACTCGGCGGCGCCACCGACCGTGATACCTTTAAAACCAAGATTCCAGTCATTACCTACGAAGATCTTCAGCCAGAGATTCAACGCATCGCTGATGGAGACCGCTCTCCGATCTTATCTTCCCATCCTATCTCCGAGTTCCTCACTAGGTTCGTTCACCATACTTTGCTCTCTCTTTTTACACTGTTTTTAAATCAATTAAAATCCATAAACCAATAACAATCGTAAAACTTTTTTTATATAATAATATAACACTCTTAAAACGTTAGAATTGGAATTAATTTTGTTTATAATTTCTCCAGCTCGGGAACCTCAGCGGGAGAGAGGAAACTTATGCCGACCATTAGAGAAGAGCTCGATCGTCGCCAGCTTCTTTATAGTCTCCTCATGCCCGTAATGAATTTGTAAGTCCTTCACATTAATAAAAAATTATTAGAATGTCCCACATTGCTTGGGATTAAGATCTTTGGGTAGTATATAAAGGATGTGGCAATCCTTAACTCTTGAGCTAGCTTTTGGGTTAAGTTAGGCCACATTCCTAATATGGTATCAGAGCCCAAGGTTGGCCCAACAAGCAAATTCCCACAAAAATGGTTTCCCACCTATGTGGCCCATATAAGTGGCATGTCTTGTTGTATTTCCGAGATGTTGGGCTTGGGCAGTTTCCCGTTGGACCGTTTCCCACCCACATCTCGAGGAGGCCTATTAGAATGTCCCACATTGCTTGGGATTAAGATCTTTGGGCAATATATATAGGATGTGACAATCCTTAACTCTTGAGCTAGCTTTTGGGTTAAGTTAGGCCACATTCCTAATATGGTATCAGAGCCCAAGGTTGGCCCAACAAGCAAATTCCCACAAAAATGGTTTCCCACCTATGTGGCCCATATAAGTGGCATGTCTTGTTGTATTTCCGAGATGTTGGGCTTGGGCTGTTTCCCGTTGGACCGTTTCCCACCCACATCTCGAGGAGGCCTATTAGAATGTCCCACATTGCTTGGGATTAAGATCTTTGGGTAGTATATAAAGGATGTGGCAATCCTTAACTCTTGAGCTAGCTTTTGGGTTAAGTTAGGCCACATTCCTAATAAAAATTTTTACCATAATAAAGTTACCGTGGCTAGACGACAATATAGACATAGTGACGTATGAGTTTGTTAAATATATTATTTATTATTTGTTCAAGCGTTGACAATTTTGTGTCTTTTCTGGAACAGGTATGTGCCCGGTCTAGATAAAGGAAAAGGAATGTACTTCTTGTTCGTTAAGTCCGAAACAAAGACACCGGCTGGGCTACCGGCTCGACCGGTTTTGACCAGTTACTACAAGAGTGAACACTTTCGGTCTCGGCCGTACGACCCTTACAACGTCTACACAAGTCCCAACGAAGCCATTCTCTGTCCGGACTCATTTCAAAGTATGTACACTCAGATGCTGTGCGGCCTCCTTGACCGCCTTTCTGTTCTCCGCGTGGGCGCTGTCTTTGCCTCCGGTCTTCTCCGTGCCATTCGTTTCCTTCAGCTTCATTGGTCTCGTTTCGCCCATGACATCGAGTTAGGATGTCTTGACTCCGAGATAACTGACCCGTCTATAAGACAATGCATGTCCGGTATTCTCAAACCGGACCCTGTCCTGGCAGAGTTCATCCGCCGGGAGTGCAAGTCCGACAATTGGGAACGAATCATCACCCGAATTTGGCCCAACACTAAGTACCTTGACGTCATCGTAACTGGAGCCATGGCTCAGTATATCCCAACGCTGGAATACTATAGCGGCGGTCTTCCGATGGCTTGTACCATGTACGCCTCCTCGGAGTGTTACTTTGGTTTGAACCTTAACCCAATGAGCAAACCCTCAGAAGTCTCTTACACCATCATGCCCAACATGGCCTACTTTGAATTCATCCCTCTCGGCGGCACCAAGGCCGTTGAACTAGTTGATGTAAAGATCGGTAAAGAGTACGAACTCGTTGTCACCACCTATGCCGGTCTTTGTCGATACCGAGTCGGTGACATCCTCCGAGTCACAGGCTTCCATAACTCCGCACCTCAGTTTCACTTCGTGAGGAGGAAGAACGTTCTCCTCAGCATAGACTCAGACAAGACCGACGAGTCAGAGCTTCAAAAGGCGGTGGAGAATGCATCAAAAATTCTTCATGAAGAGTGTGGAAGCCGCGTAGCTGAGTACACTAGCTACGCAGACACAAGCACGATCCCGGGCCACTACGTCTTATACTGGGAGTTGTTAGTGAGGGACGAGGCGAGGCAGCCGAGTCACGAGACCCTGACTCGTTGCTGCCTCGAGATGGAAGAGTCATTAAACTCTGTTTACCGTCAAAGCCGAGTCGCGGACAACTCGGTTGGACCGTTGGAGATTAGAGTGGTGAGAAATGGAACGTTCGAGGAATTGATGGATTACGCAATCTCAAGAGGCGCATCAATTAACCAGTACAAGGTACCAAGGTGCGTGAACTTCACACCTATTGTGGAGTTACTAGATTCTAGGGTTGTGTCGGCACATTTTAGCCCATCCTTACCGCATTGGACGCCGGAGAGGAGGAGAAGATAAGGACAGGCCCATGTTTTTTCCCTTGGAGTTCTCGTGAAGTCAAAGGCTTTAAATTAATCAGCGATTTGGTCTTGTAATATAATTAGATTCCTCGCTGGTAATTTAGTTTTTCTTGTATTTTTTTTCTTAGTGTTTTTTTTTAACTCGTTGTTTTTTTAAAACTGTGGAATCTCTGTGTGTAATTTGTTTTCTTTCTCTAGTTGGGACAAAAAATCCTGACCAGAGAAGTTTTTTATATTCCCAGGGGTCATGTCTATTTTGATGGAAATCAATGTCATTCAATCAGTATATATATGTGGAAGATTTGCGTTCCTTACATACGATGGTACTTGTTAATTTTCATGACTGAGACATATAGGAAAATATTAGTTGAACTTAATTTTAGAAAAAGCATTAATTATATCTAACATTTTTTCGGAAATATAAAATCTTTTAGAAGATTTTTTTGAGTTTTGGGGCCAAGTTTGATATTAATTTGTTCAAAGTAAAAAGAGAACGGTCATTCGGATTGAAGTATATGAGAATAGAAAGAAAGAAATTCCATATAAACAAGAATAGTCACAAAGTTTGAAATCAGAAAAACAGAAGATAAAAAATCAAGTGTATAATGGAATGGTTATTACGCCTAAACAAATAAAATTTAAAAGATCGCTCATTAAAGAAATTTTGGTTATTTTAGGCATATAATTGTTTGTTCTAAAGTTTCTCTAATATGTATTTTTGTTGGTGCATCGATTCATTATTAGAAATAAAAAGTTGTAGAGCACGAGAGCGAGGACTTGTAGCTCCCAAGTTTTATTCATCATAGTGAAAACTGATTTAACAGAAAGTGGACGTAACTCTCACGTTCAGGGTAACCATTATAAATTTATAAGTTTCAAGGATCTATGGATTCATTTCAGTAACTTGAAAACGTTTCCCTTCAAACAAAAACTTGTTTCGGTTCTTCTAGATCCTTCTTTTTTTTTCTATTCTTTTTGTATTTTATTTGTATGGTTCTTTTTACTCGTAAATTTCCTTTCACCTTTCAAAACTCAATTAAAGTAACTCCAAAAGTGTTAAGAATCTATGCAATAGACATCGTTAAAATATTAAGTAATTATATTCAGATTTTTTTTTTTTTTGACAGCATTTAGATATTTTAAATATAAAATCATCTATACTTTTTTATGCATGTGCCACAAAAATTATAAACCTATTATTGAAAAAGATGTTTTAATATCTTTAGCTATAAATTTGAACTGTACTTGACACTCAATCATTTGGCTTTAAGAATGATATAATCAAACATTAAAGCTTTTTTTTTTTTTGAGCATGCATGGAGGAAATGAAGAGAGAAATGTTTTTACATGCATTAAATTGTCGTGGAAAAAAAAAATCTATGTTAATATTGGTTCATTTATAATTCAATCAAAAGTGTCAACAAGGGCTATTCAATTATTCTATACATATCAAACCCCACAAGATTTTATCACAATACGATTTGAATAGAATATTAAGAAAAGGGCACAAAGGCAAAGGTTAGTTTGCTTGTCGTGTTACATAATGTTGAAGACATATAATAAGTTAGCTAGAGAACATGTTCTGGAAATGTCAGTTTGCTTTGGTACAAACCCAACAGTTTTCATACTAATTACGTTTCTTTGTTATAAACTTGCAAAAAAAGCATAACACTAGCACTTTCATTGAACATGTATTTCTTGAAGAACCCACAAACCAACAATTTGGCACAAGACTCACAACCACCTTATTGTTTCCATGTTTGGCCCACAAACGAAATATGTATATGCTATAAATCAAGTGCATGTTTATTGTTTAGGACATTATAGTGTATACAGTAACTTATATAAATAAAATAACTTTTATAAGTTAACAATATTGGAACTTTGAAACTTTGAAAATTTATTAATTTATAAAGTTATTAATGAATTGATAAACTAATATATAGTAGTTTCTAGAAATATTATTTTTATCGTACGCTCAATAAACGATGCAATTTATTTTTAATAATAAAATTTAAATCATTAGAAAAGAAAAGAAATTCAGCATCGCCTCTAATGTTTTCCTTCCCGCTAATATAGAATTTCTGGAGGGTTTTCCCAAAATTTCTCTTAAATCTCTTTCAACCCTAAATAGTCTATTCCTCTCCAATTATCAAATCTCCACCTGATTATTAACCTAGCTAGCTTGAATTTGTCATTTTTTCGACGGCACAATATCACTCGTTTCCCTGATTTTGTGGCTCTCCATCTCCGTCTCGTCTCCGACACAAGCTCTATCTCCATCTCCGATTCAATTACGCTCATCACCGTCTCCTTCACCTTGTTCTCATCACTTTGATTCTCAGGTGAGAATTCTATTTCTCTGTTTCCGTTTGGTTAATGTTATATTACATGAGTTTCACAATTTGGTATATGGATTCGTCATTTATGAAAATTGACCTTAATGTTCTGTTTAACGTCGTTTTTATGATCTGATACTAATTATATATTTGACATCATTTACTAAGCGATGCCAGAATCAATAATAGAAACGTTTACTATAAATGACACCAACCAATAATAAACGATGCTTCAGACTACCGAAAACGATTACTTCTAAACTTACAAGTGCGGTCGCAAAATTCTGGTGGAGTTCAAATAGTGATTCTAGAGGTATGCATTGGATGGCGTGGAACAAACTGTGTAATAGTAAGTCGGAAGGTGGACTCGGTTTTCGCAATGTAGATGATTTTAATTCGGCTCTACTGGCAAAACAATTATGGCGGTTGATTACGGTCCCAGATTCTCTATTTGCGAAAGTTTTCAAAGGTCGGTATTTTCGCAAATCCAATCCTCTGGATAATATTAAATCATACTCTCCATCCTATGGATGGAGAAGTATATGTTCAACTAGATCTCTGGTTAATAAAGGACTTATTAAAAGAGTCGGATCTGGGGCTTCCATCTCAGTTTGGGAAGACCCGTGGATTCCAGCTCAATTCCCGAGACCAGCAAGAAGCAACGGTTCAATTATTGACCCGTCGTTAAAAGTTAATAATCTTGTAGATACACGGACAAATTTTTGGAAGATGGATCTCTTAAATGAGCTCTTTATTCCGGAAGACGTCTCTCTGATATGCGCTCTGCATTTGGGTGCGCCAACAAAGGAGGATACTCTAGGTTGGCATTTCACAAAATCCGGAAAATATTCAGTTAAATCTGGATATCATACGGCCCGGCTAGAAAACCAGGAAAATAATTTGTCATTTATTGGCCCACAAATCAATTTACTAAAAGCACATACTTGGAAAGTGCATTGTCCGCCGAAGCTACGTCACTTTTTGTGGCAAATGTTAGCAGGTTGTGTTCCGGTCACAGAGAATCTGCGGAAAAGAGGGATAAATTGTGACATAGGATGCGCAAGGTGCGGTGCGGAAGTGGAAACTATTAATCATACAATTTTTGAATGCCACCCTGCACGGCAAATTTGGGCGCTTTCGCAGATACCTACGGTTCCAGGAACGTTTCCTTCAGCTTCTATTTATGCAAATTTGGATCACTTATTTTGGAGAATATCCTCAGAATTTGATTCAACGTCATATCCTTGGATAATTTGGTATATCTGGAAAGCATGAAATGAGAAGCTTTTCGATAATGTGGATAAAGATCCACGTGAGGTTTTATGTTTAGCGGAAAAAGAGGCACAATCGTGGCAGACAGCTCAAGTCGAGCTACATGCTGAAAATCTGGGTTCGTTGGTTCAGGATACTCGACCTCGAGTAAGGGATATTTCTCAGGACACCTCTTATTCTGGCCATCGTTGTTTTATAGATGGATCATGGAAAGAAAGTGATAAATTTTCAGGTACAGGCTGGGTATGTACCTCAGTTAATGGAGAGGCGCCAACCATGGGAGCTGCAAACCTGCGTAGAAGTCTCTCTCCCTTACATACCGAAGTGGAGGCTCTTCTTTGGGCAATGAAGTGCATGATAGGTGCCGATAACCAAGATGTGGCTTTTTTCACAGACTGTTCAGACCTGGTGAAGATGGTGTCTTCTCCAACCGAATGGCCGGCATTTTCAGCGTATTTGGAGGAGTTACAGAGCGACAAAGAGGAATTCACAAATTTTTCTTTATCTTTAATTTCTCGTAGTGCAAATGTTAAAGCGGATAAATTGGCACGAAATGTTCGTACCGAACCGCATCACATCACGTATGTAAACAACATTCCTCAGGAATGGCTCTTTTGAGTCTTAATTAATAGCGGTTGACAAAAAAAAAAAAAAAAAAAAAAAAAAGAATTTGGCATCGCTTTTTAAAATGACCCTATAATGCTAGTATCGCTTTTAAAACGATGCTAAATTAAAAATAAAATGATGATACACATCCGTTTTTTGTAGTGAATGATGTTATATTAAGGAATTTTAATGAATTTATTTGTGAAAAAATATTATGCATAAACTTAAAATTATGATTTTTTTTTTGTCATCGCAATAGAATGGATGTTAATAGCATACTAGACTACCCTTGTGGAAATACATGTTCATAATTTCAAAATTTTGAATAAATTGTAATTACTATCTTTAATGTTGATGATAAAATTGATACAATAGGAAAATTTATCTAAAATAATTACGTGTAAAGAGTCAATTATATCCTCTAAAACTTTTCGTATTTTGAAATACTTATTTTTAGTGTTTTTAAAATAAGTTACTATCTTATGTTTCTAGAAATATTATTCTAGTTCTTATATTCAAAATTATTTTAAAATGTTGTTATATTAAGGAATCTAAATGAATTTATTAGTGAAATAATGATTTTTTATCGCAATAGAATGGATGTTAATAGCATACTAGACTACCCTTGTGGAAATACATGTTCATAATTTCAAAATTTTGAAGAAACTGTAGTTACAATCTTTAATGTTGATGATAAAATTGATACAATATTAAGATTTCTCAAAAATAATTACGTGTAAAGAATCAATTATAGCCTCTAAAACTCTTCGTATTTTGAATTCAGTTCTAGAAGACAACACTAAGAGTTTTGGATGCAATATAAAGTTCGAAATGAGGTCTAATTAGACTTTAACTTTTAGGCAAATCCAAAAAAATTGTCATATTTAATATATTATCTTACTTATGCATGTATAAATTTATATAATCTTTATTTATGATTATAGGATATTAGTGGAACCATATGTTTATATAAATGTTTCAAAAATTATTATTTTGTTATCATATTAAATTTAGTTAATTTTTTCACTAGCGCAACTTGAGATAAATATAATTTTGTTAGTTTTACTATATCATAATTTGAAACATATGATGACTAAATCACATACTATTTTGAGTGTGATTTACTTGATATCACATTATATATTTAATTCAATGATTATTTTATGGAATATGAAAAATAGTTTTGTCAAAACATGTTAAAACATATATCAGTTTTATTATATTCTTTTTTCCAACATATATCACTTTTTTATTATATTCTTGAGGACCTAATAATTTACCTAAATAAATGCAATTTTTATTTAATTGTATTCAAATTTTAATTAGTTAGCCAACTTAACTATCGAGCAAGTGTATATACTTCTTAAAGATTTTAAGTTATTTGCAGTATGTGATGATATTAATCTCTAGTAATATTAGGTTTTCTTTGTATAATGAGATTATTGGTCTCTCTTCGAGCTTAATAGGCATGTGATCTCTTGAGAACTGATTAACTTTTGTTTTTTATTTGTGATAATAATAATAATAAATGTTACTTATATCTCCGAGATATTTTTTCTGGATTGTTGCAAATTATAACTTTAGTAAAATTATACGTCCTAAATTTTTTAAGACACTCTAGTAATTAAACTCATAATTTGGGTTAATCTAGTAACTCTCCCTACTTTTATTTGATTTAAAGAAAAAAACAGAGATCCATAATATATCACACGAGATATATGATTAAATTTAAAACAGTAAACCCAAAACAAAGAAGACATGATAATGAAAATTGAAAAGAACAGCTTTGTAGTCCAAAGGTCTTGGAAAGTTACGTTCATCAACTGTTTCAGAGAAAATGTAAGATTTGTTTTGGTGGTTCAATCCAAACACTCTGAACATTCTTTTTCTCATCCCAAGAAAGAGTACATGAGTTACTTGGGAGATACTTTCCTTCATCAGAAACATAAGTTTGAATCACCGGGTGAAGAAACTTTGACAAGAATAGTTTGTTTCTCATGTTGCTCATGAGACCTGATCTCCACTTACAAGAACGAAAATCCCCAAAAATTGTCAACCCTTCATCAAATTTATCCTTGTCTTCCCAGGTCCAATCACCATTACGGTTTAGTGCATACCCTCGTAGATAATCACTAGATACTTTTAGGAGAAAAATGTCTCCTTCAATATCTACCAAGTAGGTTCCGAACCACGAGGTTGAAAAACGTCTCAACTGATGAATGTCCCATGTTTGTCTTGATGGGTCGAAAACCGCTAAGGTGCCTAAACCACCAAGACAATAGAAAAGACCTTCCGAAAAGATAATTTTGTTGTGATAAGTAAAGAAATCTTCAGGACTGACGAAACAAATAGTCTTCCAGTTGCTTTCACCGACTTTTGAAGTGTTGATGGCGACAAGAGTGTAGTCATTTTTGATGTTTGCCAACCCGAAAACCAAGCAATCATCGGATGTAGGAGCGCTAGTGAAAACAACAGATTCGTTACTAGTCTCACAAAAAGGCAAATTTATGAGCTTACGAGTAAATGGGTTGAAGAAGAATATCTCAGACGAGTGACCATTGCACATAAGTAACCAACCATCTTTAGAGTAATAAACAGTCATGCCTGCCATTTCAGGAAACTCCATAGTGTATGTCACATTATGTAAAGGGTCATAAAATTCAAAAGGCCTCTTGCTCCCTATAGATGAAGGGTATTTCATATGCCATAAATGATGCTCTTTCATCCGAACCGAAACACTAGCTTTATACCATGTTTTGCAAACTGCGGAAGCTTGGATGTTATCTTTTACAATGAGGCGAGACATTACCGAATGCAAAAGTTACCGAAGATTAGACCAATCTTTCTTCTCACCATTTTCTCCTTGAAATTTGTTATTCATCCTAATGAAGAGTTTCACACATAAAAAAATAGTTTTTTATTTAATATATTATTTAAAATTAAAGATAAATTTTATCTCGCTCTAGACTTATCAGAAATTGAAAAACGTAAATATTATATATATATAAACCAGTCTAAATTGATAACTTCTAACCAAATTACTAAACATTAATTTTTAATAATTCATATCAAACTCCTCATTCTTTATAATTAAAAAAATTCTAAATTACTCTAATCTGAAAAAATTAGGTGGAGTGAAACATATCATTTTATATATTACTAACGCTGAAAATCTGAATTTTATGTCTCTTTCGAAACATCTAATAAAATTAGAATTTTTATAAAAATTAAAAATTAAATTGCTAAGTTTTAAAAAACATGTCAAAACATTTCAAATAGTTTATAGGGAATTAAGAGTACTTTTAATCCATGGTAATTACAAAATTAAAAATTTAAATTAATCAAATCTGAAAAATAAACAGTAGAAAGTAATAGATCTTCTGATTGTATTTATTTCAAGATCATCAATAGATATTGTAAAAATAAAAAACAGAATATCCGATAATCTAAGAACTTACAAAATGAGATTACTTCTTCCATCAGCCATTTTATTTGTAATAGGAAAGAAGTCAAGAATGAACAATGAGAAAGCTGGAATGAAAATTTTATAGGGAATGTTATATACTTATATAGAACCAGTTATGTATGAGTTTCCTTAATTCAGAATATCTTTTAGTCAAAGTCGCGCGTAAACTTGAAATTCGCGCGCAAGTTGAATAAACAATTTAAACACAGAAATACAATAATTTTTTTATAAATGTCATTTATTGGTTTTCTTAAGATATTGACTAAATCAATAAATTTCTCATTCAGTCAATCTAAAATAATGCATTTTCATATTGAATATGCTTTTGTAACAATCTTAAATTTTTAAATATTTCTAAATTTCATTTCTAAATTTGTTTTTTCTAATATGGTATTGTACAAAATTTTTTTTTTTTTTTACTCTATATAGCATTCAAAATTTTGCAAATTAATAAATTTGGTAGGAAGGTTGACTTTTTAACTCTAATATATTTCCAAAATAGTTATATATAGATGATAAATAATTAAAATATATATATATTCATGCATATATAACCTAAATTCTAAGATTTTTACAAGTACCAAAATTCCAAATTTATTTAAACATATTGCATAATTGCATTAGATATAAAATTCTTACGTATAATTTTTTTCTTATATAATGTAGCAGACTTTAGTTAATACTATAACAATCAATATAATAATAGTAAAAGTTGATATTTGGTCGGCGTTGTGGGTTGATAGAATTTGTTTTCAATAGACGGATTTAATTAAGAAAAAAAGAAAAATATATAATTAAAAATGATTAATAACATATGTTTTGATAAAATAATTTTTTTGTAAAAGATATTTATAAGCCAAAACTTTTCTGAATGTTTCATTGAGACTGTTTGTCAACATGAAGTCGTATGCGTACATGTGGTCATGATCACTTTGTGTGCTATGCAACGAACTAAACGAGACATGTGACCACCTCTTTTTTGCTTGTCCATACTCTTTTACTGTTTTGTCAAATGTGAACGGTAATCTTCTTGGAGCGAGACTTACCCCATACTCGATTGACACGATCAACTTTCTTCAGACTTGCAACTTTGGAACTTGGAAGATCAAGATATGTTCTCCTACGTCAACTACGGTAAATCAATTATTGAGGGGAAAGAATGGCCGAGTTCATCATTCTCGCAGCTTCTCCATTCAAATGATCATTTGGAAATCCGTAATAGAATCAGATAAGTCTGTCAAGTTCCAACACATAGCAGCGACTTGAAGCAGCTTTGGTTTGCTAGCCGAACATAATCCCCTGTTTCACGCCTCTGTTTCCAACTTTCACATTCAAAAGCCTATGTTTAATTACTGTAATTATTTTTTTGTTGCAAAAACTCTCACATTACAATAATTAAAAGAAAGAAGTTTCATTGAGTTTGTTAAGAGTCGCCTACTCTTAGAGCATCCATGTATTCTTAATTGAAGAATTGGTGGAAACTACCACAAGACCGCACATTCAGCCTGATGGACCATCAAATTAGACATCTTCAAAACTATAACTCTTGTGACCAATTCATCTATTGGTATCTCCAAATAAAATATAGTTTTGAAAAATCAGAAACATCTCTTTATTATTAATTTAATTAATAAAGAAAAATTAAAATAAAAAAAGCTAAATGTATTAATGTTCATAAAGAAAATAGTACAATATATATATGCAAACGACCTAACATTCTAAACATAATACACATTTCACTTCCTAATTATAATCACTTAACAAACTAATTTGGTGGTCATACGATGAAGGAAGAGTCGGAGAGGGAGCTGGCTCGGCATAGAAATTACTTCAACCAAAACCGACCCACTTTACACTACTCTCGAGGCGGTTTTCTTCTCTTGGTTGAAAGGTGAGACTCTTCCTCTTATATTTTCTTGTTTCTTTGCGCATTTATCTTGTATCGTCTTTTCCTCTCTTTGCCGGAAAAACTCTCTTCTTTGTATGTTGTTACTTCGTTTCTACTCCGATTATTCTTATCTCTTAATCCAAAAAATTTTGACCATGTCTTCACCGGTCCATGAACCCAAGATTGAAATGATAGAAATTGAGGATACTGACACGTCTTCGGTTTCAAACATTGTTCCATGTGACGCTGTTATATGCACCAACCCAAATGATAGATTGGACCATCATTATTTTTCACTGTCTTCAAAGGATTCGCTCGGCGATATTAGGACCTTTTGTCGGGTTCCCCATAGTTTTCAATTTTTTATTTTTTTGTAATTTAAACAAATATTTTTTCTTTTTGTAATTTTAAAATAAATAATTAATCATAGATACAAATTTAATTTAAATTTTTTTTACGATGATAAAAACAATTATTAAATCCGCGATAGTATTTGTAACAAAAATTGAACAGTTTCTTTGGCGGAATCAATTTGTCCGTTGACTTTTTTTTAGAGAATTTATAGAAACTAACCTTGGATTCAAAAAGAATTCACAAACTAACCACGAGCTACAGTACCATGTCTCTAACATGTCGGAACAGCTGTGTAATTACGTATATGTCCTTTGTAACACGCTTTTTTTTCGAATTACATGTGATAGCATAATATATCTCTTTTTATCATGTATTTTTTTCGTACTACATGTTATTTATAAAGAACACATAGTATTTCTCGGAAAAAAACATTATATTCAGTGTAATATCTGTCTTTATCATGTTATTTTGTAATAATACACGTGTTTTATTAAGATCACATGTGAATATCTGTCTTTATCATGTTATTTTATAATAATACACGTGTTTTATTAAGATTACATGTGAATATCTGTCTTTATCATGTTATTTTGTAATAAAACACGTGTTTTATTAAGATCACATGTGATTTCTTTTTTAAAAAGATGATTATTTTTTAGTAATACACGATTTGTTTTAAGATTACATGTGATTTCTTTTTAAAAAGTTACTATTCAGATTAAATTTTCCATGTCAATGCTTTTTCTTAAAAATTCACTATGTTTTTTAAAATATCATGTCTTTTAGTTAAATATAACATGCAAAATTTAAATGTTACATGCTATTTTAAAAAATCTCACGAAACTGTCTCACATATCGTTGATCTTGCAACAAACGAAGGATAGTTTTGGTATTTCACATCATCCGACAAGGTGGGTCCTTGGCTATTTTCCAACAAAAAACTTTCTCTCTGCTATTTTGTTAATTTGAGTGTTTTATTTGGCTATTTCTTAATATTTCCCTTTTTTTTATCATCCAAAAATTAATTAAAAATCAAAAGATACATTCTTAAGGAATTGATATCAAACGGTTATGTACGAACCATTTGTCCGTTGACAGCAAATAGGAAAGTCACTTAAAAGATTTAAAGTTATAAAATTGTCATTTTACTAGTTTTTTGTTAGAGTTTAAAATCATATAAATTTAAAGTGGAAGTGATTGTCAGATTGTGGTTGCTACCTGTTTTTTATTTAAAAAAAAAAAATTAATTTCATGCACAAATGACTGACCACTGAACCGGACATGAAATTACAAAACCGGGCTCTCAGCCACCACAATAACCGGTCAGCACTAAACCCGGTGTTCATTGACGATGTTGTTGCATTCATCGTTTTTGTCACGTTCCGGTTTGTTTTGTGGCTGACGATAAACACAACACAAAAGAGAAATTAGGGTTTGTTTCAGACTAAAGAGGAAGAGAAAGAGGAAGAAGAAGAAGAAAATTTCGTACAATTCCGCCATTAAAGCTTCCAACTTTAATGGCGACAACGACAATTTCTTCCTTCTCTCTTTCTCTTCCTCAACTTCTCCGTAAACCCACAAAGCCTCTTCCTTTCCTCTTCCTTCTTCCTCGATTCAATCGAAGATTTCGAAGTCTCACTATCACTTCTTCTTCAAGCAACTTCAGTAGTAATTGTGGCGATGATGGCTTCTCTCTCGACGATTTCACTCTCCATTCTGATTCTCGATCACCTAAAAAATGTGTCCTTTCTGATCTTATTCAAGAGATTGAACCATTAGATGTGAGTTTGATTCAAAAGGATGTTCCAGTAACTACTTTGGATGCTATGAAACGAACAATCTCAGGCATGTTGGGGCTTCTTCCATCTGATAGGTTTCAGGTTCATATTGAATCTCTTTGGGAACCTTTGTCTAAGCTTTTGGTATCTTCAATGATGACTGGGTATGCTCTCATCAATACTATTCTTTGAGCATTGTGATGTTGAACTAGCTTAGTTTTAGGTATAGTGGAAGCTTGGAATTACATAGAGTTGGTGGATTTTGATAGTTGGGAGATTTTATGAAAATTTATATAGTTTGACAATTCTTGTTGAATTTATCATTATTATGAAAGTCGAGTCGTTTTGTGGTGCTGAATCGACGGTTTAATTTAACTGTCCTGAAGCTTATATCAAAGAAAGATCTCCTATTGAATCGAATTATGTATCGATATCACATAGGTGGCTTGTTTACTAGTTGCCTCTGATATTGGTCTCCTTTTCCTTAGGTTTCAATAGGTTATTTTTGTAGTAAATTAGCTTCTTAGTTTGTAATAGTACATCTTTATGATGTTTTGGTACTGCAGGTATACATTGAGGAATGCTGAATATCGGCTTTTTCTTGAAAAAAATCTTGATATGAGTGGTGAAGACTTGGAAAGCCGCACTTCGGAAAATACTGAATACGATTTGGAAGGGACGTTGACTGATGAAGATAATGATTCATCCAAAAGGGATAGCATAACTCAGAGCCTTTCTGAAACGATTGATGAAGAAGGTTTAGGCAGAGTATCCTCTGAAGCTCAAGAATATATCTTTCGTTTGCAGTCACAATTGTCTTCTGTGAAAAAGGTGCAGTTTCTTATGTAATTGTTTATTTCTATTAAACACAATATAAAAGTTGTCGCACAGATTGTTCTGGCTAGGAACATTTCTTGTTTGGTTTTGTGGATATGTTAATTAGTTCTTGCTCTAATCCATATTTTCCTATTACATGATGTCACTGCATTATAGGAATTACAAGAAATGAGGCGAAAGAACGCCGCCCTACAAATGCAACAATTTGTTGGCGAAGAGAAGAATGATTTGTTGGACTATTTAAGATCTTTGCAACCTGAGAAGGTTTGTGTAAAAATCGCTGAAGCCATATTCCAGCTTATGGGATATTTTTGCTTATCTTAATTCTTTCCGTTTCTCTCGGACCATCTTAACTATATTCTTAACAGGTAGCTGAGTTGTCGGAACCTGCGGCTCCTGAGGTTAAAGAGACAATTCATTCTGTTGTTCACGGTCTTTTGGCAACTCTATCACCGAAGATGCACTCCAAGTTTCCAGCATCAGAAGTTCCACCTACTGAAACGGTGAAAGCAAAAAGTGATGAAGATTGTGCTGAACTTGTAGAGAACACCTCGTTGCAGTTTCAACCTCTTATCTCACTGACTCGAGACTACCTTGCTCGTCTTCTCTTCTGGTTAGAACTGCCTTGCTCTATCTCTCTCCCTCTTACTTGCTAGGCTTTACATGGATTTTGTATATTTACCTACAAGCACAAATGGATCCTCTCAAAAGAAACTTTATTGTGTCTTGATTCTATTACAAAAGACTTCTTATATTATGGTGTCTGCGTTCTATTGTTAGGTCCATGCTATTGGGACATTACCTCAGAGGTTTGGAATATCGAATGGAACTGATGGAGGTCCTGTCTTTGACGTGTGATGCCAATGGGTCTGAGAACGTTGCTTGAAGCTATCTTTACATATCTCAACGTTGTCTTACATGCGTTTCACCGGCCTTGACATTCTTAAACCAACAAAGTGGGAAAGTGACTAAGAGAAAGGCCAGCCTTTGAGCTTTAGCTCCTGCACATACATGCAACTTGGTGCTGGCCTGAAAATTATGTGCGAGGTAAAGTGTAACATAAGAAATCACTTCTGCTAAAATTAGTTTTCGTTGCATTATCGTGTGATGGACTTGCAAAGCAATAAAGCCAAGTGTAATTGTATTCAGGAATATACTCGTTTGGTCATTAAGTATAGTTTGGTCATTAAGTATAGTTTGTCCTACAATTCTTGGCTCACAAATTAGAGTGTCAAGCAGGTTCATTTGGCCTGGTCAACTCTTGAGCCAAGCCTTAATCTCCGGTTTACGTATGCAGGATCCCATAAACGAAATCCAACACTTCCGATATTCGATAAACAAGTGAACCAATTTGAACAACTTCTCAATCTTTTTCTAGGACCTTAAAATTAAAGTTTTGTTTAGGGTTCATCAATATTCTCTTCTCTTATTCTCACTTGCACCACAAGAGTTTACTTCAATCAGCATATATATTTGTGACTTCTTCAGTTTCGATAGAATTTTCACCATCTTCTCCTCTATAATCTCTTAAAGGTTAGAAGTTTGGACTGCCATAATAACCTTCTGGTCTAGATAATCTGCAAATGACCACCAAAACCATTACCCTTGAAACACATCTTATCCTCTTTGTGTTCAGTAATATTTTTAGTGTTCAACTTCATAACTATTTTTCGACTACTTGAAAATTTTGATGAATGTGTAAGATTAGATTACAGGTTGCTCTCCACACTCCCATCGCAACCGGAAAATATCAAACTTCCTTGTAGACTTTTAGAGTGATCTTGTTGGAAGTCATGTGTATGCTTGAACTAAATGTTATGCTTGTAAGTTGTAGTCATCAAGCCAAAATCTCTTCTTCTTAAGACCTTCAGCTTCTCCTAATACTCCCTTAAGCGGTGGGTCGGGTTTTGTGCCAAGAACCATTCAAATTTTTGTTAGATGAGTTCAAGTAAGTTCTTGCCACAAAAAGTTTGAACAATAAATTCTTCACCTCCCCAAATATATTTTCTTTAAATGAATTCTGATAAGAGTTACCTATCCTAAGTTATTTATAGAAATTGGTTCGTTGCTATGTCCAAAAAAAATAGTGTAAAAAGAAAACGCAGACAAGGAAGTAGTTGAAGCACGTGATAAACCTAACACGTTAGTCAGTCTTTTTAAAACCTCGTAAAAGTTGTCTCAACGCCATCATAATTATTTACCAAACACGTTCTTCTCTTCTCTATCTCCTAGTCTTCATAACCATCTCATTCACTGGTACAACACAATTTGGATAATTAACTATTTAGAAAAAATTAATCGATTCAATTGTTCATATCGGTTGAGCCGATCTAATAATGCAGTATATTTATATATTATGTTTGCTAAATATTTTATTTAAGTTTCTTACACAATCTGAGGATATATATAATATCATTGATTAACATTATCGTATTCCACATAATTTTAACACTTCTTAATATTTAAACTTACTTCAAAACACTACAAGAGACACGCTTCTTTACGTCGAATTATTAAAGTCATATAATAAACCGACTTTAAACTTGTGGAAACAAAGGAATTTAATGTCATTATGTAAACCGACGTAACTCTTTTGTCATAATATTCGGCTCTTTACATATTAAAGCCCATATTTATTTATTTTAAAGTCCAACACTGTAGATACTTCTAGAGACAACTGATGAATAACACTCGTCTTCTTCTTTTTTGCTTATAAAAAAAAAAAAACACTCGTCTTCTTCGTTCACAGATCTATGATTAGTTTCTTCTAAAAGCTCGAAATCGGAGCTCGTATCGAAGGTTTGTTTGTAGAATTTTGTAAATTTGATTACGATTTGGATTATTACTTTATTCTAACTTAATTTTATCAACATCGAAGGTGGTTTTTGGTGGTGAAGGAGACTTGAAGCTCTAACTCGAACCAGACGCCGTGACGAAGGAGACTTGAAGCTCTAACTCGATTTTCAATAAGGTATTGAATCTGTTCCCTTGAGATTTTGCTTAATTTTGCTTTGTACCTTGAAATTTTAGTTGTCATATTAAATTTGATTGTGCTTGGTGTGAGAGTAGCTTTGTATTGTTGTTTCCTGAGTATCTAGCCTTGTATCTAGCCTATTACTGTTGTTATCTGAGAATCTAGCCTTGTACTGTTTTTCATGGAAGCGATTCATGTTGTTTTTAGTAAATTATGAGATTGGTTTGTGTTTGTTCTGATTTTTATATGGTTTAGAAAACTAAAATGTCTGCATATTAGAAACGTATTATGGGTAATTTAAACTTGAGTGTCTGAAGTATTTTCAGAAAAGTGATCATTGTTCACTAGCTTGATTTTGCTTTGTACCTTGAAATTTTGGTCGTTGGTGTGAGATTATAGTATCCATCCATCTGTTTACCCATTTGTTAATGCTTGTTTGGTGTGAGATTATATTAGCTAGCCTTGTACTGTTTTTTCATGTTGTTTTTAGCAAACTATAAGATTCTGTGTTTGTTAATTATTTGGTTTTGAAACTAAGATGTCTGCATCTTAGAAACGTATTCTCTGTTTTTATGGGTAGCTTAAACTTGAATCTCTAAAATATTTTCAGAGAAGTGGTCATTGTTATCTAGGAAATGTTTGGATTTGGATATGGATAAGTCGTGGATAACAAAACCTCGATTGTCTCAAGATTACATAATCGGAGTCAAGGAGTTTTTGGATTTTTCCAGGTAGACATGCTTCTATAGTAAGTGAATGTATTCTTATAATATTAACAACGTTAAGAGTACTACAATTTTAAAATACGTTACTTCTATAGGAGAATGGGAATGGTGGAAACATAAAACTTGCTAATGCTCATGAAGTTCTTATTGAAGCTTGCAGAGACATTCAATTCCATGTAAGTAAATGAATGTTCTAAGAATGAGAATTGTAGTGGTGGAGTATATATGATTAACAGTTCTTAGAATGAGAATTGTAGTGGTAGAGTATATATATTAACATGTTCATTAATTGTTATAGGAGAATGAGAATGGTAGAGACATAAACCTTGCTACTGCTATTAACATGCTGCATCAAGTATCATCTAGTATATCAAGTGACAAGGTAACAATCTAATTTAACTATGTTTTGGAAATCTGTGACTCTGAAACTTGTATGATATTTTCAAATTGTATAACTCTTGAACTTGTCTCTAATTTCAGGCAAGATGAAGTGTGTATTACAAAAGCAGCAATTTGAGAACTATGGAGAGCTATAGATGAAGATAAATTTGTATCTATCATATTGATTCTGTGACATTTATATTCTATGTAAAAACAAGTTCTTTTGATTAGTTGAATTTTTATACAGATTATCATTTGAAACTGTAATTGACTAGAGTATAAATATATATATATATACTGTATAATAGCATAAAATAATTGAAAAATATTAGTTATATACACGTCGGTTGTATAAGTGATTCAAACAGGAAAAGAGATTTTAACTTTTAAGTCACAAAAAACCGATGTTATAATCTATAAAACCGACGCAAAGATTCAGACGTTAAAGTACATGTCGGTTGTGTAACTGATGTTAAGATTTTTAGCGTCGAAGGTTATTAAGTCGGTTTAATAACCGTTGCCATTTGATTGAAGTCAATTATAAACTGACGTAAGAGTCATAATAAACCGACGTAAAGTACCGTATCTCTTGTAGTGAAAAGACCAAATTATAATCATGAGACAACTCCATATTATAATCACTAAAACCAAACTAACACTGGTAATTAAAAAAAAAAAAACTCAAGCAAAAGATCCATTATATTATTAGTTCACTGGATCTTTCTTATTTAATTTATTTAAAAATTTGGTTGGAAAGAAGTAGAATCAAGGACATTTGGGAGTGCCTTTGTTACTGAGCTTGTCACGATAGCAAGCACATTCATGCTTGTTCCCATAAGTGCCTGAAGGAACACACTGACAGTCTTTGCAACATATCGCACAATACTTCAAACACCGATCTTTCATCCCCGCTGATTTGCATCTCCCTTCACATTTCTGGCCACACCATTTCTCTAACGCCGGTCCATATTTGATCTCCGGCGCCGGAGCTACCGCACCACTACCAAAAGCATCTAGAAGATCCACAAGATCATTAGTAAATTAACATTAATTTCAAAAAAAAAAAAGATCATTAGTAAAAGTATTGTATATAAATGATCTAGATTTGTATCTATCAAAGTTAAATTTTTTTTTACTTCAGTCAGTATAATATGTAACCTAAAGGTTATGATTATGAGAATGAATATAATTATTTCTAATACAACAAATATCTCCTTACTTCTCAATGTAAATTGTAAAAGGATCTATTCACTAATGATTGCGTGGATCTTCTAGATCCTTCTACACCACCATCACAAGAAACTATTTATTTCAAATTTGTATACATAGATACGCTTTTGATTTTGCATCTAAAGCCGTGTAGATGAAGCTCACTTTATTTTAGTGAGTTTTGCAGAATTTGACTAATAAGTCCAACTAAGTCATGATTGTTAATGAACTTTTGTATTTTCGTTTGCATGTTTTGATGAATTGATGTTCTAGTTATTATTTGTAAATTTTTTCTAATGGAAACGAAAACATAAATTAAAGAAACAATTATTACCTAAACCAATTATAACACAACTAACTTTACGAAGAAAACAGAAAAAGAAAATAGAGAGAAGAAGAATCTTGAAGAGATTAGAACCAACCTGAGATAGTAGCCGAAGCAAGAGATGAAGTGATTAGAAGAAGTGAGGCTAGAACCAAGATGGAGACTATTATTTTCATGTTTATTTTCTTTGGCTTTCTTTAGTACCCGAAGTTTATATTGTTCTTGTGGTCTCTTTATTGCCCTTTTATAGGCCAAGCTACCAACTTCTTTATTTATATTTAATAGAACTACAGTATTCTTTCAATTATGTTTTCTTAATTAAAACAAACTTGTTCAGTTTTTTTTTTTTTTTTTTTGGTCTTAGAATTCCATATCAAAATTCAGACTAATCCTTAAAATTTGTAAGAACAGAAGAACTTTACATTTAGTTTTTTTTTTTTTTTTGATTATTACATTTAGTTTTCATAACAAAATAATGAAAATCAAAACATATTTTAATCTGCCACAATCTAAATATTAACTTTACACAACCAGAGTCAATTGTTATATTTTCAAGAATAAATATGTAAATATGTTAAGGTATCTAACGAATAAGTTGAATTCTTTTTATGAGGGAAACAGGCTGGTGACAGATGATACATAGAGAAAGAAAAATAGACGAAACTGGGGAACGAGATTGTCTCCTTAAGACCTAATTCCACGCGGTTTCTCGCACATGACTCTTTTGTTCTTTCACTCTAGGACTCATTTATTTGTTTGTTTGTTTCTATTTCCAAATGGCACATTTTTTTCAACAACTCTCCACTCTCCAGGTAAGATCAGATAGAAGATATTCAGATGTAATAATATTATTTTTTATAGAATATTTTCCGTAGTTTGCACTACTACGGTCTATGAAGTTTATCGGATGTAGTTTAGGAAAATCATTCAAAATGTATAATCCTGATCCGGCCATGAATCCAAGGCTTGGGCTTGGGCTTGCGGCCTTATAATAAATATATCCTTTAGCGATCCGAGAATTAGATACAAGTCTCGCTTGTCTAGTAATAAAAGACTGTAACATTGTTTATGTAGTGTAGTAATGGTTCGATTCCCTCTAATTTTGTAATGGATACTAATAGGTAACCAAAATTAGACAAGCGACACTTGTATCAAAAATATATCCTTCAACATATATAGATGTATTTACGTATCAAGTTTTCAACATAAAATAACAAAACATTTATTTGGATAAAAGATTCACAATATCATCTTCCAAATTTGCTATCTTTTGTATCATCCTAGTTTCCCTTGCTAGCTTTCATGAATGTATGTTGTAATTGGTTAAGTTTCGTTTGTTGTTTATCATCATCAGCTCTATAATCATTGTCATATCTTCCATAGTATTTTTAAATGGTTTATTTTATTTTTAATATAAGTAATTTCTTCAAATATATTTTTTGTTTTGGTTTTGGTTTTGGTTTTAATGCCAAGATTTTATTCCGAAGAAAAATTACAAGGTAATCTATTATTACAATAGCTATCCATTATCATAGGAACAAAAGACAGAAAATGAAAAACTTTACTAAGAAAGACGACTAAAGTAAACTCGAAGGAGAGATGCAAATTGCAAGTTGGGCTCCGGAAAGGGCAAAAGCCGATCCCGCATGGTACTTCAATGGCGAGGCGAAGAGCTGCAGCGGTTGATTCAACGGCGGTGAAGATCCTCCTGTTTCGTTCTTTCCAAAAGTGGTAGACCACAGACTCAAGAAGGATCTTGACGATGGATATCATTTTGGATGGACTGGGAAGATTATGACGAATAATCCATGACGAAGCTGCAGCAAGGTTTCTTCAAAGATCTTGTCCCTCCAAATTTGAAATCATATTTCTGCCTAAGTAATAATGGTTTAGGGGTAAGCTGCTATAACACCGAGACAGAATGTATGAAAGATTGTAATCCAATCATTATCTTTATGTGGTATGTGTTTTTAAATTAATTAATTTGATAATAGTTTATATATTCTTTGAGTTGTGTATGACTTGGAATTTTCTTTTAATTCACTTCTAACTCCAATCACTACCAGTTATGAAAAAGCCAAAAATGTATAAATCCTTACCATAAAAGATTTTATTAACAATTAAAAAAAAAGTATATCAATGATAAAATTTGTTACGTATTTATGTTGTACATTACAAGGACATGTATTTTACCATTTTTTAACAAGCTTTAAAACAAACTCACGGGCATGTCAGAGTCTCTGGGAATGTTCTTCAAAGTCGATTTGTAGTGAATTTTTGAAAGTGAGTTTGTCCAAAATAAGGGAGTTTCATGTCAAGAATCCTAAACTCATACATCTTTTGCTACCCTATCATCTTCTTCCTTCTCTAATTCTTTCTTGTGTTCTCTGTTTCTCTTTGTCGCAATCGCAATCATTCTATTCTATTGTTCAACATTTGGTTTGGTTTGTTCGGTACATGCAAACTTCTCAACATTTTCCAAACACAAAATGTTGTAGTGTTTTGACTTGCAGATAGAGTCCTAATACTAATTTCAGTTTCTGGTTTTAAACCAACTAATATCCTGGCTAATATTTCAGACTCTCAAGTACACATGGCCAACTCAAAATCCAATTACTTCATAAAGCCTCTCTCTCAAAATATGTCAAAGCATTGAAGCTAAGAGCCACATGTATAAAGCTTGACAAGAAAAATGCACCATTGTTAATTTTTGATAGCTTTATGTTAGAACTTCTTCCACTTATACGTTTGATTCGCCTCTAGATTAGTATATGAAATCGCCAGTTAGGGTTTGGCAATACGAAAGAAGACGACACAAAAGAAAGAGATAAGACATGGAGAGAAGGAATGTAGTACACTAATAATCAAATGGAATGAGAAAGGAAGCCACAAAAGTATCTGCAAACAAAATATCCTGCTATCTCCATCTCAAGCTCTCAATAGTATCCTCTCCGAAAGATAATAAATCCCAAAAGAATTCAGTCCCAAGCAATACAGTGGAACAAACAAAGACGACATAATAATAAATGCAAGTAACACCGGTACAAAAGACGACACTTAGATCATAAACCAAACGAGAACAGATCCAAGTACTAAGCTCGAAACCATCTTGCTAGCTCCATTCTGCAAAACATAAGATTTTGAATCAGCATTTATTTTATAAAATCATTAAGACATAGGACTTCTCATGTAAATTAATCACTCCGGGGTTACATTTGTGAAGATCCTAAAATCTAGGGGTCGAAAGTTAAATAATTTGGACAGCAGATCTTATAGTTTATTTTTTATTACCAAACTAAACTAGATCTACTTTGGTCCAAAAGAATAATGCCACGTGGCACTATTAATTATTCACGTGCAGACTGACAAAGTCACGTGACTACAGCACCCACGCGCTCGCGGCTCGGATTCGAAGATCTCGAGGCAGACAAAGCCAAAATCATCAAATCCGATACGGGCGTACGTTAGCTGAGACTAGCATTTTATTGCTAACTTGCGCTAATTATGTTTTTTCACTTTTTCTAAATCGTACCGTTTTAGATCTAATCAATTTCAGACAAAACATCTCAGATCTGAAACACATTGTACAAGATCTAGAAGAAAAGGTTACGAACCTGGTCGTTTACATCGGTGGGGCTAGGAGCAGGAGAGATAGAATCGGTGCTAGGTCCAGGAGCGTCGCTCGATGGAATAGGTGGGCTAGAAGACGGCGATGGAGATGGAGAATCTGGCTTCTTGGTCGGTGCTGGAGCCGGAACTTGAGCTGGAGGTGAAGCTAGAGGAGCTGGTGGAGGAGTTGCGACGGGAGGAGGGGTTGCTGGAGGAGGAGAAGCGACGGGGGGAGGAGGAGAAGCGACTGGAGGAGGAGTAGCTGGTGGAGGAGAAGCAGGAGGAGGAGTTGCGACGGGAGGAGGAGTTGCTGGAGGAGGAGCGGTAGTGACTGGAGGAGGAGAAGTTGTGACGGGTGGTGGTGCTGAGACTGGAGGAGGAGTAGCTGCTGGTGGAGGAGTTGTTGGAGTTGGTGGAGCTGGTGTAGCGGTTGGTGGTGAAGTCGGAGCTTGACCAGTAACGCCGGCGACGAGAACGATACAGATCACAGCGATAGCGAAAGATCGAGCCATTTTTGCTTTTTTTTTTTCTCTCTGTTAGTGAGAATGAGAGAGTTGAGTGAGGAAATGTAAGAGGAAAGTGAATGATTTATTTAAATAAGGAAAAAGTGAGAATTATTATCAAAACGCAGATACATGGCGTCGTATTGAAGTTGGTTTTAGTAAGTGTATAATAATAATAACCCATGATGCCATGTGAGAAGTTGGCGGTGCTAGATCTGTTGACACGTTGGCGAGTCTTTATTAATCAAAATTATGATGGGATGTGTATGAGTTGTATTAATCAATTTAAAGCTTTTAAGTTACTCTAATTCCAAACATGTAATAACAAAAGTTTTTAAAAATAATTTAGTGTTCTTTTCTTTTCAATAATTTTAGGTATCAGGTTAGATATTATATCAACTATCTAACTAGTTACATAGTATATACGATCGATTCATGAAACAGCAGATCAACTTTTGATATGATAACCAAAATGATATTTTTTTTTCTTTTATTGTAGATTTCTGTATTCATGCTATTAATTTTTTGATAATATTAAAGTATTTGTTCAAGTATCTAGATTTTACAAAGCAAATATATGTAACTAGTTGCAGATACTTTTTTTTTTGTCATCCGAAACTACTTAGAGCTCAAAAGAGTCATTTCTGGGGAATGTTGTTTACATATGTGATATGAAGCGGTTTTGTACAAACTTTTCGTGATTAGTTACAGATACGAATAAGCAAATACCCTATTCAAAAGAAAAACATTACAAATCAAACATACCACTAAAACATTCATTTCGCCACTATGGAAAACACAAAACAAACCTTCAAAGTCAATAGAGGGAGGGAGAAAGATCGTCAAATAAAAAGAGAAAAATTGGAGTAAAAATGTGTAAAAGAAAAGATAAGATTGCCTTACAAACAAAGTTACAAAGTTTTTTCCTTATTTGAAAAAAACGATTTTGGAAGAAAAAAAAGTTTGTTGTTCCTTATAAAATGAGTAAAGGGGAGAGTGATGGAGTGATTTGGATGATAGCATGTCAAATGTGGGGTCTTGGTGGGCGTTATATGTTTTACGATGGATGCTTTTGAACAGATCGAATAATATTAATTTCAATTATTTGATGAATTTTGGATTCTTACTTTGTTAGTGCTATTATTGTTCATGTGCTCTTCCAGACAGGGCAATGTTACTGCCAATTCATATATAAATGTAGAATCAATTAGGTGTATAGCCACAATTTTGGAAGTATCCAAAAGTATAGCAAATGATTTAATCTTTTTTATTCGGCAAATGACAGAGAAGAAAAAAATTGACAAACGTGTATTTGGTGAATGGAAAAACCAAAATCTTAACCATTACTAAAGCAAGGGGATTAAAAAGATCATCCAAAGTGTAACAATATTAACTATTACAGGCAGATAAGCTACCATCCAAAGTGTAAAAATCTCAACCTCACTCAACTTTGTTTGGGGACGATATTATGGTATTTTGTGATGGCAGTGTTGGGTATATGGAGGAAATATTAGAGGTATTTGAGAAATTTGCATCGTACTCGGGCCTCTGAATTAGTATTGAAAAATCTATTATATTTATGTTAGGGATTTTTTCTCTGACAAAAAATTTTGTTAGCAGATCGGTTTTTTTTTGCCTTTGAAGTTCTTCATGTACGTTACATAGGTCTCCTTATAATGACAAAAAGGATGTCTAGTGTTGACTTTTTCCTTTTTGTTGAGAAAAAACTCGGATAAGTTCTTGGAAACATAGATTTCTGTTTTATGCGGGGAGATTACAACTCTTAAGTTTCGTGATCTCCAGTATTACTAAACTTCTGGCTTTCAAGCGCTTGTGTGAGAAAAATAGAGAAGATATGTGTCGCTTTTCTCTTGTCAGGATGCGAGCTTAATCTTCGAAAAACAAAACTGTGTTGAAAAGAGATATGTAAACCGAAAGAAAAAGGTGGTATAGGGCTCAAATCGGTTGTTGAAGTAAACAAAGTGTGTTGTTTAAAGCTCATTTGGAAATTAACTTCAGGAACAAAGTCTTGATGGGTTAATTGAGTGCAAAGAGAGCTGATTCAAACAAGATCATTATGGTCGATAAAGATGTCCACTAGTGTGGGATCTTGGATGTGGAAGATTTTGTTGAAGTACATAACAAAAGCAAAGGCGTTTCATAAGATGGAAATCCGGAGTGGTTTAGACATATTTTTTGGTATGATAATTGGAGTTCTATGGGTCGTACATGATTTGTTAGGAGATAGAGGCTTTATAAATTTGGGAATGATTGCGAGGGCTACTGTTTCGGATGTTCTAGCTACTCATCGACATATGAGACATCAGATTCAGGTCTTAAATGCAGTAGAGATGGAGATTGATAAAGGTCCAGATTGGGAAGCTCTGAATCAAGTTCAAAGATAAATTTTCAACAAAATATACTTGGAACCAGATTAGAAGGGTGCAACCAAGGAAAGAATGGTACAAGGGAGTATGGTTATCCTACTCAACTCCTACGTACTCATTCCTAGTATGGCTTGCAATGCATAATCGTCTTACAACGGGGGATAGATGATGCTAATGTTTACACATGATGTTTACACTTCATGTGTATTTTGCGGTACTCTAGAGGAAATTTGGAGACCATTTATTTTTTGAATGCTCTGACTCATCTCAGATTTAGGGAATATTATAAGCGCTCTCCTCCAAGACCAGTATACAACATCTTACAATGATATAGTCTATAAGCTATTGGATTCAAACTCCAATGCCACAATGAGGTTTATATTGTGGTATGCTTTCCAAGTCTGTATGAATTCCATTTAGTGTGAACGAAACAAACAGCGACATGTAAAACATGGGATATCTCCTATTCTCATGACCTTTTCCATTGATCGTCTTGTCCGGAACACGCTTGCAAGTTTAAAAGATACTACATCGAAATTCGAGAATGTTCTTCGAGTCTGGTTTGAAACTCGAAACTCTTTAAACCTATCTTGAAGTGTTTTTTGAACTCTTTGCACAAGGTTACATTCATTGTATAAATGTACTTTTTTGGTTGAATAAATTATAAATTCATTCAAAAAAAAAACAAAACATAAATTATGAATATGAGAAAGATAAATTGGAGTACAAATGGGTAACTTGTTAGATTTTCTATTAGTTTTTTTCTCAAAGTGAAATTAAGCAGCGTTTTATTTATTTATTTACTTTTAGTAATACTAGATGAATTTCCATGCTACGCGTGGATTTGTTTTGAAAATTATTATGATAACAATATTTTAATTGTTTTTATTGCTAATCTTAAATCACATAAGAAAATGACATAAGAAAATCACATATATAAACACAAATTAGCAATAAAAACAATTAAAATATTGTTATCATAATAATTGGTCTTTTACAAAAATAACTATTTTGGAAGTTACTTAAGAATATAGCCCCATAAAATTCAAAATTAAGTTACTAACATTGTAGAAGAATGAGAAGTCTATTTACTCCCTCACATTTGGTTGCGGTGATGCGCTTGAGGAAAGTGAAGACCAAAGAGTATGAACCTATTGTATATCATTGGAGTTTATATACATTGTGAGAAGATGCTCATGACAGGAGAGAGAAACTGTTTTTTTCACCTATTTTCAAGTGTAATTCATATTTTTGTTTTAAATAATTAATTTAAGTTCATGATTCTTCTATAAAAAAGAACTATATATTTTTCTACATACATCATGATTTGAATTTTTTTAAACAAACATAAACTTATGATAAAATAAAAATTAATTAAAAGTACAATAGTTTTATTTAAATAGAACACATAATAAAATAATATAGAATAAAATTAAATGGTATCAAACAAGACGTACGTGGCGGTGATGATGGTAACGGTGGTAGTGATGATCATAGTAGCAAAGATGGTAATGGCGGTAGTGGTGATCACATTAGCATTGGTGGTAAGGAAGGTGGCAATAGCGATAATAGCAGTGGTGCCAGCGACGGTGATAATGGTAGCAATGGTGGTGGTGGTGGTAATTGCAATGATGACGATAATAGCGGTGATGGTGGGGGAAGAAGAGGCGGCCGAAAGATAAGGAGAAGATATAGGGATGAGAAAAGAGATAATGGAACTAATTGTTGCGGTGACAAATGAGGAAGAGTGATTAGAGGTAAGAATTCATCGTGGGAGTTATAGGAAAAAGAAAGTGATCACAAACGAGAAATTTTGATAATTTAAATATATAAATATATATTTCTAAATTTGCACGTGTATTCAAAAAATGTTATAGGTGAAATAGGCATTACATATTTCGAAACTCCCGTTAATCCTCTAAACATATATTAAAAAAAGAGTGATTATTGTTTATGTGTCGAGCCCCACAATTATTCTCATCTTTTTTTAATTATTTATTTATTTAATTCTACTATCTTTCTTTTCAAACACTTTTGATTCCATATACTATTTATTCTTATTAACAAAATTATCAAAATTCAATATTTCAAAATTTTATATAAAAAAGCTTCTATATAAAGATTTTATTTATATTAAATGCATTATGTTTTTTTCAATTAGAAAAACAAACTATATAAACATATAATATATACATTTCAATACCAACAAATATTTTTATATATTATAAAAATTTAAATTGAATCGGAAAACTATAAGTCTAAACTTATGAAGGACGTAAATGTAACTTTATTTGTTAATATTTGAAATTTAATTTGTAAGTTTATTTATAAACTAAAAAATTGTGTTATTGCATGATACTTACATAAAATTATATTTCCTCCATTTCATAATATAAGTCGTTTGAGATAAAAGCACGCCGATTAAGAAAATCTACTTTTCAAAAGTTTAGCCACTCATAAAAAACTGCATAATTTAAATAATCATAAAATATTAAAGTAATATATAATTTGCATAGAAACTTGTAAACGACTTATATTGTGAAACAAAAAAGTTTATTCAAAATGCTTTATATTATAAAACGGAGGGAGTATTTAATTAAAATATGTTAACGCATTTACAAATTTGGTTTTGACATATTGAGATTCAATATTAAACTGATTTTTTTTTTTCTAAATCGTTCAATCATAAGATAAATAGCATAAGATTTATCTAATTTGCAAAAAAAAAAAGAATAAGATTATTTGTGTCACATCTTAGTTATTTACAAAAAAGAATAAGGTTTCTTTTAACAATTTCTCCATTTTAAAAAATAATAATAATAAATTTTTTTCATCGATTAAGACGAAACCCCAAAATGGCTTTATATATATAGTATGGGAGAGACGAGTAACACGTTTAGATCGGGGTGGACATACTATCTGAACACAAGTACTTGATCTGAATCCGATATGAAAATCCGATTCGAATCCGAATCCGAAATCTAGAAATAACCGAACGAGTTCCAGACTTTCAAACCGAATCCAAACCCAATCCGAATCTGAATCCGAACATGTATCCGAACATACCCACAATTTAAATATATAGTCATAATATATCGTTAATATTTAAATTTGTAGTAACCTAACTGTTAAAAGTATTCAGATTTTCGGAGATTTTGGATATTTTTGGATATTTAATCTATTTTTTAGTAAATTTGGGTAAATTTTTTTTTAAGTTTATAGATTTTTTTTAGTAATTTGGATAGATTTCCTGTTCTAAAAATCGGACGCCTAGCCGTCCGCACAGATCTCCGCCGTGATTTTAACCAATTCGGACTAATTAATCGTTTTTACCTAATTTTGCGGCCGCTTAACACAAAATCGTTCAAGTCAACGATTTTTACCAAAATAATTAAACTAATTTTGGGCCAGAGATAATAAGGCCCATATACACTCAAAAGGAACTAAGTAGGGTTATTTATAGGATAAATTTTGGATGGTCGATTGTTTCCTTCTCGATGTGGGATTTTTGGTTTTGTAAGGGTAAAGAGACTTTCATCACTTACACGTGGATAAAAAAATAATAATAAATTTGAATATATTTATGTTGAGTAGTATTAATTAAATGCAGATAATAATTGATGCCAATTTCCTTAACATGTTTGGGTCTAAATGGTAACCGCTGAATCCGGCTGAATCTGGCTGAATTACTGAATGTGGCTGAATTTTATTGTGATTTTTTTTGCGGAATCTGGCGAATAATTTAGAGTTCAAATGGTAACCGCTGAATCTGGCTGAATTTTTTAAAAAATCAATTAAACATATAAACTTATAAAAAACTTAGTTAATTTTATTTTTTGTTAACAATATTAATAAAGTAAACAAACAAAAATATTTTATTAAAATTCTTGTATATTTAATAATCTTATTAAGATAAAAAAAGTAATTTAGCAAATAAACTATAATTCATAAAAAGATAGTTGGTGGAATTTTAAGTTAATATATTTAATAGTTTTATCAAACATAATTATCATATAAAACCTTAAACTATTAAAATTAATTATGAATTGGTTTCAAACTTTTTTTTTTTATTTTTTGTTATCAATATAAAACCTAACCAATTTCAATCCTATTATGTCTTTTACCTTTTAAAGAAAAGTTAACTAATTAAATTTTACAATCATCACAAAAACTAACTAAAAAATTTCTGAAAATTATGATTTATAATATAAAGTTGTCTTAACTTTATTAAAACACAAAAACATTACAAACTTAAATATATGATATAACCTAATGATTTGACTATAATTCCTCAAATTTTCCTCAAATTTTTATGTTTGCAAATGATATGAAAAAAAGAAAATTCCACAACAATTCCTCAGCAATTCCTCAAACCAATGTCACCATTTAGATCCGTTATGTTTTAACGTTTTTTACATTGACCACATGTCCACATCTAATTATTTATTTTGCTAAAATTTCTTTTATCAGTTGAAATTTTGTTTCAACATATATATCACACCGAGTATTTATTTTTAACATTACATTAAATTAAATAATGTATAATATATACATAGATATTTGACAAAACATATATATATATATTTTAATTTAATGTAAAATAAAATAAAATAATACATAAAACTAATTCCGATTAAATCTCATATAATCTCTGATTTTTTCGCTAGACATTAGGCATACCTTCACCGTCCGACTAGCGTCTACCGATTTTTTAAACACCGGATAGAGTTGGTTATTAAATTTTTTTAATTTAATCTCTGGTTCTAAAGAAAAAAAAAAAAAAAACAAAAAGCAAAGGATAACACAAAACCCCTTTCCTCTTCCCAATTCCACCACACAGACAGACACAAAGCACCGAAAATGGCGGTTTCTTCTGGAACGTTCTCCACCTTCCTCTGCATCAAAACGACATCTTTCCACAACCCATCAACTTCTCCTTCGTCTCTCCGGCTAGCCTCTCACCCGGCGGCTAAACTACGCTTGGTCCGAGCGGTGACATCTGCGACAGCCTCTTCAGAACCAACCGCAACCAATAAGAGAGTGCCACGCGGCATCATGAAGCCTAGACCTGTGTCACCGGAGATGCAAGACATCGTCGAACTTCCTGAAATCGCTCGCACACAAGCTCTTAAGCGTATTTGGGCTTATATCAAAGAACATGACCTTCAAGTAAATCTCTCTTAAAAGCTCTGGTTTAGATTTCTCTTAGGGTTATGTGTCGATTTCTTTAATATTGTGGTTTGTGTTTTTGAGGGTCAAAATTTAGGGTTTCTGGTAGGAAACTTGAACGGTGTGGATTCAAGAAGACAGAAATTGGATTAGGTTGTCTTCTTGTTAGTTCCACAGTTGAGTTACTTTAATGAAACTTTTCTTAGGATTTTGTGTTTTGAGATTAGAAAGCTTTAACAGATTGTGTTAGTAGTGTTGTTTCAGTTCCAATCTTGAGCTGAATATTAACTAATGAGAGTGTTCAAGAACTTGGAGTGAATATGTAATATAGTGTGGATATTAGTGGTTTATTTCATTTTGGTGACTAATTGCCTCATATGATTTTGAGGGTAGATGTTTATAACATTTTGTGTAACAATTTTGATTCTTTGATTTTGTCTGGTTTTTACATTTTTGGCAATGTGTGTCCTTTGTGGTGGCAAATAATTTTTCTCTGGCCTATGTTCTTGAACCTGTTTTGCCTATGTCCGACCTGTGTGGGATCTACTTTGACCAAAATCCTAATGTGTTCTGTCATTGGGATGTAGTATCTGGTCTTCTTATTCATTTGAGCTTTAAAGAAGAAATGATTATCTGTCTATTTGTTTTTGAGCTCGTCCATTTCAGACACTGACCATGTTTGGCTGCGTATTTCTGATGTTTTGATCTCTGTTTCTTGGTATTATTGTTGCTGTTTGTTGAATTTCTTGTTCTTCTAAACTCTAAATTGTATAGCAACCAAGAAGCCAAATATCTTGTTACTCTTTTAGAAAGCTCTGTATTATTCTCCTTGGCAAGTCTCGAGGTTTAATGAACCAGCTTTGCAACAATACTAGATGATATTTCACTTGCATCAACGTTTTACTAAAGGATTGATTTTTGTTCTTCAGGACCCACAAAACAAGAGAGAAATACTGTGTGATGAGAAGCTGAAGAAGATATTTGAAGGCAGAGATCGGGTAGGGTTCTTGGAAATTGCAAAGCTCATCGGTCCTCACTTCCTCTGATGAAATTTCTGCGAAACTTTATTTGGATGATAGTCTATGTTTTGTTGAGCTGTTAGGGCCATGAAAGAGAAGGGTATCTTAAGTTGGGGAAGACTTAGATTAAGATTAGTAAATTAGGGTTTTTTGCAAAGTAAGTACTTAAGAAGGTTTACTTGTTTTTTTTTTGTTGTTGCTTCAATGGATGTTATGTAGACCTTGCTTCCTAATATTGTTTGCGTTTTCATTTCAATTTCAGATCTTATTTTTCTTGATTTTATAATTATCTACTAACAAGAAAACATCAAACATGAAGTTAAACATACAACATTATTCTGAATTAAGTTTGATGTTTCAGAGGGCATCATAAGCATGGAGAGTAGATTGAGCTTTACGTCCAGCTTCTGTGTGGAAGAAGTGAACGAAATCTTTGTAATCAAAGGGTTTGAACATGCGTGGATGTTCTTCGTCGACAAGTTCTTCCGGTGAATCTATAATAGTTTCAAGTTTTGGGACCGAGAACAGCGCTGTCGAATACCTTGTCTTATTTCCCATCATCATGACTCGGTGATATGATGAAGGCAATCGACCATTCAAAAGTGCCTGCAACACATCAACAAGGATATGATTGGTTGTTCTCTAAATAAGAAGTGTGTGTGTGCGCGAAATGTTGTTATTAAAAAGGAAGTTAGGACTTATACACATAGAGAATCTCCAACCATAACGACGAAAGAATCTTGAGATGGTTTCACTTTGATCCATTTTTCATCTTTGGTTTTCACTTCCAAACCATCAACTTGATACTGATGAAGTATCGTGATGATGTTCTTATCGGTATGACCACGTAAACCGACCTTTGTCTCCTCTACATCAGCATCAAGAGGTGTGGTATACTTCATCATTCGCAAAAGATAGTTTGTAGATTTAAGATGTTCATCAATGTATTTCTCTATCCCAAAACTCTCCATTATCATTCTTCTCACCATCACATCCAATTCCAATAATTGATCCGAGAACCGGTGAATCGTCTCACTATATATTTAGGATGCAAAATATTTACGTTATTAATCAAAATGTGAAGCTTATATTTACCCAAAAAAGAGAGGAAAAAAATAATTCTTTTGTAATGTAAATAAAGGCCTAAATAATTGAGTTACCTAATACTCTTGTTCCCATGCTCAGGCCATAACTGTTTAGTAAAGTCGTTAACTTCCACCAAAACATTAGCATCATCGATCCCCAAACTCTGATAGAGATTATGACAAATATATCCATGGAAGGGTTTGGAAGACACGTTTCTCTGTTTGGTCTGAACCGGCAAGTCGAAAAGCTCTTCCATAGCTTCAAAAACAGACTTCTTAAGCTCCACTGACACTTTGTCAAAGGTAGCTTCGAAACAACCGTATTCCTCTAGAGCTTTACGGACATCAGCCTTCACTTCATCCCACTTTGAGCTTCCTGGTTTTCGGGTTTGGTTCGAGAAATCGATAACCGGGAGCTGTAAAGACATAGAAGGAGGAATAGAGTCTGAATCCATTTCTTGATTCTGAGAATTTTGAGGGTGTTTTTGCTCTATGATATTGGCTTAATTAAATACTAAATGTTTTTTGGTGGAAGAATTCTATAACTATTGGTAGACTAGTAGTTAGTAACTACTAGTTAGTATGTCTTTTATAGTTGGTAGCTGACTAGCTCTTATAATGCACTAGATTAGTAAGTTTTCTTGCTATTTTATGTTGAATTTCAGCTGAACCAACTATGAATCTTATTATATGTTTGAGTTTAATATATTTTTTAAGATTCACTTATAATAAGATTGTTTTACTATAACAATTAAAATTATATGAGTTGGTATTAGAAGATTTCAGAAATCCAAAATTTAATGTTTTCTTTAGTTTCATAACATAATTAAAGAGAAGTTTTCATCATAAAAAGTCACATTTTTTTTGGGATTTTGGTGAACTCGCAAATGAGCAGTTTAGACCACAGGAGATCCAACTGAGCTACCCTTTGATAGCCGGGAAATAGATTTCTGATAAGCCGATCATGTAAATACTCCGTTGAAAAGATTTGAGGTACGCTTGGAAGGCATATATATATACTGTCGTGGATTTCTCGCATATAAAATCTATATATATATATATATATATATTTGAAAACGCTTTAACAAAGAACGAGAAAATTACAATTTTTTTCCCACTTGACTCGCTTATACACGAATTCACATTTAGCATTGTCTAGATGATATCTCGTTTTGTCTCTCTACTGTATCACTTTGGTTAATTTTTTTGTCAAAAGATTCTAGACTACATACACAGTTAAAAAAATTTCACCAAAAATGCATACACTAAGTATCCAAATACATGAAACCTTATGCACTTTGTCTCCATTGAATGAAAATTAACTTCAAGATTTCAACCATCTATCTATGAATACACGAAATTTAACCATCTGCAAATACTAAAAATTTAGTAAATATGCGTTTAGCCCATAGACATGTGAAACGTATAATTAAAATATCTAAAGATGGGCTCATTGATACCATGTCGGCCCATTGATAACATATCGGTCTCTGCTTCTCATCTGTAAACTAAAAAGCTCTTTCTCCTCTCGAAGAAGAAGAGCAAAAGCAACGAGGTGAACACAGAACATATAGAGAGTGGCAGAAGTGCGTTGAATATATACTTGACAGAATCAAATCAGCACAAGGCAAAGAAATAAAGTAATAAACTCTCGATTTTATCAATACTTCAATAACTAACTCATAAAGAAGAACAAAAAGGAACACCAAAACCCTATATATATAAATTTATCTTAAATATGAATAAATAGAAATAAAAAAAAAGGGAAGGAAATCCTAAAAACCCTAAAACATGTCTTGTCCGCCAAGTAATAACGATGCCGCTGCATCACGTTTGGCTTCGACGATCATCCAAACATGGATATTATCCAAGAATCATCAACTGCATCAAAGCACAAAAATTCGTAACAGTAATAGCCAATTCGTATTTAAACGACACAAGAGCAAATTAGTTCAAAACACATAACCCACAATTAAAACCCTAATTGGCTATTAAGAAAAAAACCCTAAATCGCAGCAACGACCACAAGAACATCGATTACTTATCTTTAGTAGAGACTCCATACTTCTCTTGCAACTTAGTAATCTCCTCTTCTTCCTTCTTCAAGTCAAGCTTCTTGCTCATCTTCGCGTGTTGGTAATACTGCACGATAAGGTACCGATTCGCTACGTTGAAGCCAGAGAGATGGTCGACAGCTCTCTTGGCATCGTAGATATCCTCGTATACGACGAAAGCCGTGCCTTTTGTGCCCTTGTCGCAACCGATTCGAATCTGGCGAATCGCGCCGTACCTTCCGAAGAGATCGTACATATCTTCGCTCGTTATGCTAAAGGGAAGGTTACGAACGTAGAGTAGGCGAGTCACCTCCGGTGGGAGCCTGGGGTTTTTTCTGTCTTTTGCCGTGCGAGGAGACATTGTCGTAGACTCGTAGCTTCTCTTCTTCCTTTAGCCGGAGAGAAAAAACCTCTTGGAAAAAGAAAATTCTAGTGTGATTTCGATAGACGTGAGTGTTTATTTATAGGGATGGAAGAATTTTGTAAAGGTTGGTAATTTTGGAAACATAGTAAATTTCACCCAAAAAAGGAAAAGGATTAAGCCGTCATTAATTTGTCATAGGCAAGGGGAATTATTGACGGTGTTGTGTAAATCATTAAACCGAATGAACCTACCGAACTGATAATTTGTAATTGGTTTGATGGCAAATTATTGTGCTAAGCCGGCAAATTTGTAAGTGATTTGAATATCGAGCAAATCATTCTCTGATTTAGGGTTTAGTTTGAAACCTTGGCTTATATGGTTTTTTTTTTTTTTTTAATCTTCCCAATTGGACTATAAGCTAAAGGGCATAATCCATTAAACGGTTACAAAACGAACTTTGCCGGAACCAGAAATCTGAAACAGGGCGAAGCACCGGAAAAGCGGAAACTCTGAAGAAACCTACCAATCCAGCGCTAACAAGGTCGATTTCTTTGCAGCTATGGTGGTGAAAACGTTCTCATGACCAGAGTTAGTGGTTCCCGTCGCGATTTGAGCCTACCACCAACCGAGCAGATCTAAACTAAGACAATCAAGCCCTCATATCTCAACTCCTAACCTAGCAAGAAGAAATGAGGGCTCGGTTGTCTTAGTTTAGATATGCTCGGTTGGTGGTAGGCTCGGATCGCGACGGGAACCGCTAACTCTGGTCATGAGAACGTTTTCACCACCATAGCGCCAACCATCATCGAGCCTTAACCGTCACCTAACCACCTTAATCCGGTTAGGCGAATGCAAAATCTCGAAAGCTAAAGAGGGATTGAAGCTCAACCAAATCCAGATTAGCCACAGGATGAGATCAACCCTCTAGAATCCGAAAAGATCCACAGTTAATCGCCTTGACTAGTAGAACACACCCACCAATCTGCTCCTCCACTTCCGCCGCAAGCTGCAACAGCCACCATGGACAGACGAGCCGTGAGACGAACCACCACGAATCTCCGGCGTCCTCGACCAGAATCGACTGGGAATTTGAGGATGAGAGTCTCTGAGGGTGGTAAACTACAGTATATTCATCCCAGTTCAAAACAGGGGAAGCAGGCAAAGGAGCCTGGGAAATTGGCGTATACGACGAGATATTAGAACTCAGGGAATTATTCTCATGTTCACGTCGATTGATATTGTTGGAACCTTCACCTTCTTGCCACACAGGAACCACCAACACGTCTGATTCATCATTCGGGACAACTGGAGGAGCTAAATACAGGCAGTGACTGGCCTGGTGATTCATACGGCATCTGTTAGTGAAAACTCTCTTGAGCTTTTCATACTCAAAGCCAACCATGGCACCTTCTCTAGGCTCAAAACACGCCCTTCTAAAGAAACGCAGTCGCTCAGTAATATCAAGTCTGATCTTGACTCGAAGAAAGTTAATCTGTGTGGTAGTTTCTTCATTGAAATCCAGAGTAACAACTGCACCTAGAGTATTTGCAATAAACCTGACCGTCCTCACCTATACATATAATTGAGGTATAACCTTAATTTGAACCCACAAGTCTATATAAGTAAGAAAATCCTCTCTAGGAAAATCTTCCCATCGCTGAAGCGCAATAAACCATTCATTCATTATACACCCATGGAGCTCGCCTCAAGATATTAAGTAGGTCTACCTCAGTGCGAAAGCGGAACTGAACACACCTGTCGTCAAGGATACGCCCATGTACTTGTGAAACCAATCCCCACTAATGAGGTAAAGCAAAGATAAGTCTTCGAAGATTCTGAGCTTGAGGATTAAGCGATCTCTCAATAAGACTTAACCTATTAGTAGCCAGAACTCCAACATAAGCTTGATATGGAATAAAGAGTTCAGGGTCATCACGACCCAATACCATATACTGGAGGTCATTCCATAAGTCGTCACTCATCTTTTTGTTTGGGTTTTTTTTTTAAAGGAGGATAAAAGCAAAAAAAGTTATAGAAGTAAAAGAAAGGAACCCTAGGACTATATAAAAGTTAGAACTAATAAAGAGATTATCCTGAAATATAAAACTATCCCAAAAAGTCAAACGAAAGATAAAAGGAATGAACCCAAGGAATATAATGATTATAAAGTATAACACCACCGCTAACCTTAAAATATCTATGACTTTTGTTTTTTTTTCTAACTTTTCAACTTGATCCGTAAAGATATTTACAACTAACATGGATATTTACTTAGATATATAAATATATGAAGATCCTAGTAGATATTAACTAAAATATAAATATATATAAATCTACAAAATTAAAACCCTCTTAAAAACTAAAAAAAAAAACTATAAGAAGATTAGTGAAGAAAACGATCGACAATACTCTTTTCCTTAGTGAAGAAAGCTACGATCCACCTAGGGTAACTTTGGGCTACATAAGAATTCACTCTTATATCTGAAGTAACACTTCTAGCTATTTTATAAGCCCCCTCGTTACACCTATCACGTTCAAAAATAATGAACCAATTTTCCTTCCCATCAGGCATCAGTCATTGATAACAGGGGAAAGATGTGAGTTACAAGTGCTGGCCAATCATTTGGTTTATGAAGGGCTTTAATTATCTCCATTGTAGTGGCACCAAAAGTCACTCTCTGTACATACATGCTCTTCATATTCTCTATGGTCCATTCCTAACTCTTAAGCTTAGCTTCAAATAAGGACTTAACCTAAGCATAAGACCGACGACTATGGAGATAATTGGGTGGGAGACTATGGATCTGGGCAAAATTAGTTTTTTGGTAATTCAATATAGAGTTTAAAACAATGTAATTTTTAGCCTACTTTTTTGCCTAAACTAACCCCACACGTTTCTCAGTTTCGAATCAGTTCCATCGTAATAAATGAGACAAACACGTCAGATTCTCTATTGACTCTTGGATGTTCATTTGCTTCACATGTTCATCATTTTCCCAAGTCCCATCATCTCTTTCTAACACCATTATTCAATTTTTCTTTATTCTGATTTAACTGGATCGTTGTATATATTATTTACTTCGCTGTGTCGTGTATACTATTTACTCTGATGCATCGGAGAATTCGTCGTATATACTATTCACTCTGTCGTGCCAGAGAATCCGAATATTTTTTATTTATCTAAATTCCCTGATATCTCTCTAATGGTTCAGTTAGATATGTATTTTTGCGTTATAGATCTATGTGTGGATATCCAAATTATTTTTGCATGGATCCCCAAAATTTTTTGTAGATCTATATTTAAATATTTACAGATATATAAATGTTAATAACTCCTTATATATGTGGTTACATGTATATAAATGTTAATAGTGTTCTATATACGTGTTTACATGTATATAAATACTAATAACACTTTACATACGTTTTCGTTGTTTTTTTGTAGCTCTACGTCTACGTTTTTGCAATAAATCAAATGGCTTATTTATTAGGTTAGTTCAACTGATGAGCATTTATTAACTCTCAGTTGCTTTTTCTTTTTCCTAAAAAGTCAAAAGTGTTGCCCCACGCGCATCGATAAAAGAAGAGATGGTTTTTTCGTAAATATTACGAACTTCAAACCTATTTGTTAACTTTAATTATTTCTGTTGAAGATCACAACCCCATATTGTTGATTACCTAATTTTCTACTTCATTTTGTCTCTGCACCAATTGACCCAATATAAAACTACCCCAATAAGTCAAAGGAAAGAAAAAAAAAATCAAACAAAGGAATATAATGATTATAAAGTATAACACCTCCGCTAACCTTAAAATATCTATGACTTTTGTTTTTTTTTTTAACTTTTCAACTTGATCCCTTAAAGATATTTACAACTAACATGGATATTTACTTAGATATATAAAATACATGAAGATCCTAGTTGAAATTTACTAAAATATAAATATATATATATATATATATATATATATATATATATATATATATATATATAAAGATCAACAAAATTAAAACCCACTTAAAAATAAAGAAAACCTATAAAAAGATTAGTAAAGAAAACGATCGACAATACTCTTTTTCTTAGTGAAGAAAGCTTCCATCCACCTAGGATAATTTTGGGCTACATAAGAATTCACTCTTATATTTGAAGTAACACTTCTAGCTATTTTATAAGCCCCATGGTTACACCTATCAGGTTCAAAAATAATGAACCAATTTTCCATCCCATCAACCATTGATAATAGAGGAAAGATGTAAGTTACAAGTGCTGGCCAATCATTTGGTTTATGAAGGGTTTTAATTATCTCCATTGTAGTGGCACCAAAAGTCACCCTCTCTATGGTCCATTCCCAACTATTAAGCTTAGCTCCAAATAAGGACTTAACCTGAACATAAGACCGACGACTATGGAGAACGACATTGCTCAATGTGTCTTTTAAAGTCTAGTTTTTGGATTTCGAATTAAAAGTTTAGCTAGATTTTAGGAAATTTTGTTAATATATCATAAACTTTAAATGAAGACAATTTTGACTCTTCTTCTTCTATGATTCTATCTATCTATCCATAGACAGAAAACACAAATGAAGTTAATTTTTCGAAGACAAGATTTTATTGGATTTACTAAGATCCGGTTTTGATGAAAGCCTGAGACCTTGTCGTTGAGGAAAGTATTCCTGCCTATGCATGTTAAAGCCATCAAGGGACTTGGGGTGTTCAAAGTTTTTTTAGACTTCTTATCCAAGGCACATTCACTGCTCTATCTTTTCATTGCAAATTCAATTCTTTAAGCTCAAATTGAAACAGAGAAATATTATAACATAATTACGAGGTTTTTACCATCTTGTTTAAAATGCTTGTATTTCTATTATTGTCATCGTCGAAGTTAATACATGACAATGAGTCGAGTCCTTGAGCTCGCATTGACGGTTCACAAAAACCGAAACATGTGCTCAACAACAATTAATAAACCATAGATCATTAGCCCATTTGTGGTTCTAGTTACACTTAAACATTATGTTATTACCCCCAGAAAAATGTAAAGCTTGTAACGAAAACATTTATTAATCTTTTCTATAGATAACATAGCCTAAACAGAGGATAAGAAAGAAAAAAAAAACAAATCACAGATATAGGCCTCATAGATTAAGCCTTTTAAGTGGGTTGCAAGGTTTGTTGATGAAACCATAAACGTTTCAGCGTCTGGCTGTTCTTTTGGTGTTAAAGAACTTCTCTCTAATTGAGATAAACTCCTTTGCGGCTTCACTTGTTGCCAAACGGTTCGTCGGAGATTCTTCACAACACCTAAGTCCCAACTCTAAAACAAGCGTCAAGCACTCAGCAACAGGAAAACCGACTCTGAGACCGCAATGAAGAATCGATTCGTCTGCAATGTCCAACACTCGCTTTGGCAACGCCAACTTGACGTAGTTGTGTAGTGTAAAAGTCCCCTCAAATAACACATTGGTTGGTCTTTTTCCAGTAAACATTTCCAAAATAAGAACCCCAAAGCTATACACATCACCATGTATTGATGGATGTCCTCCAATTCCGTATTCTGCACCATAGTACACAGAAACAACGACAAAAAGATGGTAATGAAAAACAAATGTACTAATTTTTTTTAATAGAAAATTATGTGATAGATATTTTACCTGGTGCGGCATAGCCGATGGTTCCTCTAACTCCGGCCGAGCTAAGTTGGTTGAGGAAGGAGTCTTTGTCGAATTTGAGGAGAAGTCGAGCGAGACCAAAATCGCTAACATGGGCGGTTAGATCATCGTCTAGAAGGACGTTGCTTGGCTTGAGATCGCAATGCGCTATGGGTTCATGGCAATAAACATGAAGATAGTCCAAAACAGAAGCCACGTCTATGGAAATGCTAAGTCTTTCAAGAAGTGTCAAAGTTCTTGAGGGCCTTCGAATCTCTTCAACTTCCTCTGGGTGCAGCCACATATCCAAGCTTCCATTAGTCATAAACTCATATATGAGAGCTCTGAATTCGTTTCCTTGGAAATCAATACTCGAGCAAGCCGACAATAGTTTCACAAGATTACGATGCCTTATATCCTTCAAGGATTCACATTCTGCCATAAAGCTCTTCATGGCGCCACGTCTCTGCATGTTTAAAACTTTCACTGCAACAACCTTGTTCTCTATTGGGAGCAATGCTTTAAAAACAGTACCAAAACTACCTGATCCAATCAAATTGCTCGAAGAAAATCCATCTGTAGCATTTCGGAGATCTCCATAACTTATCTTTTCATGGAAGGCCTCCAAAGTCGAAGGAGTTGGATTATTGGTCTGTAGATTCTTCTTTCTTTTTCTAAGCAAACATAGAGAATATGAAGCCATAACCAACAACAAAAGCAAAGCTATGCCTACACCTACTCCAATTGCGACTTTCTTTAGATGAGAGGAATGCTTTGTCACCATTGTTGGTTCTTTCAAGGGGCACGGCTTTATATTCAGTTCCTGGATGCCTCCACATAAATCTTTGTTTCCAAATACTGAAACAATAGTAGCATTCTGAAATTTTCCTTCTGTTGGCACCCTTCCCTCAAACTTGTTAACAGATAGATTGAGATACTCCAACGATGGAAAGTTTCCAAGATATCGAGGTATGCTTCCAGAGAGATTATTGTTCGACAAATCAACTCTTTTTACACCCATCAATGCTTTTATATCTGGAATAGCACCCACAAAAGAATTTCCTTGTAGATAAATAACTTCCAACGAGAGACAACCTCCCAAGGTTTGTGGGAGTTGTCCTGATAAGTTATTATTACCAACTGTAAGTAGAACAAGATACTGTAGTCTTCCAACATCATTTGGTAGAGAACCGATCAAAGAATTACCTTCTATGATTAACGTTACAAGGTTTGGGATTTGCATAATTTCCCGAGGTATAATCCCACTCAACTTATTATTCGCAATCCACAATTCTAGCAAGTAACTACAGTTACCAAGACTAGGAGGAATGGTTCCTTCAAAACTATTGTTGAACAAATAAAGGTGTACTAACCCAGTGATGTTACCAATAGAGGATGGTATCTCTCTTGACATTCTATTTGAATAGAGACTTAATTCCCCAAGTTCTGAAAGCTTACCAATAGAGGTTGGGAGTGGTCCAGTCAACAAATTATCTCCCAAATCAAGTGACCGTAGGCTTACGAGATTCCCAATGTCATGAGGAATGTTTCCAGAGATGTGATTCATTGGAAGGTATATATTGATGAGGCTCCTGGATAGATTGGCAATGGAGGTAGGTAGATCACCTGCCAATCTATTTTCACCAACATATAAAGTTTCTAGTTGGGTGCAGTTAGTCAAAGACCCAAGAAACTCAAGATCACCAAAAGATTGACTTCCCAAAGAATTTTGATTTAAACTTAGGATTTGCAAACGCGGTATTTTTCCAAAACCCAAAGGAATACTACCCGTCAAATTGTTTTCTTCCATTACCAAGCGTTGAAGAGTCGAGACATTGGAAAGTGTTGTTGGAATGGCTCCTGTGTAATGATTCCTTCCCATATTTAAATCTTGAAGATTTGGTAGCATGTTCCCAAAATCTGACCTCAAGCTACCAGAGAAACCATTATCAAAGAGGTATAAATACTCAAGTGAGGACAAATTGTAGATACATGAAGGAAAAACACCTGAAAATCTGTTGGATCCTAAATGAAGACGCAACAATTGAGTCAATTTAGACATACTATCTGGAACCTCTCCTTCTATATAGTTAACCCCAAAGCCAAGGTATCTAAGGGATGTCAAGTTTCCAATAGAGGCCGGGAGCTTCCCTTTCAGGTTGTTTCGACCAAGATATAAAATACCAAGGTTCGTCAATGACCCTAGTTCTGAAGGAACACCTCCTCCAAGATGATTTTTAATCAAAATAAGCTCCAACAATCTTGAGCAGTTAGATAGACTAACTGGAATTCTTCCTCCAAGAACATTTGAGGCCATATTCAAGTATTTAAGTCTAAACAAGTTTCCTATCTCTTCAGGGATGGTACCACCAAAAGTGTTATTAGATAGATCAAGTGATATGAGAAACGAGAGATTACCAATAGATGGTGATATCACCCCTCCCAATTGAAATCCATTGAGGTCCAAACTAATAACTCTCTTGTGTTTGCTGCCACATTTAACCCCCTTCCAATTGCAAAGTGGGAATGAGTTATTCCATGACGACAAGACAACTCGTTTACCTTCAGAAACTTGAGACTTGAACTCCAACAATGATTGCCTATCAGTTTCAGCGGTAAAACCGTATGCTTCAAGTAACATAGAAGCAAAGAAAGAAACTAAAAGAAACAATCTCATTCTTCTCTCTTTTTTTTTAGTTTTTTTTTTTTTAAGTTTTTCTTGGTTAAGAGCTTGTGGACTTGTGGTGCTTCCAATAATTGCAGGAAAGTGAATAGAGAATAATATAAAGGACGAAGCAATTTATGCAACTTGAAGTGATAATAATGCAACTTGAATCAAAAATAGGGACAATAAACTGTCCCACAACCACAGTCCACAGAGAAAACTGCCACACTTTTCCAATACGGCATCGACTCTTTCCATTTAAGTCAACAAGTCAACTATCAAAGACAAAAAAAAAAAAAAAACATTTCACTAGTCTTCATGACCTTTCTACAGATAAATTGATATTTCAGCCTCTCTGCTTGTATATGACTCACATCATGAGACAAAACTCTAGAACAATTACAAATTTTACAAACAAAATTTGATTTTGATCCATTTTAGCGGTTATCCCCACATGCAGGACATCTTGGGTAACTCGGTCCAGATACGGTTTAGCTAAACCGACTAAAATTGAACAGTTTTTTGATATTTTCTCAACTAATGGAAGAAACTGGAAAAATCCATCAACTTTTTGCAGTCACCATCGAGCTTCCTGATACCTGAACACCAACAACCCCTAAAATCTCGGAAGCCAGAATGAGCAGAGCATTGTTCAGGCACATAGCCGCTGACACCGCCCGACTCATACGACGCAACGCGGCGGCGGAGACATACCCTTTTGCTAAGACCGGCCTTGCTCAATCGAGACCTTACTTCCGGTCGCGTCAGCTTCTCGAAAGAGCAAAAGAAACAGGAGTCTCACCTTCTCCTTCTTTGGGTTTCTCTTCTTCTTCTTCTTCTTCATCTGCGTCGATTTCAAAAGTTGGGTTCGTTGGATGGTATCTTGGTATGGTTAAATCACGCCCAGTTTTGACCAAAAGTATCACTTGCTCTCTTATTTACATTGCCGCCGACTTGTCTTCTCAGGTACTGGAAAATGGGTTTCCTTTTCCAACTATGGTTGCTAAAAATGTTTATGCTCTTTGAAATTTATGCGTTAGTAGTTATGGCTCAATTGATTAGGAGTAGTAAAGTTTGATCCTTTATTGGAATAAAACACAAAGGGATCATTGAAATGGTGATTTAGCTGTTTAAGTTGAATTGAACCATCGAGTTTTTGAGAATTGACTTTTAAAGCTGAGTCTTTGTTCTTTCGACAGACAATTGCGAAAACTTCATCCTAGTCTTACTTCACTTTGTACAAGTAGAAGTAGGAAGGGTAAAGTTTGATTCTTTATCGGAGTAATTTGTGTCTCAAACAGAAAGGGATTGGAGTAATGGGACACTCTTGAAATGGTGATTTAGCTGTTTAACGTGAATGGATGCATTTCCTTGTAGTGTATGAGAACTGACTATAAGAGATCACATTGGTTACTTTGTCTTAATCTTTCTGTCTTGTGACTTTGTCATTTTTGAAATGGGGATTTAGCTTGTTTGATGTGAATTGAGCCATTTACTTGTAATGTATTGTTCATTTCACTCGATGAGAACTGACTTTAAGGGCTGACATTGGTTCACTTTGGATTTGTTTTTCGAACAGACAATTTCGAAAACTTCCTCCGAGTCATATGACTTGGTGAGAACAGCAAGGATGGGAGGATATGGTCTATTTGTCTTGGGTCCAACACTTCATTATTGGTTCAATTTCATGTCAAGACTCTTTCCTAAACAAGATTTGATCACAACGTTTAAGAAAATGGCTATGGGACAGGCGATCTACGGGCCTACCATGACCGTTATTTTCTTCTCATTAAACGCATCCCTACAGGGTAAGCTTCTTATATATAAATCTGAGACCAAAATTGTGCTATAAAAGTAAGAAACATACTAACCCATTTTCAATCTCTGCCGTTCTTCTATTGCCTCAATTTAGTGAAAAAATTCATTATAAAATTGCGATACATCCAACTCTGAATCTTATCTACATGAAAATTACAGTCATTTTTGCTTGTGGCTAGTACGTGTCGTGGTGAAACTGATAAATGGAGATTGATTGGTTATTTACATAAGCAGAAACTCTAGTCTCAAATAGGCAAATCTATCTGATTGTAGCTTTGGTTCTTAGTTTACTCTTGAGTCCCATAGGTTTTAGAACAAGTTGCCTCTCTTTTTGAATGGACAATTCTTGGAGTCAGATTTGTTTAATCTTGGACTTGTCTTACAAACACAAAAAGAAGTTCCGTTGATATTACCGATGGAGTCTAATTTTATCTTTATCTCAGTGGTTTGATTACACTAATAAACCTTGTTCTAAGCCATTTTGCTTCCGTTATTTGTTCAGGAGAAAGCGGTTCAGATATACTTGCCAGATTGAAAAGGGACTTACTCCCTGCGCTGTTTAACGGTGTCATGTATTGGCCCGTATGTGATTTTATTACATTCAGATTCTTCCCTGTTCATTTACAGGTAATCATTCTACTTTCCCCATTACTTGTTTTGTTCTTGCTGCTTATATCAGGATGCACTCACTCTGCTCTCGTTTTTTTATTTCCATGCAGCCTCTTGTAAGTAACTCGTTTTCGTATGTATGGACAATCTACATGACTTACATGGCAAACCGTGAAAAACCAGTCGCAATTTCAAGCTGAAAAACTCACACATTTTCTACATCCTCTCAGGGCATTGCCTCCCTTAGTGCTCAGCTTTCGCCGCATCAACCTGCAATTAGCATTCTTCAAGATTTTTCTGTACTGTCTGTAGAATTAGGTTGGTAAATGTAAGAGCTTGGAAGAACTAGTCATGTCAGACTTGTATAATTTCACAAACTAATGAGTTTTGTTTCCTCTTATTTGTCTGAATTATGTTCTGCTTCAATGAAATGTAAGAGGAAGGAGTCATGGAACTGCTAAAATTTTCTTTTGCTTTCATGGAAAATTTGTTACATTAGACATGAGGAAAAAAATACAGAAAAAGTAACTAAACAAATGGGTATTTAAACTATATATCTATCAGAACTTGTACAACCCCAAGAATCTTTGTTTCCCTTCAAAGCTTCCTCAAGAAATCTCTAATTGCAATTCCACGTAAATCCAAGGAAAGAATCTCAGGTACAGGTACCAAATCTGTCAATCAAATATGATATCGGTGTATTGCTAAATTACGGTGTTTTTCTACAACTTTACTCTTCGGAAGCACGGCAACAGATCTTCTCTAGATGTATAGGCCATTCCTCTCCAAGAACCCGAGGATTCAACTCCATTGCAGCACGGAAATCCAACATTGATACATTAGATACCGCTCGCTTTTGTTGACTGTTCATCTCTCTCACCCGAGAACTGGCTAAACTCAAACAAGGCTCGATCAGCCTTCTCATATATGCATTCAATCCACTATTAAGAAGATTAGCAGAGTCCATAGATAACTTTATCCCTTCCATCTCCAATTTCCTCTCCAACCGAGCTCTCATCGTTATTGTATCAGGTAGCTCGCCGTTGTTTTGACAAGTATCACGGTTGATACCATTGTATGAACTGAAACTAGATTTTGTAGCTCTGCTCTTAAGATGGATAGAAACACCAAGTGGAGCGGTTAAAGGGCTTCTGCTCTGCACACTCGGACTTCCGGTCATTTGCTCAACTTCTTCTCCTTCTTCCACAGAGACAACTTCCATTGGAAGTCTTTGTGCCTTTGACATTGACTCATCATTCGTAGTAGTGAGACTCTGAGGCTTCCCAAGTGGACCAAGCGGACTAGGCCGATCTCTAAATTTCCTCGACCTGCATTTCCTCGGCGAAGGAGGGAACCCAGAATCCCCATAAAGAGACTGATTCTGATTCGCAATTCCGGATGTCTTCGGATATCTCGGTGGTGGAGATTTAGCAACAGTTGCATTCTTGAGAATCGAACGTACTAGACGGTTGTGTAGAGAAATGTTCTCTCTACCAACCGTCTTGCTACATAGCTTATCGAACTCCGACTTGCTTATCCTCGAGGTAAGGAAGTTACCGAGCTGACCGAAGTAAGTATCAGCTCTCTGATACCCAATCTTCTGATAAATTAGGGCTTTAATCTCAAGTGTATTCAATCGTTGAAAACATTGATCTGAACCCATCTTCCAACAATTTTTTCACCTGAAACTAAATCCAAATTTCCAAATCCAGCTTCATCCAAATTCTCAATCTTTAAAGAAGATCTAAAGATAAAATTGGTCTCCTTCTCTCCAATTCCAAGACCTAAAAAAAAACCAACCTGAATTCAAAAACCAAACACATACATTAATTCTTGAGATCGAAGTAAGAGAGAAAGAAGTTCTGAGCTCAAACAAATTGACTAACTAAGAAAGTAAAATCAAACCCCAAATTTCTGAAATAATCGGAATTTCGGAGAAATTTGAGGTAAGAAACTATCGAAAACAGCGAAACAGAAGACAAATTTGAGAAGATCTTAAGTTTTTAAAGTATCAAGCTTTATCGAAGAAACAGTCAAATTTATCAAAATTGAATTGAGAGAAACAAAACCCAGAAAGATAAATCGAAGATAAGGAGAATTCAGAGAGTGAGTACGTACCAGTAGAAGCGATTGATTTAGCCGCGAAATTGGGGTTTTTTTTTGTTGAAGAAGAAGAAGAAGTGTTTCTTCGCTTTGTTTGTGCCCTAAAGGGATTTTTTGTTTATCGAAAGTTCGCTTGTGTTTTGTGTTTCGTACGTGCGAATTGCTATGACCAAACAAGAGTTGAGAGAAGAAATAAGAACCTCGTTAACTCTTTTCTGTTCGTAGTTTGGACAGTCACACGTGCGAATTTTTTTTTTTTTTTTTGGGTAAAATTTTACGATGAATGTATTAATTTATCTTCTTCTTTTTTTTTTTCTTTTTCTTGGATTAATTTTTAAATTTTCTTTTTCCAGTTAGATGAATGTATTACGAGTATATTTTTCTTTTTGGTTTTGATGTTAAATGTAACCGGTCTTCTACTATGGTTGAACCCGGTTCCTTGAGTGTTAAGAGTCGATTCCGAACGATGCGGTCAATAGATTTGGTCAATGGCCAAATGATATACTGTTTGTTCTCCTATGTCTCTTGTAGTTCCGTTCATGCCAAATAGAATGCACAATATTTTGAAGACGCGATACGTGCGGTTGAGAAGTGAATTCGATATTAGAGGATATCGTTGTAAGTTGTAGTGCGATGCTGAATAAGGCCTCGTGTTAAGCTTTTCCAGACTTGAGAAGAGTAACTAAACTACACAAGAAGAACAAATGGTTCTGATCTTTACGGAAAACAGAAGAAAAATTCACTTTCGTATTACAAGAATTCATTTTATCTTTTCCGTGGATAATCCATGTTCACGGATAATTAATATTAACTATTAAGTATCTAATATAATCCCCTTATTATTAAAAGGGAAGTACAAATTGAAAAATAGTCTAATTTGACCTCAATTTCAATTTTAATTTTGGATTTTGTACATTGTTAATCAAAATCGTCAGGGGTAATTTGGTCATCAAATCTCATTAAACATAGAGGATCCGCGTGTTATTACTCGGGTCTTGGATCAAATATAGGGTCGGTGTGTTTTGATTATGGATCTGGATCTGTATACTTGGATCACTAGGGTTTTTATTTTCTTTCATTTTCGAAGCGAGATGTTGATCGCCGCTGCTGTTAAAACGTTTTCAGTCCTGCAATCCTTAGATCGTTCCTAGCCCCTTCTTATAAGCTGTCGTCTCTAACATAGGTAAGTCTTTTCTGGTCATGGCTTCATTTAGGGTTCTCGATTTTGTTTTTCTTCTCCGTACTATGGGTTTGATCCGAATATAACTAGGATCGACCTCATTTCTTTCACTTCTATTATGACATGGAAGTCATAATCTCAATTTTGATTCGGAAAGCTTTCTTGATCTTAAGGAATAAAGTCTGGAGCAAATGGAGTCAGATGGGAATCATACGACGCAGAAGATAATCTCAACATCAATTCTGGATCATATCCTTTTGCCCTTTTGCGCATCTATCACATGTTTCTCATTTTCTTTGATTTTATATAGATGTTATTAATGATCTTCTTTTGATTTATGTGGAAATTCCATTTCTGAGCTTTTGTCTTCTTTTTTTTTTAAGATCTTAGATAAGATTAAGCAGAGGCAGAGGTGACAGTGTTGAAGAAGAGAGATCGTTGGGGCATGGTTGAGACGAGACGGCGAGATGTAAATCTTTGACTTTGAGGTGGTCTTGCTTCTTCTCCGCAAACATCGTCGTCACGACCTAGCAAACGAGCCAAGGTTAAGATCGAGACCAATGCTACTTCTTCAATCTTATATTTGTGTAATTTAGAAGTAAATATTTTGCTGGGAGAATGGAAGAGTTTAATCATGTTCATAATTCACGTCACCTTCTCAATTCATTTCCTTTCAATTGATTGTTCATTAATAACAGGAATCCTCCTTTAACTTTACTTTGTGATTGTTATGTGACTGTAGGATTTTCCTCCAGCTGCTGGAAGGTACCATGTTATGTGGGTTTAATGGTGCATTGGACATATGGGTTCAATGGTACATGTTTTGTTGTTTGGTTTTGCATTAAAATGGATTATGTCTCTTTAATTATTCGGACTTTGCATCACACTTTGCAGATCGAGTGTGAACCAGCATACATTATTCGGACTTTGATAAGGATACTGATATGGTTGACCAAAGTCAAGTTGGTGAGTTTTACATCATGGTACTGAAGTCTCAGCGTATTGATGCAAACCACTAGATTTGGGCTCTTTTAATAGATATATGCAGATGCTTCGGTACAAGAACACTATGGCCTTTTATGAAAGTACGTATATGCAGATTTTAGTATACTATATCCAAATAACTTAACACCATAATCATCACAGGATGAGCTTTCTTCTGGGTTTGTAGATTAGAAGGTAAATCTAAAAGTTTTTTTTCATAGCCTATTGTTTGTAGCTTTTTTTTGTTCGGTCTGAATGATACGGTTTGATTATCCATATATGATTTATTTCTTATAACCCTTGTGTTTTGACTTTAAGGCTTAGATCTACGAATTAGATGGATGAAGGTTGTATAACTCATATTTGTTTTGTCTTTGTTTTTTTTGTGGTTCTTCTTTTGTGCAAGTAGCTTTAGTTCTTATTACAAGTTATTCTAATTCGAGGTATTGAAACTGTTTTCTAACGAGGTTTTGGTGTGGTGTTGGGTGTCAGAAGCATCAGTTAGTAGAAATCGAAGCACCATTATTGTTCCAGCTGGAAACACTCCTGATGTAGGTTATCTTGGCAGAGATTCATGAAGCATATGGACTTTTCGTGATGCCAAATCAGGTCTCTTTTGTTTTTTTGTTCAAACCGTTATCTGAACTCTCTGTTTATTTGGTCTCTCATTGTCTCTTAACAGAAACTTTTTGAAGGACAAGAATATCTGGTTGGATTTTCAGATGATGTTGGAGCTGGATTTATACCTGGCCATGGTAGCCGCATTGATCTTCTTCAGGAACACTGTGGATCAAGCAACTGATTCGCCAAGTCAAGATGAAACGGGAATGACGGTTGTTTCTAAAGTAATCAAACCTTACTAGAAACAATTCTTCTTTGATCTTATGAACAATAACATGTGCCGCTTCCTGAGGATATCTGAGGTAAAATCTTTGTTGTTTAACGTTTAACATACGCACAAACATTTTTCTCAATACATGAAAATATAGGTGTTAGGTTCTGACAACTCCATCATTCTACCATTGGTAGGTCTTAAGCAGTTTTACGAAGTCATTGGTCACTTTGTGGAGGTCACCAAATATACGATTGAAGGTATGAAAAGTGATAATCTAGCTACTTCAAGTAGTTGTCTCAATCGATGTGTGCAGTAGTTCAGGTGATTTCTAGCCCTTTCACATCCTCTAAAATAATTCAGCAGGATCATCATCTTGCTTAGTAGCAGAGATAACTCTGGAGTCAGCAATTGGGAATAAGCTGAAAATTTATCCACCATTTGTATCTCTATGTCTCTCCCTTCTTCCTCTTTTTAACAGTTTCAAAAATGGTGTGTCCTCCTCAATTTGCTTCTGTTCTGTTTAACTTCTTCTTCTAATTTTATATTGTTTAGTTTGGGTCATTGGGTGTATGTATATCTGTTGACGGCTTGATGCATTTTAATTGTAAAAGAATATTGGGATTTTAAAATTGCTGGGCTTACGCCAGTGGGAATAAAAATCCAAATAATTCAGATTGCAGATCATGTGATGGAGCGGGTTATGATTTACATAAATACGAGGTAGATATAAAACGAGTTAAATGAGAGGTGTTACGCCAATACTAATCCTCCTTATGACACGCCAAATTGAAAATTATATAAATTTTTATATTATAAACTAAAAATAAATTGTGCATACCAATTATAACTACTAATTTATAATAATCAAATTTCACGTGATAAAAATTCATTGGCTATACAACAAATAAACAACTACGTCTATATTCACGTAACCTCTTACTTTATTCTAAAAAAACACTACAAATTAAGATCATATAATTTTAATAATATATTTACAAAACACTAATATATAACATCATTAAAACTGTCCCGCGGTAAACTACCGCGGGTTTAATCCTAGTATATTTTAAAAAAAGAAACATAATTATTAAATAAATAGAAAAAGTTTTGAAAAAAGAAAAACTAAACATGATATTTATTCAATGTTAAATAATTTATATTATTAGTTAAACTCCAACACTCATTGTTTTTTGGTTAACAACTATGTTGAAGAATATAAAAAGTTCAGAGAATCAATATATTATTGCATTGAAAAATTGAAGACTGAATCTAATTTTATTTGTAAAATATACCGATTAAAAAAATGGTTCAAATATGGTGGTAAAATCAATTCGAATAAAAGTAGGATAATAAATTCATCAAAGTTTTGGAAAAAAAAGGAGAAACTAAATAAAAATAAAATTAGACCATTAGATCCAAATCAAACAGAAATATGAGAATCAAAATATGAGAATCAACTTTTCATGATTTTTTAATTAAAATTTAAATAGACAAACTTGTGAAATTGTATTGGAGAACCAAATAATAGGGGAGATAAAAAAATATAATAAATTAAGCATTGAATATGTGTTAAAATATACAGAATAATTAAGATATATAGCTATTTTATAAATTGGAATTTTGATATGTGACGATTCTAATGAAAGACCTTTATATATTAAGATTTTTTCTTTGAACGTGATTATTTTTTCCAACCATTAGTTAGACATTAGTTATTATCTAAAAATATTTATAAGAATGCAAATAAATATGGTCAAACCAAGAAAAATTAATAAACTCCCAATGATCAACATTAAAACATATATGAATTTGATAATTTTAACATTAATAACTATTGTTGACAAAAAAAACATTAATAACTATTACATAATATATTTAAAACTTCAACATTTAGGAATTGGTATACCACAAGCAGTTAAAACTTTTTGAGCTTTTCCAGATGAAACATATTGACTAAATGATGGGATTTTAAGATAACCACACAGACACGAATATTGTTCCTTTAGTTTTCCGCAACATTGCATGGATGGTTGGCTTCCGGCTTGTACCGCCGGCAGGCATACTTGAAGATCTGTCACGATGCACGCCACTTTCTCCTCCTCTCCCTCGACTTTAAACACCACTGCTTTGGTCGGAGCCAAAGACGATAAGACAAAAGCAATGAATACTAATGTAATGAACTTCATGTCTTATGGTCTTAGTGTCTCCTTTGATCCTATTCTAATTTTAATTAATTTTTTTAAAAATTGTTTGCAATTTGATTTTGAAGTGTTTAAGGTTAATAAAGCTACATATATAGATGGAATTCTGTTAAAAATAGGCAAGTGAAAATATTCAAACATAAATAAAATGATTTGGAAAGTAAATAAACAATTAGAAGAAATATATTAATTAAGATATACAATAATAAAGTGTAGTCAAAGTTAGAAGGATTCAAAATTGAATATGTGATAAGTTTTAAATGATTTGTATTCAAGATTGCAAAATAAATGGATTATAAATAGTTATAAAATTGATGTAATCCATTTTTCGTGAATAACATATAATGAGTTTGAATCTCAAGAGTGACGTAATGCCAACAACATAAACAAATAATATGATTTCGTGTGTAATACAAATCTTCTTTCACTATATTATATATTTATAATTTCTATACGGTAAATTAACGAATAATTTAAAATAATCAAATGGATAGAATTTTAAGGTTTATTAAAGTTATAGTTACCAAACCATAACTAATATATTTTTTAGTTAATGGTTATAATTTTAATTATCTTGTATAGTTATAGTCTCGTTATGGTCCAAAATACTATTATAATATGATTTTGGCCGTGTCTAATTAGATAAACTTGCAAATTTGGTAATTTATTTTGTTTTACAATAATTTGTTACTGCTAAGTTTTTTTTTGTCTTCTTATTACATCATCATTAGAGATATTTAATCAAATCTTATTATGATGTTATTCAACTACCTACAATATATGCGATTATGATGAACATCTCCTACGGACAACGATTCTACGGCACATCTCTCCCTGCAACACTCGGATTTTCAATGGAGGGTTTTGCATGTATGACATATTTGCAATGGATAGGCTCTTCTCGCAATACTTGAGGCCACTATGAATGGTTCTTTATACAGTACTCTGGACTTCCGATAAGATTTGCACCATTAATCTACAAGAATCTACGATCTTTAGAAATCTAACCCAGACTTCGTGTAGAAGTATGAATGAACCATTGGTCAAACATATGACTATGGAAACTTCCACTATTACTACTAAGTTTGTTTTTACTTTTGTAAATGAATAATAAAAAAGATCATAATTTGTGTTATGTATAAAAATAGTATAAAAGCATGATTTATCTAATTATGATTCTTCATGTTACAAAAAGGTTGTTAATCAAAATGTATACACAAGTCTATATAAAATGCTACTCAAAATATTGTTTAATAGTATTAATATGTCTTCATATTTTGTTTTGGATGAGCATATATACACACATGTAAGTTGATAAACTAAAAGTATAATAACAATAGTTTGTAAAATCATATATATATTTTTTTTTTTGGTTTTATATTTAATACAAAATCATATGTTATCATTTTAATTATCTCTTTCATGATCATGCTTACAAAAGAGCAAACTTCTTCAAAGATTGTTTGTTCGACATTAAATGGTATTTTGAGAAGTTCGTCTATGATATTGGACTAAAAAGCATCGAGAACAAGAACCAAGGTGAAAACATAAGTAAAATTCACTTTCGGATTCTAAGAACTCATTTTATCTCTCCCATGGATAATCCATGTCCGCAGATAATTAGTATTAACTATTAAGTATCTCATTTATTATTATTAAAAAAGAAATATATTTATTAAATAAATACAAAAATTTTAAAAAAAGGAAAACTAAACATGATATTTATTTAATTGATTCAATGTTAAATAATTTATATTATTAGTTCAACACCAACACTCATTGTTTTTTGGTTAACAACTATGTTGAAGAATATAAAAAGTTTAGAGAACCAAAATATTATTGCATTGAAAAATTGAGGACTAGATCTAATTTAATTTATAAAATATAACGATTCAAATATGGTAGTAAAATCAATTCGAATAAAAGTAGGAGAATAAATTCATCAAAATTTTGGAAACAAATAGGAGAAACTAAATATAAAAAAAATAAGACCATTAGACCCAAATCAAATAGAAATATGAGAATCAAAATAATAGAAAATTTTTTAAAATATAATAAATTAAGCATTGAATATGTGTTAAAATATACAGAATAATTAAGATGTATAGCTATTTTATAATTGGAATTTTGATATGTGACGATTCTAATGAAAGACATCAAACTTTATATATTAAGATTTTTCTTTGAACGTGATTATTTTTCCCAACCATTAGTTATTATGTTCCTTTTATCTAAAAAATATTTATAAGAATGCAAATAAATATGGTCAAACCAAGAAAAAATAATAAACTCCCAATGATCAACATTATAACATATATGAATTTGATAATTTTAACATTAATAACTATTGCTGACAAAAAAAACATTAATAACTATTACATAATATATTTAAAACTTCAACATTTAGGAATTGGTATACCATAAGCTGTTAAAACTTTTTGAGCTTTTCCGGATGAAACATATTGAGTAAATGATGGGATTTTAAGATAACCACACAAACATGATGATTGTTCCTTTAGTTTTCCGCAACATTGCATGGATGGTTGGCTTCCGGCTTGTACCGCCAGAGCCGGCACATGAAATATTGGGGCCACAAGCCCAATTTAATGTTTGGGCCGAATTATTGTGTGAACAAAGGAAAAAAAATCAAAATATGTAAAAATTGTTGCAACGAGGGTTCAAACTTGAGATATCAGAAAGTATCTCTAGTCAGTTAAACCAGTAGACTAACAAGACTTCACGAAAATGAGGCCGGTTAAGAGATTTATATTATCGGGCCGCACACACATGCTTCACTAGCTTGTGTTTAGGGCCGGCTCTGTGTACCGCCGATAGACATACTCGAAGATCTGTCACGATGCACGCCACTTTCTCCTCCTCCTCGACTCTAACCACCACTCTTTGGTCGGAGCCAAAGACGACAAAACAAAAGCAATGAATACTAATGTAATGAACTACATGTCTTATACAACCTCTAATCTAATTTTATTTATCTTTCTTTAATAAAATTTGTGATTTAATCTTGAAATGTTTAAGATTCATAAACCTATATTCAAAAAATTGATTATAAATAAAAAGATTTGGAAAGTGAATAAACAATCAAAAGAAATATATCTATTAAGCTATACAATAAATAAAGTGTAGTCAAAGTAAGAAGGATTCAAAATTGGATATCTAATAAGTTTTAAATGATTTGTATTTAAGGGTGAAAAATAAATAGATTATATATAATTATAAAATTGATGTAATCCATTTTTTGTGGATAGCGTATATTGGGTTTGAATCTGAATAGTGACATAGTAAGGCCAACAACATAAATCAATAATATAATTTCGTGCGAAATACAATTCTTCTTTCATGGTATAATTTATTATATGTTTAAAATTTGTAAAACGGTAAATTAACGGATATTTAAAAATAATTAAATGGATAGAATTTTAAGGTTAATTAACGGTTAGAGTTACCAAACCATAACTTATATATATTTTATTTTATGGCTAATTATCTTTTATGGTTATAGTCTGGTTATGGTCCAAAATACGGTTATGATATGATTTTGGCCATGTCTAATTAGATCAACTTGAAAAGTTGGTAATTTGTTTTTTTTTTTTGTAACAACAATATGTTACTACTAAGTTTGTTTTTATTTTTGTGGATGAATAAAAGAGACTATAATTTGTATTAAGTATAAAAATAGTATAAAAGCATTTATTTTCCTAATCATATGATTCTTCATGTTACAAAAAGGTTGCAAATCAAAATGTATACACAAGCCTATGTAATACGCAACTCAAAATATTGTTTGATATTATTAATATATTTTCATGTTTTGTTTTGGATGAACATATATACACATGTATGCTCATAAACTAAAAGTATGATAACAGTAGTTTGTCAAATATATATATATATATATATATATATATATATATTATTGATTTTATTTTTAATACAAAATCATATATTATCATTTTAAATTTATCTCTTTTATTGGGAAAAACGGTTTTGGGAAATTTATCTCTAAATTTGGGGATTTTGGGTTTTGAAAACGATTTTGGGAAATTTGTCTTCGAGACTGGGTCGGGTTTCGGGATATAATCGGATATTTAATCGGTTTGGTTTTGGGATTACATGGTTTGGCCTCCGGTTAACAACTAAAACCGACGATATCCAGATTCGGGGACATTTAGGTGTTGAACTTTCGATTCGGGGGGAAATAGGAATAGAACTTCCATTTCAGAGACATTGGGACCGGGGTCAATGATTGGGCTCTATCTGTTATGATGCGATACTTCTCGGGGGAAATAGATCGTTTTTCCTATTGGGAAGTCATGCTTACAAAAGACCAAACATCTTCAAAGAGTTTTTGTTCGACATTAAATGATATTTTGAGAAGTTCCTCTATTCATACATCTTCTGCATGACCTAATTTAGCCTAAATTTTGTTAATATGATTTCAATTCGATCACATATTTCTATGGTACCACCAGATAGTAGATATTTTAGAAAAATATCCCATTCTTTCAAAAATTTAACTATGCAAGTCTATCAATCGTTTGAATATTTATGCACGGATTTGTGGATATGCCTTTAAACCTAAACGAATCATTTTCTTCTTCAATTATATACTCTCACTTGTGTAATTGCATCTTCACTTATGATCCAAGCACGGATCTCCCCCTTCCCTCTTTCATGTGTAGTTGGTCCCAAATAGTGTGTCTTGAGAGTCAAAACTTAAACATATCCAGGGATAGCCGGGTGAGAGACTTGTCCATTAAAAAGGAATTTTGGTTGCATTATGGGAAAACACTATTTTGTTTATTGCCATTTGTTTCTTAGCCGCATATATTAATCATTGCATCATTAAGACGGTCAAGTGCTCATCCAAAATGACAAAAAAATATTTGTCCTTCTGAGGACTTTCCGATGCTATAGTCAAAAAGAACAATGAGTCACTTTCCAAAGGACGATGGAAGTTTTAGTTCATAAAAATAATCTAATTTGTCTTATTTTCAATAACAATATTTTTTTGTTGAATAAGATTAAAAGAAGAAGGATAAAGAATCTACTTTGGTATTTATGAAACTTTTTATAGTTGATGGTAGGCCTAGGCATTCGGATTTCGGTTCAGATTTTTTCGAATTCGGATAATTCGGGTAGGAGATTTTATTATCTGATCAGGTTTTATGACTAATCGGTTTAGTTTTGATTCGGATCGGTTTTCGAGAAACAAAAAAAAAACAAAAAAAATTGTTCAATTTTAATTAAAATTGGTTTAATCTTACTATTAAATTTTGCAAAAAAATGTATAATTTTAACAAATATTATAACTACAAATTTTCGGATAACTAAGTTATTTACAATATTTTTGTTATTTGGTATTTTTTTAGTATAAAATTATAACTAAAAATAACTAATATTTTTGGATATAATTTTATTTCGGATTTTCATATATATTTTTCGGTTTTCTATTAGGATTGGGTTCGGATAATTCAAGTATGAGAATTCATTATCCATTCGGATTTTGTTACTTTTCGGTTCGGTTTCGGATTGTTTTTCGGATTTTATGTCCAGCCCTAGTTGATGACATGTTACTATGTTTGTCTCACAAAGAAATCCCTAAAGGCCTAAACTCTCTTTCAAATAGATTGGGCATTCATAAAAGAGTTCAAATATTTGGAACCATATATTTTACTTAGATATTTAAATTACTTAAACCGAAGTAAAGACTTTTCTATATAAACCACAAGGTTGCAGAGATGCAGATTCTAACTCTGGTTTAACCCAAATTAAGAGATATACTACTCAACAGTCCACGAAATATTGAACATCGAAGCGTCCTGATATAGCTTTCTAGAAGGTCAACAACACACGTGTGAAGTCGGAGGGCACGTGCGGAGTGGTGAGCTGGAGGCTAAAAGATTCTCTTTGACGGAAGCCGTTGTTAACGTCGTTACTTTTATGCATTATATGAGCAATTGTTTAGCTCACAGTTTTATTATGCAAAAATAATCTCATTGTAATCTTCCAGAAAGTTCTGGTTTTCTTCCTCATCGTTTTGCTGGAGATCCTCGTTGAGAGACTCTTGCAGGTGAGATGATCATGCTGCGTTTCTTGTAAACGTTGTATCGATTTATCAATAAACTTCAGTTACTCTGTTTTGCTTACTCTGTTTCCTTTATCACGTCCATAAAATGCGTTTTCGTCTACCAAAAACAATAGCTACAACTAAAACAAGTCGACTGAACCAGAAACAGAGAGACAATCGATAACTTTAGACCAGCCACAAAACAAGGAAACCGACACAAAGAACATGATGTGTAACGCTCTAACAAATCAAACCGCAGCCCACAATTCTCAAAATCAGCTCGTAAATAACATTTTCTAGTCGTCCAAAAGGGTTTCCACTTGATTTGGATAAAGCAGGAATGTATATGATATATGTTGAGCCAGCCTTATTCCCCTGTCTGATAAGATATTACCTCATCGCTGCTCCTCATCGGGTACTTCTTGACCAATTGCCTGTAGTGCAAGTCTGTAGTATAAAATCCCCATTGTTGCCATACACGCTCTGCACATTGGTCACATAGATTTAGGCCACAATTGATAATACTAATTGATTCTGCACCAAACATTTGACATATAACGAGCAGCTGAAGAAAAAATTACACTGTAAACAAGGTCTTACATGAGAGCTATGAAAATTAGTATTTTCCTTATATCCATTCTTGATGATCGTTGATGTCTTACACGGCCTTCAGAACCATCATCTCCCTTCGTTGCATCCTTACGAGGTGGTGCAGTAACGGGTAGAGTTGGTAAGGCACTTGACCAGAAAGGTAGTAAAGCCCGTAGAACCTTGTGACGGAAAGGACCTTACATGGGAAAAGAAAAAAAAAAGAATCAGTTTCATTCATCGCCACAATGCTATAGATTCATACAATAGTGAAGTTCGTCTAATGGAAGGCAGACAAGAGAGGAAAGGAGAAGCATAACTTCAGCGTAAGTCTTGTAGTAAAGCAAAAAACAGACACGAGAGGTAAGAACGATAAGGTTTTTCTCCCACCTCTTCTTGAGTACTTTTTACGATTCCCGTCTTCATCGTCTGCATAATATAGAGTCTCGGAGTTCTGCCTGTCCACAGCGGGTACTCCTTTCCGTGCAGCAGCAGCAGCAAGCTATATACGACATCAACAAATAGATAACATTGTGACAAATCATACAGGGAAAATAGTAACTGCAACTATTTTTTATGAAAAAAAACATGTTTTAAAGAGAATCTCTTACTCCAGGGCTTGAGCTTTTCATGTAATTCCCAGCAGAAGCAGGAACATCTATCTCAACTATCTCTGAAACCGCAGGTTTGGAATATTCTCCGTTTCCAGCTACTGAATAACCATCAGGAAGGTTATTCCCTTCTTGTGTATGAGTAGATGATGATATATTAATTAATGCATCCGAAGCAAATGCAGGTGGTGGGCTACGAGATTCGGTGGATCGAGAAACTGGATGGCTCCCAAGTAAATTCTTCTCAAGACCAGTCTGCCATATAGAGAACAGAGAATTAAATTCCAACTAAACCAGTAATTCTTTCAGGCTGTGTGACAATACAAACAATAGGACACTGCCAAATCTCTGAATTTTATATGCTCTCACTGAGAGATGTCTAAGTGAGGGTAACACTTGAAAGGGTATTAGTTTTAAGATTTTAACTTCAAGAAGAAAAATTGGATCATCTGCAAACAATTGAGCTAACAGATGAAACTAACCTGTGTAATTACTTCCCTTAACAGAGCATGAAGCCGAGATCCTGCATCTTTTACCATCTTAGGAGGCCATATCTGCATTTAATGATCATATGAGCACTATACTATGGCACTCTCCCAAGAACTAAACAACACATCGAAGTAAGGTAAAACCAGGCTATACAAAATGTTTTTCAAGTAAAACATAAGGACGGAAAGGAATGGAATACAATCGGGATGGCTATTAGCTCAAAACCTCGTGAACCAAAATAATCTAGATAGCTACCTCCAGTATATTACATCATAGAGGAAAGTATTACACACCAAAACATAGGAAGCAGCTAAAAGTCATCCGAAATTTGATAGAAAAGAGTCAATAGAACATGAATTATCAATCATAAAATACTCTAATTTTAGTTACTTCCCCAAGATTTATCTGTCTAGGTGTAATTTTGATTGCTAGGCTTTCATCTGCTGCATTACAAACAAGAGTTGCTACTGACTTGAAGAAGCTAACTAAACCAGAAAATCATGTACCACTACTGCCCTAAGAATCAAAGTATACAAAATTGCCTAAAACGTTAGGTCCAAAACAAGACACCCAAAATATTCATAAAAATGTACACCTGGTCTCCACATGCAAATAGTCTTTATCATGCTTCTATGACCATAAGGACCAGAAAGCAAGAACAACACTGATCAAGTGCTCAATATTATTATAAAGAAACACAGGAAATCACTCCAACTCAAATAATTCTCTAAATCCATGTATCAATAAGAGACACCAAAAAGAGCTCCAGCCTATACAGACACACAAGGAAAGAAATGCGATAGAAACATGAAGAACACAAAAGAACTTTTACTACTAAATTAATATGAAACAATAGGGCTTACAGGTGTGCTACATGATGGGCACACATAACCAGCAGGTGCAGTATGAGGAGGAAAACTCTTGATAAGCGAAACCAGGCAACTTGTATGTATAGCATCTGATACAAATAGAGGGTAAAGAAGGTTCCATTAATTTAGTTATCAAAGTTCAGAAATAAAAATCCAATCCAACAATGGTAAGAGTCAGATAACATACGCAAGCAACCCAACCGAGTGACTTGATGACCTTCCCCCTCATCAAATGTTGCTTGGCACTGACAACACTTTGGCTGGTCATATTCTCCATCTATCACCCATTCTGAATAAGTCCGGACCTATTGATTACAACATGATAAAAACATCTTTCAACAATGTCCCTCCATGTCTACCAAGAAGCAGCAAAAAGAAAAAGAAAAATTCTGAACATTGTTCAACTAAATATGGAGGAAAACAACAAGTGCAGAAAGATCATAAAATAGAGCAGATGGCTGCTTTGTGCACACATGATATATATGCCCCATGAAATAGATCTTCCGCAAACATAAAATAGAGTTTATACTTTTCGAAGTATTAAGTTCTTTAGAGTGTCAATTCTATAGATTACCACATAACCACTTGGGCACAGCACATCTAGATCATCCGTTACAAATGCACGACGATAACAATAAACATCTAAACAAAAACATATGCTTCTGTTCCCAATAAGCAGCAATCTTTCCAACAGTTAGATATCTTCCACATAATTTTTCAACTTCTTTTCCAAACAACAAGAGCCTAATTCCTCTAGAAAACTATCAGCTCGTGGTAACTAACACCAAATATATGAATTGATCAAACGTACCACACAAATTTGATGCTCCGGGAAACAAATGCATTCCCCGCAAACAGGGACCTTGTGAACAAAGCAATACAGCTTGGTAGCCTGACAAAAATAAACAAAGACAAATTGGAAACATTAGCATTCACAAGCAAGAGAATTCCAAGCAGACACAAATTTTCTAAACAACCAAATCGTAATTAATTTACCCCTAATCCAGATCAAATTAGGGGAAAATGTCACAACCAGATACGTACATGCAACAAACAAATCGAAAATTATTTCAATTGAAAAACTCAGATGCAAGATCAGAAAATCCAAAATACATATCACTGAAGAATTTGAAATCAGTAAACGTTGTGACATAAATACCTTTCTACATTTGCAGACCACCATTGCAAAACGAGAAGATCAGAATAAACAAGCCAGAGCTCAGAGAATTAGATCGCACTCCGAAATTGAAGCAAGCTTAGGGTCCCGACTGGAATAAGGAAGAAAACGGAGAAATTGAGATCAAATTTATGGAGACATTGCGATATTCATAGATCAGATCAGGGACTAAGAAGAAACCGAGAGGATCCGAATCAATCGAAGAAACAATTGAATCCGAAAATTCGAAACCCAGAACGAAAGGAGAGTGAAGAAGATGAGAGAACGTACCAAAAGCACAAGCCGCGAACCGATTTTTCCCTTTCGCTGGTTTCTGAAGCTCTTTTTTTCTTTTGTGTGCAAATCTTCTTCTTTTTTTTATGCCATATGAAATGATATTACTCTTTGCACAAAAAAAAAAAATGAAATGATATTACTCTCTTTGTTTGTTTAATTTAACACAGAAATCAAATTGTCACAAACTTACAATAATGGTATTATTGTTTTATAAAATTAAGTACCAAAATTAGTGAAAATATTATAAGATAGAGGAATAAAATATAAAAATGGTTGCTGTCAAAAAAATATATATATATAAAAATGGTTTATATTATGTTTCTCTAATATATATAGCATTCAAGATATATATATATATATATATAAATATGTGCATTAATTATTTTGTATGCAAATTTATTTTATCGAGAGTTAGAGCATCATTATAGGTGGTCTCTTAGTTTTGATCTTATGATTTGTTTTAATATTAATTTTGAAAAATTTATAGTTAAGAGGTTGTGTAATAGGTTTTAAATTTTTTTGTGTCCAATGGTAGACTCTTAAGTAGTGGTTCTTAGAGGAAAAAAATTAATTTCAAAAAAAAAAATCAATTTTAGTTTTAGAATTGCAATTGTGGAGTCATCACTCATATTCATCAATTCCACACTTTGCAACTGAGGAGTCATCAGTTAAAGCTATGTGTTTTGTACAAAAAGACAGAAATCTGTAATTTGATTGAAAATTTCATGGTTTGATGCTCTGTTTTTTTTTTTGTGTGGTGTGGTTCAGTCCCTTGTCCAAGTATGGAGTTCATGGGTAACCGGCATAGGGAGGGACTGGTTGATCAATGCGAGACATTTGCTGAGCCGGTGGCACTGACATTGGTTAAGAACCAATCAAACCATCTCTTTTGTCCATCTCAATCTTGTGTTGTGTCTGCAAGCAAAGAAAAAGTGATTGGTTTTTGGCATACTAAAAATAAAAGATGTTTGGTATGAGCCATTTGGCTATATTTAATGTAGCTTCAGAGAGTTCATCACTTCCTACAATGCAAGCGACAAGAGAGAAAGCTGGCTTGGACCTTTCTAAGGGAAGAACACAGCATACTTGGAATTTCCAACATACTCTTCCAAGGCCTTAACATATGTAGCCTTAAGAATATGTATGTCTCCAAAATGTAATCCAATATTTCTATAAACCAATCAGACGGCGTCCCAACCGTCACATTAGCCTAATGCAAACTGTTACAAAACATCAACCAAACAATTCAACACAAACATCTCCAAACCTTAAGTCTCTCATAAACAATTCACAAGTCACCATAAAACATCAACCTTGAAACTAACTTCAAGCTCAAAAACAGTAATTGAAAAAGAATTTTAGAAAATCAACCATAAACCTTATTTCAAGTGCCCTTCCAAAACCCAGCTCGAAGCTAACAAAATAAGCCTTGTTTATTCCAAGCAAGGGCACTTGAAAGAATTTTAGAAAATCAACCATAAACGAAATATACATAGATCGGAGTTGAGATCACATACAAAAATCAACCATAAACCTTATTTCAAGTGCCCTTCGGATTTACTTCTCGAAGCTTTTTCTTCCTAAAATGTTATATTCTCTCTTTAGATTCTCTCCTAGACATAGGTAATAAGTAATAACAGTATTGAACTCATAATATATATCAACTGAATACCAAATTAATTACTTTCTTCTTGCAAATATATTTCCAAAAATTATTTCATATTCTTCAAATAAGAAGATTTTAAATTGAATTTTAATTATCTTTAAAATATTTGTTACAAATAACTAAACTAACAACATATAGTTTTACTAGAGTTTTAAATCTCTGAATATTGCAAATTCTCTAACTCCTATACCTTAACTGTATAGTCGGGCTGGTTGTCTAATCAAAAAAGCTCGGGTTCGAAATATCCTTTTTTACCATGTAAGCACGTCGGTTCTTGATTGGCTCTCCCTAATCCCTAGCGGAGAGTCTCTTTCCGATCACTTTATAGAAATGGTGTTTGATGAAAAAAAAAAATACCCTAAATGTATGTATTGGAGGTGGTCTTATCATATACTTTTTCAAATAATAAGGTACGAAGATTTTTCCTAGTATCCCAAAGAAAGTTGTAGAAAGTAATATAATGGTATTACTTGGACTGAGTAGAACTTAAGTACAAACTATGTTACCCTTTCTTTCTTTTTTTTATAATATGTGACTGAATCTCATAACATAAAATAACAATAAATGGATCATACTTGTAAATGTTTCTGTGAAAGAATGAGAGTAACGAATTATCGTGAACGCATATGTTTTTGTTGTTGGTGGTGTTGTTTCCTAAGAGCAGTAAAATGAGCAACAATCTGATCATAGTCAGGAAGCTTAGGATGAACATGCATAGCTTTCTTCAAACTTCTTTCGCCTTCTTCGCTTTCCTTTTGATCCGGCAACATTGTAAACACGTTGTACACTATATGGTAACATTTACCACACTCTTTCTTTTGACGACTTCTCTTTCCCTTGTAGTAGTACCTCCAACAATCCACGTCTTTCGCGATTGGACTGCTTGATGATGATCTTGATTTTCTCCTTGACCTCTTTCTCTCCCTTTTCTCTTCTTCAGTCTCTATGAATCTGAATACACTCTGATCTTTTTCCACCACTTCTTCCTCTATGCAATCATCCTCATCACTTAATGCTTTACTACGACTTTGTTGCGCTTGTTTTTCCTCTGTATCCGCATCCGTGAGAGTAAACTTATACACTTCTGTTTCGCTATCAGCCTTTTGTGATGCACACGGCGGCTGAGCAGAATCGGTACCCATGACTTCTTTCTCTTCTTCTACATACTCGCTTTCTTTTACCTACACACACACACACCAAAGAAGAACCATATCACATACTCACATCACATTAAGAAGCTTATAAGATTGATTTTTATAATGATGCAAAGAGTAACCTGTTTGTGAAATTCTGGAGTATATTCGAGCGCCAAAACTTCTAAACGAAGATTGTACTCTTCCGCTATTTCACCTAATAGTTTGGACTTGGCATCATCCGATACTGTGATTATGGAGAGTTTCTCTATAACCTACATTTGAGTATATATGCTATGTTAGATTTAGAGGTCAAAGATGTACTCTTTCTTGAACCTTAAGGAAGACTAAACAAGTTGCTTGAATCATAAGAAACAGAACTGAATAAAACAAAACCAAGAAATGAAGACGAAAGAGATGTGCACACACGAACCTGAGGGTTGACACGATTACAAGGCAGAAGATTAAGAGCCGTGTCCACAAAGTGTTTCCCATAACGATCATCAAAAAGAATCCTCAAGGCTCGTAGCTCAGGCAAGTCTCCACATCTAGCAGAGGCAAAGACAAGTGTTGAAACAGCTTCGTTGATGCCATCAGGAAGGTCTCTATGTCTTCGAATGTAAGAGAGGTTGAAGAGGATAATGTCGGAGAAGTGAAGCAACAAGTGGTAGAGAGACATTAAGTTCTCATCAAGGAAGAGTTGTTGAGCACGATGAAGAGCACGGTCTCGTTCACCAATACGTAGTAACTGAGCTATATCGTTTCGTAAATGTGAAGAAATGGCGTATTTCTTGTTCTTGAGTAGCTTTAAACGACATTGAAGCTGTTTCACAACACTCTTACACTTGGAGGTTTTTCTCCATCCGAACAAAAAACAAAACATTGTATCGTGTTCTGTTGGTTTGTATCTGAAACTTCAAAGATGAATTTGCTCATAATGAGTGAAAACAGAGGATTTGAGAGTTTGTAGGAGAAAGTGGGGTTTGATGATTGTGGGGAAGTGGGCCGGTTATTTTTAATTTATCAAAGATTTTTAAAAAATTATAACATCGTGTAATTCAATTATGATCGTTTTTTTTCATTTTCTGAGTTATTAAAATGATTTAAATTCACTTTTTGTCCTTTATATTTTTTCTTAAATACAATTAAAAATGTAACTAAATTTTGGTCTAAGTTTTTTTTTTTGGTGGGCATTTAACTTTTACAAAATATAATTTAACTCTTGATATTTAAGTGAGATACTGAGATGATAATTAATATCATTTAGAAACTTAATAAATCTCATTGGCTTTCAATGGAACTATATTAAACAAAAAAAAAAAAAAAGAACACAAATGTCCCAAGCTTTCTTCACTAACACATCTCGAGAGACAAAAGCACGAGAAGTAAAGAAAAAGAGAGCAATGTTCAAAGTTGGGGTAAAGGAGGAGCCTCGCCAAATTTAAGAATGTAAGCAGCTTGGTGAATTGGTCTCAGCTGCAATATAATCTGAGCATCAAGATACGCTTCGCAGCAGAAGCACCATACCGACAAGTCACTGTTCTTCCACAGACAGATATCAGCATCAGTCGCCGTTAAAATAACAAGAATGAACGAGCATATGTAATGAAAAAAATGTACCTATAGCTGAGTGCAAGGCAGTGACCGGTTTGTTGATGATGCATCAACATATGCCTGTTTACGAAACGGCTGCATAGAACCTCTTTACAACAAAGGCATAACCAGTTCTCTACCGGGTTTTGGCACCTTATATCATACACATTAGAAAGAAAGATGATTGAATTAACACAACAATGATCTCAAAATCATTATACTGCCAACACAACAATGAAAACAGCTTTGATGCACAGTGCTCGACATTGTTTCCTTAGATTTCAGAATCACTAAACACTTCCTACGGTACAAGTGGACATTGTATTGAAGCAAGATAAATATGGTATCATCGGTACGATGATGAATGTCTTTTAACCTACCTATTTCCAAGTTTTGATCCTACTCAATCATATAGAAAGAACACCCCCTACTCAATCGTATAGAATGACGATGAACCAATTCTTACATTCTAGCCTCGACTGCAGAGGGACAAGGCCGAACTGATTCTAAGTTTAGTAAAACACAATAATGATATCAAAATCAATATACTGGCAACAAACAATCACAAGAGCTTTGGTGCAGCGCTTGAGTTCGTTCCGTAGAATTCAGAATTACTAAACACACTACTATGTGGCACGAGTATCTAATTCTATCTTCAACTACAACAAAAATCACAAAGGAGAAGAGCCAAATTCATACATTTTCAGCCTAGTACTTGTTCATGCTACAATTCAAATGAATCAATCTAAAACAATGATGTCAAAATCAACAAAACAATCACAGGCAAGAGCTCTGGTGCCAATACTTGAGATTGTTTCTTTAAAATTCATAATCACTAAACAACAATCACAAAGCAGAAGAGTCAAATCATCTACTCCAAAAAGAAGAGACCTAGAAATCAAAATTACCTAGAACAAGGAGTATCAGGAGTTGGTAAGTGAAGTAAATCGGGAGAGAGAGTGTTCAAGTGATCGCAAGATGTACGAGCTTCGACCCAACCCGACCCGGCTCCGAGTATCCAGTCTTGTGTTTCATCTGCAACTTCTTCCTGAGATAGAGTTTTGGTTTAGAAAATAGTGACAGAGATGAGAGACGATATCGGAACAGAGAGGACGGTTTTTAGGTTACCGGCGGAGAAGAGGAGGACGACGGTGCTTTGTCCGCCATGGATATTGAAGCGTCGCCGAGATTTTTCTAAACGCAGCGTTTAGTGAAAAAAACCGAATGATCTCTGGTTTCGTTTTGACTTTTTGACTAGCTATTATTATTTTTATACAAGTAGTGGAGATTTAGGAAAAAGGGTATTAAAAAGACTACTAATAATAATTCAATTTTTTGAAAAATTACTAACAAATTCACGTTTTCAAAATAAAAAATCTAGGGATTTGGGAACCAACTAATTTTTTTTTTTTTTACAGAACCAACTAATTTTTAGGGTTATTTTAATTAAAAACCTGAGACGATTGAAAAATAAAGAAAGTAACCTTCTTTATTTTTTAATTAGTTCTCTCTCCTCCAACTTAATTAATGCCCAAATTGTCCTTAATTATGTATGCGCACTAACAGAAAAAATATCGAGGTAAGAAAATTAAAACTAACATAAAAAATAAACATTGTTCATTTATCATCGGGAACACTGATCACCATCAGAATCAATAAAAAAAAAAGATTTTTGTGGTTATTTACTTGATTAGTAATGTAAATCAAAGTTTATCGCGATAAATTTATATGTTATGTGGTAAACTCATAGTTATCGCGTTAAATCAGTAATTAGATGATTGATATCAACTAACTTATATCTTAACTTGTTTATATAATATAATAATTTATTTATTACTGTTAACTTATACATTATCATATTTATTTATCATAATAATTTAATTGATAAACATTGATTTTGCGATTATTTAGTTTGTTTACCGTGTAAATCTTATTATATCGTACTAATTTTTAGTAAAAACTTTGTTCTGCTAACATCGAAAACACTATTCATCACCAGAGGCAATAACAAGATTGTATTATTCGTGATTATTTATTTGATTAACAATATAAAGCACAATGTATCACAATAAATTAGCAATTATGTGGTAAAATTATATTTATCGTGTTAATTATTTATTATATGATTGGTATCAGCTAACTTATTTATTAACCTCTTTATTTACTTTGATAATTTATTTACTATCATTAACTTATACTTTATCATATTTATTTATCATGATAATTTAAGTGTTAATGGTTAACTTTTATGTTATCTAAATGTCATAAACAAAAAAAAATCTTCTTCTCTTCTTAAGTTTTCTCCTCCGTCGTCATTTTTCTCAAATTTTCTTCTTCTCTTTTTCCCACTTCGTTCTCTCATTTCTTTCCATCTTCACCCTAAATTACAAAACCATAATTTTCATCCCCAAATTTTTCAATTTAAAATTTAGCTCCTCCCAAACTCGTTTAGACATTCTTTTTTCTTTTCCATGTCTCTGTTTGTGAAGAAATGAAGGTAAGGGCGATAAATAGGAGAATTTGGAAGAGAGACGGTGATCGGAGATAACGCCGGAAAATCACCGGAAACAATGTCGAAGAAATCTCATAGAAGAAGAAAAGAGAAGACAAATAGTTATATGTGTAAAAAAAAGGACAAAAATGTATAAACACCATTCTCTCTCTTAGCCACCTAATTAAACAAAAAATGTAGTTAGATATTTAAATATATAGTCTTCTATGGTCATTTCTTATAGATACTGTAATTTTTATCCACTCAATTTTAATGAGTTTATCAAAAAGAATCAATTACTGGATTAGACTTTATTCCGGCATAAATTATCGGATTCGGTTCATTTGTCCACACTTGCTGATTTAGGCATTTATCTTTATACCGAAATATCTTTTTTTACCCTTACACCCAGTGACGAGAAGCTTTGATGATGTTTCGATTTAGAAACTGAGTTCTCTGTGACAACGAGTCAACAACGATTTGTGGAGATGATGGTGACGATGATAAAATTCGGAGAACGAAATTGTGAAAACGATGATAAATCCGGTGATCGAGATGGTGGTGACGATGATAAGATTCAGTGATGATGAGGAGATGACACACATAAGTCTATACTGGAAATTAGATGGTGGGGATGATGAGATCCGGTGACAATGGTGGTTTGCACGGTGGTGAGAAGCAAGTAGAAGAAGAAGATGATGGTAGGTTGATGATAAGATCGGGAACATGTAATTTACAAATTTGGTTTAGATTTGAAGATGAATGGAAAGTTTTGATTCAATTAATGTTTGTGATTAGACCCCTTGGATTTACTAGATATTATCCCCCTTAGGGTTTAGTTTCCTTTAATTCCATTGAATTCATCAGATCGAAGATAGTGTTGGCGTCGGCGGAAGAGAGATTTTTTATTTTTGAGGTGAAAGGTTTGGTGCTAAAAGTTACGGAAACGGTATTGATGGAGCACACGGTGGTGAGAAGCAAGGATTAAGGCCGTGAAAGTCAGTATTGTGGTTGCGAGAGGAAGCAAACGTTTTGGTCGGTGGAGGAAACGTGGTGGTGGTCGGGAGGATAAAATTCTCATCAGCCCCCTGTGCTCGAATCAATTTCTACTTAGCCCCCTTATAAGAAACAAGAGTTTAATTTTTTAATTTAATTCGGAAAAATAGTAAATGACAAAAAAATATGGGCTTTTCAACATATTTATGAACCCAACCTAATTTTTGATCTAGATCCATATTTGTTGGGTCGGGTTTCGGATCTTTTAATTCCTAAGTCTAACTTTCAAACCTTAACCCTAATTTTCTATCTGTTTCTCCTTTTCTCTCTCGAAAACAAATCCCCGACAAGATACCCGACGAGACTCCGCCGTTCTTCTCTTGAAAAAATCTTCTCTCATCGCCGATAACTCCTCTTCTTCCCTCTTCTCGCGTTCGCCGACAACCCTAATTTTTCATCTGTTTTTTCCTTTTATCTCGAAATCAAACCGACGAGACTCCGCCGTTCTTCTCTGGGAGAAATCTTCTCTCATCGCCGATTTAACTCCTCTTCTTCCCTCTTCTCTCGTTCACCGACAAAGGATCCGCCGACAGACCTACTCTTCTTTTCTTGCCCATTCCAAACCAAATCGTCCCTCTCTTTGTAAGATTTATTTTCGAGAAATCAAGGTTTCTTTTGTTTGAGTGTGTTGGGTTTTGATTTATGGATGGATTGTGTTGGGTTTTGAAGATTTTGATATGTGGATTGATTTTCAGATTTCAATTTGTCTTGTTTTGTTTGAATTTTGGGTAATCTTCCTTTGAATTTGTCCAAATGTTCGATCTTGAATTTCTCTATATATTTTGAATTTGAATTTTTTCCCTTAGATACATACAAATAGTGTGTTTCAGATTTTTTGAAATTTGTTGAAAACAAACTTTATCTCTTGAGATTATGTTTGTGTAAGTAAATAGATAATGAAATTATGTGAGTTTGTGTTTAGATTGCTTGTTTATCTACTTGATTTAGACAATAAGAGTTTCATAGTCACCAAAAATCATCCGTGTTATGTAGGTATAATTTGAGATTGCTTTTGAATGTTTGATATTGAATTTGTATTTGTTGTTGCAGGTAGTAATTACAATGGCTATTACCAAAGGAGGAGCTTGTAGTCCTAGAAGTGAATCATCTTGTTCTAGAAGTGAACAATCTGCCGAGCTTAGAAGTTCCAAAAGACCAATGCAATCAGATCCAAAGTATTCAGAGATAGCAGTGCAGAGTTGGAGCTGCAACGTCGGAGCTGCTGAAGAACGTCATAGCTGCAACGTCGGAGTTGTTGAAGAACAAAAAGAAGAAGAGAAAAAAGTCTCTTAGACTACTTGCAATGCAGTTGTTGAAAAAAAGATTCAACTGTTTAATAGCTTCAATGGAGATGTTGAATAATGAGGTGGCAAAATGGGTGTTGAATTATTTCAACATGTTGAAAACACAAAATCTGCGCGATGCAGCACAAGTTTCTTTTTAAAAAAAAAAAAAAATTAAAAAAAAAAACAATTATCATGTGTTTCCATCCTATTGGTTACTCAGATTTTTAGGATTTCTTTTTCATCTTATCTACTTCAAATCAATTATTTGATAAGAAACGAATTTATTTTTTTTATAATTTTTATATCAAATTTTTTCATTTTTCGCACTCTATAAATAGAGACTTGGTTCATTTCAATCTGATATATAAAAAAAAAAATAAGTTTTTACTATAATTTGTCTAGTTATTCTCGAATAATTTTTTTTATATCTTAAATTTTTTTTTTTTTTGAAATGGATCCTAATCAAAATCCTTTCAACACCCAAAATTCTACTAATTACCCTTTTCCCTTTCCGAACCCCAACAATTATCAACATCCAAATCCGTCTTTCAACCCTTCCCAAAATTTCCCAAATTATGGTTTTCCACCAAATTTTCTCATGCCGTCATCTGTTCCAAATTATCATCCATATTATGGATCGATGATGTCATATACATCTCAACCACCTCTTTACTCTTCTACTCCGACGGGTACTGAAAATGGTCAAGATGTTGGAGCAATTGAATTTCCCGGATTTTCTACACAAGTGACTCTTGGAGGGATGAGTGGTCCTAATGACTCTACTCCAAATACTTCAATTCGACTTCCTCAGAGTGAACCAGACAAGTTATTTGCACAACATCAAGAAGGATGCCGGAAGGACATCGAGCGTGCATTTGGAGTCTTACAAGCTCGATTTAAAATCATTCGCGAACCAACACGCATGTGGGACATAACCGATTTGGCTATCATCATGGGGTCATGTATTATATTGCATAATATAATATGATTGTTGAGGATGAACGAGATACATATGCTCAACACTGGACCGATTATGATCAATATGAGGCAAGTGGTTCTAGTACACCACAACCATTCTCGACCGAGGTGTTACCTGTATTTGCAAATCATGTGTGTGCTAGATCCGAGTTACGTGATTCAAATGCACATCATGAATTGCAAGCAGATCTAGTCAAACACGTATGGGCGAAATTCGGAATGTTTCGAGATTAAGGAGATTTTTATGTCTATGTGTGTGGTGTGATTTATGAGTTTTATTGTTTGTGAGTTGTATCGACTGGGTGTTTAGTATTTATTGTGTTGTGTGTTTGTTTTGTATTGTATTTGAAGTTTTAATATTTTGTTTTTATTATTATTTTTTAAAAAAATTTAGTTAAAAATATAAAATAATTAAAAAAGTTATTAAAAAATTATGTCACTTTTAGTTAATTTAATTTAATTTTAATCGATATTTAAACTTAATTTTTTCAATAATTATTATTAATATGCATCACAAAAATAAAATATATTAGAAAATAAGAATATGAAATAAAAATAATGGGGTAGGGTGTTGAATTTTATTAAACAAAAGCATTAGAGTGTTTAAAAATTAGGTGGGTGTTGAATTGTGATGTGGAAGAAAGAGAAAATGATGTGGAGTGTGAAAAGTTGAGGTGGAGGGTGTTGAATATGTTTTTGCATTGTACATAGTCTTAGGGTTTAATGTCGTAAAAGGAGAGACATTTAGTAGGTTTGGATTTTGATGAGAGAAGAGAGAGAAAGTATGTGATTGGTTGAATAAAGAATGTGTTGGTATTTAATTAAATGTAGAATTAAAGGATAAGTGTAGAGTTGGTTTATAAAAAAATTGGGAAGGAGAGGGGGTAGTGAGAATAAAGAGGAGTTTTTCAAAAATTGATTCTCCCCAATGGGGTCAGAAAAGAGAATGAGGGAGAAGATGCAGATGATAAGGGTAAATGCGTAAAATTTTTTACCAAGAAATGCCTCCTTATCTCAAATTTTTGGCCCAAAAATGCCCAATTCAGTAATAACCCTTTATCAAAAATGGCGACAAGGAATTTTTATTGAAAAGTGAAACTTGTAAAGAGATATCCCTATTCGATATAAGACTATTCTTTTGTGTATCAAAAAAAAATTATTTAGTATCTGTCATCCAAACCATTGTTTCAGATATTACGGGCTTGAATGGAGAGCGGGATAAAAGTGGTTCATTAGTAGTTTGGAAAATACGTATCTACTGAAAAGGGAATTCTAGGTGCGTTTCATAAATTAATAACAATAAAATAATCCAGAAACGCTTGCGGTCTAAAAAGGTAAAGGGAATTGTTAGTCTGCATGTGATCTGCCTTATCTAGCATATATGCACTGGTTCAAGTGTATAACGTGCAGATCTGTTATGTTATTTGTTTTTTTTTTTATATAATTTGAAAAACTAAAAATACATTTAACTATACTTTTCTTTGTAAATAAAGGTTGTATACATATTCTTTATACAATTATTTTTAGAATCAAATTATATGATACCGAAAATAAACAAATATTCTCATTATAGTAGAAATAAATTATTAAATTAGTTTAAAAGCTACATATGACATATACAGAAACAAATAATGTTTTATAATTATTCTACATTACACACTAAATTAAAAAATTACATATGAGAAAAATATAGCAATTTTAATATCATTTATTTTAATTTGAAAATAGTGATATGCAATCTACAGTAATTAAGATAAACACATTGGTTTCAATTATGTTATTATAAAATACTAAATAATGTTAATAATAAGAATATTATATAAATAATATATCATTTTGAAATAATTTATGTACAAAAATTATTCAAATTCGATAAGTTTCATGTTTTGTGATGTATTTATTATATTTTAAGATTAACATTTTTTATCATATAAAAATTTCATCTGCACCGTCTGATCAGCTTTCACCATTCAACACATATTTTGAAACGTTCGAACCACTTGATCCGCAGTTGTACCGCCAGATCCGCTTGATCCGCTTTTGTTCTGCTTGATACGTTTGATCCGCTTGATCCGCTCCGCCCGAAACGCTTTCTACATTCGAAGCCTACATTTTTAAATGTTAATAATGTTAACAAGAAAAAACTTAAATTCGTTTTCTATGAATTAACTTTAGACGTAGTATTATAACGGATCTTCGAAAAAAATTCAAATAAGATTGAAACTTATCTCCTTCCTTGTTTCTAAAGTTGGCTGATTGAAGTTGTGACACACTAAGAAACAAGAAACTACCTAGTTTTGTTTAAACAAAATTCCGCTTTGTCGTTCTCAACTTCACCCCAACATATGTGAGGAAAAAAAAATTGGACTTTTTTGTTAAATTTAAATTTTTTTGGGTATTTTCTAAATTTTTATTAAAAATGTGAACTATTATATAATAATTTTTGAGATGTTAAAGTAAAACTAACAAGTCCTAAAAAATGTGTTCTAAAAATATTTGGATCCTTTTATAAATAAGTTTCTAGATAGTTCTTAATTTTTTTTTAAATCTGAGTCCATTTTTTATATTATTTTTTTGTAGTTTGGTTTCGATTCAAAACATAATTTTAAGAAAAATTGCATTGTATAACCAAAAAAAATTATAATTCACAAACTAACCATTCTAACATAAAGACCATAATACAGTGTATATTTTCTACAAAAATTGTCATTTTACCCCTATTACACAGATGCCACCAATGTCCACCCTACATCGCCATCTATGGTTATGTCATCATCTGAAAAGGAAAAAAGTGGGATACTAAGCAGCTTATTTTCACGTAACATTTCCAATGAACAATTTTTCAATGTCATGGTACATAGCTCTTATTTCTTAAATCCATGATATGTGTTGTTGTCTTCAATTTGCGTCTGTGTTAGCTTTGAGCAAAGTTCTCAGGGAGCTACTCTGTGATGCATTTATTTTTAATTATTTGTCATTTTTTCTTAGTTTTTCTGTCTCTCTTCTTCCATTTTTTAACCACCACTCTCATTCTCTATTAATTCATTCACCACTATCACCACCACATCACTACCACTACCACCATTATATCCACCACCATCACCACCATACTATATACAACTTAGAACACATAAACATTTTATTCTATTTTATAAAAAATAAATTCATTGTTTTAAAATTTTTGAATTATTTAACTGTTGTTAAACATATGTTTTTTTTTTGTAGGCGTTGTTAAACATATGTTTTGGATTTGGGTTTAGGCTTTGGATTAGGGTTTAGTATTTTAGAATTAAAAATTTATTTAAATATAATTTATAGAAATCATTAATAGAAAATAGTACAAATTATGTATGATTCTATGTTGTATAGCATATCTTTAGTCACCAATACTATTCACCATTTAAAATTTTATTGTCCGTTTTAAATAATTCAACTCATGATATATTCAGAAAAAAATCTAATTTTTTTAAATAGAATGGTAAAGCTAAATTAACTTAATTTTAAGAACCATGTAACAAAACAAATGTTAGAGGTAAACAAAACTTTAATCCAAAAGAAAAATAATAATAAAAACCTCAACTTTCTTATTTCAGCACCTTGTGACTTGCGTGTGTTTCACTTGTGGGTCTTTTTGTCATTTTACTATATCCTATGGTTTCTTCATATTCAAATTTAATGTGCTATATTCTTAATTCTTTTATCAGATTTGGTTATTCACCTAAATCACCCTAATTTTAAAGCTTTGATGAATTGCTATTGAAAAAACACTGACCCTTTGCATAGGTAGAAAAAAGCATGGTGCGAAAATGTAAGGTTGAAATACATCGTATCTACTATTCGTATCATTGGTAGATGAACAAGGATAGTGAATTAGTGATTTTTTTTTTCTTTTGGCCTGATAGTGATCAAGGGCGGACCCACTTGCAGAGTAGGGTAGGCAGCTGACCTGCCCAATTTTTCAATTTTTTTTAAGTATATATATAAGTCTGTATAAGATTTAATGACTTAAATGGCTTAAATATATAAGTTGACCTGCCTACTTTGACTTAATGACGCAATACGTAAAAAGCCCACAGCACAAAAAAGTAATGTCGAGCAAAAATTTAATGGCCCACAAATTTGAGATTTATGTATATTTTCTTTATTTTAAATTATAATTAAAAACAAAGTGACCTTTTAACCTAATTGTTTTTATCAGTTTTTAAACAAAGTGGCCATCAAACATGTTTCATTGTTTTCTTCAATTATCAGTTTTCTTCTTCACGTTACGGGTGTATTCTGTACCGGTCTACTTTTTCAAAATCAAGTAAGTACATAACTTAGAAAAAAATAGTTTTTTTTGTATAATTGTAATCATTAGTTTTTTTATTCAAGTTTCAATTATACTTAGAAATACAATACAATCTGTGAGATCTAAGAGATGATCAATTTGTAATTGTGATTCAATTTTAATGATTATGATTAATAAATTAAAATTCTTCTTATAAACATGAAATAGTGTGATTTTTTATATTTAATAACAGTTTTTTTTTAAAACTAATATGAATAGTTGTCGATTCTTCATTGTTTGATCATGTCTAAAAATTTGGTAAAAATAAAAGTATTAATATTGGACAAAATATTGTTTTAATTGTTTAATCATGTGATCAATGTTCGTTTGTTTATAGTTATTTAAAAGTCATCTTTTTAGAAATATATTTATCAAACCACACTAAAAAAAAACTCAAATATATAATGTTCTAAATTGGAATGAATCTTTTGGAAAAAAAATTATTAGTCGCGCGTAGACAATTACCAGCGTTATATGTTTATTTAATGTTGACATTTTTTTAATCGTAATTTATTTTCAGACGAAGCGATGAAAAGGTATTATAATCCAAAAGAACCATCTCCACCTCGTAGTAAAGATGATGATATTGTTTTATTTTGGGATCCTGCAGATCGAAAAAGAATAGCAGATTATCATCCAAATCAAAGAAATGAGGTAATTCGAAGATACTTGACTAGAGGTCCTTGTCAACCTCGTGGGCATATTTTCAAACAAACATTGATAGGAAAGACAATGAAGCTGGTTAGAGTATAGTGTGAAAAAAGATAAAGCGTTTTGCCTGTGTTGTTACTTGTTCAGAGATAGTGCTGGTAAATGCGTAAGAAGTGATGCAGTTATCACAGAAGGGTTCTCTAGGTGGAACAATTTTAAGAGTTTTTCAGAACATGTGGGAGGTGTTGATAGTTTTCACAACAATGCTGTTATGAAGTGTGAAAATTTGATGAAACAAGGTCAGTCTATTGAGCATGCTTTGCATAAACAAGATGATATTACAAGAAATGAGTTTCGAATTCGGTTGAATGCTTCAGTTGATGCTTCCAAATACTTATTGCGACAAGGATTACCTTTCCGTGGACATGATGAGTCTGAAAAGTCTGCTAATAGAGGTAACTTTGTGGAACTCTTGAAGTATACTGCTGATCAGAACGAAGTTGTGAGTAAGGTTATTTTAGATAATGCTCCAGGAAATAATCAAATGACTTCTCCTAAGATCCAAAAAGATATTGTGCATTGTTTTGCAGAAGAAGTTGTCAAATCTATTATTGAAGAAATAGATCATGATGTTTTCGGTCTGCTGGTAGACGAATCTGCGGATGTTTCTGATAAAGAACAAATGGCGGTAGTGTTTCGCTTTGTTGATAAAAATGGGATAGTCAAAGAGAGATTCATGAGTATTACACATGTGAGTGAGACATCTGCAACATCTTTGAAATCTGCTATTGATGGTTTGTTTGCTAAATATGGATTGAGCATTAAAAAGGTGAGAGGACAAGGGTATGATGGAGCGAGTAATATGAAGGGCGAGTTCAATGGACTAAAATCATTAATTCTAAGGAAATGCTCATTGGTATATTATGTTCATTGCTTTGCTCATCAGCTTCAATTGGTTGTTGTGGCGGTTGCAAAAAAACATTTTAATGTTGGAGACTTTTTTGATATGATTTCTCTGTTGATGAATGTAGTGGGAGGTTCTTGCAAAAGGAAAGATATGATCCGAGAGAGTTACAGAAAAAAGATTCAAGAAGAAATTAATAATGGAGAAATTAGTACTGGAACAGGGTTGAATCAAGAGATCTCTCTTCAGAGACCAGGGACTACTCGTTGGAATTCTCACTACAACACTCTATTGCGGCTGATCCAGTTGTTTTCTTGTATCGTCAAGGTTCTCGAGTACATTGAGAATGAAGGTGTAGATGACTTGAAAAGACGTCAAGCACATGGTCTCCTTAACTATTTTCATAGTTTTGATTTTGTGTTTTATTTGCAAATGATGATACACCTTTTAGGACTCACAGAGAGCTTGTCAATGGCGCTTCAAAGAAGGGATCAGGATATTTTAAATGCTATGTCATTAGTGAAATCAACTAAGAGACAACTTCAGAATTTTAGGGATGATGGGTGGAATTCTCTTATGATGAAAGTTTCTTTGTTTTGCGAGAAACATGAGATTGAAAAGATTGAGATGGAGGCAGATTATGTTGATTCAAAGAGACCAAGAAAAAGAACAGGAGTATCAAATATGCATCACTACAAGATCAATAGCTTGTATGTTGTCTTGGATTTGCAACTTCAGGAATTTAACGACCGCTTTAATGAGGTGAACACTGAATTGCTTATTTGTGCTGCTTCTTTATCTCCCATTGATGCATTTTCTGAGTTTGATCACTCAAAGTTATTGAGGTTATCTAAGTTCTACTCAGATGACTTTAGTTCAGGGGAGTTCATTTCTCTTGAGCAAGAATTAGATATTTACATTGATAATGTTCGACATGATGAAAGATTTTCTACTTTGAAGAATCTTGGAGACCTTGCTCGAATGTTGGTGGAAACACGAAAGCGTCATATCCTTTGGTTTATAGGCTTTTGAAGTTGGTTTTGATCTTGCTAGTTGCTACTGCAACTGTTGAGAGATGTTTTTCAGCAATGAAGATCGTGAAAACACATCGGCGCAATCGGATTGGAGATCAGTTTTTGAATGATTGTTTAGTTTGTTTTGTCGAGAAAGATGTATTCGAGACTATTACAAATGAGACTGCGATGAAAAGATTTCAAGACTTGAAGGATCGTAGGATGCTTTTGTAGACAGTTTTTTTTTTGGATAAACTTTTTGTAGGGTGTGTTTTTCATTGTTTTGCGTGAACCTTTTTTTGGATTTTTTAGTTATTAAAGATGATTTTTTTTTCAAGCTATGTTTTGACCTGGATAAAATAAAATCCTGGGTCCGCCACTGGTAGTGATGATGCCTTAAGAACGATACAATTTCTCAATTTTCTTAACTCTAAATCTATCTTGTAATAAAGGTTCTCTGTATCATCAAACAGACCAAAAGACAAAAGTCAAAGAAATTACAGTTGATTCATATAATCTGACGTGATGTTGAAAAATAACCTAAGTATTTAAAACATGTTTGTAAAAAAAAAATTGTTCATCAAGAAACAGATACCCTCCTAGTCAAGTTTCTCGAAGGCGTTGCGGTTTTCGCTGTTTCTTCAGCAGCGTTCATAGATCCAAGACTTTCCGACGAGTCCGACCCACCACCTCCTCCTCCATTGTTCTTCTCTCCTCTTTCTTTGCTCTGCACCTGCAACTTCTTCCCAAATATCTTCTTTGACATTATCAAGCTTCTGATTTTGCTTATCGCCGTGACCCCTGCTCTGTCCATGCTCTTCCTCCCACTCTCTTCCTGCAGCTTCAGCGCCGCTATCTCACTCTTCAATGCTCTCATCTCCTCTTCCGTTGCAACAGCTTCCCATTCGTCTTCCATAACTGTTGGCACTGATCTTGAGCTCCCATAGGTCCCGCAGCTGCGTAGTTCCCTTCCCATACCTCGAGGCAAGTCAGGTGTGCTGCTTCCAGACGAAGCAGCCGCTCTCACTTGCTCAAAGAAGAGTACTTGGACCACCACTCGTAACGGGAGCCTGTCGTTTTGCACAGCATGCATACACGCTTCTACCGATAGTTTTCGGCAATCCATAAGTTTGCACATCCTTTTCTTTTCTCCCTTTGTGATTCCTGGATGTTCCTGTGTTTATAATCCAATATCAGGAAACATAATTTGACACTACAAAGAAGATGCGAAAAACAGAGTTTTAGATTATTTTTGGTACCTTTAAGAACATGTCAATAGCGCGGTAGAGTGCATCATGTGCGGGTCTGGGGATGCTAGTAACAATCTCAGCAAGATCGATGAATTTAGATGCAGGAAGATTTGGATCTTTTGCAATTTCAGTAAGGTAACTATCTATCAGTTTTGCCACCATTAGCTTTGAAGCTTCAGACAAAATCCCGGGTAATTTCCTTACCTCCTGAACTTCGAACCCATCGTCATCATCTTGAATCTCTATCTCACTGTTTTGATCTCTTCTCATGAACTCCATAACTATCTTCTGCACTAAGTCTACATCGTACAATGTTTCGCTTCCTTGATGCGATTTTATCAAGAGTTCAGCCATAGAAGCTTCCTCCAGTTGCTGTCCTATTCTTCTTACAAGTTGTTCCTTAACCACCTCTCCAGAGTTCACCATAGTCACTGCTTTCAACAGTTTAAGCAAGAAACCACACGAGACACTGTTTTTCTCAGTTGGCAGTAACCAAACAAGAGTCTCAATGACTGTCTTATGCTTCAACAAATCTCCTTGCTCCATCACACCCTTGTTAAAACCTGATAATCTTCTATAACCATAAGCTTTCAAAGCTTCTCCAATAACTTCTCCACCGATTATACATTTGGTTTTGATGTTCATTATAACCCGTTTGTAATAATCAATCTCTAGTTCGCACAAATCCTCCACCCACCAATCATGTGGAACATCTCGAGCCTTAATTGGATCCGCCCCGTTGTTTTCTTCAGCTAGTTTCTTTTTGTTGTAAGTATATGACCACTCGACTTGAGAAACATCGACACAGGCCTTAGTGGCTATGGCATCAATGCAAAGGCTAACCAATTTGAGATCCTCGGAGAGTGGTAAGAAAGGTTTGGTGGTTTGAAGGACAATGATGGAGTCTTTCCAGCTACGGAAGAGACTTGAGCTTAGGAACACATCAATCTTGTAGATGAGATTACCTTTCTCGACTGTCTCATGCATTCCTAGATACTCAGCTGCACATCTGGTGGCCACAACGTTGTAGGCACTTAGCGTTACTGTCATACCGTAACAGAATTTGGCACATGTCTCGAATGCGGTTGGACCACCGGGAATACCAGAGATATCGATATCATCGGTATTGTTCTTGTCCATGCTTGAGAGCAACTTTTGCAGGCATGCACATTTAGAAATAAGAGGAAACTGCAGAGGATAAAACAAGAATCATCATATCTCAAGCGAAACTCAGTTTCAATAAAATGCTAAAACAACATTGTATTTTTATCAGACAAAACTAATGAATTATGTGAAACAAGACATCTCAAAATTGATCTCTGAACTATTGGTTTCATGAGATTTAGAATGAAAGCAGAAAATATCCAGAAGAAGTAATCACTAATGGTAAGAACTATGGACCGGTTAAAGTCTTATCTGTGTAACTAGATGTGCATAAGAACTTGGAGACAATTTGTACATACCTTATGCAGACAAAATCTTGATCCCTCAACATTGACACTAATGTCACTAGCCAGTTCATTTTCTACATACCTGCGTGAGATAAAAACAACATCTAGAGTCAGAGACCATCACAAAAGAATACTCTGTTTCTGATACGAAATACACAAAAGTGCAAGCACTTGTAGTCTCAAGACAGGCTCATAATAAAAAGTTGGTCAAAGTCTCGCGCATCAGGATTCAGTTTCATAGATCTTTCACAAGATGAGACGAGAGAAACCTCAGAATAAATGAAAGAACAAGAAAGAAACACATGGATAGATCATAACAGTAGCTGCAATAACAAGCTAAACTTAATCAAGATTAGCTATTACCTGACATTGTTCCCATCAGTTTTAAACGAATCTGGCTTCGAACCAATTTTCATGAACTTCATCTTCTTCCCCTAGGTAAAAAACTCTTAAAAAGCTAAAGATCAATTACTTACAAGACCAAGTAAAAAAAGCCTCAAGGATCACAACCTCCACTTCTTCCAAATTAGTTTAACCATAACCAAAAACCATTCCCTTAAATAGAAAGAAAGTGAGGATGTTCCAAGAACTGAGGGTGGGGACCAGATTGATGCAACTAACTTAACTTCTTCCCTTGGAGATCTAAAAGCACAAACACAGAGAAGAACCAAAAGGAAGAAAACAAAACCTCAAATACAGAGAAACTGACTCTAAAACCAAATAGATTAGCAACATGATTTGAAACCTCTATTAAATTGTTAACTTGTACTATAATCAAATAAAAAAAAAAAGGTTCTCTTTTCAATGGAAAAGCCAATCAGAGAAGCAAATTGCTTCCTTATAGACTAGCAAAATGCCGTGAACCACGGCGATACACAGCAATCGAAGGGGACAATGCCGTAGCGAAATGTCTCAAGAACACAAAATCGAATCAAGATCCACACCCTTAATCACTTCTATAGTAAACTATTAACTATAATTAATGTAATGCAGCTTAAGATGAGATTAAAAAAATGGATTAACCTGTGTGGTGACTGTGTTGTGTTTGTTCAAGTCTTCAAGTTCCAACTTTGAAGCACATGTTTGTGGTATTAGTTTATTGAACCGTAGAAGTTTGGGAACCTGCAAAATTAAAAAAAAAAACAAATAAAACAGCATCTTGGTATCAGTAGAAGGAAACCACCACAACGGTAGACAAGAAGCATCTTTCTTTGTTTTTTAACCTTTAATTTTTATTTGTTATCTTTGCAATTAAAGAATAATTAAGCAAGTCTGCAAATTGCAGGTGCTATGATCAATTTTGAAGTTGACCCATTAGCTAAATCTGAGAAATCTACAAGAAAAACTCATAACAGAAAGTAAAGTTTAATGCTTTGGCCAAGAAAAAGAGGGGTTTTGAACCCTAAAACACCTATTAACAAAACCCACAAAATCAAGCAAAAACTGCAAATTTCAAGTGCTATGATCAATCTTAAGTTGACCCACCAGCTAAATCTTAGAAATTTACAAGAATAATTCATCATAGCAATCAAAATTGAATGCTTTGTGGTTTAATAACCTTGAAACCCTATTAATAAAACCCACTAAATTAAGAAGAAAAAACTGCATTTTCAAGTGGTATGATCAATTTTAAGATGACCCATCTGTTAAATCTGAGAAAATTTCATCACAGAAACCAAAGTTGATAGCTTTGTGGGTTTTAGCTTTTAGGGTTTAAAGTTTAAACCCTAATTAAGAAAACCCACTAAATCAAGTCAATAGATTTCAAAATCAAATGTGTTTAGAAGCAACTTTGTGAAACAGAAAAACAAAAAGACAGTTCCCTGAAATAGCTCTCCGTGTCAAACCCAGAGAAACCCATTCTTAAAGCTAACACATAGTTTAAAAGAAAAAATCTATAGTTTGTTTCTGAATCTTTGACAAAACAGATCAAAACAGAACATAAACAAATTCACAACCTTGGAGGTTCGGACGTTATACACCAAAGTTCATTTTTTTCCTCTCAAAATATGTTTTTTGAAAGTATTTGGTGAAGATATAATCATAAATTTTTCCTCTCAAAAAAATTACAGGGAAGGTTTTTTTGCAAAAACCCCTTATGTTTTCAAACGGAGTTATCGAGTGCCACGTTTGAAAACATAAGGGGTTTTTGCAAAAAAAACCTCCAAGTAATTTTTTTTTGCAAGACAAACTTTCATGTCAAATAAATGCAGGTCAAACCACAATCTCAAAAGTCACCTGCAATATAGCCCTTCCATGTATCGATGACGTGGAAATCGATAACTTATTTTATGTAATGTAGTATGTAGGAGTATCATGCATCTCGAGCCTCAAATTGGTTAATTATTCCATCATAGTCTCATCCCACCATTTTCATATGTGATATGCCCCGATCTATCAAAATTCAACCAAAACTTCAACCAAAATTCAAAACTTTATATAAATCACTTAAAATTCAACTAAAATTCAACCAAGATTTCTGATCATATAGAAAACAATTCAACAAACACTTACATCAAAATTTTGACATGTGTAGAATAGCCTTTTTTTTATTTGATTTTTTTTTTTGGACAAACTTAACATATCATAAAAAGGATAAGAGTTTAACCTCTACTAAGAGAGGATACATCATGGCTACAAAGAACCGGATAAACCAAAACATCGATTAACAAAGTGGTCGAGCAAAAGCAAAAGCTAAGATAAACAAGAATGCTCAAAATGAGACATTGGGATAAGGGTGAACTAGCAAGTTCTACCATAGAAGCATCAGCCCAAGAGCATCCAATAAAGCAGCCACCTTTAGCTTGGAAGTCCTTGTCGACACCACAAGGAGGTTGTAGTTCCTCCGCCTTTTTTTTTATTTGATTATGTTATATAGTTGTAGTTCCATTTAAGATATATGTAACATAATTTACATATCACTATTTTTTGTTAATTTACATATCAGTTTATGTGTATTTTGTTACACAACTCATGAATAATATAATCATTGTTATTATTAATTTTTTAGAAGATAGATTATAAGTTTTTGAATTTTTAAGATTTGTTTCTACAGTTTTACAAAAAAGTGTGACTCTTTCAATGTCTTTGACTTCAATTAAAATTCTTAAGTTTGGTTTAGTAAATTTTCTTAACTGAACATTTAATAATAATGAAAAACTCTTTTTAGTATATTGCTCTTACAAATTAATGTCTCACTTTATCTTTTATTTTTCTCTTTACAGTTTTAGAAACACAATTACATAAATATTTTTTTACACAACCATGCATTTAAATTTTACTTTCATACTAAAACTCATTAACACATTCAAAAATTAAAAGTATGATAATTTTTAATTTTCTTTATGTTTTTAATGTCTGGATTTATTAATTTTCTTTATGTTAAAAGTTGAATTATATTTTTATTAGTAATAATATTTTCATAGTATAATTTTTGACTATTTTTTAATTTGTTTGTATTTAATTAAAATTTCTGTTAATTATAATTAACATCAATCTCTTACTAATAAAAGAAGCTCATTGAGACTTCTTAAGGTATCCACATCAGATTTTCCAAAATCATTCTCTCCATACGCCACATCAGCTATCTAGTAATTAAAAAAAAAAAACCAATCACACGAACTCATACGAAAATCCATGCCATTAATTGAGATTACGTCGATCGTTACAAGCCTCAAATATAACGTTTGTGTTTTCTCATCTAAACGACGCCTCACCTTCGTACTTTTCTTCTTAAAATTCACCAAGACTCCTTTACATATGTCAAATCTATTAAAAACCGTCAGATCTATTGTAATCTTTGACTAAATTTTAGGGTTAATACTCCGGCTTCCTCCTGCGCAAACGGGAATGGCTGCAACATCTACAAAGGAATGTTCAAGCAGAACCCTAGGGCTTACGGATCTGTGATCAGCGTGACAGCGTCCAGAGAGACCATACGGTAATGATTTTCAGCAACTTCGACCTTTTTTAGGATTCTTCGACTCAAATACATCCTCCATGGATCCTTTCTCCAGAAGACGCAAGAGCATAAGCTTATTCTCTTCCTTTTTTTCTGTTCTGTTTTTATAAAATTCATGGGTTTTCTTTAAAATTCTTCAGGTTTTCTTACTAATAAGAGATGAAACAAGAAAGTATCCCCTACTTCTACATGTTGGATGTTACTCTTTGTGAAATGATGTTGAGGAATCTGATTTGCATTTCCACAGAGTCGTGAGTCCATGCCCTCTAACTCTATCACTGATCTCGATATGTATATGCTTCAGATTTTGTCTCACTGTACTAAAAAGTGAGGTGATGGATATCAATGAAATTTAATTTTGTGTCCTTATAAATCCAGTGATCAATCATGCACAAAAAAATCTCCCTGTCACTATTTGTGAAAATGGTATGTTTTTAATTAGTCTTCTTTCTTTTACAGGTCTTATAATTGTATATGATCTTCCTATATGAAGAATTAATTTCATGTCATTGATGGAATCTTGCAACTGATTTGCGTTCATATATACAAGATACACAACAAAAACAAGGTCTATGCTTAGGTTAGTCTATGTAATTTATCTATGTTATGAAAGTGGATCTTGACTAATATTTTTGCGATGTCAACAAAAAACAGACAATTGAAGCTGAACGGATACCAGTCGATTATGTTTCACATCTCAAACCATATGGGAAATAACAGTAGCCACTCAGTGAGTAGCCACTCAGTGTGAGCCTTATGTCCCTCATACTTATTGTAAACTCGACACTGAATTTGAATTCCCTATCTCAATAAAATTTGTGGTTTAATTTAGATATTTTACTTCTTTCATCTTCGATCTTTTTACTAGTTCTATGTTGCAAAAAAAAAAAAAAGTAAGATAGAAGTGTCAAGAGATGACCATGTTGCAAAGGATCTCGATCAGCTCAGATGAAAACTCTAAAGACATTGGAATCCATTTTCAAGCAGCCACCTTCCCGCAACGCCTAGGTAAAAAAAAATATTTAATCAATTCTTATGTCTGATATTTCTTTTGAATCACAACGTCTTAGAAACTTAATGAAGAGACATACCATAGGGTGAGGAAAAATGGTCAAATATGCTTCTCAACTTTTGCACTGGTTTCCATTCCTCTTAAGGAAGGCAGGAATATGAATATTCATTGTAAAGGTATAGCCGCCACTTTTAACGATGGGTAAACTCTTATTCAGAATAGTTGTTCAAACATTTTTATTTTAGTTTGTTTACGTACTTGTGGCTTAAAGGATAATGAGGACAAAGATGGTCAAAGATGAAACATTGGAAGTGAATATGTAGAACAAATATAATAATGTCATTTGTTATCGACTCCCTATGGTTTTATTTTTAAACTCCTTACAATTTACTTGCGAATATTTAAGATATGTAGTGTAGATATAGTCAATTCCTCATCGCATATAGTAGTTACTTTTTGGGTCTCCCAACTTTACACTTTCTAGATTTTTGTTTACTTTGCCAAAACCACTCCTTTGAGAAAAATCGCAACATAAAATATATATACATATACTCCCTCCGTATTTTAATAATTGTCGTTTTAGAATTTTCATTTTTTAAAATTGGATGTCGTTTTCAAATTTCTATGCAAAATTTATTACTTTTTAATGTTTTATGAATGTCATAAAACATTAAAAAGTAATAAATTTTGCATAGAAATTTGAAAACGACATCCAATTTTAAAAAATGAAAATTCTAAAACGACAATTATTAAAATACGGAGGGAGTATATTTTTTGAATACCAGAAGTTTCTAAGCCAAAACCCGTAATCCTCCAAATCCGTAATCCCTCCAAGTCCAAAACCACAACATGTTATATTATTACAACTAAATTTTAATTTGTAAATAAAAACTCTAGATAATATTAATAAAAAATAGTGTATAACAATTCTTTTGTTCACATGTTTATGCAACATCACATGAAAGTTTTTATACATATTAAACAACCTAAAAAATAAATATTAAGTAAACTAACTTTAAAAATATCAATTCTCATATATACCCGGGCGTAGCCCGGATACTCCCCTAGTATAAATAATACATGGATTAAAATGAACATTGAAATTAGACTTTAATGTAAAAATAAAAAATATTGACTAATAATATGGCTTTGTTTAATTGGAAGTTTAACATGATGATGTGAGCACCTTAATAGGAGAATTTATTATATAAAAGTTGAATTATATTATGTTTACTAATAAAAAATTTCTAGTAATACTTTTACTATTTTAAATTTTCAATTATTTTATTTAATTCGTTTTTATTTAATTAAAGTTTTATTAATTATAATTAACATCAATATAAATAAAAATGAATTAAATAAATATTGTAATTAGACATTAATAGAAAAATAAAACGTTTAACTAATGACATGGTTTTGTTCAATTAGATATTGAACATGATGATATGGACACCTTAAGAGGAGAGAAAACTCTCCCATTATATATAAATTTTTTTATGAAAATAAATGTTTCCGAGATAGAGGAGCAAGAACAAGGGTGTTTCCTAAGTACTATTTAGTCTCTAATGTCTTTGGTTTCTAGACTTTCAACAATTTGTATAATGCGGCTTAATAGAAACGTTTTAAGGGATATGATGCTCAATGATTTACGGGTTTATGATTAAAAAAAACACGCTTCTAGTTTTGAATGCATTGTATTACAATTTTAGTAAAGTTTGTGATTTCAAATAAAGTAATTGTCAAGTCTTCCAGAGATGTTGTAGGTTCAATAAGAAACATATCTGTTAGTCACAATATTGATATAGAAATATAATTTGAATAGGAATAAAAATATTCAACCAACCTCGTCTGTAGTAGATTGGTGTAACTCCTCTTGATTTCTTCGTAAAAGTGTTGAATATAGTTTGAAAGTTTTTGTAATGCTGTCTGGTGAGTGTGTATGCCAGACTTACGCTGCTCATCAATTGATTTCTTGTTATCAAAATAGTTCTTTTGAAGATGTTGACATCTTGCTTTAGTGGTGGTGTAAAAGGCATTATTTTCGGGTATCCAAAATATTTCGGTTTGATGTCGACTCAAAAATTTAGGATCCATTCAAGTATTTTCAAATTTTGGTTCGGTTTTGTTTCAGTTCTTATTGCTTCGGTTCAGTTAATTTGACCAGCCTAATTAAGACCATGAATTTTTAGGGATTTTAAGTAGTTTTTATATTATAGTTTTAAGTTTTTGGATTTTTATTTTGGTTATCAGTTTTTGAACTATTAAATAAGAATTTATATGAATGAAAAATAAAACTTCGTGCTGCTTGAAAAGTGAAAATTCAAGTAGATTAGTTTTTAGATTGTAATGGAAAATTGGTAAAAACATTAAACGCCTAGATTTTATATTTTTTTTCAGGAAATCTAATGAAACTCGACTCAGAATTGGTCACGTTACTTGTTTTATTTGCTTTTTTTGTTGTCCTGCTTGGTCTGCTGTATATCTGGTGCATGTGGGGACAATGGTGTTGACTCTTGCTTTAAAGTTTGGGTTTTTGAGTGGATTCTAGTTGATTATGTGTCTCTAGTTGATAACGTCAAACTTTTATTCCATCGCCATCTTATCGAAATGATAAACAAAAACTGAAAAAAGAAACAACCTTTGGGATGCGGCAACAGTCTTTAGTACTCGCCCTGTAAAAAAAAAAACAATACACGACCCAAGAGTGTCTGAGCTTGTGGAATCCACATGTTTTCGGTGGTTTTTGAAACTCAAAAATGATCTTTATAGGCAAGATAGTAATCTTCTTACTGCCCTTGCCTCGATGTATGATGAAATCTACGTTGACAAAAAAATTGATTGAGAAAATTTGAGTTTTGTAAGAACTAAATCCAAAAAAAGTTCTAAAAATCGGAAACAATGAAAGCTTAGATTAGGCAAGTTCTCATTCGTGAAGTGAAAAAATGACTAAAAATTAAAAAGAAAAGACTACACTTCAACTTTAAATAAAAGATATAAATTTTTTTTGATAATATCTTTTATTCATCTTTCGACGATCTAACTTATAATTTTTTTCCACGAAGTAAAAATTGTGATGTAGTTTTTATGAGGAGCTTATTCTTGACGTGGTCCGTGGGCAGTTTGTACAACTAAAAACTAAAATTGCAATAACAGTTGTGAATTTGTAATATACTTTAAAATAAATTGTATATTTTCTTATCTTTTTGTCAATTAGTTTTTTCGCTAAAATGCTTATTATAAGCATGATTGTTATACTCAGTTATTTATATTTCTAATATATATTTTGATAGACGAGGTGAGTATGAAAATGCTAATTAATGAATTATTTGGTTTGGTTAACATCATAAAATGATGAGATGTTCTCATGAAAAAAAAACATAATTTGAAATCATCCATAATAAGGGAATGTAACAAGCGGAAAACAAGCAGTTTGTACAACTAAAAACTAAAATTGCAATAATAGTTGTGAATTTGTAATATACTTTAAAATAAATTGTATATTTTCTTATCTTTTTGTCAATTAGTTTTTTCGCTAAAATGCTTATTATAAGCATGATTGTTATACTCAGTTATTTATATTTCTAATATATATTTTGATAGACGAGGTGAGTATGAAAATGCTAATTAATGAATTATTTGGTTTGGTTAACATCATAAAATGATGAGATGTTCTCATGAAAAAAAAAACATAATTTGAAATCATCCATAATAAGGGAATGTAACAAGCGGAAAACAAATCGCGTTGAAAGTGAATTTTTAATGCTGCAAAACCTTTAACAGCAGATTAAGCCAATGAATATTCGAGAGGCTTTAAGTAGTTTTTAGGTTAAATTTTGTGGTTTTTGATTTGCAAATATATATAAATGGAAAAGAAAATCACTTTAAAAATGAAAAACACAACTATATTAGTTATTAGTTATTAATGCTCTCTCTATTAGACTTCCAATAATTTCATTATTACCACCATCAATCTGTAGTGGGAAAATACACACATTATTACTTCTATTGATTAGAAGTAAAATAACAATCAAACACTAGTAATTACTTATTGATAAAGTAAATATATTTCAACAACTAAATAATTTATTTTGGTTTTTTGAAAATTTTTATCCAATGACAAAATTGTTATTTTTAGTAAATATAAGGTAAGCTTTCAAACACTTAAAATATTTTGTCTTACCAAAAAAAAAAAACACTTAAAATATTTTGTGTAAATTCTAATTTGTAATAAAATTTAAGAATACCCAATCAGATTAATCTTTACCTGGTAGACATGACCAAATGTGTTATAAACTTATAATATATTCCTTCATGAATCAAGTATGCCAAGATTACATTGATTTCACCCTTCATATGATATTCAACAACTTCTTTTTGAAAAAGAAAACGTTAAAAAAATATGAGAGAACTTCTGATCAGTAAGTATTATAGCAACAAGAACACAAAAAGTCATACTTGATATTCACTGTAGACCTCTTCATAAAAAAAATTTCTAAACAATCTACTTGGTAATTAGAATGATGGTTTTCCCCTTGTATATAAATCTACCATCATCACATTGAAAGAAACATTAATTCGTACTCGTCTCTCTGTAATTGTTTTTAATAACCGCAATTGTCTCTCTGTACTTATCCTTCGTAATCGAACGGATCGAAACCGTATGCCAACCACTGAATCTAGAAAAAATGATGTTCGTCCACGATACACCCTCTACACTATATGCAAATAAGTTAGTTTTTAGTTAAAAAAATTAAAAACAGATGATTTATTACTTCATTGGTGCGTTTGATCATCGATTATTTGGTTTTCTTAAATTTTGGTGTTGCTCAATGATGATGAGAGAATCTCTTCATTGTTTGATCTCTTTTTAATCTTTTATTATTTATGATCCGTTTGAAACATTTATGTCTTATCTTCATTTTTTTTTGTGTGGAATTTGTGGTTTTGTATTCCATCATTTCTTAATAAAATTAGAACTTTCTTTATTGTGTTTGCTTAAAATTTCTTATAATTTTGGTGTTTATTTCTTTTTGGTAATTTTTGAATCACATCATCTGTTAATATCGTTTACTTAATTGGTGCATTATTAAAATTTATCTACTATGTTTTCCATTGATTATTTAGCTTAAGAATGGTTATAGTTTATATGATCATCATCTCTTTCATCACTGATTAATCTGTTTCGTTTCCAACGCGAGATCACTTTTAAAACCTTTCTCTCCAAAACAATAAAGATAATATATAATGGTAGAAAATCAAGTTTGATTCCTTAACCAATTTTCACATAGAAAAATATGAACAAAGTACAAAATATTATAAAAATATTAACGAACAGAAAAAATATAATGAATTACAATGTAAAAATATATAATTGATATGATTTGAGGCAACTCTAAGGGATTTCACATATAGTAAAAACATCTGGAGTTGTTCATATCATTTGTGAGCAACATGTTTAAAAAGAAATTGTCATCATATGCATGTTAAAAGGTTAACTTGAAGAAACATATCAATGATCAATTGGTATCATTGGAGAGAAAAATTATCATGCATTCTTCATTTACATCAACTTTCTCACGAATATTAGGATCGAGGCAGTAATAATCAAATGAAAGAGTGTTGATTTCTCAAGTTCTGGACATTTAAGTAAACAAATATATGATGTTTTCTTGAATATTTTTTTAATAATTGTATTTATTAATATTATTTACTAATTGTTGATTTTTATGCGTAGTTTGACTTTTCTTCTTGTGTTTTTTTCGATTTCTTTCACCTCAACCAAGTTACTTCCAAAATTATACAATTATTGTACAAAATAAGGTATGGTGTGAAGTATTTGATTCGAGAAAAAAAAAAAATTAATTATAGTAATGCGGTTGTACTTAATTGTGATACTAGATTTTAGGCATTGCTAGTTTGTGTTTCTTTTCAACAGAATGAGTAGTACTTTACGTGTTGTAATGTTTGTATGTAGTAAATTATGTGTTCTATTTGCTTTTCCCTAGGTTATGACGTAATTATGCTTGATAAATGATTGGCCATATAAATATATTTTGTCTCTGTTAAACTAGAAATTTAGTTGTTAAATTTAAGTTATTGGTAATTCTCTTTAATTTGCGAGTAAGGCGTTTATCAATTCATTGGTTGAAGTATTTATTTTTCTATTAATATAATCAATTTTGTTTGTAAATCCCGTTAAATTGACATACGCAATAAATTGTTTTGTAAAATAGATTAGATTAATAATCTTATAAACATGTTGGTGGGTGGATGGTGCTATAATTTATTCATTTATCAAAAAGTAATAATAAAAATTTATATAGAAGTTATTGTTATTTTTGTAATAATATTCCAATGAATACTTTGCCTGAACCAAATTGAAGATTTACCAACAAGTCACATATTTGGAAACTTTTGATCTAGAAAAAATCGTAAACCAACAAACTGATTCACCTGACTGCCGTGAAGACCCGTTCAGATCAAGCCAACTTCAAGATTATCGAACCAAAGTCAAATTTTCTCGACGCAACTTCGAGATTCATCGATATTATGGATATTTTATGAAGATTGATTGAGAGACTTTCATACATTATTGGACTAGAATGGGAAATTGTCTAGACACCGTATATTCCGACTGTATCGGATCACATCAAGTTCAAGATCATCGAACCAACGACAACTTCTCTTGAACAACATTGAAAATTTATTGAAAAAACCCCAATTTTTGAGGATTATTTGTGGATTGTCGAGCTTGATTTAGAGATTGTCGAGGATTCCCACTCGGCTATCTTCAGCTGTTTACACCGGATGATGTGGGTCAAATTAGACCTTAAGTAATCCCCTCAAATAAAGGATCGAATTCTCAAAGCTCTTTTGTTCACACAGAAAGCTAACAATTTTGAAATGAAGCTAAATCAAATATTAAATAAATTAAAATAAGGCAAAGCAATTTAATTTATGTAAATCAGATGGATTAAAGCGTCAGGTTTAGAAAAAATTTCAGGAAATATCTTACTAGTAGATTTAGCAATTAATTAGGAATTATTAGCGAACCGTTCTGGAACTCGAATACCAAAACTATAACAAACCAACTCTCGTCTGAATTGATTATCTATACCTAATAGCAGGAATTCAAACTCTCGTCTATAAATCCCTAAAACTAAGCAAGCATTAATGATCAGGTTCGATATGTTCACAAAAAATATCTAGACCAACTCTCGTCTGAATCTATCTACTTCTGCTCATCTACGATAATTCAAGTAATAAGCGCACTCTCGTATCTAACCTATAATCCTAAGATCAAGTTCTAGTTAGTGACTCTAAAACTAGCATTAAGAACAATCAAAGATAAAGAACTCTGTGAATATTATCCTAACAGGTTATCGATCTACTAATTCATCTAAATCCTTATTGAGAATCCCTAAATCTAACAAGATAACTACTCAGACATGATTATAGAAACACAAAACATGATAGAAGTAGAAATCATAAAAGAAAACAAGAAGAGAATATAGTTTTGAAAGATCTTCTCTCTATTTGATTTTGAAATCTTTGAAATAAAGATATCGATCTCCAATTATCTTCCAAAGGGTTCAAGCTCTCAGAGAATACAAAGTAAAAAGCAAGATATATCCAAACAATGACCCTAAAACCTATTTATATGTTCTCAAAAATGTGCATGGACTAATAATGTAAATAGGGAAGTTTTTTGAGCAATTCTAGAATATTCAAAACTTGTTAAATCTCGAGACTTCTTGTAGGGCCGTGAACGGTGTCAACCGACACCAGGGGTGTCGATCAACACTAATGCCTTGGTCTGACTCTAAATTCATCTCTTCAGCCTTTATTCATTGGTTTTGCTCCAAAATGCTCCCTTATCTCCAAATGTATTTCGATCACGAAAACACTTGAAAAGACACTAAAAGGACTCTAGAAATAATAAAAAGACTCTAAAACCAATACCTATATCATGGTTAAAAACGGTAAAATCTATGATATATCACTGGACCAGTAAGCTCATTTTGGAAATTTTTAGCCCATCAACATTCAGCTCTGCCCAAGAGTGAACCACCCAGCCCTCTTGACCCATCAAAGAGCTCAAATCCACAAAGACCCACTTTGGAGCAGACCCAACCCGAAGCCATTCTTTTGATCTTACCCTCAGATCCACTTGAAGCCAAACAAGGAAAGTCTCCTTTTCCTTAATTTATGCGAATATCAACACCACATATGGGAAGCTGGAGATCATCTAGACTATCCAAAACCTCTTCCACTGAAGCTTTGGTGCACCTTTCCACGATTTATCGTACGAAGAGCAAACTTGCCATAATTGGATCCAAGTAGCTTTAAATCACAACATATTTTTCTTGTCATTGTTGCTATGTTTTGAAGATCCTCTTATATCAGTGACTTGACGAAAAATCTACTTAGGGATACAATGGTAAATTAACTTTGGGGTTTCTTCGGAAGAGGTCTAAGATGTAATCTGATACATTGTAAAAGGGTTATGGAGAAAATATTTAAGAATATAGCACTATAACCTGAAAAATTAAGAGAATAGCACATGGGCTTTGTCAATGACGATTTTAACCTCACCTTTCTCGTTCTATTTCCTCTCACCGGCTTCGATTTTCTCACCATCGGTGGCTTCCACTCCAACACCAACACCAACCTTGCCATCGCCGTCATCACTAAACACTAACCCTTTCCGTCGCCGTCATTAAAACCTCTACTCACATTGCCCTCACCACCAACCCTCGTCGCCACCATCAACCTTCTTCGCCGTTATCACCAACGTAACCACCGAGCCATCATCATCACCAATAACTCATACCCAATTCTCTTGTCGGATTTGTCTCCGTCGAACCAATTTCTCTCTCTCTGCCGATCTATCGATATTCCGGCCATGATGAACTCTCCAGCGCGAATAGAATTGTCGGCATATGATTTTGTTGGTGATTGTCCAAGATCGCGGCCGGATTTTCTACAATACCGGCGTCGTCGGTGATGGAGGTGACTGTAACTCTGGCGAATTGATTGGTTTTTTCTTAGGGTCGATTATGTCCAAAATACAGGAAATACACACAATATCATTGGACTTTTTTTTTTTTGGTTAGTTACCTAATTATAATATTTTTGTATGTTATAGTTGCAAATTTTTCTTTTCTGAATTCCGATTGTTAGTAGTATTAAAAATTTTCTTCAAATTCGTTGGTATGAATATTTTTTTGGGCGATTTTGTGTTGATAATATAGGGAAATATATGGTAAGTGATTTTGAATTGAAAATCTTAATTTAAATAGAATATAATTGATCATTGCCGAGATATTAGGAAAGATTGTCTCCAGATTTTTGGCAAACGAATTAGATTTACATATATTTAATTACAGAAACAAATCTTAAGAATTAATGTCAGTGGCATTACATTGTAAATAAGTGCCAACTCCAGGATTTATTTCAAAAATGTCTCCGAAAATGTATATATAGATTGCATACCAGAAACGAGAATCGGTAAATAGTCACCAATTTAGCAACGAATATGCGACTGCCAAAGGTCTACGGGATCCTCTTTCGTGATGTACTCATTTTTCAAGCTATCATGGAGATAATGGCGTAGGAATACCATAGCCTTGACTTTATTCTTATTTAATGTTTGTTATGACTGATCGATGGTGCTAAGAAGCCCATTTGATTTCAGATGCATTCTTGCATCTGATGTCCATGTCATCTAATTTTTTCCGATAGATCAAGGGCAACGATATCAAGTTTCGCCAAGTTTGACATGATGATCTATATGAATGATTAATCAATTATTAAATCATTCCTAGAATTTTCGAGAAGGCCTAGTCTATCACGATTATGGAGGAGGCATAACCTACTACTCCGTAATTAATAAATTCAAAATAAATTTAACATAAAATTTAATATGTAAATGGTACCTTAGTTTTATAGGATAGAATGACCAAGAGATTGATCGAGTAGAAATACGATCGAATTGATAGGTGATCGGACAGAGAAACGATCGTGCTGATAACGTGTTGTAAAATATAAAATCAAATCAAGAAAGTATGATAATAAAAAAGAAAGGAGAGAACAACTCTTATCTACTATACATTTTTGCAACACTTTTTGGGGTTCCTAATCGGGTCGGATCTTTTTCAATTTTGACCCGGATTTTTTTTTTGACCCGACTCAATGACCAATCAAAACTCTCGGATCCTGATAAATGAGACTTGCCAAAAAAAAATGCAAAGAATTCGGCCAAATATTCTCTTCCTATACTTCCCTAAACTACCAAATCCTATTATTACCGGATTCAATATCTTTCCTATATAGATGCTAACAGATTCGTTAGATATACTTCTTATTATTATTATGCTAACAATTGCTACATTCAATATCTTTCCTATTATTATGGGTCACAATCAATAATACATATTCTGATAATAAAACAGATTTGTTAATCACATCCAATAAACCATTTAACGTACTTGCCAAAATCTTCACTCATTATCTTAAAACGACATTTTTAGTTCCCTAAATCTTTCCATATTAACTTTACAATTAAATCAATTCGGGTATTTTGAATTGATAGATTCAAAAATTATTGTTTTCATTTAAACCCTCCACATTCAATTGTGTACAATTCTTTCTTCCAATACCATTAAAAACCAATTATGGAAACATATTAAAACTAAAATAAACGCACAAAATCATAGCATATTCCAATCAAATCACAATATCAAAGATTTACTCCCTAAAATCTTGCGGCTATAAATATTTTTTCCAACTTGCTATGAATTACCGAAACCTACCTAGCTTTGCTATAAATACTATGCTCCTAAACCCCATTTATCATCACCAAACACAACAGCTACCAATCATTTTGCAATATTTAACAGTCAAGGTTGAAAAGGAGTGATCCGTGTCTGTGTGTGAGGGGATTAGATTGGAGTTTTGTTTTGTTTTTTTTTTTGTTTTTCCATTCTCTATCTGAAACTAAGGATAGTTTTCTATTACTTTTGGTTTTCTCTCATGGTTGTTTTAAATAAGTGCTCCTTTGTGGCACATCTATTTCATGATTCAGTTACTTGAGAAAGTCTTAATCTTTTTCATTACTAACTATCTTATATAAGATAAATGGAGTTTAGTAATCATACCTGGTGGTCTCACATTTGAATGGTCCATGTGTAATGATATAAAAGAATAATCCGGAATTTTTGTGCATTTCACTCTGCAAATTCCATGAGGATAAAATTGCGTCAGTTTAAATTCATAGTGATTGACCTTTTTAATTTAACTTAAACAGTCTGACATTACTTTAAAAATATTCATACACATGAGACTATAAGATCCGGTTAAATTAATCACTATTGCAACCACTACATAATGCAATTACATTTTCTTTTTAGAAGGAACATTACATAGTTCCTTTTCATTGTTTGAATTAATGAAGAATTCAGTTTCACAACTCTGATAATAGATTGGGATAAAATTATGTAAATTTGGACAGTCCATCTTATATTCAGTTGAGTAATAATACTTAACATATAACCGTCAATAGTTAAAACTCATATTATTTGTACTCCCATTCTACCTAACTATATCTTTATAAGGGCTTGAATTTAACAAACCTGGTGGTAACACAAATGGTGGTATCACTTAGAACACGGTTTTTCACACAAAGAAGCTTGCCTTTCTTTTCCTGATTACATGGGTAACTGCTGGGGTTGACAAAATGTCTTCCCTACAGTTATTTGGTTATAATTTTGATAAGTAAAAAAAGTCGAGAATCCCAATGGCATTAAAAACAGAAACCAAAAAGAGGAACTGACAAACTAGATCTACAACTCCATTGTAGTTCAAAATTGACTTGATGCAGAAAGTTTCATACGTAAACCAAAAGCTAGGAAGACTAATCTTAGAGCATTGTATTTTATCCAAGAAACTTTAAATGGCTAAAGAAACTTACTTTCCAACTAAAATTTGCCCCTCCATTCCCAGCAGCAATTTTGATAATGATCTATAAAAAAGAAAAAAATCACTTCAAAAATATACATGAGTTGAGTAAGCTAACTTTTGAACATACAAAACACTGAGAAAATAACCTATGAAGCTTTTTAAGAGTAATGAAAAAATGATGCATAAACTCCTGATATTAAACACCTCTATAGCATTAGTTTCTGCAATCTGCAAAAAAACAAATTCAACCAGTTTAAATTCTTATATTCAATCTGCAAAAAAACTCGGTTGGAATACCTCGGATCTATTCGAAGTATTGGTAGGATCTAGAGATATGGAGTACGTCGTGATGCAATCTTTAATTCATAGCTACAATCGAATATATAATTATAAGAATCAGGCAAATAATTACATGGATTCGTCGATAAAAGAGGAAGATTTAAGAAAGGTATTACTTACTTTGGCTCTCATCAAGTGAACAATTGAAACTGTAGAATTATGGAACAGTCGAAGGAAGTAAAGTAATTTGAATTCCTCGGATCTATTTGAAGTAATTTGTGCAATCGGATTGTGAAATCAATTGAACCATCATCTCGAAAGCAAAAAACGTTGAGATTGGAGAAAATGAGAAGACACGAAAAAGATGAGATTTTTTTTTTCTCAGGTTATAAAAACTGTGTCAGTCCCGACCAAAAAAATAATTTACAGTCTTTTTGTTTTCTTTCTTTTTTTCCTTCACTTCTTTTAAATACAAAATCAAATAAGGACATATTTGTCTCTCATACCTTTTTGTTTTGTTATTTGTTTTTGGTGCACAGGATTGTTTTATTCATTTATATCCTTTTATATACATTTAAATGAGGTCCATTTTTATAATCAAAGTTTCTAAAAATATTTAAATAAATTTTTTAATACTCTTACATAACAAAATAATAACACAAACCAGTCAAAATTTTCATCACATAACAATAAGACATAGGAGTTTGTTCTTGGTTATGCTTCAGTTGTGTCCAGAGATCAATTGTAATAATTATCACGGGACGAAATTATATGACGGGACGAGTTTGGATCGATATTAATATATGACAGTATACTACGGGTGAAATCCTATAATTAACAATCAAAATACAATTATACAATATTAAACACAAAATATAACAAACAATTAACAGAACAAATACAAAAATTTAAATTTTTAGTTACACAATGAAACCCCGAGGTGTACCACAAGGTAAAATCACCCTATAAAAACCAAATACTATTACAATTAAAATATCACAGAGTTACATCTTATTAAAAACCGTACAAAATCAAATTTACGTTACGGTACCAATAAAACAGAAAAAATTAATACATCAAATTCATCGGTTTATAACAAAATTACAAAACAAAAAAATTAACCCGCGGTGTACCGCGGGTCATATCCTAGTGGTTTCTTATTTTTGTATTTTTCTACTACATTTCTCAATTTGAATAATATCTATTTATAAAGGAGAAAAGAGGATGCTTAGTCGTACACATCCAAAGAGGTAACGACAAGTGCTTATTTATAATGATAAATGTGAAACTTGTGTAACAAGTGTTATACATTAGTGTCCATATGTGTAATGACATTGGAAAATCATACTTGTTCACAATAAACTTAATAATATATTTCTTTTTTAGCTGAGATATTAGACCATACACAGTGGTGTATGTTTTGGTGGGGGTGAGTATTATTAAAAAGGAAAATAATAGAATAGTGTAACACATGGGTTTGAGATAACACTTGGGTGTGGGTATTATTTTAATGTTTTATGTTTCATCTATCTCTCTCCTCTCTTTCCTCTCTCTTTCTCCTCTAACCAAATCTCTCTCTTAAAAAAAATTATAATAAATATATTGGTCACACCCAAAACTAAGGTTTCCACTGTGTATGCCCTTATAAAGTAGGGTTTATTAACTTTTGGTTTATTATCACGAGAACCACCACAAAATAGGCGGTAAAGAGAGAGAAAGAGAAGAGAAGAGAGAGAGCGGTGAGGTCGTGAGAAGGGAGAAGCACTGGATACAGTCTCTTGCAAGAAGCACTCGATTGGCGGTTTCTTGCTCGCGCAGATTTTGGCTCTTTCGTGAACCGCACATAAAAGTCTGTTGGATCTTTTGTCCCAATGGGTTGTTTCGCCATTACCAAACTAAACTGGAGATCAATAGTATAATTGAATGTATATTGGGGCCTGGGGGATCTCGTAATCATCGCGAAACTGCATTATAAAAGTCGAAATTTTGGTTTACTCAAGAGGTTTATGAAACTTTATTGCAGTGCTAATGAAGTCCGCTCACGAACTCTTGCCACTTTACGGCAGCTCCGACAACCGACACGACGTGTTGATGCTCGCATCATTAAAACTGGCTTCGACACAGATACGTGTCGCTCCAATTTCACCGTGGAGGACTTACTCAGGAGAGGTCAAGTTTCTGCTGCACGCAAGGTGTATGACGAAATGCCTCACAAGAACACTGTCTCCACCAATACCATGATTTCCGGGTACGTGAAGATGGGTGATCTTTCCAGCGCCCGACACCTTTTCGACGCAATGCCTGATAGAACTGTTGTCACTTGGACTATCTTGATGGGGTGGTATGCCGGCAACAACCATTTCGATGAAGCTTTCAAGCTTTTCCGTCAAATGTGCAGGTCTTGTACCCTTCCTGATTACGTCACCTTTACTACGCTTTTACCAGGCTGCAATGACGGTGTTCCTCAGAACGCGGTCGGTCAAGTTCATGCTTTTGCTGTCAAGTTAGGCTTTGATACCAACGTCTTTCTTACTGTCTGCAATGTTCTGCTTAAGTCCTACTGTGAGGTAAGGCGACTCGATTTAGCCTGTGTGTTGTTCGAGGAGATTCCAGATAAAGACTCTGTAACGTTCAACACCCTTATCACAGGGTATGAGAAGGATGGTTTGTACACGGAGGCGATTCATCTCTTTCTTAAAATGCGGCAGTCTGGTCACAAGCCTTCAGATTTCACTTTTTCTGGGGTTCTCAAGGCTGTTGTTGGGTTACACGATTTTGCTCTTGGTCAGCAACTCCATGGTCTGTCAGTTACTACCGGCTTTTCCAGGGATGCTTCTGTTGGGAATCAAATTCTTCATTTCTACTCCAAACATGACCGTGTTCTTGAAACTAGGAATCTTTTTAATGAAATGCCTGAGTTGGATTTTGTTTCTTACAATGTGGTCATCTCAAGCTATTCACAGGCTGAGCAGTACGAGGAATCCCTCAACTTGTTTAGAGAGATGCAGTGCATGGGGTTTGATCGAAGAAACTTCCCTTTCGCTACGATGCTGAGCATCGCAGCTAACTTGTCATCCTTGCAGGTGGGTCGACAAGTGCACTGCCAGGCCATCGTGGCAACGGCTGATTCAATCCTTCATGTTGGGAATTCTTTAGTAGATATGTATGCAAAATGCGAAATGTTTGACGAAGCTGAGTTGATATTCAAGAGTTTATCACAACGGAGCACCGTTTCCTGGACTGCCTTGATCTCAGGTTACGTTCAGAAAGGGCTTCATGGAGCTGGGCTTAAGTTGTTCACCAAGATGCGAGGAGAAAATTTACGAGCAGACCAATCAACTTTTGCTACTGTATTGAAAGCTTCCGCTAGTTTTGCTTCTCTGTTACTGGGGAAACAACTCCATGCATTCATAATCAGATCAGGGAACTTGGAAAATGTCTTCTCCGGAAGTGGCCTGGTTGATATGTACGCCAAATGTGGTTCTATCAAAGATGCAGTTCAAGTATTCGAAGAGATGCCCGATAGAAATGCAGTTTCCTGGAATGCTTTGATTTCTGCATACGCTGATAATGGAGATGGAGAAGCAGCTATTGGTGCATTTACAAAGATGATTCAATCTGGTCTCCAGCCAGATTCAGTCAGCATCTTAGGCGTCTTGATTGCATGTAGTCACTGTGGATTTGTTGAACAAGGAACAGAATTTTTCCAGGCAATGTCTCCAATCTATGGGATAACTCCAAAAAAAAAACATTATGCATGCATGCTGGATTTGCTTGGTAGAAACGGAAGATTTGCAGAAGCAGAGAAGTTGATGGACGAAATGCCCTTTGAGCCAGATGAAATTATGTGGTCGTCAATTTTGAACGCATGTCGGATTCACAAGAATCAAAGCCTTGCTGAGAGAGCAGCAGAGCAGCTCTTCAGTATGGAGAAGCTCAGGGACGCTGCGGCTTATGTAAGCATGTCAAACATCTATGCAGCGGCTGGGAAATGGGAAAACGTTAGGCATGTGAAGAAAGCAATGCGCGAACGCGGAATCAAAAAGGTTCCGGCTTATAGCTGGGTTGAAGTTAACCACAAGATTCATGTGTTCTCATCAAATGATCAAACACACACAAACGGAGATGATATTGTGAGAAAGATCAATGAATTGACAGCTGAGATTGAGAGAGAAGGGTACAAGCCTGACACGAGTTCGGTAGTTCAAGACATAGATGAGCAGATGAAGATTGAGTCGCTTAAATACCACAGTGAACGTTTAGCTGTTGCATTTGCTCTGATCAGTACACCAGAAGGGTGTCCGATTGTTGTGATGAAGAACTTGAGGGCCTGCAGGGATTGCCATGCTGCAATAAAACTAATATCGAAGATTGTAAAGAGGGTGATAACTGTAAGGGATTCAAGCAGATTCCACCACTTTAGTGAGGGGGTCTGTTCTTGTGGTGATTACTGGTGACTAGGCATTATATAGAACAAAGTTCTAGTAGGTCTGCTTCATTCATTATTTTTTCGATTTTTTTTTTTTGGTCTTAGGATTTAGATTTTGTAACCTTAACTGATGTTGTAGCAGTCCTAAATCATATATTCAAATAGGAAAACTTATTGATTTTCCAACACATCTCCCATCAAATTAAGTTACGTTACACAAGGAGAATGGGAGTTTTGCTTCCTAATACCAGTCTGACAAGAATCATAACATCAAACTATTACTTTCAGACGTTGCAGGTTGCACCTAGAATTTTCGCGAAGAGGCTGCGATGTAACCAGTCGGGCGTTCTGAGACTGCTTCACAAGTGTCCTTTTGCCCTTTTGAAGCTGTAAAGGTCCATGTTCAGACACAGCCTGGATTTGCCAGGGGAATGTCTTATGGATTTCCCAAGTTGATCAAGTCTGAAGGTCTTGGAGGGTAACCTTTTGTGTTACCATTTACTTTCTCACTCGTCTTAAGACTAGCCATTGTGCCTGATTTCACTCTGGGACGTCAGATTCCTTGTAAGTTGTGGCCTCTGCTTTGCAATTTTCGCATAGTATGATTTGGCCTCATAAAATGCTTAATTGGCTCTTTTAGTTGCAAAATGTGATAAAAAAAATCTACCTTTGTAACAGACACAATGATGAAGTTTGCTTCTTTTGAGACCATTGTGGAGATGATCTACAAATATGCAATTCCGAGGCCAAAGGACCAGTGCAGCAAGGGTCTACAACTAGGGGTGAGTTTCGGAGGTTACGTTACTGGCGTGTTCTGTGCTATAGTCTCTCATCCTGCTGATAATTTAGTGTCCTTCCTCAACAACGCCAGAGGAGCAACTTGTTGGAGATGTAAGTCTCTCTGTTAAAATGCAACTTGTGATAGTGATATTACCACCTAGTGTTCTAACCATGATCCTTTCAACATGCGGTGAAGAAGATAGGGCTGTTGGGTCTATTCACAAGAGGGCTGCCTCTACGCAGTGGGGTATCTACGATGCTTTCAAAGTCTTTGTTGGCCTGTAAGTCCCTTCTTTTGCAGCTATTCTGTTTCAGAGGTTCTCCTTCTCAACCGCTAATGAAACTCTCTTTTCTTTCAGTCCAACCACTGGTGGTGTTGCTCTAGCAGCTGCCATCACTCCTGCCGAAGCAAAGGCTTAAACAATGACGAAGAACAAAGGGTCTCTTACGCTAGCATTTTTACGGAATATAGATTCATTTGCATAGTTTCTGTCTATGACCCAATTCATCCTTTCCTTGTACTGCAAAACAATCTTCCACAATATGAACCAAGACTGAATAATCTCGGGGTACCAGACATATTTATCTTCTGGAAAAATTTATCAGACACTTCCAAGTCAGGTCATGGGCTGGTTAAAATACCAAGTACTCAGTCCGGAGCCTGAAAAGGATGGATCTGAGTATTGGTCAGAGTCGATGTATTTTAAAACAATTCACTAAAGCTGCAAAACCGAAGAATTCTGAAACAGTCCTGTGCACTTTAAAAACACTGAAGTGTTGTATAAATCTTACAAGTTTGGAAACTGTGTTTTAACTGCCCAACAATTCATCTTTCTCGGCTTCATAACCATTTGATTACTTACCTCTTCTTCTTGCTGCTTGCTTTGGCTGAGTTGGATTTTGACGGTGTAGCTATCAGGTAAATGAACAGAACCACGAACGAGATTACCGAAATGAGCGGATCAGTATTTTAAAGAGTTTAGCCATGATCTACGATTTCTTTTCTCTCCAGCTGCTGTGCTGTTGTTTCTCCGACTCTGATATTTTTCGGAGACCCGGAATCATCATGGGCCAAACTGAAAGCCCATTAAAGGTCAAAATAATTTATTCTTGGGCCTCTTGTAGCTATATACGATAACAACTGTTTGATGTGTGACAAGGGTTTCATTTGAGAATACTGGAGAGGAAGATCCTCGTTTGAGAAAACGAGCACACCCACCTCACACCTCTTCCGCCGCAGACTCGATTTTAGTCTTCATTGTTGCCGTTTCCTCTCCTCCGGCGAGCTGCGTCGAAATAGAAAGTACAGGTATATTCCTCATGCTGCATAGAGCTTTCCTTTTGAAGTTTTGGATTTACAAATATTGGGGATCAGATCCAATCAGATTGAGTTTTTTGTGTTTGGGTATCCACATTGGAAGTTTATGCATAGTTTCTGGGTCGAATAGGCCTGTAAATGGGTAACAAACGGATTTCAGTTGCTGAATCGTAGTAAATTGTAGATTTGAACCTGAAACCATCCGATTTGTGTTCTTGTCGCGAAAGTAGAACTTGTCGATCTGGGTAGAATCCAACCTGAAACTATTGAAACTGATATATGTAGTATGACTAGTTAGACTAGTATTACTGATATATGTAGTATGACTAGTTACACTAGTATTACTATAAATGTAGTAGAACTAGTAAAACTAGTATTACTGACAAAGTTTTTGTATTGTTTTGGCAGGATACAATGAAGGAGAACGTGATCATATATTTTAAATGCGAAGGTTGCATGTATAGTTTGATGATGAAGACATCATGGGAGAAGATAACTCTCTCCATGTTAGAAGCTAGGATATACACGAAGCTTGGGTTAGATGAAAGTAATGTTAAATTACAAATGAGGTACAATGCACTGCTGTTAGGACCAGAGGAAGAGATGCACATTTGTGATGATGAGGATGTCAGTGTTTATATAACTTCCGTTGAAAATAACCGTAGATATGTTTTGTATGTGGAGGTTATCACTAAACCAGAATTGTCGGAACAACTGTCGAGAGTGGATAAAAGTTCTGTTGGTAAGAACTATGTGGAATCGGATTCAAATGAGGATGAAATCAGAGATAATGCCATCAATTTCTACGTAGACAAGGAAAAAGAAAACGACAACATGAAGCAATAGAAGAGGATGATTCTATTCAAGAGGGTGAAATTGTACCTCCGCCTCCTAAAAAAAAAGTAGGGAAGAAGTAAGGTAAAATGGTTTTCATCGGTTGGAGAAAGGCGTCCAAGGGCGCAAAACAAAAGGCGACTGAGGCAATGATGTCAATAATTGTTATTTGACAATTGTAGTGTTTGATTTTATCTACAGTTTTGTTTTGTAAAATATTTAGGACTTGGAAAACTATGTAACATTGGTTTTCTGTTATATAATACTATGATTTGTTTATGTGGTAATTGGGTAGTACTGGTAGAACTAATATAACTTTATCCCTTATATTTTTAAACTCACTTTTTGTCTAATAACCAACTTAGAATGAGTAATTTACAAAATTTTATTTTTTTTAAACATATGAATAGAGAAAACACTCAGAATTCTATGTGTATCGACTTCAATCAATTGTACAACTAGAAAAACGAATTTGAAGGGTACGTAATACTGATTTAAATGAAGAACAGCAAAAGTATAGCTATGTGGAACGTTGATACAACTACTATCTTGGATATAACTATGTTTAAAAAAGGTTGTGCACTGGTGGAAACAACGGTGCGCACGTGGATAAAATTCCCCCCAAAATAAAAAAATTTGAAATTTTCCCCAATTTTTTTGGGTTTTTCCCCCAAATTTTATATTTCCTCCAATTATTCTTAGTATTACTACTTTTACCAGTATTGCTATTATTCCTAGTATAACTAGTATTATCAGTATTCCATCATAGTTTAACAAGACATAAAATCAAACAAAGTATTACGTGTAGGTGTGAAATGAGAAAACAAAGTCTTCTCGCACATGTGTAATTTGACGTCGAACATAGTTTTACCTAGTAATACTAGTATTACAAATCCAAAAACAAAACAAAACAACATAATTTCACCTAGTACTACCAGTAGTACAAATCGAAACAACCACCATTAGACGAAGATATAATGAAGATGGTATATTCTTTATGAAGACGCTTCATCCAGATAAACAATGTCATGTGGACGTAAACAATGAAGAAATATTAAAAACATAACAACCAAAACTAATTCATATTATCCACCGCTCTTAGAAAGAATGGCTCCACAGACGTAGTATCTTCTCCAGTCATTTCACTTTTCTTCATTTCGAGCATTTGATTTCGGGTAAGCTTTTGTTTTATTTATATTATCTATGTTTTCGATCTGGTTGATTTTCCAAGTATTACTCGTAGTACAAATTCAAATTAAAAAAAGCAAACACCATAGTTTTACCAAGTATTACCAGTAGTGCGAATTCAAAACAAAAAATACACAACATAGTTTTATAATCTCAGTAATACGAAATCAAATACATAACTGTCAATCCAAACAACCACCATAAGAAAAAGATAGTCTTCACACCACATATTTCCTTAACCTTGTAACTCGCCTGGTGGGTCTGAATTGAAAGACTAGCATGCTCATTTGGTGGGTCTAAGGAATCAGTAGTATCCTCTAGTATTACCACCTTTGAAGTTATTATTTATCCTCTATTTTGGGGAATCAGCAATCAATTATTGTTATACTTTCTTCATAAATTTCTCAAAAGACTAATAATTATACCTAGTTATACCAGCATTATAAATAAAATCCAACTAGTTTTATCTAGTTCTACCAGTACTACAAAAACATACTAGTTGTACCTATTTATACTAGTATTACAAACCCATAAATTTTTGTTCAATTCCAAATGACATCACGACACTCTTCCTAACCAAAACGAATTAGTTTCCCTAGTTCTCTCTATTAAATCGAATCCAAGTACTTGCCATTGAGTCGATGGGGTCGCTCATAGTTTGGCTTGAACTTCTTCCCGAGTTAGTTCTTCTCTCGTCCTTACTCTTTCTTCACTCGGTCTGACTTCCTCATCACCAATTTGAACCGGAGATAGCTCGCTGTCATCTTCTTCTTCACTTGTTCCGACTTCCTCACCATTACCAACCGGAGATCGCTCCCTCCCATCTTCATCAATCGTTCGGACTTTCTCAACATTCTGAACCTTGTCCTAGCCATCTTTATGCACAATAATTGATTGAACATAACAAGAGATCTCAGACAACAATCGATCCAACACAACAATTGAAGAAAAAGAAAGAGGAGTAGTTATCCCTAAATTCACGAGAGAAGGAAAGACGAGGAGGTAAAGAGAAAACGATTTTGATTTTGTAAGATTAGGAATTGAGAAAATTAATTTTAGTTAATTTATTATATAAATTAGGTTAGATCCAATAGGGTTTCGGGTGGATGGATAAAATCCATGTATTCTGTGTAATTTTAAAGGATTTGTAAGGGTATAGTCGTAATTGACTTATTTTTAGAATTACAAAAAAAATCAAAACGAAATTCAGTTTATAACAGGAAGTTTTGAGCTTTCCTTTTGACAAATAGGGACTTCCCTGACGATTTCTCTCTTCGTTTCGGCTGGAAAAGGGAAAAGAAAACAAAATGTTCGTTTAAATTCTCCATGGACGCTTGGCTGGTGCTTGAACATACCACCGAGCAATCACACTTCATTAACTAAAAAGTATATTTTACGGTTATATTTTTTAGAAAATTTCAATCATAGTAACTATCTTCTACGGTTGTGCTTTTAATCATAATTCTTCATAAACGTTTGCTACCGTTAAGTTGAATCATTGCAACATTTAGTTTATTTCACAAACAATTGTAATTTTTGGTTTATTTTATAAATCATTATAACATTGATCTATTTAAACAAAAAATATATATTTACGATTATATTTTTTAGAAAGTTTCAATCCGAATAAATATCTTCTATGGTTGCGTCTTTTTATCGTAATTCTTCATAAACGGTTGCAACCGTTTAGTTGAATCATTGCACCATTTAGTTTATTTCACGAATAAATGCAACTTTTGGTTTATTTTATAAATGTTATAACATTTATTTATTTACAATCGCGTCTCTCAGTGTAACTTTTCATAAACTATCATTTTAACTTCTTAATTACAAAAATGTATTTAATTAAAATTGTAACAATTTAATTGAATTGTTGCAACTCTGGTTTTGTTTTATGATCTGTTGTAATCTTTAGGTTATTTGACGAACCATTGTAATATTTAATATATTTGACAAACCATTGCAACTTTTGTTGTATTTGATATCTATAGTCGTTTCTTTCGGTTTCAGTTCTTCATATTTTTTAAAAAAATTAATTACTAAAATATATTTAAATGACTTGGTGCTACCGTTTAATTCAACATAGTAAAATTTAGTTCATTTGACCAACCAATGAACATTTTGGCTTATTTGACGAACCGTTGTAATCTTTGGTTTATTAGGATATTGGAGTGTAGATGATTTAAATTCATCTGTACTGGCAAAACAATTGTGGTGGTTGATTACGGTTCCAAACTCACTCTTTGCGAGGGTTTTCAAAGGACGGTATTTTCGAAAATCCAATCCTCTGGATAATATAAAATCATACTCTCCATCCTATGGATGGAAAAGTATCAGTTCAGCGAGATCTCTGGCTAATAAAAGACTTATTAAAATAGTCGGTTCTGAGGCGTTCATCTCAGTATGGGAGGATCCGTGAATTCCAGCTCAATTCCCGAGATCAGCAATAAGTAATGGTCTAATTTCTGATCCATCTTTAAAAGTCAAAAATCTTATAGACATCCAGTCATATTTTTGGAATATTGATCTCTTGAAGGATCTCTTTGATCCGCTAGATGTCACGCTCATAAGTGTCCTGCCTTTGGGTGCGTCAACTAAGGAGGATACTCTAACTTGACATTTCACAAAATTGGGAAAAATATACAGTTAAATCAGGATATTATACGGCGCGATTAGAAAATTTGGATGACAATTTATCTTTTGTTGGGCTAGATAACAAATCACTAAAAGCACATACTTGGAAAGTGCAGTGTCCGCCAAAGTTACGTCATTTTTTGTGGCAAATATTATCAGGTTGTGTGCCCTTTACGGAAAATTTGCGGAAAAGAGATATAAATTGTGATACAGGATGTGTCAGATGTGGCACTTTAGAGAAAACAATCAGTCATATACTCTTTCAATGCCATCGAGTGCGATAGATATGGGTACTTTCACAGATTCATGCGGCTCCCGGAATTTTTTCTTCGGTTTTTATTTTTAAGAATACCTTCAGAAGTCGATCCATGGATAATTTGGTATGTTTGGAAAGCAATGAATGAAAAGATCTTTGATAATGTGGATAATGATCATTTATAGGTATTACGTTTAGCAGAAAAGAGGCACAATCGTGGCACTTAGGTCAAGTCGAGCTTCATACTGAAAACTATATATGGTTCTTCGGATTTGGAAACTCGAACTCGAGTGAGGGATATTTCACATGATACCACTTATTCCGGATATCGTTGCTTTGTGGATGGATCTTGGAAAGGAAGTGATAAGTTTTCAAGAACAGGGTGATTCTGTACATCATCAAATGGAGAGTCGTCAACTATGGGATTTGCCAACCTCCGTAGAAGTTTATCTCCACTACATACATAAGTGGAAGCTCTTCTCTTGGCGACGAAGTGTATGATTAGTGCCGACAACCAAGATGTAGTTTTTTTTATAGACTGTTTAGACCTGGTGAAAACGGTGTCTTTCCCAACCAAATGGCCTGCATTTTCAGTGTATTTGAAAGAGTTTCAGAGCGACAATAAAGAATTCACAAGCTTCTCTTTATTTTTAAGCTCTCGATATGCAAATATTAAAACGGATAATTTAGTACGAAAAGTTCGTAGCGAACCGCATCATATCACATATAAAACAATATTCTTAAAAATTCACTTGTTTGAGCTCTTCTTAATAACTTTTAACCCAAAAAAAAAAAAATACTCCTTATGTTTATCATTCAAATCTGTCGCATCATTTTAACAATATATATATGTTATTGGTAACCATTTTCATAATCCATTTTTAATTACTTATACAAAGATCATATTTAATTACTTAGAAATAAAAAGTGTATGTTTGATAAGAATGGGTTATAGCATTTCCACGCGCACGATCAGCCGTCCGTTCATTGACTTAAACCTAATCAAATTTGATTGGTATTTTTTGTCAGCTTATAATGAGTCATTAGTTATTTAATTTTTTTTTTGGACAATCAAACTTTATATATTAATTCACATATAAAAACTCTCTCTTCTAAAGAGAGCCAATAAAATTATTTAATTACTTTCTTGGTTTTGATTAATGCATAAAATAATTACTAATATCAACAATAAGTGTCACGTTCAACAACCGAGTCTCTCATTCTCATTTCTCCCCTTCACATCTCTCATTTTCGTTCCCCTGAAAACATAAGACTTATTTAAAAAATCTTGTTCGAACTCACTCAAATTTCATATGGATGTAACTTATTTAAAGTGGTAGACTATTAGTTAATTACATGAACAAAATAGTCTACCAACTTCTAAAATTGTTCTTAACTAATCACGATCATTTTTCTCTAACTATAACAATGACGTCCCCCGATGCTTAATATATCTATAGACTTGCACATTACCTTCCTTACCTTAGCTAGAAGTCCTAATAAAATTACTTTTATCTTATCATACAAGACGACCTTTGTCGACATGTCTAATGGATTATGACTTCTCAAGATTTTTTCAAGCATCAACCTTCCATCTTTCAAAATTGGTATTAGGGCTGGGCATAGAACCCGAAATCCGAAAACCGATCCAAAAAATTTGGAACCGAACCCGAACCAAATAGTCACAAAACCTGAACGGATAATGAATTCTCCTATCCGAATTATCCGAATCCGACACCCATCCGAACCGAAACCGAACCGCTGAATCATAAAATCCGAACGGATAATAAACTCTCTTACTCAAATTATCTGAATCCGAATATATCTGAACCGAAACCGAACCGGAAAGTCATAAAATCCGAACGGTTAATAAACTCTCGTACCAAATTATCCGAATCCGAATATATCAGATCCGAATCCGATCCAAAATCCGAATGTCCATGCCTAGTTGGTATGATTGATACATATTTTCCGTGGTCATGACCCAGCTCTTGCATAAAACTGTAATCATATTATCTCCTTCGTTGTTTCCGTCATACCAATATATATAGTCATTTCACAACTTGATCCAGCTACGATATTCTAACAAATATAATACTACGAAAAGAGTAAATCAACATGAGATTTTTTTTTTTTTTTTGTGTCGAATATGTTATTAAAGTGGTTTTGTCAACTTAATTTTCTAACCACTTTCACCATAGCCACAAAAAATATATGTTAACCAATCATAACGACTGTAACTAGTAAGAGATTTATTGTTGACTTGCTCAAACAAATCCTCAAGTGCAAAGGTATTCTATACAACATTTATAAATTAAACATCCGTATAAGTCCATGCTTTTGGGATCGATACAACAAAATTATTTAATGTTTTCTTACATTTATAACAATATACTCACGTCACAACTTGATAGATCTATGATATTTTGTTACTTTGAAACCCAACAAATTAATTTAGTACCACCAAAAGTGTAAACATACTTTGATATAAGACTATTTTTTAAAAAATTTTTTTGAGTTTTCTTTGTCAAATTGTTATTTGAATTTATGTTTTTTCTACTTGTTATTCTCTAACCGCTTTCTCCAACCACTAAAAAAATTGTTAACCGCTTTTATAAAAATTTGAACCAATCATAGCGACTGTAACTAGTAAGAGATTTTTTTTTTTCATATTTTAGACTTGCTCAAACAAATCCTCAAATGCAAAGGTCTCCTATATATACACCAACTAGATCATCACCCGTACTAAAGTACGGGTTGAATTTTATTTATTACAAAATTTATATAATATATATATATTAGAACTAAGTTTTAATATATTATAATAGTAAGTGAAAAAGTATTATTTTTTTTGTCAGTCCCTATATACAATATTAGAATAAATATATAATTTTTTCTATAATACTCAATTATGGATAATTTTTTTTAAGATATGAAAACGGAAAATAATTTTATTTTTTAAAAAGTAATATTTTTTGAACAATGAGTTAATTTATGTTAACAACCACAAAATAGGATTGCATATATTTCAGTTAGATCAAAAATTAAAATATTATAAATGAATCGCATATAAAACATAGATTATTTTGAATTAATTAAGAAAATTAGGTATTATTTTGAATTAATTTAGAAAATTCTTTTTCAATTCATAATTCTTTGGTTGTTGAAATAGAGATTTGTTTGAGCTACTCTAATTACAGAATTTGTTTGAGATTTATAATTACGGAATTTACCAATTATTCGCATAATCAAATATGTTATAAACATATATTTAGTATATAATAATACCAAAATCAACCCGTGCGTGGAGTCTATATTTTTATTATAGAATCTCAATATTTCATTTTAAAATATTGCGTGCACAATATATTATTCGTTAATTCTAAAATTGCTTGCGGAATCAAATATTCAAATATTTAGAGGTGTCAAACCATATTTAAATGTTCTACACTATTTTTAAATATTCCAAATTAAAATCTATAATTTTTTTGTAGTTTATAAAATTATGAATTTCAAAAAACAAATTATATGAAATTAAATATAACTATTCAAATAGTTATAAGGATCAAAACTTATTTCATCATATAATATATTATATTTAACCCGCTACCTATTATAAATATTTTTAAAAATAATTAAATTAGAGTATTTATAATTTTTAACTTTTGAATAATTAAGTATTGATGATATTCTCTAAAAATATTAAGTAAAACTTATTTTAAATGTCGCAAATTAAAATATTTAAATTTTTATTGTAGTATATAAAATTATACATTTCAAAAAAATAAATGTATGAAATCGAATATAAATATTCAAATTCTGACCGTTGCTCAGTCGGAGTAATATATTACTCAAGTCTGAATTTTTGACCCGTTTAATTGTTTCCGTTATAGATTGAACAATTTATATGCGTTTTTAAAAATTCAAATCTTGGCATATGCAAAATTTTTTTTTTTTTTTTTATTATGTAGATGATATGATGATTTATTTGTTTCATATTAATATAATCATATAAAGATGAGAGGTGAAGTTTAATGATTAATAACAAATTAATATGGTAAGTTAGATATCAAATCTTATATGTTCATTTTGATTGGTCATTTAAAAAAAAAAAATAACAGATTTTCGTTTTATAATTTAATTAAATTAATTAAATGACATAAATTAGTATTTTACTTGTTTATCCTTAATAAATTGAATGAAATTTGTTCTAAAAGAAATTTTTTGTAATGGCATTCTTAAGTAAATTCTTACAAAATGGAAGGTTAGTTAAGGGTATCTTATAAAGTGTACTCCCCAAATAATAGTATAGGATTATAAATTAAACATATGTATAAGTCCCTAGATTTGGGATTGATACATCACAAATATATTTTCTCCTACTTGTTTATTTTTCTTGCATTCATTATGTTCTTCATAAGTATATATTAATAACATAATAGATACAGGTGAACCCGGATTCATCTCCCCACAGGGATTTGTATAGTTCTAATCTTCTTCCATTTTATATAATAGAAATATTAGGATGTATTGAATTACCAATGACTAAATGCAGATTTTAACTCATGCTTAACATATATAGAGAAAGACAAAGCTTTCTTTAAACTCTATAATTAGCTGTTCATATCTATTGGTATCAAGACCTGGTTACAAAAAAAAAATACTTTATTCCAGAGATGATTATAATGTTTTATTGGTTGACATTTAATTATATCCATTACTTGTCATGATCCTATATATAATACACACATCAAACTCATCTCAATCATTCCTTCAATACTCTCACATAACTTATCGGATTTTCATTAAGAATAATTAGTCTATTGATAAAGTCGCTTAGTGATCAAAAATGGAAGCCATGGGAGAATGGAGCACCGGCCTAGGCGGAATTTATACAGAGGAAGCTGACTTTATGAATCAGCTCCTTGCATCCTATGAGCAACCTTGTGGCGGTTCATCTTCAGAGACAACCGCCACACTCGCGGCCTACCACCACCAGGGTTCTCATTGGAATGGAGGCTTTTGCTTCTCCCAAGAGAGCAGCAGTTATAGTGGTTATTTCAAGGTGATGCCACGGCAAGAAGAAGACAACAATGGGATGGAGGACGCGACAATCAATACAAACTTGTACCTGGTTGGTGAAGAGACAAGTGAATGTGATGTGACGGAATACTCCGGTAAAAGCCTCTTGCCTTTGGAGACTGTCGCAGAAAACCACGACCATAGTATGCTACAGCCTGAGAACTCCTTGACAAAGACCACTGATGAGAAACTGTTCAACCCATGTGAGAGTTCTAAGAAGAGGACTCGTGCCACATCAACTGATGTAAGTTGTATAAAAGTTTTTTGTTTATTTCGGAAACATGGAGTTTCATCGCAAAACACAATTAGCAATGAGTGGATTGGCATATGTACATTTTCGATATGAAATGTTAACAGTTTTATATAGCCGGGTGATTACACATACTAATTTCCAAAATTTGTAGCCAAAACCATAATTCTAAATATATTTTTTTATGTTTTTGTAACCAAAATAGAAGAATAAGAGAGCCAACAAGGCACGGAGGAGCCAAAAAGGCATAGAGATGAGTGGCGATAATGAAAATATCGGCGAAGAAGAATATACGGAGAAGGCTGCAGGGAAGAGAAAGACCAAACCACTTAAGCCGCAAAAGACTTGTTGTTCGGATGACGAATCAAACGGTGGAGACACTTTCTTGTCCAAAGAAGATGGTGAGGACTCTAAGGCTCTCAACCTCAACGGCAAGACAAGGGCCAGCCGCGGCGCTGCCACAGATCCTCAAAGCCTTTACGCAAGGGTAAGTTTTACATAAATATATATACTAAGTCATTATGTAAAAACAAAAACAAAATTATTGTGATAGATGAAACAATTAAACAAAGTCCATTTTTATGATGGTGCAGAAAAGAAGAGAGAGGATAAACGAGAGGCTAAGGATTTTGCAACATCTTGTCCCTAATGGAACAAAGGTACATATTACTACGTAACCACATCATTTTTTACTCGTTTTTCGTCTCATTACTAAGTAAATTAAATGTGTTAAATATGTAACAGGTTGATATAAGCACGATGTTGGAAGAAGCAGTACAATACGTCAAATTTCTACAACTCCAAATTAAGGTACGTGTACGTTAGGTTTTCAATGATTTGAAGTCTTATAATATAAACAATGAAACATATTGTATTAATGATAGAGAATTAAATATTGTTTATAATGAATAATGTTATGTTACAGTTATTGAGCTCTGATGATCTATGGATGTATGCGCCCATTGCTTACAACGGAATGGACATTGGCCTTGACCTAAAACTCAATGCACTGACCAGATGATTCAAGAGACACCTTCGGATTTTAATTTTATTTTTTTGTTTATATATAAATAATTTAATACGAGAGATATGAAGAGTCACATTTGACGTATTATACTCCATATTATTTTACTTTTGTATGTCGAGTTATGTCCAACAGTTTTTGATTCTTGAGATATATATTGGTGTACGATCATCTTTTTGATAATGGATTTGTTTATTTTATTTCTTTTTTGTTTGAATTATTTGATTCGTTTACGTCATACACGTAAATGATGTAATCTGAATTTAATATTCTAAGGCGCTTAATCTCCTTTGGATTTTATGCTTAAGCAGAATTTAATACTCATAGGATGCATTCGGGACTTATATCATATTTCTGATCCTTTAAACCATATTTAGACCTAAAGACATGACAAGGGAAAAAGTTGAAGGAAGAAAGAGCCGACCGGTCGGTCAATGATCTGACCTTATTCGAGAACCTGGTATATAAGATGAATGTTGAGTTTCCAAACCCTAATTAATCAAGTTTGATTAGTAAAATATCTTTTGGGTTTATAACTTATCTTTGTAAAAACATGATCAATATCGTGATCTCCCTCTGCCAATCTAGAAACATTACTTATCTCATCCTTCATTATGTGATTTATGATATGTATTCTTCCATTCCAGAAACTAGTCCTTCCAAATATTAATTAAGCAAGTGTGTAGTTTTCTAACTTGGGTCTTAGGGTAGATCATTGGTTAGAGGATTGATTATTTTAGGGTTAGGACACTTCAGATTCATTCAATATAGAGTAAGGTTAATAGTAAGAAAAGAAAAAGAAAAAACTTGTTCATATTGTCTTAGATAAAAAGATATTTTGTGCACCATGAATATTCAATAATCAAAACGGAATGAGTAATACAATATTAATCCATGGGAGTTGATGTTAAGAAATATTAAGATCTTATTGGATTTGAGTGTTAACGTTTGTTAATCACTTATATTACAAATGAGGTTTTATAGTAGGTAGGTGATTAAAATCTTAAAAGATGATTAGCTACAAAGTAATCATCCATTTTTAGGATTGTGCTTTAATTAGGCCATTGCATCTTAACCATATCAAAACTAATGGTTATCTTTAATTGATCCATTTGATCCAAACATATATTTTACTTGCTTCGTTTAATTGTTGAACTGGTTGTTTGCTTGCATGATTTACATGTTTGATCCAAATGCAGAAAACCTGAAATTGCTACCCGTAGAAAATGAGAGGCCGCATCTTTAAGTTTTTCTTTTTGTTTTTTACATTTTTCAGCTTATCTTATATAATATGACAAAAAAAATTTGAAGAAGCTCTATTATCATGCCATTTGGCATCCTATGCATCTGACATGTGTCCCTCTCCAATTAATGTAATTAGTGGTGATTAATTTGTAATTATATTGTAGAAAATAAAAGGGTGATTTTGAAAATTACCCTATTTTTTAGTTTTTGTTTGAAAAATACCGTTTTCTATTTCTAATGAAAATTATAAATTTTTATATGTAAAATGACAATTTCGTCTATATTTAAATTGAAAGCTGTATTTTTAGTAAAATTATAACTAAATTCGAAAATTGAGAGAAAAATTCAAAATAATATTAATTATCCTTATAATTATTTTTTGAGATAAAAATAGTTTATTTATTTTATATATTAAATTTAATAAGATAATATCTAAAATATTAAAAAGTCTATAAAGTCTATCCCTTAATATTGTATAAACAAAAAAAATCTCAACGTAACAATCAAATTCTTCAACTCAAAAGTCTGCTCCAATTTCAAGTTTAAAGTAGATTACGACTTAACATTGGTAGAATGATGTAATATACATGTATCATTGATTAAATCAAAGTACGGCTTATAGCTCTAACATAATATTCTTTGTTTTATTTATATTTGTTATCGATTAGAGATAGAGTACCAAAAACTAATGGAAATCCAATCAAAAGTAATTTTAGTCAAGAGATTTTAAAAGTAATGGTGAACTATTAAATTTTAATCAAATGTAGGAACATGATTCACTTGATAGGTGAATTCACAAGTATTTTAGATTGTTTAAAAGAAATATTTAGGATAAGAATTATTAAAATTGTTAGTTATTTTAAATATTAATTTCAAAACTAAATTAATAGATTTTCTGTTTTAAGTATAAATTCTTTTTAATTAATATTAAATTTCACTGAAGCCATTTTAGTAATTTAATATATTAAAATATAGTTTTTAAAAGAGAAAAAGGGTATTTTTCAAAAGAAAAGTCAAAATAGGGCATTTATCCAAATTTACTCAAAATAAATTTCAAAAAAACAACTGAACATTCGTTTCTTCTCTTCTCTAAGCATATCTTTCTAGACATTATAATTAAGTGTCTCTTTTTACCTTACGTTACTCTATCTAATAAATGAAAACCGTAGCATTATATTTCTTTACGATACGTTTCTTCTTCACATTACATTTTCATGTTACAAATCTCTTATTTAATCAATTCCATAAAATCGAGACACTTAGTGTGTTGTTCTTTTAATGGCTGGAACATTCTTCAATGCTCTACAAGAAGCTTTCTATTTCAGCTCAAGCAATGATTATGTTTCTAAATTAACTTCTTTTTTTATTTAGTTATTTGAAATTTACATTTTCTTCTCTCTCACTCGTCTTCATTTTAGTATGTGCCTTATCTTCATTCTAGCCAACAATTGTGTTGTAGAACATAAACGACACTGCTGAATTTGAGGTTGGATCGTCAAGAAATTATGCGCTTGGATATGTATGTTCTCATTTAAGTATTGTTTAATTTTAAATATTTTTAAAATATGATCCAGCAAAAAGTAATATTATATCCAATTGGTACAATGCATTTCTTAGTTTCGTGTTGATTAGCTAAAACATGATTTATTTTCGTAGATTGGTGTTAGTGACGACTAATACTTATTTTGTGCATTTGTTTTGTTCATGTTGTCATAATATGAATAGTAGAAAAATGAAACATTGATTCGTTAAAATTTATTGAGCCGGGTCTGGTAAGATATAAAATAAATTCCTCAAAGCTGTGATATTTATTTTTTATCTATTTTATCGTGGGAAAATCACAAATACCAAATGAAATAGGATTTAACCCGCGGTACACCGCGGAGCAAAATTGTATTTCTGTATTTTATATAATAATTTATAATTTATTAGATTTTTAAATTCATACTATAAAATAATTATTTCTCATTTACTTATTTATATTATAATTAATATAGTTGAAATATATGATATTGTTTTTGAGTTGTTGTATTTGTTAACTTAAATATGTTAATTTGTATTGATGTACTTAGAAGATTTGTAGGTGTAGAAGTGATGTAGTGTTAATATTGGCAACCATTTATAATCATGGACTATTATAATAATTTGATATTATTTTGTATCTAAAAATTTTACCCCGCGGTATATTGCGGATTGATTTTTTAAAATTAAAAACTTAAATTTTAAGTTATATTTGTTTTGTTAATATTGTTTGGTTTGTTTAGTGTTTAAGATAATATCATTATATATATTTTTTTAATTCTAGGATTTCACCCATGCTACATCGTCCCGTATTAATATCGACCCAAACTCGTCCTATCATATAACCCCGTCCCATAAAATAAAACAGCATTTTGTTATTATTTTTTAATAATAGTTTTATTTAAAAGACATATAATTTGAGTCAATTTAAAACTTTGCTTTAAATTGTTGACATAATATATATATATATATATATATATATTTTTAATTGTTATAGAGTTCAAATATTATAAAATTTTTATAGAACTTAAATATTATAAATACTCTAAACATTTTTTAAAGTTTAAATATTTATAATGTTTAAACTTCTTATAAATTCTTATAAAGTTCAAATATTCATATTTGATACTTCAGAAAGGGATGGTGGCTCTTCCGAAACCACCGGCTCATACGTGAAGATATTAAGCTGGAACTGTCAGGGAGTAGGGGCTGATCTGACAGAAAATTACTTAAGGGATTTATGGAGAGAGCACAAGCCGGATATTTTATTTTTATCAGAAACTAAAAGATATTATTCTTATTTACAAAAATTTCAATCTCAGTTTGGTTATATTAAATTGTTTTCAGTTGACCCTAGCGGTGCTAGTGGAGGCTTAGCTTTATTTTATAATAATGAAATAAAATTAGAGATTCTTTATGAAAGCAATCGGATTATTGACGTTAAAGCTTTATTCGGGAAACAAGTAGTTTTTATGTCGTTTATTTATGGTGATCCTGTTGCCACAAAACGAGATATTGTCTGGGAAAAAATAACTCAGTTGGGTTTAAACCGGAAAAAACCATGGTTAATGATTGGTGATTTTAATGAGTTAACTGGAAATCATGAAAAAACAGGTGGTAATTTAAGATCAGCTGCGTCTTTTGTTCCTTTTAATTCTATGATTCGACATAATGGTATGTTAGAATTTGAACAATTATCATGGAGAGGTAATAGAAACCAACAGATTGTGAGATGCAGGCTTGATCGGGCACTGGGGAATGAGGATTGGCATCACTTGTTCCTTTTTTCAAAAGTGGAATATTTGGATATGATTGGATCTGATCACAGACCGATTATATTGAGTTGTGAAAAATCTTTGGCTAGAAGAAAACGGCAATTTCGATTCGATAAGAGATGGGTTGGAAAGGATGGTCTTGCGGAGGCCATAGATTCAGGATTGAATCGTACAAAAAATTTTAGAATTCCAGTTTTTGTGGATAAAATTAAAAATTGTAGAAATTCCATTTCTTGGTGGAGGAAAAATAATATCCCGACGGGGCTGGCAAATATTTCTTCCTTTAAGTTGGCTTTGGAAGAAGCGAAGAACGATGATTCGATTCCGCAAGAGGAGATAAAAAGAATCGAAAATAAATTAAAGGAAGCTTATCATGAAGAGGAAATTTATTGGAAACAAAAGAGCAGAAATTTTTGGTTAAAAGTAGGGGATAAAAATACCAAATACTTTCATGCTTCTACAAAAAAAAGAAGGGCGAGAAACAAGATTTCAGGTCTATATGGACCTAATGATGTTTGGGAAGAATCAGAGAGAGGGATGGAGGAGATAGCAACTAGTTACTTTAAAGAACTATTTAAGGTTTCCAGTACGACTGGCATCGATGAGATGGTAAATGAGGTGTCTCCAATTATTACGGAAACTATGAATAATGAACTAACTAAGGAGGTTACCGAAACAGAAGTAAGGAAAGCTTTATTTTCTATGCACCCAGAAAAGACACCAGGTCCAGATGGTATGACAGCTTTATTTTATCAAAGGTTTTGGCATTCTTTAAAGGAAGATTTGGTAGGATTGGTCAGAGAATTTTTTCGTACTGGAAGTTTTGACAAAAGAATAAATGAAACAAATATTTGTTTAATTCCAAAAACGGAAAGACCTCAGAGGATGGCAGAGTTTAGGCCAATAAGTCTCTGCAATGTGAGTTATAAGATAATTTCAAAAATTCTCTGCTTGAGGCTTAAAAAGATTTTACCTGGACTAGTCTCTGAAACACAATCGACTTTCGTTTCAGGAAGACTTATTACAGATAATATCTTATTAGCTCAGGAGATGTTTCATGGCTTACGGACTAATAGAATGTGTAGAACAGATTTTTTGGCAATTAAAACAGATATGAGCAAAGCGTATGACAGGATAGAATGGAACTTTTTAGAGGCGGTTATGACTAGGTTGGGATTCAATTCTAACTGGGTCTCTTGGATCATGTGGAGTGTTAGTTCGGTCTCATATCAGGTTTTACTGAATGGAGAACCGAGAGGAAATATCATTCCCAAAAGAGGTTTACGCCAAGGTGATCCCCTTTCGCCTTATTTGTTTATTTTATGTACGGAGGTACTTATTGCAAATATTAACAAGGCGGAAAGAGAGAAAAAGCTGACTGGAATTAAGATAGCGAAAAGAAGCCCTGCAATTTCACATTTGCTTTTTGCGGATGATAGTCTCTTTTTCTGTAAAGCGGATACAGAGCAATGTAAAACGGTGATGGATATTAGTGGGAATTATGGTAAAGCTTCAGGGCAAGAGATAAATCTCAGTAAATCATCGGTCATGTTTGGTAAGCGCGTAGCAACCCAAACAAAAGACCAACTTAAAAACATCCTTGGAATCACTAAGGAAGGTGGAATGGGGACCTATTTGGGTATACCAGAGAGCTTAGGAGGCTCGAAAAGTAAAATCTTCAATTATGTCCGAGAAAGACTTAACGAACGGATTAACGGCTGGTCAGCAAAATTTTTATCCAAAGGAGGGAAAGAAACAATGATCAAATCAGTGGCTGTAGCACTCCCAACCTATGTTATGTCTTGTTTTAAACTCCCTCAAGAGTTAACTTCTAAGTTAACAAGTGCTATTTCTAATTATTGGTGGAGTTCCAATGGAAGAGATCGTGGGATCCATTGGATAGCTTGGGAGAAAATGTGTAAGGATAAAGAAGAAGGAGGTTTAGGCTTTCACTCTCTAGACATTTTTAATGATGCTATGTTGGCTAAACAGTATTGGCGATTAATCCAATACCCGAACTCTTTAGTAGCTCGTGTGCTAAAAGGCAGATATTTTAGGAATATTCACCCTTTGCACGCAAAAAAACCAAATTCTCCATCGTTTGGATGGAAGAGCATTTTTTCGACTAAAAGACTAGTTGAAGCGGGAGCTAGATGGTCATTAGGCTCGGGTTTCAACCTATCGGTATGGCGAGATCCTTGGGTTCCTGATGTTATTCCACGTCCCGCAAATGGAAGAGGAAAATCATTCCTTCCAAGTTTAATGGTTAACCATTTAATTAATCCGGTTTCCAAAGAATGGCACCTTCCCATCTTACAAGAATGTCTGGATCCAGTGGATATTCAGCTTATTAGAGGACTGACTATTAGTCAAGTTTATAAACTAGATAGGCTTATTTGGCATCATACAAAATCAGGAAGATATACAGTAAAGTCAGGTTATCGGGTTGCTCGAGAGCTGACAGGAACGATTGAATGGGGCCCAAATTATCAATCATTACAAGAACAAGTTGGAAAGTCAAAGCCCCTCCAAAAATAAAACATTTCTTATGGCAAATTGCATCGGGATCCCTAGCAGTGACTTCAAAATTAGCACATCGAGGAATTCAATGTGATATTATTTGTAAAAGGTGTGAGATGGCAGAGGAAACAATAAATCATGCTTTATTTGAATGCCCTCACTCTAAGGAAATATGGGATTTATCCACAATACCTACGGCATCAGGTATATTTCCTTTAAGCTCGGAATATTTAAACCTAGATTATCTTTATCGGAGATTACCTTCTACTCCAGATGGAGGGGAGTTAACATATTGTTATGCTTGGATTTTGTGGTTCATTTGGAAAGATAGGAATAAAAAGGTTTTCAAAGGTTTACAATCAGTACCCATAGATATTTTAAATCATGCTTTGAATGAAAAATTAATGTGGGAAGAAGCTCAATTGGAAACAGTCGAAATTAGCTCTACTATGGAAGTTTTGGAAAATCCAGTTCAATCAATAAGATGTCGGATTGATGGCTCTTGGAAAGTTTCGGATCCAACTATGGGTATAGGATGGTGGTGTTTTCAAGGAATCGATCAAACGATATTGCTCGGTGCAAAGTGCCTTCGGAGATGTCCCTCCCCCCTTCATTCGGAGATGGAAGCTTTAATTTGGGCTATGAAAAATATCCTTTCAAGAAGGATTGATTGTCAGGTGTTTGAAACAGATTGTTCGGAGTTAGTCTCGATGATACAGTCACCTGAAGATTGGCCCGCTTTCTCCAATCTGCTAGATGAGTTTGGTTTGCTCCGTGTCTACTTTCTCTTGTTCTCGCTTTCTCTTATTTCTCGTTTATGTAATGTTAAAGCGGACTGTTTAGCCCGATCTTTTAGACTTTTATTTTCTGAGGTTACTTTTGTAAACACTTCTCCTCCTAGTTGGGCAACCAATCAATGAGTTATTTATTAATTAGTGTGTGGTTGACAAAAAAAAAAAAAAAGTTTTAGTTATATAAATATTTAAAACGTTTTATAAAGTTGAATTTTACAAACGTTTAAATGACTATAATATTTAAGTTTTAATAAAATTTAAATATTTATAATATTTTGAAACTTTCTAAAAGTTTCAATAAAATAAGGAACCAGAGTAAACCGGATAACAATTTTAATTTTGGACGCCTAATAAATCAAGCTTCCTTCTCATTTGTATTCAGAATCATTTTGGTCCTTTTATAGTATGACTCTGAACCATTGCCCAAATTTTTAAGCAATATGGGACATTGTATACATATTTTTTCTTCATCGATTGAATAATATATGTCCGTTTTTAAAATTTTGAATCACATTATATGCAGAAAAATATATTATTTTATTAATTATATGTATTTTACATAAATTCAAAATAAATTAAATATAAGATCATATAAAAGTGAAAGAAAAATCATATATTAACTAGGAATTGACCCGCGGTACACCGCGGGACGATATTATTATTTAAAAAATAATATATTTTTGTTTGATTTTTTTTTACATATAAAAAGTATATATAATCCATTTACATGTGTAATTATAATGTATATATAGTGTTCATTGTACGATAAGTATATTGTGTGTTTGACTAATTCTAATGTACCGCGTGTGTAAATTAGTTAGTAAGCAACAATATACCGCGTGTGTAAATTACTTATCATCTTATGGTGTTTGTTTTATATTTAGATAGTTTTGAAAGTGGGTGAGTACTTTATAGTTTATATATATGTGCAAATACTTGTGTTGGTTTGTAAATTTTGTTTATTGTTAGAAATATTGAAATATGATATCTTAATTTTTTTTTTGTGTAAGGAATTTAAAATTTGTGTAAGTGATTATTTATTATTAATGCATTATATTAATATTTTTGTATATGAGTGTTCTTATATATTTGGCCAAATATGTGTGTCTTAATATTTAAACAAATGAAAAAAAGAGAGTCAATAATAAGAGACATCTATTTTTTTTATTTGTATTTTGTGTAAAAGGCAAGATAATGACCCGCGGGACAATATTTTAGACTAAAATTTTTAAATTTTAAGTTGTATTTATTTGTTAATTTTGTTTGTTTTGTTGAAGGTTTAAACTTGTATACTTGTATTTTGATTTTCATTTCTAGGATTCAACCCGTGTTATACCGTGCGCGTGACAATTTCTTTTACATAACTAATCGTAATTTAATCAACTTAATTAGATATATTTAATATTTTAATATTGATGGTGTTAACAAAATAATAAAATGATAAATTACATAACACCGAGTTAATGATATTTCAAATTTATATTAATATTGACCGAAACCCGCGGTACAAATTCCGATCAAGTCAATGGTAGTGATGGACTGTCTTCACCGAAGTCAAACAATTAATTGTTTGGGTTGAATTTGATTTGCCAAGGTATGTTACAGAAAATTCTGCATTTTGTCTTAACACTTGTTAGGCAAAATCGATACTATCATTTGTTTGGTGTCGCCATCGTTTTTTGGAGAAAATTTTAAGACGATTTTAGCATTTAATTGATTAAATTAATTCTCAAATGTGCATTAAATCTAAGATGGGTTCCTTAGCTAAGGAACGAAAAAAAGATAAGAGCCAAAATTTTATAAATTTAATTCTAAAAATTTTTTAAGAACCAAAATTAAGAGACCATTGATAATGGTTCTCTAAGAATTCAGTTTCGTGCTAATCAAGTGATAATTATCATAATAATTAATCGTTACCTTATAATATCCCTAAGAATAATTAATTTTTAATTAAGAATTATATTCCTTCCTCCCACTTCCCATCTTTCCTTCTGTGTTCTTTACGCCGATCGTTTCTCTTCCTCCCATCCAAAATTTTCTCCTGTTATTAAACATGTCGAAATCCAAAATTAGGCAATGGATGGAGGTTTTAATTCGCCTCGTATTCGGACAGAACAGATCTTCAAAGCGGATCAGTTTATGACACAGATTCGTGCAAGCGCAAGCTCTTGTTCAGTCTCAGTTTGGGGTTGTTAAAAGAGTAGAAGACATGAATTCGCGCAAGGATACATTTCTATCTCGGAGAACTCATTTATGCATATGTAAGCCTTCTTCTTCGTTTCACTTTTGTGTAGTTTCTTCTTCGTCTCCAAATTCGCCCAATCGGTTAAGCTGTAGAGTTGTTAACTGGATTTCAAACATAGATTTAAATTTAAATAATTGTTTCGTTGATGAATACAGTTACAATCACTGCGCGGAATCAGTCAGTTTGTAATAATCGTAGATTGAAGTTCCATGTCCTATTATCAAAAAAAAAAAAAAAAAATAGAAGTTCCATGTCCTACAATGGATGAGTCTAATTTATTTCTTTTTATACATAACAGTAGGCTACTCATCACATGTTTCAGAACCAATAGCCATTTAATGTTTAGTCATCCTAAGATTTAACTGTAGGATGTTGTAACATATAGCTTTTGGATTTCAGTAATAGAAGATTATATTTGAACTCCTTTTATGTTGTAACAAATAGCTTATGGATAGTGGCCACAATTTTATTAGAATGCAACAATCGTATTCATGTTGACAACCAATAATCGATATCATGCAAGGTTTGTGCTGCTACACCAAGAATTGTTTATCAACATGAAGATAAGTACTCATTATATATCTATATTAGTAAGTATAAGCTCTAAACGATTTGTTATATATTATATCTCACATACTGATTGCTTCGTAGGTGAAGCTTAATGAACGAAAACATCAATGGAAGTAGATATTTATTCCTCATCAAGCTATAGAGACAAAGGTTAGAAACAAACTCATAAAAGTTATATTGTTTTGTATCCCTTGACAAATTAACTTAGATTTGTGAAACTTCTTTTGGTGATATGATAGTGTAATAGATATCAATAACTGTAATCACGAATATGATAATCCATAGAACAAACAAAGTTGTTAAAACACTCACCAAAAGATTGTAGTTTGGTTGGTAATATAAGCTACGACTTGCTTCAAACAAATAAATCACCTACAGTTTAAGAAATTGCAATCATGTGCTTTAAAATATGGATATGTGATTCATAACGAAGCATTATTTACATATTCAAATTACCACTGTAAACTAAACGTGCTTTTTTGATCGAAGGATGGATCTTAACACCCTGCAGTAAATACAGACAACCAAGTATATTAGGGATAAAATTATTTAACGTCATGAAATAAAGAATAATAGTAATTTGCTCTGAAAATAATATAATCTGTTACAAAAAAAATTGTTCACCTTTTCGCCAGATAAGACCATTTCAAGTGTCTCACCAGTATTGCAGGTTTATTGGTGCCAGGAGTCAAGAATCTTCATTTGAGCTCTCCATGCGGTCTTGTAGGAATGAAAAATGCAAATGAAACAGCGATAAAGGTTTGGATTTACGAATAGTGGTTTTAGGTTTGATGATCGGAGAATACGCTGATGTATAGAGTATTTATAGACGTCTAAGTTAGTTCACAAAGATCTTGGTGATCAAGCCTAATATCTTTGAAACCATAACAAAATTGGAATAAAATATATGTAATCGTTTACCTTGAAGGAATATGCCATATATTTCGTGTTTAAGAGTAGTAATTAGTTAGGATATAATCGATTTCATGAATATTATGAATAATACTTATATGAAATAAGAAATTGTGACTAATAAATAGGAATTCTTATCGTTGAAGATCATAAAAGATATAAGTTGTTAGGCAAGGAAATGCCAATATTTAGTAGTAATTAGTTGGGATTAGTTAGATTTTTTAATAGAAGCGTCAATCTAGTTACACAATTGAGAATCTCAAGTTTTTTATTTTCGCATTAATATAAGGCAGTTTACCAAAAAAAAATCAAGAATCTGAAAATATATTTGATTAAATGTCTCCTTAACAATAAGTTTGATATCTTCTAAAAATCAGGGATTAAATGTCGTTTGGATTTATTGTAGGGATTACATACGTTTAGATTGAATTTAAATTTTGAATATTTATTTTATTAGATATCAAGTAGTTATGGTAAGTACGTAAAATCACATCATTATCAAGCAATGGTAATTAAGATTTGATTAGGATTAGCTGTTGTTAGTAGTTTATATTTAATAGGTAAATCCCGAGATTATGGTAATTAAGTGTTTTAATTTTGAATATTTGATTTCCATATGTTAGGATCTCAAATCTCGTAACCATAAAAATAGGAAATATTTTAAGAGTTTATTTATTGATTTGTAAATTTGATTAAGAAATATATTTTTTCCAGATTTTATTTGTAGGGACTAAATGTACAATATTGAAATTGTAAAAGGATTTTTGAGGCCAAATCTTCACCAAAAATGTATATATAGATGTTTATATTAGGTAGAGAGGTTTTAGTAAATTAGCAATTAATCAAGTTTAGAAACAAAATCAATTTGTTACCATATTTAGAAGCCACAATTTCTAAAAAAATGTTTCGAAAATAATTTGTAATATTAATTAATAGATAAACATTTATAACAATGACATTCTCTTGTAAATAAGTGCCAACTCAAAGATTTATTTTATATTTGTACTTCGAAAATGTATATATAGATTCAAAAGTTTAGAAGAAACCTTGTCATATTATTTTATTTTCTATATTATATTGGTATTAAAAAGTATGGAGGAAAAGAATCAAAACTTAAAATATTGGAAGGTAAAGTAATGGAGAGATATTTATTGATTTAAATAAAAAGAGAAATTAGTTATGGTATATTAATGTTGATAATTAAGAGATGGAAAATATGACACATGTCAAGCATTTGACGTGCCAAATGTCAAAAAATTAGAGCAAGTTTAGAAGAAACCTTGTCATATTATATAACAATGAAAGATTTTTATTTGCCATTCTATTTTCTTAAAAAGATTTTACTTAATAACTTAAAATTCATTCTCAAAATTCATCAATTTTCTATAACGCATATAGCACTAAATCAAGTATTATTTTAATGTTGTCTTTTCTACATTTTCCCTTATTTCCCACAAATTTATATTAAACAATTAACAACAAATTATCTTATAATAGTTTATTTTAAAATATTATTTCATATTTAATTTAACTATAAATCATCGCATAAATGAATACTATTCGAGAAGCAAAATGTAATAAAATTATTAAAATGACATTGTAAATTGAGGAATTGTTAGAAATGCTTTTTTCCAATACCTCTTTTCAAAAATACAACCTACGTAAAACCTTTTTAAAATTTCCTTAAAAATCTAAGATTTACCTAAGTACGTATGTAACATTCTAAAAGTATACAAAACTACATTTATATGTATAAATACATGATTAAAACTTATAAATACCTTATAAAATCTTATACATATCTTATAAAATCTTATAAATATGTTATATAAATACGTTATAAAACTTTATAAATACTTAGATCGAGGCTTGAGTAATACTTACCATCCAGAAGTACCTCATAAACCTTTTCAGGTTTAATGAGACGTACTTTTGAAAATACACAAAAGAAGGGGACATTTTTAAAAAATGGCACACCAAAAAGTGCATTTTCAAAAATAAAATATAATAATAAGATCTTGCAAATTATTTATTATAAAGTGAAGGGATAATATGAAATAAATAATATAGCATCTTATCTATTTCTAAACTATTTTAATTTTTCTTATAACTTTGAATGATGAAAAAAAAACAATGACAAAATATAGGATTTTTTTTTGAGCATTTAAAGACAAAGAAAAAGGACCACATGTCGTGAAAGAGAAGTTAAAAACTTCATGACGAGCTCATTTTTAAATTAGAATAAATGGCCAAACCCTTATCTACACTTTTGTTATAGAAAAAAAGAAGGAGAAGATGATGATAGAGTTGAAGGATAAAATCTAATATTTGAGATAATGATCACTGATTTTTTCGTTGGAAGATGGATATTTTTTCTTTTCCAAAAAACGTCTACTTTTTATTCTTTGTTGAGCTTTTTCCTTCAGAAAAAGTTTATTACATACTAAGTTTTATATTCAAAATAAATTTCATAATGTATATGTCAATACTTTCTATTTTTATCCACTCTATACGTACTTTACCTTTCTTTATAACAAAATTCTTAAACTGATAACAAAAGAAATAACTAAAGTGTTAAACAAATTCATGTATAATTATTTGGAAGGACATCAAAACCTATTATTGTATTATTTATTTTGCAATTACATTTTTAATTAGTATCCCACGCATCGCGTGGGTTTTTCTCTAGTATACATATATGGCTTACATATATTTTTTTTTTATTAAGAATGAAATGTTCCTGACTACCCCCTGGCATTAGTCGGAAGACATTCCAAACTCAGATCAGGCAGTGTGGTAGCCCAATTCTACCTGGATCGGGAGAAGTCCACTCTGTAGCACCTCGGTGCGTTCCTACCGAGGCCGACCGGATCAGCCGATAGGGTTTATCAAAAAAAAAAAAAAGAATGAAATGTTGCGGTTTACAAAAATTTACAACAATATAAGTATAATCTAGACGAACTAACTGAATCGTGCAGCGGAGAACCCGAGTTTAAAAGTTATGATTTCCTGGAGTGACCTTATTAATGATAGGTTGAAATGTGTTTCGAAATGACCTGACTTTATATAAGTGTTTGGGTGGCGTTTTTAGACTTCCATGTGATTTATCAGTGGTGTAGAAGTGTTGATAACTACCATATGCATATAAAGGAATTAGAAATGTTGCTATTATCTACTAGGTCTTATCAAACAAAACCTAGTTCCCGATAAGGCTTGGCAAAATATCTGGAGTTTGAAGTCGGATCCAAGAACCGGTCTGAATCTACAAAATAGAGCTTCCAAATTCTTATCCTAATAAATATGCTCTAAAGTATTTATAATAGAGTAATTTTTAAAACTTTTATGTTAAACTATAATTTTTTATTTAATAGTTTAAGGTATTTCATTTTTTAGTAATTTTAAATTATTTTTACGGATCTGAATCCCTATGAATATCATGATTTTTGGATGGAACAACATACAATATAAGTAATTAGACGGATTGGAATCCTCATTTGGATACCCTGTAATTCTAGGGTATCCGGTTTTTGTCAATCATCCCTAATCCCTAAGAAAGTATGACTTGAAAAACTATTAGAAATCAAGTAACAGTTTCCTAATTGAAATGACTAGAAACAAATCCATATAAGCCCCAAATCGTGTTTGACCTGACTATGTTAGTAGTGGTCCAACCTGGTTAAGGTCCAATCATTGAGACTGAAAAACATTGAGATGTTTCCGTCTTTCGTGAGAAGAATGACTCTATGTAGAGCCAAAAAACCGTGTTTGACTTGAAAAAGCACTCCAAAGACCTCAAAATGTACACGCTACGTGAACATCACAACCATTTTGTTCATAATTTTTGTTTTGTCACCCTATTTGGTTAAGCCATTAAATCCTGGTTTCATTAGTGTTTATCAAAATATATTGTAGAATACATATATAAATGTTTAGTAGGCTTAACCTTGATTTCACTCATATTATATACAGAACCATAACATCAAGATTTAAAATACAAAAAACAAAAAAAGAGAGAGAGAACAAGAAAAATTATGAGAGATTATATTTATTTTTCGCTTGGGATTCCATAAAACAGCCATGGATTTGCTTAATTTTATACTTTGGCTTGTTAAATAGAACTATGACCGTGGGATAACAAATTTGTGTAGCTAAAGTATGTTATGCCTGAAGATAACCCTTGTTATCTAAGTATCCGACGACCTTTTCAGCCATTTCGATCGGAGAAGTTCCCGATCCTTCGCGTCCTAGAGAAATCTTCACATGACAAAAAGAAAGTAGAACAAAAGGTAAGACAAGTGAATGACTCCAAAAAAGCTCAGCATCAAGATCAAGAACCAAAGCATCCCATTCTGTTTTCAAATATTATTGACATTTACCTCGCAGTTCAATGGTGGCTCGTAAGGGTCATCGATCCCGGTAAAACCTGAAGAAACATTTCAAACTATAATGTCATTTGGGGTTCTCATTGATAGACACAATTACCAACAGCATTTCAAGAGATACCTTTGATCTTTCCAGCACGAGCGAGCTTGTAAAGACCCTTGGGATCCCTCGCCTCGCAAACTTCAAGCGGAACATCCATGAACACCTATTTGATCAAAACAAATTTTACTCAAATCTTGAAAACTTCAGTAACATTAAGAGACAACAAAACCCGCTCTTTGTTGTCAATACCTCGACAAAATCTCCCTCGGGGAGCAAATTTCGACAAGCGTCCCTGTCTGTTCTATAAGGAGATATTAAACTCGCAATGCAGATGATTCCAGCATCCGCAAAGAGCTTAGCAACCTCTCCTAAACAAATCAATTAGAAACAGAATGTCAAAAACCAAAGCTCACAACAACAACATCCAATATTGGATTAAAGAGATTATTAATTAAGCTCACCGACTCTACGAATATTCTCTGCACGATCCTCAGCTTTAAAGCTAAGATCACGGTTTAAGCCATGCCTAACATTATCACCATCAAGAATATAACAAAGCTTTCCCTTTTGATACAACATCTGATTCAAAGCACAAGCCAAAGTACTCTTCCCTACAAATTTTGAATCCATGAAACACATTAGATAGATTTCACATAGACATAAACCAAACTTGAAGCTTGTTTCTACACGAACCTGAACCACTAAGACCGGTGACCCAAATCACACATCCTTTCTGATCAAGCAATCTCTGTCGATCAACTTTCTCAACCGAACACTCATGCCACTTTATGTTCGTCGAGTTTCCGACCGTAGACAAAGGGCCTTGCTTATGTCCTAATTAGACAAAAAAAAAACCATAAAAATTGAATCTTTTCTGAGAAATCACGAAGAACGTTACATACCCGTGTGACCATTAATAGATTTAAGCTCAGGAATAGATCCATTTTTGTTATGACTCAGAGTTTGTGATCCATCCATAGAAACACAAGCACGAACAACAACAATAGATCTTGAATTACTCATTGAATTGCTATCGGAAAGCCCTTTTGGAGAAGCAATCGAAAGCCCTAATAGCGATTTAGCTCCGGCGGCAATCATATTTCACGGTGGTGGAGGAAATAAAAAATCAAAAATCGGATTAAGACAGGAACAAGAAGAAGAAACTAAATTTGTTGTGTCTGAATGTTTTTAATTAGGGAATGAGGAAAATGTGACCGTTAAATAAAAAGGAAAAATTGGAGTTTTTTTTTTTTTTTTTGAGAGGGCGATTAGGTAGGTGAACTGGTGAACATAAAGAGTTGTTGGCCACGTTTTTATAATCATCTTATTATTTGTGGGAATTATCAAAAAGGGTGCTGTTTTTGTGAACATTGGGTTTAAACTAAAATGTATTTAATGTTGATTTGCATCCACATTCCTAAAAACAGAAAAGTGGTAATATATTCGATGAGATACACCAATAGAGTTTGATTGGTTTAATTTTGAACTTGATTGGTTTTCCCGTAACCATTCACAAACTCACATTCCTAAAAACAGAAAAGTGGTGTATATTGGATAAGATACACCGATAGAGTTTGATTGGTTTATTAGGTTTAAACTTGATTGGTTTTTTCGTAACCACTTTCGCAAATAGTAAAGTTATCATATAAAAATCGTTTTAAATTGATTTGATATAAAAGTTGTTTTCAATAGCTTTATATTGTTTCGAAGATTTTAAATATCTTTTCCGCTAGCATTTACGGCAACAGACGGTTACAATACTAACTAAAATTTATGAAAGTAAAATTAAAAAAAAAACTTTATTCTTTTTTTAATCAAATATTATCATATCAAACTTTGAAATGCTTAATATATATTAAGTAAACTAATGGATTGATAACAATAAAAATATATTTTGTATATAAAAAATCTTATGTACAATATATTAAGTAAACTAATGCACGTCTTATGTAATTTATTAGGCCCACCAATATGGGAGAACTGTGGTAGATTTTTGGTGTCTGGTCTAGATTAGAAAAATGGTTCAATAGTCAATTTGAGTTGTTTTTGACCGGACTCGTCAACGGTCAATCCATCAGTCTGAGTCAAATCATCCTTTTATTTAGAGGGAATTACGAAAACGGTATCGTTTTGGTCATTTGGTTAAGCTATATGTACTTAACCTGGATTTGCATCCAGATTCCTAAAATTAGAAGAAAAAGAAAGTGGAACATAATCGGGAGATGCACTAACTAAATTTAAAAGTTGTATGTAATTTATTCGGTTACCAATATGGAAATGGTGTTCAGATTAGAGAAATGAAAAGATTCTTACCATTGGGTTGAGATTGTGTTCTTTCATATGAATGTGTGCTTTTGTTTTTGCTTATTATCCAATTAGGAATAATTTATGGGACGTAATTCCCATAAAATAAGTACAACCATACTTGGTTTAAAGATACCATCTTAATTCCTTATAAATTTAATGTGATCGGCTTTTAACACATTTAATTAGTCATATTCAACTATTACGTAACCTCTCTGGTCTCCATGATAATTGTTTTGAGACTATGAAAAACTTTTCTAACACTAAAAAAACAAAAACAATAAAGAACATGAACTTAAAAACTATCAACTCTCTCGTCTAGTTCTCCGAAGCTACATCAGAATTTTCCTATTACAGAAGTCCCATGGACACAAGTGAAAAAAAGTACGAACTCACTCGAACCTCTTTTGTATACAAACAATGTTTTGGTAAAAGAGTTACAAAGATACAGAGGCGAAAAAACACCAGCGTTAAGGGCCACATCAATTAAAAAGAGCGTGTCACCTTGGGTCCTTTCCGGGGAATAAATAGGGATGGACTATTTTGTTCTCTCAGGCGCGTTCATCATTCACGTGGTTCGGGACTTCTGGTTGGCTGTCCAGTGGCATGTACTGTGCCATTATGGCTCTGATCTCTGAGTCCATGTATTGCTGTAAAACAATGGTACACAGGAAGGTTAAAAACAATTTCCCCAAGCAACAGATATTGCAACCGTGTTAAGGTCCAAAGGCACAATATGAGGTTACAGTAGAAATATGTTTTAATAGACATCAAATTAAACTTCGGTTTTAACACTACAGCAGATAAAGAGCATAAGGATGAATTAAAAAAGCTTACCCTCAATCTATATTTGTAAACGAGGTACGCCCCACCAGCTGCAAGTCCCAATGATAACATTATAAGCCAAACGGCCGCCCATGCTGATCTCACTTGTGCACCCGTCTTGCCTAAATTTCGACAAATAGAACCAATACCAATTGGAAAACTGGTGGGAGAAACACTATTTGTATGCTCAAACTTTAAACTTCCATAATCACAAAAACTCACTGATGCAAGTGTCATGATCTCTGATGTAGAGAAGGTCCCCACTACAAGAGCACTCATAGCTTCCCCAGGTGTTCTTACAGCTACACTCTGGGCACTGGCATGCTTTCTTCTCTTTGCACTCATTAATATCTAGTGAATGAAGTACAAAAATCTTTCAGAAGATGTTTATGAAATCAGACAAAATAAAATGGTAACCCAAGTTTTAACAGAGGTCTAACCTTCACATTTCTTAATACCATCTCCTTTAAATCCTGGAGGACACTGGCACTTAACACTGTCCTTGTCCTGAAGGCATAGTTGAGACATTAATTCTCTTATAATACTGTGAGATTATATGCTTAAAAGTGAAGCAAAGCGCAGAAGAAACACCAACCACACAAGCAGAGAACGCATGTCCATCTCTCTCTTCATGCCAACAACCTCCATTGTTGATTGTGCATCTCCCTGGTCCGCTTGCTGCAATGCAAACACCAATTAAGTATGAAATGTGACATTCAACAGAAGCACAAAAATGGAAAAAAAACCACAACATCATCTATCTCTGATGGGAAAGATGGAATATAAAAGTCCAAAGATTCCATGAGACTGAAACCAACATTAAATATTAAATTACACCAGCAAAATGTGAGCTATTCAAAATCTAAGAGGGTATACCGAAAGTTTTCTTTACAATTCACTGACTAAGAGTTATACGAGAGCTGCTAAAAGAAAATCACAAAATGTCGCTCTGCAAGTAACTAGACTATTATTTTGCCATATTCCGAATGCTACTAAATAATACACGTCAAAATATGACATGAATACTCACGTTCACAGTGGCTGTAACCATCCCCTTTGAATTGCACACCATCAACTGTAGGACACTCGCATACTCTTCCACGAAATGTATCCTGTAGACTAAGTAGATTAATACAGATATACAGAAATTATTCCAAGCAATTTCACATTATACCTTGCAAGCAGTTATGTTGGCTGATTTATCTTGCCAACAACCACCATTGTTATCTAAGCACTCGTTTGACTCCACATCTGTCAATTGTAACAGAAGATGCAAATTTCAAATTTCACAATAAGTGTTAGAAGGTGTTATCAATATTATAGTTTACAATACATTCCAAACATTTATTTGACGATCGAGCATTGGGGATCAAAATCAGCTTTATGCTATGAACAGACAAATCCTAGACAAAAAGTAGGGGTGGTATATTAGAATTGGATCGGATAATTAGTGTGAGTAATAATGATCGCCAAACTACTCCCAAGGATAGTTAGGATCAGGTGGTTCGGGTACATGTACAGGCAGCTATGGGCATCTATAATTAATGTCCAAATTTAGATTAGGTATAACTATTGCTCAGTTATGGGTCGTGTTATTCACATATTCGGTGAGGACCCAAATTTTGGATACTTAAACCAACAAAAGCTCACCCGATACACCAAAACGTTTTCCAATGAGTATACAGGTAGAGGTTATTCAGGCGGGTATGAGTACATTCCGAAATGCCCACAATTAGTCAAAACCAGGAATATATACCTGTGCTGAGGCATATAGCTGGTTCAGTGGTCTCCTCAAAACCAGAGCATAGAGCCTTGAGTACTGCACTCTTCTCCAACTTGCCTGCAAGGAAACATTTATTTAACAAGGTAAACTACATGTATTGAGGTCTTAAGTTAACAATGTAAGACAAACCTCGGTACTGTCTGTTGTTGACAACCAAGGTAGGCAATATGGTAACATCACCCCTTGAACCCTTGCCAACCTACATAATATAATATGTCAATGACAAACAAACGGATTATTCAAAGAACATAACTGTGAAATGCCCAGAGGCAAGTTCAGATGTAATTAAATAATTTACTTGAGCATCTTGTTCTTCCTTAAGAACTGGATTGTCCAAGTCAGCATCAGGGTCTCCCATACACTTGTCAAGTTTTTTACTATCAATTCCTGTAAAGACATAGAAAATATGCATCATTCTCCCCAAAAAAAAGTGTGTTCTTGCCTTTCTTTAATTTGGACCTATAAAAGACACACTCACCAAGAGATTTGATAACAGAATCAGCACACTCCTTGTTGTATTTCTTCTCCTTCATGGGACATCTGATCTGGAAATCAGTGACATAATCCCACCAGACCCAGGGTTTGCCAGTTTCATTCGCCACCTTGTAAACACAAAGCTGTCTCAAGTTTTCAACAACCACATCTTTGCCATCGTATCCCGAGCTAAAGTCCTGTTCTGGATCAGGAGCGCAGTACCTTCCCTTATTGATACACTGAGACATACACTGTCGGCTCAACGTGAAAGCATGAGGACAATACCAAGTAATATAATGAGGTCTAAACTGCGTAAAACCACCTTTCTCAAGAATCTGCGCCGCACCCTTAAAATCCTTAACAAACTCCATCAACATGTCACACTTAACCCCACATTCATCATTACTATTAGTCCACAACTCATACTCAACACGGTCATCAGGATGCGGAACAGCCTCTCTCCAGTCAAGATTCAAGTTAACCATATCCCCTCCACTAATAGCTTTCTTCAACTTTTCACCAAAACCTTTAGTAACAAGAGCAGAAGGTATAGTAATATTCTCGATATACTTAGCAGAAGAAACATCCTCTTCAGGTGTATCCATAGTAATCAAAGGCTCATCAACATTATCAGCCACAAGAACCGCAGAAGCACCCGCTTTCTGTGCATTCCATACCTTCAAAGCGAAGAAACAATCTACAACAACAACAACAACAACAACACGTATGAACCCTAACGAATCGAATCGAATCGTATCGAATCAAATCGAGTGAGATGAAACTACCTCCACGATCAACCAAGAGGAAAGTAGGTAAAGCACCAGGTTGTGACTTGAACGAAATCGAGAAATCGCTAAATTGCTTACACGATTTCTGATTCTCTTTGGGATAAACCACCGTACCGGCCATACTTCCGCCGTACTGTGGAATCCCAAAGTTACCAATTGCACTATCATGTGTTCCTTTTATACTCTCCGGCGATGTCACCGATAAACTGTTCTTTTCCACCACGAATCGAGCTTCGCTAAAGGAGGAAAACAGAAGAGAGAGAAGCAGCCATGGAAGATAACACAGAAGCTGCTTCATCTTCGAGATCTCCGTCTCCACACCACCAAATTTGAAGGAGATAAGGAAATGATCAAGACTTAAGGAGCACGGAGGTGATTGAATTTTGAAATTTTTTCCAAAGGTAAAGATTTTGAAGAGTGTTTCTCGAGAAAAGAAAATCGGGTTTTGTTGAGCGGTTGGTTCGGGTGTGACTGGGAAGACGATAGATGACGCATTAAGTCAAAACAAATTTTGACGATGAAACTAATTATATGATACTAGTATCAAGCCTCGTGTTGCACGGGTTATATTTAAAAAAGCAACGAGTTTCAGAAATAAATACATGAGCAATTTCAATTTTTAGTTACAAATTGAAAAGAGAGAAAAGCAAAAGATAAGGTTTCCTTTTTTTTCTTTGGGCATAGGATTCTTTTTATCCGCGGAAAATATTAATTATTTTTCTCCATTCAATTTGTTATTTTCTCTAGATTTAATTTTCGTTCTAATTGTCAAAAAATTTTAGTTTGGTTTTGGGTTACAATTTCGATCTCAATTATATTAGATTTTTTTTATTTCACGGGAAACATGATATTTTAGTGGTTCATGAGTTGGTTATGTATTTGATTTTTAGGGTTGTTTGTGGATTGTGATTTGTTCAAATCCAATCTGGTAAATATTTTGGCGGTTATAGATAAAGCGTTGATGGCAATGTTTTTATAACAAGAAGATGTACCTTTTGATATGTCGTATCTACCGGAGTATTCATCACGTGAGAGATATTTTTTACCCTTGTAGGAAGAATGCTCAATCTGGAATGTCAAGTTGGCGAAAGTGGGGGAAGGTCAAAGGTGTTGCGTTCACTTAAGAAAGATTTTCGTTTATTTTTAACTTAGAGCACAATCTTCAAGATGTTCTAGATACATGAGCTCACACAGACAACGAGTGGCATAGCAGTGGATAAGTGGAATGAACATCCACTGCAAAATTATCATTAGTTTATTCCGCTTTTGGTTCAGATCTCTTTCGACCAAATATGAATCAAACTACCACAACTCACTATGTGTTCAACAGATTGTCGTTGTCTTGACATCAATCGCTTCTATACTCATTCTGCTACGACATTACTCGTTGATCCAACACTTCTCAGACATAACAACCACTTCTCGACAACAGACAACAACTAAGCTTTCACGGCCTTAGTTGGGCAGCTTTCACCATCCTTTGCTTACCCATTTACGCAAATGACTTGGGGTGAGGCTGCATTTCTAGTCTACGACGGATGACAGGTGTTCCAGCTGCTAGGGCAAATGGAATTAAAAATTTGGGCTCCCTATTTGGGTTAACCCGAAAACCCGATCCAACTCGGTTGGAATCTGCATCTTTTACCAAATATGACTGTCCGGTAAATGACAAGCGTCAATCATCTATTTGTACGGTATTTTTATTATGGCAATCGTCAAGCCTTTGAATAGTAATGTCTGTCTCTCAATCTGGTATGACAATCCTTCGAACATTACTGTCTGTCAATTCGGTACAATAATTTTTTGAACGTTGTCATTACTCTACCTCGACTATACGTCAGTGATTGAAGTCTGAGTGAATTTTTTTTCCACCCAAGAGTCTCAGTGCGTCAGTTTTGACGATCTAACTTGATTTCCCGGAAACGAATGTTGTTCGGATAAATTATTCTTGACCAAACTGTTTTGGTAGGTCTATATTGATGACCCGCCTCGAAATAAATTAATTTTTCATCGACACTTAACCCATCCGTTAGCGATACTAGAATCCTCTCAATAATCATTGATGTGTTTCCCTTCCTTGGTCATTTTTGTTCTTCCTTAGATTTACTTGGATATTTTCTCGGCCATTCTTCTCACGGTCATTTATTCCAGTGCGATGATAAGTACAGTGGGAGTAGTTTCCTTTTAGTTAAACTAAATATGATGCAACATGTATCAATTGATGGATATTTCATATGGTTTTTGATGATTTTAAGCATTTTTCTAATTTATGATGTTATATAATTATCAATCTTATATTGTACGACCACTTATCATTTTTAAGCATTTTATACTTTCGCTTGACAGATTAAAGGATGAGAAGGATTAGAGCGTTCTTGATTCATTTGAATACATTTGTTACTTTACTTAAAACAAAAAATTATTCATGCTTTTGTTATTCAGTAGTATTATAATTCTATTTTAAATATTATTAATAACCTTAGTGATTTTTTCGTTTTATTGATTTCACTATTTCATAATTAACTATTCTATTATGTTGATATTGATCTTACATATCAATTAAACCTTAAATATGTATGTTTCTTTCATTTTTGAATTAAAATGTCAATTTCGAAAATAGCATTGCCACAAATATATCTCTCTGGTTTCTAAAAACATTGATTGAGAGTTGAGACATTATTGGCAAGCCCTTGTAAAATACACATTCAAATTTAGAACTCTTATTTTGTATTAAGGCTTTGAATGCATGGTTCATGCGTTGCGGATCGGACCATGCACACCAATATTCTAGTAAGCAAAGCGTCAGGCTATAGTATGGAGCAGATAATAGTATGCACTTCAACATTATTAATATTGGTATGAAGCTTTCAGAGAGTGGAATGAAAAAAGCGGACCAACAATAAATTTATGATGATAAAGAATTTTATGCTCAAATGCGTACTAGTATGAAATTTTTTAGTTTACAGTATTATATATTAGTACGCAATAGTGAATAGTGAACTAATTGCATATTTGTCTGACGTATTTCTGGGCCGAAAAAAGATATGTAATTATTTTTTGGGAAAATTTAGCCTATAATTACATATTTTTTGTTTTCATAGTTCGTGTAGTGATGCCACTATGATTTTTTTTCTTCTTCCCAAACCAAAACCTAATAAATCATACGATGTGTTTTTGCTGGAAGAAAAAGTGTCTCAGTGAAGGAGAAAAGTATTATTTTCTTTCTTTGAAAAACCCTTTTGACAAGGAAAAAAAAAGAGAGAGTAAAACCAACAAACCATAATTTTCTAGGATATATTCAAGTTTCATTTCACTAAATATAAATTACATTATTTTATATTTTATTTTGCCATAAAGAAAAGTGTAAACTAATGCAACACACATTCATGGAATGCATGTGAGGATCGAAATGAAGATCTTAATGTGACGATATACTTTTCTTTTTGCCTCATTCCATGTGATAAAACAAAATTTTAAATTATTATTAATTAAAGATGTTATTTTAAAATTTTAGCATTTCTCTGTGAGTTAAAAATTAGAATGTTGACCAAAGTAGAATACAGATTACAAAAAAAAATCATTGAAACCTACCCAAAATGATAACTAATTGAAAAGAAAAAGATGAGTGTTTTGGTGAAAGTTTTGGATTCTAGGAACAATTGAGTTTGAATGGAATAATTGTTTGTTAAAAGAGTTTGAATGGAGTTGTTATCCTAAAATTTTCGAAATTGTTAATGGGAAAAATGTCATTAAAATCCCCAACTTATTCAAAACGTTGATTTAAATCCTCAACTCATGACGAAACGAAATAAATATCAAACTTATGTTGACTTTCTAAATAAATATTAAACTTATGTTGACTTTCCAAATAAACACCAAACTTTCATTGACTTGGCTATATTAGACATGACGTTAAGTGGGTTAAAAGACCATGTTAACAAGATTAATTTTCTGTTAACAGACCCGCTAATTGAAAATGACAGTATTCCTTCTAAACATAAAACGACATTGTTTTGTCGTAACTTCTCAATAAAATACCGAGTTTCAAATCATATAAAAATTTAGGGTTAGGGATTTTGCTCGATTTGGGGATCTAAGATTGACTTTAGGGATTTAATTTAATCGTTACGACAAAACAACGTCGTTTGGTTGTTATATGAAACGATGTCGTTATCAATTAACATGTATGTTAACAGAAAATTAACTCTGTTAACGAGATCTATTAACCCACTTAACGTCGTACCTAATATGGCCAGGTCAACGGAAGTTTGATATTTATTTGGAAAGTCAACATAAGTTTGATATTTATTTGGAAGGTCAACATAAATTTGATATTTATTTCGTTTCGTCATGAGTTGAGGATTTAAATCAACGTTTTGAACAAGTTGGGGATTTTAACTACATTTTTCCCAATTGTTAATGCATAGAACAGAAGCCAATTATCCCAAAAGAAAGCTCATAATCAACTTTGCATATCCAAAAATGAACTCAATAACTAAGTCTAGTCATGTTTAGGTTTACTGCAAGGTCTATAAAGATATGAGAAAGCTTTTTCGGGAAAATATTTATAGAAATTACAAACTAATTCAAGGAATTATAAACAAATAAAACAAGACATAACACAATTCACTTAAAGTCTTAAACTAATATATGTGCTATTAGAGGCAGATCTAGGAATTCTTTAATTGGGAGCTTAAGAATTTTTTTTTAATGGGATAGGGACAATTAAATAAATTTACACTAATTAAGAAAATAAAATTAGACGAGACACGTAATATTGTTCATATGTAATGTTGCCTCTATATAGTGTTGAAAAATTCACCAAATCTAAATTATACATGATGCTAAGTAATTCCGCAAAGCTGAGTAGTAATTATAAGTTATAACCCATATTATATATATATATAGTTTTATAATAATGTATATTTATTTTTTAATAAAAGGGACTTTAATTTAATTTATATAAACTTTCAATATATATAAATCCATATAATATGATTACTTAAAAACATATTTCTAATATATTGAGATTTATAAAATAAAAATTATGTTTTCAAAATAAATAAAAACTATATATAAATACATTATAATTTATTTATTTGTTGATTATTATGACAAATCTTTTTTAATATATAGTTATTTGTTTTTACATTGTCTCAATAGAATTTTATAATTGAGTATCGTCGTCGATATGTGTTTGACTTTGAATAAGCGTCGTCTCTAGTCTTCCACTCCCATCTAAGACGTTGAACAAACAAATCTCTCCATTTTCTCTGGAAAAAAAAAACACTCGAGAGAGAAACTTGCCTCAACTACGAATCTTCGATCATCGAGAGCCCACACATACAAAGACGAAGATTTCAAATTCAATCATCAATCATCTCTTTTGAATGATCGATCCTTGCTCCTGAAATTTGTTGTTGATCCTTTGAATTTGAGGCGGAGATCTCGAAGATGAAGCAGCTTCTGTGTTATCTTCCATGGCTGCTTCTTTCTCTTGTGGTTTCCCCTTTTAGCGAAGCTCGATTCGTGGTGGAGAAGAACAGTTTGTCGGTGACTTCGCCGGAAAGTATAAAGGGGACGCATGATAGTGCAATTGGTAACTTTGGGATTCCTCAGTACGGTGGAAGTATGGCTGGTACGGTGGTTTATCCTAAAGAGAATCAGAAATCGTGTAAGGAATTTAGCGATTTCTCGATTTCGTTCAAGTCACAACCTGGTGCTTTACCTACTTTCCTCTTGGTTGATCGTGGAGGTACTTTTAATATTTTTTCTATCTCAAATTCAGAACTTGACTCGATTTGATTTTATTTCCTTGTATGATTCATACTTTCCTCTTCCTGTACCATTGCAAGTTTACATTTTTATGGCACCCTTTTGGTTTTCAATTGGCAATTTGTTGGTTCTCTGATTGATTTGAGTCAGTTATTGTATTTGAAGATTGATGTTAGTTTTAGTCCTGTTTTAGCCCTAGTTAAGTGGTCTTTGTTATCAGTAAGTAAGAGAGTTTAGTTGCTAAGTTTTGATGATGGTCTGGTTCGCTGAGAAAGTAGTTACTTATTTGTATCTGAAGATTTAGTCCGAGATAAGAGATTTCAGTTGGTAGGTTGTGATGGTTTGGTTCACTGAGAAATTACTGGCTTTCTTCTTAATTGGTTCGTTGAGTATGTGATGGTTGCAGAACTTGTCTTAGTTTGACGGTTGTGTATAATCAAGTCATATCTACATTTACTTAGCTTAATGGTGGGCGATTGTTTACTTTTTGTTGTTGTGTAGATTGTTTCTTCGCTTTGAAGGTCTGGAATGCACAGAAAGCTGGTGCTTCTGCTGTTCTTGTGGCTGATAATGTTGATGAGCCTTTGATTACAATGGATACACCTGAAGAGGATGTTTCTTCTGCTAAGTATATTGAGAATATTACTATACCTTCTGCTCTTGTTACTAAAGGTTTTGGTGAAAAGCTGAAGAAAGCGATTAGTGGAGGTGATATGGTTAACTTGAATCTTGACTGGAGAGAGGCTGTTCCGCATCCTGATGACCGTGTTGAGTATGAGTTGTGGACCAATAGCAATGATGAATGCGGGGTTAAGTGTGACATGTTGATGGAATTTGTGAAAGATTTCAAGGGTGCGGCGCAGATTCTTGAGAAAGGAGGTTTCACGCAGTTTAGACCTCATTACATCACCTGGTATTGCCCTCACGCTTTCACGTTGAGCCGACAGTGCAAGTCTCAATGTATCAACAAGGGAAGATACTGTGCTCCTGATCCAGAACAGGACTTCAGCTCAGGATACGATGGAAAAGACGTGGTTGTGGAAAATTTGAGACAGCTTTGTGTTTTCAAGGTGGCAAATGAAACCGGCAAACCCTGGGTCTGGTGGGATTATGTCACTGATTTCCAGATCAGATGCCCCATGAAGGAGAAGAAATATAACAAAGATTGTGCTGAGTCTGTTATCAAATCTCTTGGTGAGTGTTTCTTTCTTCTTACATAAACAAAAATTTCACAGTTATGTTTTTTTTTGGGATGAATGAAGTCGTATTTTCTATATATTTCTCTACAGGAATCGATAGTAGAAAGATTGACAAGTGTATGGGAGACCCCGATGCTGACTTGGACAACCCTGTTCTAAAGGAAGAACAAGACGCTCAAGTAAATTACTCCTTTTACTTCTGAATTTTCGTCCAGGCATCTCACAGTTATGTTCTTTAAGTAACCCGTTTGGGATTGACATATTATATTATGTAGGTTGGCAAGGGTACAAGGGGTGATGTTACCATATTGCCTACCTTAGTTGTCAACAACAGACAGTACCGAGGTTTGTCCCGCAGTGTTCAACTTAAGACTTCAATATATGTAGTTTAGCTTGTTATATAATCGTTCCCTTGCAGGCAAGTTGGAGAAGAGTGCAGTACTCAAGGCTCTATGCTCTGGTTTTGAGGAGTCAACTGAACCAGCTATATGCCTCAGCACAGGTATGTTTTACATACCCTTACCCCGAATATCCAACCCGATACTCAAAACACCTAGACTAGGATTTTCCTTTTTATAATCGTATTTTTAAATTTCATCCCCAGTGGTCGGTCATCAAATCAATGGCTGGAATGTACACCAGTGATTACACTTAAAACACTTATTGTGAAATTTTTGAATCTGCAACCTTCTATTGCATTTGACAGATATGGAGACAAATGAGTGCTTAGATAACAATGGTGGTTGTTGGGAAGATAAATCAGCCAACATAACTGCTTGCAAGGTACATTGTGATATTCCTGGGATGAATTTCTTTTATATCTATTAATCTGGTTAATTTGCAGGATACGTTTCGTGGAAAAGTATGTGTGTGTCCTATAGTTGATGGTGTGAGATTCAAAGGGGATGGTTACAGCCACTGTGAGCGTAAGTGCTCGGGTCATCTTTTGAATAATTTTTATGATTATGTAGACTTATGTTATTACGTACAGTAGCAATTGAGAATAGGAAAATATTAGTCAAGTTTCTTACAAAGTAATATGTTGTGGTCTTACAGTATGGCAAGAATATCATATAATTTCTAGTCAGTGAATTGTAAAACGAATGTTTTGTTTCACGTCTCTGATGAAATTCAAAATATGATCTTGGCTGCATGATCACAAGAACTTTCATAGCAAAATATACTCTTAGCTGACTTCGATAGTGTGTTCTTTGCCTTTGTTGTTGTTGTTGTGCTTCTGTTGGATCACATTTTCATATGTATTATTTGGTGGTTGCATTGCAGCAAGCGGGCCAGGGAGATGTACAATCAACAATGGAGGTTGTTGGCATGAAGAGAGAGATGGACATGCGTTCTCTGCTTGTGTGGTTAGTGTTTCTTCTGCGCTTTGACTAGCTTTCAAGCACAATCTCACCCTATGGTAAGAGACTTATGTCTCACCTTGTAATACCTTCAGGACAAGGACAGTGTGAAATGCGAGTGTCCTCCAGGATTTAAAGGAGACGGTGTTAAGAAATGTGAAGGTTAGACCTCTGTTAAAACTTGGGTTACCATTTGATTTTGTCTTATTTCATAAACATCTTCTTAAAGATTTTCGTACTTGATTTACTAGACATTAATGAGTGCAAAGAGAAGAAAGCCTGTCAGTGCCCGGAATGTAGCTGTAAGAACACCTGGGGAAGTTACGAGTGTTCTTGTAGTGGGGACCTTCTCTACATGAGAGACCATGACGCTTGCATCAGTGAGTTTTCATCATCTTAAATTTCTACAATTTTATAGATATGCATATGTAACAAACACTGAAAAGAGTACTGGTGCATACAAATAGCCTCTGTATTTAGAAACGTTCCCTCTCTCTCTTTCAACTGAAATTGGTTCTTTTGTCTGAAATTTAGGCAAGACGGGTTCACAAGTGAAATCAGCGTGGGCGGCCGTTTGGCTTATTATGTTATCATTGGGACTTGCAGCTGCTGGTGCATACCTCGTTTACAAATATAGATTGAGGGTAAGCTTTTTATTCATCTTTCTGCTATTTGTGGTTAAAGCAAAAGATTAATGTTTTATGTTTTGGTTGCCTGAGATGTCTCGTAAAACATAGTTTTATGTTCATGGATTTACAGCAATACATGGACTCAGAGATCAGAGCTATAATGGCACAGTACATGCCACTGGACAGCCAACCCGAGGTCCCGAACCACGTGAATGATGAACGTGCCTGAGAAAGCGACATAGTCCATCTATTTATTCCCCCGGAAAGGAATCAAGGCGAAGCGTTCTTTTAATTGATATGGCCCTTGATGCCGGTGTTGTTTTTTTTCGCATCTGTATCTCTGTAACTCTTTGTACCAAACAGTGTATCCTATGTTCTTGTCACTTGTGTCCATGTGACTTCTGTAATAGGGAAAACTTCGATGTAGCTTCGGAGAACTGGACAAGCTAGTCAATAGAATCAAAACATCAAAGTTTTAAAGTTAAATCTTTTAGTCTTGGACAAGTTCGGCTCTTTAGTCTAAGGATATTTGTATTTAACAAACCCTGGATTTAGGTAAAACAGAAAAGACACTTCATGTTTCTTATGATACTAACACAAGTGATGCATAGTTTTGCTTAAACAAAGAAGATGGTACCAAAATTCAAATCAACTTTAGCTTTCTCTATAACGTACCAAACAAGAGTCAAACATGTAATAAAACTAAACGTGTAATTCTGCCCGTTCTTCTCTTCGGCATCGAGCAGGAACCGGTACCAAACTGGGGACAAAGGTACAGTGCAAAGGCCAAGGATCAACCACACAATCTATACGAGTTTTACTGATCAACATATTATCCCCCAATATATAGATCCAAGCGTGACCAGTGTTGTCGCAAGAGCACACCACGAGCCTCTTACCTTCGATGAAGTAACTTGGATCAGAGTAGTTTCCGGTCTCTACTAAATCCGGCAAGTTAGGACTTGAAAAAGTCATGAAATTCATCCAAACCACATCATCACCATCCTCATGGTTAATCTTGTTCTCAGTCACCCAAATCTCAATCTTCTTTGTTACCATGCATTGGTTTAGCAACGAAAACCGATCTCCCCTAAAGACCCCAAGGACAAGAGCATCCCTATAGTAATGGTTTCTCCCGCATGGTAGATCACAAAATCTTATGAATAATCTGCTCGAAAAATCGAATTTTCTAATGTGGTAACACAAGGGATCGGTCTCATAAAAAGAAACCCAATACAAAGTTCCATTCAACGACACAACACTTATAACGTAATTGCTACGATCATCAGGTTCTGAGTCGTGGTCTGTCCACACATCAGAGGGAAAGTCATAGGTTGTCCACAAGTCGTCTTCGTCTTCGTTCCCAGGGGACGAAGCAGCAATCTTGTAATTGTTATTGTCGTATCCTATGCCATCGAATCCCATACCCGAATGGATTAAACTCGGCTCGATCCATGTACTCTGTCCCAACCATGGATTCCAAACAACGGCTCCAGTATTCTTGCCACATAGCAACAACTCATTGCAATCAACCAAGTTTTCAATTTCCAGAGATTCTAAACCGGGAGTACCTAATGTTAACTCACGTACCACTATTAAAGGATCGATGCTTACCGAATAAATATTGGATTCGGTTGCTAGGATGAATCGAAACGTCATCTTGTGGTTAGTGATGAACGTCTTGTCGTCGAAAAGAGCGTTCCATTGTTTCGATACGGTTCTGAAGCGAACAAGAGATTTAGGTGGGACACGAGAGAGTATCTCTTCGATCAACTCCCATGGAAGCTTATTCAGATGCGCCATCTCTTTCACCTGAATTAGGGTTTTCGCTTAGTTTCTGTCGTTTTAAGTTTCTATTAGGGTTATGTTAACTTAGAATTTTATTTATTAAAACATTAATGTATTTAAATTGTGTGTGTTGTGTGAAAGAAAAACTTCACATGATTATGTAATTTTGATTGTATTAGAGAGATGGTATAACTGAAAATAAAAAATAGTAAACATAAGTAACATGTAGTGTTTGTAGTGTATGTATGAAAAGATATGTAGTTGAAGTTTGGATGGTAAGAAGTGATAATATGTTTAGCTACAAACATGTCTACATTATAAAGATCCAATAAGCAATAAAAAAAAGTTGGGCCGATATCTATATTTAAATAATAGTTTTTTGTTGGGCTTAAAGTTTAATTAGCCCATATAGTCTTAAAATGATAGAAACATTTAAAGCACAAATACAAACCTATCTATTATATCGGTAAGTTGTTTATATGTTAAAAAGTTAGCAAACTAAATATATTTACTAAAATAGAAATTTAATATTACATAAACCAAATAAGTTCAAGAAGTTTAGTAGAAAGATAAGAACAAATAATATAATGTTTTCAAATGAAAATGCAAGTTAAATCCATTGGTAAGTAGAATGGATTCTCACACATTCTCCCCTTCAGACTTCTGTGTGGATGTTTCACCTGAATCATCTTTCTTCACCACATTGTCGAGATATTGACGACCAGCAAACTCGCATCTAAAATGATAACAAAAACTTAGTAATACTACCAAACGAAGTAAAGTTATACATAAGAATTATTGTATAACCAAAAGAAATTCTTTAACTATAAGAAACTCACAATGTTTTGTGATTTGCAAGACTTGAGTAAAGTGGATTCATTGAAATTTTAGCTGCTCCATAATTATTTGTTAAACATATATCACCTGCATTAAGTTAATACGAAAATTGTTAATATAATTAGAAAAAGATAACATCAATATTGCTGTCAATAATTGTTTTAACAAATACACAAGTACCTTCAAATTCAGCTATCCTCCAGAAACTCAAAACAACGAATACCGGATCTTCCTTAATCATTTTATCATAACCATTCTCTATCCAATATTTTCTAATATCATTAGCATCCGCTCCGTACGAACGACAACTCAATGTCTCGTTTCTAAAATTAATTTTGTAATGGTAAAAGAAATTCATATAAATTAGACACTTAACACATTCTAATTGTATAGAATTATACAATACTTTAAAACTTACTTTGGATCAAGAAGAGTGAATGTTAAAAGCGGAAGTCCATGATCAAGTTTGATTTCTGAAAAATCAATGAATACTCCATACACATCTATAAATATTTTTAAAGTTTATTATCCATAGTTATAATGAAATTATGGAAATAAAAATTACAAAATATTAGTGGATATATGTGTATGTAAAAATCAAAGATTACCTATAGGAAATTCCTTGCTTACACGGTTGTTTTTGATATCAGAGAAATCTTTAAAGACAAAGAAATTGTGAAAGGTAGGAGTTGGCATTTGAAGCATGCGAGTTTGTTCCCAAAATTTTATCCGGAAGCTATGATTTGTGTTTCGGAACTCACGATTTTGACGAATCACCTTAAAATTGCATAATCTGTACCAGGCACCCTTCAAAATCTCGTGTGGTATGTGAAGTCCAAACGTAAAAGGGGGGATAGTTGCTTCAATTTTGTTTCCCTGATAAAAAAAACAAATCGTTAAACCTAGTAGATTAAATAATGTTTACAAAGTTATTAGGTTAAGAATTATGTTAAAAACTTAAAGCATACATAATATACCATACCTCTTCATCACAAAGAATCATCTCCTTCTTGATGAAGCCATAGGTACTTAAATTGCTTAACCATGAAGCGACTACTTTGGCATGTATAATCCAATTAGTCGAAGTATCATTAAGTTGATCAATTGTTGTTGGAGATGCCATAGTTTGATAATTTTTTTTTTTTGCAAGTAATATTGAGAATTCTGAAAATATCGAAAGGGAAGAAGAAGACAAAGAGGCTTAAAGAAAGAGAAATAGTTTTTCGAATATGGATACTGATTTTTTCAGTGATAGTCTTTAATACATATTACCATTAAAATATCTATTAATTCTTGTTCGGTTAATTATAAATATAGGAAAAAAAAAACATTGCATAAGTTAATATTTATATTTCCATTTAATATAATAGATATAATAACTTTCCGTAATAATTTGGTAATACATATGCTATAATGGTAAGTCATCTTATGTATATATTAACATTTTTCCTTTGATGTATATAGTTATAGAATTTAATATTTTGGTTGCGCTTTGTTACTAAATTATATAGATATAATCTATAATTATGATATTTGTAGATATTACAAAGTTTTAACTCTATATTTCATGAAATTATATTATTATAATATTTTTAAATTTTCTTCGAAACAAACTATTAAAACATTTAAATCAATTTCTCAAAACAAATTAATACTGTAATATTTATTTCTCTAGGTATGGTAACGTGTATTCATAGCTAGCTGTTTTGCGGTTTTTAATGGCAACATGCAAGAGAACAATGATTGATTGATATTGATTTAATCAGCTTTTTCGGTTTAAGTAAAAAGTTGAATCATTTTTTTTTGTTCATATGCATAGAAAGAGAATGAGATCTTTAAAAATTCAATCTTTTACTCTGAACATGCAGCAGTATTAATAGATACCGCCGTATATTAATTTAAATATCATATAATGTTTACTAATTTTTCTAATATAAACTTTATTTAATCTACACTAATTACGAATTAATTGTCAATATTAAGACAGAAGCAAATAATATTATAAAATTTGCCTATACCAAGTAACCGAAACAAATAAGATAAATGTATCCAAACAAAGAACATAATTTAATATGTTTTTCAGAAAAAGAAATACATAGATATAAATAGAAAAACTGTCCAAAGTTGTGTGTCTGTAGAGATGTCAAACACCATTTTCTTGCTCTGTCCTCTCAAGCCTAATAAAAATAAAATAGAAAACATTGAGTATAGATTGTTTGAATAAGACTAAGAAACTTAAAATTGGTTTGATGTAAGATATACTTACATTGCACGAATTTCAGCCACTTCAATGATGTTTGGATTTGGAATAACCTTAGAAATTGATCCATGAGTGCAAATCCTTACATTCTTTGGACCATCAAAGTAGCGATCGATCTCCCACCATCTAAGAACTGCCACAAGAACACCTCCACCAAATAAACGGTAGTTACGATCAAAATCTAAAGCCTCCCTTTCCATAGCCACACACTCCAATGTATGTTCACTGTTAAAAATTATAAACAATGTTGAAAAAAGAATGAAATTAAATTCATTTATGTGAATACCATAATTAGGTGTAAAACAAAAAAATACTAACTCTTTGTCTTTTATCTTGAATGATATTCTGAAACCACTAACATTATGAGGATTGTTAGCAACATTCATCAATGGACTAACATAAAAAACAGCCCCAACCACGTCTATTTTTTTTAAAAAAGTGTTATAAGTAATTACACATAATTTAAATTAGTTGCATTTATTTAATTCTTAAATTAACAAATATCAAAATTTTAAAATAATAAGATTACCAGCCAAGACACTGACGTCGATGGTATCATTAATGATCGAAGAGAATGATGCAAAATGATAAACTTCATTATGAGGAAGAGGAAGGACATGTTTTACACACGTAGATCTTAGGAAGTAAATCTTGCATGGGTGAGATGTTTTCTTAATGTCATCCGTGTTATCAACTACGGCAAATTCCATTATGGACAACCATTGACCCTCTTCTATAGCATTAGCATAATAATCTGCAAATTTCTTATCAACTATTGCTTCAATCATCATACCCTAACAAAATTAGTCAGATAAATAGTTCAATTAATATATTTTTACTTAAAATAAAGAAAGTATGTAAAAAACAGTAAACATGTAATTAGTACGAAGTAATAATAATACCTCCTCGTTTCCAAGAATCAAAATCAGATCCTTTGGAGGAAACCCTTGCTTAGCCCTAAAAGATCGTAGTACTTTAACGCGAATATGCCATCCGGTTATAGTCGGGTTTAAAATCGAAAGATTATGAAAATTTTCCATAACTTTTGAGATCTTTTTTTGTATGTGTTTGACTGTAGAAAAAATGTTTGGACGAAAGAAAAGTTTAATAGGAACTGCCTCTATTTAACATGAAGAAGAATCGCAACTGTAGATATTTAATAATTATTTTTTATTTTAAAAAATAAGATATTAAAACGGTTTATATATAGAAAGATACGATAGTTAGCAATATTAACTGTATCTATAGTTTCTATTCGCGAATATCTTACCAATCAAAATAATATTTTAATTTATATCGTTTCCTATATATAAGGATTACTATCATAGTTTACTTAAATGTATTAAAACTATTATTTTTTATTTTAAAAAATAAGATATTAAAACGGTTTATATATAGAAAGATACGATAGTTAGCAATATTAACTGTATCTATAGTTTCTATTCGCGAATATCTTACCAATCAAAACAATATTTTAATTTATATCGTTTCCTATATATAAGGATTACTATCATAGTTTACTAATTTTCAATATATTATGTTGACTAAGTTGCCTTTGTTAATAAGCATTGGGTAAAATATAATTATAAAAATATATAATGTTTTGGTACACGTTAGGTTATTCATTTAGTTTAATTATAACTAAATTGGTTTTATTTTATTTTAGTAATATTCTATTTACATAAAACTGTAAAGTTGTTGCGCATTACTAATTTATTAAAAACATTAATTTAACATAGTTTCAGAACAATTTAAATCTTAAAAAAGTTTAACCAACATCAACCACACGAACACGCAATATCTATAACAAACACATAGGTTTTTGAAATAAACTACAAATAAAATTCATGCTTTCTCAGATGTTGATGCTTCGTCTTGACTTATAATGTGATTAATGTGGTAACGACCAGCGAATTCAGAGCTGCAAAATATGCAAATAATGTGTTAGGTAATCTTTTTGAGATTATTACATTTTATGAGTATGACATGTTTGTTTCTTACATTGTTTTTTGATTGTCCAGCCCATATAGTTCGGGATCAAACCAAAACCTTGAACATCCATAGTCATTTACCAGAATTTGTTCACCTACAAAGAATATATCATTGGAAACAATTAATCTGTATCTTTCTATATACAACAACTGTTCTCCAAAAATTCCACTAACCTTCACATGTAGCAATCTTCCAAAACCTAAGCACACAAAAAACAGGTTGTTTTTTGTATTTTAAACCATAACTTCCAGCGTTCCACACTTTAACAAACTCATCGGCTAAGAATCCAATAGCACGACATGTAATTCGTTCCATCCTAAAATTAATAGTACAATTTCCCATTGTATAACTACAACTTTTACATTTAAAAGCAAGTAAACAAAAACGCAAATTAAAAACTTACTTTGGATCCAGTAGTTTGAAATGCACAGATCGATAACCATTACCATAAACCTCAACTTCAGGAAACTCATTTGGCTGGTTTGTAACTTGTGTGAATTCAATGATTATTCCAAAAACATCTATATAAATATAAACAAAAGCTTGTAAATTCAAAAATAAAAACAATTCTAAAAACATTTGGATAAACTAAAAATTCGTATAGGTTTCGAAAATTTATTACCAACAGGAAACTCCTTGCATGCTAATCCATTCCGAATATTTAAAACATCTTCAAAGACAAAGTAGTTTTGAGGAGTAACATGTCGAATAACCTCATACATCAAAGTTTTTGGAACAAACTTGATACTATATTGATGTTTTGTGTTTCTTCTGCTTTCTGGTCGAGCTCTCACCAGAAAATCACTTATCACATACCAACGACCCTCTTCTATATATTTAGGAATTTCATTCTTATAATAGCCAAAAGGAATAACGGCTTCAATTTTATCACCCTGTTTTCACAAAATGTTTAAAATCAAAATAACAAATATTTAACAAATTGTTTTAATATATTTTTTTCATCTATCTAGTATGAAAACCTAATCTTGTATAAGTATAATAAGACACAAGAATTGTACCTCTTCATCTGCAATAATCATTTTTCTTATGCCAATAGCTCCTCTTGTATCAAACCAACAGCTCATAACCTTAGCTTCAATCACCCAATTTGTTTTACCTGGACAGAATTGTTTAACAGTATCCCCAGATCTCAGAAAGTTCATCGTGTTCTTCTTTTGTAAGAATTGGGGAAAGATAATATTTTTTTTTATAAGTACAATGAATGTACTCATAGAATATAAAAATATAGATGTACAACTTCTTAAAGAAACTTTCCTTTTTAATTATTATACATACCTTGTAGTATTAAATATATGCATCTTACCGGAGTACGTGTATATTTGTAAAGTAAATATACTGTATATTTGTTTTAAATGTTTTGTAAAGCAAATATGTTAATCTTAAATTTATAGAGATTTTCTAAAAAAAATAGGCCAATATCTGTATATAGATTCTTGGAAAAGAAAACTGCAAAAGAAAGTCTGCGACATTATGACCGATGTGGTCTACTCTGTTGGTAGAATTGTCAAATCATATTGCCAAACGTAAAAATCTCTTGTTTTTAATAAATGCAGATAGTAAAAGCTATGCATTAATAGTATTTCATTACTCACTTTGGTATTGGTAATTACATATTTATGAAATAAAAATATTTAAATCTAATTTCTATCTATTTTTAATAAATAATACAAATTATAATTATGATAATGATTACTTATGTTGACAGTTTCAATTTTATATAATAGATGAAGATTTCTTGATATGTTATAACCTTTATGGAACTTTTGATGTTGTAAAAAAGAATTTAGTGCTAATATTTTTCTTTTAACTATAGGTCTTACAACCAAACAGAAACAGTAAAACCATAAAGTTTAATGAAATTATAGATAAAACAAGAGATAAGCAATGAAAAAACATTATAAGAAAATAGAAAATAAATCTTTCTAAAGGAATAATCTATTTTTATTCTTCAAAAATTCCTCGAGCAGCACAAGCTTCTTGATATGTATCGTAGACGACACCTTGAAACGTCCTGAGCTCTTGGTCACTTCTTGGACCTGTTATAAAACGCATTATTAATTTTAAAGCAATATTTCTTTCAATTTTACGTGAACTATAGCTAGCCCGGCCATTCTGTGTCGATCTTCTCCGCATTTGGAATTTTTTTTCTTTCCTGTTCCAAGCAAAAATCTGTGCCACTTCAGAGAATGTTAGTTTCCTAGCCTCTGAATTACAAATATTCAGATTGAACCATGCTAATACCATAGGATCGTTTACTTCTTTTGAAACTATATCTCTTGGCATTTTTTAAAATTTAATATTTACTTGGTAATGTTTTATTTTTTAGTTTAGCCAAATACATGAAAATGGCTGCTGCGTGATTGTGAAGTAGTTATGCAAGTATATATATTAATGGTAGTTATGCCTTTAGTTTTAGGGTTTGCATAAACATATATAATTTCGTCATATTTAACACTAATAAATTGAAAATATTATATACGTTAAATTTGGAATATGCAATAATAAGTTGAGATACAGTTAGTATATAAAAGATCTCGTTCAATATTTTTTTATGGTAATGCATGTCAGAACATATCTCCTATTAGTAGAAATAATAAATTTATTACTTAGATATTATCATTCTCCATGAAAAAAAATTAACCGCAACTTTAGGTAAGTAAATAATGTTAGTTATCAATTGTAATCATTTTGTTCCGCGAATAAAACCAATCTTACCTATAATTATGGAATCTATTATATTACAACGACATCAATTTATTATATTCAGTTTAAAGGAACTAAATCTAAATATTTACAAAAATATTATATTATTTTTTATGAAAGATCGTCGTTTCCTTATATATGTAAGCTTTACAAATAAAAATGTGAAAAAAGGTTTGAGCTTTCAAATATTAAGGAAACATCTATCATAATTGTTATGTGTTACTAAATATATATATTATACATTTATGAATTAAATATTATAATACTTGTAAACAAAATGACTCCAAAAATCATATTAAGGCAGCAATATTTATTTATTAATTAAATAACAAAAGAACGAAGACAACACAATTTATAGAAATAACTCAAAAAGGAAGATCCTAATGATTATGGAAACATAAAATAATAAAATCCACCCTAAAAATCGAAACTTGCTACCATGCTTCATGTTGCCTTATGCTTTAAGTCCGCCGGAAACCTCTTTCTCAATTTCATCACTGATCGAGGTCACACAGATCTTTTTTTTTAGTCGAAGAAGAATTCTCATCAGTATCTTCAGTGCTGTTGTTCGATCGCTTAGATGAGGGGGTAGTGGAGGCAGTTCCTATTTGATCATCAGACTCATTGCTATTAGATATAACAACTTGATCCTATAAAATAAGTAATGTATAGAATTACATAATAATCTCTTGAAGACCATATAATTACTATATGAGTTGTAATATAATAGCTACTATATTTACCTGCTCAATGGAGATCAAAGAATTATGATCAATGGGAACATCAGAATCTTGAGGAGGGTCTACATGTTCTGCATCATCACCCAATTCAAATAGGAAACTTTGTAGGTATCATTCCCACCATGTATATTGTCCTTATCAATGTTGATCAAGAACTGGAAAGTTTTTCCAACTAAACTTTTCAAACAATCAGGCACATTCGTTGGATCTTGAATCTATGTAAAATAAAAAAAGAGTAAGATTATTTATTAGCCCTAGTAAATAGTAAATAGCAAATAACTAATATATACAATTGGTTGTAGCATTACCTCATCATACACCCCATCGAGAATTTCATCGACGTTCTGATTAACAATTTTGGGAGCACTGTTATCAAAAAGCATACACTTAAGCTCACCAGAACTATCCATCACATCAAGAATCAACTTGAACCAACGGAAAAAATGATTCAAAATAAACTAATTAAATGAACAGATAAGTATATAACATTTATTAATTGTGTCACACGTTACCTTGGAGTAACCTTTGAATGACTTTTATTGCGCGTCTTACACCAAAACAAAGTTTTCTTGGACTTAGAGACAATTTCATTTTCTTTTTTTGGTACCTTAAAAGCAGTGTTACTACACTTATTACACACAAAGTAGTAGAAACCAAAATCCATGTCAATGTTGAAGATGGTACACATGATTTTCGCCTCCTAAATAAACAAAAAGAAAATTAGTTATCATTTTAATTACGAACTATACTAAACATAATATTGAAAAGGTATAAGATACTAACATCAGTCTCGTCGAGAACCTCAGATATGGTTTTTCGGGGAAACCTGTTGAAATACTCAGCTTTCCCAACCATTCTTTGTTGCTTCGGTCGCGTTTCTTGAAGCATCAAGATGACTCCGTCTTTCGGAAGACTAAAATATTCTTTTCTTTAATATAAATATTTAATATTAGCATAAACACATATTTAAAATCATAGTTACCAGTTAACAAACTCTGTTACATCCTTGATATCCTCCGAGTTGATAAGCAATTGGGACACATCAAAAGCACTTGCTATGGAACGCAAACCTATAGTTGCATATATAACATAGATTAATCATGTTAACGATGTAAAAGTATAAAAGTTTATAGAATATGCTCTAGTTACCTTTGAATGAATTGATTTTAGCAAAACGTATTAGACACGTTACCACAGTGTTTTCCGCATTCTCACATGCAGCAAACATGGTATCAGCAAATTTCCCCTAAAGAGTACACATCAAACGTTCGTCGCTAGATTTGCATTAAAAAACAAAAAGGTTATACTGTTTATATGAATATTAAAAAAACAAATCATAGGCATTTATGACATACTTTGCATTCCTCAGTTCAACTTCAAGCCGCTTTGTTGTTTTATTATTGACTTCTGAAACTTTGATGGATCCACAAGTGACAACCTGACCAAGAACGTCTATTGAAAAGACAATAAACATTTCAAAACATTATTTTAAAAACATATGTGGCAAACATTGAGAAAATAGTGATAAACTTACCAATCAAGATATTCTCGTTAAGACCATCCTCCGGAGAAATGTTTTCAAAACTTTGGATATCCAAATATATATCATTAGACAATGATACACACCTAGTCATGATGGAGCAATTCATCAATGACATTTTGAAAGCATGCTTTGTAGCCCTAAACTTCCCAGTAGATTTGCTCAATTGAAAGTTTTCAATTATCCGCCACTCTCCAGCAACAATTGTTCTAGCAAACTTGTTAACTTGCTGTTTCTTCACAATCGCATGGATTAGAGTTCCCTGAAATTTTTATAAACATACCACTATTAGTCGTAAAGAACAATACTTGCTACCAAAAATAAATAAAATAAAATACTAACATCAACATCAGCAAGGATCATTTCTATAGTTTCACCGGTGTAGGCAGTGTACTGTCTCCAAGTGTGAACAATTTTCACTTGAACCCTCCAACTTGTTTTGAATGGCTTGATAGTTGCAAGACTCGTTAAAGCAGTGGCGGCCATATTAAAAAATGGGAATTTAAATTGCTATTGTTATTTTTTTTTAACTCCGAGGATGTGTTTTGCATACACTACTCATCACTATTTATAGTACTATAGATGCCCTAGGTGGAATATTCGTGTTTATTTGGAAATGGTATTGTGTATTCAAAATTTTCCGCCCAAAAAGATTTGGAAATTATTCAAACGATTATATTTTTAAATAAGATTTTACCGGTAATATTCAAATTATGATATCGTTTCCTAATTTATAAATAACTCCCTAAAATCTAATTTTTTGGAATATTTTCCAGTCGATAATATCTATATTTTAGGGAACGTTTCTTATTGTTATTATCTCCAAATTACTTGATGAGAAATCTGCGCGATTTGAAATATTTGATAGTTAATTACGCTATATTTTAGGAAAAGCTAATATTTATGCGCAATATATGGAATTAGGGTTTGAATATTTGAATTACTCGAAGAAATCCATATCTTTTATAGAAACTACTTGATAGTTAATTAGACTATATTTAAGGAAAGGCAAATATTTTGTTTACTTGTTTTATTGCGGTTTGGTATGTATGCGAAATATGTTGAATTATGATTTGAATATTTGAATTACTCGAACAAATCCATATCTTTTATAGAAACTACTTAGATACTCGGATATCCATAATTGATACGAAATTTATTTTTGGTAACTATATATGCGTGAGATAAGTTATGTAAATATATAAATACACGTAGACAATCCTGATTCCGAATGTGCAAACCGCTAATGGAACGGATTAGAACACTATCCAAACAAAACCTTATTAATCTCACGTTAAAAAAAAATTAGAAGCTGATTAGGTGTGTTTGGATACACCCTCTATAGTAAGGGCAAAAATGGAATGTTTTTTGAAAAACTATAGGTTAAAATCGTTTTTGTGCTGCCGCTTTAATATAATAGATTATCTTCTATTTTTTTAGAAAATAACATTAAATTTGTTACATACTATATATCATATGCCATATTGCCATTGATATAATAGTAGACAAACAAAAATAAATTCATATAAGAAAAAATGTCTAGGTAATTAGATCTACTAGACTACTACTATTCGTCTATTCTTATTGTACAAACAAGTCCTCTATTTTCAAGTTCATTAAGTTACCATTTATACGTACTTAACTAGAGTTTAACTCGCGGTATATCGCGGACCTATGTTTTTTTTTTTAAAAACAAAAATTTATTTTGTTGAAGATTATCTATAGATATAACATATTGTTTTGTTTTATTTAAATGTACTTATATATATATATATATATATATATATATAGGTATACCGCAGGACTATATGTTATTTTAAATGCTTAATGTAAAAATTTGTAATATTATAGTTTGATGATTATCTATAGTTATAAACGTTTTAAATTATTTAATTTTTAGGACATCTATATCTATATATATTATATTATTCTGTTCTAAGCATTTTCTTAGGTTTCGATTTTTATAAATGAGATAGGAAAACATACATTTGAGTAAGTGACGATTTATGATAGTTGTTCTTCTCCTTTTTCTTTGTAGCCACCCATGAGTTATGCTTCGATCTCAATGAGGCTATCACAACTCGATATGTATCCCTAGATCTTCGTTTCTGAAATTGATGACATCGTTGCTTGAAACTAGCTCTTCGAGTCCCTGTGTGATGCTTTTCCTTTGTCAGATTTACTGCCATCGAATTGAATCTATTCTGTCCAAGATACAATTGATTTCTCGGTGAAAGAACTCAAAATTAAGGCTATATGTGAAGATTGAGAACGATAGTCTCTCTTCATTTTTCTTTTTCGAGCCTTGTGGTAACTTTCCTTGATAAGAATCCTTTTGTTTCTTTGAGCTGTAATGGGAACCTTAGAGGTACCAAAGTTCGTTGAATCGAAGTTCTTCACTAAAGAAGATAATTTTGCAAAAAGAACTCGAGAAGATTGTAAATAAACGGCACCATTTGATCTTCTAATTTGGAAAAGAAATAAGGGAGATGACACAATTTTTAATTTCTTGAAATTTTTTCAAGTACGCAAACTTATAAAAAGTTCGAGTGATAAAAACTGAATATTGGAAAACTCAAAAAAGTAATCCGGTACAAAACTGTAATATGGAAATGTCAAATAAGCAAACAAATTTATATTATTAACATTTAATAAATACACAAAAATGTCAAAATACTAAATACAGTAAAACCTCTATAAATTAATAATGTTGGGACCATAAAATTTTATTAATTTAGAGAGGTATTAATTTATCGATAAATTAATAATTATTAATTTATAGAGAGATTTTACTAATTTTATAATTTCTTAAAAAATTTCTATCTAAATTTTTTTTTATAAGCAATACTTTTTTAAAACCAATTGCAAGTAGAGAAGCAATTATTAAGTTAAAAAAACAACACAAACTTTTTTCGAATAATAGAGTCATATTTCATTAAATTTTTTACATATAATATTTTAATTATATATCATAGTAATTCATATATGACATATATAAATTTATAAATTTATATTATATATATATATTAAGTTAAATATACATATATATATATATATATTGATAAGTTTATATAATTATCAATTTATAATGTAAATGGGACCATATGTTTAAATGAGATTTTCAAAAAAATTATTATCTTATTAATTTATCGATTTATGTCATATTTCACATTGGTCCCAACTCGGGACCGGAAAAATTTATTAATTTAGAGAGGTTATTAATTTATAGAGTATTAATTTATGGAGGTTTAACTGTAACCAAAAAACAAATAGAGTGGATAAATTTAAAATAACTCACTTATATAGCAAACTATATTAATTCTGAAAAGAAAATGTGAGTGACTTATAGAAGATCAAGAAAATGTTTATACTCTTTGTTAATATGTTTCTCTCTCTCTTTTTTTGGTCGTTTGTGCTAACTTCTCCTTCTCCACTGTTTCTATTTGGACATAACAACAGAAACACAATTGTTGGATCATGCTGGTCTTCATCCTCTACAAGTCTACACGGCTACACCCAATTTCATAGGGATTATTTAACAAATTTGTAATCGTAATTAGGATTTCTTAAATAGAGATTCCGGTCCAAAATACTTTACAAAAATTGGACTGAGTCGTAATAAACCTCCTTTCGATCAAACCTCCTTTAGTTTTTGTTTAAGAAGACTGTTTTGAAACCCAAACATACAAAGAAAGAGGTACTTCAGGTAGTCAGAATCTAAGAGAACCAAATGTAATGCCAACAACCTATCAATTTCAGTTTTCATATAAAGTAGTACCAAACAAATGAATTGTTACCTTCTTCCCAAAGCAACTTCAGCTGCAGTATTTGCGGCAGTAATAATATCAACTTTACGCCACTAACATTGCAATTGAGAAACGCTAAACATCATCACAAATAACACAAGTGAATCATATGGAGGCATAAAAAAATTAAAGATACTTACTTACAACTTATATTTTCACTATTCCAACATTGTTTTGAAGCCATGTTGAGGTTTTGAAAGATATATCAAACTTATGTATGATCCGTCTATCTTGTGGAATTCTATCTTTGTGGAAGACGAAGCTACAATCATGTTTCACTATCTTACTCTTTCCTTAGGCTAATGATTAGAAACATGACTGGCATATTTTGAACAACACAAGTATATATAACTACTACACATTTGCTTTAGGTGTATTTCATATATGAAAAGAGTAAAAAACCTAAAGATTGAAGCCTCATTTCAGTCAACACTTGGATCTCTCACCTTGCATATAGGCGAGAGTGTCGTGTCTTTAGTTCCTTGGTACGTTTTGTCATGGTTCCAATGTTAAAACATGATACACACAATTCAACCTTTAATATAAAGTAAAGGTTACTATATATATAGTTTTAAAAGACCCGAGAGAGGTTTACAAAAAAAAAAAAAAAAAAAAAAAAAAAAAAAAAGACCCGAGAGTCAATGTTAAGATTCAATCTAGTTTGATTATAATAAAAAGGATTCTAAGAATTTATTTCTCAAAAACAAAGAGAGTAAATATTAGTAAAATCTCTAGTTTAAGCAAAGAAGATGATAGTAAATAAAAACACCAAAATTCAAAATCAACTTTAGCTTCTCTATAACGTACCAAACAAGAAGCAAGCAAACATGTAATCAAACCAAACTTGTACTTCTGCCAGTTCTTCTTTTCAGCATGGAACAGGAACCGCTACCAAACTGGGAACAAAGGTACAGTGCAAAGGCAAAGTATCAACCACACAATCTATACGAGTTTTACTGATCAACTTATTATCCCCCAATATATAGATCCAAGCGTGACCAGTGTTGTCGCAAGAACACACCACGAGCCTCTTACCTTCGATGAAGTAACTTGGCTCAGAGTAGTTTACGGTCTCTACTAAATCCGGCAAGTTAGGACTTAAAAAAGTCATGAAATTCATCCAAACCACATCAGCACCATTCTCATTAATCTTGTTCTCGGTAACCCAAATCTCAATCTTCTTTGTTACCATGCATTGCTTTAGCAACGAAAACCGATCTCCCCTAAAGACCCCAAGGACAAGAGCATCCCCATCATGGTTTCTCCCACAAGGCAGATTACAAAAACTTTCCCATATTCCGCTCGAAAAACCGAATTTATAAATGCGGTAGCACATAGGATCGGTCTTGTCACAGAAACAAACCCAGTATAGAGTTCCATTCAAAGATACAGCTTTTTCAACACTAACAACGCTTGTGCCACTATCACCAGTTTGTTTTGACTTGCGGTCTATCCACACATCGGAGGAAAAGTCATAGATTGTCCACAAGTCAAAGGAAAAGGCAACCATCTTGTATTTCTTATTGTTGTATACTATGCCGTCGAATTCCGTAAGAGAATGTTTTAAACTCTGCTCGATCCATCTACTCTGTCCCAACCAAGGGTTCCAAACAACGGCTCCATTATTCTTGCCACATAGCAACAACTCATTGCAATCAACCAAGTTTTTAAGTTCCAAAGATTCTAAACCGGGAGTACCTAATGTTAACTCACGTACCACTATCAAAGGATTCGGTTGCTAGGATGAACCGAAACGTCATCTTGTGGTTAGTGATGAACGTCTTGTCGTCGAAAAGAGCGTTCCATTGTTTCGATACGGTTCTAAAGCGAATAAGAGATTTAGGTGGGACACGAGAGAGTATCTCTTCAATCAACTCCCATGGAAGCTTCTTGAGATGCGCCATCTCTTTACCTTTTTTCTTCAGGTGCTCCATATCTTTACCTAAATTAGGGTTTTCGCTAAGTTCCTATCTTTTTTTAGTTTCTTCTATCTTATATATTAAAAAGGAGTAAAAAAACTCGACATTAAAGTTGTTAAATTATTATATCATATCAAGATATAATGAACAAACAAAAACGAAATTCATCAAAGCAAAATATATATTCTAGATACGGCATTTTGTTGCGGACATTATATTCCATGAATGTATCCACTTTTAATATACGGAGATAATATTTTTATATAATGTGTATATATATCTTACAACGTTTATAATATATAGTGATGAAAAAAAGAGTGAAAAGATGTCACTAGAGAAAAATATGGTAGCGATCCATCAGTGAAAGACGATTTGATAGGTTCATAACCAAGACTAAACCGGAGAAGACTTGGTCAAAGTCTCATAGATAAAAGATACGATCATGTGTTCCTAAGTTTTAGGAAAATGATCTCCACATTCCCATTTATCCATGTTTCCTAGTTTGTAGGATTTGTGAACGATCCTTTTGCTTTCTTTGTGTATTTAAAGATTCAAAGTCATGAGAATGGATTAGACTTGAAAATTGACAAAACAGAGTTTATCTCTTTGGTTACTTGTGTGTTCTTGTGTTAACAAAACACATCTCTTGGCTTTGAGGAGGGACCACTCTATCACGTTTCAATTGGAGAATAAAAAGACAAGGAAAACCTTCTTGGCCAAGCATGTCCTTTACAGGAGTCTTCGCCGCCATCTCTTACATGGCATCTGCAGGTATATATTAATAATCTCATTTTATGTACTGTATATGATGACCTTAAATGTTATTTAGCTTTTTCATTCTATATTCCTATCGGTATATCTATTCTAATCATTCTTTAAATCTTTTATTTCACATACTTATATTTCTTGCATATATAACAAGTTCAAAATCCAGTTACTTGCAGCACGTTCAATAAAGCTGCACGTTCTTCATGTAATTAACTTACTCTTGCATGTTGCTCAATTTCGTGCAATTCTAACAATTAGAGATGACTCTAATCACAAAAGTGATAACAAAAGTGTTATCAAAAACGTTATTTTCAGCATTTTATAGTGTTTTCTATTATCGGTTTTAAATATTATGTTATTATTCATTTTTTTTAGGAAAAATACCCGAAAAAATCGTCATTTAATTTTTTTGGCCGTTAAATACCCGTGGTATTAAATTTGGAATAAAAATACCTTATTTAATTTTTGTTACCTTTTAAAACTTTTGTTTTTTTAAAATTAGTAGAATCGTACCCCCGAGTTAAAACGGAAAACTTTGATAACGGAAACACTAACTGCGGTTAAAACTTAACCCATGGTGTTAAAGTATATATATACAATCTCGTTTTAAAACTTTATGAAAATATTTTCTTAGTCAGGTGGTTCAGTGAAGGATGTCTATCTTACTGAAACCGGGTTCGAATCCCCCTCTTTCATTTTAGAGACCAAATCCAAAACCCAGATTCTCAGAAATCGGAGATCTGATGTGTTGCAGTTTCCGAGCAAAACCATTTCCGGCAGATCCGTCCCAGAGAAACTCAATTGGTAGAAAGAGCAGCAATCGTGTTGAGTTTTATTTTTTTGTCTTCTTCAAAACTCTTAGAACCAATTGAGAAATTTTTTGAAACAAAATGCGAATCTATACACTTGTAAAGAACACTAGCTTCATGTATCTTACTATTCACATTCAGTCCACACAAACTCTTTTTTGAAACCCAACCAAATTCAAATTAAATACAAAATCTTTTAATATTTGAAAATAAAAATATACAACTAAAATCTCTTTTTAAACTTAATTTCGTTCTCACACTCACCGTTTGTCTTTTTATTTCTCCACTTTCAACTTCTCATCCGCAATCTAAAGAAAGAAGAAGAAAGTAACTTTTGAAGACTGTGTCTATCAACACTAATTGTCTACAGATTTATGTCTATAATATAATATAACGGATGTCTATCAACACTAATTGTCCACAGATAATATAATATAGACATCCGTTATATTGATTCTACAACCTTACTTTCACACTAATTGTCCACAGATTTATGTTCACCTTTGTTACCCCAACCATGCATTTTCCTTTATTGTCCACAGATTTAGGTTCACCTTTAGTTTTGTGACTGCCATTCATGTCCACAGATTGCTGCTAATTTTGTTGTCCACATCCTCTTCTTTTCCATATTTTGTCCACCACCCTTGGTCCACGAGCTCTGATCCAACCACCCACACCGTTTTTTTGGCCAGATTTTCCAGTTCCGATAAACCGGTAGTTTTTTTCTCGTCGGACAATTATAAGTTTTGTTCTTAAAGACAAGCTAAACATGCAAGAAAATTATAAGTTTTGTTCTTCTCACTACAACTTTTTTATTATATTATATAATAAATATGTTTTGCCCAGAATTAATGCATTGTACTTTCTACTTTTAAACCATTAATTTATTGTTTGTCCAACAAAAAATGTCAGACACGTCACTCAGTCTTTTGCTAATACCTCAAACAAGAGAAACGAATTTTTAGCTTCTTCTTAGATATGTTAGACATAGCACATATTATTCGTTTTTTTCGATGCTGTCTACAAGGGCAAAAATGTCTTTTGCATGTGCCACAAACAAGGAAAATGACCTATTTATGAAAGGAGTTTTTGTAAATGGCAATTCGAAAAATCAAAACTCAAAACAGGCCATTATTATGAAAATTCCCTTTTCTCTTTCTTTGTGTTGCCTTGCAGATGCTTTCTTCTTCTTTAATTTTGTATGTGATGACTTACTCTTGTTTCCCAATTTCGTACAACTCTAACAATCACCGATTACTTTGATTTGGTAACCCTGTGGTACGGAGTATAACGTTTTAATCGTTACCAATTGTAAAAAAAGCGAAAATCAAAACGTTAATTTCAGCAATTTTGTCACATTTCTATTACCACTTTTAGCTATTCTGTTATCATTTACCGTCGTTTTTATCCGCTAAAAATCTGCTTTTCATACATTTTTTTGTGTTGCAGTTGCTTTCTCCTTGTTTAGTTTTGCATGTTATAAGATATTTTAAGATCATATCCTTCATTACTCATGCCAACAATGGAGGTTGTTGGTTAGATACAACGTGAATTGATGTCGATCGGTGTTTTTCTTCGCCTCTGTATCATTGTAACTCTTTTTACCAAACAGTGTATTTGCAAAAAGAGAAATGGACAAGCTAGTCAATAGAATCAAACATCAATATTTAAAAGTTAATCATTAGACTTAATTTGGACAAGTTCGGTTCTTTAGCTATAAGTTTTTCTTTACTTTACTCTGCTTTAGTTTAGTGCCTTTAGAAGCGGTGAGAGATATTAGAGGGTCCATAAGCAGCCCAAGAAGTGTCTCATGAGAAATCCACTAGCCCATGTAATTAGGGTTCTCTAGCAAGATAGTTTACTATATAAGTTGTGTAATGAACACACATGTAATTAGGGTTCTCTAATAAGAGATAGTAGTAGAAATAGTAGTACCACAGTCTTCGTATTGTCTCACTGAATGGATTACACATAATCCGGTTCCATGCTAATGGTACTCGGACTCAAGGTTGGAGCTAACCTCAAAGTTGCCTTCCTTTGTGGTGAGCCGGAAGAAACCAGAGATCAAGTATACAATTTAGATTGTAACGGAATTTCATGCCGGATTCGTCTTACCTCTCATGGTTTCAATTGGCCTGATATTGTATATATATGTTTGGTGTTCCATGCAAAAATATTAGCACGTAAGGAAAGATAGAAACGACCGTCATCTACAAAGATGTCAACAAACTAGCCATCAAGTTAGATTCATTGAAAATGTGATTCTTAAGCGGATTAATGCTCCATGCTACATCACCGCAAGTAAGTTTGAAGGTTTTCTAAGCCAATCTTCACGACTTGCTTAGTTTCTTATATTTCTTTTCTTACCTAATAATTCAAAAGAATATTACTTCCAGACAACGAGAGTCTAACAGTAACAGAGTCCGTTAACATTCAATCTAGTTAAGTTTGATTGAGATAAAAAAATTAATTGTAAGAATTTATTTTTCCAAAATAAGTTAGGGAAAATCAGTAAAATTAGATTTTTTTTGTTGTCGTCTGTTTTTATTAATATCACAAAGAAGGATACATTGTTAACATACATAAGCCGGCGGAAATACTAGAAATCCCCAGAAACTTAAAGCCCAAAAGAAGGAATCAATTGAACACGTGGAGAATACAATCCACAAAAACGAAACAAAAGTCAAAAACTTAAATAAAAGCTCGAAAGAAAACGAACTTGCCAATCTTACTCCCACACCAATGTGAACAAAGCCAGCCACAAAGGACAACAAGCGTCCATCTTGCAGTAAAATTAGTTTAAGCAAAGAAGATGGTAGTAAATAAAAAATACCAAAATTCAAAACTAATTTAGCAGTTGACAAAAAAAAAGAAATCAACTTTAGCTTTCTCTCTAACGTACCAAACAAGAAGCAAGCAAACACGTACTCAAACTAAACTTGTACTTCTGCCAGTGCTTCTTTTCGGCATCGAGCAGGAACCGGTACCAAACTGGGAACAAAGGTACAGTGCAAAGGCCAAGGATCAACCACACAATCTATACGAGTTTTACTGATCAACTTATTATCCCCCAATATATAGATCCGAGCGTGACCAGTGTTGTGGCAAGAGCACACCACGAGCCTTTTATCTTGGATGAAGTAACTTGGCTTAGTGTAGGTTACGGTCTCTACTAAATCCGGCAAGTTAGGACTTGAAAAAGTCATAAAATTAATCCAAACCACATCATCACCATCCTCATGGTTAATCTTCTTCTCAGTCACCCAAATCTCAATTTTCTTTGTTACCATGCATTGCTTTAGCAACGAAAACCGATCTACCCTAAAGACCCCAAGGACAAGAGCTTCGCTATCGTGATGGTTTCTCCCACATGGTAGATAACAAAATCTTATGAATAATCCGCTCGAAAAATCGAATTTTCTAATGTGGTAACACAAGGGAACGGTCTCGTCATGAGAACAAACCCAATAAAAAGTTCCATTCAACGATACCACACTTTCAACGTATACCCAATCATCATCATCAGGTTCTGGCTCATGGTCTATCCACACATCAGAGGCAAAATCATAGATTGTCCACAAGTCATCTTTGTTCCGAGGAGACGAAGCAGCGATCTTGTAATTCTTATTGTCGTATCCTATGCCTTAGAATTGCATACCTGAATGTTTTAAAATCGGCTCGATCCAACTACTCTGTCCCAACCATGGATTCCAAACAACGGCTCCATTATTCTTGTCACATAGCAACAACTCATTGCTATCAACCAAGTTATCAATTTCCAAAGATTCTAAACCGGGAGTACCAAAGGGTAACTCACGTACCACTATCATGGGATGGATGCTTACCGAATAAATCTTGGATTCGGTTGCTAGGATGAACCGAAACGTCATCTTGTGGTGGTTCATGAACGTCTTGTCGTCGAAAAGAGCGTTCCATTGTTTCGATACCGTTCTGAAGCGAACAAGAGATTTAGGTGGGACACGAGAGAGTATCTCTTCAATCAACTCCCATGGAAGGTTCTGCACATGCGCCATATCTTTCACCTAAATTAGGGTTTTCGCTTAGTTTCTATATTTTTTTTTCCTTCTATCTTATATATTAAAAGAGTTTATCAAAAAATTAACATTAAATATTACTATATCATATGACATAGATGTTGACAAAAAAAATATGACATTGATATAATGACCAAACAAAAATAAACTATATAGGTATCGGCGCTATATATATGCAGCATGGAGAATAGGTAAATTTTTATTTGCTAGTTAACGTATAATAATAGAATAATAGTATTATTTTTGGTTTAGTTTACTCTAGATTTTTTTATCTTTTAATTTAGTCTATGTCATATTCCGATCTAGATCTGTAGTCGGAGCAGTAAACTTGACGATCAAACACTAATCCGTTTTGGGCTCTATCTTAAAATCCGTTAATCATAAAAATTCGTTAAAATCTAGTAAAACCTACATTGACCCATGATCCAATATTAGTACTACTGGTTGAAGCGATTGTGTTTAAAAATATTGATTCAACTTTCTTAGGACCCATCACTAATTTGTTTTGGATCCAATATTAAAAAAAAATTAATTATAAAGTTTTTAAAATCCAGAAAACAAACCAGCAAAATCTAAAATGGACAATCTAGAGGATTGATCGTTCCACAAAATAAATTAAGACAGGGAAACCCGTCCCCTTATCTATTTGTTCTTTACAGAAGTTTGCAAATATTTGGAAGGCTGAACGAGATAAGCTAAGAACGGGTATAAATGTGATGATTGCAAGTCCTCCGATATCTTATCTATTATTTGTGGATGACAGTTTGTTCTTTTCTAAGACCAATAAAGAACAATGCAAAATTACTTTAGGGATTCTAAAACAATACGAAAAAGTCTCGAGACAACAAATAAATTTTGCAAAATCCTCACTTCTGTTTGGTCACAAGGTAGAGGAGTCTACAAAAATAGTGTTAACATCAGTCTTGGGCTGTAGTTGGGCATTTCAAATATTGGTGGCATGGTACGTACCACGGTTACGGGAAAGTTTAGGTGGATCTAAGACAAAAATATTTATCTTTCGTAAGAGACATATTGCAAAACAGAATCAATGAATGGTCGGCTATCCTCTCAAAGGGAGGAAAAGAGGTGATGTTTAAATTCTAGCTGCTTCACTACCGACCTACGTAATGTCCTGTTTTCAGCTTCCAATAGCAATCACGTCGAAAATCACGAGTGTAGTAGCGAAGTTTTGGTGGGGTAAAACTAGTCAATCTAGCTGAATGCATTGGCTAGCATGGAATAAGGTTTGTGGTAGTAAAACTGATGGTGGATTGGGCTTTCGAAATATACGTGGATGATGTTAATGCAGCTTTACTAGCAAAACAATTAGGGTTGTTGATTTCGGTTCCTAATTCACTCTTTGCAAAGGTATTTAAAAGACGTTATTATCGGATATCTAATCCTTTGGCATTTATAAAGTCATACTCACCATCCTATGGATGGAGAACTATAGTTTATGCTAGATCTCTAGTTAACAAAGACCTAACAAAAAGAGTCGGTTCCGACGATTACACCTCAGTATGGGAAGATCCATGGATTCTAGCTCGTTTCTCAAGACCAACAACAAGTAATGGTACACTCCTTTTACCATCACTCACTGTTAAAAATCTTATTGATGTTTGGACTAATTCTTCGAACGTTAATATGTTACAAGCTACGTTTGATAAGGAAGGTGCTATGTTGATAAGTGCCCTATCTTTTGGTGACCCAACCAAACCTGATATTCTATATATGGTGGGATTTTAGAAAATCCAAAAAATACAAAGTTAATTCTAGATAGCACACGGCCTAGTTACAAATTCCAGAAGGATTTGGGATCCACAGTTTTGGTCATGACATTAAAGCTCTACAAGCTTAGACTTGGAAAGTGAAATGTCCGCCAAAACTAAAACACTTTATGTGGCAAGTCATAACCGGGTGTGTATCGGTAATGATGACTAACCTTCAAAGACAGGGTATCATTTATGAATCACTTTGCGCTAGATGTGGGAATATGGAGAAATCAATTAATCATGTTTTTTTAATGCCTCCCAACGAGCCAGACATTGGCATTATCACAAATTCTAATGGCTTGAGGTATCTTCTCAATATGTTCCTTATATATGAACATGGATCACTTATTTTGGAGAACTCTCCCTGGATTCTATACATCTTCGTTTCCTTGGATTATTTGGTACTTATGGAAAACTCGAAATGAAATTTGTTATGAAAGCACGGATAACAATCCAATGGAGGTGTTGTGATTGGCAGAAAATGAAGAGCATGCCTGGCAATTAGCTCATATGTAGATTAATGAGGAAACTCAGGGATCAATGGTGTCAGATAATCAAAATCATTTGAGAGTCAGAAGACTCGGGCCACACATCTCTGATTATCGCTGTTTTATAGATGAGCTTAGAAAGATTGTGATAAGTTTTTAGGGACTGGATGGTAATGTACGTCACGACATGGGGACCCTCCAACCATGAGTTCTGCAAACCTTATATGAAGTCTTAGGTCACTACATACGGAGGTGGAAGCATTCGTCCGGGCAATGAAGTTTATTATTGGAGCATATAAGCGAATCATAGCTTTTTCACATAATGTTCCAACCTAGTGAAGATTGTTTCTTCCCCCAATGATTGGCCAGCCTTTTCAATATATTTGGAAGAAATTCAGTGACAAGGAGGAATTTTCAACATTTTCTTTAGCTTTGGTTCCTCGTAGTGCGAATGTTAATACAAATAATTTGGCACGAAAAGTTTGTACCCAACCGCATTATATAACTTATGTAAACAATGTTTCCCATCAATGGCTTCTGTGATCTAATCATTTAAAGATGTTAGAAAAAACCTAGTAAAATCCGCATTGACCCATGATAATTTTTACTGGTTGAAGCGGTTGTTTTTTAAGAATCTTGATTCAACTTTCACATAATTTTTTGCTTTTAATTGTATATACTATATTGAATAAATATGTTATCTGTGATTTTGGGTTTTGAAAAAGGAAATTTTTTTAACTTACTATGAAACTTCTATATTGTTCCATTTTCTTGAAAATTTTAAAATAAAAGTATATTGTTATTTCTGGGCACAAACAATTCTAAAATTGAATCCTAAAAATATATTTATATGATTATTTTTCTATTTCATATCCATTTCTTGTTTAGATTTATTATTAAAATCTATTTTTAAATGAATAATATATATTCTTATTTGAATTTTTCATATATCCACAGAATTTATTTGAAGTTTTCATCTAACCCTATAACTTTATTATTATTTGCTTGTTTAGTTACTGTTTTTATTAATCATATATATAATTAGAGAGTCCTCTCTCCATCTAAGGTGTCCACATTAAAAATATCATTTAATTCAAATTTATTTATAATAAATGAAATAATTTTAAATACATAACAAAAGAGTTAAAGGGGTGTTTCCAAATCTGTATATATATATATAATTAGAGAGTTTTCTCTCCACCTAGGATGTCCACATCAGCATCCATGTCATCACATTTTACTATTTCTATGAGCTCCACATATCTTATTAATTAAAATAAATAACAGTAAAAATAAATTAATTCACATACTTTACATTAAAAAAGAATAGTTTAAAAAAAAAATTATACATGAAAAAATGAAAAACAAATATACAACAAAAAATTTGAAAATTTTGAACTGAGATTGGAAAATATTTTAACATGTAATGATAAATATTTTTTAATGGTTAGAGATATGATAAAAGAAACTTATCATAAATTTTGATGGTACAACAATTAAAAATAAATTAAACATGAAAAAATGAAAAAAAATATACAACACAAAATATGAAAATTTTGAACTAAGATTGGATAAATATTTTCAAATGGTTAGAGATAGGATAAAAGAAACTTATCATATATTTTAATGGTACAACAGTTATTTAGTAGAATAAAGAAAATAAGAGTTAAATACAACATTAATGAGAACATTTGATTTTTTGCCATGTAAATGAAATTTCTTTGATAAATAGTTGTGATAAATAGTTGGTACGGAGATTAATGGGAACAAATTAAAATACTTAATAACTTTATCCATCTATGTTTTCTTAACAATTAATATAGGGTTTACATTGGTGGTATTTCCAAAAAGTTTTTCAAAGATGATACTCGTACAGAAGAAGTAGAACGGCGGCATCTATTGGCCATACTACATCCTCGCGTATATGGATTCGCTGGTATGCGCTTATAACATGCGGCAGTAGGAAATCTTGGATTACAACCATTACCTAAATCTCTTCTAATTGGATAGTGAATATATTTTCTTTGCGCATCAATGCTACATATAAACACACATAATAAAATCAAAGTTGTCACAAATGTAACCTCTTTTGTTTTTATCATAATTTTAGGATTTGGATGTAATTATATTTGGTGGAGAGATTGGAAAAGCCAATTCGTATATATAGTGCAACAGGATAAGTTTTAATTTCACTAGCTTTAAAACAAAATTCAAATTCAATATAAAAACCGAATTGGTGTTACAGTTTCCGTTTCAGTTTTATTTCTTCAATATATACAATTTGAAACATTTACAATATTTAGGTTTTAACAATCATTTTTATTTTTTAAATATGTGAAAATGTATGACCTTTTAACTTTCATACAATTTTAGAAATACCCAACATATTTAATATATCAATTTTAAAACTAAAATGTTTAATGTTTTAAATATGATGATCAATCTTAAACATTTTTGCCAAAATTCAAATTGTATTATTATGTATAACATATTTCATAGTTTCTTAACTATAATATTAATACATTTGTATTTAAATTAAAAAAATTAATCATAAATAACAATAAATATAAATAAGTATGTATAGAATATATTTTAAATGAATTTTAATTAGATAGACTCTTAGGTGGACGTTGATGTGGATGGTGATGTGGATATCTCAGATGGAGAGAGAACTCTCCTATTATATAATGAACAAAGATTAAAGAAAATATTTTAACATATAATGTGTAAATATTTTTTAATGGTTATAGATAGGAGAAAAGAAACTTATCATATATTTTAATGGTACAACAATTATTTAGCAGAATAAAGAAAATAAGAATAAGAATTAAAAGGTTTTTACTAAAAAGTAATTCATTTCAGAAAAATAAACATTAAAAATTTGAGAATATATTTGTTAAAGTTAAAGTATCAATTCATGATACCGGTTAAAAAAATAAGAAGAATTGAGTACATATTATTATTTGTAATTACAATATAATATAAATAGTTAAATTAATAAATTTTTCTATATTATTAATGTTTTCTAAATTCAAAAGTGGAGATTTTTTTTTAATAAAGAATGAATATCTAAGAACGAAAAAAAGTAAATTTTAATCAGTATTTAGGAAACTAACATAGATTGAAAAAAATAAGGTGATTTGAAATAAAACAAAAAACTTTCCTAAACATCACAAATAAAAACAAAATAATCTACTCGAATAATAAATCTGTGTAATAATAATAATTATGTTTACACTATTCCTCCTAGTTGGACAACCAATCAAGGAGTTTTTTAATAATTAATGTGTGGTTGTTAAAAAATAATTATTATTATGTTTAAGAATGCTAATTGGAAATTAGAATAGTAGATTGAAGAGTTTTTAGTTAGAAATAAGAAATATTTTGTTTTTAAGAAAACATAATTTAAAATTAGTTCTGAAGTTACACGTTTTAGGAAAATATACGTCAAATTATATATGTGAAAATAGAATTTTGTATTTTTCAAACAATTAAGATAAAGTGCAAAATTTGATGTTAAAATCCGATGTTTGTGAATAGGAATGAGTTCATATATAAGATTTGTTTTCTATAAAACAATTTTACATGCACCAAAACATGGTCAAAGAAACCTTATGACAAACATTTTCCTAGATTTTCTGATGTTCACTATAATAAAAAATTTTGCGACATATAAAAAAAATTGAGTATTCAAAGATAGGAAAGAGAAAATATATGATCTATCTTGAGAACTACAGTCGAGTATATTATATGTGAGCTAATATAAGGTGAAAAGGTAGTTGATGTCGGAAGACGACGAGTGAATCACAGAAGATAAAGAGAGAAATTGTAGTGAAAAGTGTGAGAAATTATTTACTATTTTGGAAAGATAATGCACATGAGTAAAAAAAAATTAAAATTAAAATGATTAGATTTATACTCAAAAATCGCATTGATAAATAAAAGTTTTAAATTAAAATCCTGCGCAACGCGCGAGTACATAATCTGGTCCTTATAAATCCTTGCACCAGTAACAATTATATATACAAAGCAATGAAGTGTTTATTGATATAATATTTTAAAAATAATTACTGTATTTGATAATAATACAAACATTATGTATTTGTCGTAAAAATAAATATGAAATATTTTTCATCTGAATAGTTCTTATATTAGATCATAAAATCTTTAAAACATAAATATTATTGATCACTGTAAATTGTGTTTATAAGATATTATTATTTGATATGTCAATATATTAAGATAGTGTAATATTGGTATTATTATAATTTTACATCTAAAAATTATTGTAATTTTTTTGTCAGTTAACATTAACGCCGCAGTTATCACTTTCTTATTGTTTCTTAGCACTAGAAAAGTCGTTACCAAATTTCACTAGTTCAATTCATATATTTTTCTATATTATTGTTATACACAAAATTTCAAAAATAATATAATTTAAGAAGATTATGCACTTATGCATTTTTTTTTGAAGGACAAAATTTTTAATGAAATAAAATAATTAGACCAATATAGTTTACAACTAAATCCACACAACGCGTGGGTCAATTTCTAGTAATTAAAATTTTGAATTTATTTGAGAAGGTAATTTTTTTAATTTAAGAAACAAAAATCTTAAGAAAATCTTCGAAAATAATAAATTATTAAATTTAAAATGATACTTATATATTTTTGGTTAAACAACTGACGGCCTTTGAGAGGCAAAAAAGCTTCCACCTCTCTCTTCAAAACCCTAGCCGCCTTTATAGATATGAGGGAGAGGAGCCTTTCCGACAGCCGGTTTTCTTCTCCGGTTTGCGTTTGCTCTTCTCCCTCCCCCTAGTTTCTTTCTGTTCTTCATCGTCGGCCTTTTTTGTGGTTGCAACGAGAGTTTAGTGGTGAGTAGCATCTTTTCTCCGGCTACAGTGGTGTGGTATCTCTTCCTCTCGATGTAGCTGTGGATCCGGATTAGCAGTAGAGAAGTTCTGTTCTTGAGCCACTGGTAGAGGACGCCGGAAGGTTGAGGGACAGAGCCTCTCGCGGCTCAGCCGTCAATTTGGCCGCTGCGGCTACGGCGGAAGTCGAGGGAAGAAAGGTGGGTTATGCTGTTCGATTGGTGGTTAGCTGTAGATCCTGTGGATCTTAGATGGCGATCATGGAGGTTGGCTTCAGTGGATTTGATTTGAGCTATCAGTCCCTGGATTCGCCACGATTTGTCTCCACCAGTCCGGATCGAAGGGTTCTTGCTCGGAGGGGTTAGAAATGTTCAGATCTAGAAGAGAGGGGATAGATCTGGTTTGTCAGGTTGCTAGGTCGGGACCTGACAACGTAGTGCCGGTGTATCGGAGGGTTAAGCATTTCGGGAGATCTGTAGCGGGTCAGGTGGCTCGCAGGAAAGGGATCAATTATAGAAACCGGTTTCTTCCGTCGTTGATTTTTGATCCAGTGTTGCTACCACGAAGGCATGGATCTTGAATCCGCCGGAACTAGTGCTTCCGACTCTCTGCCACCGGGAAACAACAGGATCCGATCTTCTTTTCTTTTCCTGGTACCGATTTCTGGTCTCTCCATTTTGTAACTGGACTATTGTCGTAATTGCCCAAGCCCATTTGCTTTTTGGGAAGCCCATTAAATGAGATTCTGGTAAAAAAAAAAAAAAAAAAAAAAAAAACTAAACTGGTTCATTCGTTTGAGGGGAACGGCTACATTCTCCTCTGTCTGGCTTTTCAAGCAACATTATGTTACTTATGGCGGGAACGCAATAAGCGAAAGCACAACAAGCATTACGGGACTTACACCCAACTTGCTTGCACGATGGAGAAGACAATAAGGTCGCGAATCATGTCTTTGAGATACACTGAAAACCGGAAGATAAGAGGGCTGCTGCAACGATTGTTCAGTTCAAGACTTAATCGACCGTAGTTTGAGGCTCTGTTTTTAAATTATATGCTCTGTTTTGTGTATAACTATTGTTAATAGCCTTGGATTCATAAATTAATTTCACATTTCATAAAAAAAAATCAAATGGTTCATTCAGAATATCATATGGTTCATTTTCTTGATTGGATCATTTGCACGTAAGAAATGTGATGTATTTGTGAGGTGGATTACGAAAACCATATAACCAATGTACTGGTTATTATCAAGAATCAAGATGAACATTCAACAAGAAAAGGTGAGGGAAAATTAGTAAAATATCTAGTTTAAGCAAATAAGATGGTAATGAATAAAAACACCAAGATTCAAATCAAATTTAGCTTCTCTATAACATACCAAACAAGAAGCCAAAATATAATAAAACTAAACTTGTAATTCTGCCAGTTCTACTTTTCGGCCTCGAGGAACCAGTACCAAACTGGGAATAAAGGTACAGTGCAAAGGCCAAGGATCAACAACACAATCTATACGAGTTTTACTGATCAACTTATTATCCCCCAATATATAGATCCAAGCACGACCAGTGTCGTTGCAAGAGCACACCACGAGTCTTTTATCTTCGATGAAGTAACTTGGCTTAGAGTATAAATCCGGCAAGTCAGGACTTGAAAAGTTCATGAAATTCATCCAAACCACATCCGCACCATTTTCATTGATCTTGTTCTCGGTCACCCAAATACCAATCTTCTTTGTTACCTTGCATTGCTTTAGCAACGAAAACCGATCTCCCCTAAGGACCCCAAGGACAAGAGCATCCCCATCATGGTTTCTCCCGCATGGTAAATCACAAAATCTTATGAATAATCCGCTGGAAAAATCGAATTTTCTAATGTGGTAGCACAAGGGATCGGTCTCGTCATGAAAACAAACCCAATACAAAGTTCCATTCAACGATACAACATTTTGAATGTTTATGCTACCACCATCACCAGGTTCTGGCTCGTGGTTTATCCACACATCAGAGGCAAATTCATAGATTTTCCACATGTCAAAGGTGGGATATTTGATCCCAGGGTAGTTAGCAACGAGCTTGTAAGTCTTACTGTCGTATCCTATGCCTTGGAATTTTATACGAGATAGTCTTGACCACAGCTCGATCCATGTACTCTCTCCCAACCATGGGTTCCACACAACAGCTCCTTTCTTCCTCACACATAGCAACAACTCATTGCAATCAACCAAGTTGGTAAGTTCCATAGATTCTAAGCCGGGAGTGCCTAAGGGTAACTCATGTACCACTATAACGGGATCGATGCTTACCGAATAAATCTTGGATTCGGTTGCTAGGATGAACCGAAACGTCATCTTGTGGTTGTTGATGAACGTTTTGTCGTCGAAAAGAGCGTTCCATTGTTTCGATACGGTTCTGAAGCGATTAAGAGATTCAGGTGGGACACGAGAGAGTATCTCTTCAATCAACTCCCATGGAAGATGCACCATCTCTTTACCTAATTTTGGGTTTTTACTTTCCCTTGGTTTCTATCTTTTTTAGTTTCTTAATCTCTCTTATATATTAAAAAAAATTAACATTTACTTTGTCAAATACCATATCATATGCCACTGACATATATATAATAGACAACAAAAATAAATTCATCAAAGCCAAAATGTCTAGGTAATTAGATCTACTACTATAGTAGTATCCCTATTGTACAACACGTGCTCTATTTTCAAATTTCATTAATTTATCAATATTTTATGATAGAAAACTTAGTTTCTCAAATCGCGACACGTGACAAGTTTATCAACGAGATTTTGACAGGTGTAAAATAGAATTTATATAAAAAACAGAAATTATATTAGAATTTATAAATCTTAAAAGTAAAAGAACTACAATTATTATTATTTTTATAAAAAAGTATATAAAAATATAGTAAAATAATATAACTAATTAAAAATATTACAATATAGAAATACAAATTAGTGTATGAAGGCAAAAATGGATATATAAAACAAAAACTCTTTTCTCTAACTAAAAAATCTCTATTTACTTCCTAAAGATATCTTCTACTTATAACAAAATATTATTATATCTTTTTCTTAAATTTAATTTTTTTGAAATTAAACATTTAGTTTAAATTATACCAAGCAAAACCATGTATTACTTTTCTTTTTTTATTATTTAGATTTTTTTTAAGATACAGTTCTTTATTTACAGCAAGAAATTTTCTTCAATAAGTTATTATATATATATATTTCCTTTTATAATAATTAATTAATAGAAACAAAAAATTTCAAATATATATTCCCTTATAGTGAAATCGTGAATTGGCAAATCAAAAGTTTCTAGATAGAGCTTTTTGATGTTTCTATTCCATTCCATTCCATGCATCTATCCGCTTTTAACATACCCAAAATGTATTTCTATATAAATTTAATAATGTGTAATATATATATTTTATAACTTTTATAATATATAGTGATAACAAATAGAGTGTAGTTGAGTGAAAAGATGTCACCAGAGAAATATAAGGTAGCAATTGTTGTTGATCCTTCGATGAAAGACATTTCAATTGGAGAAGAAACGAAAAAAGAGAGACCTTCTTCGTCATCCATGTCCTCTACAGGAGTCTTCGCCGCCATCTCTTACATGGCATCTGCTGGTATATCTTAATCTCATTATACATATTCTAATGATTCTTTAAATCTTTTATTTCACATACTTATATTTGTTGCATATATATAATAAGTTCCAAATCCAATTACTTGCAGTTCTATTAGTAATGTTCAATAAAGCGGCACTTTCTTCATACAGATTTCCAAGTGCAAATGTCATTACTCTACTTCAGGTAACTTATTCACTCTTGTTGCTCAATTGCGTACAACTCTAAAATTTAACGATGATTTTGATTTAATCACAAAAGCGTTATCAAAAACGTTATTTTCAGCATTTTATTAGTGTTTTCTATTACCTTTTTAAGCTATTATGTTATTATTCACCTTTTTTTACCCGCTAAAAAGCTTGTACATACCGTGCGCTTTTTCATACTCATTCTTTGTGTTGCAGATGCTTTCTTCATGTCTAATTTTGTATGTGATGAGATATTTTAAGATCATATCATTCAAGAATGATAGATCAAAGAGCGAGCACAACAACAATTTGTTTACTCTTGTTTCAACAAAAAGGTTGTTTCAGACGATCCCTCTTGCATTCACATATCTATTTTATATGGTATGCATTGATTTTTTTTTTTTAATATTAAATTTATCTTCTTGTTCTTCAATTAATCTCATAGATAACATTTTATTTCCTGCTTTTTTTATATATAATTACAGCTAGTAACAATGGAGTCCGTACGTAATATCAATGTTCCAATGTACACAACTCTCCGACGAACTACTATATTTTTTACGATGATTATGGAATATTTCCTTTCTGGTCAAAGGCATTCTGTTTTAATCATTTTCAGGTATTACAAACTTTTCCAATAAGATTAGAATTGCTATTATCATATTATGTCAGATTTATGCTGGTAAATCAACTTAACAATTCCTTTAATCTTTAAAACGATTTCATAATATATAATAGAAACGAGGATTAATTTTTAAATACGTATAATTCTAGTTAACTAATGTTAGATACGTATAATTCTAGTTATATATATTGTTCATACAAGTATTTTTTTCAGTGTGGGAGTAATTATATTAGGTGCTATAATAGCTGGAATAAGAGACTTGTCATTTGATGGTTATGGGTATGGACTGGTTTTCACAGCAAATATATGTACCGCAACTTACCTTGCCTTGATTGCACGTATTGGTAATATTTCTCACATCTTACTCTACTCATGAAAGTTCTACTTTAATTGCATTCTTCATACTTTTTTTTTTCTTCATAATCTTAGAAAAATCTAGTGGCCTCAACATCTTTGGACTAATGTGGTGTAATGGTAAGAAAGAGATCATTTACAGAATTATTAGAGAAAAATGTTGTAATATGTTTAAACTGATCTCATCTCTAACATAACAGGAATAATTTGCATCCCCTTTTTGTTGTTATGGACATCTGTAAAAGGTGAACTAGAAGCCATGTTATCATTTCCTCATCTCTACTCTGTTGGCTTTCAGGTACTGTTTACTATTTTGTTTGTCAACCTTTTAATAGGATTATACAAATCTCATCTAATCTAATTGTCAATCAACATTCTAATATACACTAATTCACTTGGATGATTTAGTTAGAATTATTAAATCTTCTAGGATTTTATGGGTGTTTAGGTATATATTTTCTTATAATGTCTTAAGGGTTTTCTGGGGTTGTAGGCTACACTGAGGGAATCTTTAAAGCCTAATAAGATAATCAAGTAATTTAAGTTGTCTTGAAAAAACGAAAGAAAGGAGTTTCGTAAGTCTCTCCGAGAATTTTGTTCTTTCGAGGTAACACAACAAGGCGATTCGTCGATTTCTCGAAGTACCTGCAAAATTATCCCGATAGAATTCGATATAGGGTGCCATCACATTCTAAAAATTGACTTGCAAATCATCAATGATTTATGTGTACAAGGTATACTATAAGGTGGGGTAGTGTTAAAGTTACAAGGTATACATTTTTCATGGACTCTTAAACATAGTATCTATAAACTAAATAAAATCTCTTGCAATGCGCACAACTTAAAATGATAACAAATTGTTTTATGGATTAATGATTGATTTTAAATATTTGTGTAGGTGGTGATATGTCTTTCATGTATGTTGGCTTTCATGATAAATTACTCTGTGTTCCTCAACACAACCCTTAATTCAGCACTAACACATTCAATATGTGGTAATTTGAAGGTACAACTAAAACCATCTTCAATGTATTTCTCTATTTGTTATTCTAAAATAGAGTAGGGTTTCTCTCCAATGTATCACTCTGTTTTTTACTATAAAATAGAGTTAGTGTAAAAACTAGAGTGTTGTATGTTAATTAGGTTCATTTACATAAACCACACTTCTCTCTATTTGACTATAGTGTTGTTGAACAATATTCAAATAGCAATGTCATTTATTAATAATTGTAAATGATATGCATGGCAGGATCTATTTACCATTACACTAGGTTGGCTTATATTTGCTGGACTTCCCTTTGATTGGGTGAGTTTCTATTAAACTATTCTCGACTATTTCTTTTCTTATGTTCTTCTTGACTTTTTGACTTTGCATCTTTCACATGAGACATACGTGGTAAGATAAACTTGGAAATGATGTGATCACAATGTTGGATATAATGCAGGTAAACGTAATGGGCCAAGCGCTGGGTTTTACCGGATCTATTTTTTATGCATTTTTCAAATATAAAGGCATGTGAAAGTCATCATGTTGAATTTTTTAGTTAAAAGATTGCGGTTTCTCGGATACGCTATGGCATATACTATGTGGAGCTCTACGTGGTGGTACAAGTTGTTAAACATTGGAGACACTATCTTTTTCATCAAAAATTTGTTTTTTACACTGATCATGATGCTCTCAAACACTTTGGTCCCCAAGATATATTTTCGGCTAGACACACTTCATGATTTGGTTATCTACAACAATTTTCGTTTGTTATCAAACATAAAGCCGGAATGCTTCATAAAGTTGATGATGCTTTGAGTCGACACACTCTCTTTTGACTACTTTGTTACAAATTTACTGCCGAGAAAAATAGATAATATTTCAAAGGCCGCAAGCTTATGCTTGGCTGGCTCTAAGTGTAATCTATGACTTGTGTAATATGGAAACTTCGATGTAGCTTCGGAGAACTGGACAAGCTAGTCAATAGAATCAAAAATCAAAGTTTTAAAGTTAAATCTTTTAGTTGGCGGGAAAAAAAAAAGAGTTAAATCGCTTAGTCTTGGACAAGTTCGGCTCTTTGTATGTCTAAGTTTTTTTTTTATGTAGTTTACACTTAATTGCTTAAGTTTACTAATAAATTAAGAAAATAACATATCGATATTTGTATTTATCAAACTCTGGATTTAGTTAGACACATAATGTATCTTATGATACTAACACATGTAATATCTTAGTCTTTAGACGTTTCATGATAGTCACAATTGTATAAAAACATTTTTTTGTCCCACTTAAAATACTTTCAAATAAAATAAATTTCAATAATATAACTAATATATTTTCAAAAAAAAAAAAAAATTTCTATACAGAAATTACTAATCATACACATTTACTAAAATACTGCTAAAATATAACTAAAACAATTTAGAGTGAATTAGGTGAATAACCATATTAGATAAGTTATTTAAAAATATAACACTATAAATTGTAAAATGAAGAAAATAACACAAGAGGATTGTGGAATGACCAATTTGGGTTTAAATGTAGGAAGCATGTGTGTAAAAAAGAAGAAGAAACGTAGAGGAGGGAGAGAAAAACAAATGTTTCCCTTTCTTACGTGGAGCAAAAACAATTACCCCATTATTAGTTTATTTGCTTTAATTATTCTTGTAAAAATTTATTCAATATCTCACCATTATACTAAAAAACTTATCTTTTTTTTTGACATCTAACATATATAATTTGAATTTTTAAAATCGGATATAAATTTTTTAAGATAGTAAATAGTATATCTAAATAAAACAAATAAATGAAATAGTATAGAATGAAGTAAAATGGTATAAGATTAAAAGTAGTGACGACGATTATGATTTCGGCAAGATCGAAGATGACGAAAGGCTCATGCCGTGGTTGTAGTGGTGGTGACGGACTGACAGTGTGGTAGTGGTTGCGGCGGCGGTGGTGGTGGTGCGTTGGTAGTGACGGCGCGGTGATGGTGGTGTGGTGACGGCGTTGCGGTTGTGGTGCAGGCACAATAGTGGTGGAGGTGATGACCGTTTCTTGGTGGTGGTGATAAAGTGATGACGGTGTTTTGGTGGTGGTAATAAATAGAATGGTAAAAGAGAAGAGTTGAGTGATTGTGAGAAACAAGGGTATAATGGCAAATATTACAGAAAATATATAGGATATCATTCACTTTTTTTTGTTTTGGTTAGTTAGTGAATTATTTATTTTTTGTTGGTTATTGATGCAAATTTTCCAACAATTTACATAAAGTACAATTAAAAGTTTGAAACATATTAGATATAATGATTCGTGAATGTTTCTGAATTTCTTATCCTTTTATCTTTTCCAAGCACTGTTATAATGGTTACTGACCGGTGTTTTTGTTGTGGGTTTAAACACATAAAATTGTTGGGTTGACTGTAAACATTAAATTTCTTACAGTAATGGATTTTTGATACTTTCATTTACATAATTACATTAATCAAAAGAGGCCGTACAAATATGTCTTAATTGTACTTTTGAACTTTTTGATTTTATTCACATGAACCATGCACACACATATTTTTGGGTCATAACTAAATTAATGTGTTTTCTCGTGAGATGTTATTTGCCATTTTGATTGAAAGTAATTTTTTTTCTCTTCACGTTATTGAGGTATTCTTTCTTCATTGCTTTCTTTTTATTAATTAATTTTATTTAATATTTTTTCATATGCTTTTTTATTTTCGCATAGATATATTTCATTTAATATGATTTTTTTTTCATTTTATCGCCTATATTGTACTAGTATTTCAAAATTCGAATATAATTTTTAATTTTGAAGTATTGAAAAATCTATAAACCAGCACAGCTGGAAAAGAACATGAAATAGACAAAACAAAGAAAACAAAAGGAGGAGGAAAACCCCTAATTCTAGAGAGTTAACGGAAAATTACACTAGTTCCAATGGAATTATTTATAAAAAAAAAGAACCTTTTGTTTACTTATTTAATATCATTAAGCATTTTTAAGTTGTCACAAGTAAAGATGAAGAGATTCAACAATGGCTATTTCCACTTGGTGTTTTTTCTTCTTCTTGGTTCAGGGCTTTGCATGGATCCTTTCTCCTACGACCAGTCTGTAAAATCAGAGGTATAACAAAAATATTTATAAATTCATTCATTTTTACAAGTTTAATGGAATACAGTGTTTTTAATCTATGTAATTTCATGAGAAAGTGCCTCATGGAGCCTCCACAAACAACTGGCAATACCGGAGGAGAAGGATTCAAAGAATTCAAGATAAACGAAAGTGGTGGAATCAGAAATGTAGTAGAGAGAGTTGATCTTCAGGAAGGAAACATATATAGCATTTCTGGTAAGAAAATGTTGGTTTTGTTGTTTCTTGTGTAGTACGTTATGATTTTTAAAAAGATTGTTTAAAATTTTCGAACTGGGTGAATCAGCTTGGGTGAAGTTGAGAAATGAGAGTCAGAGTAAAGTAGGAATGACTTTTAGGGGGGAGAATGGGAGAAACGTTTTCGGAGGTGAAGTTATGGCGAGAAAAGGATGCTGGTCTTTGCTTAAAGGCGGTATTACCGCTGATTTCTCAGGGCCTATCGACATTTTCTTCAAGGTAAAAAGAAAAGAATTTATTGTGTGCTCATTTGTGGAGATTTCAAGCACTAATGTATGAATTTACGCGAAGCAGGACGATGACTTATCGGCCTCAGAGATATTAGTAGAAAATGTGAGGATGCAACGGTTCAACAAAACTCAATGGAGGCTACAACAAGACCAAATAATTGAAAAGGTATTATACACATATATTGAAAACGTTTTATAAGCGTTTCAAACAATCTAAGACTTTGAGAAAAATCGCAGATTCGGAAGAATAAAGTGAGATTTCAAATGAGTTTTCAGAACAAAAGCGCATTAAAAGGATCAGTGATTTCCATAGAACAGATTAAACCATCATTCCTCCTTGGTTGTGCTATGAACTACCGAATTTTGGAAAGTGATAGCTATAAAGAATGGTTTGTGTCGCGATTTAGACTAACTTCCTTCACCAATGAAATGAAATGGTATGCAACTGAGGCAGTGAGAGGTCAAGAAAACTACAAATTAGCTGATTCAATGATGCAGCTCGCGGAGGAAAATGGGATTCTAGTAAAAGGACATACAGTCTTGTGGGACTATAAGTATTGGCAGCCAAATTGGGTTAAGATGATCACGGATCCTGAAGATTTGAAGAATGTGACACTGAACCGAATCAACTCGGTAATGAAGAGATATAAAGGAAGATTAGTTGGATGGGATGTGATGAATGAGAATGTGCATTTCAACTACTTTGAGAACATGCTTGGGGGAAACGCTTCAGCAATTGTCTACTCTTTGGCCTCCAAGCTTGATCCTGATATACCGTTGTTCTTGAACGAGTTCAACACGGTAGAGTATGCTAAAGACAGAGTTGGGAGCCCTGTTAATGTGGTGAAGAAGATGCAAGAGATTGTTTCATTTCCAGGAAACAATAATATTAAAGGAGGAATTGGAGCACAAGGTCACTTTGGTCCAATTCAGCCCAACTTGGCTTACATGAGATCTGCATTAGATACATTAGGCTCTTTGGGTTTTCCGGTTTGGCTTACGGAGGTTGATATGGCCAAGTTCCCGGATCAGGTATATATGCAATGCACATTTGACTAGTTTGAAACTTTGAGCTAACATAACATAACAAGCAAGCCATGGTTCATTTTATGTGATAGGTTAAATACATGGAGGATATTCTTAGGGAAGCTTACTCGCATCCTGCGGTTAAAGCCATAATCCTATATGGAGGGCCTGAAGTGTCCGGTTTCAACAAGTTAACGCTTGCCGATAAAGATTTCAACAACACAGACATAGGGGATCTCATTGACAAATTACTCCGAGAGTGGAAACAAGAACCTGTAGAGATTCCTATCCAACACCATGAACATAATGATGAAGAAAAAGGTCGAATAATCTGGTTTTCTCCAGAGATTTCCTTATTGCATGGACATTACCGAGTGACTGTAACTAATCCATCGATGAAGAACTTTTCCACTAGCTTCAGCTTGGAGGTAACTAAGGAGACAGGTCATCTTCAAGAGGTTCAACTTGTAATTGATGCTTGAAAACTGAACTATATTATGTATCATATATTGTGAATCATCCCATGAGGGATTATAAAATTTAATTCTCACAAATCCTCTGTACAGAACCATCCGAACGAGTTATAAATTTTTCTATGTCTCGTAATCTCATAAGTAATAATTTTACCTCGTTAAATTAAATTTAAATGAGTTGGAATTAATATACTAACATTCTCGTCCAAGTAATCAAATATTTTTTTATTGGTAATACATAATAACCCAACTAAGGCTATAAAATACTAATGTGTGTTATACAATCATGGAGTTAAAATCAATTTTTTAAGCTTCGATTTGAAGTATTTAGGCTGATCCTTTCACTTATTTACTGAGTTTTTTAAAACACAATTTAATTAGATTATAATAAATTTTAAATCAAACATTTTGTCTATATACAATTAGGGTTTTATCTTATTATTTATATGGCTTAATTAGGAAAACGACTAAGAAAGTTTAAGAAAAAAGAAAAATAAAAAAGTGGAATTACTATGAATTTTTTCCTTGGAAAAAGATAATACATGAAAGAATTTACCCTCGACGTCTTGTGTAATGTGGTATTAGTGCAAATCAGTCGCATATAAACAAAAATATAGATGTTTAAATAATATGCTGTATGTCAAAAACTCAGTTTAAAGTTTACATAACTATTGGTATTGATTTTTTTTGATAATTTATATCTTCAAATCATAACACTTATTGCTAAAAATTGTATATAATTGTTGTTAGTAATAATAACTAGCTGATTATGTGTAATTAAATAAAAACAATATAAAACAATTATTTCTAAGCAGTTTAAAGTTTTAACAATTGAAACAAGTTTCTTTTTCTAAAGTTTTAACAATTGAAACAAGTTTCTTTTTCTTTATAAATTAATAAATACTAATTTATGCTGTAAAATAATAAATTAATATCAAGTATAGATACATTAATATCACTATAAATTAATAGAATATCATGGTCCCAACATTATTAATTTATAGAGGTTTTATTGTATATGGCTTATGCAATATGGAAAATATTCTTCCCAATCAGATTTTTGTGTGTTTAAAACAATGATTAACAGTATAAATAATATAAGAGAAATTGTTAAAAATGCCCCTTTTGAGATACCCCTTTTCAAAAATATCCCTTTTGAGAGTCCCTTTTTAAGTTTGCCCTCTTTTAATTTTTAATGACCATTTTACCCTTATTTGAAACAAAATTAGGTCCACAAAATACAAAATATTTTTTGGCGGGAAAAGTGATCCCGCAAATTTTTGGCGGGAAACGTGATCCCGCAATTTTCCCGCCAAAATTTTTTTTCCCGGGAAAAGTGATTCCGCAATTTTTTTGGCGGGAAATATTTACAAGGTATTTTAAAGGTTTTACAGAGTATTTACAAGTGTTTTGTAAAGTTTTGCAATGTATTTTAAAAGGTTTTACAAGGTACTTATAAGGTTTTATAAGGTATTTATAACTTGTAAAACCTTATAAAAAACTTGTAAAACCTTATAACTTGTAAAACCTTATAAAATAGCTTGTAAAATCTTATAATATCTTATAAATACCTTATAAATACGTTGTAAAACCTTTTAAAATACATTGTAAAACCTTATAAATACCCTGTAAAAACCTTTAAAATACCTTGTAAATTTTTCCCGCCAAAAAATTAAGGCCAAAAAAATTGCGGAATCACTTTTCCCGCAAAAAAAAAATTTTTGCGGGAAAATTTTTTGGCGGGAAAAATTTTTACGGGAAAATTTTACAAGGTATTTTAAAGTTTTTACAAAATCAAATTTGTAATTTTGATGTGTGCACATTCTCATGTTTTCCTTATATATTTGTGATATCTTTTATTAAAAGAAGGGTAATTTAGTCATTTTGTAAATAAAAAGGGGTATTTTTAAAAATGGACAGCCAAAGGGGGCATTTTTGAAAGGGTATTGAAAAAGGGGCATTTTTGTGAGTCTCCCATAATATAAAGACTATGTTATCATCTATAGAAAATACTTTGCTATATGGCTTGTGCAATATGGAAAATATTCTTAACAATCAAATTTTTGTGTTTTGTAAGAATGATATACAGTATAAATAATAGAAAGCTTATGTTATCATCTTTAGTGGATTAATCCCATTAGAAGGGTCTTCATATATATCTCATTGAGCATTTTTGAGTTGTCACAAGAAAAGATGAAGAGATTCAACAATGGCTATTTCCACTTGGTGTTTTTTCTTCTTCTTGGTTCAAGGCTTTGCATAGATCCTTTCTCTTATGACCAGTCTCTGAAATCAAAGGTACAACAAAAATATATATATACATTCATTCATTTTTATAATTTTAATGGTACAATGTTTTTAATCTATGTAATTTCATGAGAAAGTGCCTCATGGAGCCTCCACAAACAACTGACAATACCGGAGGAGAAGGATTCAAAGAATTTAAGATAAACGAAAGTGGTGGAATTAGAAATGTAGTAGAGAGAGTTTATCTTCAAGAAGGAAACATATACAGCACTTCTGGTAAGAAAATGTTGGTTGTATTGTTTCTTGTGTAGTAAGTTAAGATTTTTAAAATGTTATGATTTAAAATTCTTGAATTGGGTAAATCAGCTTGGGTGAAGTTGAGAAATGAGAGTCAGAGTAAAGTAGGAATGACTTTTAGGGGGAAGAATGGGAAATACGTTTACGGAGGTGAAGTTATGGCGAAAAAATGATGCTGGTCTTTGCTTAAAGGCGGTATTACCGCTGATTTCTCAGGCCCTATCGACATTTTCTTCAAGGTAAAAAGAACAGAATTAATTGTGTGTTCATTTGTAGAGATTTCAAGCACTAATGTCGGAATTTATGAGAAGCAGAGCGATGACTTAGCGGCCTCGGAGATATCAGTACAAAATGTGAGGATTCAACAGTTTAATAAAACTCAATGGAGGTTACAACAAGACCAACTAATTGAAAAGGTATTATACATATATAATGAAAAAAATTTATAAGCGTTTTAAACAATCTAAGACTTTGGGAAAAATCGCAGATTCGGAAGAATAAAGTGAGATTTCAAATGAGTTTTCAGAACAAAAGCGCATTAAAAGGATCGGTGATTTCCATAGAACAGATCAAACCATCATTCCTCCTTGGTTGTGCTATGAACTACCTAATTTTGAAAAGTGATAGCTATAGAAAATGGTTTGTGTCGCGGTTTAGACTAACTTCCTTTACCAATGAAATGAAATGGTATTCAACTGAGGTAGTGAGAGGTCAAGAAAACTACCATTTAGCTGATTCAATGATGAAGCTTGCAGAGGAAAACAAGGTACTAGTCAAAGGACATACGGTCTTGTGGGACGATAAGACGTGGCAGCCAAGTTGGGTTAAGACAATCACAGATCCGGAAGATTTGAGGAAAGTGACACTCAATCGGATCAATTCGGTTATGAAGAGATATAAAGGGAGAGTAATTGGATGGGATGTTATGAATGAGAATGTGCATTTCAGATACTTTGAGGACATGCTTGGGAAAAACGCTTCAGCTATTGTCTACTCTTTGGCATCCAAGCTCGATCCTGAGGTACCATTGTTCGTGAACGAGTTCAACACATTAGAATATGCAAACGAAGTAATTGGGAGTCCGGTTAACGTGAAGAAGAAGATGGAAGAGATTATTTCATTCCCAGGAAACGATAATATCAAAGGAGGAATTGGAGCACAAGGTCACTTTCCTCCAAATCAGCCCAACTTGGCTTACATGAGATCCGCATTAGATACATTAGGCTCTTTGGGTTTTCCGGTTTGGCTTACGGAGGTTGATGTGGCCAAGTGTCCGGATCAGGTATATATATATGCAATGCACATTTGACTAGTTTAACACTTTGAGCTAAGATAACATAACAAGCAAGCCATGGTTCGATTTCTGTGATAGGTTAAATACTTGGAGGATATTCTTAGGGAAGCTTACTCGCACCCTGCGGTTAAAGCAATAATCCTATGGGGAGGACCTGAAGTATCCGGTTTCACCAAGTTAACGCTTGCAGATAAAGATTTCAAAAACACACAAGCAGGGGATCTCATTGACAAATTACTCCGAGAGTGGAAACAAGAACCTGTAGAGATTCCTATCCAACACCATGAACATAATGATGAAGAAGAAGGTCGAATAATCTGGTTTTCTCCAGAGATTTCCTTACTGCATGGACATTACAGAGTGACTGTAACTAATCCAACGATGAAGAACTTGTCCACCAGCTTCAGCTTGGAGGTAACAAAGGAGACGGGTCATCTTCAAGAGGTTCAACTTGTAATTGATGCTTGAAAACTGAACTATATTATTTATCGTATATTGTGAATCATCCTATGAGAGATTATACAAAATATATAAAGAGATTTGAAATTAAATTCACACGAATCCTCAATACTAAACCATCCTAACGACTAATGAAGATTCGAAATTCATGAAAGGTTTTTTCAATAAATCATATGCACAGACCAACTTAAAATGCCGGTAAGGAACTGAAGAATGAATTTCAATGGTGTTGTTCTTTCATTATCTCGGCTGCTAGAATAACAAGCTCCACCATCTCAAATCCTGCAGCAGAAACAGAATCCGTCCTTTCACAGCTCGATTCGCCATCGGTAACTGATTCCATGTCTGATTCCGCCGACCAGCTAATGGGTATAGAGATGCCAAGGGCAGTCTTCAAATGGGTTGCCTCCACAAGGATGTTGGCAATCGCTACTTCGTAACTTCTCGCAGTTGTTTCAGTATCATTCGATTCCTTTACCTGTAAACAGGAACAACTAAAATTTAACCTAACAGGAAAGAACCAAAACTTAGTCCATATCACTCTAGTGTGCTGAAATTACCTTCAAGAGCGCTAGCCGAAGCCTGCGGATCGAAGTAGTCAAGTGTCCCATGCTTTCCAGGTTCTCTTTTATAGCTGCGTATTCTACTTTCATTCTGCCAAAACAATCGCTATAAATCGCAGATGCTTCCAAGTATATGATTAGACAAAGGAAACCAATAAAAGAAAATCTTTGCCAATGTAAATGTAGGATGCCAAACCTGGAATAATCAATGTTACTGGCATAATCTGCTTCAGTGTTCAAGTGACTTCCGCCTCTTGAACTTGGGTCAATCCAACGGTTTATGTAAGACTTCTTCCACATATTCTTTAGTCTTCCCTCTTTCTCATTGGAGAAACCTATCCTGCCACTGGTTTCAGTTGTTTCTTCCCCTTTTGTACCACTCACTTTGCTGGCAAGGATGTAATATTTTTAGAGGAATCTAACAGTTCTCTACATAAGAGTCAAAAATATTTACAACACAGTATCATCCCTGAGAAATGTCACTAGCATGGCAGGTTCAAGGAAACAACATTACAAAGCAAATTCCCGACTTTGAAACAGAAGATAGAGGGGAATTGGTTTCGAAGGACAGCTTAGACCATTTACAGGACGTGCACTACCTAACTTTTAATATCAACAACATTTCAGGTTGTCTACACACTACACTGTTAGCAACTATGCAATAAATTGCCAATAATACTATGAATTTCAAGGTAGACGAGACAGAATGATAGAGAGAGAGAGAGAGAGAGAGTAGCACACATATTCAGAATATACCATGTGTGTAAACATGTAAGCACCAGAAGCGGAACTTCATGCAAATAAAACTAGGACAAATCTGATTAAAAAGTTATGAGTTAAAGTATGGTGTCGTACTCTCTTAGCGACTGATATTCCTGTCGTAGTTGTGCTAACTCCATAAGGGTTCTCACCTTTTCGTTGGTAACCTAAAAGAATATTCAAGATTCAGAACTGGCCGTAGGAGTTAAACAGGTTATTTTTTTCTATCTCAACATCTGGAAACAACTTATGTAGAAAAAAGAAACCTGCAAGATATTCCTTTGAAGCTCATCTACTTTCTGCTGGAGAGCTGCATTGACATTTTCTTCATGTAAATGCCTCTCTTCCTGCTGTGATAGAAGTAAAAGAGCTCCAACCTAACAATACATCCGAAAAGAATTAAATATTATATACACACATTACTGTAGCAAAAAGAAATGATATAGCATACTCATATGAACCAAAAAGACCCAAGGATTGTTTCTTCGATTAAGCATTAAAGACTAGTCGACAGTCACGATACATGAGATGCAATTTTGTTCTGAATCTTCTCCACTACTGTATCATGGATCCCTAGGAAATGAGAATAACCTTCTCTTGTAATGCTTGTGCAAGGGCTTCAGATGCATCCCCTCTACTTTCAGCCATGATTTTGGAAATACTAGCTTCCGCAAGCTGCATTCAGAAGAGAAACGCTCTTACAAAAAAAATCAAAAATCATGACAAATTGTAAGAGACAGTAATGATCCAAATCTCAAATAATAGGTCCAACCACTTTCACATTATATAAGATCAAGTATGCTATTAGATGCTGATTGTCCATGACAGTTGAGGAATTAGGAATTTAGGATCTAGGAATCTCTAAGGTTCTAGACATTATGTCTTAAATTAGCAGTTGCAGACATCGATATCAGTTTGAGCTAACCAAACAAATAATGAGGAAGTCTTCCTAAACAAAATACAAATATAATGACATAAAATGCAGAGCAAAAAAGATGAAAATTTGTAGCAAAATCTGCCAGCAATCACACCTTAGTTACTTGGCAAGATTCAACAACTGTAGTTATATGCACATCCCGGCATTCAGACTCATCAGGCTTGAAATCATGTTGCAGTGGCACTACATTCTGTATTTCCGATGAGTGAAGTTTAAGTTTATCTTCAACATTTTTGGAAATCGATTTAATGTATAGTCCTTCTTCATTAAGTAAATCAATGATGTAGGCCCTCAGTTGGGAATGATGATGGCGTATATCTGTAATGCCATTAACGATCAGCCTATCTGCAACAATCTGTATGCAAGTTAATAGTGACACCTCAAAGGGTAAGAGTAATAATCCTAGACTTCAGAAATTGTAATGCATTGAGTACCCACATTCTTCTTTTCCAACGCACGAACCCTCTTCTTCAAATGATTCTCAATTTCTAAGCCCTAGCGTAAGAAATATCAGCCGTTAGTGAATGTTGCATCTAGGTTCGTAATACTTGAAGATAAATAGATGAGGAAGGAAAGGATACATACCACTCGTAATTTACTCTGAAGATTATCCACAGTGTTCTTAACCTTCCCCAACTCTCCTTCTAGTGCAGCCTGTCTGAAAAGAGTTGTTCACATAGCAGATAGAAACAAAATATATGGATATTCAATATCGAGTATACTCTAACTTTGACATTACGAGTGAGAAACTTGCACGAGTTAAGTTTTCTGTCAAAATTTGCAAATTTCGTAAATACTAACTTTTACATCGTTACTAAGTAAAAACTTCCCACATGCTGTCGTAGTTTTGGATTTACTATCCGTGCTCTACGGAAACCATACAATTAAATGTAAACTAGTATTTTCCAGAAAACTCATTTTGCTGAAATTCAGAGGTGCTAGTCAAAGTCAATAGACAAAAGTCTTCTATTTGAACCAACGTTACCAGCCAATGGTGAATAGTCAACGCTCAAACGACGAAATAAGTAGCTTGCCTTAGAGACAGTGTCCAAGAAAAAAAAAAAAGGGATTGGAGATATTTTCAGAAACTTACTACATATTCTGATGTTGAAGGATCATTGAACGTCCATGATTCTATAGGATCATCCAATAAACATGCACACTTGTTGTGCAAACTCATTTCAAGGGACTCACAGAGCGAAGCTTTACGTATATTATAGAACTTCTCAATCACCTGAACAGGGAGAGAGAGAGAATAGAAAGGTCAAGTAAAACATGAAAGAATTTAGTCACTGACATTCATGAATATTAAAAAAAACTATGAGGTAGGTAAAATTATGGATTGGAAGTTGTGGAATTTTAAGAGGAAAAACGAGGGGAAGAAAAACGTGATGTGCCATAAGGGATGAATTTCGTTGCGAAAAGAAAATTACTTCTGCATATGTTCTAGTCTGTTCTTCAAGTTTTGCCAAGTCAGCTTGCAAAGTGTCATTTAGTCTCTTCTGTACGAGACAATCTGAGCTAAGTTCTTCCAACCTGTCTCACCATCACCAGGGACCAAACAAGGAAGGTCAGAAAAACATAAGTAACACAAGGCTAGGAGTAAGCATAATGCAAGCTGTATGTCTGTCCAGTTTTTGACACATGGCTTAGGTAATAACATCGACATTTTGCTAAATTCTTGAGGGCGGAAAGTGTTTATAGAACACTTATAGAACATCATTTTTAGAGAGATTCAGATAAGTAGATGCAGCTACAGAACATCATTTTTTCTAAAGAAAGGGAGCTAGTAAAATAAAACAGAGTGAACAGGGTCACAATTACCGCATCTCAATTTCACCAAGTTTCTGGGACATCATTTCAGCATTCTCTTCAGCTTTTTCGGCCTGGTCAAAGTCATAAGAACATCAAAAAGTAAGTTAAATATATATATATATATATATATATATTCTCGAAATATTTGTTGCTTCTTTCCATCAGACTGAGATGGAATTCTCTAATACCTCCATTACTGACTTATCCCTTTCAGAAAAAGCAGCTGCCACAGAACCTTGGAAAAATCTAACCTGCTTTTCTGCTTCCAAGTTCTGGAAGCAAAAGAATACATCAGAATATTTAGATGTTAGGAGGATATGTTCTAAACAATAAAGAAGATTAAAAATTAGTATGAAAAAAGAGAGACCTTTGCTACTTCTCCAGCATGTAAATCTGCTAACTGAGCCTGAAGAGACAGCTTGTAAACATTTGCTTCTGAACATTCTTAAAATCAAAAGCATTTTATTTTAAGAACTTCAAAGATACTCACTTTCACACGGTAAGCTTCTGCAAGCTCCTCTTGAAGATTGTGTTTCTCCCTTGTGCAAGTAGCCAACTTCAGTTTTAAGCTCTCTATCTCCTGCTCCAAGCTAGCTGTCCTAATAGAGTATCATCCAATATCATTTAATATAATTTTTAGCAACTATAAGGTAATATTTTACACATCTATACGGTATTAGGTAACTTTCATTTGCTGAATAACGAACTTAAGTCAAACCAGGAAGTTGGATAATAAGATACCTCTGAAAATGCATCCGAGTAGCCACCCCAAGAATGCTAGGTCCACCTTGTTGCATGCACAACTGTTCAATATCTTTCTGTAGTTCATTACGCTCTGGTGATAAAAAAAAATATTATGTTAATACTCAACAAAATATCAGGTAATCAAGATGCAGAAATAACATGGAGTCTCAAGAACCATGATACAAAACACCTTCAAACACGCATAACACACACAGTAGAAAAGGACATATATAAGTACATAACCCAGAACGAGAATGAGAACAATTTCTACAAGTGATGTCTTCAAATGTTTCTTAGGTCATCCCCATTTGCTAAAAAACAACCCATTTTTAAGATTATAAGAAGAAAAAACAAGTAAACAACTAAAAGGAATCATCTTTTTGCATCTGAGAAGTGAGAAGGCAGAGAAATGGGAAAAGATCAGAGAGAAACAGATAAGCTAAGTGGTCATGAGAATAAGAAATAGCTTTCCTATGAAATAGATTGGACTAGATGATCACTAATGCAGCAGAATACACTTCAAGAAGGCTTCAGAGAAGCAAATGTAAGACTTTAGAAACTATAATAAGCTTCAAGTAAAAACCCATTTCTATAAGGAAGCCTATAAACATGTCCAAGGTCTAAATAACTACCACATAGAGACTTGTAGAGAAACCTTACCATGTTCAAGTTGTTTGATCCGAGCCTTTAGGTTCTCATTCTCATCTAAATTAAGATCCATAATTTGATCTGCAAAAAGATCAAGACTTTGAAAAGTAAAGAACTTTCTTGGAAATTTACAGACTCTTGAGCAGATTTGGTGCTTAGAAGAGATAAGAAAATCCCAGAACTCATCAAATCAACAAAGAATTCAGATGAAACCATGAAATTAGCTTATAGATCAAAGTGAAGTTCTAAAAGCCCTAATTGGAAGTACAATTCAGAATTCCAAACCCTAATCGAGAAGATTGAAATTGAGAAAAAGAAGAAAAAAAACACGATCAGAGAGAAAGTGTTTGTACCTTTTGTTCTTTCTTCGAATTTGACCAAAAATGTCTCCTTTCGTCAGATTATGTTCGCTGGATATTCCGAGAAAAATAATTGTAAAATCCTTATTACCAAACACTCTACATTTCAAATATCAAATTTTATTTATTTTTAGTTTTTTAAATTTTTTTTTTTTTTTCATCAAAACAGAGCACTTTTATTATAGAGATAAAATGTGATCTTCATGGAGGATTTGAACAATGTAACTAGGAACATAAAAAGTGGGTTACAAAACTTAAATCATTCGGAATGGGCTCCTTGGCCAAACGATCTTCAGCCCTGTTACATCCCCGTGGTGACCAAATTATAATCGCACTTGTAAAACGCCTTGGCCTTTGCCAAATTATCTCCTTCAAAGGTGATGTTTCTGAACCCCCTTATCCAAGCATGTTGCATAGCTATTAGCAGAGCTTGTAGTTCTGCCTCTAATGGTGAATTGTCAAAATTGTCAAACAAACATATTTTTTAATATGTAAAGTTACTAAATTTATATATTTTGAATATATTTTTTATTACCAAATTTAGATGTTTTGAATTTATATTAAACTATATTATTTTGTTATAATTGGAAAACTAAATTAAAATATAAATGATTAATTTATATGACCAAAAATTATTTCATCTCTTTACTTGGTTATATACATAAACTAATAGAAAAATAATTAAAAATATGTTTAGTATTTACAATTAATTATAAAATAGATTATATAAAAAATTCTATGTTTTCTAATTAGATGAATTATTTAAACACATAAACCATGTAATAAATAAATAAACCATGTAGTAAATACAATTTTTATCTTACGTAATATGATTTAATACTTTGTACAAAAAAATATTTTTTAAAAATATTTCTTTTATTTAATTTTAAATAGTAAGATTTAGGAAGTTGCCAAAATACAGTCAAACTCCACAAAATTATATTGTTTTACTGATTCTCTATTCATAATAGTTACTTACATCAATCAAATATATTAGTTTCAATAAAATAAAATAAAAATAAATTTCAAGTATACAATTTAATCCACAGATACTTAGCTAGTAATAACTCATATGATACTCCACTGTAGGCCTAGGCAAAAAAATCGAAACCGATACTCGAACCGATATCCAAAACGAAAAAAACCAGTTTGGGGCGGGTAAAGGTAAGAGGAAATTACCTCATTGGGTACAGTTTTGGTAAACTCGTGGATACCGGGTCGGTTTGGAGAATACTCATACCCAACTGGATACCCATAAACCCGATGAAAGCCATATATGTATATACGTATATACACATATAGATATAGGTTTATAGTTTTATACCTGAGTTACCTAGTTTTATACACATAAATGAGGTTGGCATTTGTTTGTTTTATCTTTTCATGAGACAAAGATGCAAAACAAAGTCATCACTCATCATCAATCAACTCGTTCTAGTTCTATGTTTTTCAGATTCAGATTTTTGTTTGCGGTTTGCCAATTAGGTACTCTTGTTTAAGGAGTTTAAGAACTTATATTTGTCATTTTCTCTACTCTTAACTCTAATTATAAATCTTTGTGACTTTGGCTTGGATTTGGATGTTAAGTTTGAAGTTCTATTCTCTTTTTATTTGTGTTTTGTGCATGTACAATTGTTTGAAAGTTCGGGTATTCTTGTGATATTTCGGGTTTATGGATAATTTTTACCCAATCAGACCCGAACCGAAAGGAATCCGAATTTTTCGGGTATTTATCAGTTGTCATAATTATTACCCAGACTAACCCAAACCCAAGTGTACCCGAACCGGACTGGAACCAAATATTTAGAATTATCCCATTGGGTAGTAAATCCATTACCCATTTAACCCAAGTCCGAACGGGTTCTACCCGAACCCGAATGGGGTCTACCCGAACCCGAACGGGTTACCCATATGCCCAGGCTTACTCCTCTGAAAGGGATTACTTGAGTAACCCAAATTTTTTATTAAAATCTATTTAACCTAGAATTAGTTCTATATTAACTATTATGCTATTTTCAATAAATATCTAATTTTTATTTTTGGAATGTACCAGAAAGCAAAATCAAAAACAAGGAAATTTTTGTTCCTCTTCTCCATCGCATTGATTTTTGGGTGTTACCGTCATCTCTTTCTATTCATTGAAAACGTCTTTCGTCTATCATCGATGTGCTTCTTCCCATGGATTCTTCGTAGACATATCCGACGTTAAATTGTTTTTGATTTGTTTGAGATTATCGCAAACATTTTGTTGTTGATGATATTTTCAAAAAAAAAATTAAAACTACCATAAACAAATACTAGATTCGGACCCGCACATACGTGCGGGGTTATATTAGTAATTTTTTTTTGGATATGAACTCATATCAGTTCGATATTGAGTTTGATTTTCGGTTTGGTTTCAATAAAAAATTTGAAGGTTTGAATATTTGAAATATTAATTGTTTTACCAGTATTGTTTAAAAATAGACAAATCCGGTAGTCGAATTGAAATCAAACGTATTTAAATCGGTGGTCGATTAGATTTCTATTAAACTCGTGAACTAACAATTTATCCAAAAATTTACCCAAATATCCAAAAAATTTATCCAAATCTCTAAAGTTTTACTCTAATACCCAGAATTTTATCCAAATATATGAAAACTATATATGTATTTTGCGTATAAATGAATTAACTTGGGTATTTATATATAAAATAAAACTTGTATATGTATAAATGTACGTAAATTTCGGGTAACGGGTATCCGGTAAACCTCGAATCCGATCCGAACCCGCATGTATTACCACACAAGACCCAATAGGGTAAATTGGTATTACCCGTACCTGAACCGATTTTTTTCAGATCAGTTCTGGTTTTGGTTTTCAGGTCCGGTTTTTTTGCCCACCCCTATTATTCGACATATTTTAAAGTTTTTGAGAAACTCTTCAAAAGATATCGCCTCAAATTCTAAATCAATAATTAAATTGAAATTAAATTTTATCTAAAATAATGTTTTTGTTATTTCGGCTCATATATATGTTAATATATACTAATAATAAATATAAGTAACAAAACCATTATGGACATTTTCTAGGGAATCAAATCAATGGAACCAGAAAAATGCTAATATATATACCTTTAGTAAATGAACAAAATATTTGTGGACGTAAATCTAATTATTGGCTTCCAAGTAGTCCAATTGTTGGGTTTGTGATAGACACAAATCTTGATCTGTAAGAATTTTTTTATAAAAAGTTAATTTTAATTTCTTTTCTATAAATTTTGCATCTCTAACAAAACTAATTTATTAAATATAATCAAGGAATCAATGGTTTAAATATATAACATCTAAATTCTTTTATTTTGGAATATTCCGAGTCCGAATCAATGTTTATACCGTCAATGTTTTTACATACACCAACACAGAAAATAAAAACTGAAAGTAACTATAAGAAAGAGTGTTACTTGTTAAGGCTGATGTCTTCGTTGATGTTAACTTATTTGGAAAACTCATATGCATCTCTTGATAAGTCATAAACCCAGATGAAATAGCATATCTCACATAGAATCTCAATCTGATTTAACATTACAAAAAAAGACTAAAGTTGAATGGATGATTTCCACATAACCCATACAATATCTAAATATACTTACGACTCAATATCGTGTAACTTGGCCACCAAGTCCAAATGTTGCATGACATTCTTGTTAATTTCTCGTGATGAAAAGTCATATGTAATGAATTTCACCTGAAAACAAAAAATATAGAAATTTCAAACGTATGTAAAATCCTTAGAAGCAATCGTATAACAACAAATTCATTTTTTGTAGAGCCAACTATTCTAGCAAACAAATAAAAGAAATAAGTTTCTTTTTTTTCTTTGATAGATCGATATATAAAGAAGTGGCTGATGAGTCTCGGTGAGTTTAATTTTATATATATACAGGGAGAGATTAAGTTAGTGAGAAAAATTAGGTTTACCTATTCCGAATTTTTAAAATATGTAATTAGTGTATTTATTAATTATTAAAATTATTAATTTAATTTGAAAAGATTACTCTCCATAATTTCGAATTTTAAATTAATTATTTTCTGATAATTAAAAAATATTATGTTAATAACTACGCTGGTGATTTAGGAAATATTTTTTAAACATAAGAATAAAATCTCTGCAGATTTTGGCTTTAAAAATCCGGTATGGATTTTGCACAACTATAGGAACTGATTTTATTACGAATTTATCCATAAAAACTATTTTAATGAATTATCACAATTATAACAATTATGATTGTGTAAATCTAATTAATGTTTGTTTTCAAAATAGAAAATATTTGAATAAAAGAAAAATGTTTCGTGTGGATCAAGATATTCTCATTTTTATATATTATATTTTTAAAATTTATTAGTTAATATTATTTTGGAAAATTGAATAAATTCCCATGAATTAAAATGTATTAATATGAGTTCTCCATATTTGTTGGAAACAAATCTTTGCCAGCTCTTAAATATATACAGTTTCGAATTAAATAGCTTGATTTGTTATGGAATCTTCCTTAAACAATTTCCAAAAATATAGGGTAGTTATTAAGTTATTGATTTAATTTCAGATTTTTTTTAATCCAAGATCCGCGTGTTTATCCGACTATACCAACGGGTCAACCCAAGATCCGCTGGTCTTTTATGATCAAATTGTCTCAATTATCCTTTTATGACCTTTTTTTTTCCTTCTTCAAATTTAAAAAAACCAATGGCATCCTATGTAATATTCTACAACTTAAAGGTCTTTTATTATTTAGTGATTCCCAATTAATAGTATAGATGTTGCACAACTCTTGATTAATCTACTTAATTGACTGAGCTTACATTAAAGTTTGATACTTTTATAGTATTGCACATTATCAATGGTTATTACAAAGCCTTGGTCTTAGCAGTCGGTTTTGTTAGTTAGACTGAGAAGAATTGTTTTATTGCTTACATGAACTGTTGCAAGCTCTAAGAGTGTGACTGGTTGCATAAGTAGAAGAAAAAGTTAGAGGAAATGAGAAGATTTTTTTCACCTAGTTTTATGTAGATAGAAGTTTTCTTCCAGGAAAAAAAAATCTCTCTTTGATAACAATAATAAAAGGTGTGGGTCCACAAAAAGTTAGAGAAGAAAATTTTCTTCCACGGAACTTACCAGTCACAGCCTAAGAGTGTATATATGACCATACATGTTTCTTCCTTATTTATATTAACTAGACGAGCGGACGCTTCTCACATAGAGTAGAGTGGACAAAGTGTGTCCTTTTCAAATCATTAATAGAAAACACAGTATATAACTAAAAATATACGAAACTAATTTTTAGAGAAAAATTTTGAATTTCAATTTATAGAGAAAAAATAATATACCTTTTGTATTTTCTTTATTTCCCATTTTTATAAGAATATTCAATAGTAAAAAATATTTCCTCTTAATTGGTATTTGTGAAAAGATCATCGGCTTCTTATCCCACTATATCTTATCTACGCTTAAGCTTTTCCTTTATATATGTGAACCCCCACATAAGAAATCTCAAGCCCAGTACCCAAAGCCCTAGAGACTTCAAATAAAATAAAACAAAAATGGAGAACAACAACCACCAGCAGCCACCCCAAGATAACGAGCAGCTAAAGAATTTCTGGTCAAAGGAGATGGAAGGTGACTTGGATTTCAAGAATCACAAGTTTCCCATAACTCGAATCAAGAGGATTATGAAGTTTGATCCTGATGTGAATATGATCGCTGCTGAGGCTCTAATCCTCTTTTCGAAAGCATGTGAAATGTTCATCATGGATCTCACGATGCGTTCGTGGCTCCATGCTCAGGAGATAAAACGACTTACGATACAGAGATTTTACATCGCTGCCGCAGTAGCTCGAACTGTCATTTTTGATTTCTTGCTTGATGAGGTCACTTAGGACGGGGGAGAGTCCGTTGATGCCGCTGCTGATCCTGTGGCCATGCCACATTTTGGCGATGGAGAACTACCCCAGGGAATGGTGATAGGAACTCCGGTTTGTTGCGGTCTCCGAGCTCGGACCGCGGCGCCTGGTGAGGAGGAGGATGCAGATGGGGAAAATGGAGGAGACGGCGGAAATTAATATGTGGATTGGGTGTTAGGGTTTTTAACCGCTGTTGTGAGAATCTGAGTTATGTTTGTTTTTTTTTTAATGTTGTTTTTGTTGTTGTTAATGTTACTAGATAAAAAAATCCGCGCTACGCTGCGGGATATTTTTAAAATTATTTTATTATAATCACACAAATATTTTGTTTTATTATAAATATATAGGAGTTTGAAAAAAATTTAGAGTTAATATTTTTCCTTATTTTATAGTTTTTATCTTCATACTTTAATTTTCTTTTTTTACTCTAGTTTTATTTTACTTAAAAATGAGCAAAAAACTTATTTATTGTTTATAAACAATGTTTTTAAATCCGACTTTGAAAGCAAACCAGATCACTGGGTCGACCATATCCAACTGCAGGTCACTCATTTTTTCTTTAATTTTATTTTTGGTTAATACTGTATTTATATATAATGATCATACATATATTTCTCATTATAAAGTCTTCAATAATTATTTACGTTAATTTTTCCTAATCAAAAATAGATATTTTCAATTACTTTGATTTTTTCTGTATAGAGATTTAAAAGAGAAATTAATTTTCTTTTTATCAAAATAATATTGATAACGGAATAAATGAGAAACTTTTCCTTAAATGATTATTAAAAATAAAATAAATAAGTTGACAAAAGGCAAAAAATAGTTAGAGCAGATATAACAACAATCATTATAAACTTTTAACACCCTACGGAGACAAAGATAAGTTCGTGCATTTCTTTAAAAATGAGGTCCTTTACTACCATTTTCATGTTCGCGGGACTTCATTGTTATCTCCCCTCTGGAACTATTAAACATTCAGCAGTCAGCACATTAGTTTCTTTCGAATCGATTTCAGCACATGGATGCAACTAATCTAAAAATTTATTTGGACAACTGTGGTGAGCTGAAATTGTTTTTTTATTTGCTGAATTTTCTGGCTAAAAATAGAGGGGAGCTAGTATTAACAGAGTAAACTTGGTTATTCATATACTTTAATACTTATCTTGAACAACATATTTAATTAGATCTAAATCTCGTTACCTACTTTAGCAACAATTACAAACAAAAATATCGTTACTAACATATTCAGTTGCAACTAATCCCTTAGTTTAGTTCTTAAATCGTTTCCGCTTATAAAACTAACAATCTCAGCTAACTAACAACCAACAAACAAAAAAACCTTCATTGAAACTGTTTTGTTACTCTTGTTTTTTCTATAGATTTTATACGATGTGAATAAAGATCTCAACTGTTTTTGTTAAACCCTCAACTCCGTAAGTTCTCAATTATTTATTCTTGTTCTTTTCAAATTACTGATTAATACGATTAGAAAAAAAAACACGGTGTTCTGTTTGTTTTCTTCTCAATCACACAACGAAAATAGAAACTGAAAACAAAAAAAATCAATGGAAGAATTCGATTTCGTCATTGTCATCTTCAAGATCTTCATCCATAACATCTGTTTTTTCAGATGGACACTTTAATATCTGACACTTTCCTCTTCCCTAGCCATCGTTACCTGCTTCTGAGGCACATAAACAAGAGAGAGTCACATCATGCTTACTTCCTCTCCGAACTCTTATACCGGTTCGTCTTGGTCCTCGATTCACCAGAACCATCTTGTTAGTTTACCTGGTTACGGTCCAAACCGAATTCCATCTTCAGTTTTCTCTAGTAAACCAGGTAATTCGACGGACTGGAGTATAGCTTCTAATGAATCGTTGTTTAGCATCCATGAAATTTCAAACACTTAGAGAAAATAAAACAAATGATGAAAAAAAGTGCTTCAACTTTATTATTATAATTCAAATAGGTAGATCTTTTTTTGTTCAATATAGTAAGCAAAAGAAGTCAATTATTGAGAATATGAAACTTCAACAAACTAATAATAATGCAAGATCAAGAGACCAATCAGAATTAGAAGGAATCGATCATGGGCTGTCCAAAAACATGCTCTTTTATGTAAGTCTGAACATCCGATGATTTTACCAAACCGTCCAAGTAATTAAGAACAGAACTCTCCTTCTGCATCTAACATAAACAAAAAAAGCACGTCTAAATATAAGAGATGAACATCAAAAGCTTAAAATTGTTTGCATACCAAGTTATCCTTTTTGTTAGAAGGATCATATATAGCTCATTGGGACAAGATATGTATTGTCTTGAATGCACATCAAAATTGATTAAAGTTCGGAACAAGATTTACAAACTGATCGATAAACAACACTATTATGGAGATTATTAGATTAATAGTGGGGTCCATCATCAATGAAGATGGTGTTTGAAGCAAAGTACCCTTTGAAGCATTGAAACACTTTAGAGAGATTCTTAAAGAATAATGGCTTGAGTTGGTCTAGATTCTTTTCTCCACAATGTAATGTAAGAAGCTCACTAAATCTCTTCTCAATGATCTTTTCCCATATCGTATCAGAAGAATCAACCCTACCCTAAGAGAGAAAATTAAAAGTCAAAGACTAAAAAATATATAACCTCTACAAGAGTTCATAATGAATCTTTAAAACTTCATACCTGAACTGAATCAAGTTGCACAAGCAAATATGTAGCTTTTCAAGAAAAAGCTTCAAAAGGGAAATGAGTTTTGCCAGAAACAGAGGATTTGAGAGATAATTAGCTTGATTTGATTGTTGGTAACTCCTTGAGTTGTTAGAGAGATATAGATATGTGAACCAAAGTATGACCGGAAATGGGTTTGAATTACACGCGCCGCCGGGTCTTTCAGTGTAGAGTATGAATTACGATCATGAAAAGCCGAGAATCGATTGAGAGACAAGTGAAGATCGTCGATTTTGCGGCTCAAATTCAGTTTGAGTCATGAATCCACGTTCGGCTCAAAGCTTCTGGTTTATTACAAGAACATAACTATACCAGTTTAACAAGAACATAAGCTCTGAAACTGTCTTTCATTGTTCAAATTCATGAAACCAAGAGACTTTAGTAGACATATAGCTAAAGTTTATCACAAAATTCAATTCAAACATCCTAGATGTGGAAAGAAAGTTTTTTTTTAAAAGAAAATGCTTACAATGAAATAAATGGCAGAGGAAAAACCCAAAACCTATAACCTATAGTAGGCTAGTAGCAGGAGTAAAACCTCGATCGTGGCAGCTCCAACAATCGATTGCTCGTTCTTCTTCGACACCATCAATATACAAATCTAACCAACACCCAATTGAAGCTAAAAATTTAAAAGAAAACAAACCAAACATAACCTTTGATCAAGACAAAACAACACTCACTTTAAAATCTATCTCAATCTAGACATCACCACAACAACCATTTTTCGGCATTTTAAGGTGGTTTTTGGATCGAAAACAAAATCAGTTTCGACATTGCGTGTGAGTGGGCTTCTACTTTATTTGGGCCTTGGCCCTTGTTATTTTCTTTCTTAACGAGATAGAGTAAGAGTGACGTGGTAGGATAGAAAGTTATTATTGCTTTACGAAATTGAGCTGTATTATTTAAAATGTTTTGATTGGAGTTCGTTTTTAATGATGTGTCACATCCAGGAAAGCTGAAAAAGCTGATGTGTCAGATCAGGAGAGAAACCTAGTGTTTTTATTGTATTGATTCTCGACTTTATGACTTTTATTGCTTGGCGAAGTAGTTGTGTTATGTGGTGTTGATAAATTTAATGTTCTACTCATAATAAGTAGGAGGATTGACTCTAGTAAAACTAATATTGATTGAATGAATTAGTTTCTAGAGTTGTGAAAGAGTTTTGAGTTTTAGTGCCATTGTGTTTATCTAATTATGAGTACTTGGTTCATGGAGACACTTAATTACACCGTTGCCATGTGCGAGTGCCGGCTTAACATGGGGGGCGAGCTGTGCAAATACCAGGGTCTCAGAAACCCAAGGGGCCCAAAAAATTTTTTTTCCCTTTGTTTGCAAAACCAAAAAAACAAAAATCTATGCAAATATTACGAAAAAAAGTTATATTATAAAAAGAGGCCCATAGACATTACAAAGCATAAGTTATATTATAAAAAGGGCCTATGAATATTGACATTACGAAGCATAACAAAATTCTTTTTTAAAAAAAAATTTATAGGGCCAAAAGTAGATGTTGATTTACTTTACCCAACATTGCTGAAAAATTGATTTATTGGGCCAAATCTCTTTTGATTTCTATTACAAATAAAGGCTTTACATCAAAACCATCGACGGAAATGATCTTGTTGTTTTATCTTTTGTAAACGATGCTTTTTATTAACCTGCGATACATTGCGAGACGATTTGTTTTCTAAAAAATTATGAATTTTAAAATTTAATGATTATTTATTATATATAAAAGTTTGTAAATTGGGATATATATATCCGTTTTTAAAATTTCGAATCACAATATATGCAGAAAAAATTGAGATTTTTCTTAACTTCTATATATACATTTTTGGATCACAATTAGCAAATAAATCCTGAAGTTGAGAAGTATTTACAATGACATGCCATTAGCATTAATTATTTAGATTTGTTTTATTTAAGTAAAGATTTTTAATTGAAATTCATTTATCATATATTTAGCAAAAGTCTCTACAAAATCTTTCCTTATCTATTTAAGTAAAGATTTTGAAATCAAATATGTTCTCAACAATTTACCAAAAATCTATACACAATCTTTTTAAAAATCTGACTTAGTTAACTTCTGATTTTTATCTGCAAAAAAAAAAATTAATTGTAACGAGTGATGTAAAAATCGGGAATGTTGATACTACAATTTCTTCTACTTCTTTTTTTCATATAATGAAAATTATTTTTTAGGGATATTTTCTTAAAACCTCTAAACAAAACAAAGGGTTTCAAAAGAAAGCTTCTCTTTTGGCGGGTCGACCCGCAAACCCGCAACTCTCTACGGACTTATCCGCATGAACCTGCGACCCGTAGTGCATAAAAATATTATTCAAAAAAAATAACAAATGATGTTTAATTTACGGGACGGGGTTATATGGTGCAACGGGTTTAGATCAATATTAATATTAAACAATATACTATGGATGAAATCCTAGAATTAAAAATCAAAATTTAATTATAAAATCAGAAACACTAAACAAAATAAACAATATTAACAAAAGAAATACAACTTAAAATTTTGCAAAATAATTTTTTAGTTATAAAAAAATCGACCCGCGGTGTACCGCGGGGTAAAATCTAGATTTGGAAGTTTAAGGAAGAAAAATCTTTTTTAAAAAATAATAGCTTCGCGGTGTACCGCAAGAAAAATCTTTCTCCTAAACTGAGGCAAGAAGAAGAAGAAAGCCAAATGTCGTTTAAGTGTATATATAGATATACCATTTAAACCTAAAAAACACAATTAATATACTCAAAACTATTAATATAGATATATGGATGGTACATTTATAAAATAGGTCGAAATATTATATTATACTCTCTATTAATAAACAAAACTAATTATATTTAGATTTTTTTAAAAAAAAATATAGCCCCGCGGTGTACCGCGGGTTCAAATCTAGTTATGTATCATATGGTGATTCAAAACAGTTAAAAAAAATCAAACAAAGATGATAGGAGAATCATAATTTTTAAATCTTAACCAAATTTACTAAATATCTCTATAGTTAAATATGGAATATTTTGTGAAAAAGTTTGGTTTTTTATAACTCGATCCAAGTTAAATATGGAATACCCGAGTCGGGTACCAAATTTGTCGGATCACAATTTAACCCCACCTACTAACAAATGTACATCAAAAATACTAATATAAATATATTTTTTTGTTATTTTATTTTTCTACATACTTTTTTTTTTCTATATATATAATAAGGGCCTAGTTTTTGTTTTTGCCCCAGGGCCTATTAAATGTTTGAGCCGGGACTGTGTGGGATCCTTGCATCTTTTATCAAAGTACGAACCTTTTTTAGTTCTATTATTCCAAATGAAATATGGGAAAACATTCAAATCAACAGTCGATGTCCCTCTTGCAAGTTAGGGCATTGTTCAACATAATGTGTCATCAATTTTAATCAACCTATTGGTTTTTTTGCAGATCTTCCTCGTAATTGTCATATGCGACATAATTCTTCGTTTTCCCGGCAAGGATATCAGCATATATTGTCACACTAAGGACCACTTAGTAAGTCCGCAACCGTAAGCATTTAGAAAGGTTAAGACAGGGGCAATCATGTACATGGTCAAAATATGGTACCATTTGAGGTGATGGAAGATGTGTGGAATTGTGATGATTGAGACTACGTAACCCGTTACAGCGAACCATGATGGGATTGTATCTTTGAGGAAAAGCTATGTTCTTCTTTTGTTTTATCTTCTTTTGTTATGTTTTGAACTTCAAAATGTGTAACGTATGTTATTACTTTAATCTTTGTAACCTGAAGACTCTGATGTAACTTCATGTTTTTGGTATTATACAGATTTAAATGATTAAAAGAGATTTTGTTAAAATGACTTTTAAACGCTTGAATCTTACAAATTCGAATTCTTTCGCTAAGCTTTTCATACAACTCATAAAATGTTAAGTTTACATTTTAAAAAAAAATATTATGTTTGACATGAATTATAGAAACTTAAAACAATTTTCAAACCTTAAATAATGAGAATACTAGAACAAAACCTAAAATCAAAGCATAAACCATAAACTCTTAACCTTAAACTAAAACCCTTCTCTCGAATTCTTTGAGAGAGAGAAAACTCTGAATCTTGTTATTATCTTTTGTTTGTCCGATTAACATTGGATTTCTTTAGATTTTGTGGGTGATTGGTTAGGCTGTAGCTGTAGATTATTTATCGTAGAAGTTTTGTTGTAAGTTTGTAAGTTGTAAGTGTAAAATTTTGGTTGTATTTGTAGATTTTAGGAATATAGAATTTTGGCTGTAAATTTATTAGCTGTAACTAAATATTATGCTTAGTAAATACTTAAATTTAGTATTTATAAATTACCTTTTCTTAAATTATAAAATTAGATATTATAGTTAATAAAATTATTTAATAACAATTATATAATAAACAACAACACAAATTGTATTATGCACATCTATACTATTAATTGGGAATCATTAGATATTAAATAACCTTATAAAGAGTAAAATATTACATAAGATGCCATTGGTTTTTAGTGTTTTAAAATAAATTCATTAAGGGTACAATAGTAATCACAAATTAATATATTCAAATAAAAAATAAAAAAATAGCAAAATTCTTTTAAGTAATTATTAATTTCCAAAAATTTAAACCCACTTTCTCTCTTTTATTAATTATGAACAAAAATTTGAAATTAATTTCTAAAAAATTGTTAACCAATGAGAATTGAAAAACTAAGATTTGATATCTAACTAAGATTTTATCTAAACCAATCCTAATAGACTATTCTATATCCAAAATAAAAAGAAAAATAATATTATTTTAATTCAAAATTAAAAACACTATCGTTTAAAAAATTTTATCAATGGAAAATTTTAAGAATGAATTTGAAATTTCGTAAAAGAATTAAATACAAATATTTAAGATTCAGTTTTGTTTTAATATTTTCACAAATATTGAAATATAAAACAAAATTTTATTTCACAATTTCTAAAAAGAGGATATTAGATATTAACAAATATTTATATAACAATGAAATAAACTTAAATAATGATAAATTTAAAGTAATTATCATTATGGCCTTCATTTAGAGCAAGTTTCGAAAATATCTAAACAATAAATTGTACATATTCATTTCGAAATATTTTATGTTTTGTTTTCCTTTTCAATCGGATTTCCTTAAATAAATCCATGATATATTACACACATTTTCGAAATAATGTGAACTAATTATATATTTTGCATTCAAAACAAATTATGCAGCAATAGTATATCACTTTTATAGATGTATCTCAAATTTTTATTTTTCGTCCAAAAAATCGAATTAATTATGATTAAACAATGAAAAGAAAAATATGCAAAATTTACCTAAGGAAAGAAACATTAATAACTTTGTGAAAATATATTTATAACTTTAACAACATACATATTAATCCGCAAAACTCACTGTATATATTGTATGGTATTTAAAGGTAAGAAAACAAGAATTTGGAACATGATTTTAATGGAATGAAATGGGAATAGGAATTACGAGACGGGATGGGAGGGGAACATAAATTAATAATCAAACTAAAATACCCAACTGGTATGAGTTCGGGTTATGAGTACTATATAAAATAAATTTGTTTACACACATAACCCTGTACGTACGTTTCAGTTACACATATTCTATTTATGACGGATACGGGACCGTAATATTTTTATTTCACGTATACGTGACAGGTTATGGGACAAAGAATATATGACAGATACAGAACGGGAAATGTTTCCCGTTTTAAAATAGTTACGTCTAGCTAATATACATGAAATAACCCAAACTAAAACCGAATTTATATCCAATTTAACATCTGTAATCAAACTGTTAGAAATGTTTTGATTAGTTTAGAAAATAAAAACGTAACATCACTTAACTTTTGCAACTAAATTAGTCCGGATCTTAAAATATAATTATGTACTTACGCAACTGAATTTTGTTCATTACTCTAACTTTATAATATCTATACTATTACGAAGTTCACTAATACAACAAAATATTTTATATTTTTAAAATCTATATAAAAATTTCGACAAAAATATCTATGCACGTACGTGTGGACCCAGATCTAATACAATAAAATATATATCATAAAAACAACAAAATAATTTATATTGCATTAAAATTTGTTATAAATTCTTTTAAAATATGAAACCCCGCACGTACGTGCGGGTCATGATCTAGTATAAGTTAAATGGAATCTATATAAACATATAAATAATTTGTATAAATGTATAAAATATTTTATATGTTATTCATATACTAACTACATATTAGTTGAAAAATATATACGTGTAAGTTTTTTCGTTCAAAATGTTGTTCAAAATATATACATAGTTTTCGTTCAAAATATATACATATAAGTATACGTAACAACCGAGAATATACATAGTATTTATATTAATGTTATATATCCTTCTACCTATATATATCGAGACTAGTGGCTAGTGTACATATATAAATATAGCATACAAAATAATCATGAGAAAACAAAAAACTATAGGAGGGAGAAACTAAGTAAAAATAACCTACACCACTTTAAAAGTAAAAATTGTTAGGCTGAAAAATATTCAAGATTGGTATTGGTCTTTGCAAAAGCTTTATGGCTGTAAATGGCACTTTACAAAATTTATAGGGTGTATTGAATTAAGAATTTTTAGAAGATTTTGGTTTTTCTTTAAAATATCTTGTTATTGAACTAATGATTTTCTAAATATCTTTCCAAATCCTATGTTATTGACCAAAGAATTTATTTTAAATCATTCGAAATTATTTATAGTCTCTTTGTTGTTTTCTTGAACATAAACAACTTCTCCGTTTTTTCATACATGATCACATCATTACACAACACAACTTATAGAGAAAGTAGAATAAACTATTCTCCAACAACTACTTAACAACTCCCACTAGTCTTGCTTAACTCTAAGACATAGACTAGTTCTACACGTAACCCAAAAGTAACTTAACAACTCCAACAGTGTCTAAAGTACTAAACTTCTCTTCTCTGGTTTCTTGATTACTTTAGTTTAGTTTGAGAATCAAATTGGCATTTAGTCAACACTCCCACTTGCCATTTTGTACCTCAAACCAAGCTGTTCACAAAAGACATCAAAGCTTGGTCCTGCCAAGGCTTTAGTGAATATATCGGCCAGTTGTTCATCACTTCTGCAGTACTCCAGTTTGATATCTCCTTTTCTTTCTAATTCTCTGACAAAGTGATATTTGATTTGAATGTGTTTAGTTCTCCGATGCTGGACTGGATTCTTACCAATTGCAATGGCCGATTGATTGTCACAATAAATAGGCACTCCTCCTTGATCCACGTAGTTCAGTTCTTCTAGCAACCGTTTCAACCATAGAGCTTGATTTGTCGCAGCACACAAAGCCATGTATTCAGCTTCCGCAATAGACTGGGCAATAGTATCCTGTTTACTCGTTTGCCAAGAGAACACTGCAGAACCAATGCTGAAACAATAGCCGATTACAAGTCTTCTCTGCAACCTCCCCAGTCACTGTCTGAATATCCGATTAACTTTGGCTCCAAAGTTGCAGTGAACATCAAACCTGCATCAATGGTCCCTTTGATATATCTAAGTACCCTTTTTGCTTCTTTGAGATGTTTTCCAGTAGGTTCCTTTAGATATCTGGATAGATAAGACGCAGCAAACATTAAATCAGGTCGAGTACCTGTTAGATATAAAAGACCTCCCACCAGACTGTTGAAAGTTAAACTTGATTTTGAATCAAGTTTAATTATTGGGTTAATTACCCAATAATCATTTGATGGGCCAAATCCAAGCTCTAGAGTTTTCTCTAGAAATATCATAATTCCCACCTCCTTAAAATGTTCTAGAAAATTTCTAGAATCATCTTCCACCTCCTTAAACATAAAAATCTAGATATTCTTATGGAATAATCTAGATAATTAGAATATTGTAATCTAGATATTATGTAAGAACTTTCTAGATTTAGGATTAAAATAATTTAGATATTTTGTAGTTTGGAGGCTATAAATACCACCTCCTTCTCTCATTTGTTGTAAGGTTATGAAGTTGTCTTCAAGTTAAAATCAAAGCAATAAAAGTTGTATTTTCTAAAACTCTCTCTCAAATACTTAAACACTTTCTCCATTACCTCTAAAAGAATTTTACTCTAACAAAGTGGTATCAGAGCTTGAAGATCCTAAAGATGGCGAGTAACAATGTTCCCTTCCAAGTTCCAACGCTCACAAAGAGCAACTACGATAATTGGAGTCTACGAATGAAGGCTATCCTAGGAGCACATGACGTGTGGGAGATAGTCGAGAAAGGTTTCATTGAACCGGAGAATGAAGGTAGTCTTTCTCAAACTCAAAAGGATAGTTTGAGAGACTCAAGAAAGAGAGACAAGAAAGCTCTCTGTCTAATCTATCAAGGATTAGACGAAGATACGTTCGAGAAGGTCGTTGAAGCTACGTCGGCCAAAGAAGCATGGGAGAAGCTTCGAACTTCTTACAAAGGTGCCGATCAAGTCAAGAAGGTACGTCTTCAAACTCTAAGAGGAGAATTTGAAGCATTGCAAATGAAGGAAGGTGAACTCGTCTCCGATTACTTCTCAAGAGTGTTGACGGTTACTAATAACCTTAAAAGAAACGGAGAGAAGCTAGATGACGTGAGAATCATGGAGAAAGTTCTTAGATCGTTGGATCCAAAATTTGAGCATATTGTCACCGTCATTGAAGAAACAAAAGATTTAGAAGCTATGACAATAGAGCAACTTCTTGGGTCATTACAAGCTTATGAAGAAAAGAAGAAGAAAAAAGAAGATATCGTCGAACAAGTCCTCAAGATGCGGATTACTAAAGAAGAAAATGGCCAAAATTACCAAAGACAAGGCGGCGGTCAAGTACGAGGACGAGGTCGTGGATATGGAAACGGACGAGGTTGGAGGCCATATGAAGACAACACAAACCAAAGAGGAGAAAACTCATCAAGAGGTCGTGGGAGAGGAAGTCCAAAATCAAGATATGATAAGTCAAGTGTCAAATGCTACAATTGTGGGAAGTTTGGACATTATGCTTCCGAATGTAAAGCTCCTAGCAACAAAAAAGTCGAGGAGAAGGCCAACTACGTTGAAGAACAAGTCCAAGAAGAAGACATGTTATTAATGGCTAGTTACAAGAAAGGTGAACATGAAGAGAATCATAAGTGGTACCTTGATAGTGGTGCAAGTAATCACATGTGCGGGAGCAAAAGTATGTTCGCGGAGCTTGATGAATCGGTGAGAGGAAATGTGGCTTTAGGAGATGAATCGAAGATGGAGGTAAAAGGCAAAGGAAACATTCTCATCCGATTGAAGAATGGAGATCATCAATTTATTTCCAACGTTTACTATATTCCGAGCATGAAGACAAACATCTTGAGCCTTGGACAACTCTTAGAGAAAGGTTATGATATTCGACTAAAAGATAATAACCTTTCTATAAGAGACCAAGCAAGTAATCTCATTACCAAGGTACCGATGTCGAAAAATAGAATGTTTGTCCTTAACATTCAAAATGACATCGCACAATGTCTCAAGATGTGCTACAAGGAGGAGTCTTGGCTTTGGCATCTTCGATTCGGGCATCTAAATTTTGGAGGATTGGAGTTGCTTTCGAAGAAAGAAATGGTGAGAGGACTACCTTGCATCAATCATCCAAATCAAATGTGTGAAGGATGTCTACTTGGAAAGCAATTCAGAATGAGCTTTCCAAAGGAGTCAAGTACAAGAGCTCAAAAACCGTTGGAGCTAATACACACGGATGTGTGTGGTCCGATCAAGCCAAAATCACTTGGTAAAAGTAACTACTTCCTTCTCTTTATTGATGATTTTTCAAGAAAAACATGGGTTTACTTTTTGAAAGAAAAATCCGAGGTGTTCGAGAACTTCAAAAAGTTTAAAGCCCATGTTGAGAAGGAAAGTGGTCTTGAAATCAAAGCCATGAGATCCGACCGTGGAGGAGAGTTTACATCGAAGGAGTTTTTAAAGTATTGTGAAGATAACGGCATTCGAAGACAACTAACAGTGCCAAGATCCCCTCAACAAAATGGTGTAGCGGAAAGAAAGAATAGAACAATTCTTGAGATGGCGAGGAGTATGCTCAAAAGTAAGAGACTACCAAAAGAGTTGTGGGCGGAAGCGGTCGCATGTGCGGTTTATCTATTAAACCGATCTCCAACAAAAAGTGTCTCGGAAAAAACACCACAAGAAGCATGGAGCGGAAGGAAGCCCGGTGTTTCTCATTTAAGAGTCTTTGGAAGCATTGCTCATGCTCATGTACCGGATGAGAAGCGAAGTAAACTAGATGATAAAAGTGAGAAGTATATCTTCATTGGTTATGATAACAACTCCAAAGGCTACAAGCTCTATAATCCCGATACGAAGAAGACAATAATTAGTCGAAATGTCGTTTTCGATGAAGAAGGAGAATGGGATTGGAAATCAAATTAAGAAGATTATAACTTCTTTCCACACTTCGAAGAAGATGACTCAGAGCTAACAAGAGAAGAGCCACCAAGAGAAGAACCTACTACACCACCAACTTCACCAACAAGTCCTCAAGGAGAAGAAAGCTCAAGTGAGAGGACTCCACATTTTAGAAGTTTACAAGAGCTCTACGAGGTAACCGAAAATCAAGACAACCTTACTTTATTTTGTCTATTTGCGGAGTGTGAACCCATGGATTTCCAAGAAGCCATTGAAAAGAAGACTTGGAGAAATGCCATGGATGAAGAGATAAAGGCGATAAAAAAGAATGATACATGGGAGCTAGCTTCACTTCCAAATGGACACAAGGCGATAGGTGTGAAGTGGGTGTATAAAGCAAAGAAAAATTCTAAAGGGGAAGTGGAAAGATACAAAGCAAGATTGGTGGCAAAAGGTTATAGTCAAAGAGCCGTAATCGACTATGACGAGGTATTTGCTCCCGTTGCTCGTCTAGAAACGGTTAGACTAATCATTTCACTAGCGGCTCAAAACAAGTGGAAGATACATCAAATGGATGTCAAGTCGGCCTTCTTAAATGGTGACCTTGAAGAAGAAGTTTACATTGAGCAACCACAAGGCTACATAGTCAAAGGAGAAGAAAACAAAGTCTTGAGGCTAAAGAAGGCGCTTTACGGATTAAAACAAGCCCCAAGAGCTTGGAATACTCGAATTGACAAGTACTTCAAGGAGAAAGACTTCATCAAGTGTCCATATGAGCATGCACTTTATATCAAAATTCAAAAAGACGATATATTGATCGCATGCTTATATGTAGATGACTTGATATTCACGGGTAACAATCCAAGCATGTTCGAAGAATTCAAGAAAGAGATGACGAAGGAGTTTGAGATGACGGATATTGGATTGATGTCTTACTACCTCGGAATTGAAGTAAAACAAGAAGACAATGGAATCTTCATTACTCAAGAAGGCTATGCTAAAGAGGTACTTAAAAAGTTTAAGATGGATGACTCAAACCCGGTGACCACACCAATGGAATGCGTAATCAAATTATCAAAGAATGAAGAAGGAGAAGGAGTGGATCCAACAACTTTTAAGAGCTTGGTTGGAAGCTTGAGATACTTAACATGCACAAGACCCGATATTTTATATGCGGTCGGAGTTGTTAGTCGTTACATGGAGCATCCAACAACAACTCATTTCAAGGCGGCCAAGAGGATTCTTCGCTATATCAAAGGTACCATAAACTATGGCTTACACTATTCTACTTCTAATGATTACAAGCTTGTTGGATATAGCGATAGCGATTGGGGTGGAGACGTAGATGACCGAAAGAGCACAAGTGGTTTCGTTTTTTATATTGGAGATACGGCTTTCACATGGATGTCGAAGAAGCAACCAATTGTCACTCTATCCACTTGTGAAGCGGAGTATGTAGCGGCTACTTCATGTGTGTGCCATGCTATTTGGTTAAGAAACCTCTTAAAGGAGTTAAGCTTACCACAAGAGGAACCAACGAAGATTTTTGTGGATAACAAGTCGGCAATAGCATTGGCGAAGAACCCGGTCTTCCATGATCGAAGTAAACACATTGACACACGCTATCACTACATTAGAGAGTGTGTTAACAAGAAGGACGTGCAATTGGAGTATGTGAAGACACATGATGAAGTAGCCGATATTTTCACCAAGCCTCTCAAGCGCGAAGACTTTATCAAGATGAGGAGTTTGCTTGGAGTAGCAAAATCAAGTTTAAGAGGGGGTGTTGAAAGTTAAACTTGATTTTGAATCAAGTTTAATTATTGGGTTAATTACCCAATAATCATTTGATGGGCCAAATCCAAGCTCTAGAGTTTTCTCTAGAAATATCATAATTCCCACCTCCTTAAAATGTTCTAGAAAATTTCTAGAATCATCTTCCACCTCCTTAAACATAAAAATCTAGATATTCTTATGGAATAATCTAGATAATTAGAATATTGTAATCTAGATATTATGTAAGAACTTTCTAGATTTAGGATTAAAATAATTTAGATATTTTGTAGTTTGGAGGCTATAAATACCACCTCCTTCTCTCATTTGTTGTAAGGTTATGAAGTTGTCTTCAAGTTAAAATCAAAGCAATAAAAGTTGTATTTTCTAAAACTCTCTCTCAAATACTTAAACACTTTCTCCATTACCTCTAAAAGAATTTTACTCTAACAAAGTGGTATCAGAGCTTGAAGATCCTAAAGATGGCGAGTAACAATGTTCCCTTCCAAGTTCCAACGCTCACAAAGAGCAACTACGATAATTGGAGTCTACGAATGAAGGCTATCCTAGGAGCACATGACGTGTGGGAGATAGTCGAGAAAGGTTTCATTGAACCGGAGAATGAAGGTAGTCTTTCTCAAACTCAAAAGGATAGTTTGAGAGACTCAAGAAAGAGAGACAAGAAAGCTCTCTGTCTAATCTATCAAGGATTAGACGAAGATACGTTCGAGAAGGTCGTTGAAGCTACGTCGGCCAAAGAAGCATGGGAGAAGCTTCGAACTTCTTACAAAGGTGCCGATCAAGTCAAGAAGGTACGTCTTCAAACTCTAAGAGGAGAATTTGAAGCATTGCAAATGAAGGAAGGTGAACTCGTCTCCGATTACTTCTCAAGAGTGTTGACGGTTACTAATAACCTTAAAAGAAACGGAGAGAAGCTAGATGACGTGAGAATCATGGAGAAAGTTCTTAGATCGTTGGATCCAAAATTTGAGCATATTGTCACCGTCATTGAAGAAACAAAAGATTTAGAAGCTATGACAATAGAGCAACTTCTTGGGTCATTACAAGCTTATGAAGAAAAGAAGAAGAAAAAAGAAGATATCGTCGAACAAGTCCTCAAGATGCGGATTACTAAAGAAGAAAATGGCCAAAATTACCAAAGACAAGGCGGCGGTCAAGTACGAGGACGAGGTCGTGGATATGGAAACGGACGAGGTTGGAGGCCATATGAAGACAACACAAACCAAAGAGGAGAAAACTCATCAAGAGGTCGTGGGAGAGGAAGTCCAAAATCAAGATATGATAAGTCAAGTGTCAAATGCTACAATTGTGGGAAGTTTGGACATTATGCTTCCGAATGTAAAGCTCCTAGCAACAAAAAAGTCGAGGAGAAGGCCAACTACGTTGAAGAACAAGTCCAAGAAGAAGACATGTTATTAATGGCTAGTTACAAGAAAGGTGAACATGAAGAGAATCATAAGTGGTACCTTGATAGTGGTGCAAGTAATCACATGTGCGGGAGCAAAAGTATGTTCGCGGAGCTTGATGAATCGGTGAGAGGAAATGTGGCTTTAGGAGATGAATCGAAGATGGAGGTAAAAGGCAAAGGAAACATTCTCATCCGATTGAAGAATGGAGATCATCAATTTATTTCCAACGTTTACTATATTCCGAGCATGAAGACAAACATCTTGAGCCTTGGACAACTCTTAGAGAAAGGTTATGATATTCGACTAAAAGATAATAACCTTTCTATAAGAGACCAAGCAAGTAATCTCATTACCAAGGTACCGATGTCGAAAAATAGAATGTTTGTCCTTAACATTCAAAATGACATCGCACAATGTCTCAAGATGTGCTACAAGGAGGAGTCTTGGCTTTGGCATCTTCGATTCGGGCATCTAAATTTTGGAGGATTGGAGTTGCTTTCGAAGAAAGAAATGGTGAGAGGACTACCTTGCATCAATCATCCAAATCAAATGTGTGAAGGATGTCTACTTGGAAAGCAATTCAGAATGAGCTTTCCAAAGGAGTCAAGTACAAGAGCTCAAAAACCGTTGGAGCTAATACACACGGATGTGTGTGGTCCGATCAAGCCAAAATCACTTGGTAAAAGTAACTACTTCCTTCTCTTTATTGATGATTTTTCAAGAAAAACATGGGTTTACTTTTTGAAAGAAAAATCCGAGGTGTTCGAGAACTTCAAAAAGTTTAAAGCCCATGTTGAGAAGGAAAGTGGTCTTGAAATCAAAGCCATGAGATCCGACCGTGGAGGAGAGTTTACATCGAAGGAGTTTTTAAAGTATTGTGAAGATAACGGCATTCGAAGACAACTAACAGTGCCAAGATCCCCTCAACAAAATGGTGTAGCGGAAAGAAAGAATAGAACAATTCTTGAGATGGCGAGGAGTATGCTCAAAAGTAAGAGACTACCAAAAGAGTTGTGGGCGGAAGCGGTCGCATGTGCGGTTTATCTATTAAACCGATCTCCAACAAAAAGTGTCTCGGGAAAAACACCACAAGAAGCATGGAGCGGAAGGAAGCCCGGTGTTTCTCATTTAAGAGTCTTTGGAAGCATTGCTCATGCTCATGTACCGGATGAGAAGCGAAGTAAACTAGATGATAAAAGTGAGAAGTATATCTTCATTGGTTATGATAACAACTCCAAAGGCTACAAGCTCTATAATCCCGATACGAAGAAGACAATAATTAGTCGAAATGTCGTTTTCGATGAAGAAGGAGAATGGGATTGGAAATCAAATTAAGAAGATTATAACTTCTTTCCACACTTCGAAGAAGATGACTCAGAGCTAACAAGAGAAGAGCCACCAAGAGAAGAACCTACTACACCACCAACTTCACCAACAAGTCCTCAAGGAGAAGAAAGCTCAAGTGAGAGGACTCCACATTTTAGAAGTTTACAAGAGCTCTACGAGGTAACCGAAAATCAAGACAACCTTACTTTATTTTGTCTATTTGCGGAGTGTGAACCCATGGATTTCCAAGAAGCCATTGAAAAGAAGACTTGGAGAAATGCCATGGATGAAGAGATAAAGGCGATAAAAAAGAATGATACATGGGAGCTAGCTTCACTTCCAAATGGACACAAGGCGATAGGTGTGAAGTGGGTGTATAAAGCAAAGAAAAATTCTAAAGGGGAAGTGGAAAGATACAAAGCAAGATTGGTGGCAAAAGGTTATAGTCAAAGAGCCGTAATCGACTATGACGAGGTATTTGCTCCCGTTGCTCGTCTAGAAACGGTTAGACTAATCATTTCACTAGCGGCTCAAAACAAGTGGAAGATACATCAAATGGATGTCAAGTCGGCCTTCTTAAATGGTGACCTTGAAGAAGAAGTTTACATTGAGCAACCACAAGGCTACATAGTCAAAGGAGAAGAAAACAAAGTCTTGAGGCTAAAGAAGGCGCTTTACGGATTAAAACAAGCCCCAAGAGCTTGGAATACTCGAATTGACAAGTACTTCAAGGAGAAAGACTTCATCAAGTGTCCATATGAGCATGCACTTTATATCAAAATTCAAAAAGACGATATATTGATCGCATGCTTATATGTAGATGACTTGATATTCACGGGTAACAATCCAAGCATGTTCGAAGAATTCAAGAAAGAGATGACGAAGGAGTTTGAGATGACGGATATTGGATTGATGTCTTACTACCTCGGAATTGAAGTAAAACAAGAAGACAATGGAATCTTCATTACTCAAGAAGGCTATGCTAAAGAGGTACTTAAAAAGTTTAAGATGGATGACTCAAACCCGGTGACCACACCAATGGAATGCGTAATCAAATTATCAAAGAATGAAGAAGGAGAAGGAGTGGATCCAACAACTTTTAAGAGCTTGGTTGGAAGCTTGAGATACTTAACATGCACAAGACCCGATATTTTATATGCGGTCGGAGTTGTTAGTCGTTACATGGAGCATCCAACAACAACTCATTTCAAGGCGGCCAAGAGGATTCTTCGCTATATCAAAGGTACCATAAACTATGGCTTACACTATTCTACTTCTAATGATTACAAGCTTGTTGGATATAGCGATAGCGATTGGGGTGGAGACGTAGATGACCGAAAGAGCACAAGTGGTTTCGTTTTTTATATTGGAGATACGGCTTTCACATGGATGTCGAAGAAGCAACCAATTGTCACTCTATCCACTTGTGAAGCGGAGTATGTAGCGGCTACTTCATGTGTGTGCCATGCTATTTGGTTAAGAAACCTCTTAAAGGAGTTAAGCTTACCACAAGAGGAACCAACGAAGATTTTTGTGGATAACAAGTCGGCAATAGCATTGGCGAAGAACCCGGTCTTCCATGATCGAAGTAAACACATTGACACACGCTATCACTACATTAGAGAGTGTGTTAACAAGAAGGACGTGCAATTGGAGTATGTGAAGACACATGATGAAGTAGCCGATATTTTCACCAAGCCTCTCAAGCGCGAAGACTTTATCAAGATGAGGAGTTTGCTTGGAGTAGCAAAATCAAGTTTAAGAGGGGGTGTTGAAAGTTAAACTTGATTTTGAATCAAGTTTAATTATTGGGTTAATTACCCAATAATCATTTGATGGGCCAAATCCAAGCTCTAGAGTTTTCTCTAGAAATATCATAATTCCCACCTCCTTAAAATGTTCTAGAAAATTTCTAGAATCATCTTCCACCTCCTTAAACATAAAAATCTAGATATTCTTATGGAATAATCTAGATAATTAGAATATTGTAATCTAGATATTATGTAAGAACTTTCTAGATTTAGGATTAAAATAATTTAGATATTTTGTAGTTTGGAGGCTATAAATACCACCTCCTTCTCTCATTTGTTGTAAGGTTATGAAGTTGTCTTCAAGTTAAAATCAAAGCAATAAAAGTTGTATTTTCTAAAACTCTCTCTCAAATGCTTAAACACTTTCTCCATTACCTCTAAAAGAATTTTACTCTAACACAGACTTCTATAAATTTTTGAATCTGCAAGACATTCTTCTTCTTCTTGATCTTTGCGCTGAGGTACCAATGGAGTAGTCACGCTTTTGCAATCCTCCATATTAAATCTTTTCAGCAGTTTCTTTGCATAGCACTCCTGAGAGAGAAAAATTCCTTCTTCACTTTGCTCTATCTCCATCCCCAAGAAGTAATTCAATAACCCCAAATCTAACATCTCAAATTCATTTTTCATAGCCATCTTGAACTCGTCTACCATATTCTCATCGTATATATGCAGACGACCAAAAGCTTCCCATTGGTTTCTTTAAGATACAACGCGGGATCGTTTTCACTTCTCTTGAAGTTTTCTCTCTGGAAAAACTCATCAATCCTGCTGTACCAAGCTCTAGGAGCCTGCTTTAAACCATAGAGGGCTTTGTGTAAACGTAGAACATGATCCTCTTTTCCTTCTTCTTCAAATCCCAGAGGTTGTTCTACATATATCTCTTCTTCTAAATTTCCATTTAAGAACGCCAACTTGACATCCAATTGAAACAACTTCCACTTTCTTTGAGCCGCGACTGCGATTAGCAACCTAATAGTTTCATGTCTTGAAACAGGTGCAAACGTTTCAAGATAATCCACACCATATTGTTGTGTGAAACCTCTTGCAACTAACCTTGCTTTGTTCTTCACAGTGTTTCCTTTAGCATCGGTTTTTAGCCTGTAAATCCACTTTACACCAACCACATTTTTGTCGGGTGGTCTCTGGACAAGCTCCCACGTTTGATTCTTCTCTATCATGTGTATTTCTTCTTCCATAGCTTCTTTCCATTCTGAGTGCTTTGCAGCTTCTTCAAACAGATTAGGCTCCTCAAACACAGTATAACATCCTTCACTTACATCCGAGTACTCAATGTCTGCAAAAGGTGCAGTAAGAAGTATATCACCAAGTGATCTAGTCTTTTTGGGTGCCAGACTCGAGTTTTCTTCAGGACTGCTAAGACTTGACCTTGGAGCATATGGCTGAGTTGTCCTTCTTTCACATGAGTCATCATCACTTGAACTGGATTCTTCATCTCTGGGACTTTCTTCTTCTCTGACATCAATTTCTGTGGATAGATCACAGTGCTTTATTACTTTCTTGGTTTTCCAATCCCATTTGCTTTCTTCCTCAAAAATGACATCTCTAGAGATGTCAAGCTTGTTTTCTTCAAGAAGGTATGCCCTGTATCCTTTGGTTTGAGAGCTGTAACCGACAAAATTTGCCTTCTTAGACTTGTCATCCCACTTCTTTCGTTTTTTTATCTGGTATATGCACATAGCACACACTCCCAAACACTTTCATGTGGTTTAAAGACGGTTTAGTACCATTCCAGGCTTCCAGTGGAGTCTTGTTCTCAAGGGCTCTGGTTGATGTTCTGTTTTGAATGTAACCTGCAGTGTGAACAGCCTTAGCCCAGAATTTTAAAGGCATGTCTTTAGCTTTGATCATGGCTCTGGCCATTTCCACCAAGCTTCTGTTTCTTCTCTCTGACACTCCGTTTTGCTGAGGAGTATACGCCGTTGTTAGTTGTCGTTCTATACCGTTTTCTTCCAAAAACTTGGTGAACTCTCCAGATAGATACTCTGTTCCTCTATCTGTTCTAACTCTTTTTATTTTGCAGCCGCTTTGGTTTTCAACTAGATATTTGAATTTTTTGAAAGTAGCAAAAACCTCTGATTTTGCCTTCAAAAAATATACCCATACCATTCTAGTAGCATCATCAATAAAGGTAAGTAAGTACCTGCTACCACTTAGCGATGAGTTCTGCATTGGCCCACACACGTCACTATGAATCAGTTCCAGCTTTTCTTTTGCTCTTGACTCTGATTGCTTTGGAAAAGGTTCACGGTTGTGCTTGCTTAGAATGCAGCTTTCACATTTCTCTTTATCTGCTTTAAACTTTGGTAACCCAAATACCATTTCTTTTGACTGCATCATACTCAGATTTGAGTATCCCAGATGACCAAGCCTTCTATGCCACAAACCAGCAGCATCATCCCTTGTCATCATCGCATTTTCTTCATTAGACGGCCACCTTATGTGAAAACTCCTATTTTCCATCGGAACTTCACCAATATTTCTTCCCAATCGATCAAGAATGATGCATTTTTTCTTTTTGAACTTCACTTGATATCCGTTTGTAATCATCTGTGGGATACTTAGAAGATTTTTACCAAGTTTCAGCACAAGGAACACATCCTTTATGATTCTCTTGCCTTTCTTAGTCATAACCTCAATATCTCCTTTGCCTTTAGACATCATCACAGCTCCATTTCCAACTCTTATTGGAACCTTTATGTCTGTGTTGATGATAGGTCTCAGATTATAAAACTCCAATCCAAATTGTAACAGAGAGTAACACTTTTCTTTGGGCAATTTAACATTGCCTCTTTTTGGCTTTTTCATTTCTTAAATAACAAAGAGATGGAGTTATCACTCCTACAAACTGGGAATAGAAAATGGGAGAGTTGGTTCCTCAACATAAGGAAACCACGACTCTCGTTATTGACTCAACAAAAGCAAAGACTTATTCAAACATAAAACAAACCAACTCAATTCAAATACTTCCGGTTTGGTACACGCATCCGGTTTGACGTTCTGCATACCGGTTCCTCCTCACCTGCAACTCCATCATTACTCCCCTCCCCAAAATGAAACTTGTCCTCAAGATTCAAGTTAGGAAAGCTTCGCCGCAACTGGTCACAATCTTCCCACGTTGCATCTTCCCGTGGAAGCCCTGTCCACAAGACCAAAGCCTCCCGCTGCTTCACAGCCCCCCGCATCACTGTCCTTGTCTCTAACACCTGTTCTGGTCGCAGACGCAGCCCACCACTGGTACGAAGAGGTGGCGATGTACCCGAAGTAGGCGTATCCTCGCCCACTCTCTGTTTCAACAAGGATACATGAAAAACAGAGTGCACACGAGTACCTTCTGGTAACTTTAGACGGTAGGCAACGGGTCCAACTCTCTGCAGAATCTGAAATGGCCCAAAGTACCGGGTAGACAGCTTCTGAGAGGTTCTGCGGAAGATGGATTGCTGACGATACGGTTGCAAACGCAAGAATACCCAATCTCCCACATCAAAATTGACATCCCGGCGCTTCTTGTCTGCGGCCTGTTTCATCTTGTTTGTTGCTGCGTTCAAGTGTCTCTTCAAATCAGCAAGCAACTCATCCCGCTCAGCCAGCTGCTCATCAAGCTCGTGTATGGCCGAAGAGCCGACTTCATACCCCACAAGTGCTGGTGGTTCACGACCATACAGAGCTTTGAAAGGCGACATACCGATTGAAGAATGGTAGGTGGTATTATACCAATACTCAGCCCACGGTAGCAGAAAACTCCATTGCTTCGGTCGCTCATGAACAAAACAACGCAGAAACTGTTCTACACATCGGTTTATCACCTCCGTTTGGCCGTCACTTTGGGGGTGGTAAGCCGATGTCATACACAGCTTTGTGCCCGACAATTTCCAGAGATCACGCCAAAAAGCACTTGTAAAAACAGGATCACGGTCACTTACAATTGTTTTTGGCATACCATGAAGCTTGACAATGTACTCAATGAACATTGCAGCCACTGATTTTGAGGTGTAAGGGTGAGACAATGGTACCAAATGAGCAGACTTCGAAAGACGATCCACTACTACCAGTATAGATGTATGTTTGTCCGAAGTTGGTAATCCATCAATGAAGTCCATAGATAAGTCTTCCCAGACCTGACTTGGCACGGGTAATGGCTGGAGGAGTCCTGCTGGGGCAAGACTTGCGGATTTGGCGCGTTGACACACGTCGCAGGCTGCTACATACTCTCGGATTGTGCGATGCATAGCTGGCCAATAGAAGAGTTGAGCCAGGCGTTTGAACGTTCGCAGAGCACCCGAATGACCCCCAATGAGAGAGTCATGATATTCCTGTAAGAGAGACTTCACAAAACTCAAGTGAGGTGGCACAACAACTCTGTTTTTAAAACATACCAGCCCATTGCGACGTGCGTAAGGCTGACCAGGCGCTGCCTCTGCGAGTTTGCCCACACGGACCAAGTACGGATCAGTATGTTGAATCTTACGCAGCTCCTCCCATAAGACTGCCTGTTGACTGCAAATCGTGTTCAAGCACGGGCTAAGCGCTCGGCGAGAGAGAGCGTCGGCCGCCTTGTTAGTAGGCCCGGGCTTGTAAGTGATTTCGTAGTCATAGTCAACCAATTTTCCAATCCATTTCTGCTGCTCGGGAGTTAGAATGCGTTGTTCCAGGAGAAAACGTAAGCTTTTTTGATCCGTCTGAATCACAAAACGTCTTCCCAGCAAGTAAGGTCTCCACATGCGGACTGCCACCACAATGGCCAACATTTCTCTCGCATAGGTCGACCAATTCTGCTTCGCAACTCCCAATGAACGACTCATGAATGCTATAGGTCGTCCCATTTGCGTGAGAACCGCTCCAATGCCGTCACCCGAGGCGTCGGTTTGAATAATAAATGGAATCGAGAAATCTGGTAGAGCTAGCGTTGGAGTTGTTGTCATGGCTTGCTTGAGACCATCGAAGGCAGCATCCGCTTCACTACTCCAAGCGAATTTCCCTCTCTTAAGCAAATTGGTGAGTGGTCGCGCTAGCACACCATAGTCTTTCACGAACTTCCGGTAATAACCAGTAAGACCCAAGAAACCTCGCAGCTCCGTAATTGTGGTTGGTACCGGCCACTCCGTCATGGCCTGAATCTTCGACTGATCAACCTTAACCCCTGCACCCGAAATTATATGCCCCAAGTATTCAGGTTCCTGCTTCGCAAACTCACACTTCTTCCTCTTAGCGAACAGTCCGTGGTCGCGTACGGTTTCTAGTACGATTCGGACGTGCCCCAAGTGTTCTGCTTCTGACCTGCTATACACGAGTATATCGTCAAAAAATACCAAGACGAATTTGCGCAAGTAACCCCGGAAGATAGAGTTCATCAACGCTTGGAACGTGGAAGGTGCGTTGCACAACGGCATTACCAAGTACTCGTAATGGCCATTATGGGTACGAAACGCGGTCTTCGCAACATCTGACTCGTGAACACGTACTTGATGATATCCTGCGGTGAGATCCAACTTCGTGAAAATCACAGCACCGTGTAGTTTGTCTAACATATCCTCTACCGTCGGAATAGGAAATCGATCTTTCACGGTCGCGGCGTTGAGAGCTCTGTAATCGGTACAAAACCTCCAAGAGCCATCCTTTTTCTTGACTAGGAGAACCGGTGACGAGAAAGGACTCGAGCTTGGTCTGATCAGCCCCGTGTCCAGCATCGCCTGAACCTGTTTTTCGAATTCTTCCTTCTGGAAGTGAGCGTACCGGTACGGCCGGACATTGATGGGATCGGAACCTTCCTTTAAGGTGATGCGGTGCTCGATCTCTCTGCTAGGTGGAAGCTTCGTCGGTAACTTGAACACAGACTCAAAATTCCTAAGGAGTTGTCGGATTGCGTCAGATACCGGCGGCACAATCTCTTGTTCTTCGTCGTGAGGCTGAATCGTGAGAGCAAAAACAGCTTGCCCCTGTCTCGCTTCTCTCTCAATTTCATCTGATTGGGCCTTTTTTATTTGTTCTCTCAGAAGCCCATGAATCTCAATCTTCTTTCCAGCCCATTCAAACCTCATGTATTGGGCCTTCCAGTCACAAACAATAGGTCCAAGCTTTTCCAGCCAACTCACCCCCAAAACCACGTCAAGTCCAGATAACGGGAGGCTGTAGAAATCAACCGTGAAGTCCTCGCCGGCCAGCTGCAATTTCACTTTCCGGTAGGCTCCTCTACACCGGAGAGGGTGACCATCGGCCACACGGACATTGAACGGCGTCGTTGGTGTGATTTTCAACCCCAATCTATTGGCCTCCTTCTCCCCAATAAAATTATGGGTTGCTCCGCTATCGATCAACGCCACCAGCTTCCTCCGGTTAATCTCCACCTGAACCCTCAATGTTTTTGGTGATCCCCAACCTGTGAGCGATTGTAATGATATTTCGGGTTCCACGGTCTCTTGAGAATCCAAGAACTCCTCTTCGTCCTCCACGTCATCCTCACCTTCCATCAACAATAATTGGGATTTTTTGCACTTGTGTCCGGGAACGTATCTTTCGTCACAGCTGAAACACAACCCCATGCTTCTCTTTCTCTTAAGCTCCTCCCAACTCAACTTTTTAGGGGTCTGTGACGGTGAAATCGGTGTGGAAGACTGTCCGATTGGTGCTGAATTGGTGAGCAGAGGTCGCTGGTTCGTAGACATCGACGTCGAATACCCTCTAGGTTGAAACAACTTCTTCTGTTTCTGTAGCTCGTCACTCAACCTTGCGAGGCGGATAACATCTTTCAGCGTCGTGGGGGAAAACATCTGGACATGGCTTGCAATTTGGTCATTTAAGCCTCCCAGAAAAGTTCCCACTAGTGCCTCTTCTGACCAATTGTTCACCTTGTTCTGGAGTCGCTCAAACTCCTTTTGATATTCCCTTAGCGTTCCCGTCTGCCGTATCTTGGACAAAGCTGCGTGAAAATTTTCTCCCTCAGTTGGTCCAAATCGGATCCGCAGCTCTTCTTCGAATATATCCCAGGTGGTATGCAGTGGATTCAACCCGAGTTTCTTAGCCGTAGCTTGCCACCATTCGTTGGCTTCTTCGGTAAGGTGGTAAGAGGTAAAGCTGACCTTTTGGGCCTCGGGAATCTCTTGATAAGCAAAATACTGTTTCGCCTTGCTTATCCACTCGGTTGGGTCGCCCCCGTTGAAACGAGGCAGCTGCAGCTTCACGTAGCGGTGCTGAGGCTGGTGCTGGTGTTCTTGTCGCCGGTTCCCTCCTCCACGATGGATCCCCAGCGCGTTCCCTCCTCCTCCTTCGCGAAGTTGATTGACCAGCTCTCGCATCTGTTCCATCGACTCACGCAAGTCCTGCCGTAGCGTCTCCTCCACGCCACGCAGCTTCTCATCAAAAGCACTCTCCATGCTTCTGAACTTATCGACCATTCCGCTGGTTGCCTTTTGCAGGTCGTCCTGCACCAAGCCCAGACCGGACTCTAGGGCCTCGAACCTCTCCTTGTTGCTACCCATCGACTCCTCCGTTTGGATCTGAGCCTTGGCTATCTTACTTGAGTTTCTCGTGGTAACTGGCGAAATGATGTTTGATTGGTATGAGCGATGGTTGTGTGGTTAAAGATGGTGGTGAGGAGGATAAGAGCAATGCTCTGATACCAAAATGATAGGTCTCAGATTATAAAACTCCAATCCAAATTGTAACAGAGAGTAACACTTTTCTTTGGGCAATTAACATTGCCTCTTTTTGGCTTTTTCATTTCTTAAATAACAAAGAGATGGAGTTATCACTCCTACAAACTGGGAATAGAAAATGGGAGAGTTGGTTCCTCAACATAAGGAAACCACGACTCTCGTTATTGACTCAACAAAAGCAAAGACTTATTCAAACATAAAACAAACCAACTCAATTCAAATACTTCCGGTTTGGTACACGCATCCGGTTTGACGTTCTGCGTACCGGTTCCTCCTCACCTGCAACTCCATCAGTTGATCTTTGTGAACATCTTCTCATACGGAGTCATATGGTTCGTACATCCACTATCAATAAGCCATATGCTTTCTTCTTTTCCTTTTGTGTCTTCTTGTCTTGCAGTAAACATGTGAATCTCTTTTTCTTCATCATGTTCCAGCATGACCCTTTCTTCTGAACTTTTCTTCTTAGTTCCACTTCTTTCTTGTTCTCTGTTTTCTTTGATCATTCTCTTGTTCATTGTGGTTTCCTGTACCACTGCCTTGTTCTTCATCTTTGCTGGATCTTCTTGACCCGCCATTCTCACCTTGATGTAGTCAACTCCAGGAGTCATAGCGAGCTCTGATACCATGTTGTTTTCTTGAGCATGTCTCTGTTTTGGTTCCGTTTAGTGTTTACATTTGAGAAAGAGAAGTAAAGCTTAGAGAGAGATAGAACAACATAAACAACTTCTCCGTTTTTTCATACATGATCACATCATTACACAACACAACTTATAGAGAAAGTAGAATAAACTATTCTCTAACAACTACTTAACAACTCCCACTAGTCTTGCTTAACTCTAAGACATAGACTAGTTCTACAAGTAACCCAAAAGTAACTTAACAACTCCAACAGTGTCTAAAGTACTAAACTTCTCTTCTCTGGTTTCTTGATTACTTTAGTTTAGTTTGAGAATCAAATTGGCATTTAGTCAACACTCTTGTTATTTAATTAATCATTTATAAAAGTCATATTACAGAAACAAGAAATTAAAAAAATCTGTCACCATCACAAAATAAATGATATAAGGATAAGAAATAAACTGTTTTCGGTTATATTAACTTTAGTCTTGTCATTATTACAACAATCCTATAAGGATATTTGCGTTATACCCTTACTATAAAAGATTTACTTTCAAAAATTATTGAAACACAGAATCAAAACATTTATAAAATCTCATTCCTCTTCTTCACCTTGTCTTTAAGAGACAAGCCCCGTTTCTAAACACAAAACACAACCTCTAAGACAAGGTGAAGAAGATGAGTGACCTCCAAGCAAAAAAAAGATGTGGCAGCTGTGGATAGACAGTCTTCCTCGTCATCAGCGGTCCTTGATGGGCCATCTCCACTAAGAAAGATGATATTGGTGGCTTCTATTGCCGCCGGTATTCAGTTCGGTTGGGCTCTTCAGCTGTCTCTACTAACTCCATACGTGCAAGTTCTTGGAGTCCCACACAAATGGTCATCTTTCATATGGCTCTGTGGTCCTGTCTCCGGCCTTCTTGTCCAGCCATCCGCCGGTTATTTCAGCGACCGATGCCAGTCAAGATTCGGTCGTCGTCGTCCTTTCATTGCCATGGGCGCCCTACTTGTCGCCGTTGCTGTTGTACTAATCGGATACGCAGCTGATTTTGGCCACAGCATGGGAGACAAAATCGACGAACCTGTCAAGATGCGAGCCGTTGTTATCTTCGCTTTCGGTTTCTGGATCCTTGACGTTGCTAACAACACTCTCCAAGGACCTTGCCGCGCTTTCCTTGGTGATTTAGCCACTGGAGACGCTAAGAAAACGCGAACAGCAAACGCGTTTTTCTCTTTCTTCATGGCCGTTGGAAACGTTTTGGGATACGCGGCCGGGTCGTACACTAACCTCTACAAGATCTTTCCTTTCACAATGACTAAAGCATGCGACATCTATTGCGCAAATCTCAAGAGCTGTTTCTTCATTTCCATCACTCTACTTCTAGTCGTCACCATCATAGCTCTTTGGTACGTGGAAGACAAGCAATGGTCGCCTAAGGCAGACTCCAACAACGAGAAAACTCCGTTCTTCGGTGAGATCTTTAGAGCTTTCAAGGTGATGAAACGTCCAATGTGGATGTTACTAATCGTCACGGCCTTGAACTGGATCGCATGGTTCCCTTTTCTTTTATACGATACTGATTGGATGGGTCGTGAAGTGTATGGTGGAGACTCAAAAGGAGATGACAAAATGAAGAAACTATACAACCAAGGAATTCACGTTGGTGCGTTGGGATTGATGCTTAACTCTATCGTTCTCGGAGTCATGTCGCTTGGTATTGAAGGGATTAGTAGGAAGATGGGAGGAGCTAAAAGGCTTTGGGGAGCTGTGAATATCATCCTCGCCGTGTGTTTGGCAATGACGGTTTTGGTTACTAAAAAGGCGGAGGAGCACCGGAGAATCGCCGGTCCGATGGCCCTTCCTACCGATGGCATTAGAGCTGGAGCATTGACTCTCTTTGCTCTTCTTGGAATTCCTCTTGCTGTAAGTCCACAGCTTTTTTTTTTCAAGTTTTTTGTTACTATTATTATTATCCATGATTTATTATTTTGTTTATCAATATTAATCTATTTTTTGGTATTTTTTATAGATTACATTCAGTATTCCGTTCGCACTAGCTTCCATTATCTCAAGTAGCTCCGGCGCCGGCCAAGGTATTTTAAACCTACATTTTGATAGTAAATGCTAATTGAAACTTGTGAATACAAAAGAATGTAAATGAGATATTAATTTCCAATTATCTCCACAAATATTAAAATATCAAATTAATAAGGATGTGTTTTTTTTTTTGTCATCTCTGCAGGACTCTCTCTAGGAGTTTTAAACATGGCAATAGTGATACCACAAATGGTTGTATCGTTTGGAGTTGGTCCTATTGATGCATTATTTAGAGGTGGAAACTTACCAGGATTTGTGGTCGGAGTTATTGCAGCAGCAATCAGCAGTGTTGTGGCATTTACCGTTTTACCTTGATTTCTTTTGCGTTTTATTTGTTATATATGCACATGTTTAATATTATTGTAGCATTAGGTAAATTGTATACTTGAAATTAATTTAAAATTTATTCTATAAAATTATTGAAATTAATTTAAAATTAACACATTGGAAGTACAATATAAATTTATTGAGTTTTTGACTATAAATATGTGGCAACTATAGAAATCTAAGAATGCTTTTCTTTATCAAAAATCAATCTAAGCGCATTTTATGAAGCTAGTAAAGGGTCACAAGAGGCTACATAATGGATGGAAGCGAATAAATCGATGTTTAATGAGGATCGAGGTCTTTTGCATTCATCGTCTCTAGTCCATCAAAGTGATCGAAATAGCGAATGGAGTCTACCACTCCAATTATCTCTATCATAACTATATTTCACTCTACCGTTTTAATCTACCACATAAGTTACTCTACCTAACAACTCTATCTTAATCGTAAGTCTACAATCACAGATTTATCATATATCGGAAATTTTTCCTTCCAAAACCGTCCTAGATGGTTTAATGGCACCTTTAGTAAAAACCACTAGCTTTTAAGGTCTTTTGGTATTAAAACCCCGATAAATTTACCCACCTAATTAGTAATAAACCAAAGATTTTGGGTTATTTAGAGTAAACTTTCCAAAAATCTACTAACCAATAAAATCTTTTTAGAATAATTGACAATGTTTGATATAAAATATTCTTGTAACAACACAAATTTTGTGTTTTTTCTAAATTAAAAATCTCACAAAATATTACGAGTTATCTAAATGTAACAACAATTTTGTGTTTTTCTTAAATTAAAAAACTCACAAAATTTAACAAAGTTGCTTGCACACCACATGTTCGACAAAATGCACCAGTCAAATTAACGGAATGAACATATCAATAGCATCACCACTATGAATCACTCATTAAGCAAAAACCCTAACAAAGTTAAAAACTTTCAATCACATAATACAATTACAGAATCAAATTCAAGACTCATCATCACTACTTTCACAATCTTCCTTACCATCTCCACAAAACCCATTTCCCAAATCACAAATCTTTTTCCAAACATCTTCCTCAACAGGAACAACAGACAACCTCGGCTGTCTAAACAAAACAAAACCCTTACTAATCCCTTTGTCTCCTTTCATTTCCTTCAAATCCACACATTTCCTCATTTCTCCAATCGCTTTAACATCAACCGCTCCTTCTCCTTCATCATCATCATCAGTGTACCATTCACGTGATACTTCTACTACACCAACGACGCATCTTGATTTGGTTCCTGAATGGTAGAAGAAACAGAGATCTCCTAAAGTCATGGACTTTAGATTCTTCTGGGCTTGTTTGTTCTTGACACCGTCCCATTTGCTGATTCCACCGTTTGATTCTTGGTCTGACCATGACCACTCACTTGGCTCTGTTTTCAGTAACCAGTATCGCTTCGTTTTCCCCATCTTTAGCAGAAACCTTGGCTCTGTTTTGTCCTTTAAGCTGGCTTTACACGGATCATATTCATGCCCATTTTTTGTCTTCAGTTTAGGGCCTTCATGGGCCGGTCCATCAGCCCAATTAACTATATAGAAGAAAAATACACTCAATCCCGGATTAAATGGTGCCGTTGTGAATGCTGCTAGTGACTAGACCACAATCACTTCTCATTCATGCACTGTTACGAGCTCCGCAAGAAGGTTGGTTGAAGTGTAACATTGGTTATTCTTGGTCAAAGCACAAAAAAATGGGTGGTGCAGCATTGCAGCTTGGGTCTTACGGGATTTTAGAGAAGTGGTTCTCGCCCATAGTCGTCGGGCTTTTGTTTCGATGAACAACTTGATGGAAGTATGTCATTTATGGGATCATCACTAAGCCATCATATCTTACAATTAAGTGAAATGGATATCATTTTGGTAAATGTTAAATTTAGTGAAAAAATAAAAACAAAAAGAGTAACAAAAAAAATATATAGAAACATAAGAGCGATGGAAGTGTAGTCAAACACTTCAAAACGTTCACGAGTGTATCGTTAAGCTTACTAGAATGAACCCAGCGAAAAGTGCTCGCATGTCCTCTAATTTTGCGTATAGTAAGCGTTATTGGCATTATGAGGAGTGGATTTTCTGATACGAGACTATGGTTAGGTTGATTAGGGTAATGGTTAGGACGTTTTAATTAATTAGTTTTGGTGTTTTGATATATGAATTTGGTTTTATTTTTTGCGTTAGGATTATGCTTAAGTTGTATGAAGGCCTATATAAAGGTCTCTCTTAATTTATAAGAAATGAACTTCTAAGAATTAATCTTAATCTCCAAAAGAGACTAGGGTTAATAGGAAGGTAGCTTAAATCTATTTCTTATTCCTCACGTTAACAAAGGCTATAGTTACGAGATCGAAGTAGAAATCTTTGGCTTGTATCAACTTGGTATCATAGCCAATCGATTCAATGGGAGACAAAGCAACGATAACGTTGCAATTCAAGCAAATTATGAAGATGCTCCAAGAATTAAGGGAGGTAATTTATGGGACTCATAAGATATTGAATCCGATGATTGAGAAATTGAAAATGACGTTCTTCTCTTTCATTTTCTCTTTGCATACGTACATAATCAGAACGATGGAGTTAGAACGGAGAGGGACTGATTAAAAAGAAAAATCATAAGATTTTTGATTTTTTTTCTTAAAGAACAAAAGTAATTTCACTGAATCAACAACATTGATGATCGAATTTTTACATTTTCAGGTCAATAAAGTGCACAACTTTAAGCAATACATATATTGCCGATGACCAAGATAACAACTGCCCCATTGCAGAAATGGATTCTCGGTTACAGTCATAACCAACTGCCACCATCGTTAAAGGCATAACAAACTACCCTTTACTACTTGTTCACCAATTGAATCTTTGAACTTTAAAAGGTCGTTCCTTTTTTCTGTTTTTTGACGTCCATTAGCTTCAAGCTTCTTCTTTTTCTGTTTTGTGAACATCTATTCACTTAAAAGTTTCGTCTTTTTCTGTTTTTGACGTCAATTAGCTTCAAGCTTCTTCCTTTTTTCGTTTTTGAACATCTATTCGCTTAAAGCTTCTTCGTTTTTTTCTTGTTTGCTGTTTCCATGAGTGGATTTTGTTATAAATTTCTTTCTATTTTTTGTGCCCAACATTTCTTCCTTGTTACTCGTTACAGAATTACAAATTTCATTATTTGGTGCTTAAAGCTTCTTTCTTTATTGTTTGTGGTTTGAGTGAGTAAATGAGAAATTATAAAGAGTTACGATCTTGTTTACTTTATGTCAATCTCTAAATGGTTGTATGTGCAATAATGTTTCCTCAGTGTGTGTTTTTGGTCTATATGCTAGATGATTTCAATGAGTCAAATATAAATTTGTAAGAAGCTATGATCTTTTTTACTTATGGCAATTTGTAAATGGTTGTATGTGATTTTTTTTTTTTTTTGTCATCCGAAATTAATTAGAGCTCAAAAGAGCCATTCCTGGGGAATGTTGTTTACAAATGTGATATGAAGCGGTTGTATGTGATTTGATTTTCATTTTTGTGTTTTTTTGGGTATGCATGCAAGAAAATTATTTTCTAATTTAATCGTTGTTTCACTAATATATATATTTACTTTTATATAATGTGCTTAAATTTTCTTCTGAAAATTTGTTTTCAGTTTGTTATCCTATACATCGTTATTTATGTTATGATTATGTCTAATTAATTAGGATGTGTCGGCAAGTTTTGGAAAGTTAATTAGCAAATTAGGCAGTTTACTGTTCATAATTTGCCCATATTTTCATTCTCCTACCATCTTCCCTCTATCCGCTCCATCTCATAATTTTTTTGCTTCAAAACGTTCTCCTCAAATTTAATAAATAAAGTGTAATTCTTAACGATGCAGTCATGAACGTTTTAAAGTGTTTGACTACCTTTTCATTGAAAAATATATTAAAACATAAGCCCTCACCGGTAACAAACATTTAAACCGCATTACAATTTGATCCAATGGTTTTAATAAAAGTGCGGGATTTTCCAATTTTTACCATGATATATATTTATTCAATGATATATATTTATTCAATGATGGATTTTAAGAGAATTGAAATCCAACACTAATCCAGTGTTATTCAACTATTGATTCTAAATCTATCTTTAAAATATGGTGTTATTAGATCTTATATTTGTAAATCATGTTTAATAGATTTTAAAGTTAGGTGTTATTCAACTAAGATTTAAAATACTTCATTAAAATCCAGTGTTATTCAAACCTAAAAGACTTGTAAAATCTATACTAGTATTTTTGAAGTACATTTTGTACTGGATGGGTTAAAAATTTATCCGAGATTTTTGGTATCCGACCCGATACAAAAATTACTTCAAAATTTTACATCGGATATTCCATATGTTTCTTTGGATCAGAATAAAACATATCTGAAATTGTGAACCGGATATTACATATTTAAAAATATAGATATTTAGAAGATTTGATTAAGATTTAAAACTACGATTCTTCTATCATCTTTATTTGAACTTTTTTTTAACTATTTTGAATCACCATATATACATAAACGCGTTTTTCTCTTTCTTCATGGCCGTTGGAAACGTTTTGGGATACGCGGCCGGGTCGTACACTAACCTCTACAAGATCTTTCCTTTCACAATGTCTAAAGCATGCGACATCTATTGCGCAAATCTCAAGAGCTGTTTCTTCATTTCCATCACTCTACTTCTAGTTGTCACCATCATAGCTCTTTGGTACGTGGAAGACAAGCAATGGTCGCCTAAGGCAGACTCCGACAACGAGAAAACTCCTTTCTTCGGTGAGATCTTTGGAGCTTTCAAGGTGATGAAACGTCCAATGTGGATGCTACTAATCGTCACGGCCTTGAACTGGATCGCATGGTTCCCTTTTCTTTTATACGATACCGATTGGATGGGTCGTGAAGTGTACGGTGGAGACTCAAAAGGAGATGACAAAATGAAGAAACTATACAACCAAGGAATTCACGTTGGTGCGTTGGGATTGATGCTTAACTCTATCGTTCTTGGAGTCATGTCGCTTGGTATAGAAGGGATTAGTAGGAAGATGGGAGGAGCTAAAAGGCTTTGGGGAGCTGTGAATATCATCCTTGCCGTGTGTTTGGCAATGACAGTTTTGGTTACTAAAAAGGCGGAGGAGCACCGGAGAATCGCCGGTCCGATGGCCCTTCCTACTGATGGCATCAGAGCTGGAGCGTTGACTCTCTTTGCTCTTCTTGGAATTCCTCTTGCTGTAAGTCCACAGCTTTTCTTTTTCAAGTTTTTTTGTTACTATTATTATCCAGTATTTTGTTTGTCAATATTAATCCATTTTTTGGTATGTTTTATAGATTACATTCAGTATTCCGTTCGCACTAGCCTCCATTATTTCAAGTAGCTCCGGTGCCGGCCAAGGTATTTTAAACTCTCTTTTTAATTTAAACCTACATTTTGATAGTAAATGCTAATTAAAACTTGTGAATACAAAAGAATGTAATTGAGATACTAATTTCCAATTATCTCCATAAATATGAAAATATCAAATTAATAAGGATGTGCTTTTTTTTGTCAATCTATGCAGGACTCTCTCTAGGAGTTTTAAACATGGCAATAGTGATACCACAAATGATTGTATCGTTTGGAGTTGGTCCTATTGATGCGTTATTTGGAGGTGGAAACTTACCAGGATTTGTAGTCGGAGCTATTGCAGCGGCAATCAGCAGTGTTGTGGCATTTACCGTTTTACCTTAATTTCTTTTGCATTTTGTTTGTTATATATGCACATGTTTAATATTAATGTAGCACTAGGTAAATTGTATACTTGAAATTAATTTAAAATTTATTCTATAAAATTATTGAAATTAATTTAAAATTAACACATTGGAAGTACAATATAAATTTATTGAGTTTTTGACTATAAATATGTGGCAACTATAGAAATCTAAGAATGCTTTTCTTTATCAAAAATTAATAAAAAGCGCATTTTATGAAGCTAATAAAGGGTCACAAGAGGCTACATAATGGATGGAAGCGAATAAATCGATGTTTAATGAGGATCGAGGTCTTTTGCATTCATCGTCTCTAGTCCATCAAAGTGATCGAAATAGCGAATGGAGTCTACCACTCCAATTATATCTCATAACTATATTTCACTCTACTGTTTTAATCTACCACATAAGTTACTCTACCTAACAACTCTATCTTAATCGTAAGTCTACAATCACAGATTTATCATATATCGGAAATTTTTCCTACCAAAACCGTCCTAGATGGTTTAATGGCACCTTTAGTAAATACTTTTTTGTTTTCTAACACTAGCTTTTAAGGGTCTTTTGGTATTAAAAACCTCGTTAAATTTACCCACCTAATTAGTAATAAGTCAAAGATTTTGAGTTATTAGAGTAAACTTTCCATAAATCTACTAACCAATAAAATCTTTTTAGAATAATTGACAATGTTTGGTATAAAATATTCTTGTAACATCACAAATTTTGTGTTTGTTTCTAAATTAAAAATCTCACAAAATATTACGAGTTATCAAAATGTAACAACAATTTTGTGTTTTTCTTAAATTAAAAAACTCACAAAATTTAACAAAGTTGCTTGCACACCACATGTTCGACAAAATGCACCAGTCAAATTAACGGAATGAACACATCAATAGCATCACCACTATGAATCACTCATTAAGCAAAAACCCTAACCAAGTTAAAAACTTTCAATCACATAATACAATTACAGAATCAAATTCAAGACTCATCATCACTACTTTCACAATCTTCCTTACCATCTCCACAAAACCCATTTCCCAAATCACAAATCTTTTTCCAAACATCTTCCTCAACAGGAACAACAGACAACCTTGGCTGTCTAAACAAAACAAAACCCTTAATAATTCCTTTGTCTCTTTTCATCTCCTTCAAATCCACACATTTCCTCATTTCTCCAATCGCTTTAACATCAACCGCTCCTTCTCCTTCATCATCATCATCAGTGTACCATTCACGTGATACTTCAACTACGCCAACGACGCATCTTGATTTGGTTCCTGAATGGTAGAAGAAACAGAGATCTCCTAAAGTCATGGACTTTAGATTCTTCTGGGCTTGTTTGTTCTTGACGCCGTCCCATTTGCTGATCCCGCCGTTTGCTTCTTGGTCTGACCATGACCACTCACTTGGCTCTGTTTTGAGTAACCAGTATTGCTTCGTTTTTCCCATCTTTAGATGAAACTTGGCTCCGTTTTGACTCTAGAGGCTCAGTGTCCTTTAAGCTGGCTTTTACCCTGATCATATTCATGCCCATTTTTTCCTTTCAGTTTAGGGCCTTCATGGGCCGATCCATCAGCCCAATTAACTCTATAGAAGAAGAAAAAACACTTTTTTTTTTGGTGATCGAAGAAGAAAAAACACTCAGTATTATCCTTTGTCACTTATGAATGCCCCACTAGTGACCACTTCCCCGCAAGAACGTTGGTTGAAGTGTAATATTGGTTATTCTTTGTCAAGGCACACAAATAAATGGTCGGTCCAACATTGCAGGCATACTAAATTTTTTGTTATCGTTGTTGAATATAATAAACTCATAAATTGGTTTACAAAAAAATAAATAAATAAACTCATAAACAAAAAAAAGGATGAGAAGTTCAATCGTAACGACAAAGAGTATTATTAATCATCAAACCAAACAAAAACGTATAATTTTTGGCCTAAATCTCATCATCTATATCTATATATACATTTTTGGAACACTTTTAGTAAATAAATCCTGGAGTTAGGAAGTATTTACAAAGAATGTCATTGGTTGGGTGGGTTTTTTAAAAAAAACGAGTGACCCGGTTTCAATTTCGGATACTACGAATTTGGCCCAATAATTTGGCTCAAATCTCTGTTCAATACCATTCGTTTTTTTCTAAACGACGAGGCCCAAAATTTGGCCCATCACACCCACGTTTTTTCAAAAATTTATTTGGCAAAACCATATTAATTACATAATCTTATTGGTTGTAATCTTCCTAAAATATCTCAAACTTAACTACCAAAATATTCTACACCAAAGTTAACTACCAAAATATTCTACACCAAACTTAACTACCAAAATAATCTTCACCATAATCTTAATTATTCCTATCAAACTAAACTTAACCCAACGAAATATCTATATATACATTTTTGGAGACATTTATGAAATAAATCCTGTAGTTCCTACTTATTTACGATCAAATGCCATTGATATTAATTATTTAGATTTATAAAATTAAATCAAAGGTATTAACATAAAAAATCATTTCTAAAAATCTTAACCTAATATATTAACCATAACTAATCCTTGCCACAATTACATCCATATTCATTTCGATATCCTTAAAAGATCTCAACAATTCTTACATTTAATCGTGGCCATTCAAATTTTTATCCGGTTTTTAATCTTCAATCTTGACAATCGGTCATACGCAATTAATTCAGAAATCATTATATAGAATTAATTATTATTAACTACTATTTAAAATATATATAATTAAATTTTTAAATTGACTCAAATTATATGTCTATTAAATAAATTATTATTAAAAATAACAAAATGATGTTTAATTTCACGGGACGGGGTTATATGGTAGGACGGGTTTGGATCGATATTAATACGGGGCGGTATATATATCACGGATGAAATCCTAAAATTAATAATCAAAATACAATTATACAATCTTAAACACTTAACAAAATAAATAATATAAAAAAATACAACTTAAAATATATTTTTTTAGTTAAAAGAATCGACCCGTGGTGTACTGCGGGGTAAAATCTAGTTTTAGTAACATTTTAGGTTAAGAAACCAAAAACTCAGTATTGAAAAATAAATCTCGTTTTCAATGCGTACAAAAAAATGTTGGGCTCTAATCATTGGTTTATGTTGATTTTGCTTTGGGCCTGCTCTAGGTGCAGCTTGGCTTATCCAATAATTATCTAAGCACTAATCTTCAATTAATACATAACTTTAAATAAAAGTTACTTGAATAATAATAACCCAAGTATAACATATATGTACGTATAACAAAATTTCCAATTAAATATGTGTTAATATATAACTAAAAATGAACATAATCCCTAAATATATAATTAAGAATTAATAATTATAATTTCATAGATATATCAATGTTGTTTAAGATGAACAAATAGATTCTTAATGAAATTTATTATCCAATCACAAACCAAAATTGACTTATTTAAAATTTAAAACGTTTAAACACTATCATATTTAAGAATTATAAGGATACTTCAAATATAATTTAGGATGAACAAAAGAATTGAATTAAAATAAAAGGCTATAAGATGTTTTTTTAAAACTGAACAATAAGTAGTAGTTAATGACTATTACTTAGAGAGTTAATAACTAAGTGGAAAAATTTATTTAAAATATTATTTTTTCTTTAGATTAGAAAAAACAAATTAAATGGTTCAATGTTATAGTAAATGTATGATTGTATAAGTTTTTTTAAGATATAATATATAATCATATTTTAATAGTGTGAAAGTATAAATTCACATTAACGAAAAATAGAAATATTAAGTGTATCGTAATAGTAAAATATAACAATTAAAATGATAGAAGTATTTCAATATTATTGTTTGTTTTCTAAATAAAAAAGGTGAAAATATTTAAATATAGGTTAAAAATCTAAATAAATGTTGAGAAAATTTTCACAAGTATATATTTTCCATTAAATTATATGACGCTCAAGTGAGCAAAAAAATCATGAAATTAATAAGAAAAAATAGACTAATAAGATGAAAAGGAATAAATAATTATGAGTTTAGAATCAATTCAAAGCTATGTTATATATTAGGAGGCGAATAAATGCATCGTAAAAGATGATCAGAAAATAGTGTTTGAAGAAAAATCGACTAATGCTTGAAGTATCCTATATGCACATGACTAAAATAAACTCATATTAATCTCATTCCTATGTGAAATGAATGAATTTTTATGATTTGGTTTAGTAAACCTGATTTTTATATTCAAAATCGAGATAGTTTTATCATCAGTTTTATAATCCAATATGAATATTGATAGTTTTCGAAATTCAAATGATTATCATTATTTCAAAAAATTCTTGCAGCCAATTTAAATTTAACATCCCGCGCAACGCGCGGGCGAATAATTCTAGTTTTATAAACTAGAAAAACTTTAAGAAAATTAAGTAAGAAAACTCAGCCTCTATAGATGTTGTAACAGTCGTCATTGTTTGGAATTTCTCTTCCTTCTTTCTTTTTTTTTTTTGGTGCACGAGTTGAATTGATAGATATGTATAGAGAGTGTGAGATATTGAAGAGACGATAATGTTAGATAAATATATATATATGACAAAAGTTAGGGGATTGTGGTTTCAAAATACTCATAGATATTCTCTGTTACGAAATAGTCGTAAAAAAAAAACTTTTAAATAACATAAACGTCAGAAAAGTTAGGGATCGGTGAGTTGTTGGAGTTTACATTTTTTTTTTTTTCATAATTAAAAAATATCCCTTAATATAACGACTTGACCAAAGTCTTGGAAGAGAATTTGATTCTGCGAGTGACCCAGCAAGCATATAAACCTAGTCTCCCTAGTCTCCTTCTCCTATCTCTCCATATGTAGTTGTAAATGCTCTATCAATAAACTCAACATTCACATTCTACACTTTACTTATTCAACTTGCTCATCTACAACAATCTTCAAAATTCTTTTCGAAATGAACGGTAAATAATTTTCTGTTTGCTTTGTTTATATATTCTAAATTCAACTAGCTAGATTCGCCTCCTAATATATAACATAACTTTGATTTGATTCTAAACTCATAATTATTTATTCCTTTTCATCTTATTAGTCTATTTTTTCTTATTAATTGCATGATTGTTTTGCTCACTTGAGCGTCATATAATTTTACGGAAAATATATACTTGTGAAAATTTTCTCAACACTTATTTAGATTTTTAACCTATATTTAAATATTTTCACTTTTTATTTAGAAAACAAACAATAATATAGAAATACTTCTATCATTTTAATTGTTATATTTTACTATTACGATACACTTTATATTTCTATTTTTCGTTAATGTGAATTTATACTTTCACACTATTAAAATATAATTATATATTATATCTTAAAAAAACTTATACAATCATACATTTACTATAACATTGAACCATTTAATTTGTTTTTTTCTAATCTAAAGAAAAAATAATATTTTAAATAAATTTTTCGACTTAGTTATTAACTCTCTAAGTAATAGTCATTAATTAATATTTATTGTTCATTTTTGTTCTGGAAAATCATTAATTACTATATCTAAGTAATAATTTTAATTATAGTTTTCCTAATAAATATAAATACACAAAAATAAAAATATTGGTTTATGACATGGTGATATTTTATTAGATGGTTAACGTGGTGGTGTGTACACTCTAGATAGAAAAGAGAACTCTCTTCAAATAATACTATTAAGACACGATAAATCATTCCAAAAATAAAATTTGTTATTATTTATATCTTAACTACAAATAAATTTCTAGGAAGTTATAACACTACAGACAAAAATCTATTTTGTATTTTTAACTAAACTATATTATACGTCTTTATTTTAATGGTCATTTGAAAATTTTATTGCATTTTTAAATTACGAACTATTTTTTCATAGAACACGTGATATATTAAAACTCATATGAAAAAGAAAATTTAAATAAGTTAATGTTTCTAGGGATATTAATATCTTTTTATTATTATTTTTTTTAAAAAACATCTCATAGCCTTCTATTTTAATTCAATTCTTTTGTTCATCCTGAATTATATTTGAGGTATCCTTATAATTCTTAAATATGATAGTGTTTAAACGTTTTAAATTTTAAATAAGTCAATTTTGGTTTGTGATTGGATAATAAATTTCATTAAGAATCTATTTGTTCATCTTAAACAACATTGATATATCTATGAAATTATAATTATTAATTCTTAATTATATATTTAGGGATTATGTTCATTTTTAGTTATATATTAACACATATTTAATTGGAAATTTTGTTATACGTACATATATGTTATACTTGGGTTATTATTATTCAAGTAATAACTTTTATTTAAAGTTGTGTATTAATTGAAGATTAGTGATTAGATAATTAGATGTAATTTACCACAAAATAAATTACTTTGAAATGATTATTGGTGGGGCTCACTGTATTATTTTGGTGATGATGTGGACACTCTAAGAGGAGAGAAAACTCTCTCATTATATATATAGATTATGAATTTGCACATATTTGAGATATATATTATTTGAGAATACAATATTATTTAGGCTAAATATATGAAAAATTGATCATGAACAATTACAATAACCAAAAATAAAACAATAAAATACTTTAAAACTAATTTTATAATATTGATGAGGAGGTAAAACTTTCTCTAAGATCTTATTTTCCATATAAGATTTGTAAAAAACGAGAGAGAGATATGGAAATATGGATATATCACTATATTGATTAATAATTCGTACACATTTGATATCTACTTAACATTTTTGAAGTACATATTTGCTCAAGCTAATCGGGTCGGGTTTTAATTGATTTTGACCCGGAAATCTTCAATCGGATCTTTCCTAAAATTATGGCAAAATTTAAAAACGAAAATACCTAATAAAATCTAAAATATATATATATTTCTCAACTAATTACTATATCTAAACTCTTTATTTATGGTATATCTACATATACATTTTTACAGGGTTTTTTTGCATTAATTCTTTTGGATCCGGGTTTTATCCGGGTTTAACTCTATCTGGATCTTGGATAAGGATTTTTAGGAATGTTGTCTTAAAACAAACGAATATTTATCTTTTAATTACTCTAAAAATTCGGTTTAATGATATTACCTAAAATATTTGCCACATTAATCGGCTCCGGATCCTTTTTATATCAAATTGATTACGAATATTTGCACAATCTAAACTAATTACTCTCCACATACCTTATCGCATATATAGTTAGGAAATATTAACCAAAAGATTTAGGAAATAAGAATATATGCAATAATCCATTATCTTAGCCTAATTAATATGACTATATCTTTTCACTTTCTTATAATTAGCCATATTTAATTCGAAAGATTTTCTCCCTCAAATCAATCCACTGTTACTCCCTAAAATATTAATCTTAAGCATATTCTTTACATATTCCAAAATAAAAATATTGCCTAAATCAAGGGGTCTACAATCTTTTACAATATTCCAGCGTAACTATATTGTTACCTTACAAAAAATTCTATCATTAATCGTGATTGATCATATAATCCAAAAATTTGTTTAAGAAATCTAAGATTTTCTACTTGATTTCCAGGATATTCTAAAACCGACTCAACCTTAACCCTACATGAACAATGCATCTATAAATACCAAACGTCAACGGGCTTCAAATTGGTAGTTGTTTGCATTTTTATAATTAAAAAAGATTATGCCTGACGTTCTTATTTGTTATTAACATTCAAAGTTATCTGACTTCCCATCTTCTTTGGTAAAGGTTTAGGAGAAGCTCAAGTCATGCCAAGGGAAGACAGCCTTCCGTCGCTTATTCTCAAGATTTTGTACCCCAATATTTCTAGAGGTAATTGTCTATTGGGCATATTGATGCTTTCAGTTTGTAATTTAGCCGTAAACTGTTTAAAAAGTCCTTTATGTTGTATTTTCTTGCAGTCCTTCAACTTAACCTTTCTAGCTGAATGGGGTGACCGTAGCAAGATCGCTACAATAGATGTAAGAGTCATCTTTCAAATCTAGCTTCTTAAAAAAATTGACCAGTGAATGACTTTTATCTTTTTTGAAGTTGGCGACTCACAAGAACGCTATAGGATTGTCCATCGGGGCAACTATTGGACAAACGCGTTGTGTACTTCACCAGCGGTTGTTGGAGGAAGCATGCTGGCTTTAAGGATCTCACAACGGACGGTTGCAACTGTTGGAGGCTTGCTCTTCTTCGGCTTTTCAGTCTCCTCCTATTTCTATCCTCCACTACAGTCAATGCGCTTCTTTCGAAAATGGGTGTTAGAGACATTGTCTAAGTAAAGTTTCAATTTTGTTTTTTTTTTGTATTAAGTTTGATTTTTGTTTAATACGAAAGAATCCAGCATCAATACTTTTACAAAGCTAATTATATAAATTTTTGAACTATACAATTTTCTATCTAGAAACCATTCGAGGGTGGAGTTCATGTAGAATTGTTGGCTGATCACATTTATGATTTTTGTCCCAAGCTTCCATCTGAAACTATAACAGTTTCAACATCTTGACTCCGCATAAGTAAGAAATGAATCTCGATAAGGTTTGGTAGCAATCGAACACAAACCAAACTTCATATTAGAGTAATGATTGCATAATCATAGTAAAGTAAACAACATCATAAAGAGATGTTCTTTATGATACAAAATGCATAAAATATAATGTTGTTTATGTTCTACTACGGGTTAAATCCTAGAGAATGCCATTACTACAATTTTTTATCTATTAGTTAATATAAAAAAAACTTTATCTACAAATATGAATAAATATTCCATATTGTTAATTTTCTTTTTCATTTTAAATATTTATAATATTAAGAATTTTATAAACTTTCAAATAAAATAAATATTTGAATTTTTAAGAATTTATCAGAAATTTAAACATTATAAATATTTACAAAAGATATTAATACGGAACGGTATATTACGGGTGAAATCCTAGATATAACAATCAAAAGACTATTTGAATTTTGGGTCGATATTAATACTGTATGATATACATATACCACGGGTGAAATCCTAGAATTGACAATCAAAATATAACTATACAATCTTAAACACTAAACAAAACTAAACAAACAATATTACCAAAACAAATAAAAATTTTATTGTAATTTTTTAGTTATAAAATATCGTCATGCGGTGTACCATACATTTAAAACAAACAAAACAATAGTATATATTTATAGATCATCTTTAAAAAATTTACTTTAATTATTTAGTAAAATTATAGGCCCGCGGTGTACCGCGGGTTAACATCTAGTTCTTTACAATTTTATAGATTAGGAAATCAAATATGATAATTTAATACTAATATAACAAATTTGAGCTAATTTCCTAAAACTTCTCTACCTAATTTAAACATAAATATATGATTTTCATTTCACTTTTATTTGATTTTATATTTATATTATTTTGAATTATTATAAAATATATATAGTTAATAAATTTTAGTTTTTTTTTTCTGCATATGTTATAATTCAAATTTTTCAAAACAGACATATATTACTCAATCGATGAAGAAAAAAAATATGTGTGTAATATATATTAACATTTTTAAGAATAAATTGCACATTTAATCAGGTCTTTTTTTATATTCTAATCCGAAATTGAGTCATTAAGATCTTTTCTTAATTCCTACAATTATCTAAAACGGGAGAGTATACCACGGGTGAGATCCTAAAATTAACAAATCAAAATACAATTATTTAGTATTTCAAGATACAATTATAAATTGTTTTTACGGGTTGGTCCAAAAATACATACTAATTTAAATATATATATATATATATATATATATTATGGAAACCATTTGAAAGTAAACTTTTTAATTGACTCGAATTATATGTCTTTTAAATAAAAGTGTTATTAAAAAATATAACAAAATGATGTTTAATTCCATAGGACAGGAATATATGGTGGGATGGTTTGAGTCGATATTAATACGGGACAATATACTACGGGTGAAATCCTAGAATTAACAAATCAAAATTTAATTATACAATCTTAAACAGTAAACAAAACAAATACAACTTAAATTTTTTATTTTTTATATACAACGCATGTGACCCGTGGTGGACAACAAAAAATATTATACACAACAAATTCATCAGTTTATAAAAAGATAAAAAAATCAAATAATTAACCCGCGGTACACCGCGGGTCATATGCTAGTACATATATATTACTTGAACAACGTTTTGAAGACGATTGCTTAAATTAAGAGAGGGACTTGTGCATTCTATGTTCATAGCTTTTGACCACGTATTATATTGAAAAAAATGCAAGAGGCTTATAAGAATATTTCCACTATTGAATTCTAATATATCAAAACCGATTTCATTTCAAATATGAATCTTTCAATTAAAAAGTCATGCAGTTTATCCTTTTTAATGGTTCCATCAATTGCGATTTAATAGAATTACGATATCAACTTCTTCTGCAGCACAAAAGCAAAATAGATCCTAACAAAGACAAATGATAAAATTTAGTATAGATAATTAATTATTACACAAACGAATACTTAACATGACACTTAATGTCAAGGACTTAAATCAATATCTCACTTGATAAAAACTTAAATCCATATGCATAATGCATGCATACGTATCTTTTCTTTTATAACTTTTAATATTTCCCAAAAGCTTAGCTTGGTCCACTACATCAATACATCATATATGTATGCATGATATTGTACACGTACGTAGAAAAGCTTATTTGTAAAAATAGTGTACGTTTGATATAGCTCATTATTTTATGAATAGTTTAAGTTGCTTTACGTGGGATTCTATAAAGTCATATGAGCTAGATGAGTAATATATAAGCAAGAGGTGGAGATGACCTTGTGATTAAAGGTTGTTATTCATTTTGGAAAACATGTTATTGTAACATGTCATTAAGGATCATTTAGCATTAGTCAATCATTGATCAGGTTCAAATTTGACGATTTAAAAGTTTTTTAGGGAAAACTAATTAGATGGAAGTTTTATTTAGGAACGAAAAAATTTGAGGTTTTTAATTGGAAATTTTTTCAGTTTGGATGTTTAATATGTGAACGATAAAAGTTAGAAGTTTTAGTTAGAAAAATATTTTAACTAGGAAGTTTTTTTTGGGATTTTCCCTTATTTAAACAACTAAGCTTCTATAGTTATATATTTTTTTCTCTAAACCCAAATGATGTCATACTTTTATTAAAATCAGTGGATCAAATCGTTAATGCAGTTTAAATTGTTTTTACCGGCTTTATTTGGTTTAGTCAACCAAATCTGTATGTTTAGGCATTTAGCGCATGGTTATTCATTAATTAAATATATATAGATTTTAATAAAAGTGCGGCATATATGAATAACCATGCGCTAAACAAACCGATTTGGTTCGTGAACGTCTAACCGCATTACCAATTTTGACCATTTAAAAAAAAATTGGAACATTTACTTACATGTGAATTTCATTTTTGATTTTTGTAAGCTTCTGCAATTTAACGTTTGAGCCACGTGGGAATAATAGGGCCAGAGCAAGTAGAAGAAAGTCGGAGACATTGCAGAGAAACAAAAAAAAATCCCAAAACCAAAAAAAAAAACTTTCCATTTCCATCAAAATCTCTCATTTTTTCTCCATAAATATTTGCTTCTGATTAGAAATTTAGAAACCCTTTTCTCCAAATTCTGGTTTCGGAGTTTTAATTGGCTAAAGATTCTTCCTTTTTGACTCCTCCGTTGATCTCACTCTCTCCGTCTCTCTTCTCCGATTTCTTCATCACTGATTTTGGATAAAGATTACATCTTTCTCTCACGTTATTTGTGAAGCAGTGATCAATCTCCATGTAAGTGAAGAAAGATTCTATCTTTGAGGAATTTTCTTTTTGGGTCTTCTCAATTCGAAATAGAAACTGTGAGATTGAGTCAAAGGGTTTTGGGGGATTGTGTGTGATTGAGTGTTTTTGAAGAAATTAGGTATGCGAGATAATAATATGATGCCAAAGGGAAATGAGACAGACGACGGTGAAGTGGGACTTAATACGACGTCGTTTGAACAAGTTCAGCAACAACAGAAGAAACTGGTTATTGGGTATGCTTTAACTTCTAAAAAGAAGATGAGTTTCTTGCAACCCAAGCTTGAAGTTCTTGCTAGGTATGTTATTTCTTATTTCTTGTTTTCATCTTTCTCAAGGAACTGTGTTACAATCATTTGAAGAAATTGTGGAGGACACTTTTTTTATATTTGGTTTTGGTTTTATTGCTATTTGCCATGTTTTGTTCATAAATCTACTTCTTGCACTAGTGTATGCTTGTGGCATCAGGAATCTCTTGTTGCTCTTGGAATATTCCTTTTTATGCAATTCTTTGGGATTAGTTTCCACTAGGAGGTCAAAAAGTCTACAGAACTTAACTTATGATTTTAAAACTAAGAACTTTGGTTCTCCTTTTTCCCATACTTGAAAATCTTCCTAGCTACTTGTGGATACTAGTCAAAACAGTTCCCTAGATGTTGACATTAGCTCTTTTTTGTGTTTATAGGAAAAAAGGCATTTCCTTTGTTTCCATTGACCAGGACAAGCCACTCTCCGAACAAGGCCCATTTGATGTCGTTTTGCATAAGGTTTGTGGGCACGAAACAATGCTTTTGCGGGAATTGTGCTTCATACTAGGAGCATCCATCCTTTAGTTGTTGGAAAGTTGAGTTTTCATTGGAATCTAATGGATTATATGCTTATTCGCTTGCAGTTGCTGGGAAATGAATGGCATGATGTTATTGAGGTTTGACAAACTGTCTGCCTTTACTGTAATATTTTCTCGCTCTTGGAACTTTAGTTTAATTTCTGCTGTAACTACTGATGCTAGTTTTTAACCTATTCATGTGATTCTTGCAACTATCTTAGCAGTCAATTTATCAAATAGGAAAAGCTCTCGTTTAATTTGAAATTCAGGGCAACTTGGTTCTGACCTTGTGAGTTTATTGAACTAAACTAGGATTAGTATCTGAGTGATATCTGGGAGATCTCTGTCCAGTCTGAGCGGTTTTCATAAAAGTCTTCTACTCTGTGGAAATTTTCATGTTTGAATAGTACCATTATGTCCATAACTTACAGAGCAGCTTATGTTTACGTCTCTCCTATCTGCATTTGTAGGATTACCAGCAAAAACATCCAGAAGTGACTGTGCTTGATCCTCCATGTGCAATCCAGCGTATATATAATCGACAATCAATGCTCCAGGGCATTGCTGATATAAATCTTGCAGATTGCGATGGTAACTTCTATATGACAATTCCAATCCTCGTTTATTCTATAGTGTCAGAAACTCCACAGTTTTTCATGAAATGATGTTATGTTTTCTTTGTAGGCATGATCTGTGTTCCAAAACAAATGGTGGTATTAAAAAATACAACATCTAGCACTAATGAAGTAGCAGAAGCCGGTCTAAATTTTCCATTAGGTATAAGTACTACTACCCGCATCTTAAGTTTTCATTCTTAATTGTCTTGTAAAATGTCTACAGTTGAATAAAGCATATTCTTGTTTACTTGTGCAGTTGCAAAGCCACTTTTGGTTGATGGAACTGCAAAGTCACATCAATTGTTCTTAGCCTACGACCGCCTCTCGCTTGCAGAGCTTGAACCCCCTTTGGTTCTTCAAGAATTTGTAAATCATGGTATCGGGTTTTTGTTAGACTTCAATATCTGTTGTGATATATTGCTTGAGTCTGTGATGCGATGTTCACACTCTTTTTATGCCTGAAGGTGGAGTTCTCTTCAAGGTTTTTGTTGTTGGTGATGTGATAAAGGTGGTCCGTCGGTTTTCTCTACCCAATGTAAGCAATTGTGAGAAAGAAAAAGTTGCTGGTGTATTTCAATTCCCGAGGGTATCATCTTCTGCAGCTTCAGTAGACAAAACAGACTTGGACCCTCGTGTTGCTGGTTAGGATCTTATTCCGCTTGTGAAAAAAGAGATTCACTGCATTGGATTTGTAGCTGTGTTTATGTGTAAATTGTTGCTGCAGAGCTACCTCCAAAGCCTTTGCTCGAGGGGCTTGTGAGAGAATTACGAAACCGATTGGTATGTGAATCATATAAGTCTAATAGAATCTAGCTCTGTTTTCCCATTGTAAGTAAGAGTCTGGTTTCTGGTGTGTAGGGACTCAGGCTGTTCAACATAGATATGATCAGAGAACATGGGAGCAGAGATGTGTTTTATGTCATTGACATCAACTATTTTCCTGGCATGTTCTTTAATGGAATTCTCCGTGGCTCAATCAAAATACGCATTGATAAGTAATGTTATTAACGGTTTGCGATTGAATTGCTGCAGGGTATGGAAAGATGCCGGATTATGAGCAGGTATTCATCGATTTCTTCCTGAGTCTAGCGCAAGCGAAGCATAATAAGATACAGTGTGTGAGCTGAAATAGTGTTGAGATGATATAGTTATGTACAGAATATAGCTCCATGTTGCTAGCTATTAGCAAAAAAACAAGTTTTGATTAGTGATCACCACTGTTTCTTTCAGCAAAATTGTGTGTTTTTTCATCACAGCATGTTTCTCTCTAAAGATAATCAGATATTTTATTTTTCCTATCTGAACAAGCCAAATGTCACACAAGAACAAGTATCAAACAAGTCAACACTAGAAATTTTAAAACATAAACAAAAGAGTAAAATGGACAGACACTTCAAACATGAGAGAGCAAATCCAATGATCCAAAGCATTATTGAACTACGAATGATGGATGGCGTAAGCATATGTTCCAATGAGCAAAAGAGCTATATGAACCTTGAAGAGCCCTGCCATGAAACCCACTACAAAAAAAATGATGAGCCAACAAGACAGTTAGATTCAACAAGAAAAAAAAAACCAAGAAAAGCAAAACATGTCAAGAACTTACCAAGTTGTGACTGACCCACATCCTAAAATGCATTGGAAAAAAAAAAAATTTGCATTAGGTTAAGGCATTAAAACTGTATTGTAGATAAAAGAAAAAGAAGTATGAAAACAGATTTGTTTACCGGGGTTTTCTTTGGTCGGAAGAAACGGTTATATAAGGAGACAATAGACCTAATCTCTTCAGGTTCAGGAAGTATACAAGGACGTAACCATGTCATTTTAACTCCATCAACAGGACATATGCAATGTTCTGTAACTTTCTGCTTACGTGTCCACAAGTACAAGATACATTTCACTGCATGCCAATTCAAGAAACAACACCAATTATGGGTTTGGATATTGAGACTAATTCAGAATCCAGTTTGAATAAGACTTAAGTAAAGAATCTCACCGCAGAATTTGTGACCGCAAGTGGTGATAGCTAGTGGAGAAGACTCTGATAAGCATTTATCACACCCACCTTTATCCATAGGTAGTGGAGAAGACTTTGATAAGCATCTATCACACCCACCTTTATCCATACCTATCAGAATCAGAAATCAGAATCATAAGTCTTGGACATCTAATGAAGAACAAAAAAAAACAATTAACAAGGTTATAACTAGAGAAGGACAAACTCAAATTAAAAAGCAGATACGATTGAGTATTAGTAATAAACAAATTATGTGGACAAGACAAAAATGGGAAAAAGAAAAGTACTCGCCCTCACCTGTAATCTTCATCGTTCTCTGATATCAAGCCCTAGCTAGACTCGATCGATTCGTCACGTTGACATAAAAAGAAGAAGCAAACCGGGTTCGACCCAATTTTAAAGGTTAAAACTTAAAACGAAAAAAAGGATTTGCGTATGGCAGATTTTATTTTTTACTAGATGAATATCCACGCTACGTTTGGGTTTATTTTGAAAATTGTTAAAGAAAAGTGATGTTAATTTTTTTGTTGTGAATTTATGTTTATTTTTTGTTTGTTATTGTAAAGTTAATAATAGATCCGTTTGTTAAAAAAAATTAAAAAAATTAGATCCATCTTATGTAGTTTCAATTTTTATGGTCAAATTTATTTTTGACTCGAAATATCAATTTATACATTTGCATGTATAAATCTCATTATATATATATCTAAGATTCTATTTTTTCACTATCATGAATACATACAACAATAATATAAAATATTTTGATATAATTATATGTAATAATGTTACTTATGTGATTTGAAACTTGTCCGACTTGATCATAATTAAACAATTCCTTGTTTGGTATGGGGACATTTGTTTGTGACTATATTTTTTAGAGTTATATCGTGATGTATGAAAAGAATATAATAGGCCTGGGAGTTCGGATTAAACCGAACAAACCGACCCGATTAAACCGAGAATTTCGGTTATCGGCGTAAACCGAAGAGAGAAATCAAACCGTTCGGCGAAATTAATTTGGTGAATCGGAAGTCGGTTCGGGTCGGTTCGGTTCTCGGGCCGATCGGTTTAGTAGTTTTAGGCAGCCCTATATAAGTGTAAACCTAAGTCATTAACCCTAATTTTTCACTTATCTTCTTCTTTGTCTCCGCCTCCTGCGATTGAGCGATTCTCTCGAGCTCGTCTCTTTCTCTTCTTCTTCTTCTTCTTGTTCTTCTAATCTTCTTCGTCTCCAACACATCTCGTCTCTTCTCCTTCATCACTTCATCTTCATCTTCAACACATCTCGTCTCAACCTAGAATTTCGAAGAGGTCAGTTCTTTGCTTCTTTCGATCTTCTTCGTTTGATTCTGCTTCCGACTGGTTAAATTTCTGGATGAATAACTGTGTCCGAGTGGTTTTAAATTAAGACTTGCATGTATGTAGGTTAGATTTTAAAATTAGGGTTTCGTTTTTTCTCCTATTGTGGTCATGTTCCTTCTGTGTTCTTGTGTGGTCCTTGTGTGATCCTTTTATTGTCCTTTTGTTGAAGCTAATGGGATGTTTGTGTATAATTTGTAGATGACTGAAGAGCAAAACGAGAGTGAACCTCCACTTAACCCTCAGAAGACAGGAGAGACAGAAACTGTAACTGGGAATAAACGACCACGGCCTGCTTCTGGTGCTGATAAGCCAACTAAACCAAGGAAGAAGTATGCAAAACGAGCTCCGGTTTGGGAGCATTTTATTCAAAGAGAAGAAGATCTCAGTAAGAGCTACTGTAAGTACTGTAAAGCAGAGTTTGCTTGTGATACAAAAAAAGTTGGAACTAGTCCGATGATAGGTCACATAAATAGATGCAAGGAGTACAAGGATTGGGTAGAACATGAGAACCAGAAGATTCTAAGTAGTGATAACAATGGAAATATGAAGCTGGTGAAGTATGATCCGGTCATGTTTAGGAGATCAGTTAATGAGATGGTAGTAGTCAATGAGTTGCCATTCTCATTTGTAGAATCTGAGGGTTGGAAGCGGTTCTGTAGCAATGTCTTGCCTATGTACAAGACATTTTCTAGAAAGACATGCAGTACAGACATTGTTGCTATGTATTTGGAAGAGAAGGCAGCATTGAAGCAGTTGTTTAGTGTTGAGAAACAAAGGGTTTCTCTGACAACAGATATATGGACTTGTCCTACAACTTCCTACAACTACATGGTGATCACAGGTCATTGGATTAGCACAGAGTGGGAATTACAGAAGAGAAACCTTAGTTTTAAGGTGATCACAGACCATAAAGGAGACACCATTGCAGCCCAGTTGATGGATTGTTTGGATGATTGGGGAATTGAGAAGGTCTATGCTGTTACAGTTGATAATGCAAGGAACAATGACAAAGCTTTGGAGGTTTTTAAGAATCAGTTAAGGATGAGAGGAGTAGACTCATTAGTGAATGATGGTGAATTTTTACACATGCGTTGCTGTGCACATATCCTCAATCTGATTGTTGGACATGGTTTGAAGAAGGCTAATGCTCATATTGTTGCCATTAGGAATGCTGTTAAGTATGTCCGGTCTTCCTTCAGCAGGCTGAAGACTTTTGCATTGAAGTGTGAGACAAGTAAGTTGGCTAGAGGCAGCTTGCCTTTAGATGTCAGCACACGCTGGAACTCAACATATCTGATGTTGTCTTCTGCTTTGAAGTTGAGGGTGGCCTTTGAGAAGATGGAGGCTGAGGACAAGTTGTACTGTGATTATTTCTTGGAAGAGGAGGATAAGATTAAGAGAGTTGGACCACCAACTTCTATTGACTGGGAGAAGGTTGCAAGGTTAGTCAAATTTCTGAAAGTCTTTTACAAGTGTACTTTGATATTCTCTGCTTCCAAGACTGTGACTTCATGTTTGTGTTACTCTGAAATTGTGGACATTGAGAGGAGTCTGATCACTAAGTGTAGCAGTACTGATGAGGAGACCAAAAAGCAAGCTAATGACATGAGGGATAAGTTTGACAAGTATTGGGATGGTTTGAGTAACATGAATCCTCTAGTCATTGTGGCCAGTGTCTTTGATCCTCGAAACAAGATGAAGTTTGCTTCCCTTTGCTTTGACCAGCTGTATGGTAAGGATACCATAGAGAGTAAGAAACTGCATGCTTCAGTTTCAAGTGTAATGGAAACACTGTATGATCATTACAGTTTCAAGCCCACCAACTCAGAAAACAATGAAGATACTGAAGATCAGACAGAGCAAACAGACTCTCAGCCGCAGCCTTGCACCTTTGAGCTATCAGATGATGAAGATGATTGTGAGGGGATGCTGTCAATATATGATAAGGTGGTTGGATTGAAGATTAATGAAGTTAGCTACAATGAGTTAAAGGTGTATCTCACAGAAAAACCAGAGCCGAGAGTTGAAAATCTGTTGGGGATGCCTTATGATGTTCTCAGTTGGTGGAGACGTAATTGCTCTAAGTTCATTGTCTTGTCAGAATTTGCTAGAGATGTTCTAGCAATTCAAGCTTCATCAGTTGCTTCAGAGTCTGCTTTTAGTACAACTGGCAGGGTGTTGGATCCTTATAGGAGTTCTTTGACTCCTTACATGGTAGAGGTTTTGCTATGCACACAACAATGGTTAAGGTGTACCTATAAAAAAGAAGATACAGTAGCAAACTTGGCCCAAATGTTACAAGAATTTGAATTCTTTGAGTCTCTTGGTAAGTTTAACTATTCTCATTGACAGTTTAAATCCTTTCATACTCTTTATCATTATAAGTCTGTAACTAATCTCTTGTTTTCTTCTGTAGATGCTCGGAATTCAGCGGTTGCTCTTACATGATTCTTCATAGTATGGCAGGTATGATTGTGGTTCTATTGTAGATTAAGTAGTTCAGGTTTTTGAGGACATTGTTAATTCTTTGTTATGCTTTTCACAGATAGGTAGAAGCTGCGCTTTTGTCCTTTTTGATGCGGAAAAGCAGCCTTTTTAATGTACTAACTGTGAAGCTGCTCTTTTGGTGCGGATTAGCATTTTTTGTGAATCTACAACTGGTAAGCTAACCACTAAATCATACTTGATATTTGTATGGTTCTATATTGGTTTCTTGATGTAATGCTAGCTTAAACTTGATAATATGCTAGCTTATCAGCTTCAGTAATAGTTTGTAATGGTCTGTACTGGTCTGTACTTGTAGCTTTAACTCACAAACACAGCTTTAAGTTACCAGTACAGCTTTATGTATGGTTTTGTAATGGTTTTTGCTTTTGGATGTCTTTATTTAGTAGTTACACTAGTTTTTTCTTTGAAAAATGTCTATTTCGGGTTAGATAAACCGAATTGGTCATAGGATTCAATTTTCTCGGAACCAAATTAAAATCAGCTAACCGACCCGAATAAACCGACTACCGATCGAACCGAACCGAATTTAATTTCGGATTAATTCGGAGAAAATTTTAAGAAACCGAATTTTCAGAAAACCGAACAAACCGACCCGAATAACCCGAAAATTCCGAACTCCCAGGCCTAGAATATAATATGACAAATCTGTAAGTTTTTTTTTTTTTTTGTTAAAGTCTTGTGGAGAATTAGAATATCTGTTGGGTTTTGAAACATTAGCCTATCACTGAAATGGGTTCGATCCATTAATATTGCACTCTAATAGATTTGTAAACACATATGGCCCATCTGTCATGGGCTATTCTATTTACTCCAACACTTATAATTAAAAGCTGATGGGTAAAATTTGAAAGCTGAGTCATATTAATGAAATGTTTTGATTGGAAGAATAGAAAGCTGATGTGTCATCTCCAGAATAGCCTAAATTGCTGACGTGGCGGAAGGATGGAGAGAGATAGCCTCCTTTCATATATATAATTTATTTTTAAATCCTATTAAAATTCGACTAAAAATATATAAAAATAAATTAAGGGTTTATTGGTGACTACACTCCTTTTATAGTCGTGACTTTTAATCTTTTTAATTCCCTGCAAACTGAAATTTTATTCAATTAACTGGGTCATTAAAAAGAAGTTTTTGAAGCCAAGTTGGTTGATGCACAGTCGTGACTTCTAAATAACATTTTAAGAACTTTAACTTTTTTTTTTCCTTCTAAAACTTTATTAATGCATAAAGCCATAGTCATTGTTTACATCATTCAACAGAAATACAGGGCAATAATGATAAAGTCTCCAGAACTGAGGACAAATAACTGCTTCTTTCGCCAATGTGTCAGCGCATTTGTTTTGCTCTCGGTGGGTGAATGAGAACTGGATATTAATGAACATGTTCCTCCATTGCCGAATTGTGTCCAGGTAATGATATAGCCGCGGATTGGTTTGGTTTGTCGTGATGAGGCGGATTACGCTTAAGTTATCTCCTTCAAAGTGATTTTAAGAACTTTAACAATTGTAATTTCTTTGCCAAAAAAAAAAATACAATTGTAATTTAAATTAATAAAAAATTTCAGTTGTAGTTTTTTTTTTTTTTGCCGAGTTTTAAATTGTAGATTAGAAAAAGAAACGTAAAAAAGTAAAAAAAAAAAATTAGATGTGAGAAAATTAAAAAATGTTTTTAAAACTGATAGTATATTAAAGTGTGCTTCGAGAAAATTAGATTTTAACGATTTAAAAAATTGAAATCTCTACATTCTACTCTAATCACCTTTTAGTCAAACCAAACAACTGCGGTATGTGGATATCCATGATTAGAATACATAAATATGACTCCGAATGAAGATGTGCAAAGCAACTACGGATAATGTGTAATACGATTTTAATAGAAACAAAAATATATACCTTTTCGTTTCTATAGAAACTGCAACGTACCATTGAGAGCCAGTATCTATATACTATTAATTAAAAAAATTTGTGTTTGTTGAATCCAGACTTGTGTTTTTTGGGTTGAACTTGGTATCGAGGGTTTAGGATGAAGAACATAGACAATAACGGGTCTCAAATGGCTAGTAACTGATAAAAATATGAGTCCAAAAGGATACATTTGATCAGTTAGGAGCAAAAACCAACTTCAAAACTATAGTATCAAATCAAGAGTTTTATCAGTCTTTTTCTGAAATCAGAACTTACAAAGGTTTTTTTAAAATATTAATCCCTCTTTCTTTTTATCCAAGGATCATTTCTTATTGTTTGGTCAAGTTAGGAAACAGTAAGTCCGTTCGTTTTCAGTTTATTATTTTCATAATCAATCCGTACTTTTTTCTGGACTGCAATAACTTGGACTATCAGGCTCAGGTAGAAAAAACACTCTGCCGTGACTTATATATTCTCTCTAGCTAACTCATAACATAAAACAAACATCCAACTTGATTAAAGCTAGAAGAAACTAACCGAACATGCATAGCAAAAACCTAAGTTAACACCATTAATCGAAGAAGAACCTTATCTAGATGGCATAAGTTTTATCAACACAAGAACATTACTTAACACCATTAATTAATCTAAGAGGAACCTTATCTAGAAGACATAAGTTTTATCAACACAAAAACATAAGTTTACACCGTTAATCTAAGAAGAACCTTAACTAGAAGATAGAAGACGGATGAAATGCCAAAGAAACACCAACTCTGTTGGAGTTGACGTCACCAGAAACCTTAAGGAAACATTGAGACTTTGACAATTCGTATTCCAAAGCAAAAGTTGCAGGATGATGATTGGAGAACATCACTTCAAGAGTTGTCCTCGAGTTAAACTCCCATTCGAATCCCAATGCAAAAGCGGACATGTGTCAAGGGTTCACAAACGGTCTACTGAACTTAGCGCGTCCAACAAATCTCGGGTGAATTTGATGGCTAAAATCAGGATCACCTACCCTGATGTAGTCACTGAATGATTCAAGAAGTAATTCAATGATTCAACTTAAACTAGAACTTGAAAGATTAAAGAACAACTTTTCTTTATTGATTTAGAAACTTCTAGCTCAAATATCGAACAACTCTCCAAAACCTCTTATTTATATACAACTTAGCTTCTCCTAATTCTATTATGAAAGGAAAACTTACAAAACTTATCCTACTTGATCTTATTTGCATTTCCTTTTTTCTATCTCTTCTAGCAATTTCTAGAAAGATATTTCTTCTTCTTCAAGTAATGGAATTATCCAACATTCTCTCCCTTAATTCCAGCTTGAATTCTGGGAAGCTTGATCTCTTCAACCCCGATTAGACTCCTCATTTCTTTGAACTTGATTCTCGCCAATGGCTTGGTATGTATGTCCGCCTTTTGCTTCACTTCGGGCACATGCTCCACTTCAATTTTCTCATTCTCCACACACTCTTGGATGAAATGGTATTTAGAGAGTATGTGCTTACTCCTTCCATGAAACATTGGATTCTTAGTATGAGCAATGGTTAACTTGTTGTAGATCTTTAGTATGACCTTCTTGTCTGTACAAAGAATCTCCTTCATCAACTCCTTAAGCCATATAGCTTGCTTTGCGGCTTCCGTCGCTTCCATAAACTCTGCTTCACATGACGATAATGCAACAGTGGGTTGCTTTTGCGAAGTCCATGTGATTGGTGACGAGTCGTGATTGAAGACATGTCCTGAAGTACTTCTACTGTCATCTACATCAACATTATGACTACTATCACTATATCCGATCACTCTCCTTGACCCGTCTCTTTTAAAATGTAAGCCTAAGCTAGTTGTTCCTTTCCTATACCTTAGAACGTGTTTGAGAGCTTGTCCATCTGACTCTTTTGGGCTTTGCATGTACTGGCTAATACTCCCACTACAAATGCCATATCAATTCTCGTGTGTATAAGATATCTTAAACATCCAATGGCTCTTCTATACATAGTGGCATCGATCTCTTGCTTATTCTCAACTTTTAAGATCTTCAAATTTGACTCCATTGGCACATGAGTCAAATTACATGAATCCATCTTAGTATCCACAAATATTCCTTGAGCATATCTCTCTTGTTTTATTTGAATCCCATATGCTCCTTGAAGTACTTCAATATCAAGATAGTATGTTAGCTTTCCAAGATCCGACATCTCAACCTCTCTCGACATATCCTTCGTGAATTGATCAATGACCTCCCGTGTAGTTCCCGTGACAAACAAGTCATCGACATAAATCGCCAGGATCAATATATCTTTCTCGGTTTTCTGGAGGTATATCGACGACTCCTTCACGCATCTCTTAAAGCTCATCTTCTTCAAGACGTGATCAAGCTTCACACTCCAAGCTCTAGGAGCTTGTCGTATACCATATAACGCCTTATGAAATTTATACACTCGGTTCTCTTCTCCTTGGTTTATGAAACCTTCGGGTTGGCTTATATAGACTACCTCATTTAGATCTTCATTTAAGAAGGCCTTCTTGATGTCTAAATGATGTATCTCCCAACCTTTTGTCGCTACAAGTGCTATAAGTAGTCTTATAGTTTTGATCCGTGTCACAGGTGCAAATGCCTCTTCGAAATCTATACTATGTTGTTGTACATAGCCTTTTGCCACAAGTCTATCTTTATACTTATTAACCGAACCGTTTGCCTTCCTCCTGATCTTGTAGATCCATTTTAACCCTATAGGTTTCACGCCATCTGTTTTCTTAACAAGTTCCCAAGTCTTGTTTCTTGTGATAGAATCCAACTCCGCTTCCATTATTTCTACCCATTCTCGCAATTTGATGGCTTCAATGAGTTTCTCTAGTTCTCCATCTACTTTTAACAAAAGCTTTTCACACTCTAGATTAGCTAGTAAAACATAATCATCGAGGTACTTTGGTTTGTTAACCGCACGACCATATCTTGTCACGGTTTATTGGTTTTGTGCTCCTTGGTTTGAGCCTTCATGATCATCATTGTTGTTGTTTTTCTTGTCATTGTTTCCGTTTCCATCTTCAATGGTCCCTCCATGAGATAGCTTGAATATTCCTGGTTCTCCGGTTTCTTTTGTTGATGTAGGCGACCAGTTCCATGCCTTTTTCTCGTCATATACCACGTCTCTACTCACCATTACCTTCCTAGTAAGTGGATCATAGAGTCGGTATGCCTTGGAACCCGGTTCTGTTCCAAGATTAATCACACTTCTTGATCTATCATCTAACTTCTTTAGATGAGGTCCCGTGATCTTTGCATAAGCAACACATCCAAAAACCCTTAAGAGTTCGATGTTGGGTTTTTGGACCAAAAACTTTCATACGGTGTCTGACTTTGCAAAGATTTTGTGGGAACAATATTGATAAGATAAGTTGAATGATGTACGGCTTCTCCCCACGTATCATTCAGAATCTTCATTGTTTTAAGCAAGCTTCTGGTCATCTCTATTAGTGTTCAATTTCTTCTCTCGACCACACTATTTCGTTGAGGCGTATAAGATGCGGTTAGATGCCTAGAGACTCCATTCTCTTCGCAAAAATGATTGAAATCACTTGATGTAAAGTCTCCTCCTCTATCAGTGTGAAAGTTTTTAATAGACATCCCAATTTGCTTCTCCATAAACCCTTTAAACCTTTTGAACCGATTCAAAGCTTCCCTCTTCTTCTTTAATAACATGGTCCACATGTATTTTGAGAAGTCTTCTATCAAGAACAAAACATACCTGTTGTTCGCTAATGTTGGCGGTGAAATTGGTCCACACAAGTCTCCTTGAATCAACTCCAATACTTTTGTTGCACGGAAAATGGCTTTGGTTTGGAACGTGTGTCTCATTTGTTTCCCGGCTAAACATGCAACACATACATTCATCTCATGTAGTACTTGCTGTATTATGACGACTATATCCTTTTTAACCATGTTATTCGTAACACCAAAACTTATGTGTCCTAACTAAGCATGCCATGTCCGTGTAGCTTCCTCATCTTAGATAGAAAGGCACTTCAGATAGCTTATCTCTAAGTGTTTTTGTAAAGACGGTTTGCGGACCTCATAACTTGTACTAGTAGCCTACCATTTGGATCATATAGTGTCAAAATGTTTTCCTTCATGTACACTTTGCACCCATTCTCCATAGTTTGTGCAAGACTTATAATGTTGTGTGTTTAGATCCGATATATAGTATTCCTTGAGAGCTCTTCTCTCATCAGTCTTGCTCACAAAAACAATGGATCCTTTCTCGACAATGTTAACATACGAGCCATCACCAAACTTCACTATCCCCTTGATATTTTTGTCTAAGCTTGAGAAGAAATATTTGTTTCTTGTCATATGATTGCTTGCTCAGTTGTCGAGGTACCAAACACTTGCATTGTTGGTATCGTAGTTCTTTAGAACACTTTATCTTTATTCAAAAACACCACTTTGTGAACGTAAAATGCTTCAGCTTCTTGAGTTTCATGTAGGTTTGACTCTTGTCAACCCACAACTTTCTAGGAGTAAGTTGATGCATACCCGGCTTGTTGCATCTCCAACAAATCACTTTGGATAAATCCTTCTTGTGCTTTAAGTTATGTGATCGCGGTGGTTTTTTCGCTTCAATCTTTTACCTTAAAAGACCACACGACTACTGCAAGTGCACAGTGAATCGTCTGTAGTATTTAAGGATCGAATCCCACAGAAAGAGAAGTAGTTCGGACAAGTCGTTAGTTAGAGTAAAGCTAGGACAAAACAAATAAAGAGGGGTTGGTTGTGGTACGTATCACGGTTTGCAAGTAAAAGTAAATAAGAAAGCAAGTAAAAAAGCGAGTAAAGAAAGCAAGTAATCAATAGGAGACAAACGTTGGGCATCAAGGGTATCGCAGGGGGTTCAATGATCGCTATCTAAGAAATATTAGAATTAGGTTTGTTTACTTCCAAGTCTCGGACATACGAAACACTAAGATTCGGCTTACCCTAGGTTATAGGATAAGTCAGCTAAAATCGTTATACTCTGTTACTCAACTCATGCAGGCAACGACGCATATATCAAAGCAATAAGATCAAGTTCGATTCTAGTCCAGAAAGCCCTATAACTAAGTGGTGTGTGCTTGTTATAACACGATACACATTCGTAAGCTAGGTCTAGCGAATTAAGAAACCTTATGAGCAACTTAAACACTTGGGATCACGAGTTAGGACATGAATCTAAATACATGCATTAAGAAACAACTTCCTTAGAAAGAATACAGTGTAAACGATCAAACAAAACCCTAAGTATCGCCACCTAAACGATCGATCATATTCCCCCCCTTTGATTAACTCTTTAAATCCAACTAGAAAACTAATCTAGCATGGTTAAAGAGATCATCAAAGTAAGGTTTGATAAACTCATAAGAAAGAGATGAATAAGAACTGAATAGGGTTTAAAGATTACTTCTTTGAATGTAGAATACAAGAGGTAAGACTTCACCTTAATAGATCTTAGAGTAAACAAGAGAAAAGAGGGAGATTTGGTGGAACTTCAAAGCTTCAAGGTCAACGGCTGCAGCTCTCGGCAAGGGCAGGGACGAACTCTAGGGCTTATCGACACTCTTTTAGGGTATGGCAGCTCTCTATGAAGGTACACCTAGGTGTAGGGCTTCCAACATGTATTTATAGTGTTTGGAGACCAAGGATTAGGTTTAGGGGTAAAAGCGTCTTTTCCCGTGATTAGGTTAAGTGCAAACTCGAGATTCTGGACAAGGGAGAAGCTTTAGTGACCGGGGTGGAGGGTAGGAGGCAGACCGGGCTCGGCCCATGTGACCGGTGCGGCCTAGAAGCTCCGGAACGGTTGCATAGCTTCTGGCTGGTCTGGACGTGTCTTCACTCTTCTGGTCATAACTTCCGAACAGCTCAATTAAAAGCTCTGATTCTACTTCGAGGCTTTAAAAAGCCACCGTGATCTCTTGATTTGGTAATTGGGAAGACCTTGAACGGACGCCATACTTCTGACGTACAGAAACTGTCTTGAAACGGGTTTTGATCGCCTTTTGGTCTTTAAAGCTCAAAATCTCTTAAAACCTTCTTGACTCCATAAATACTCGAATAACACCTTCTTGGCTCTGAAATCACTCCAAATGCTCCCTAAAACATAAGAAAACAATAGCAAATATGGGCGAAAATCCTATGTTATCATTATGATCTCTAGTTTCTTCTTTTTGACTTTGCCAAGTGGTCCTTCGTCGACCCCAGCCTCTACCAGAACCGTCACCACCATTACTTCTTCTGCCATAATTGCCATGGTTAAAAACTCCTCTGTTATAACCTCCTCTGATGTAGCTTCCTCTGTTATAGCTTTCTTTGTTTCCTCCTCAAAAATTCTCGTAGCCACCATGGTTGTTGCTGGTTGAGTTTGAAAACATTAGTTTTCCTTGATCTTTAGTTTGGGATTCTCCGCCTACACTTTCTTCATAAGCCTTTATTCTCCCAACAATATCTTCGAACCTCGTTGTCTTTAGGTCTAGGACTTGTTCAAGAGATGCTATAATATAAATGAACTTGGTTCTTGGGAGTACCTTAAAAAACTTCTTCACTAAATTTGTTTCATAAATCGTTTCCCCAATAGAAGCTGATTCAGCTACAAGGCCTCAGATCTTGTCCGCAAATTCTTCAACAGAGTCGGTATCATTCATCTGCAACCGATCTACTTCAGCCATAAGGGTTTGAAGCCTTGCCTCCTTCACCCGGTCTGCTCCCTCGTGTCGAGACTTGATGACTTCCCAAAGCTACTTCGCAGTGTTCTGTTCTCCGACTTGGAGTTTTAGTGCCTCGGAGATGAATTGAAACAAAAGTGCTATCGCCACATTGTTCTTCTTTGGATCAACGGACCCAGGATCGATTATATCCCATTCACACCTATGTAGTTCCGCCCCTGATATCATCGTTACCCATGTCTCCTCGTTCTTCACATTTAACATTTTCACCGTTGTCAACCAGCTCATGATGTTCACATGTTCCACTTGCATAAAGAGTCATGATTCCATCATTAAATTTACGAGTTCTTGCACTTGAAATCAACTCCTCGTTACTTGAACTGACCTCACTACTCCATATTGTTCACACCCTTTATTTTTTTAATCATATTTTTCCAACTCCACATGCAAAATATTGAATTATGTTTGATTCAATTCTAGATGACACAAAACATCATCATCATCGAAGATAAATATTGGGTTTTTTGGATTTAGTATAACTGACATGTAACTAAATTTCATCTCGGTCGTCGCTGCATCTACCATGCTCTTATTGCATATTTTATCAACCAATGCAAAATAAGTAACCACTTCAAAAGATGCTTTCATCAAAAGAGCGTGACGAGCATCTTCGCTTGAAATCCATTGTATTTCATCTCCTTTGTTTAAATAATATCATCCATAATCTAAATGAATGAATCTCCAACGATCATTATTCATTATCCCCTAAATATATATAGACTGGAGAAAATCCAATTTCTATATAGCTCTATTCAACCACTACATCCATAAATTATAAATGTAATCCGACACTAATAGACTAAAACAAATGATAATTAACTAGATGAACCCAAAAAACATACAAGAAAAATAAAATTACAAGAAATCTAACATCAACTGTTATCGCTACACTATACACAAGTTTCAAACACGTTGAAATTGAACAAACACACTAGAGTAGGCAAATAAATCACCTCAAACAAGCTTCAATGTTGTTTCAATGGTGGAGAGAGATGAATTTTGTTTAGTTTGTTTTTAGGGAGTTTTAGTTTTTTATTTAAAATATTTTGTTTATTTAAATTATTCAAAAAATTATAAAGAATATCAAAGTTGAGAATGAGTATTATAGTAAACGTCGAAAGGTATTTTGAATAAATGGGGATATTTTATAAATGGTTTTAGGATATAAGGGCACAAGAGTATTAAGACATTTTCATTAGCAAAGAAGAAGGTGATAAAGTTGAACATTTTTTTTTCTTTGCGACTAAATGCTTTCATGGGTGTTGTTGATAGTAAACCATATTGTTGGTAATAGGCATCTGTGAAATAAGATTCAGATAAAAATATCATATAAAGATGATATATATAAAAATAACAATATACGGATCCAAAACTTGAGAATTTTTAATAAAATTGAAAAAACGTATTTATCTTTCATTCTATGTATCCGTACGGAAGTAGAACGCGAGAGATAGAACGGAGAGAGACTTAGTAAAACTATGATATCTAAATTGTTGAATGTGCGAAAATGTTTCATATGTGTATTTTTGGTCTATATGCTAGATGATTTCAGTAAGTCAAATGAGAAATTTTAAGAGGTATGATCTTTTACACTTAAGGCAGTCTGTAAATGATTGTATGTAATATGATGTTTCATTGGTGTGTGTTTTTGGGTATGCATGCATGATGATTATTTATTTATTTAGTCGCTTTTTTTTTTGAAATTTATTTATCGTTGCTTCATTGATTATATTTACTTTTAGGAAATGTGTTTAAATTCTTTTTCTAAAAATTTGTTTTTAGTTGATTTTACTATACATCGTTATTTATATAACAATTGTTTTTTTAATTATATGTAAATGCATCTTAGTCTGGTTGACACAAACAAACATCGCAGATCCATCTATACTAACTTGCAGATCAAGACTGACTCACTTCCATCTCGATGTTGATGTTGTCTCTCATTGGCATATATATCAACGAATAAATGAGGAACCAAGTATCGAGGTATTTAGATTTATTGAGATTGTTGAAACTGTTAAAAAATATATTTTGTTGAGATTGATATATTAGCTGTGTAAATAAGTTTTTATAAGTGGAAGTATGATAAATTTGGTTTATAGTTAATTGGGTTTCTAAAGTTTTTTTTTTTTAAATACTCAATTTATGTTAAATAATTTTTAAAATACAAATTTTCTTTAATTTTTTTAAAACTAGCTTTCAATATGTGATATGACATTTTTTACTGTGAACTAAAAGTTCATTTTCAATCATTGAAATTTTAAATTTTAATTATTCTTATAATTATTAATTTTTGAATAAAAATGGTTTGTTAATTTCATATATTAAAAATCATCATTAAAGTCTCTAGAAATCTTTTAAATCCTTTTTTTAAATGTTAGATTTATCAACAAACTTGACATTTTATGTTTTAAAGTGTTTTAGGGGTTTATGTAGAAAATCAATTGAAATTTTGAATCAAATAAATGTAACTAGTAATGTGAGAGAATTTCAGAAAGAGCTATTGGATTGCATACATGCGCTCTGGGTTGTTGTTGGTGACATTGAAGTGGCAGCTCATGGAGGCGGCAAATGTCGTGGAGGTGGTCTATGTTTATAGTAATTACTTATTTCCTTAAAATTTTATTTTATTTTTATTTGTGTATTAATCAAATAATGATGATGAGAACTTTTTTTTTTTTTTTATTAATGCAGATTTTAACCACATAACTATGATGAACATTGCTAGCCTAACCATTATGAGTTTACATTTGGCAAGGAGATGGCATTAGTATGAAGAATACATACGGAGTTTGAGCACTCTTTGTAGAAAAACTTGTGAGTTAATTTTTGTTTATTATATATTTATGCAAAAAAATTAGTATACAAAGCCATTTTATCCTAATTTGTTAATTGATTAATACCTGTTCTTTCTTCTTTGTATGATTTTTATACAGAATTTAAGGGAAATTATCTTTGAAAAAAAATATTTTGCTAAAAATTATATATATGAAATCATGATTTTGTAAAATTTTGAAGAGTATGTTATGTCTTCAAGATATATGAAAAAAGAAAAAACTAAATGATGACTTTGATTTAGAAATTAACTAAGCCATTGAACAAGTTATATTAGTTAAGTATTAATTTTATATTTTGATTATTCATTGCTCATAATCATATGACCTATTCAAATTAGAATTTTATATGTCTTTCATAAATTGCAACTCTTAATCAACTCACCATAAGGGAATCCATAAATTTTCTTTGCTAAACTGTGTTCTTGAGTGGAAAGATCCTTTTCATCCACAATCATGGCACTCATTGCACAGTTTTTGATCCAAATTAAAGATGTGAATACTTGAGAGAAATGACGAGTATGCTATGGGTGAAAAACTTTATGACACATCCTATGTTATCAATGATCAGCTCTTCGCAATTGGAACCAGTTGCAAGATCAAATATTTCAATGACATATTCAACACATAGAGAGTGGTGAAAGGTTTACCTGATTTCGACATATTGAATTATGGTCTGGTTAACCTCAACAAAAAATCCTCGCCATAAGCAGCAAAGACCTGGAGAGAATTCATTCATAGTCATTACTTTACAAGGGGCTTGTGATATGAGGCAAAGTCCAATCTTGTAACATTATTTTCATAAGCATCTAGCAACTATTGAAACACTGGTTAGCGTAGAAACATGAGGGGTACAAGACAAAAAAAAATATCAGACCAGTTGATAATTTTGATTAGAATGTTACGAACTAAAGAGCATTTACATTCAAATTCTTCTCAGGTTTGATGAGTACCTTCAAAATCTTAGTAGATGTCTCTGAAGATGACTTGAGTGCATGGCATGAGTGTATGGTTTTAAACATGTCTTTATTCCCTAAGATTATTGCAAAACAAAAAATTGTTTAGGAGAGAGGATGATTACTTATATGTGAAAGCAAGTTTACCTCAGGTGAATCAAAGGACATTATACAAATAATACCAATGGGTCTAAGACGTCAAGATAGTGATTAACATCTGTTATCTTAATTAGTGAGATTAACTATTGTAGTTAGCTGACTAAACGGTTTCCTCCATTAGTGATGATAGGGGATCATAGCTCTTTGGCAAAGAGGCTAACATCTTAACTACCAAATCAAAGTTTGATCTCCCTTCTCCTAAAGCCCTCATCTGATTAGTTATTACTTGAATTCTACCAGAGTAAGTCTTAACCTTTCACCCTCTTTCATTTTAAGATTTTTAAAATACATTCTTATGGTTTATAGTCTAACCATGTTGACTTTCTCATTACCTTGGTAGGAATATTGCGGAAGATCCCATGCTTGTTTGGCTGTTGTTGTAGAAAAAATTTTCTCGAAGATTACATGAGCTACATCATATTGGATGATCTAAATAGCTGCATGGTCTTTGATCTCTAGCGCCCTCAGGTTTGCAGCTTCCTTTGTTTGTTTTGCTCTAGGTGTCTCTAGAGGTTTGTTTGCTTGTTCTGGGACTTTTTCATTGACCACCTCCCATAACTCTTTGTTCTCCAGGGTCGTGCGCATAACTCATAGTTATGTTTACCGGTTGTGAAGATTGAAATTTTATCGCCATGAGAATTTCTGGACTTCTATCTTCTTGAATTTTTTCCTTTTGGTTTAAAGCTCACTTTCTCTCAGGTTTGATTTCTTCTCTTTCACTCTTACTGCACAAAAGCTTTTTATCTCGTAGAACTTCGAATTTTCATTGATTGTTTCCAGCTTACAACATCCAAACTTATACAACATATATCACATACTTGTACTTTACTACTAGTACCTTAGACCATACCCTAGACCTTGTTTTACCCGTTTTAGACACTTACCACCAACCTTAGACATTGGTCAATTTTGATTCGGATTAGAAGTTAACTCTTAAAATTTCTTTAAATTTGTTTTAGCTTAAAATTTATCAAACATTATTGCACTTGTTGTACAAACATTTATTTTTCTTTAAATATAATATATCATTACATTCAAGAAACAAATAACATAATTAACTAGTTGGGCCTAATAATCTGTTAGTCCATTACCACAAAACAAGACAAGCTCAACTCCCTTGTGTTAACTTCTATTTCTCCCTGTTGACTTCACCTTCTTCACCTTCTTCTTCTTCGACCTCTTCTTCGTCAAGCTCTTCTTCTTCTCAATTCTTCTGTTTCTCATCAATCATTGTTTGATTCTTGTTGTCTTTGCCTTTTGTAGGAGCAATCAAAGGATCAACTCTCAACAAATTGACATGCATAAACTTAAAGCTATGACTGGATAATGTGTTGATCTACAGAGGAATCGAGACACTGCATGGGTTCATAAAGCTTTATATTCATAGATATGGTCTTGACCAAGGACCACTCACTGGATTATAACCTTGGCGATCACAATAAAATGGATGTTAATAACATTTAATTTATTCAAGTGAAAATGATATATGTGCATAAGTTTGAAAAGGTTATAAAATATTGTTGGTTTGTTCTTTATTTTTGATGAAGAAGTTGAAGAAGACATTACGATTTATTTAGAAACAATTACTCACAAGAAATAAATTATCACGTCTATATAACTACACAAGTTTTGAATGCAGATCAAGAAGAAAATATACAATTTTTTATGCAATTAATAAAAGAAGAGATGAATTTTAACGATATTATTATATAAGTTAAATAAACAACACTCGAATTTACATTATCTAAGTTTATATAACTATTAATTTATTGCCATATACTTACATAAAACTTTCTCGAATATTATTATTTTATTATTTTACCGAATTTTGTTAATTTTAATATTGGATTGACTTTGGAGAGACAAAATTATTATTTGATCGTGTTTATGAATTTATCGAGAATTAATTTTTAGAATTTTCAATATATGTATAATAAGTTCCAAATTTCTATTTGATATTTTAAAACAATTTAAATTAATTAAATGAAGAACATATGATATATATTTAAAAATATATGTGAGAACAATTGAAAATTTACCGTAGCAATTTTTAATATTATTTTTGTAACTTTTCTCTAATTTTAAAATAGATGAAACCAAGTACATCTAAGGACAAATACTAATACAACTGAACACAAACAATTTTTTTTTTGGTTTTTAACTCAACGACGCAAGCAAATTTATAAAGGAGATTCAACGCCTAAATGTATAAAAAATAAATAAAAAGCTGAAGAGCAAATTCAATATTTTGGAAGAGAACATTCCTTGGGTAGCTTGTTATTGAACCTTCCATTATCTTGGCAAAAATCATAAATCAAGTGGTACTTCCTCACCCATTTGAACCATCTCTTTTGCACTCTTGTCAAAGAACTGAACTCCTTCTTGTTCCACCAGTTTTCATTGCTCTCTCCATTACACAAACTTGGATTGCCTTTCCAAACACAACCATCTATCTTGTAATCCCCAAAGGAAGCCACAAATGGACCCTTTGCCCAGTCAATCTTGTCACGCCCACCGCGTGTAGCCCAGCTCTCACCGTTCCATAGACTCGCCTGTACACTCATAGGTTGCAACCTTGGGTAGGCTACGCCTTTGTCCGCGTGGTTTCTATACAATCTTATCGGAATCTGATCCACCATAAATCTGAAACCACCAAAATAACATTACTATGCGTCTTGGAGTACGTACTGGAAGATATTTTTGGTTGAAGAATCTTACACAATTTGGTGAATGTTCCACAAGATAGAGTAAGTGTGAAAGTCCTTGGTTGGGTCGAACCAGAGATGGATCCTTTCTTCGCGGTTATCAATTCCATCGGCATAGACATTTGTCTGGAGAATGTAAGGCTGCCCGTTAACGTTTCCTAGGAATTCAAAGTCAATTTCATCCCGGTTTGGCTGATTTGAAGACATCTGATGAATCATGGAAATTATGAGATTCATTCATATCTACCCGTTAGGATGATAGAAATAGAGATGGTTTCTTACATAATAAGCAACCACGGTTCCTTGAGAACTTCCCGGTATAAGTTTGATCTTCATATCTATTTGTCCGAACAAGAACGTCTGGATGGAAGAAAAAGAAGCTCCTAATATTATCAAAACATAAGTTCTTGATGCTGGAAAAACACCGAGAAGACATTTGGATGTATATGAAAATTTTATATACCAGATTCTTGATCGAGCTTGAGGGTTCTTGATCGACCATCATTGGAGGTGTTAACGTGGGTAGGAGACCATGTCACGAAGAAGTCTTTGTTAAAATCTCCTGATGAAACAACGGAAGCTTGTGAGATCCATAATAGCAAACTTGAGATAAAGAATCCTATGAGAAGTACAAATGGTTTTGAGCGATTTATTTTAGTCATTATTTAAGATGTTTGAGGTTGAGTACGTTACGTTGGACATATATGACGATCATTGGTCAGTATATATACATATTGTATTGAATGAAAAGTGTTTGAAGTAAATTGTGTCCTATACAAAGAATATCTTTGTGGAGAAGCAAAGAGAATACATATTTACGTAGGAATATTTTTTGCTTCCTTTTTCAAAACGTAAGAATGTCGCTTGTTTGCTTCCTTGTACAATTCATACTTGCTGGTTTACACAAACAAAAAAAAAAAAAAAAAAAAAAAAACAAGTCATACTTACTAACTTACATATTATGTTTCTTTTAAATATTAAATATAACTAATTTTTATCAGGCAACAAGTCATTTACAAAGTAATAATTATCGCCATGCATGTAACCTTCATTTAGCATTTTTAGCTCGTTACTTTTCATTAGCTTTTTATCAAGTTAACCGCTAAAATCTTATTTTATCCGTTTGCTTAAAAAAGGTTAAACTGATTGTTGACAATATTAATCTAATAGAAAAAAATGTCATCAGGGAAAAAAACAATGTACTCGTTTTTTTTGTTAGGAAGTCTTTACATTGTTAAGAGGTTTTTCATTACTTTCATGCAGAGAGATACATATCATCCGATGAGGTTTTATTAAATCCAAAGAAAAGCTACCAAAAACGGCCTCTTAGAACAATAACTCTAATTTTTATCATCGATCTTATGACTGAGTTTTCCGATGATATATCAAATACCTAGACTATCCTCATTTCTTATTTTTTTCTATGTCATTGTTTTACTTACGTCATAGATGTGGCGGCGTATATTCTTCGCGAGTTTTCAGCTATAGCGTATAGGCAAAAGAGTGATAGCGATATATTCACATGCATGAAACACTAAAAACAATTTATTCTTTATGACTTTTCATTTATTTATTTTTAATATTTTTTATAATTGACTGTAAATAAAATATAATTATACTTCTTAAACATATACAAACGGTACGTTATGAATTTTCTATATTGTTTTTAGTAAGATATGTACATAACATTTTTGAATAAACTAGGATATGGTATTCAAATTTGAAATAGAACTGTCTTTTCCGTCTCCGGCGTTCTTCCTTTTTTCTGACTTAGTCTATGCTCTCTTGTTGTTCCTTCTTTCCTTTTGCTTTGTAGTGTTTCGATCTTTTATGTTTCTCATTTGTCTTTGTAATCGTCTGTCAAAAACTAAAATGGTATAAAATTTAACTTTTAGAACACTTCAATTTGAATTATATATCAAAAAAATAAAACACCAACAACTGAACGACATAAAATAACTGTAAACCATTTTCTTGAATAAACTTCATTTAGGTTATAGTTACATATACAAAAAATATGAAATTTATTTTAACAATGGCAAAGCTACCAATAAGAAACAATTACATGTGATATTACGAACATATAGTTTAATTTATTACAGAAAAAAAATTGATAAATAATACAAAAAATAAATTTTATTCATATGGACAATTGCAAGGAATAAGACGAAAATACCATCACATGGACCATGTGTTACCAAAACGTCGTTTATTATGTGTCCGCACAAAATGCGAGATAGTTTTCAAATCTCTATATAAACCATGTTTACGAACCCCAAATCATAACACAACAAAGCTTGAAATAGCCATTATCAACTTAGAAAAATGAATTTCATTAGCTATTCTCGATTTCTAATAGTTTTTGTAGCCCTTGTAGGTGCTCTTGTTCTTCCCACGAAGGCTCAAGACAGCCCACAAGACTATCTAAGGGTTCACAACCAGGCACGAGGAGCGGTAGGCGTAGGTCCCATGCAGTGGGACGAGAGGGTTGCAGCCTACGCTCGGAGCTACGTAGAACAACTAAGAGGCAACTGCAGACTCGTACACTCGGGTGGGCCTTACGGGGAGAACTTGGCCTGGGGTAGCGGCGACTTGTCTGGCGTCTCCGCTGTGAACATGTGGGTTAACGAGAAGGCTAACTACAACTACGCTTCAAATACGTGCAACGGAGTTTGTGGTCACTACACTCAAGTTGTTTGGAGAAATTCAGTGAGACTCGGATGTGCTAAAGTGAGGTGTAACAATGGTGGAACCATCATCAGTTGCAACTATGATCCTGCTGGGAATTATGTGAACCAGAAGCCTTACTAATGATGTGATCATGCCTACACACGTACATAAAGGACGTGTATATGTATTTCAATAAGGAGCATCATATGCAAGATGTGTATCAATATTTATTAAATAATACAAATAAGAGCAATGATTTATCATTATCAGCGAGTTTCTACAATAATTACGATTGTCTCAAGGTCGTTTTTAATAACTATGTCAGGATGACTTTGGTTTTTGCCCTAACGATGACGACGTGCTCTATGCTTAGTCTCATGCTATTTCAATATGATTTGGTCTTGTTGCTATCTTGTGGTTACAAGTGATGATTATTGTTGTTGTTGTAACAAATAAAATGAATGCAGAGCCGTGCCGAGAGATTTTAATGCCATAGGTAAAATAAAAATATATAATTCAGTGTTTTCAAAATTATTTTATAATAACTATATCATACCAAAATGTAGTTCAATGTTTAAGTAAAATATGGTAACTGGAATAATTTATAAATAAATTGTTGACAATAAAAATTAAATCAAATATGAATTATTTTGTGACTAAAGTAAAATTATATGAAAAAAATTCAGAGTCTAAACATGGAGTTTAATATAAAAATGTAAATTTTCAGTCTAAACATGTATAAAAAATGGTTAAAAACTGACTAAAAAGGAAGAAGCCGGTAAAAACTAAATGAGATGGATTAATGTGGTGGGAGAAAAAACGGGAAAACCGCCAATATGATAATAGTTAGGGTTGATTTTGGTCGTTTTTCCAAGAAAAAACAAATACATGGACAGTAAAAAAACATAGACTATTCTTTGAATTATTGATGGCACTTAAGGCAAAAAAAATAAAATTAAATTGCATCTTTACTCCATTGCTTGATAGATAAGAGGTTTACAAATCCAAACAACAAAGTAAGTGGACCTAACCTATATAATCATAACTATATCCACTAATCTGATATTCAAATTGACATTGTAGTATCTCTTATAGAATTTTTTGTATCTACGTATTTCGTAGGTAGTGTTCCTGCCTAAGATGAAAACTTTTTCAAAATCAATACCAATATATACATAATAATTTTGCAGGAATAGACTTATCCTAAATTATAAAATTTGCATAAGAATAAATTTGTATTACTATAAGAAAACAAGGAACTGTGACGATTTATATTATGCATATACACGTCAATTTGCAAAACTTTCCATAGTTACAAGACGATAAACGCAGTTGTAAATTGGTTACAAATATCTATCGCTCATTTTGCAAAGTTTTTTGAGTGTGGAAGTCAAGATCACTTGCAATGTGATATAGTGCGAACAAGAGAGTGCGATCCAAGCTAAATCGGTCTCAAGGACTTATTTAGTTAATAAGTCAAGATGGCTTTGTTTTATTCCCTCCTGGATTTACGTTTATCTCTTTTTTTTTCTCTGATAAATCATAGAGGAAGGCTTCATGTTGCCATCTTGTGGGTAAATGTATCTGATATTTTTCCATGTTACAAATGTGATGTCATATATATATTCATAAATCAAACGTAAGCAAGACGGTATGAAAGAGATACATGAATGAAACACTATTTTCATGACATTTCACTCTTACATTTTTCTCTTTTTTCAAATCGCATCTATCTCTTCTCACATAAACGCAAATTAAATACTATGGTAGATTTAGTTATGTGGTTTCGTTATGGGGTGTTGAATATGTCCATGGGCAATATTAATACATATATATAGTAGTAGTGGAGGCAGAAAGTTTTATAACAAAATGGAGACTGGAAAATAAGTAAGGAAATTAATTAAGCCTCCAATTAAAACTTCTCTACCTAATTTAAACATAAATATATGATTCTCCTTTCACTTTTATTTGATTTTATATTTAAATTATTTTGAATTATTATAAAATATATAGTTAATAAAATTTTAGATTTTTTTCTGTATATGATGTAATTCATATTTTTTAAAATGGACATATATTACTCAATCGATAAAAAAAAATAGAATGTGTACACTGAGCAACATCGCCTGAAAAAATTGGACAATGGTTCATAGTCATACCATAAAAATGACCAAAATGTTAATAAGCAGGAAGCTTGATTTATCAGGTTTCCAAAATTAAAAGTGTGATCCGGTTTACCCCGACTCTTTATTTAAAAAATTGAAACTCTTAAAAAATTTCAAAAATATTATAAATATTAAAAGTTTTTTAAAAATTCAAATATTATTAATATTTATACTGTATATGAAGTTTATAATAAGTTTGTTATTAGTTAAATATTATAATTAACTAATATAAAACTTAAAACAAATGAAACTTACAACTATCCTACTATACCTACTTTAAAACTTAAAACTACCTCTTCTTTTTGTGAGAGACCCAAGAAAATAATGACCAAAGCACAAGTCCGAATCTCTTCATTTGTATCACGTTATGCGCTACATCACGTTATCACGTCAGGTCACCATTGGATTACGTTAGGAGAATTTCAAAAATACCCATTTTTCAATACAATCTTTTTAAAATGATATTTCGCTAAATCATATCAAAAATGCTTCTAAAAATATAAGATTTATCCAAATACGTGTGTAATTTTATTAAAGCATACATAAACTATATTTACATATGTATAAAATAATAACATCTTATAAATACTTTAGAAATATTATATAAATACTTTATAATTACCTTGTAAAACCTTATAAAGACCTCGTAAAATCTTTTAAAACATCTTATAAACAAATAAAATACCTTACAAAACCTTATAAATACTTAGATCGAGTATCCAAGTATTAGTTACCATCGAGACTTACCTTAGATCCATGACCCGCGATTAGCACAATTTGATTCAAAAATAAATTGACTTTATAACTCTTAATGTGGTGAACTAAATTGGTAGTTATAATTTTTTCCAAGAGCATTGTAACATAATATCCTACAAAAACCAATGTTACATTTTAAAGGTACTTCCGTAATATTAATATAAGGATATTTTCCTAAAACAACCTTATTCAAGATGTAGACTTTGATTATTCCAACGTCGTTGCAAGAAACAAATTACCATGACATTACCGGTCGCAAGGTCGTTTTTAGTGAACATGTCAAGATGCCTTTTTAATTTCTAATGGATGATGGGTGACGTTTTTCTGTGCTTAGTCCCATGCCATATCAATCTGATTTGGTTCTTGTTGCTATCTTGTGGTTACCAGTAATTGGTGTTGTTGTAACAAATGAAATGAATGGAATTATTCTATATTCAATCTACCATAATGTTGAAAACGGCCACAAACCTAAATATATATTTTTATAATCAGTTTCATTTAAAATAATTAATAACAACAAGTTAGAGAGTAATTTAGAAGAAAAACTTGAACATAGTAGTTTTATAACAATACTATGAATAATAATAAGTATATATTTTTTGAGTCGCCAATGAAATACTCCTCCAGTTTTCCATAGATAAGAGATTTACAAATCCAAAAGAAAAAAAGGTAAGTAGACCGAAAATATAAAATCATAATTACATATATCCACCAATCTAATATTCAAATTGAAATTGTAGAACCTTTCCATTTTTTTCTTAAGAAAATTTATTCATATCTCTTATTGATCTTTTTTTGTATCTACTTATTTCATAGGTAGTATTCGTACGTGCTGCCTAAGAAAGGAAGACTTTTTAAAATCATTACCAATTTTTTTTTTTTTTGATAACTCAGAGTAGATCCTAAACTTATAGAGGGGTCCAAACTAATCCCGGGAGAAAGTGTAGCCCACAATGGCGGACCCAGAAATTTTTTTTACCCGGTGCAAAATTATAATCGTAAATAATATGTTTTATCATATATACTTTATAAATAAAAATAACAGAAAAATCTCTTCAAAAATAAGAATAAATTTTGAGCAAAAGAATTTGTATTTTTAATAATATTCAAAGTTAAACTATTATAATAATAAAATGAACAAATGTTGAAAATGATTAGTTTGAATAGAAGAAACACTTAACATATCCTTAAAATATCTAATGAAATTATTGGTATGCATTTAACAGAGATTGCAATTTCAGCAATTTACCATTAATAAAATTAAATATAAAACTGGGAATAGGATCTTTTGTAGGATTTTATGCTCATTTTGTATTAAATGTTATAAGTGTTATTAAAACTTTAGGAAAGAAAACAAAAATTGTATGTTTTTTTCCTTTTAAGTGAAAAGAAGGTGCAAACGGAAATAATTAACATGGGTCAATTAATAATTTTCCCCAAAATTACTTAAGAGTTTCAAAATTTAACCAGGTCACTTGACCTTCCTATTGTCTACGTGGGTCCGCCCATGGTAGCCCATGGATATATACCAATTCTTATACAAGTAGAATGTAACAAAATGTTTTAGGTGCAGTTTTACAAGACACTTTGCTCGAGATTACAAGGCACTGGTTAATGGATAGCAGATTCAGTTACAAGATAAACGTCGTGGAGGAGAGTTTCCACCACCACTAAATAGGAAAACCGTGGATACAAGAGGTCAAGAATCTACATGAAACCGTGGATACAAGAGGTCAAGAGGTGAACTAGGAGTTAATATGAAACCAGATGCTTGGGGATATTGTTAGAATTCAGATACAAATTTTTTCTAGGGAGTAAGTTGTAAGGATCCATGTTTGGAGTATTGAACTTTGTAAACTTGAGTCGAACCAAGAGATTATCTTAAATAAGTTGGATTATTTTTCTAATTGTTGAAACCTTGTCTTGCCTTAGTTATTAATAGAGGACTTGATATTTGACTAGTTGTTTGAAACAGTTTTGAGTGTCAGGGATCAATTTCGCGGTCAGGTCGAATGAGCTGTTGAGCCGGATCCAAGAGAAAGAACAATCTCGATCCAATTAAGATAGGTAGTCGAGAATAGTTGGTCATTTCTGGCCATATGAATGTTTGTGTTTGATAGTATCCGATGTTACTGTTTTGGCCTACGTCATAGACATGGCGTCATATATAAAGCAAGTGGGAGAGGTGCATGAATGAAACATTAAAAGACTATATATATTCTTCTTGACTTTTCACTTGTTTATTTAGTAAAATAAAAAGTTTTCTTTAATATATTTATTGTTTTCAACTTCATTTAAATTTAATTACGTATAAAAATAACATCAAAAGTAGTCCAACAATGACAAGTTGACAACACCAATAAGAAGCAATTCCAGGGAATACTAAGAAAATATTGATATATCGACAAAATTGACAAATAATCATAGTTAATATTAATTTCCTCCAGTCGAATATGCAGTATAGATAAGATTTGAGAGGGCCTATGGCAGCCATATTCCAGAAGCATGCTTTGTAATAATTCCATGTTAACGAGATCATATATAGTCGCTGCAAGAAATCATGAATGTAAAAATACCTTGTTACGCCATTTTGATATATATATATACATTTTTCTGTATACTAAAAAAAAAAAAAATTCACATCCATATGTAAAAATGAGTTTTTGTCTATGGTTTTCCAAATTTAGAAATGAAGAAGCTCGTAGACAATTTTTTACTTTTTCATGATGTGTCATATCATATTTGCCTAATTTAACCAACCTCATTCAATAAGCAGCTTTGATTATTCCATAGCCGCTGCAAGAAGCAAGTAACGACTACCATGGAATTGTCGGTCTCACGGACTTTTTCTTTTTTTAGTTAACAAGTCAAGATGGCTTTGTTTTATTCCCTCATGGATTATGCTTTTTGTTTTTCTCTTTTTTCTTTCTTTTTTTTTTTTTGATAAATTTATCTTTGTTTTTAAGAAAATATATATATTATCAAGGTAAGGCTTCATGTTACTATCTTTACGGGTACATGTGTCTGATATTTTTCCATGTTACTAGCAAACTGAACGCAAGCAGTCACTGCGATTCTCTCCCGAACAGGGCCATAGAATATATCCACGGAAAAAATTAATACATATTTAAGTAGTGAGGTGAAAAGTATTATAATATAATGGAGACTGGAAAATGATTAAAGAAAGAAGCTTCCACTTTTTTCAAAAATGCTTTAAAAACCTATTTTTAATGGGTTTGAAAATCCTTACCTTTTGAGATAAATAAAAGTAAACTACAATATTAAAGAATGTAATTGATATGATCCATTTTGTTAAAAATATAAAAATTCACATTTAAGAGTTTTTAGGATGCTCACGATTTTTTTAATTGTTTTCATTGTATTCTCCGACACCACATATGACCACTTAATAATACGAAACAAAAAGATATATCCAAACTGAACAAAACTAGCAAACTGAAGTTAATATGGTGAAACGAATCATCGTGATTTAATTTAACCGGTTCGATTTGTTAAAGAACCAATACTGATGAATGTTTTTTTAAACCTAATTTCTTCCTTGTCATGGATTTGGAAACAACAAAATTGTAATAGTTTAACTGACATAATTACAGGAATTATAATCAAGTTAACTACTTTTGTTTACATTATAAATTTTGTATTGTATATTACAGAATATTTTAGGCTTGTGTATATTTGTTTTTTTCTTTGGTATGCATGGCTCTTCAAATTTTAATTAAATCTTATTTTTAGGTTCAGATTTTATTTAAGTTTGGTTCCGATTTAGATAAATGAAGATATATATCTTCATTTAGTATGAATATTTTTATACATTTAATAGAATTTAGTCATTGCCAATGAATTGTTAATTAGGTTCTGGGTTAGCGAAATTTTGTTTCTAATGTATTTATGCCAATCTCTGAAGTTTTAGTTTGAAAAAATTATTTTGCGGATTTTAGTTCAGATTATATACAAGATTGAAGAGATAATATAAAGTTGGGCATGGTCGTATTGGTCTTATTCTGTTCACAAATTGATGAACTTGAAAGAAGGGTATCCAAGTTAGACTGAACTAAATCTTGGCTCAGTTAAATTCAAAAATATGAAAATTTGATCAAAATTAAAAATTTAAATTAGTTTTGAGAATCTTGGTTTAAATTTGTTTGTTATTTTGTTGGAAAAATGGGTAGAAAAACTCTCACCTTTCTTAAAAACATAGAAAAAATCCTCAACTTTTTTTGTGGGTTTTTAAACCCCCACCATTTTATAAATGGTTAGATAAACTCTAATATTAATAAACTCAATTTAACCTAGTTATTGGTTAGGGCCTTAGGGGGTTACCAATTAGTTAATTACCGTATTAAATGTTGGGGTTTTTCTTTCTTTCGTATCAAAAGTTGAAAGTTTAAACCCATAAAAAAAGGTAAAATATGTAAGACTTTGTTTATTTTTTATGGCCACACAACGTGAAATAGTTTTCAAATCTCTATATAAACCATGTTTACGAACTCCAAAATCATACATAACACAACAAATAAAAGCTTGGAAAAAGCCATTAATTCAACTAAGAAAAATGATGGCCTCTAGCTATTCTCACATTCTAATAATCTTGGCAGCCCTCGTAAGTGCTCTTGTTGTTCCCTCAAAGGCTCAGGACAGCCAGCAAGACTATGTAAATGCTCACAACCAGGCACGATCGCAGGTAGGCGTAGGCCCCATGCAATGGGACGAGGGACTTGTAGCCTACGCTCGGAACTACTCAAACCAACTAAAAGGCGACTGCAGACTCGTACATTCGGGTGGGCGTTACGGGGAGAACTTGGCCAAGAGTGGCGGTGACTTGTCTGGTGTAACTGCCGTGAACTTGTGGGTAAACGAGAAGGCTAACTACAACTACGATACAAACACGTGCAACGGGGTTTGCGGTCACTACACTCAGGTCGTTTGGAGAAATTCGGTGAGACTCGGATGTGCTAAAGTGAGGTGTAACAATGGTGGAACCATCATCAGTTGCAATTATGATCCTCCGGGGAACTATGCGAACCAGAAGCCTTACTAATGTGTGATCATGTTACATATACACACATATATAACACACGGACCTGCATAAAGGACGTGAATATATATTTCAATAAAAAGCATCATATGCGGAATGTGTATCAATATTTATTAAATAATACAAATAAGTTAAAGGCCTCTAAAACCAAACGAAAATCTAAAAAAATCTTATTGGGCTATACGCTTGAGAATCATATCTAGCAATGTCTAAAGCCATCAAATGGCTTCGCCAATTGTTAAGTGATATGGGTTTTCCGCCTCCTAAACCAATACATTTGTTTTTTGATAGCAAGACTGCTATTCACATCACGGTAAATCCTGTTTTTCATGAAATTAAGAAGTATGTAGAAATTGATTGTCATTGAATAGTGATGCTAATAAAGATGGCTTGATTACTATTGGAGATAACTTGGAAAGCAAGATATTTAATTTGTGGACCAAGTAATATGGACCGTTAAAGTCCGTTTATAAAATAAAGCCAGTGAAGCTAAAACCGAAGAATTAATATTCTTGAACTCAATAAACTATGATACTATATATTATTTGACATAGTATCAGATCCTTCGATTCTACTGGATTGATGTTAAGCTTCTCATTAATAATTTTCTGACGAAACAATGATCGTCGGAGAAGATGGCGGTGACAAAGACGAATCCGACTGAAGCTATCCGAATGATGACGTGAAGAAAACAAAAACGGGGCTTGGGTTACGTTGAGTTTTGATTAAAAGTTAATGGGTTTTCTTTTGGTTTTTTTTACTAATTCTAAAATTTTATTATGCTTTCTACGACAAGAGGTATTACATATCTTTCCCATAATTGAGTTTTAGGGTCCGAATTTTCACAGGTATTTTTTAATGAGATTTATTCTTAAATATCTCAAGAAAAAAAAATCAATATGAATTTTATATTTCTCATATTATGAAGGTGTTGTTTAGAATGCTTATGTTTTCAAGACATTTTTAGTCTGATATGTGAATTGTTCGAGATAAGGATGATTATGCGTCCACGAGATGTTGTTAGGCCCTTTTACCAAGATCGAAGACGAGCTAACGTTCCATCCTCTTTTCAAAATTGAAGTTTATACCTTGAAAAGTCTGGTGACATGATTTGTCTGTCCCACTACAAGTTAGATAGCACTTGTAAAATCACTATGGTATAGTTAGATACCGTTATCAAAATGCTAAAAAATGTCATTTTACATGCAGTGTCCTCAACATGATATCCACGACATTGGTGTTTTTTTGTGATTGCATATTTTGTGTTGCGCGTCTCACCTTCGTTGTGCGTGAGAGTTTTGGAGATAACTTGGAGAGCAAAATGTGTATTTTGCAGACCAAGTAATATGGACCGTTAAAGTCTATTTATAAAGTAAAGCCCTTGAAACCCAAACCGAAGAATATTTAAAGTCTCTATATTATTTGTTGTACAAGCTATTTTTTTATTTGTTTAGGAAAATTTATATTATGTGGATGACTACATTATGTTAATGTTATCACTATAAATGTATGTGAGATCTCATAATTACTACAGTTCATGTGCCAACAACGGCTTAGTTGGCATATATATTAGCAAAGCCATTGGGAAGGTTCAATACAATACGTTCATATACACAACTCAAGACTTAACTCCAAAGCCCTAGACAAGACTTGCCGACCAAGTAAGTTCTGAGTCGACTAGGCGCAATGTAACACCCCGCTCTCTGATTATAGGGCCAATTTGTTTTGATAAAATTATATAGCTCATTTAAGGCCCAATTGCTCGAAAAGGGTTTTCGTCCTTGTTGGTACCCGATCCGAAGAATTAGTGGGCTTCAAAGTTAACGGGCCTTAGATTTTTGAAAACACAGAGTTGCACATTGGTCAGGCCCATTCGAAGGCCCACTTATTCCGAATCTTCACTTCGGAAAAACGGAGCGATCTCGCGAAGTAACGAAGGGGGGGTTGATTGCGGATCCGTTGACTCAACGATTCAAAACGGATGTAATAAAAGAGACGCAATTAGCAATGTAAAAGGGACATGAATGTATTACCCTGGATCCCGAATTTGTAACTATAAATAGGGACGGTATAACATTGTAAAGGGGATCGGAAGATTTCTATCTAAATCAATACAAACTCATTCTCTTCCCAAGTTTTTCTTGTTTTCTACGATCGATATTCGACCGCCGAGACTAGAGGCCCGCACAAATCGGCGAAATAATCAATTGCGGATTCTGACATCAACAGTCCTCGCTGTGTCGTGTGTATATATTTATGTGTACGTATGGTCAGCCTCCATAGGAAAATAAGAAGCAACGTGAAACCCTAAACAACCCTCATCAACCAAGTGAATCTCGATCTATAAGCCGTTGTTTTCACTATTGTGAGATATCATTGTGAGTGTCATGGAGGAGCAGAGAGGGACTCGTGAGTAAGGGCACCTAGACCTGAGCCGCTTAAGGAGAGAGAGAGTTGAGATCGCAGACCCAAGAGAAGCGTCGTCGTAGTCAAACCGTGACGAGAAGCAAGCCACCTGTGAAAGCAAATGAGGAAGGATAAGAAGCGGATCATGAGGAAGAAGACACGAACTAGCGCTGTTCATCAGTCATCACCATCAACCACCGCCGTTCACCACAACCGCAGCTACCATGTGTCACCTAAGTTTGCAACCATCACCGATTGCCAGCCGTTGTCACCGAAGCATCCGTACTCCGTCGTCTAAGCCGCTAAGGGCAAGGAAACCCTAGAGTTATATTTATGTAACTTGTGCATGAAGTTTCTGGCTTTATCTTATAATTTGTTGCTTTGTTTTGATTTTAATTGTTGAGCCATGAAGAAGTAACCACCGTCAGTTTGAATCTCCTTGTTGAGCCGTTGAGGAGATCCGCCGAGAGTAAAACGCCGAGAAAAGGTAATCGGTGCTGCACCTTGTCTCGTTTTGTTGATGTTGTGTTTTTTGATTATTGAACCAAAACCTAAACTGATCTAACCCGGAACTGTGTAATTAAAGACTAGAACCGAAACTAGAAATCGTTTCCACGTGAATGTGGCGTTAAGTGGGAACGTGGTTGAGACTTCTGAGTTATTAGATTGGGTTGGTTTAATCTCTGAACCGAATGTTAAGGTGGTAACATTTCATGGTCACGTGTGGAATTGTGGTGTTATACGATTGAGATGAATTGGGATTATTGAACCGAAACATTGTGAAGTTGGATTATTTATGGTATTATTAAATTATTAGATATTTTGGTTTGGAGTATTAGATTAAATCAGAGATTATTAAGTGGATTTAATCTTTGACTGATTAATTTAAACCGTTGCAGATTGAGATCGTCGTTGAAGCGGGTTCTTGTTATTGGTAGTGTGGAAGTCGAAACTAACACAATCGAGATTTGTCTAGGGTTTTATTTTAGGGATACGATTTGCAAGAATTCTCAAAGAACAACAGAAAGAATTGTGACCAATGATGGTGTTCTTGATATTATTGATGAAAAAGATAGCTTTGATCATACAAGGAGTTAGATCGTAAAAAGAAAAGTGTTTCTGCTTCAGAGCTTTTTTAGTCTAAAATCTAGAGCGATATTGCTTGTCCTTCTGTGAGAGCCTTGAGTCTCTTTATATAGGGATGATAAACCGCCTCTCCAGCCATATTCTCGGAAGATTTCCATTTATCTTGAAGTCGGCGTAGAATATCGCGGATTACGATACTTTCCTTCTTCGGAGTCTTTGGAAGATTTTCTGATTTGAGTCGATCCTTCAAGATTCTCTCTTATCATTTCCGAGTATTTCGGAAATGATCCTTCTTTGAAATGTTATTATGATCTTTCATAAAGGTATTTCAATCACCAAGTCCTTGTTCGGGAACATTCCTCCTCGGATATCTTCAAGATTCCACCTCGGGTAACTTGGTGTACTTGGTTCAAGTGGCCTAAAGAAAGCCTCGGGTGACTGATGACTTCGCCTCGGGTAGCTAGGAGACTGCCTGGTGTATCCGGCTCGGGCCAGGATAACGTTGATGGGCTCGGGTACCCGAGATGACCAGTTCGGGTACCCCGAGGTAATGGGCTCGGGTACCCGAGATGACCGGTTCGGGTACCCCGAGGTGATGGGCTCGGGTACCCGTTCGGGTACCCGAGATGACCGGTTCGGGTACCCCGAAGTGATGGGCTCGGGTATCCGAGATGACCGGTTCGGGTACCCCGAAGTGATGGGCTCGGGTACCCGAGATGACCGGTTCGGGTACCCCGAGGTGACTTTCAGGGTACCCCGAGCCGACTGGCAGAGGAGGGTACCCGAGCTAATGGGCAGGATACCCGAACCGACTGACGGGATATCCGAGCTGTCGAACAGGGTACCTCGAGCCGTTGAACAGTGTATCCCGAGCAGATTTGGCGAGGTACCTCGAACTGAATATGAAGATGACCCGAGGTGTGAAGTTTGGCTCGGGCTCAAAGGCTGGGTGAAACCCGACCCCAACAGGTAGTATTAAACCAAGGAATTCAATCGATAGGCTAAGGTGAAGATGGTATTTGCAGATATGCAGTAACTTTTTTCCTTATATACTCTTTGATAAACTTGTTTTACTCACTCTTTTTTCTTTTTTCTCCAGGTTAGTAAATTTCAAAATTTGCGGGTTGAAATTTGTTTATTGATAAATTTAAAAGAAAGAAACGTTGTGGCAAGATCAGATAAATAACACGCAATCTTATCATATCCGGCGGGACGGATGTTACACGCAACATACAATATGTAGCCTACTAACAAGAATACAACTTCTTAATTGAAAAACAAGACTTGTGTTGCCAATTTTCTAAGACTTATTTGTATTTCTACAAGGATGACAATGAGAGAGGCAATGAAGGCATAATCAACATTTGGATTAACAGTGACGCAGAAATGGTCCTTTCCCAACAAAAAGCCAGATATCGTTCCCTTCTCGCACATCTGCCATTCAAACCATACCATTTTATTTCATCATAAATATAATAAATGTTTTTATTTCTCAAGTTTTAACAATTAATAAAACATTGGCGAACTCTCAGTTCATAATAATATACTAGGATTTGACCCGCGGTGTACCGCGGGTTAAATATATATATTTGTTATAAACTTATGATATTGTTGTATTAATTTTGTATGTTATCTTGGTATAAACTTATATTTGTTTTGTTAATATTGTTTGTTTTGTTTAGTGCTTAAGATTTTATAATTGTATTTTGATTGTTAAATCTAGGACTTCACCCGTGGGATATCGTCTGATATTAATATCGTTCCAACCCTGTCCCACCATATAATCATGTCTCGTGAAATTAAACATCATTTTGTTATTATTTTTTTAATAAAACTTTTATATAAAACATATAAGTCGAGTCAATTTAATTTTTTTTTACTTTAAATGGTTACCATATATATTTTAAATTTTTATGGAGTTCAAAATTATTAACATTATAAACTTTTATAGAACTAAAATATTAGAAATATTTTAAACGTTTTATAAAGTTAAAATATTTATAATCTTTAAACTTCTTATAAAGTAAAAATATTTATATATCACATGACATAATAACAATATTACAAAATTAACTGACTTCTTTATTCTTATTATTTTATAAAATATTTATATATCACATGACATAATAACAATATTACAACATTAATTGACTTCTTTTAAGTGCTAATTATTACTTAAAAAGTTTCGAATATGCAATTGTTTTATCAACGAATCATTTCACAGTGGATTGTTTATAGATGGAAATGGATTAAAGCTTGTAATGCCATATAGAACAAACATGTATGATCAACACAAAAATAAGAGATATAAAAAAAGATGAATCATTTCACATAGGATTGTTTTTTAGATTAAAAAAAGTATACTATCTCACAAAAACTTTAATAATGCATTTGAAAATCCATGGAATAATAAAGATGAGATACTTAGTAAAGGCGAGATAAACTCAGATTTGGATTCTTTAACAACCTTGTATTTGCATTGACTTACCTACATTGAGTCGTTTAGAAAGACAAATTGGGCAGCCATGATATTGTTAAAGGTTTGTTTGCTAGTGAAAAGATATAACTTCATATGATTAGGTATGTTTTCTTTCTTGCTGAAAGGTTATTTATATAGTTCCTTGGTCATGATAGAATTAGGTATGATCATATATTCTTACGATTTTATTGGGCAAGCAAAAATCTTTGAAAATATGACAATTATGTATTAACGCAGGATTTAGTAGTTAGTTATGGAATATCCCATTTAATTCTCGTCAATCAGTATTAATTAGTTTTTATTTCATTTATTATTATTATTTTGAATTTGATTTCCTTGATTATACTAAAATGGGATATTACCAAAATTGTTTATGTTAGCATTAATTATTCGTTAGCGTAATCAAGGAAAATCTAAACTAATTTCATTTAATTGTTTTGAAGGGCATTAAATCGGGTGAGAAGATATTTGTGAATATCCAATATATTTAAATAGAATTAAAATCTCAAAAAAGGAAGGATCCGATTGAAATAATATTTGGATCAAAATCACCAAAAAAGGAAGGATCCGATTCAATTATTCCGGGTCAAAAATTAAAAAAACCCGACCCGATTGGAAGGAGCAAATTTGTACTTCAAAAATGTTAAGTAGATATCAATGGGTATATATAGTATAGACATGTTTTTCTAGATGTGAAAAAAGAAAAAAGTTTATTCTAAATAAACTAAACAGTACCAAAACATAAAATTATAGAAAACAGATTTATATGTTCAATATAGAAAGAAGCCGTGGCACGAATCACCTACTCATCACTTAAACCCAGTCCACATCATAAATAAATAAAATAATTTATGTAACATTTTGTAACGTTAACATAAAGTCTCAAACTTAATAATTTATGTAACATTTTGTAACGTTATATTTTTATTTTTTACATATCTTATGTTTTCTTTTCATATTTTATTTATATCTCGTCAAAAAAAAACTTCTTTTCAATTTGAAAATAGTTATAATATACTGTTAAACTTGTAGTAAGAAAAATGTATCATTAAAAAAACTTAATTCGATATAATAGAAAATATATGATATATATAAACCTAACCTATCCATTTACGTAAAATACCGTCTTCTAAACCCAAAGTGAGACGCATAGGACTTATTAAAGCTAAAAGGAAGGAAATAGAGTTTGTTTACTTGGGCAACAATGATGTCAGAATCGCCGGCGTAGACAACACAAGAACTCTTGAGCCAAACCCCTTCGACTCTGTAATCACATCTCTTCTCTTCTATGTTGTCAGCCAAAAACACATCAAGTTTGGTCGTTAGCTGAATCATGTTTGATCTTTTCACAGTGTATAGCAGATCACTCTCCTCTTTGCTATCTCCTCTAAACACTTGCCACCTATCATGCATGGTCATTATCTGCAATCACCAAATCTTAATATTAATAATCTAGCTCTATTATTAATTATTGTATATATCATGTTATGTGCTTTGTTTTTAATTAATTTGTACCTTCCCTCTCAAAGTCAAGACCTTAGTTCCATAACCATCCACCAAGATCCTCCTCTCGTGAATACTAAAGAAAGGATCCTTCACCTTGAACAACATGTTTCCGTCCCCATTCTTTATCACGAAGTTACCGTCCGTTATCTTCATTATCTTCCGTACGATCATCAAATCTACAGGGTCCGAAGAGCAGTACTTTGGATCCACTATCACTCTGGCTTTTGGAGGCGGCGGAGGAGCTGAAGTGCCAGTGCCTTGTGGGTAACCAGACACATAGGGCTGCTGCATTCTTTTCTTTTTCCTCCAAATATGGATACTCTCTCTCACTTATGTTTTGAAATGTTTTTTTTTTGGTTCTGGTTATGCAGTGAAGATAAAAGTGTATGGTTCTTAGAATTTATAAAATAAACATCTGGCTCGAATATGTTGACTTTTAAAAGAGAAAAGTCTACGTGGATAAACTTATTATATTGATTTTTCTTTTTAAAATTCTAATAGTTTTTATACTACGATATTTATAAAAAGGAGGAAAAAATAATATGTATGGAAAGAAGAGAAACCTAATCACTTGTTCCTCTGTTACTTTCCTTGTGACTGTAAGTTAAACACATAACCACAAATTTTCAAAACCTTATCCACAAGTTTAAGAACCAAAACACATGAATTTCATAACCAAAACATTTAAACACAAATTTTCAAAAATTTAAATTTTAAGAACCTCATCAGAGGTTTTACCATTGGAGTAAGTAAAAAATAAGAACTCATCATGAGGGGTTTCTAAAATTTTAATTTTACAAAATTTGAGTTATAAATATTGGTAAAAACCCTAACCATTGGAGATGTTCTATGTTTTTGAAAAAACAACATTTGTTATTATTATTATTATTATTATATATATATATATATATATCATTATTAGTCACACTAAATTTGTCCATATTTCATCTTAATCACAATCTTAAGAGTGTTTTTTTCAAGTTGGGAGAGCTAAAGAAAACCAAATTTTTTTGGCAATGTTCGAAAAACGAAATAAATAAAAAATAAAAAATGCATAGAAACCTAAAAACATTATTTTTTATAACAATTTTTTTTCTAGATTTTGGATTAGTAAGGAACAGAAAGTAGTAAATAATAACACTTTAAATCGGAAATAAATTTATCCAAAGTTCCAGATTGTCTAACGTTATGATTGTCTTTCCTCCTCCGTATTATCTTATCCTGCAAATGTAAAACAAATCACACCATTGGTTATTAACTCTTCTTCGTGTACCATTTATTTGGTTTGAAACCTTTTATTGCCTTACTTATTAGTAAAGGAATTGATATTTGTCTAAGTGTTGTTGGAAACAATTTTGAGTGTCAGGGATCAATTTATGGTCAGGTCGAATGGGCTGTCAAGCCGGATTGAGAAAATGGAAAATCTCGATATTTTGCGGTTTGGGACCAGTTTAAGAAAGGTTGATAATCGTCGTTCATCTTCGGACATATGAATGTGTGTCTGGTAGTATCTGATGTTACTGTTTTGGCGGCCTACGTCATAGACGTGGCGTCATATATAAAGCAAGTGGGATAGATACGTGCATGAAACATTATAAGACTATATATCCTTCATGATTTCTCACTTGTTAATTTCTTAAAAGGAATTGATTAAATGTAATCTTAATTCTGTTAACATTTACAAAACGTACCGTCTAACTTAATTTGTATAATTACATTAGGATAAAAAAAGTTGAATAAATTATAAGATATTTGATGACCAAAACACACTAAAAATATTAAAAATTTTGAAATATAAAAACTAACAAAAAAACTATTAACCATAGGTGGTGGGCTAGTGGTTCTAGTTTGGTGTAAGAGTCGCCCTGTTGGTTTAGGTTAGGGATCAATTTTCCCGAGACGCAGAATTGCTCAGCTTTATCATTTTGACCACGCGCGTATGGACCCATTGCTTACGGCCCATTTGAAAACCCGGGGAGACCCTATCCGTTGGACATCCTCTCCCTAGAAATTAGTTCTAGGAGCCTCCATAGTTCTAGGGATTTACCTTGAGTTATAAAAAAAAAAAGTTGAATCAAATACAAAAAGTTTCATTCTTATTATTCACTTCATTTAAATTTAATTACGTACTAGAAATTAACCCGCGGTACACCGCGGGGCTATATACGTTTAAAAGAAAATTAAAATTTATTTTTTAAAAATTATCTATAGATATAACCTATTGTTTTGTTTGATTTAAATATATATATATATATATATATATATATATATATATGTATATATTATATATATTATCTCGCGGTACAGCTCGGATCGATTTTTTATAACTAAAATTTTAAATTTTAAGTTGTAATTGTTTTGTGAATATTATTTGTTTTGTTTAGTGTTTAAAATTATATAATTGTATTTGATTGTTAATTCTAGGATTTCACCCGTAGTATACCGTCTTTTATTAATATCGACCCAAACATGTCCCACCATATAACTCCGTCCCGTGAAATTCGAGTCAATTTGAATAATATTTATATTATTGTATATACAAATCGAGTCAATTTAAAATTTTGCTTTAAAAATGTCTATCGTAATTTGTAGTGAAACCCATGATTTATTTCAAAAATATCTCCGAAAATGTAAATATAGATATTTTATATATTTTTTTTTTTGCATCTATTTTATGAAATAAATCCTGGATTTTGAGATTTGTAGATTAGGAATATCGATAATGATAATTTGGTATTAATTAAATGCTCTCAAAAATCTTGTAGGTAAGATTTTAGAAACTAACGTTTGAGTTAATATGGAGATATTTTCGCAATATTGTTATACGGCAAATCTTAATCTTTAAATATGAAAAAATAATTAAATGCAGTGGCATAGACTCGTAAATACATCCAACTCCAGGATTTATTTACTAAATGTACTCCAAAAATGTATATATAGATATAGATTAAAAAAACATGAAAAGTAGTTCAACAATGATAAAATCACAACACCAATAAGAAGCAATTCCAGGGAATACTCTGAAAATATTGATGTATAGACAAAATTAATCATAGTTCCATTTCCTCCAATAGAATATAGATAAGATTTGAGAGGACCTAAGAGCATCTCCAATGGTTAAGAACCAATTGGTTCTTAACCTTGGATCTTAACAATTATTTAAAATAAAATTTTGGTATTTCTAAGCTAAGAATAAAATGAGAGGATCTTAAGAAAATAGCCTTCCAATGGTTAAGAACCTATTGGTTCTTAAAAAAAAAAATTCAAATTTTTGTATTTAGATGTCTTCCAATACAAGGAACCATACAAGCATTCATGAATTCATAGAAACAATGAGAAGATGTACAAGCATTCATATAAACCAAAACAATTCAGAGAAGACAGTGAAACAAGATTACCACTTTCAAAAAGGTAACCCAACGATGAAGACAAACCAGGTTCGTGAATACGACTTAAAAGAAAAATGTAAAATTTTGGCAACACCCAAAAATTGAAATCAAAGTAGAGAGAATAAGAAATCAAAGAAAAGACTTACTAGTCTTCAAACATGAGACGTCTCTGAACAGCATCCATACCAGCATCTTTAGTATCTGTCATTGCGGTACCAGAGAAAGCACGAAAATTCGGTAACCTTCTCGGTGAAATCGATGACAGAGGACGATGTACAAATCGGAAAGAAGAAGAAGACGAAAGAGCGAGAGATCTGAGGCGGATCAAACGCGTCGGAGAGATTTCGCTGTCGGAGGAGTCGAAGAATAGAGAGACAGAGAGAGAGAGTCGAGAGAGAGAGTCGACGGAGAGAAGAAACAAAAACACGGGATTTTGTTTTTTATTCTTTTGTTCATTTCTCTGACAAACCACCACTCGACACGTCATCACTTCTTAGCACACCAAAAAAATCTTAGCTTAGATACACTTCTTAGCACTTCTTAGCAATTTACAGAGTTTTGTTTTATTTTTAAGTATTTTAATCTAAGATTTTTTGTTAAGAATCACCTAAGATACACCATTGGAGATGCTCTAAAGGCAGCCATATTTAAGAAGCAGGCGTTGTGATAATTCCATATTTGACGAGATCATAGTCGTGCAAGAAATCATGAACGTAAGAAATACCTACTCTGACATGCAAAATATATCCTTGTTTTTAATTTCTTTTTGGCAAGGTTTCTCCTCTTGGCTGGTTAAGCCATTTTTTTGTAACTTGTTACAAACTCCTTCATTCCTTAATGATAATTTACATGATTTTCAAAAAAAAAAAAAAAAAAAAACCTTGTTAAGCCGTTTTGGTATATATAGTACTTGTATTTTTCTACAAACTCAAATATGAAGAAATTTACATTCATATACAAAAACGAGTTTAAAATTTTAAAAAATATTGGATGTTGAATATAGATGTTGTATATGGTTTCTAAATTTAGAAACGAAGGAGCTCTTAGACTTATGTTAGTCGCCATTCAATATGTCTTTTTTTTTTATTTGCGTAATTTAACCAACCTCATTCAAGAAGTAGTTTTGATTATTCCATAACTGCTGCAAGAAGCAAGTAATGATATATAACCATTGAATTATTGGTCTTGAAGACTTTTTTTACTTAACAAGTCAATATGTCTTTTTTTTATTGTCTCATGGATAATGGTCAGGTCATCTCTGGCCATATATATGAATGTGTCTGATAGTATCCGATGTTACTGTTTCGGCTTACGTCTTAGACATGACGTCATATGTAAACCAAGTGGGAGAGATACATACAAGAAACATTAAAAGACTTTCTATTCTTCATGACTATTTTTTTTTTAATAATTGACTATATAATTTTAATTTTGTAAACGTTTACAAAACGTATAGCATCTAATTATTTTTGTATAATTACATTAGGATTAAATTTTTTTGAATAAACTGTAAGATATTTGATGACCAAAAAGAAAAACTAGAAGACTCACTTTGCCGCCATTCATTTTTTTTATACACCAATATCAATCAAGAAGCAGCTTTAATTATTCCATAACAGTTTCAAGAAGCAAGTAATGATAACCATGGAATTATTGGTCTCAAGGACTTTTCTAGCTAACAAGTCAAGATAGTTTTGTTTTTTTCCTTCATGGATTTACGATTTTCTCTTTTTTATTTGATAAATTATTAAGGAAGAAGGCTTCATGTTGCTATCTTTTTATTTTCCACTCTTCATGTTGCTATCTTATCGATAAACTAGATATTAACCCGCGGAATACCGCGGGCCTATATTTTTATTAGAAAAAATAATTGAATTTTTTTTAAGATGATCTATAGATATATGCTATAGTTTTGTTTGATTTAAATGTATGGTACACCGCGGGACGATATTTTATAACTAAAAATTTGAAATTTTAAGTTGTATTTGTTTTGTTAATATTGTTTGTTTTGTTTAGTGTTAAAGATTTTATATTTTGATTGTTAATTTTATGATTTCAGTCATAGTATATAATCGCGTATTAATAATAACACAAACTCGTCCACCATATAACCCCGTCCCGTAAAATTAAACATCATTTTGTCATCTTCTTATAAAGTTCAAATATTTATAATATTTGCAACTTCATAAAAGTTTTAATATGGACCCAAACTTCATAATTGTATTTTGATTGTTATAACTTTAAAATAAATAACCGGAGTAAACCGGATAACACTTTTAATTTTGGACATTTGATAAATCAAGGTTTCTGCTAGTTTTTAGAACCATTTGTGTTCTTTTTATAATAGGACTCTGAACCATTGATCTTTTTTTAAGAAATGTGGGACATTGTAGACTTTATTTTTGCTCCATCTATTGAGTAATATATGTCTTTTTTTAAAATTTGATCACATCATATGCCGATAAAAATCTAATATTTTATTAACTATATGTATTTTATAAAAATTCAAAATAAATTAAATATAAGATCAAATAAAAGTAAAAGAAGAATCATATATTTATGTTTAAATTAAGTAGAGGGATTTTAGGAAATTAGCAATTAATCGAATGTAGTTAAGGAAAGATAAGATTTAAGAGAGTTAAGGATAGAAATCGTTTAGAGATTAGTTAAGATAAAAAAAACAAATATGGTTAGTTTAGAGATATCATATATATATGTTTACGATTTAGGTGGTAATTAAGTAATTAATGTCATTTTTAATTTTTGTTTAATGGTATGAAATACCAAAGATCCGATCGCCAATATTTTGGGTCAATTTTGTAAAAAAAGATACCCGACCCGCCAGCATTTGTTTGCCAAATTTCCATGCCAAATGTATATATAAATAGATGTAGTATAAAAAAACAGATTGAATTGAATGATTTTGAATAAGATGATGATTTAACCTGTTTTATACCGATTTTACCAGCGGTATATCACATGCTGAATTTTAAATAATAAAATGAGGATTCCACCCGTGTTATAGCAATGTATTAATGATATTTTAAATTTATATTAATATCAATCCTAACTAAATCCGTGCCATATAATTTATCCCGTAAGATTTAAAACTATTTTGTTTCTTATATTATAAAAACTCAAAACCATTGCTAAATGGGCAAACAAAAGCCACAAAATTTAAATATATCAATAATAATATTTTTGAATTAGAAATTTTGAATTTAATAATAAAGATTGCTCCATAATTTCAAATTTTATGTATTTAATGTATTTGTGAAGATTTCATATTTGAATTTATTTGAGAACATTAATTATTTCTAGCAAATTCAGAAAAGACATGGGTTAAAGCTTGAATCGATCCGATAATTAAGGTCTGAATTAAAACTTTTGCAGCGACCTTGTTATTTTTTTTTTCTACTTTTTTATCACTAATCTATCCTTAATGATCCATCTAATTAACACTATCCTATTATTGTTATATAATCACAAATATTAAAAATAATATGTTAAGAAGTGCCGTGGAAAAAAAGAAAATTTTATTAATCAACTTTCATTAGTTCACATACTTCATGAGAAAATAAACACGTACAGTATTAGAACCCAATAACAAAGAATCAAAACTCTACCAATTTTGTAAAGACCCACAAAGCCAAATTTGTTTTTATTCAACTCTCTCATTTGACCAAAATGAAAAATTTAGAAACGGAAAGTTCTCTCTAAAACAAATCAGAGACCGATATCATAAGTAGTTTCGGCTGAGAATTCAAACTCAATCATCAGTGGTATAGCCGACCAAGTCGCCGTCGTTAACGGTCACAGTAACGGCTCCGTCGATCTGAGCCTTGTTCCTTCAAAGCTGCAGCAAAACGCGAATCCTCGATTGATTCAGCCTTTAACGATTACAAATCTATCTCCGGCGCCGTCGCATGGATCTACTCTCCGTGTAGCGTATCAAGGAATTCCCGGCGCGTATTTTGAAGCTACCGCCGGAAAAACATATCCAAAATCTGAAGCTATTCTGTGTGATCAATTCGATGTTGTGTTTCAGGCGGTGGAGCTTTGGATCGTCGATCGTGTTGTTTTCCTAGTTGAAAATTCTCTCGGTGGTTCGAAACCTAGAGAATTACGATCTCCTCCTCGTTCACCACTGTCTCCTCGCTCTTTCCGGAGTCCGTACTGATTGCATCACGTCCGTGATTTCTCTCATTTTCTGTAAAACTGGTGAGTTTAGATTACGCTAGTGGAAGGTATTTATAATGTTTTGAAAATACTTTAGGGTTTTGGAGGAGTGAGTACCTAAAATCTTGCTAATCAAGTACACAATATCTTCAAAATCTTTTATTTTCGGAATTGAGTAATTTTCTTGCAAATCTCGAAAAGGAAAAAATCTAGGAAAAATAATTATGAGTAATTAGTTGGGATGACAGCCAATAGTAGAGATTTTAGAAGGAAAGCGAGAGATTTTTGGCAACAGTTTTTTAGCGTAATATCTTTGATTTGGGAGAGATTTTTGGAAATCTGCTTAAACTGAATATATATGTAATTAGCTATATTAATGACGTTTTTTAAAAAAAATTCCTTAAATGTCTTATCCACGATCCGAATAGAATAAATTCGGGTCAAAACCCGACCATTTGAATTAAAAACCAAAATCTCCTGCAAAAATGTATATGTAGATAGAATAAATTCGGGTCAAAACCCGACCATTTGAATTAAAAACCAAAATCTCCTGCAAAAATGTATATGTCTACATATACATTTTTACAGGGCTTTTTTGCATTAATTCATTTGGATCCGGGTTTTACCCGGGTTTAACTCTATCCGGATCTTGGATAAGAAATTTTAGGAATGTTGTCTTAAAACCACATTAATTCTTAATTAACACCTAAATTGGAAATATATATAATATATCTATTCTAAACTAACCATATTTGTTATTTACCTTAACTACTTCTAACCATAATTATTTAACTATTTATTTCTATATAGAAAGAATATGTAATTAAAATAAATATTTTGTAAAATATTGATTTGGGAAAAAATTGTTCTTACGAAAAATAATTTGTTTTGTTATAAAAATTAATATTTGATATTTGTATTAAATTACATAAATAATAATAATAATTTGTCTACACCATCAAATGAAAATAGTTAGTTATTTAATTTTTTTATTTAATATTACGTAATTAAAAAAAAAAAATTCAACAATATAATGTCAAATGGGTTTAATTCTAAAGATTTGAAAATATTAAAAAAGATACTAACAAAAAATTATATATCCTAATTTGTTTCTAACAATTTGGACACAAATCTTTCAAATCTTTCGAAAATTTAATGTGATCACATTTGTTACTAAAATCTCAATTATATTCCTAAAATCTCGAGAAGATCTTCCTTTAAATCTGCAATTTATAATTTTTGAATTAAATAAACTAACAATACGAATATTCCTAATATATTCGAGTACCATAATAAAATTAATTCGTTAATTATACATATATTTTCGAAATTATCTTAAATGCTTACCATTCCAAAAAATTATTTATTATATATATCTCCAAACCGATTTTGTTCCTAATTTGTCTCTTCAAACTTATCTTTCTATAATCACATTTTTTCCTATTTTATATGCTAAAAACATTCGGTAAATCTCTTCAGTTTCCTAATAAAATTGAACAATATTAAATCTACATTTAATATATATAACAACAATAGGAAATATTGCACAAACAAAAGATTTTTCTTATTTTCTACGAAGCATCTATAAAGCATATTCTATATATTATCGATTTAAAGATTTGTAAAGCTATTTTATACTTGCTCACCAAGATGTTCTTAAATTCTCTAATCTAAAACCCTACAAACATATCATAACACTATAAATACACTCTCATTTCACAAGATCTAAACACCAACCACGACAACCATTTCTACTTCTATCAAAAGCCTGTTTTGGGTCTCCATGCGATAATTGGATTTTCGAATCATCTTTTCCAGTGTCGTTGTTTATCAATTTTGCATCACCTCTTCGAATCAAAACTGGTGAAAGATGTGGAATAGCACTCGGATCTCTTCAAAATTAGGTTTTGATCTGGACCATCGCAGATCCACTTTGTCGTTCGAACTGTCAGATCAAACCATCGAGAAAACTTGCAGAGAAATATATTCCGGCAAATCCATTTCTCGTGTCTGTGTTGCTTGGTGTTGTTGTGATTATTAAACCGTGAAAGTAAACCAAGCTAAACCAAAAGATCCCTTTCGTAATTAAAATCCAGAATCAAAACTTGGAATCGTGAGTTGGCTTGTGATGTTGGTCACACGTAGTGGTGGTGGTTCGTACGATTGTTTGTTTGGGTTTTGGAATTTGATTATTAAACCGGAATTGTGGAGTTGGGTTAAGGCCACGTGGTTGTGAAGTTGTAGGATTATTAAATTGGTTTGGTATGTTTTTTTTTTCAAATCTTAATTCATAGGTGTAATCGATAAAAGATCTGTGCTGAATCAGGAAGATAATCCAAGGGGATAAAGATTTTTTGTATAACAATTGGCTTGACTCTTTTATTGAGGTGAAAAAAAAAGATTTACAATTTACGGAAAAAGAAAGAAAGAAAGAAAAAAACATTATCTAAACCCTTTTATATGATACACAAATATAGCTATGTAATGTTTCTTCTTATTGATTGTCTTTTATTTTTCAAAATAATTAATTTTATAAAAGTTAAAAATCTCTATATTATGATAACCATTTAACAAAAATTTAAAATGACATTAATTACTTACTTACCATCTAAATCGGAAACATATATATGATATCCCTAAACTAACCATATTTGTTATTTACCTTAACTACTTTTTAAAAGATTTAGTTAAATCCTTAATTCTCTTTTAAATCTTATCTTTTTTTTAACTACATTGAATTAATTGCTAATTTTCTCAAATTTCTCTACTTAATTTAAACATAAATATATGATTCTTCTTTTGTTTTTATTTGATCTTATATTTGATTTATTTTGAATTTATATAAAATACATATAATTAATAAAATATTAGATTTTCCTACAATGATGTGATTCAATTTTTAAAAAAACAAACATATATTACTCAATCGATGAAGCAAAAAAAATAGGTGTACAATGTACCACAATGCTTAAAAAATTGGGCAATGATTCAGAATCATACTATAAAAATGACCAAAATGATTTTGAAAACGAATGAGAAGAAAACTTTAATTATTGGTGTCCAAAATTAAAAGTGTTATCCGGTTTACTCCAGTTCTTTATTGTAAAGAATTAAAACTTTTATAAAGTTTTAAAATATTAAATATTTAAAGTTTATTAAAAATTAAATATTATAATTATTTAAACTTTTTAAAAAGATAAACTTTATTAAACGTTTTAAATATTAAAACATTTATGAAGTTTCAAATATTATAAATATTTGAATTTTATAAAAATTTATAAGAAGTTTAAACATTCTAAATATTTATAAAAGATATTAATACGAGACGGTATACTACGGATGAAATCCTAGATATAACAATCAAAATTTAATTATGAAGTTTGAGTCAATATTAAAAGTTAAAACTTGACTGCAGTTTCAAATATTATAAATATTTGAACTTTATAAAAAAGTTACAAAATGAAGTTTAATTTCACGGGATGAGGTTATATGGTGGGACGGATTTAGGTCGATATTAATACGGGGATTGTATTTTACGGGTGAAATTCTAGAATTAACAATCAAAATACAATTATACAATCTTAAACACTAAACAAAACAAATACAACTTAAAGTTTTAATTTTTTAGTTATAAAATATCGTCATGCTGTGTACCATACATTTAGATAAAACAAAACAATAGCATATATCTATAAATCATCTTTTAAAAAATATTAGCGCGGAAAATATGCTATCATAGGTAATACATAGCGAAATAACAACTGCTATGATCTCGGCAGCTATGGTAGATGCCCCACCTACGATAGCATTAATTTTGTCTGCTATAGTATGTTCATATACAATAGCACTTTGTTAGTGTTATTATTACTTTTTCATAGCAATAATTTAATGCCATTATTTAGTTGTTTCATAACATTTTTATGTGCTATATTATGAAACGATGAATTGCTATATTATTCCAAATAAATATATTGGAAATCCAATTAATTATATGCTACAGAACCAATTTGTTAAAAGCATGTTTCTTTCAATAGATCATCAAAAGATACATAATTGTAATTTTACAAATAACATCATAAGTATTGCAATTTTTCAAAGGATAGGATATACAATTAAAATCAAAGACCATAGTTCAAAACCTATTTATTACGGCTTCTTATTAATCTATATGTAGCCGTTAACAACAAGAGCCTCTCCATATATCCTCAGCACAAAACCTCTTTACGCTAGTTGTGCTGCTCCACTTTGAACACCTCCACCATTCAATCTCCTGGGAGAACAAAAAAACAATATATATGAACCAAAATTTTAATTGTTGATAGTTGACAATACAAGTAGATACTGAGAGCCATTAAAGGTAAGAAAAAATTAAACAACGGGTCAACAAAACAGAGTTAGAGACAAAGACACGGGATCACACTCAAGCATGTTCCTTAAGACAAGAATGTAACTCAATAAATCAGGATTTCTAAACTGAAATCAAGACAGAACAGCGAGTGCGAAGTAACATGTACTTGAGAATCAGAAGACATAAAAAATCTTGAAAAAGAAACCAATACAGAAGCATACTCTAAGGTACCTCATCACCAATTCTTTTATGCAAAACCTGATTTCTCTCAAGTGTTTTCCCTGAAATCGTGTTGAGCAAAATACTCTTGAATCTGAAATATAACCAAGAACACAATAAAATTTACCAAACTCATATAACTACAAAGGAATTAAGAATTCACATGGTTCAGTCATTTTCTCAAGAAAGCAGTAGACAAAAAAAAAAAGTATATCAAAAGAAATATATAGAAGAAGACAACGACCTCATCACAGAGAGGTTTTAGCTCTAAACTCTCTACTGTAGCTTGTCTTTTTCTCTATTGAATTTGCAGATTCCAACTTACCATCCACCTGCAAACATGAATGAGGATAAGTTTAACGTTTGTATAAAACGTTGGTTGTACTCATAAAAAGAGAAAAGATTCCCCAAACAAAAAAAAAAACCCACAAGAGCTTACAAAATTGAATCTTTCACTTACATTTGTATTCAGATTGAGGAAATCAAACCAAGCTTTAAAGTCAGTTAACTCGTACAGGGTCTGTTATGCAATTTACACATTGGTTACGATTCGTAACTTACGAAACAAAGAATAGAACTTTATTAGTCGTAGCCTCGTAGGAAACCAAAGGAGCAAACTTAAATCATTTTTCCCCAAATAGTCACTCACCTAATTTCAAATTGGAGAGAGAACGATCGCTTTCCTTTAATCCACACAAGAGATTGCATTTAGAGGTCTCAAGCAACTGCATCATCTTTGTCGTTTCAATTTCTTTCATCATCTGAATAAAAAATAAGCGAATTAAAGACATTACACTTCAAAATTCTTAAGAAGAGAGCGAAACCCTAAAAACCCTAACTTTATCCGAAACAAGGAATCTAAAAAGGGGTTTTTACCAGAGAGAGTCGATCCTCGTAATTTCGAACATCCGTGAGCCAATTTTCGTGCTTAGTCTTGATTGAACTTTCAATCATCTTCCTATCCTTGAGAAGTGAGTCGAGCTGGTCCTGTTTTGTCTGTAGAATCTTGACCAAAGTCTTGAATGTTTTGTCTGGGTCGGGGGAATGGGAGGTGGAGGAGGAGGCATAGGAGAGACAGTTGAACCATAGCAACAGAGACAGTGGAGGAGTAGATCAGAGGCGGCAAGGATAGAAGGAGGAGAAAGAGGGTTTTCCACGAGAGAGATTTCCCCCTTTTTTTTAGAGCTTTTTTTTTCGCCAAACAACTTAAAGATAATTGTGTTTTTTTATTTTAGTGAGTGCTGGCTTCTATGTTATATATTACGCTCGGACTGTTCTAGATTAGTGAAATTTCGGCTTAGCATTTTTAAAATGCTATAGTAGACTACTATAATCCGGCGTATCTTCTTTAATAGCAATTACAGAAATAATGCTATTGTAATGTGCTATGAATAGTCACTTTTTTGTAGTGGTAATTTCTTAACCCATCCCGTGATTTATTTTATTTTAAAATTTAATGATTATTTATTATATTTAAAAGCTTACAAATCATATCATTCTCTAAGACATTTATATTTTAATAAACTGAAGATTTAATCTGTATTAAAGCGGCATGTTAATGATATTTTAAAATTTTATAAATATTGATTCAAACTCGTCCACCATATAACTTAGTTCTGAAATATAACCCGTTCTATAACTTCTTAACCAGTCCCGTGATTTATTTTCTAAAAGTAGTAATTTTTAAAATTTAACGATTATTTATTATATATAAAAGTTTGTAAATTTTATAATTTTTTAAGATATTTATATTTTATAGTTTACAATTGTTATTAAGTAACATTATACCACGGGACAATTTTTGGTTTTATACAATCTTTTCTAAATGAGACTGATTTAATATGTCTAATATTGGTGGTATTAAAAAAAATTAAGGATTTAATCCGTATTGAACCGGCGAATTAATGATATTTTAATATTTTTATTATTGTTGATTCAAAAACCCGTTCCTCCAAATCCGTCCCGCCAAAAAACTCATTTATTTTATTAGTGTTGATCTTATTTATGATATGATTCTGAATCATTGTCTAAATATTTTAATCGATGTAGAACGTTGAACACACATTTTCGTCAATTGGATAATATATGTCCGTTTTAAAAATTTTGAATCACAGTATATGCAGAAATTTTTTTTGTTTACTTATGTATTATATGATGATTCAAAACAGTTAAAAACAAATCAAACAAAGATTATAGGAGAATCATAATTCTAAATCTTAATCAAATCTTCTAAATATCTAAATTATTAAATATAGAATATTCGGTGTATGAGTTGAGTTTTATTTAACCCGATCCAAGTATATTTTTGTAAAGAAATTTAAAAAACGGGTCGGATATCCGATTAACCCAGAAGCATTTTTACCCACCCGTCACCAAAGTGTTGCAAAAATACTAGTATAGATATGTTATATTTGCCTAATTTAACCAATCTCATTCAAGATGCAGTTGTGATGATTCCATAACCGCTGCAAGAAGCAAGAAACGATAAGGGGCGGATCTAGTAGGAAAGTATGGGTGCAGTTGCCCCAAGTAATAAATTTCCTAAATTTGAATTTTTATATAAAATTTGGATGATTGAAGATTTCAAATGGAGAATTCACTTTATTGCACCCGTTAACTTCAACTTAAAGTTGCCCCCCATTCATTTATTTATTTTCTCTTCATTCTTTGTTTCCTTCATACATTTATTTTCTCCTTCATACATTTGTTTTTTCTTCATACATTTCCTTTTTGCATATTCTCATTTACCTCAGCATATCCCCAAATTATATACACTAGATGAATATCCACGCTACGCGTGGGTTTGTTTTGAAAATTGTGTAGAAAAAATTATTGATTCTTTTTGCTAATTTATGTTTATTTTTTATTTGTTATTATGTAGTTAATAAAACTAAATCTATCTTATGTAGTTACAATTTTTAAGATTAGATCTATTTTTTGACTTGAAATATAACCCGGGAAAAAGACTTACTTGTCAGCAGAGACCTCTTGCTTGTTCCCGTAATATCCTTCATCGTCCTCATGGCTCTGCTAGTTGGTCAGAAGGTACTTTATCTGCTTTCTCAATATCTATTATGGGTACAAAGTTTTTTTATCCTTTTTGAATGGGATTCATTGAACTCTCTCGTTTATATTTTCCGGGGATACAAAAGTTCTAGCTGCAGTATACGGACCTAAAGCAGGAACGAAGAAGAACGAAAATGCTGAGAAGGCTTGTTTTGAAGTCATATGGAAGCCTTAAACTGGATAGATTAGTAATCGTGAATGCGTTTAGTTGTTCAGAAGGAGGCTTGTTTTGTTGCTTGAGTATGTCGTACAGGTGGTTCTTGGTTTTTAGATCTGAATTACTTTTGCTTTCAATATTGATAGGAAAAGTTGAAAGGGAGTATGAAACGATACCGAAATGGACGCTACAGAGTATTTGTGTTTTGACAGTTGTTCCAAATACCACCACCTCAGTGATAATTCAGGTGAGTAGCTATTCAATGTTGTGTATATCGATATTGTCAACTTGAGTTGTATCTGATGTTTTCATTTTGTAATTCCCGTGTAGGTTGTACATGATGGTGGTTCTGTATCGTTTTTATGTTCCTTGCACCTTGGTAAACATTTACTGATGCTGTCTGAAACACATATAATCCGGTATAAACAATGTCTGTTTGAGTATTTATAGAGTTTATAGTAGTGAAAGTTTGTAATCACATAAGCTGAGAGTGTGAATATGTTTTTGTGTAACTTCTACCGTGGCCTCCATTCTCGCAGTTAGAAGGTAGAAAAGGTTTGTTCTAAAGAAATATGATGTACAGAAAGGGAGACTATGAAGGATGGAGTTTACAAAGTCGAGAAATTTGCGTTGAGATTCTTCTTCTTTCATATTAAACGATCGAGCAGAGAGTGGGAGCGATTTATTTTGTTAAAGTCTTGTGGGGAATTAGAATATTTGTTGGGTTTAGAAGCATTAAGCCATCACTAAAATGGGCTCGACCCATTAATATTGCACTCTAATAGATTCTAAAACACATATGGCCCATCCGTCATGGGCTATTTTGTTTACTCCATTTGACACTTATAATTAGAAGCTGATGTGTATTAATGAAATGTTTTGATTGGACGAATAAAAAGCTGATGTGTCATCTGCAGAAGAGCTAAAAATGCTGACGTGGTGGAAAGATGGAGAGAGATAGCCTCCTTTCATTTATATGATTTCTATACGTGTTTTGCATTAATGGAACTTTTATCTTTATCAATCATATGTATAAAAGTAAGGTTTCACTCTCTCTTTATTGGTCCACTTGGCAATATAATTTTTTTAAAAATTATTTTCAATTAAACCACAAATAATTTTTTTTTAATATATACTTTTAACTCACACTTTAATATAAAACTGAAATCATATAAATTATACATTAACTATATTTTTCTAATTATATTTAGTTTTTGTGATCCAATGGATAGTTATATTAAAATTATTATAATGTTTATTTTATTTAAAATTTGAGGCTTAAGTGTTTTTCAAAAACAAAAAAAAAACTTTGTTAAACAAATTTGGTCTTTAGGATTATAAAAATATATGAAATCATATGTTCCATGAAAATTATATTTAGTTAGTAGAATATTAGAATAAAATCATTAGAACGAAACCTAGCACTCATACTTAAAATTAAGTGAAATATGAAAAGTGTATATATATATATATATATATATATATAATATAATTAAAACAAAAAACGTTTTATTAAATCCTATAAACATGAAACTATTAGTATGAAATCTAGCACTAGAATTTTAATTGATGAGTGTAATTACAAAAAAAATTACTACTATCCTTGGGTTTTTCTTAAACAAAATCTTTAGATTGAAGTTTATCTGATTTTATAAGAAAATAAATTTAGCTTGTCACTTACAAAATAATATGAATTTGAACTATTATGTGAAAGTTTATATCAACAAACGAACAAATTATGTGTGAGTTATATCAACAATTTATTTTGTAATATATAACATGTATTTACTAAAATATGAGCAAATGCAAGATATCAAATCGTAAGAACTTTTTAATTTTCTTATAATTATACTTATATTGAAACAAAATTATGGAAATTATTTTAAATTTATCTTTGAAATGATAGCATTTTTATTCTTTTTTTTTTTTTTTGTCAACAGCTATATTAAATTGGCTCAAATGAGCAAATGTCGTGGTAAATTGTTTACATAGGTAATAAGTTGCGGCTGGGTACAAACATTTCGTGCTAGTTTATCCGCTTTCACATTCGCATTTCGAGAAACTAAAGATAATGAGAATACGTCGAACTCTTCCTTGTCGCTCTGAATCGCCTCTAAGTATGTTGCGAACGCTGGCCACTCTTTCGGAGAAGACACCATCTTCACCAGGTCTGAGCAGTCTGTAAAGAAAGCTACTTCTCTTTTGTCTTGGCCGATCATACATCACATCTCCCAAATTAATGCTTCGACCTCTTTGTGAAGTGAGGTTAAGCTTCTTCGAAGATTAGCAGCTCCCATGTCTTGCGTTCTATCATTCGGGTTAGAACAAAACCAACCTAATTCGGAGAATCGATCACTCTCCTTCCAAGATCCATCTACATAACACTGAGACCCATTTCCAGCCTGCTTTTGCTCGGCAATCATGGAATGTGAGTGTGTATTCCCCACTACCGAGTCTACAACGTCATCCGATATTTCCACCTGAGCTAACGGCCAAGCTTGCTCTTCATTCTCTGCTAACCGCAAAATTTCATGTGGACTTTGATCCACATTATTATAAATTTTATCATTTCTTGCTTTCCATAAATACCAAATTATCCATGGAAACGTAGCTTTATAAACATCCGATGATATTCGCCAAAATAAATAATCCATGTTTGCATATAGTGAATCGGCCCCTGCAGTTTTTACCTCAGCATTTTTATTCTCTACTATGTAGTTTTTATTAATTCCTTACATATTCATGTATATATTTTCTAAAATTATGTGATCTTTTAATGAAATAAATTGGGTAAGTCTCTTTTTCTTACGTTTGTTTTAATATAAACATAGTAATTATATTTAGTTTTATGATCTAACATATAATTTTATAAATATCAGTATATATATTTTTAAAAGGTTGTAGTTAAAATTATTATTTTTTCAGAAAAATAAATTTACTAAAAACAGTTATATAATAAGTAATCCGAATTAGTAGTAAGAAAATAAAAACCTTGTGTGAAATATAAAAAAATAGAGAAAAAGATAAAAAGTTATCTCTTAGGATTGTTGTTAAAAAATGTAAAATGTATGTGATACCAATGTTTTTATTGAAAATATTATATAATATGTAATTTTATCTTATTTTCTATTATCTAAAACTTTTTTTATTATTTACACAAAACATAAGATTTATAAAACAAGCCGCGATACTCGCGGCTAAACAATCTAGTATATTTAACTAAAGTTATGTCCATTTTGTTTTGCTTTTTTTCACAAAAAAAAAAAAATGTTGTACATATCGTTTTACACAACAATGATTGTTTTTTATTGTATTTTTTTTTTTGTAGGAATTGTTTTTTAATGTATACTAAATTTCAAATAATTTCTTACAGACCTACAATTTTTATGCATTAAGTAATATAATATAAACATATATATATATATATATATATATATATATATATATATATTAAAGAACTTTAGATACATTTATACTTTATATATATACATTTATGATTATTTATGAAAGTATTATAAGGTTTATAAGGTACTTTTCATGGTAACTAATAATTGGAAATTTGATCCAAATATTTATAAAGTTATTTTATAAGGTTTTACAAAGTATTTATAAGATATTTGTAAGATATTTATGTAACACGTCGGTTTAAGAAATATGGTGGTGCATGCAGATATGTTTAAAAGAATTGATTTGGCCACCTATATTACCAAAGTGCACTTATCTTTTCGTTCAAATGTCCTGAAAAAAACTCCACAGTTAAGCGTGTTTGACCTGGAAGAATTTCAGGATGGGTGACATTCCGGAAAGTGATTGTCGGAACCGTGTGGATGAGAACAAAACACGAGAAAAGATCATGTGATGATTTGTAGGATCGGTGTTTTTAAAGCTTCCCGAACGTAGTGTACCGGCCGTCGGACAGTGGTAGAGCCCATGGATCCGAAAGGGGACGTGGGTGCTCACTAGTAGGGGCTGTTGGAGAGTTATAAGTGGTATCAGAGCCGAATCCAGGCAAATATAGAGTGAAGAGGGCTCACACCGTCGGAGGTGACGGTCTTGGTGTGCAACGAGGACGTTGCGATCTGTTAGTGGGGGTGAATTATAACACGTCAGTTTCAGGAATATGGTGGTGCATGCACACATATGTAAAATAATTGATTTGGTCACCTATATACCAAAAAAACTTATCTTTTCGTTGAGAGGACTCCACAGTTAAGCATGCTTGAGCTAGAGTAATTTCAGGATGGATGATATTTCGGAAAGTGATTGTCAAAATTATGTGAGTGAAGACAAAACATGAGAAAAGATCATGTGATGATTTGTAAGATCGGTAAACAAATCTTTAAAACCTCTCAGACGTAGCGTACCGGCCATCAGAAATTGGTAGGACCCATGGGTCCGAGAGAGGATGTGGATGCTTACTGGTAGGCGGACTATCAGAGCGTTACAATTTGTAATATATTTATAAATACTTACACACGTATATAGATATTTTGTGTATGCTTTAATAATATTACACATGTATCTAGGTAAATCTCAGACTTTTAGAGGCATTTTGGACAGAGGTTATGTAGGTTACCACTTAAATTTCAAATACTTTCCATAAAATTGATATTTAGTTTTTAACCTGCATATTTACCCGGACCTATCTAGTTAAGGAATAAACTGAAAGCGTCAACGATTAATTGGATCAAAGGTCTAACTAAGAAACTATAAACATGGATTAACAAACACTTGTTGATGCAAGAGGATCAATTAAGCGCTATCTTAGACAATGAAACACTTAAAATTGACTAATTCTCTTTCACTGCACTCATTAATATTGTTAATCAGTTTAATTATTCTAAATTTCAATTTGCAGGTTCAATGATTTTCAAGCATTGCAGATAGGTTTAAGAAAGCTCAGATTAAACTTTAATTTAACGACATCAGAGATTCTACAACACAAACAAGAACATCATTAAAAAAACAAGACATGCATGGGCAGTAATTTTCTACACTCTCTGATAACGGAACATCACTCTCTGTAGTCTCTTGTAACTTTTGTTTGGATATGGGAATGTTTCTCTGTATCTAAAATTGAAGTGAGAAAATCCTTGTGATTACTTGTCATGGAAGAAAGAATTTATTTAATGATTTGGTCCAAGACTCAAAAGATGATCATAATTCATCAACCTTGGTGTGGTGGTGGTGGTGGAGGTATAGACATGTGATGATGATGGTGCATAGGCAGTTGTTGTGGTGGTGGTACACCTTGCTGTATATGTTGCGGTGGCCAGCCATGTTGGTGCATTCCCATGGCTTGATATGGTGGTGGCGGCCTCGGACCACCGAAACCTTGTTGGTGGTGATGAAACTGAGGAGGTGGTGGTTGTTGCGGCTGCATCCCTTGAGGCGGACGGAATTGCATGGGCGGTGGTGGAACCACTAAGCCGTGTTGTTGTTGTTGTTGTAGCTGAGAAGGCCAAGATGGTGGCTGAGTTTGATACACTTGTGGTGGTGGCTGAGTTTGAGCCGGGATTGGGACAGGTTGCATACCTCCATTAGCGAACGGACGTGGTAGACCGTTAACTTTAGGAGCATTAATCTGCGTAGAGGGGCCACTTGCGAATAGCGTATGGGGTCTGCTTCTTTGGGAACTTGGATTTGTAGCAGCCAAAAGCCTCTCTATAATTCACAAAAGTAATTTGTTATTATTGTTCCAATGATGGAACGAAACTGAAAAAACATAAGTTAAGACAAGACAAGAGTATAAAGAGCATTCTAACCTGCTTGAGTACCGTGGCGCTCTCCTTTGGTGTCTTTCTTGTATGCATAAGAGACTGTTATTTGACGATTACTCAGATATTGTCCACTCATTGTCTAAAATATCAGAGGAATTTACTAGTTATTATACTACCAATGGATTATGTGACTAGAGACATCATTTATCAAAATGTTAAAGCCATGAAATAAACAGAGAATTACCTCAATAGCAGCATCAGATGCCTCAAAAGAGTCATAGCTAATGAAACCGAAACCTCGTGGGTTTCCAGTATCGGGATCTCGCATTATCTGAAACGAAAAGTTGTGATGAAAAGAATGGTATATACGACCTAAATCAAGAATCTAACGAAAGAAAGAATTTTACCTTAGGATGATCAGCAACCATACCAAACGCGCTAAAAGTATCATACAACATCTTTTCATCAACATCCTGTAAAAAAGCAAAACCTAGTCAGTTATTGTTGAAGTAACCATTTTAAGAGTATATTACCATATCAAGATACTTACAGGATCAAGGTTTCCAATAAAAAGGTTAGCACCAACATCCAAGCTCTTCTTATCTTGAGATGCCTAATACAATTTTCATCAAGAAACCAAAATGTTAGTATCAAAACTCACATAATAATCAAAGTTAAGATATACAATTTGATACCTTTTTAACACGTATAGGCTCCCCATAGAGCTTAACCATGTTAAAAACCTTAATTGCCTACACAAAAAAAAACAATTGAAATTTGTTAATAACCATTGTACCGAAAAAGAAGTCTAAAAAAACTTCTCACATAAAGAAAAAGAGCAACAGTACTTACATAGTCAGCATCTTCCTCATTACGGAATTGAACGAATCCAAATGTTTGTTGAAGATTTGTCACCTTATCTTTTGGAATAAAGACGCTAACTGATACAAATCCAAAAACCAGAGGAGATAAGCTAATGTCAGAAATATGAATCAAACCAAACCCTAAATTTTACCATTCAAAACTAAACGAGATACATTGATTTTAACTTACCAACTGGTCCGGCTTGTACGAACAATTCCAAAAGCAAATCTTCAGAAAGCTAAAAATTCAAACAAGAGAATGGATCAGTTTTCACCATAAATCATTCCGAAACCCTAAAATTTCTTTTCTTAAGGTACTCACAAAAACAAGAACTGGTATTATCATAAGAAGAGAGACATGGAAGTTGGAAAAGTTAAGAACCTGAGGATGGAGATTTCCGACGAAGATGGTGGCGTCTTGGTTCCTCTCAGTGGCGTGTTGGCCAAGAAGATTAGCTCCTACACCAGGAGTTATTCGAGTCGTCATCTTCTTCTCTTTGTTTTCTTACTCTGTCGTCAAAAATAAAAAGCCTCTTAATTGAGAAATCTGAGGTTTTCAATTACGTGTCTTTCACGTCTGCTGATTATCTTACTTTTAGGGCGGTGAAGAATGACGGTTTATTTCTAATGGGCCTATATGCCCATTAAGTTTTTCTTTTTCTTCATTTTATGTCCACTAATTAAATAGCCAAATTTTCATAAAATTAATACATTTAAATTACAAATCTTATTATATAAAACGTAATCTTGTTTTATCATACAAGTATATAGAAATACTAGATAAGGCCCGCCTAAATAGGCGGGTATAATATATAAATATAAATTGTTATCGATGATATTTGGATTTTGATTAATATAGTTAATCCATTCACTTTCCATAATATTAAATAATTTAGTATTTTTTGTTTTAAACAAAAATTAAATCTTACACATTCCATTTTTCTTTACATTTTAACTATTTATTTCATCGTAATAAACTGAATTTAAATTCTACACACTCTTTCATATTGATGAAATTTAAATTCTAAATAGTAGCCGACACACTTTTTATATATTTAATCTAGTATTCTATGTTAAAAAGAAATTTTAATCTTACACATTCCATTTTGCAAGATAATTTAACTATTTATAACATCACAATAAACTTGATTTTAAGTCTTCATAGTTCATCTTAATGGATAAACTGCTAATAATAATTTTGTATCAAAATCGTATATATATCATATCAAATCTATATCTTAGTTAATATTAAAAATTTAAATATAATTAACAAATAACAAAACATTTAATAAAAAAATAGAAATCCACAAAAGTTATGGAAAAGAAACATTGTTTAAAATTTAGTTTTTTATATAACGTAATCTCATAAGTTAGTTTTACCTCATGGCAAGAAAATAATTAACACATGCCAAATCTAATTGACCAATAACACATGTGAAGAGAATTGTTAGTTTTCCTTTTTGGCTAAGAAAAATAAAGTTAACAAATTTTTAAAATTAGATATATAAATTAGTATATGTAAATATATTTTTTTTTTAGTTTTCCTATTTCGTTAATGAAGAAAGTTAAATATTTTTTGACACATGTCAACACCTGATCGATAGACTTGACACGTGTCACGATTATGCGAGTTATTAACTTTGAAAACCATACTTTATATAATAAGATATATATATATATATTAGAAAATTTTGTTTTCCAAAACCCTAGTTTTTTTTTTGCTATGCAGCCAAAGTTGTATCTTGACGCTTGAGTAAAAGCATCTTACATCTTCTATATATATTTTCACATGTATTTGACTATATGCACAGAAGAAAACTTAAAACATGGACTCTAAAAGAAAGAACCAAGAACTTATCACATCAGCAGATCCCTCTCTCTCAAAGATGAAGAAAAAGCAAAAGATGGATATGCAAGAAGCGATGAAGAAACAAAACGACGTTTCTATGTTCCTTGCGGGGAAAGTAATCTCTGCCGTAGCCAATAACTCTAACTTTGTCTTCTCTCCGGCATCGATCAACTCTGTTCTCACCATGACTGCTGCCACCTCCGACAGCAAATCATTAAAATCCTTCATCCTCTCCTTTCTTAGGTCTTCTTCCACCGAAGAGATCAACGCCATCTTCCACGAACTCGCTTCCGTCGTCCTCAAAGACGGAAGCGAAAGAGGCGGGCCTAAAATCACGGCGGTTAATGGTGTGTGGATGGAGCAATCGCTTTCGTGTAACCCCGACTGGGAAGATCTCTTTCAGAACTTCTTCAAGGCTAGTTTCACTCAAGTTGATTTCCGAAACAAGGTTAGTTTCTGATTTTCTTTACTTTTCTGAATAAATATATACCTTTTTGATTAGATTAGGTCAAGAGTTGTTTTTGTGGTTTTGTGATTATGGATTTTGTGTTGTTGTTTTGAAGGCTGAAGAAGTGCGTATGGAGGTAAATACGTGGGTTTCAAGTCACACCAATGATCTCATCAAAGATCTTCTTCCTAATGGATCTGTTACAAGCCTAACTAATTGGATATATGGAAACGCATTGTACTTCAAGGGAGCTTGGGAAAAGGAATTCGATAAGTCCATGACAAAAGACAAACCATTTCACCTTCTCAATGACAAATCAGTCTCTGTACCTTTCATGACAAGCTACAAGAGCCAATTCATAGAAGCTTATGATGGTTTCAAAGTCCTCAGGCTTCCTTATCGACAAGGCAGTGATGATACCAACCGCAAGTTTTCAATGTATCTCTATCTCCCTAACAAGAAAGGTGAACTAGATAATCTTTTGGAGAGAATGACATCTACTCATGGATTCTTGGATAGTCATATTCCGGAATACAGAGTTGATGTTGGTGATTTCAGAATTCCAAAATTTAAGATCGAATTCGGGTTTGAAGCTTCAAGTGTTTTTAAGGACGTTTTTGAGCTTGAGGTGTCATTATATCAGAAAGCTTTGATTGAGATTGATGAAGAAGGTACTGAAGCTGCGGCTGCTACTGCTTTTGTCGTGTGTTTAACCGGCAGCTGTGCGTTTGAGCCGGAGAAGATAGATTTTGTGGCAGATCATCCATTTCTCTTTTTGATTAGAGAAGATAAAACCGGAACTGTTTTGTTCGCTGGTCAAATCTTCGATCCTTCCAAAGCTTCTTCTCCATTGGACCGGCCTTAATCGGATAAGGGTTTGGTATTTTAGATTTGGTTGTTCCTATAATGTGATCAATTAGAATTGAGATAAAAAAACATTCTAGTGGGTTTAGGGTTTCAATTTGATTCTGGTTGGTTAATTTTTTGGAAAATTTTTAATGGATTGAAAGCTAACTAGATTGCTGCTACTGAAGTCGTTAATGATGGCATGATTTCAATTAATAATTTAAATTTCATAAATGTTTTTAAATATTTTCTTAAAAATTGGATAAGTGATTTAATTTCTGTTATAGTTTTGAAAATTGGCATACGTCAAAATTTAATTGGAAAAGCTAAGTGACTACAATTATATTATAAAACACTTTAAAAATGAAAATTAATTTGACAAATGTTAAGATATTATATTTTGGAAATATGATCTCAATTATAGAAAAACACCACAAAACAAATCTGTTTCATTTTATTATATCTACTTTATTTTCAAAGATTTGTTGGGAGATATCAAGATAAAGAGATCGATGTGAAATGTTTTTTTTATTGTTATTAGAAGGTTCAACATTTGAGTATATCTTCTTCTTCAAAAAAAAAAAATTGTTAAATAGGTAAATTCACTAGTATTATAAATATAATGAACTTGTTAGGCAAGTTATATCTTTGTATAAATAAGTCCATTGGGCTAATCACTAGTATTACTACTTAGGGGGGTGTATTGGAACAATGATTTTGGAAAATTTTGGTTTTTTGTTTAAATCACCTGTTATTCAATTAGTGATTTTAAAATCTCTTCCCAAATTTCATGTTATTGAAACTGAAATTTATGTAAAATCACTCCAAATAATACCAAATCTCTTGTTATTCAATCAAGAATTTATAAAAATCATTTCAAATCCACTGTTATTCAAACTTCACAATTCTTTTCTTAAAAAATACTGAAAACTGATTTGGAGAGACTTTAGATACCTTTTTAGTACAAAAATAAGAACAAAACAATCACACCTCTAGAGGTGGTATTTGGTTTAAAAAAAAAAAACTCCAAAAAAACATGGCTAATCTATCCACCGGAACAATTTCCTCTCTTCCACCTCATCTTTTTATCTCACTCGATCTCGATTTTACTTGGTTCAAAGAAACAGAGAAGCTCTACTCTTTCAAGTTCTCTCTCACTATAGCCTATCGAATATCTCTTCTTCACCGCAAGGCTGCAATAATTTATCAAAGCTCTCTTTTACAAATGGGAACCAAACAATTATCGATTTTTTTGTCAAACCCTTTACTTTATCTGTAGTTCCTAGTGATGAGAGGAGAAATAATATTATGAATTGAGGAACTTTTGGAATCGTTTCCAGATGTGGTGATGACGGCTATGGCTCCGATTTCTTCAATTTCCATTTCGGGAATTACAAGGCAACAAAACCAATTCAACAATTATTTGGTTCCAGAATCGGGTGGTGCAGCCTTTTAAACAATTATTTGGTTCCAATTCAACAACTGTTTGGGTTTTGTTGAACACTACACTACTCTTGATCCTCTGATTTTGAAGACCATAACCTCTGCAAAATTTTGTTTCCCCACACATAATCTAAACTAACATGAAGTCTCCATCTTTGAATAAAGCCATGAACGGCAAATTAGAATTTTTTTATCATCACCTATGACGAGGGGATCTTAATCTTAGGGAAGCATACTCATACGTGTATGATACAGTACAAAACAAGATTCATTCTGTCAATTTATTTTCAAAGGTAAGATGGTCTTTGTATTAATTATTTATCACGTTGATTTCTCTGTGATCAATCTAGTGATTCGATTCACCACATGAGCCATATATAGTAGAAACCGACATGTTTGGCGTCTGAATGCAGAACATATGATCAAAGATGTCAAATGTTCACAAGTGCTTTGTCCATCGTTCATGAATTGTATATGTTTAATTACCTCAATAGTTTGTGAAGTGTTTTGCATAATGTCCAAGTCCACTTATTCAACTCTTTTGTAAGGGACGGATCACATATCAAAATTAGATGATCTCAAGCTGTTAAACCCAATTTTCGTTCTTTTTTTTTGTTCTAAAAGTCTCCCAAAATCACTCCAACTTTTTTCGTTTTGGTTCTTTAGTCTCACCAAATCACATATTATTGTTTGGTATTTTTAAGGAAATAATCTAACAATTCCCCCACATATCCTAAAAACTTATTCAAGTCTCTCCAAATCTAAAATTTTCTAAATTCCACCAAATCTTCCAAAATCATGAATCCAATACACCCCCCTTAGTGTTTTCTCCAAACTTAACATGTATGAGATCGAGCATTAACCACTCAATCCTTGGCTCATATGTTTTTCTTCCTTTTCGATTTTCTTCTTCTTTCTATTGGATGAGATCATTCCTCTCTTACGTCTTGTTGTAGAGATTTTCTAGTTTTTATTATATAACTAAGTTTTGTTTTTGTTCCCAAAAAAAAAAGATGAAAAAAGAAAAGGTAAACAAACGAATCACGAGAAGCAACACAAATTAGTTCTCGTACGTGGTCTTTGATGTTGCTGACCCAATGATATCTTCTAGTATGAAGGTTGTGGGCTTAAGTTTCTAAAAAAAAAAAAGAAAAGAAAAATAAAGATTATCTCATACTACAAATGCGACGTTTAGTTGATGACATTGATGTGGGTTATGAGCATGGACCATTGATAGGTATCTTTTTTTAAGATTTTATGAGGTTATCTATCAACTACAAATATGATGTAGCCACAAAGATGATGAACTCCAACGGGTATATACGGGTCCAATGGAAATGATGACATAATGTTCATATAAGTTATGAGCATGAACCAATTGATGAGTTCGTTCAGTACACATGGTGTCATGAAAGGATGGAGATACAAAACTACTACGATATCTTCCATCGAATCGATGACCTTATGGCGATGATCATTTCCATTGTTTGTAGTAAATTGGAAGACAGTGAAGACAGTGAAGACAGTGAATATGATCTGATGACTATCCAATCTCATATATGTTACCACATAGCTTGCGGGAGGGTGTTGGGAGATCTCAGGATTACGAAATCGATGTAAAATATATTTTCTTAACATTTGTGTATAACTTCTAATTGTAAAATAGGTAAATTTTACTAGTATCATAAATGTAATGAACTTGTTAGACAAGTGATATCTTTGTATAAATAAGCCTATTTGACTATTCAATAAAATTGAGAAAAACTATTCCACTACTTAGTGTTTCCTCCAAACTTGACAAGATTAATAGTATGATTCATTTTTTTTGAGGATTTGATATCCAATATACTATTGTAATTAATTGTTGTGAAATTATAGTATACTAGGATATGACCCGCGGTACACCGCGAGTTAAAATATTTAATTAATTTTATAATTTTATTTTAAGCTGATGAATTTATTGTATTTATTTTGTATATTTTTGGTCCTTTTTATATGTAAAATTTTCAAAAATCTACGATTTAAACAGGACAATATTTTATTTATATATATAGTAATATTAGATTTTGGTATTTTTGTTATTTAGTATTAAAGTTATATGAATTAAACTTTTGGTATTTTTAGATTTAACATGAATAACATATGTATTTAAATAAGTTAGTATTGCAATTACCCATTTGGACGAAGATTAAAACTTATAAAAACTTAAAATGTTGGATTTTTATAATAAATTTTATAAAGGATTAAAGTTATATGATTATACTTTTTAGTTTTTAAGATTTAACCCATAAAACAGATGTAATTTACTAACTCAATTACACATTTAGAGATTGACCCGTGTGACATTAGTGAAATCAGAATTTAGATATAAAATTTACATTTACATAATTTAGTAAATTGACCCGTGTGATATTAGTAAAATCAGAATTTAGACTCGTGGAACATTATACATCTACAAAATATCAGAATTTAGATCTAAATTAGTGAAAACCAAAACATACATCAAAACAAAATCAGAAAAGAGAAAACATTAAACATGAATTACAAAATATATAAAAATATATATGGTATGATTTAGTAACTAATTTCCTTATCTATAAAACATCTTACCAACGGATTATTAGAATTCAATTTTAATGCAATCAATAATGTCGTGATTTTATTTGTAGAGAATCTTACCCAAAATAACTACAAAATTTCTAAAATACAGAAAAGATCCGAATCAAAGATTTCTGGATCAGAATCGAAAATCCGACCCGATTACCTTGAGAAAATATGTACTTCAAAAATGTTAAGTAGATTTGTGTTAGTTTAACTTGATTTGTGTGAAGCATTTGCTAGTAGATTATATTTTTAGTTTTTATGAGTATAATTTTTTTTTTTTTGGTTGTGATCTTACCATCGTTTTAGAAATAGGATTAAATTAATACATAATGTTATCTTATGTCTTAATTGTTTTCACAACTTTGACATTTAAGCCAAAAAAAATATTTTGTAACTTTTAACATGAATCACAAGTACCGTCTTACAATAAGCCCTGATCCATACCCCCAATTCCTATTAACCCGGGATAACACAATCTAGTAGAATCAAACTTTTTTTAACATCTTTGAATCAACAAGGTCTGATCCATAACCAATCTCTATTACGCGGGGTAACGCGACTTGGTGGAGTCGAACTCCGGTGAGAATGTGGAGTCAAATAGACTTAACCACTTGACTGAAAACATATTCCTAAATAATAATATTTTAATCTATGAGTTTATCATTATGTTATTTTACTATGTCTAGATATAAAATATGATTTAGATTACTTCTATAACAAGTTATCAGTTTGATCGAGTAATTTGTATTCGTATTTCTGAAATCTTTATACATCATGAAAAAAATTCAAGTTTTTTTTTTAATTATTACTAAGACTCAGGATTCCCGCGATGTCGCGGGGGAAGATAGTTCAAAAATCCTTTTTAAAAAATATTAAACGAAAAGTTATTTTCAAAATTGTAACAATTTTGAAAAAAAAAATCAGAAATTACTATCTATACTAGTATTTTTGCAACACTTTGGTGACGGGTGGGTAAAAATGCTTCCAGGTATATCGGATACCCGACCCGTTTTTAAAATTCCTTCACAAAAAAATTGTTGGGTCGGGTTATATTTAACCCAACTCATACACTAGATATTCCATATTTAATAATTTAGATATTTAGAAGATTTGATTAAGATTTATAATTATGATTCTCCTATCATCTTTGTTTGATTTGTTTTTAACTGTTTTGAATCATCATATAATACATAAAGTAAAAAAAAAAAAAAAAAATTTCTACATATACTGTGATTCGAAATTTAAAAAACGGACATATATTATCCAATTGACGAAAATGTGTGTTCAACGTTCTACATCGATTAAAATATTTAGAAAATGATTCAGAATCATATCATAAATAAGAACATTAATAAAATAAATGAGTTTTTTGGCGGGACGGGTTTGGCGGGACGGGTTTTTGAATCAACAATAATAAAAAGATTAAAATATTATTAATCCGCCGCTTGAATACGGATTAAATCCTTTTTTTAATACCACAAATATTAGACATATTAAATCAGTCTCATTTAGAAAAGATTGTATAAAACCAAAAATTATCCCGTCGTATAATGTTACTTAATAACAATATTTACAAAATTTTAAAATATCATTAACATGCCACTTTAATATATATTAAATCTTTAGTTTATTAAATATAAATGTCTTAGAGAATGATATGATTTGTAAACTTTTATATATAATAAATAATCATTAAATTTTAAAATAAAAACAAATCACGGGACGGGTTAAGAAATTACGGAACGGGTTATATTTTGGAAATGATTTATATGGCGGACGAATTTGAATAAATATTTATATACCACTTTAATACGGGTTAAATCCTCAGTTTATTAATAATTGTCTCGTGGACCCGTGGTATACCGTTACTTAATAACAATTGTAAACTATAATATAAATAAATATGTTATAAGGAGATACAATTTACAAAATATTTTTATACTAACTTTAAAAATAAATCATCCTGCGGTGTACCGCGAGTTAAAATCTATTTAAAATCACGGGACGGGTTAAAAAATTATGGGACATGTTATATTTCGGAACGGATTTATATGGTGAACGGGTTTGAATCAATATTTATAAAATTTTAAAATATCATTAACATGCCGCTTTAATTCGAGTTAAATCCTCAGTTTATTATTGTTCTGTGAACTCGTGATATACCGTTACTTGATAATAATTATAAACTATAAAACATAAATATTTTATAAGAAGATACAATTTATATAATTTTATATATACTAACTTTAAAAAATAAATCATCCCGCGGTGTACCGCGGGTTAAAATCTAGTATATTTTACGAAAATTATGATAAAGAAATCCCTCACAAATATTTATTAAGTATATTAGTATTTATAAAAATATTAATTTGTAACTAAAAAACTATTTCCAAGTGTAAAAAGGCATCAAATAAACCAAAGGTTCCAACGGTTTGATAAATAAGCCGAAATGTTCATTGGTTCGTCAAATAAATCAAATAGTACTATATTAAATTAAACGGTATTAACAATTCATTTAAATATATTTTGAAAAAATATGATGATATTTAACCGAAAGACGCGACCATAGATATCAAATATACCAAAAGTTGTAACGGTTCGTCAAATATACGACATGTTGCAATGGTTCATCAAATATACTAAACATTACAATGGTTCGTTAAACAAAACCAAAAGTTGCAATGATTCGTCAAATAAACCAAATATTGCAACAATCCAATTAAACGGTTACAATCTCATTTAAAAACATTTGGGTAGTTAAAAATTAAGAATTAAAAATAATAATTTGTGAAAAGTTACACCGACGGTAGATGATTTAGTGTTATAACAATTTATAAAAAAAAACTTAGAGTTGCAATTGTTCGTGGGATAAACTAAATATTGCAATGGTTCAACTAAACGGTTGCAACCGCTTAACGAAGAGTTAAGATAAAAAGATGCAACCGTAGAAAACATTTACTCGGATTGCAACTTTTTCTAAAAACATAACGTAAAATATATTTTTTAGTTTTTAAAACAATAAACGAAATGTTGCGATATACCAAAAGTTGCAACAGTTCATCAAGTTCGTCAATTAAACTAAAGATTACAACGGTTCGTAAAACAAAAGCAAAGTTGCAGTGATTCGTCAAATAAATCAAATGTTTTAACGGTTCAATTAAACGATTATAATCTCATTTAAATATATTTTAGTAATTAAAAATTTAAAATAGTAATTTATAAAAAGTTATACCGAGAGATGCGACGGTAGATAATTAAATGTTATAGCCATTTATAAAATAAACCAAAGATTGCAATTGTTCGTGAAAAAACTAAATATATAAACCAAAGGTTGCAATTGTTTGTGAAATAAATATTGCAATGATTCGAATAAGTGGTTGCACTGTTTATGAAAAGTTACAACAAAAAAGACGCAACCGTAGAAGACATTCAGATTGCAATTTTCTAAAAATACATAACCGTAAAATACATATTATAGTTTTTAAAAAAGAATTAAAGAAAAATTTCGATTAAAAATACAACCGTTCACAAGTGCAAAAAACAATTATTGAGATTGTTATTATTATTAGATCGTACATATACTTGATGAGATGATTCAATTTTATATTGTACGTATAACAGATAGGAAAAGTGTTTGACCAAAAAATAACAAAATAAAAAAATACGCAAAAGATAACATAAAAATTTACAAGAGTACAAAAAGAAAAAAATGACTATGACGCTAGACCCAACGAATCAAAACATGTTACTAGAACTAAGAGCTTTTGTGCCCATTATAAAGACGGGTGTGATTCTTCAGGTTACTAAGCTTTGATCGTATGGAGAGTTGCGACAAATAAATCATTCCAAGTGTCGGTGATGCCCGGGAGGCACCAATGCATGCAGTCATCGTGATTCTTTCCACCAGCTGTTGCCGGATGAGCATCGGCTCTGTACTCGCTCATTCGAGTTATGTCCAAAACGTGGAAGGCGCTTCTACTCTTGAGGGAGTTAAAGATGTGTTGATTCACCAGACGAACCTCTAAATTTGTTCCGTTGTTCCTCACTGAGAACAATTCTTCAACCTACCATTAAAATATGAAGCCGATTATAAGCGTCTCCTAACAATTTACTGTACTAAAGCTTAAGTTCCAAAATCTCTCAGCTCCTCTGCCCAATATCTAGCCAATCATATAACGGTATCATGTTCTTTTATTATATTACCAGTCCCATTATCTCATGTGAACCCTGGTTTGAACTTCGTAGTATCCATACTGGCCTAATGAATTCATGTAGCTTTTCATGAGTGACTCGGCATGAGTATGGCATTCCACATGCTTTATAAAACCAATTACCTATTAGATCAACGACTAAATTGATAGAATTTTCTGACTTACTTGTCCAGGTAACAAAGGTTGCAGTCTTTGACAAGTACCACCTTGGTCCCAGTCACCTCCTTCAAAGTGCCTAGGTGATTGTGTTCGGAAGAATATGATCCCTCCAGGTCGCTTTGTTTTCTCCACAAAATTTACCTATTACAATGGCAGAACGTCGTATGAGGATCACAATATTTCACTACCACTAGTTTATCATATCGCACAGTTTGGTGCTTGCTCAAAATCTGATTCATCAATACAAAACATCATGCAATATTTTCCCAAAAATGTCATAGCACATCTTATTTTTTGTAAACAGATAATCTAGTACAGTTGTCAGTGGCAACAACACACGAAAACAGAGAAATCCAGCCAGCATACCATATTGTTTAGAACCCGATCCAGGCCAGAAGCAGGAGGTATAGGTGGAAGTATTGGCCGGCTGCCTTCAAAGAAAAGCATAGGAGATTTTAGAGGGTCAAATTTTGATGGCGCCCACCACCTAACAAAGAGAAAAACAACAAAATGTTGTCAACAACATCTCAAGTTCACACAAGATGACAAACCAAGGTATCATTTAACTGATGTAACAAGACTTTCTTTCCCTCAGGGTATTGAATGCAATGATCAGCATACATAATATTATTAAGATTCAAATTTTGAATCAGCATGATCTGAAGAAAGAAATGCTGCAGATAATTTGGCAACTTAAAGGATTTCATGTCATGACAGTGTCATGTATGTATGTATTAGCTCAAACTAGAGAGCAGTGGACCCACTGGAACAGAAATGAACTCAAAACTAGAGGATTTCACACTTGCAATTTAATTTTTAAATCAGAAAGCAGGAACCTGAAGTAAACAAACTTAGTGATACAGCACTGGATCTAAAGTTTCGGTAAATCAGATGAGGAAGTACTTAACAAGTTCAAAGTAGTTTCACTTTCATCAGACAAGAGATTGAAAAGGGTATTTTACCAATGCCCAGTGTTCAAAATGAGAATGTCATGGAAACTCGAAGCCTTTTCCCATGAACTGTCTGGAATATCGACATCAACTCTATAGCCCTCTTTAAATCCAAGAGATTCTAACTCACCACCATTAACATTAGCTGACCACCTAAAATTCCATCAGCAAGAGGAAATATGTTCGATCAGTTTGAAAACCATATAAAACCATGGTATTCCTACACAGTGCGTACTACACAGTTGAGAAAGGCACAGATAAGCATACAAACAAGAACTTACTGATGGAGAATACCGTTTAAAGATAAAACAAGTAGCAAGATATAAAAGCCATAGAAGCAACAAGAACATCAAGAACATGATCCTTTGAATTGTACAAATACGAATCTCTGATACAGGAACACCAAAGAGAACCAGCTTACCTACCATAACGTGCCAAGAGATTTGTTCTATGATACGCAATCGTCAGATTATACTGCAGAAACGTAAATCCGCGATCTGCACCCGCTGGTCGCCACTTCTTCACTTCACCAGTCACACTCTTTAACATACAGAATAAAGATACAAACATATTCCTATTCAATGAATCACCCACAAATCCTGCACTGTTCAAAAACACTCTTAAGATATACAAAACTCACACCTATCAACAAAACCACAACTTAGCTTCTGATTCCTCTAATTTTAAACAACAAGAACTAGTAATGCTTCAAGGCGTACCGATGTTGGTATTTCGATGAGTCTGAAGAAATTTGAGTGGATCAAACGAAGGAAGATCACAGTCCTTAGGCTTCCATCGCCATTTAGAGATCTCGAGACCATTGGTTTTGTTGTTACGAATGCAATTCCATCCTTTGAAGATCTCTTTACAATTACTAGTGTACCTGGTGGATCTGGGGTTGGGGTCGTAGATCCATGAGCCGTCGGAGAAGTCGCAAGTGGCGGAGAGAGGTGAGAGGGAACCGTCGGATTTTGGAGGGAAGACGGTGGCGGAGCGGTGAGTGGTGGGAGAGGAGAGAGAAGCGCGTTTGGATAGAGAGAGGAGGAGGAAAATGGAGATGAAACAGAGAAGGGAGAGTAGAGGGAAGAGTGAGAGTTTGTTGGGTGAAGTCGTAGCCATGGCTCTCTCAGAAGCTCTCAGCCATGGCGGAGATTTTGGATTTTGGCTAGTTGAGTTATTTGATTAACTGATTTACTAGGTCCGGACCTGCACATACGTGCGGGGTTATAATTATGGTTTATTATTTATGTATAGAGTTGTTTTTTGTTTGTAAATTTATTTATGAAGAGTTGTTTTGAATAGATACAGTATATACAGTATATAGATACAGAACATAGTTTGTTGTTAACTTTGGTGTGGGATCTAAGATTTTAAAAATGTGTTGGATAACATTTTTTGTCAATAAATATGTGTTTTTGTTGTACGTAACTATTGTATTTTTTTAAAAAGATTTTGGTATCAGATAATAAAATAGATAATGAAATATAAATGTATTTTCAATTTTTCTATGTTTTTAAAAAATTTTGTAAATCAATTTTTTTTATGTTAAATTGGATTTAAATTTTGAATAAATAGATAAGTTAGATATGTATAAATATTTTAAGTAATTGTTTGTTTGTAATTTGATAAGTTTGACGTTTGGGCCATATAAAATCTAATTGCCAATATGCGAATCCGTTAATATATTACAGTGATCCAGTAAAATCTAAAAGCCTGTCTATTGGGCCTAAATACATTGTGGTCCAGTTGAATTAATACTATTTTTTTTTTCTTTTTGGACAGATAATTGTCTAAACAACCATTATTGTTTTTATCGGTTCTACGAAACACCAAACCTAGAAAACTCTCATACTAATCTTCGATCTGAAAATCAACAACGAAATACTGCTTAGATCGAGCTTTGTCGTTGCTGTTTATCAAGTTTGTACCGCAGATTCCGAATTATAGAAACAGGTAAGCTTTTGATTGATTCAGTTTTATAGAACTTATTTTTTTTTTTCAATTCGTCGATTTGATTTCCAGTTTGTGAAATTCTCTGTTTAAGCAGATTCATTGGGCGATGCATGTGAAGAACCCAAGCTTGTATTAGTAAGTTTCAATCCATATAATTTTGATTTCAATAATTTTTATAAACAAATCGCAAATTGATCTAATGTCTTTTTCAAAATTAAAAAAGTAATTTAATCTATCTACATAAACCGTGCGGGTCATGATTGAATAGATTTCAAAATTGGTTTGTATATAGATTTGAAGAATCGATTTTGTTTCCTGAAATATATTAACATCTATTTTTTTGTAAATTGATTTCAAATAATAACATAGATGATGATGTTGCCAAAAGAAGATGATTTCAAAGATAAGTTGTTCATACGATTATTACTTAACAAACAATGTTTTTAAATATTTGGTTGTGATGATAGAAAGTTATAATTGTACAGGGGAAGCGTAATTATCAAGTTCTATTCTTTTGAAAGAATCAATTCTGATTTCGTTTTGGAACCTTACAAAAAACCTGCAGCAACAATAAGGTTAGTGAGTTTTTGAACAATATATAATAGTTAGATATATAGCTTAGCTTAACATTTATGATTACAGTATATTAATAGGTTAAATATGCCAGCTTTGGTATTGAAAACAGTTGTTATACTACAACAATGAAATCTTTTAAAACTGATTTATCTCAACTGCTATACTATTCCAATTTGTTAACGATTTAGAAGAGGAGATAGATTTTTAAAGGTTAAGATCTTTAAAATACTTGCAGATATGCCATTAAAAATATATGTACTTATATCTATACTATTAATTAAGTTAACCATTTATAGTATAGATATCGTCAGATTAGTAGATTTCATCTTAGTCTATGTTTGTTTGTTACTAACATGTGTTTTCTTTTGTCTGCAGTTTTAGCTACTAAAATGGGGCTTATATATGAAGATTCATCAGTACAAATCACAGGTTAGTATATTTTCTCTCTCTGTTTTGTGATCTTTAGTTTAAGCACAAGTTAGTTTATATTTTGCAAAGAGTTTAGTATAAGGAGAAGCTTAGACTTTATTGCTTGATCTGAAAATAACTGAAAACTAAATAGCAAATAGCTAAAGGAAATAACTAAAGAAGTTTTGAAACTTGAACAAAAGAAAAAAATAGAAAACTAATTGCTACAGCCAAGCTCCCTACATTATTCCCAGCCAGCACAACTTAATTCTTGCCACCTTCAATCTCTTCCTTCTCAATGTCACCAAGAATGGAAGAGACACATGCCTTTTTAGTAGTAGAACCCTGACCTTCAATGTCCTCAGAAACAGCATCCATACTACGCTTAGATGAAGGAGTGGATGATGTAGGACCTAAAGGGTCAGTGGTTTCACTACTATTGGTCAGAGCAAGTCCTTCCTGTCAATGCAGAAAATCAGGATAGTCAATATATAATAGATAATTCTTTCATATAACAAAGTCATTAAATTACATAGTTATAAGTATCCATAATTTATTCCCTGACTTGAGTATAACTGATGGTACTCACTATTTAATTGAAACACGATCCACCCCTTTAGTGATAAACTTGAATAACTTTTTGATAGATTGATTTTGGTTGCACCTACTAACATTACCTGATCAATAGAGAGGTCATTACGTTGGTCAGTCTGCTGGTCAGAATCTTCAACAGTATCTAGATTGTCAGATTCATTACCCAGCCAAACGGTTGAAACCTTGTAGGTATCATCAGTTTCATTGATGTTTTCCTTTCCAATAGTCACCAGAAACTGGAAAGTCTTTCCAACCAAATCTCTGATTTGCTGAGGCAAGTTTGTAGGATCCTGAATCTGTTATGATAGATTGAAAAAAGTATATAAGAGATTTGAATATTATGGTCTATATACATATTAACAACAAATTTGTTTACCTCATCCCACTTCCCTTCCAGCAAATCCTCTGCAGACACACCGATTATCTCTTGTGCACTTTTATCAAAGATAAGACATTTAATGTCTCCAGTGCTATCCATCACTCCAACGTTTAAAAGATACCTACATATCAAAGGAACAGGATAGTAGATTAGATACATAGTTATTATCTGACAAATGTAGATATATATTAGCAAATCTCAAAGTCTTACCTTGGTATCACCTTAGGAGTGTCTTCCTTACATGTTGGACACCAAAACATTTCTTTCTTACCTTTCTTGACAATCTCATTTTCAACCTTTGGAATCTTATAGGCAGTTTTGCTACACTTGAGGCAACTAAAGAAATACCAAGAATAGTCTGTGTCGATATTCATTATGGTACAAATTATGTTGCACTTTCCAGTCTAAACAAAAAAATAGATAATTAGTAGTATAGACAGAAAATTTAATAGTTGCTAGAAAAAAAATAATATTATCAAATACAAATACCTCAGAAAAACAAAAGAGTCCAGAGATGGTTTTCCTTGGAAAACGATCATAGTAATCCTTTTTTCTCTGTTCTGCATTCACTTGTTTTGCCTTCGAGTCTTCGATAGTCAGTGGCATAACATCAGGTGGTAAACTATTTTTAACAAATAAAAGAAAATGAAATCAACTTTAGATAATATAAATAGGATTCACAGTTATATATTAGCAAAAGAAATGTGACGTTTAAACATATCTTACTTGGCCACAAACTCAAGAACAGCAGGGTAGTTAGCATTGATTTCCAATAGAGACATATCAAATGAATTTGAAACAGCTCTTTCACCTAAAAACAGAATGATATTAGTATTTTCACATATGTTCTGATTTCATTTTGATTTCAAAATCATGCATTCAGAATCCAGTAACAACATTCTATACCTTTAAATGAGTTGATCTTTGCAAGCCGAAGCAAGCAAATCACTCTCTCAGTCCCTGCATTTTGACATGCATTATACATTGCCTCAGCAAATCTCCCCCAAAGAGTGCATTTCAGCCTTTCATCACTACAATATAACAAAAATATTGAGAAAGTTTTAAGTTTAGATGTATGTAAGATTATATAAAAAAGGTAGATATTGACTAAACTTACTTTGTGTCTCTGAGTTCACACTCAAGTCTCTTTGTGATCTTGTTGTTAACATCATGAATTTTCATTTCATTGAAACTAACAACCTGTCCAAGTACATCTGCAAAATAAGAGAGTAATAAATTATATTTTCATGGAGAAGTTCCTATTATAATAGAAAAAGAAAATATACAATGGAAAGTAAGATAGATATAGTACCAATTAAGATGTTTTCACTCAATCCTGCTTCATTCAAAATATCTGGAAAGTTTGCCAGATCCACATAAATGTCATCAGAAACAGCAGGAGTGCGACTTATCAAAGTTTTTTCCATCATGGACATCTTGAAACCATGTTTCGTGGCTCGATACTTTCCTGTTGATTTGGTTAGTGTAAAATGCTCGATAATACGCCATTCTCCAGAAACTATGAACCTTTGGAGTTTGCTCACTTGTGGCTTCTTAACAGTAGCATGAATCAAAGTACCCTGGCAACAGATAAAAAGAACTCATGTTAATCATCCATTGACATTGATGATTGATAAACGTTTATTTGATTTGAAAATGATAGTTCTTTTACTTACATATGTATCAGCAAGAACCATTTCAACTGTTTCTCCTGTGAATTGAGTGTATTGTGTCCACGAATGCACAATCTTAACCTGAATTTTCCAATGTGTTTTGAAGGGCTTAATGTCAGCAAGAGGGGTGAATGCTTGCACAGCTGCCATTTTCTTAGAGAAATAGTGAAGTGGTAATGGTAAAGCTTTGAAAGGTGAGTTCTTTAGAATGCAGGTAACTATATTTATAGTAATCGTATGGAGCCTTTAGTTTTATTAGGTTTTAGAGAATATAGGCCGTATAAGATAATTTGGGATTAGGATCTTAAAGGTATATGCTTGATTTAGGTAGATTTCGTTGCATATAATTTTCGATTTACTTGTTTGGTATATCAATATCGAACTGAATATAGATATTGAAGAGATTATGTGTAGATTATTATACCAACTAATAAGGGAAATCTAATAAGTTAGAATACTGTATCTTTCAATATAGGGAAATAGGAATTAATTAGTTTTTCATTTAATTTGCCGTGTAAAGGGATATTTTTAAAAATGAATTAATAGTTTGCGTTTATATGGTAAGATTTTTGCGAGATTTGAGTGTAATTATTAAAAAAATTAATAAGTTAGAATACTGTATCTTTCAATATAGGGAAATAGTTATTAATTAGTTTTGCATTTAATTTGCCGTGTAAAGGGATATTTTTAAATTGGCATTAATAGTAGGCGTTTATATGGTAAGATTTTTGCGAGATTTGAGTGTAATTATTGAAACAATTAATTGCTAACTTATTTCCGATTTAGAATAAGTAAAGAATATGCTTGATTTGTTATTATATGGAATAGAAATAAATACGTTTTATTTTAGGAAGTGTAAATTATGAGATTTGTTTGTTAAGGCAATATACAGAGTAGTATAATTGATCCGGAAAAATAGTCAATGTGTCGGTAATGTTTTTATTTGGTATTATCTACTGCAGATTCCAAAAAAATCAAAAAGAGATTCATGATGGGCCTAAACATATTGTAAGCCCAATAGATATTTTGCATTGACATAATCGGGTCAGTTATATTTTAAAAACAGGATCCGAGTGTAGGATCCGGGATCCCCGTCCCAACAGCGGGAATTTTACAATTTTACCCCTCCACGCAAATTTTTATTTTGTCTTTAAAACTTTAATTGTAATGGCATTCTCTTGTAATTATTTACAGATTGTAAGGTTATTTTTCAGGTAATCCTTCCCAATTAATAGTATAGATACTTTTATTATTTGGGGAAAATGTCAAAAAGAAGTCCTCAATTTTTAAAGATGTTTTGAATAAAAACACTAGCTTTCCAATAGATACATTACAATTTTAATTTTAATCGAATTTATATTTAAATCACCAATTTTTGTTCGAGAAAAATGTTATAAAAAAAACTAAACTTAACAAAAAGTAGTGTTTTTAAACTCGACCCGGATGGGGAACCGGACTACCTTCTGGGTCACCAGGTCACTGGATCAACCGAGTTCGACTGCGGGTCCTTTGATTAAAATTTATTTAATATATTTAATATTTATAAAGAATATATAGTTTTATAAATATAAAAATAAAAATATTCATACTATATTTACAAAATATGATGTCTAACAATTATTAAAATATGAATAGAGTCTAAAACTCTATATAATATTTTTTAAAGTAATTCAAATTAAAATTTTAAATCCAACTAAAAATCTAAACCGTAACAAATATTAAAATAGTAGAAGATCGCCAATAACGGAAATAAACGAATAAAACATCGCGAATTCAAAACAACTAATCTCGATTATTTCTCGCACCATTTCACTCATTCTCCTTAAACGGTATTGTAAAGTTTCATCAAAATCTAAAACATCAAATGAGTCTAAAAACTATAAAAAAGTTCTAAAAATAATTGAATAGAGTCTAAAACTCTATATTTTATTTCAAAATCAAATGATATTTTTAAAATCCATACCCAGCCGGTTCAACCGGTTCACTGGGTCGCGGGTTAATGGCGGATTTTTATAAGTTTTTCCGGTTTGAAATTGGTGGGTATTAACACTAAACCCAAACCGAAAAAGTATTTGGGTTGTGGGTTAACCGGTCAGACCGGGCGGTCCGGATTGGACGTGAAAACAAATGTTAAAAAAATATTATCAAATTTGATTGTGATGAATTAAATTACTAATTTTAATTAATTTTTCAATTAAATGGTTAATTTTCGTTGACTTTACCAAATAAGACACGTCGTTTAAGTCACTTCCATATGATTTGTTATTGAGGTGCTTCGCAAGAGTCTCAAGATTGTATTACCTTTGATGAAAAAAAAAAAAAAAAGATTGTATTAGCCTACTCTCTCCTTAGTATCCAAGAGCTTCCGATCTCTCATCTATTCACGGGAGCTTTACCGGTAACTCTTAAACCACACCGAGAGTTGTCTCTATGTATGTTTACGGTTCCCTAATGAATCTAACCCTCGCTGGTTCAATCTTGATACAGATAAACTACAATTTCTCAATTGAATCCAAATCACAAACACCAAACTGAACCAACGTTCCTAAAACGCAGATTCACTTCTCAAATTGCATGAGCATAGAATAAGAAACAGCTCAAGCTACAATGAGGAGATAACCATGAGAATTCACAAGGAGTTCTCAGAACTAACAGAGGACAAATGGAGAAGAAGAAGCTAACAAACTTTTCAATTTTCACGACTATTTCTGTAATTTGATCTTCATCTTCCTTTAAACACAACAACTTCTGATACTTCATCTCAACCGTTGCTTCTTCTCTAATCTCCATCGTCCACGTGTCTCTTCTTCTTTAACCTTCATATTACTGTATCAAATCTCCCCTCTTCGAAGAACCTTGACCACAAGGTTCAAAGTTTGGAAATTGTCTCTGCAAAAACAAAGAGAACTCCCATGTGGTTTCATGAGGCCATTTGATTAACACCATTGAAGCAGCTCTGCTTGGAATGTACTTCTTAGAGTCTCTTGTAATTCAAGTCTGGTTCCAGGGTCAAAGGTTTGGTTCTGTGTGACTTCAAGCATTCGTTCTACTTTGGCAAACTCCATTTTAACAAGTTGATCCCCATACTGAGACATCTCTGCAATAGTCTTGGCCTTACATCCAAGCTTGTAAATAACCAATCTCCTACTGCATAAGAGTTTCTTCCATTTGCCATTCTGTTCCCGAATAGAATATGCATAACCCATCTTCCTCCTTTGCTGGATTTTGTGACTTCTAATGCGCCTTCGAAGGAATATCTGATGTTGTAAAACTTGATGAACGCAAGTAGAATCCAAGATTGAATCAGCCTCTGTCACCATCTTCTTGTTGTGAATCAAATCTGGTTTCGGACTTGACGTCGGTTGCAGGACATCTTCAATCAAATTCTCTGCACAATCTCCCCATTCCAGCTGTTGGTTCACTACTTTATCAAGGAATGAATTATTCACCTTTCTTCTGTTCTTAAAGGCTATATGTAACTCCCCATCCTTTGTGAATCCAACTTCATTCATCTTGAGGACATCTAGTCTTTGCACTTGGGGACAATTCCCTGAAACAATCCAGTCATTTGTAAACAGCTCAATTTTTTTGTGCTTCCTCAAACTCTCGCTGCTAGCCCAATTGTTAAACCACTCTTGAAGTTCCAACAGGCACTGGTACCTCAACTGAATGTGCAGTCGCTTCTTACCCTCTTCAACTAATTTATACTTGAACCACCATCGCTTGGAAAATTTGAGCTTTTTGTTTCTCATCGCTTGTTGAAGAACCAAACTGGTTTGCAACAACCGCTCATTCACCATTAAAATCTGCTCAGACACAACTTGTTGTCCATGACCTGCAGTACTCTCTAATATCCCAAGCATTATACCGAGCAAACATCTCACATGAACAGTTCTGGCCGCAATGAACATCGCCTCATGTTCTCTCTTATCAGACATTAGCTTAAGGTGGCTTGTGTGTCCATGTTCTCTCATCATCTGCAAATTTCTGTTCATGAACTTGAATTTTCCAAAACTTGTCTTCCATGAAACAACCATCTTTGAGCGTGGACCAAGATTCGGGAAGCTTGTTATGCTTCAGCAATGCAACTTTAGCACTTGAACAAAGATATTTGTACCTGAAATCCCCTCTGTAAATCCATTTATGTGCAATTCGTGGCCTGCCTTTATGTGGTCTCCTTTGTTTGAATTTGAACTTCCACCACTTGACGCACTTAATGTGTCTCTGCTTACTTTGTTCTCTATGAGGTAATGTCTCGAACACTTGGTGTGCAACTTGATTGTTAGTGACACTTTTTGACTTCTGAAGCAACACATCCCTTGCTTTTGTGTATGAAGCTTGTAATATCGTTTCTTGATGATTAAACAAGTCATCACAGCCAATAACATATTGCAAATGCTCGCAAACAACTGGTGAAGCATTGTGAAATCGAAGGCTAGTTTCTAATTAAGTTTGAAACTGGTACCTGAAATTGTGGAGTTGATGCTTCCTCCATGATTGCTCCATGTACTAAATTGTCTTCTAAGACAATCGATTTCATCTCAACCTCAATTCCTTCTTCTTCGTTATCCACCTCAGCTTGCAGTTCACTATCTCTCTTAAGTGGAAGGATCCCAACGTTATCAATGTTGCTTCTGGATGTGCATACTCATATAATCTTCCAATTGAGAAACATTGCTGAATCGTTTGAGGCTGAAACATCCTTACATTCACTTGAGTATCAGATCTTAGTCCTTTCAAATACAGACTAACCAAGTAATCTTCATCTAACTTCACGCTAGTGCTAATCGACTCGAAACGAGCATGATAAACCTCAATTCCTTCAGTCTCCTTCAACAGTTTCAGTTTTGCAATCGAATCATCCACATGCTTATTATATCTCACTTGCAACAGCAGTTTGTAACTACACCAATCATGCCTAACATGCTTCCACCACATTGATTGTACAATTGATTGGTGCAAAGTCGCAGCAATGTCATCGAAATGGATTGAAGCTATACCAACTTTCAATTCCTCCGGAGTACGCTCAATTAAGAAGAATTGTTCAATCTGAAACAACCAATCCAAGATTTTATCACCATGAAATCGTGGAAAATCAACTGTCTCTAACCTTTCAGGATCTGCATATCTCGAACGCGATCGGAACCACATCTCTGCTACCGTTTCACGAACCACTGCGGTCGCTTCTCTAGCCACCATCTCCTTGATTGGAGCTTGCGATCTTGTCTCCGCCATTGATACAGATAAACTACAATTTCTCAATTGAATCCAAATCACAAACACCAAACTGAACCAACGTTCCTAAAACGCAGATTCACTTCTCAAATTGCATGAGCATAGAATAAGAAACAGCTCAAGCTACAATGAGGAGATAACCATGAGAATTCACAAGGAGTTCTCAGAACTAACAGAGGACAAATGGAGAAGAAGAAGCTAACAAACTTTTCAATTTTCACGACTATTTCTGTAATTTGATCTTCATCTTCCTTTAAACACAACAACTTCTGATACTTCATCTCAACCGTTGCTTCTTCTCTAATCTCCATCGTCCACGTGTCTCTTCTTCTTTAACCTTCATATTACTGTATCAAATCTCTGCCGAAAACCTGACCTAACCATAGCTAAAAACACAAGGAGGAAGACGGACAATCCAAGTGGCAATCTTTTGATCCCGATTCCATCTCCAGATTCTCCTAAAACTCATTGGGTTTGTGTTGTTGCAGTTGGTTCTAATATCTATTACATTACCGGCTCTGATGACAATACAAAGAAGGAGAAGTATTAGGATATATACAAGAATATGTAAATAATATCTTCTATGATACGATTCTATCTAAGATTAGGAAATACCATTGTGTATAAATACTTTGTTATGATTATCAATAAAGATAAGCCTTTCTAAAATATATCAAGAAGTCATGTGGCTAATCGGCCTTATCGATCTTCGACTGTCGGTCTAACACGTGGCTTCTGAGGCTTCAAGCGTGTGGGTGAAGCATTGTTACCCAGTTGTTAGTATTGGTTATGGAGAGATATTTGTAGCAAGAGGCCGCAATTCCTCCAGCTGGACTAACGTTTTGGATACAAAAATCCAAACCTGGGAGCATATGGTATACCCTTTTGCATAGAAATAGATAAGTCTGATATCGAAGAGCGCAGTGATTAAAGGACAAATGTATGTGTTTGAGCGTAATCGTGTGGCTTACAAGGTAAAAGAAGATGGATGGGAAGTTATAGGAAAGCTACATAACTTGGATACAGGACGGAAATTACTTTCTTATTGCGTGATAGACAAAGTTCTATATCGTTGTAGAGATTTACCACAAATATCCAATAGTTCAACTCTAAGACAAGATACTGGAAATCTTTGAGGGGTTTGGAAGGTCTACCAGTGTTTGACGATGATTGTTGTGTTAGATTGGTAGATTATGGTGGAAAGATGATGCTTTTGTGGGATAAGTGTGTTCCTTCCGGTAGAAACAAAATAATTTGGTGTGCGGTGATTGCGCTTGAAAGATGTAGTAGTGAAGAGATTTGGGGAAAGATTGAGTGGGTTGATGATGTTCTTAGTATCGTACCTCTCTCTTATGAATTTGTGTGTGCTCTTACTGCTACTATTTGATGAATTAACTTGAGAAGGCTTAATGTGGTGAATCTCTAGTGATTGTGGGTATATATAGTTTTGCTGCATGATTCCTTGTGTTTTGACCTGAATTCTATAGACATCATTTCACTTATAAAACTTTGATGGTTAGCTTATTTTGTGCTCTGCTAAAAGGCCTATGAAACTCTGTTTTGCCTTTGATTGAAGAGCGTTTGGTCGTTTAGTGTACAAGTAATTTGCTTTTTGTTTTTGAAGTTGTAGAAAATTGGTGCTTGAATGTGTCTTGCTTCTTCTTACCATCTTATCATTACAAATGCAAATGGTTTCGTTTCATTTGTGTTGTTTTGTGTGTTTGTTGAGGAAAAGAAGACAGAGAGATCAAACAATTATTTAGTTATATACAAGAGTCAAAATTTGGCATAGATAAGCTTTGATAAAATAGGAACATGTAAAATTGCTCTAGCCATACAGTCTTCTTTGTCTAGAAAGCTCTGAACTTGCTCAAAGACTGACGATTAAAAGGAACAGAGAGGTTTTGAGACTTGCCTCAATGGTGATTTCACTAGGTGTAAGATCTGAGGCGCGTCTATAACCGAGCTTCGGGCCTGTTCGGAGAAGAGTCACAGCGACTATCTTTGCGACAGCTCAAAACGACAGTGAGGGAGGTGATTAACAAAGAAAACGACGACACACATGCAAAAAGACAATGACGGAGCAGTCGCTAGAGAAAGAGAAAGGTGTCGCTGGAGATAGAGGGGAGTCGCCAGATTTTCTAGCGACAGTTGCCGCAGCTTATTTCAACAGATCCGGCGACTCGTTTTAACAGATGCGGTGACTCCTTTGAACAATTATCACTCCATCTACGTTTATTTGCCGTCGCTGTCGCTTGTCGCAGCGTCTCTTAAAAGAACATGGCCGTAATATCTGAGTGATTGGAGTAAGAGAGTCACAAGACAAGAAGTTGTGGAAAGCCGAAGAACCATAGAACATGGAAGGTGGAAAGTATATTGACTGACGATTGTAATCCTGTTTGGACTCAGAAAAAACCCGGAACTGATTGAACGGGCCGGTCGTCCGGATTGAATTAGTCCAATTGATTGACATGCGTGAACCAAACAAAGAAATTGCCAGTTGCCACAAACATCACTGACCATCCTCAACGGGACTTCTTAACATTTATTATCATGGGCTCTTATGTTTATTGGATCAAAAATTAATCAAAAAGGCCAAACAGAAGAAGAAGTGCGTAATAAATGAGTTTATAGAGCCCATGAGACGCGGCGTCGTGTCGCTTCGTGATTGGTCGAAGCATATTGTTAAGAAAAGGAAAAAAAACTTCCCCTGTTTTTCTCTCATTTCTTCGACATTTTTCTTTTTCTTTCTCGACAATCGCCGAGATTGAAATCTCTTCCGATTTTGATCAAATCTGATGTAAACGGTGACAAATCGGAGGTGTTTATTCACCAATATCATCATCTCCACTAGTATCAGCATCGAACATGCTTGGAAAAGCTACTCGGCGAGTCTCCAGAAGCCAAATCGGAGAGGTTTATGCACCAAATCGGAGGGGTTTCTTCGCACATATCATTGTCATGGTACGATTCTAATTCTCATGATACGAATTCATGTATTTTTAGTATTTTTAGTATTTAGGGTTACTTGATTTTGTAAATTAGGGTTTCTGGTTTTTTCTGAAATTAGGGTTCTTTGCTATTAAACGTGATTTGGATCCTTTTCTACACTTTGTTAGTTTGTAATTTTGAGTTTTTGTTTGTTATGTAGTAGAAAATAAAAGATCAAATAAAAGAGCATTTTACTATGACGAGATCGTAGGTGCTTTTGTTTGTTCTTATGTTTATTATGTTGATTTCCCATATGTCATGTGTATGTTGATGATATTATCATAGAGGCTTGTTCAACATTTCACTTGTTTTACACTTTTACCTATCTCTCCTTTAGCATTGTGGCATTATGGCCTGAACATTGAGTATTTTCCATTGTTCACATCTAAATCACTGAATAGGTGTTAGAAATGATAATCAATAACGTTTTAGTGACTTGCTTAATTTTTTTTAGATGTTGAAACACAGTCCATCTCTTACCACTCTAAATCCAGTTGATTCTTCATATTTCTAGTCACAATTTTGTGATATGATGTTTTGTGAAAACGTGTTCAATTTTGTTTATAGTTTAGTATAGATCACTATGCTTGATATGCTCTTTCAGTTTCTTGATATGCTCTTTATTGATATGATTTTTGTGAAAACGTTTTCTGATTTGTTGTAGACTTAATTGGAGACACTTGGACATATGGTAATGTGGTTGAAGGTGCTTCCTTCTCATCAATACTGTAAGGTAACTAAACATTATTACTCTTTCTTATCTCATTGATTCGTAATATTTCGGTTTGATATAGATTAAGTGAGACTTTGGCTTCGAATGGAAAAAGCGTATCAGACGGAACAAAAACGGATCAAGCATATCAAGCGGAACAAAAACGGATCAAGCAGATCTGGCGGTACAAGAGCGGATCAAGCGGTTCGAACGCTTTAATATATTTGTTGAATGGTGAAAGCGGATCAGGCGGTATAGATGAAATATTTATATTGTAAAAAACTTTAATTTTACATAATATGGATCAAAAGTTAATATAGTAAAAATATGAATTTTAAATGGTAAAAATAGATAATAAATGTAGCGGAACAAATATTTGAATAGTAAAAAAATATAAACATAATTTACAAAGTAAATGTTAAATAAAATATTTTTTCAGTATACCATATACTACTATATATAAAGTATACTAAATTTAAAAACTTTATTATTAATACAAAATATTATTTAATGTTTTATATACAAATAATAACATGAAAAGTAAATATAATCTACGGGTGTGACTCGTAATGTTAGAAAAAAATAAAAGAAAATAAAACAGAAGAAACCAGAAGAAAAGAAAAATACAAGTTGGGAAGAACTTTTTCTACCATGTATTTATATGAGAAAATTTTCTTCCTTTTATGACACTTTGTAGAAGAATTAAGAAGAAAAGTAATTCTTCTATTTTCTACATAATTGCATTAAGTGCCAAAGTGTGTGAATAGAAGGCGTATAAAAGGTGCCAAAGTAGAACCACCTTTTATACGCCTTCCATTCAAGGCCAATACTTTTTGCCTTGAATGGTTATTGTCTTTTGATAAATGCAAGTTAGATGTTATATAGGATTGTCAACATTATACTTATTGATTGCTTAATGTTTATGCTCTTTGTGTTCAATGCTTATTAGTAGTCTGAGCTGTTAGGTAAATATTTTAGTTTGATATTTACTGTTAGCCACAAGCTTGCTTGTCTAACTTAAACTTAACCTTATATTAAAGCCTAAATCTATATCTTAAAACAGCCAACAAAAATCAGAAGCTTAAATCTCTTTCCTTCTGCTTTTACCACTCTTTTTTCTACAACACATTCTTGCCTTCTCCTTTTAACACCTAGAGAACTAGGAAATGGATCCATTTTATCACTCTTATGGCTTCTTGGACCTCCTACAAAGTCAAACTGAAACCCACAGACTTGAAGCAAGTCTTTATGATAGTCTTTCACCAAGATCAAATCTTGGTGAATCAGAAGTGCCAGTCCAAGCTGAAGACCGTAAATCAAGAAAGAAATGGACTCCAACAGAAGATGTTGTGCTCATAAGCGCTTGGCTAAACACAAGCAAGGATCCAATTGTTGCCAATGAGCAAATACTTGAAGTTTTTTGGAAAAAGATACCAGCTTACTTTGCATCAAGTCCGAAGCTAAAGGGAAAGCAAGTTAGAGAAGCAGATCATTGTAAGCAAAGATGGGGGAAGATTAATATTTTTGTCTGTAAGTTTGTTGGATGTTATGATACAACATTACTTCAGAAATCCAGTGGCCAAAATGACAATGATGTCATGAAGCTTGCACATGAGATTTACTTCAATGATCTGAAAAAAAAGTTTACGATGATTCATGCATGGAGAGAACTTAGACATGATCAGAAATGGTGTCAAAAAGAAGAAACCGGAGTGGCGAAAAGAAGGAAGTTTGGGGAGGTAACTACACAGTCTTCAAGCTCACACACACATGGAGATGATTCAGTTATGGCTCGTCCTCCGGAAATTAAGGTATCAAAGGCTAAAGAAAAAAGGATCGTGCCCAATGTTTCCATTGTGGAAGGAGATGGGAAGGCTATGGTTGAGTTTCAAAAAATTTGGGAGATTAAGCAAAAGGATTTTGCTGCCAAAGATAAGTTGAGTAATAAGAAGTTGTTGGACAAACTACTTGGCAAAACAGAGCCGCTGAGTGAGATTGAAGCTGCTTTAAATAATCAGCTCATAACTGAGATGTTGTCTAATTCTTGAATGTTTTTCCTTTGGTATGATTTGTTAATGTTTCAGATGTTTTTCCTTTATATGCTTCAATTAATGTTTCATGTTTTGTCTTTCATTTGTAAGAAATAAGTTTGTGTTCAATGAATGGGTTTGTGCTTCTATAAGTTTTTGTTATGTGCTTGTTGTCTGTCAAGTAATGAAAGTGTTTGATTCTAATTTTCTTACTTAATCAATGCTACACACTATTAAAGTGTTTGATTCTAATGTCCTTTTGCTGGTTGTGGAAGACATCACTTGTGGAGACACCACTTGTGCCGAGAGTACTTGATCAAGACACCATTTGGTTTTGTTTTTTTTTTTTGTCGACACAAATTATATAAAGTGAAGCTGTTGTATTTTGTGTTTTTGTGCCGACACCACAAATCGATATTACCATATGACACTTTTGTTTTGAATTATTGTAGACCAAAAAATAATATTTCCATGTGAAACTCTTTTATTTTGTATGATTTTGTTTATTTTTATCATTCAACCAATACTCTTTAGTTTCTCTATATATACAACAATTCTATCACTACAAAACATCGCCTCTCTCTATTTGAGTAATCACTCTTCTTTCTCACCTATACATTCTTCTTTTCACAAACAAACTCTTCCTTTTCTCCGATACATTATTTCTTTTCAACAACCACTCATTCTTTTCTACAAAACATTCTTTCTTTTGTTTAAGAAAATGGCATCTTCTTCCAATAATTTTGATGATTCACTTGAAGAAAATTTTGAAGAATTTTTTGATCAAGGCTTCGAGAATTATTTCGATAATCATGGTGCACGTCGAAAATCTACCAAGTCAAAGAAAAAGCGAGCATATATTGAAAGAGAGCATGAACAAAGACACATCCAGTTAGTTTACGACTATTTCAGTGAAAATCCAACATTCCCTCCTTAAATATTTCGACACCGTTTTCGAATGAACAAACCCTTGTTCATGCGTATTGTTGATCGACTCTCCAATGAAGTTTCATTTTTTCAACAAAGACCAGATGCTACCGGAAGGTTTGGTCTCTCTCCACTACAAAAGGCTACATCAACAACTCGTATGCCGGCATATGGTTGTACGGCTGATGCGTGTGACGAATACCTCCGGCTTGGAGAAAGCACTGCAATGTAATGCTTGGAAAATTTTGTTGAAGGAATCATAAATTTGTTCAGAGATGAGTACTTAAGAAGATCCACACAAGAAGATCTTATCCGACTACTCCATATTGGAGTGATACGTGGATTTCCCGGGATGATAGGAAGCATCGATTATATGCATTGGGAGTGAAAAAATTGTCTGACCTCTTGGAAAGGGCAATATACGCGTGGATCTGGAAACCTACAATTATTTTAGAGGCTGTAGTTTCACAAGATCTTTGGATATGGTATGCAGTTTTGGACCTCAAGGTACATTAAACGATATCAATGTTCTTGATCACTCTCTAGTCTTTGATGATATATTACAAGGTCAAGCTCCAAATGTGAAATACGTAGTCAGCGGACACGAGTATCATTTGGCTTACTATCTCACTGATGTAATTTATCCGAAATGGGCTACATTTATCCAATCTATTTAAATTTCACAAGGTCCGAAAACATTTATCCAATCTATTTCAATTCCACAAGGTCCGAAAACATCTTTATTTGCAACAAATCAACAAATCAAGAAGTTTGTCGTAAAGACGTTGAGCGTGCTTTTGGAGTTTTGTAAGCTCGTTTTGTTATTATCAAAAATCCAGCTCTTAAATGGGATAAGGTAATAATAGGAAAGATTATGCGAGCATGTATAATACTTCATAAAATGATAGTAGAAGACGAATGAGATGGGTACACTCAGTTTGAAGTGGACGAATTCACACAAGCGGAATCAACAAGCAGTTCACAAGTGGATTTCAACTATTCTACAGAAATGGCTTCAAATCGAGGGAATATGATGGCCACTCGAACTCGACTTCGTGATCGAACAATACATCAACAATTGAAATCTGATTTAGTTGAACATATATGGCAAAAATTTGGAACGAATTGAAAACAAATATTTTATAATGTATGTTTAAAATTTGATGTCATATATGTTACACATTATATTAATTCCAATAATTATTAGGTTTTCTAAAATTAATAATGTTTATATATATATTTTTTAAAGAGTCCCAACCTAAAATTCTACTATTGATCACCTTAAACAAACTCTTAAGTTTAATTTTTTCAAAATCAATATTAAACAATTCATAAGAGCCACAACTTAATACACTATGGTTGGAGATGGTGAAAGGATTCTCAGTTTTTAATCCTAAACATCGAAGAGAATTCGGAATAGAAGAGGACACTCTTGAGATCTTCCCTTGGATTCTTTGGTATATCTGGAAAAGTAGAAATAGATTTCTGTTTGAAAATATCAGAGAACCTCCCCAGGAGACTCTAGCTTTGGCGATTCAAGAAGCGAATGCTTGGAAACAAGCAATGCTGAAAGATCGATCTCCCGTTGACCCTCTCCCCCCGGGGTATCTGCCTTACCCCCTCCCCTCTTGACCTCGGAATGTCAGATTGACGCATCTTGGCATACGGATGATAGTCTAAGCGGGTTTGGATGGGTTTTAGTAAGACAGGATAAAGTCTGCCACCTAGGACTCAAAAGTGCTCGACGAAGTCTTTCACCGCTCCATGCGGAATTCGATTCTCTGTTGTGGGCAATGGAATGCATGATCTCGATTGGGGATTCTTCTGGTGCGTTTGCCTCCGATTGTTCTGATCTGATCTCCCTCCTTGACAACCACGAAGATTGGCCTACCTTTGCTGCTGAGCTAGCCTCTTTTCGGTCTTTAATTTGTTTTTTCCCTTCTTTTAGTATTAGATTTATTCCTCGCAATTTTAATGGTCGGGCTGATTGTTTAGCCAAAAAAGCTCGGGCTCGTAATAATCTGTTTTCCCATGTAAGTAAATCGGTTCCTGATTGGCTCTCCCTAGCGGAGAGTCTCTTTCCGATAACTTAATATAATGGCGTTCGAAGAGAAAAAAAAAAAAAAAACATCGAAGACATCTTCGTTGTGCATCTAAAAAAATGATTAGCCATGTATACTTGTGCCTTGTGGGTCTCATGCCTTTTTGGTAACAATTATTCCATAAAATAACATCATATAGTCTTTCCACGTAGTACCATGATGCTCGAATCAAAATATCAAAAAATCAAAATATCTAAACTACTAAAAAGTCTATCATTACTAGTAAGGGTGAATTAAATCAATAACCATTTATGATAACATATTTAAGAATATAACACTATAAGTTGGGAAATTAAGAGAATAGCATATGGGCATTGTACATTGACGATTTTAACCTCCGTTGCCACAAGCAGAGAGAGAAAGTCGATGAAGTTTAATGGCCTTCACCCTTCTTGTCCTATTTCCTCTCGCCGGCTCTGATTTTCTCACCGTCGATGGTTTGCACTCCAACAACAACACCAACCTTTCCGTCTCCGTCACCACCAATGCTAACCCTTGTCGTCACCGTCATCAACACCCTTACCGTCGTGGCGTCGCCGTCACCACCAACCCTCGTCGCTGTCATCACCAACGTAACCACCGACCATCATTATCACCATTAACACATCGCCAATTCCCTTACCGGATCTCGGGATCTGTCTCCCTCTCCGTCGAACCAAAATTTTTAAAAAGTGAACAGTAACACTATGAAAACCACCACATTCTATATAGACATGCATAAAATAGAATAATATACTATATACTATTTAGTATCTGTTAAGTATTCAACGGTGGTAACAATAGGTGTGGCGGTGATTATGACCAAATTGGTGATGATAGCCACGTAGCGGCGGTGGTAGTTGTAGTTGTGTGTTTTTGGTAATAGTGGTGGTCGTGGTGGCGGTGACTGTGGTGGTGACAATAGTCGGTGATTACGATGTCGTCGGTGGTGGTTGGTGATGACGATGACGAGGGTTAGTGGTGACGGCGACGGTACGGATGTTAACGACAACGGCAAAAGAAAGAAGAGACACAAGGGTGTGTGAACTTCATCCAAGGCTAAAAAGGTCATATATACAGGAAATACACTCAATATCATTGGGTTTTTTTTTATTGGTTAGTTACTTAATTTTAGTTTTTTTGTATGTTATAGCTGCAAATTTCCCTACTAATAATCAAATGGAATAAACTAAATGACCAAAACACCCTTCCTCGAAAAACACGTCTGCTGTGAAATCGCGTGGACATTATAGTCTTTCGCCACGCAAATCATCTCCTCCAGCTTCATCAAGCAAAATGTGTTTTAATGTCTTCTTCTTCTTCATCACCTTTTCGTCTCTCCACTCACACTAGAAATTACTCTCGAAACGGTGGATTTTTGTCCGTACGTGATTTTGATTTTTGAAGATGTCGGAGCTCTGACGTAACATTAGGGTTTCAAATTTTGATTTCTGGGTTTTCTTGTAACTATGGCGGTGGAATATGAATGTTGCGGGACGGACTTCTTTATACATATCGGTGTGATAGTGTTACTAGTCTTGTTCGCTGGACTAATGTCTGGTCTTACTTTAGGTCTTACGTCTATGAGTCTCGTTGATATTGAAGTTCTTGCTAAATCCGGTACACCCAGAGATCGTCTTCATGCTGGTACTTTTGATTCTTAAGAGAATTTTGATTTTTTTTTTTTTTTTTTTGGGCTTTAATTTTGGAATTTTAAAGGAATCGTATTCATGTGTTGGTTTGGTAGAGATGTCACGAGTCTTTGATTTAGTTTTTAATTAACTTACTAATTTGGGATTAGATTGATTTCTGGGAATATCAAATTGTAACTTGTGGATTTTGTATTGTATATTAATCTTGTTATGTTTAGCTTTTGTTACCTTTCTCGTAACCAGAACTTGGAATTAACAAGTGTTAACATCAATGACTTATTTCCATGGTTGTCTGATCAATTTGATTGTCTTGATGATTCACAAGTGGGTTTTGTATTTGTGCAGCAAAGATTTTGCCGGTTGTGAAAAATCAGCATCTTTTGCTTTGTACTTTACTGATATGTAATGCAGCTGCTATGGAGGTATATTATTAGGACTTGAACTTTTTGGGGTTCTTGAATGTTATTTTTATCTTAGTAATAATAACTTTTGTTTTTTTCAGACGCTTCCTATATTCCTTGATGCTCTTGTGACGGCTTGGGGTGCCATTTTCATTTCAGTGACGTTAATTCTTCTCTTTGGTGAGGTGAGATTTGATTTTACTTCTCTTTTTGCTGGAGTATTTTGTATTTGATGCTTAGTGGTCGCTTTAAGTCAAATATCATGTGTATGTAATGTAATTTTGTATGATGAAGATGATTTAATTCTGCAGATCATACCTCAGTCAGTTTGTTCCCATCATGGGTTGGCGATTGGTGCAACAATGGCTCCATTTGTTCGTGTTCTAGTATGGATCTGCTTACCAGTTGCATGGCCGATTAGTAAGGTGATTAAATGCACACTTGATTCTCTTGTATTGCGTTTATTAGTTGTGCGGGAGGGTCCCAAGAGCGAGTGCCCTGCACATAGAGTCTTTGTCCTGAAACAGTCGTTGATGCATTTTGGTACTGCTGTATATATTCCAGCTGCTGGACTTTCTACTAGGTCATGGTCGTGTAGCCCTTTTCCGAAGGGCTGAGCTGAAAACACTTGTGGATTTGCATGGAAATGAGGCATGTGTTCGATTTCTCTGATATCTCAAATTTTGAGTTTTATACAACTGTTCCACATGCCTCATCTTCAAGTTGACAAGTTTCTATTTATGCTGTTTATGTTTTGTTTTTAGCGAAATAACATAGCATCCCAATTCTTTCAGGCTGGTAAGGGTGGAGAGTTGACACATGATGAAACAACAATCATTGCCGGAGCTCTTGAACTATCTGAGAAAATGGCTAAAGATGCAATGACACCAAATTCTGACACTTTTGTGATTGATATCAATGCCAAACTAGACAAGTATTGGTTTATTCAACTAAATTTGTGCGGATTCCTTGATTATCTAAGTCTTTCTAAACTAAGTGTCTTTATCCTTTGCCAGGGATTTGATGAATTTGATTCTTGAGAAAGGTCATAGCAGGGTCCCGGTGTACTATGAGCAACGTACCAACATAATTGGACTTGTTTTGGTAAGTTTCTATCTCATGATGCGTTAAAATCATTTTCCAAGCAGCAGAAGAATCTTAGTAGCAAAGCGGACAAAATTTATCTGCTTGTAATGACTCCTAAATTTATCTTCAGGTAAAGAACTTACTAACTATCAACCCAGATGGAGAAATACAAGTCAAGAATGTGACAATACGAAGGATTCCAAGGTATCTTTACCAACTAAAGTTTTATTTCCAGAATTAAACAATTCAAGACTCGTTTAATGTGCTTCAATAGTTGATTGCTTGTTCTTCTGCTTTTTGTTCCTCCCATGCACTCCAGAGTTCCAGAAACCTTACCGTTATATGATATATTGAACGAGTTCCAGAAAGGACATAGCCACATGGCTGTTGTTGTGAGACAGTGTGACAAAATCCACCCATTACACAATAATGATGCTGCAAACGGTAACTGGTTTTTCATCGTGGGAATAGCAATGGGGATGGAAAATTGTTACACAAACTAATAGCTTCCTCTCCACTTTAAATAGAGACTGTAACTGAAGTTCGAGTGGATGTGGATAATGAGAGATCCCCACAGGAAAAGAAGTTAAAGAGAAGGACATCACTACAGAAATGGAAGAGCTTTCCAAACCGAGCAAATTCGTTTAAAGCAGGGTCGAGGAGCAAGAGGTGGTCCAAGGATAACGATGCTGACATTCTGCAAATTAACGAACATCCGCTTCCAAAGCTAGATGAGGAGGAAGATGCTGTTGGTATCATTACCATGGAAGATGTCATTGAAGAACTTTTACAGGTACAAATTAACAAATTTTCCCTCTTCAATTCTCATAACTTTTTCCTATTATTTTATTTCAATTCAGTTGTCATTTGTTTGTGAATGTGACTGTAGGAAGAGATATTCGATGAGACGGATCATCATTTTGAAGACTCGTGACAGTCGAGGGCTCAATATTAGTTGTCTGAACCATATACATGGTGCTATACCTCAGAAGATCCAATTTCAACTGGACAAGTTTTGCTGCGAAAGAGTCGTATATATATATATAAGTCAGATCATATGTCATGTAATAACACTGCTTCTTAGAGTATAGTTATTTCCCTATCTACAAATTGTTCACGCAACATATGTTTATATCATACAACACAATTCTCCAAGCAGAGAATCCCTGCATCTGCGACTAGAAAAAAAGTGCTCGACATGTCAAAAGTGCAATGTCATAGTTTATAATCAGAACCAAAAGCAGACATGAGAAATAAAGGAAAAGTTGGTAATTTTCAAATCCCAGGGAGAAACCATCGAGCATCCATGAGATTCATGTTGGAGAGACGAGGGAGGCGTTTGAGGGTCTTGGTTTCGAGATTGAACACACAGATGTGCAGGTTTATATCCTGACGGTGTAAAACACGGTCTTGACGGATAAAATAGATGGAGTTTGGTTCGATAACAGGCATAGTGATACCCAAGTCAAGAAGCAGAGCCTCTTCATCTCCTAGAGAATCTACCTCAACAAGCGGCGGGTCGTAGTAATTAATTTCATTAGGACCGTGCTTGTAGAGTCTGAAGCTCTTATCACTTTCAAAGTTTTTCTTGTCAAGGTTGTTCTGGAACATCAAAACCTCTCCTGCTGTTGTAACCACAATGCTACAATTGGTTTTATAATAAATTGGATTAAACCATTTCAATGGGTAAATTTGAGTAACCTCCTCGAAACCTTCTTGTTTAGACAAATCGAGGAATCGAATGTAACCACGAGGCGTAGCGATATAAAGAAAGTAACCATGGAGTACCATATCTGATACACCTCGATACTCCGGGAGGAAGTAACATATCTCAATGTAACTGTAATGATCACCACCTTTCTTGCAATAGGCTAGAAATTTGCAATTGTAATCGAAGAACCAAACTACAACAAACTCTTTTGTTTTCTTGTCTACCCACAAAAGACCTCTTAAAACTTCGCCTATTGTGTAAAAAACATGACCATCATGGTTATTAGGACATAATGTCCCACATCGGAAGTTGGAAGGGATCCTAAGTAATATATAAGGGATATGGGCCACTCCACTCATTGCCAATTGGTTTTGAGTTGGAAGCCCATAGAACTTAACATGGTATCAGAGCCCGATCCACACATGTCCAACCCGATCCGACCCAAAGATGGTCCAATCATCGACAAGACCCAAAATTGATGCCGTCGATCTAAGCCCGAACATTCCGAGATTAATGGCCAAAGAGCCATCATCTCGAGGGGGCGTATTAGGACATAATGTCCCACATCGGAAGTTGGAAGGGATCCTAAGTAATATATAAGGGATATGGGCCACTCCACTCATTGCCAATTGGTTTTGAGTTGGAAGCCCATAGAACTTAACAATGGTGATCAGTTACTTGCAATTTGAATTTCTTATCTCCTAGTCGCTCGAGGGTAAAATAATCTGACTGGAACGACTCTAGAGGCGGAAGATCGATCCTATTCTCGCTAAACACATCTATGATATAGAGATTGGATTTAGAATCCATCACAAGAAACCAATTACCCGAGTTTGCAAGGAATATAGTCTCTGAGAAGTCTCTTACGGATTTGTAAATCCTGTCTTCGTCTGGATTGTACAGCACGCAACCATAGTCTCCATCTGGAAATAGCATTAACCATGGAGATCTGTTTTGCTGGGGAACTGTTTGTTTCGAACTTGAATTCCAGTTCGAACACACAAACTTAGTACGATGTAAATCCGAAAAACTCAATCGTTCGAAAATAGATATCAGCAAATCAGGAGGGAGATCCGACCAAGTGTCAGGATTAGGAGTCTTCATAGGGTTTGGATTTTATACCTTAATGATTCATGTAATGCTTGGTCGTTTATAAATAGGGGTTGTGCGTTAATAATTAGCTAGGGTTTTGACGTTATAATTAGCTAGGGTTGGACGTTAATGCTTGTGTGAAAAGGAAAAAAAAAAAAGAGCAATAGGATTGAGTGTAAATTAAATATGTAAAACTACAAATTATTTCAAAAGTTGAATATATACGTAGTTTTTTTTTTTTTTTTTTTTTGACATCTTTGGATCGTCAAGGCCCGATACATAGCCAATCCCTACTACGCGGGGTAACGCGACTTAGTGGAGTCGAACTCCGGTGGGGAAGGCGGAGTCAAATGGACTTAACCACTTGACTAAAGGCACGTCCCATACGTTATTTTTTCTCTTTGTTAAGAATTTGGAAATTTAGAAATACTAATGTTTTGGAAGGAAGCCAATGGTTCGTATCCCAAATATGATAACTAAAACATTGCAGATGCATAAGCTTGGGAGGGAGGCAAATAAGAAGCAAAATAGTTACCAACACACCCAAAACAACTTTATATGTTTGCATTAACAGACAAACTATCTGAAACTGATCTCTCTTTAAATCCAACTCACCATGTATATGTATATATAGCTATGGAAATTTTTGTGACTAAGACCAAAATTTCGTGGCTAAATGACCAAAGAGTCACGAACAGACATCAAAAACAACCGTGTCTATACAATCGTGACTTAAAATATTTCGTGGTTTTTCATGACATTATGGTCACTATTTATGTAGGCATATTTCGTGCCTAATCTAGTCACGAATTGTCCATATAAATGTTCTTGTCTCATTTTGCCGCGATTTTATTCATGCCTGTTTTGTGACTTTATTTGACACGAATTATACATGTCTAAACTGTAGATTGTGAAGACACATTTTTTTAGTGTCCATCAAGGGCGGACCCACCTGGCAGTAGAGAGAGGCAGCTGCCACCGTCAATTTTTTAAAAAGTAATGCTATTTTGTAAGACTTTTAATATCTGTCCCTTTTAATATATTATTTATTACCTCCTAACTTTGTTTTCTTCTAAACATACGTTTCTATTTTCCAGTTTTTAACTTTTGTGTAATATTTTTACTAAACTAAAAAGTCCATTTCATCTAAAAACAAAACAGAGCCCAATTGTGTTTATTTATTTGTTACAAGCCCATTTTTCTTAAACACAATGTTAGGGTTTTATTTGTTTACGAAGTAAACGTGCCTCGTGAAACGTCGTCAACTCTGATATTTTCTGGTTCTTCTTTTTCGATTTCAGTCAAATTTTGATTTTATTTGTTCTCACTTCTCATCAAACACAAAATCTCCATTCAAGGTAATTCTCTTCTATATTTTATTTTTCTTTTATTAGAGTTTTATTTTGTTTCTCATTATTCTAGTGTCTCTATTTCTTACTTTAAGTTTAGAACATTGTTTTTTTTCTAGAGACCAGTTTCTAAGTGATTGTCTAGTATGTTATATTGAGAAAGATTTGGATATGTCACAAATGAAACAGTGATAGGAAGATTTCAGTCTATGAGTGAGCGTATGGTACTTTTATAAGGTGTTATTATATTTTGTTTTTTTATTACATGTTTCATAAGATATTATTTTAAAATATTTATTTAATTTTTTTTTTAGTTTAATATTATTGCCACGGGTAAAAACATTTTCTGGATCCGCCACTGGTGTCCATGTCGTGATACCATTAACCACGAACCACTGTGACATTTTCGTTGTGGCTAATTCAAATGTCAAAAACGTTTTTGTGACTAATTGTGATTGGCCAAGAAAAAAAAAACTGAAATCTGTAACCTGAAATTTTAAAACCAAACTACCATACATTGCTAAAAGTTTTACAAAAGATCCAAAGATTACAAAAGATGCAGATATTTTAAAAAGCAAGCTGAAAATGAAAACAAGAAACCAAGTGCAGCAGCCTAGGTAACTAAGTGATGGAAAGCTTGGGTCACCACTCTTCAAAGGCAGCTCGTTGAGCTTGAGTCATAGGTGGAGTTGAGGCAGTATTCGGCATTGTGGCATTCAGGACAGTGGGATTGTGAGACATTGCAGTAGGAACATAAGGTTGAGTATGATTTACTTGTTGGGGAGTAGCAGAATTAACCCCGAGAGCATGCAAAATCACTTGTAGCGAAGCTCTTGTTGCAGCAATCTCATCCTTAAACATACTCTTCAAGGCCACTATATAATCTTTGAGTGTCGTTATGTCAGCCTTGAGCGTTTCAACATTAATGTTGACAGTTTCAGAGTTCTTCTCCAAACCAGAGATACCCATGTCCATGTCAAGGTTGTGTTGAAGAGAAGCTGAGACGGTCTCGGATGGATTAAAATCTTGGTTGAGGAGAATGTGAGTAGGAGGACATCGGTAGAGTCAGTTTTGTTGCCAGAATTGGAAGATCCATCATCACTTGTCATCAGTTTAACAGTTTCCTCTACATCAATTACAAGGGACTTAACTCGTTCATCGATGAACCATCTTTACGAGTGTGAGTCCTCCGCACAAGTTCTCTGAAAGGTGGTGGTTGATCAGAACCAGACTCAATCATCTGCACAATCAAAGAGAAAAAAAAATACGAGTATAAAATGAGTGATTTAATACTAAAATAAAAACATAAGAGAAGGCTAACAGCTTGTAATTACCATATCATACTCAATCTTCTAAAATTCGGAGGACCAGCACAATGTTTGTGCATCCCTTTGCCGTGGCTATGGAATAAATTTCTACTAGTTTGCATGACCTGCTTGGTTATCCTTTGATGTTCATAGTAATTAAGTTTATAAGTTGTAGTCGAGGTAAACTCACTACAACAGTGTAGTTCTTATAGTCAATCATATGGATAAGATTAAGTTTTGCATCTTGCTTTAATAACAATTTTAAGTTTTCATGGGTTCCAAACAGGTTATGGAACTGCATGCTACATTACAAGTAGTCCACCTGACTTTTGCAAAAATATTTGTCATATTTAAGGGTTTTTTTATGGGGAAAATGTCATTTAAATCATCAATTTGTCATTTTTGTTGATTTAAAGCATGAACTCTTTAGCTGGTAATTAAAATGTTCAATTTTATGTTAACTTTCAATTTAATCACGAATTCTTGTTGACAAAGCCAATTGAGGCACAAAATCGGAAACGGAAAAAAAAAATTGATATCAAAATTAGAACTTCAAAATTAAAAAACCTCTCGATTTCTTCTCTAATCCTCTCGATTTCTTCTCAAATCCCGATTTAATCTTAGTTTTACAAGATTTTTTCTTTCGATTTCGATTTTATGCCTCAATTGGCTTTTGTCAACGAAAATTCATGATTAAATTGAAAGTCAACATAAAATTAAACATTTTAATCACCAGGTGCAGAGTTCATGCTTTAAATCAACAAAAATACACAACTGATTTTTTCCGTTCTTTTATCAATATTCCAGGGGCTTTTTAAAAAGGCAATCTTGTTTTTTATGCCTAAAATTATTACTATTTTAGAATATTCAACTACTTCATAAGAATAAAATCCAACGGAATTTATTTATGTTTGAATTACTTCATAAATTTATGATAAAATGTTAACTTGTGGATGCTTATCTTAAGATTAAGAAGACCAGGCCACAAATATTGTACTGTTCTGACAATGATTAACTTATTTTGAATCATAAAATAAAATTGAAGGGAAAATAAAAACTGAAAAAGACAATAAAAAGAAAAAAAGATAATGATATGGCTTGGAGTGTTGGACTACATAGAATTATCTTATAAAATAAAAAGGACCATTCCTATTACATACGACAATAAAAGGGACAAAGAGAATTTTCATTTTTCTATCTGTCCAAGAAAAACAGCATAATCTATCTAAGTACATTATAATATAAAGCTTACCAAATCAAACTTATGAATAATAGAAGACTAAATTTAAATTATATACTTCTATTGGTGGAGATGGATCCTAATCGGAAATGTCAACATGCATATACCAATAACAATAAGGCACGTCCAGTGTTGGACTAATCGTCTGAGCAAAGTCGAACTAAATTTGATGGTCTTCTCGTTAGACTTTTATCAAGTGGTAGTATAAAACCTTACAAGTGTGTCACGTCTAAATTCTATAAAAATGTTGGTTGTAAATGTTTATTCGTTGAGATTTTAAAAAGTTTTGATTAAATGTGAAATTTCATTATACTCTCAACAAAATAGTTTGTACATGACAAATTCTTTTTTTTTCTGAACAAAAAAAAAGTTGATTTTTAAGCAGCAAACATACATGCAGGGTTGGAGCACGATAACGGTCTTCTACTTGGTAGAGAATATACTTTTACATTTTAAGAAAGTAAACTGAAAAGCTATAAAATCTATTATTTTAGTAGAAAATATACTGAAAATCTAAAAGTCTTGTTATATAAAAAAAAATATATATATATATATATATATATATATATTCAAATATAATAAGTAATTAACTAATATAAAATATCTTAGTTTCTAATGGGACTAAAATTTTGTTTATCAATTATGAATGTTTTTTTTGTATATATTGAACCTAAACCAAATTAAATCTCCTAATGACTCACATATTATCAAATATCAAAGCATTTCTAATTTCTTCATATTAAACTTTCCAAACTATTTCTAATTTATTCCAAATTTCTTCATAGGTAACCATTTTGAATTTTTCTCATTTGAGGCTCACGCTACAACAACTAGGTTTTAAATATATATATATATATATATATATATATATATATATATTTGACATCTTTGGATCCACAAGGCCCGATCCATAGTCAATCCCTACTACGCGGGGTAACGCGACTTACTAGAGTCGAACTCCGGTGGGGAAGGCGGAGTCAGATGAACTTAACCACTTGACTAAAGGCACATCCCCAAATATATTATTTAAAATAGAAGCTTTTAAGTTTTTTTTTTAAATGTTTAAAAATGCATATTTAGTAATTTAGTTATTTAATTATAAAATTAATGAATAACTTACATTAGTATTCTGAATAAGAATTTAACATTTTTAATCATAATTTTAAAATTATATCATAAATAAACCGCAATCTAAAACTATATGATCATCTCATTAATTCATTATGTGCTTTGAAAAATTCTTGTCCAACTTTTTTTTTTTTTTTTTGTCATTTCTTGTCCAACTTTATAACAATATAATTATAAGATTTCTATGTTGATTTGGAGTGGTAGAACAATATATATATATATATTTGTTGATAGCTTTCTAGAAATTACTCGTTCCATCTTAGACTGTTATTCTTTTCAGCTATTTATATTAATTTAGATCATTTTCTATTTGGAAGTGACGATGCCAAATGTTGACATTGCAAACTTGTTTACTTTCAGTTAAGTTTTTTGTGTCGTTAAGTTTTTGTTTCGTTGAGAACTGAGAAGTAGTCCAGAATCGAGAATGGAGAATCTTAACAAGCTTCTGCTACTCGCTTGTGCCACTTTCTCCGTTATGTCTCTTGTTAAGTCTCAAAATCAAGAAGGTATTTTAATTTTTACTGTCTTACTTTTTTCTTCTACTTTTAATATTTTTGATATATGAATTATCTCAAACAAAAGATATCTTGTTCCTCTTGTTACCCTATCATGTTTTGCCAGGATTCATCAGTTTGGATTGCGGATTACCTTCTAACGAATCTCCTTATATCGAACCATTTACCAATTTAACATACATATCAGATGTCAATTTCATCCGAGGAGGAAAAACTGGTAATATCGAAAATAACTCAGACACGGAATTTATCTCGAAGCCATACAAGGTTTTGAGATACTTTCCGGATGGAGTTAGAAATTGCTACAATTTGAGTGTGAAACAAGGCACAAAGTATCTAATCAGGACTTTTTTCTTATATGGAAACTATGACGGTCTTAATACTTCTCCAAGATTTGACCTCTTTCTCGGTCCAAATATTTGGACAAGCATAGATGTGCTAATACCGGATGTAGGTGATGGAGTTATTGAGGAGATCATTCACGTCACAAGGTCTAACATCTTGGACATATGTCTTGTAAAAACAGGGACGAGTACACCAATGATATCGGCCATAGAATTAAGACCTTTGCGATATGATAGGTATACTGCTCGAACCGGTTCCTTAAAGCTTATTGGGCACTACTACTTCACCAATTCAGACGAGGGAATACGGTATGTCAACAACATAACAATAGAACCATATGTTTTTTTTTTTTGGGTTATTGATATAAAGTTAATACTTGACTGTGGCAGTTATCCCGAAGATGTCTATGATCGTGTTTGGATTCCACATTCACAACCGGAATGGACTCAAATAAACACAAGCCGGAATGTAAGTGGCTTTTCTGATGGCTATAACCCACCACAAGATGTAATTAAGACCGCCGCCATACCCACTAATGTTAGCTAGCCATTGACCTTTACCTGGAGTTTGGAATCCTCTGATGACGAATCGTATGCTTACCTTTACTTTGCTGAAATCCAAGAATTAAAGGCCAATGAAACTAGGGAATTCAAAATTTTGGCGAATGGTGTTGATTACATTACTTATATGCCCATGAAGTTTGAAGCAGAAACCTTATCCAACCCCGCACCACTGAAATGCCAGGGAGGGCTATGTCGTGTGCAGCTGTCAAAAACACAGAAGTCGACTCTACCCCCCCTAATGAATGCTATAGAGATTTTTAGTGTCATAAAATTTCCACAGTCAGAGACATATACAGATGATGGTATGTAGCCGTGTAGTTATCTTTTTTGTTTTTTTTTTCTTTTTTACATATTTATATGAAATTTATTAGAAAGGGATGAAATTACATACGGAAAAATAGATATTTCTGAAAACTAAGCCAGCGGAAAATATTGAAATCCTGGAGTTAATAACCCTAAAGAAGGAGATAATATTTAAAAAACAACCTAAACATAGAAACCAAAACTATGTAGTTTTATTCATTTATAAAACGTATAAGTTCTTACGCATAATTTATTCTTGATTCTTTTGTTTTTTTGTTAGTCATTGCTATCAAGAACATACAATCTACTTATCAATTGAGTAGAATAAGCTGGCAGGGAGATCCATGTGTCCCTACACAGTTTTCATGGAATGGTGTGAGCTGCAACGTTATAGATATCTCCACACCACCAAGAATCATAACATTGTAAGAAAATTCATATTAATATACATTATTGTTATCAAATTAAATGTATTTTTATATGTCTCCGCTCATCCGGTCATGCAAAACAGAGATTTGTCTTCAAGTGGATTAACTGGAATTATATCGCCTAGCATACAAAATCTAACTCTGCTTCGAGAATTGTACGTATCTACATAAATGAATAAAAGGAAATAAATTCTTTGGATTGGTTAACATTGATCTCTTGAAAATTTATAGGGATTTATCGAATAACAACTTGACTGGAGAAGTGCCTGAATTCCTAGCCACTATCAAATCGTTGTTGGTCATGTAAGTTGTTTAAACATTATTGGGTTGTTTTCATTAGTTTCTAATGATATATCCACATCCACAGACACTTAAGAGGAAACAATCTTAGAGGTTCTGTTCCTCAAGCCCTTCAAGATAGAGAAAAAAATGATGGTTTAAAACTATTGTAAGAGTCTGTTTTGAGATGATTTTATTATTTTGATTATATCATATCCACTCTTGTTTTATAATTAATTTCATCAATAACGTTTTCATATTTTTTAGTGTTGATCCATATATAAAGCGGCGTGGGCAACACCAACCAAGATCCTGGCTGGTGGCGATTGTTGCATCTATTTCTTGTGTGGCCGTTACTATAATCGTGTTGGTTTTCATCTTTATTTTCAGAAGGAGAAAGTCATCAACACGCAAAGGTAAGTTAAAATAAATATATGATCCCTATTGAAGTATAAAATCTCATGGATCTACAAAATTATATTTTGCAGTTATACGTCCATCATTGGAAATGAAAAATAGAAGATTTAAGTATTCAGAGGTCAAAGAAATGACTAATAACTTTCAAGTTGTTCTCGGTAAAGGCGGCTTTGGTGTTGTTTATCATGGTTTTCTCAATAATGATCAAGTAGCCGTCAAAGTTCTCTCTCAATCATCAACTCAAGGCTACAAGGAATTCAAAACAGAAGTACTTAACTACAATACAATCCTCCACTTTTTTTTTTTTTTTGGACAATCATGATCTCATGAATTAATTAAACCATATTGTTAGGTCGAACTACTTCTAAGAGTTCACCATGTGAATTTAGTAAGCCTCGTCGGATACTGTGATGAAGGAAATGACTTGGCTCTCATCTACGAGTTCATGGAAAATGGAAACTTAAAGGAACATCTCTCGGGTAAACCATTGGAGTATGATACAAAGATTTCCTGTAGTGATGCCAAAGGCTTTTAAATTTTCCAACGATTTCTATCCATATTGCGAATTTTGGCAGGAAAGCGCGGTGGCTCTGTCTTGAATTGGTCGAGTAGACTTAAAATAGCTATTGAGTCTGCACTAGGTTTGTCGAAAATTTATTATGTTAATTTTTCTCTAGTCGATATATCCTTCTTCCTTTTACACTTCATTTTTATGATAAATAGTTGACATATGAAGGTTTTTCTATGTACTAGGAATTGAGTACTTGCATATTGGATGTAAGCCACCAATGGTTCATAGAGATGTGAAAAGTACCAATATACTGTTAGGTCTACGGTTTGAAGCCAAACTCGCCGATTTCGGACTTTCAAGATCTTTTCTAGTGGGAAGTAAAACTCATGTATCAACAAATGTTGCTGGAACTCTTGGATATCTTGATCCCGAGTAAGTTCTAGTTCATATCACATTATAGTATTCATGATATGCTTTCTTGTGTGTTTAGTAAACAAAAAGTAAACATCTTCAATTACTTTTCTTGCAGATATTATCAAAAGAATTGGTTAACAGAGAAAAGTGATGTTTATAGCTTTGGGATTGTGTTACTTGAAATTATCACTGGCCAACCTGTGATTGAACAATCGCGTGATAAGTCTTACATAGTAGAATGGGCGAAGTCTATGCTTGCAAATGGTGATATTCAAAGTATTATGGATCCAAATCTCCATCAAGATTACGACACAAGTTCGTCTTGGAAAGCTCTTGAATTAGCGATGTTGTGCATCAACCCTTCTTCCACACATAGACCAAACATGACTCGGGTAGCTCATGAGCTAAATGAGTGTTTGGAAATATATAACCTTAGTAAAGGAAGGAGCCAGGATGAAAATTCAAATAAGTCCACGGGACATAGCGTAACTTTGATCAGTGATATTCCTTCAGCTCGTTAATCTTTTCATCTATATATTTGTATTAAAGTCTGGAATGTTTAAAAACTTCTCATGCTACGCAATTTACTCCTATTTGATTTACATTCATAAATATATGATAAATACTTTGGGGATGCTATGTCCCCTAAGGGTGAACCCAAAAAATGTTCTTTCACAAATTCAATTACTCGATAGCACAATTTCTGAACATAAGTCACTTTTGTTTTGTCAAAGAGTAATAACACCCTCAACTATCACCTAACTATGTAACAAAACTCTATCACCCTTCTCTTTAGTTTTAACCCATCGTCTGTAGTTTCACCTTTTACCACATTAAAAGAAAAACTATTATTCAGTATTCACCCCAAAGTAAAAAGCAAAAATCGAACCCTAGAAATTTCATCCATCGGAGATCCATCTCCATTGTCCCACCGACTTTCAGAGAATCCCTGCGGAGCCATGCCATCGTCTGGATTGTACAGCACGCAACTATTGTCGCCGTCTAGAAATAGCATTAGTCATGGAGATCCTATTTACTTTTTGTTTCGAACTCGAATACCACTTGGAACACACAATCTTAGTGCGGTGGAAACATGCAAGCCTCAATCTTTCGAAGATAGATCTCAGAAAATCTGGAGGGAGCTCCTACCAGGGGCAATGATTAGGATTTTCCGTAGGGTCCGGACGTTATTGCTTGTGTAATTCTTGGTCTTTAATAACTAGTGTTTAACATTAATAAATATGTTTTGGATGCGTGTATAAAAGGAAAGACAAAAAAAGCAATAGACAGAGTGTAACTATAGAAAAATACTAAAATTATTTTAAAACTAAATGCAAGTGAATGAGATATTTTTAAATTCTCTTTGTGAAATCTACAAATGCTAATGTTTTGGAACTTAGATGGAAAAAAATCTTGTTACATAAAACTTGTTTTCCCAAAGCGTAATTAGTTATTAACCTGATCGCGAGACGTGTCAAATCTATCGATAAGAGATTTCACCATGTATAAAAAGTATATATATATATATATATAAAATAGGTATATGGTTTAATAAAAAAGTTTGCTAAGAATATTACTTTTACTTATTGTTTAACTAATCCTGAAAGGAAATTTTTTATTATTACTACAGTGTAATCCGGGTTTTTGACCACTCGACTAATTCTCCAGTGTGACTCTAGTCATCGAGTAGTCCGCTCACCGAGTTTTGATCAGAACCAAAAGCACCAAACGGAATAGGAACAACAACAAAAAGAGCTAATGTATAGACATAGAAAATAAAGGAAGAGTTATAAAATTTCAAATGCAAGGGAGAAACCATCGAGCATCTTTGAGCTCCATGTTGGAGAGACTAGGGAAGCGTTTGAGGGTCTTGGTTTCGAGATTGAACACACAAATGTCCAGTTTTAAATTCTGCCGGTGAAAAACACTTTCATCACGGGTAAAATAGATGGAGTTTGTCTCGATACCGGGCACAGTGATACCCAAGTCAAGGAGCATAGCCTCTTCATCACCTAGAGAATCTACCTCAACAAGGTTGTATTGTTCATCTGGGTCTGCTTTAGGATCCTTCTTGAAGAGGCTGAAGCTCTTGCGGCTTTCAATATTTGTCTCGTAAAGGTTGTTCTGAACCACCAAAACTTCTCCTGATGTTGTAACCACAATGCTACAAATTCTAGGAGAACCCCATCCAGGAAACATTTTGAATGAATAATTTCAAGGAACATAATCGAAACCTTTTTGGTTAGACAAATCGAGGATTTGAATGTAATACATACAAGTCATAGCGATGTAAAGAAAGTAACCATGGAGTACAATATCATATACTCTTTGAAACGGATCGGGGAAATGGAATCGTAGTTCAATGTGACTGTAATGATCATCACCTTTCTTGCATTAGGCTATAAAGTTGCAAGAGTCTTCGATGAACCAAACTGCAACAAACTCTTTCGTTTTCTCGTCTACCCACAAAAGACCGCTTAAATCTTCTGATGTTGGGTAACTTACAATTAAACCTTGATGGCGATTAGTTACTTGCCATTTGAATTTCTTATCTCCTAGTCGCTCGAAAGTAAAATTATCTGACACGAGAGATTCTAGCGACGGAAGATCGATCCTGTTCTCCCTAAACACATCAATTATATAGAGATTGGATTTAGAATCTATCACTAGGAACCAATTACCGTAGTTTGCAAGAAATCAAATCCCAGAGAAGTCTCTCTCCGATTTGTAAATCCTGTCTTCATCTGGATTGTACAGCACGCAACCATCTTCTCCTTCAGGAAACAGAATTAGCCATGGAGATCTGATTTTCTTGGGAACTGTTTGTTTCGAAATCGAATTCCAGGTTGAACACACAATCTTAGCGCGATGGAAATCCGCAAAGCTCAATCGTTCAAAAATACTTCTCAGCAAATCATGAGGGAGTGCCGACAAGGTGAGAGGATTAGGAGTTTCCATAGGGTTCTGATGTTTACGTAATATTTGGTCTTTATTAATAGGGTTTTGACGTTAGTATAAATAGGGTTTGTATGCTTGTGTGACGAGGAATAAAAAAGCAACAGATTGAATGTATATAATATGGAAAAACTAGAAAGTTAATAATTATTTCAAAACCAACTGAATAAACTTTATTTTTATCAAAAAAATTATTCATTTTTATCCTTTTTGTGAGATCTATAAATGCTAATCGAGTGTTAATCAATATAATCTAAATTGTAATGTTCTTATATATAAAAGAGTTTTAAATCAATTGTTATTAATTTTTATATTTATAATGTCTATATTAAAAGAATGATCAATTAAAATGTTGTGTTATTCATATTTGATAGATTCTCACAGATTCTTTTTACCTAAAAGAGTTTGAATATATTTGAAACTGATGTCATGTTGTACAATTCTAGCGTCAAATTGTAACATTTTACCCTCATATTTTCATAATCATCATCCCTTTGTTTGGCATCTTGTTATGAACCAAAACATAGAGAAATGTGGGTTCGATATACAGAGACAAAACCCAAATAACCGAAACTTGGAAACAACAATAAACAATTGTTGAAATCATGAATCCTAGATTAAATCATGCAAGAAGAAAGCTTCAAGTAAGAAGAAGATGAAGAACAAGAGAAGAAGCTCCAAGTGTAGGAGAAGAAAAGGAAGAAGAAGAAGACGAAGAAGAAGAAGGAGAAGTCTTGAAACAAGGGTCAACCACAAATAAGAGAAGAAGTTGGCTTTGGGCTGAGAAGTGTAAATGGGCTGCAAATGATTTAAGACCCAAATGAAGAAGTGTTTTGTGTAATTAGATTATAAGTTTATAACTGAAGTGTTAGAGTAGTTCGAGACAAAGAAGAGTGAATCAAGGAATGAGAGTTCTAATGTGTATTGGCTACTTGTCTTGTGTAACAGTCATGATTAGGTCTAAGTGCTCAAATCAAGATCACCTTATCTTGACTTAGTCTATCTCTCTGATATCGATTCAAATCAGGATCGTCTTATATTGAAGTAGTCGCTGAATGAGTCAAGAAATAATTCAGTAACACTAGAACTTGAAAGATAAAGAACGACATTTATTTATTGATTTAGAAACTTCTCAAAATTAAATATCTTTCAAGATCTTAGGTCTTTGGAACAACTCTCCAAAGCCTCTTACTTTCTCTCTAAGGTCTTATGGAACAACTTTCCATAAGCCTCTCAATTCTCTCTTTAGGTCTTATGGAACAACTCTCCACAAGCCTCTTAATCTAGTCTTATGGAACTACTCTCCATAGACTCTTCTTATATAGAACTTAGCTACTCCTACGTCTATATGAGTCTCTTCCTCTAGACTCTCATCAGATCCTTCTCGACTCTTATCTTGAGCTCTCTCATATGAGCTTATGTCGACTCTCATGTCTTTCTTCTTCTTCATAAGGTTCTTATTTATAATAGGACCAAACACCTCCTTAGCCTATTGTGATTAGGAAGACTTACAAACTTTATCCAACTTGACATTATTTGTATTTCCTTTATCAAATTTCCTTTCTTGAATTTCTTTTCTTCTATTTTCTTTCTTCTATCTCTTCTAGCATCTTCTAGAAAGAGATAACTTGTTATTCAAGTTAGGAATTATCCAACAAGTGCAAGTGTGCAAGTGTGTCAAGTAGAAGTAGCGTATATGTATGTATGTCATGTGTTGTAAGACATTATCCAAGTTAATATAATGTAGTCTTTTCAGGTATGAACGTTTCATTTTTTCTCTCCAGAACAGAGAAACCAAAACAGAGAAAGAGATAGAAAGAATGAGAGAACTAAACTCTGAAAGTGAAAAAGAGGTTAGATATGGGGAAATCGTGTTGTGTGGAATTCATTGGCCGGAATATAACAGTTCAGGAGCAAGTATCTTGCGACTGATCTGACCTCTAGCCTCGTCGCTTGTTCTGGTGGTGGATCTGATGGCTCACAGATCTGTTTTCTTCGCTTGGGGAGTTTGGCAAAATGTTTTGAGTTGGTGTGATTGGAGAAATATGTTGATTGTCGAGGGAATCTCGGTTGAGGAAAGGCAATTTTCCATATTAGGTTCTACCGTAGAGGAGATCGGGTTTAGAATTCTATATTATACAAGTTTAATTAGGGTGATTTGGTTTCCATGGAAAAATCCTAATTAACTGAAAAATCCTCAGAGGAATCCATTCCTATGTATCTCCTCGGTGCTCAGCTCCTAGTTACTGTCCTCGCTTCTCATGGTATTTTCTTCACCTCTAGACTACATGTGGTCTCTATTACAGATTGATCACCGATTTGATTTTGAAATATATTGGTTGGATAGGGTTTTGATGGAAATATAGCATTCGCTTATGCATTGGTTATTAGAGAATGTATATAGTTGATTCACTTTGGTTTAATCTATTGTATAGTTCGGTTAGTATAGTGGTTTAGTTTCAATTGTATTTAACCTTGATTTGTATCTCATTTTACACTTGAATGAAGATATTTTACAATTATGTTTCTCTCTCGATCTCAATTTGAGAGAAACTGAAATGGTATCAGAGCAATAATAGATTCTTCATTCCACTTCCGCTGATCTTCATCGATTCATCAAAGGGATCGATCGTTTGTTCTTCGGATTTTAATTCAGATTCGATTCAGTTTTTCTTTTTCCTTTTCTCCGATCAATTTGTTTCATCATAAGCGATTGATCTTCGTTCTTTTTTGTTTTTTCCTCGATTGTTCTTATTCGTTTGTTTGAAGCGATTCATCATCACGGATTGTCTTCTATCTTCTGAGTTTTATTCTGGTTATTCCGCCAGAGGTTAGCTCGATTTCGTCTGGATTTTGGTCAATCTGCCATTTCCAGTTTGTTTACCGATTAAAATCGGTTTTCTTCTTTAATTGATCGATTGTTCTTTCAATCTTTTTCTTCGCTGATCCACCGTTTGTTGGATATATACGGTTGTTGCACCATTGTTGATGCTCCAGATCACGTTTGTTCCGCCGAAGGAAGCTTGTTGGTGCTCCAGATCTTGGTTGAGATTCTCTGTCTGCGATTCATTTGATCCACGTGTTGCTTTGCTTTGTAATTGCTTCTTTGAAGCTTGGATTTCTTCACGTCGCGAGCCTTTTATGTAGCCTATGCTCAGTTACGGTTCTCTATCAAAACAACAAGAGATTTGTTTCCCCTCATGTTCATGGTGCATATTCAGTGATCTGGTATGCAGATTTCTACTCCCATTGATCACTGACACTATGGATATAGATTATGGAAGTATCTGTGATGATGATGATAATGTTACGTTATCGTCGAATTTGGAACGCATATATGCTCATAGTGAGGGGGAGTTTATGTTTGTAAATCCTAAACAGAATCATGCATGTGGTAAAGCTTGTGTGAATCACACAGTGTGATACATGGAGCTATTCTTCCCACATTATGCAGTGTAGCTGAGATAGCTTCTTCATTTGATATGATCTGTTTTGAGCTGTTCAGAGAATCATCTGTTACTCAAAAGCAGATTTCACTCGGATACTTTATTTCCCAAACAATGACTTCAGTTTGCAAGTTTTCACTGCAGTTGTTTTATGCTCATGTTCTACATTGTGTATGCCCCTTTGCTAGTATTTTGCTGGAGCACAATGCTAGTCAGGTTCTTCCTCTAATGGAGTTATTGGAGGAGTTTGGTTTACTTGGATGCAAACCTGTTTCTACACAAATGGAATTGAATCTCAAGTTGAGTCAAGACATTGGAGATTTTCTGCTTGATGTTTCTTCCTATCATCTGCTTGATGTGGTTTCAAGTGAGTGCAGCAAGAACAGATTGATTATGGTTTATTGTATGTGCACACTCACACGATTTGGCCTCTTTATCAAGACAGAAGCTTGCTGGTTTGAGGCGTTGTTAATCTTTGTTGGCATTTCCTCAAAATGGTTGGATATACATGTCAGAATTGGTTCACAGAGTTATGTTTCAAGACATGGGGAGTTAACAATGATAATTGTGGACTGGATTTTACAGAGACGCCATATCTTGTTGCGTCATCTATCTCCTGCTCAAGTTTATGAAGTTATCAAGTCTTTATATAAGGAAGAAGCCAAACCAGTTGCAGTCACCAACGATGATTTCACTGTTTTGCTTCATGGCGATGGTAGCTTTGTTGGGCAAGAGGATGTCGATGATTCTGTTCGTTTACGCCCATTTATCTTTGGATCACTAACAAGACCACCAGAGACTCATTGTGTTTTTAGTTTCAAGCCATGGATATTCATGTCCATTGATACTTCTATTATTGAGAAAGTTATGGAGGACACACACTAATGGAGTTTTCAAGTCCAAGATGAAAGTTCCTTGATACTTTCATCTTGAGGGGGAGTATTAGAGAATGTATATAGTTGATTCACTTTGGTTTAATCTATTGTATAGTTCGGTTAGTATAGTGGTTTAGTTTCAATTGTATTTAACCTTGATTTGTATCTCATTTTACACTTGAATGAAGATATTTTACAATTATGTTTCTCTCTCGATCTCAATTTGAGAGAAACTGAAATTGGTAGTCATGTTGTTAGTCATGTCCTTTAAATTGTGTGTGTTTCATTTGGTGTTTGGGTTCCCTAAGTTGTTGTTTCTTAGGGTTTAGTGTTCCTTAATAAGAGTGTGTTTGATTTGGTCCTTGGGTTCCCTTTGTTACGGTCCTTAGGGTATAGTTTTCCTTAATACATTAGTTGTCCTCTTATGCTTTCCCTCTGTCTCATTGGTTTACTCTTTCCCCTGTAAGTTCTGGTACGTATAATGGCTTTTAGTAATTGTCAAACTCTTCATTTATTCTCTTAAGGTATATATACATTCGTACTCTACACTATGAGTTTCTTCCTTCCTATATGATTGCTTATATGAAATATTTGTTTCAGTGTTTGCTCGATTGTAAGTATGATGATCTTTCTGAACAATTGTTTTACATGGTTTGTGGCAGAGAAGATCTTGATGGAGTCAACTGTTATGGGACTGATTCATCTCATTCACGTTCAGAATCGTTATATTGTTATTTTATGAGATTGAACATTGATTATGTAATTTTGATTTTTATGGCTCTGGTTTGCTATGTGTGTAATGTGATAGACATGGAACATAGGATCGTGGTGCTTTTGTTTTAATGAGAATTGTTAGCTTTTGAGTATTTAGAGTCACAATTTTCAGTTTTTGGTTAACATTTCGTTTACATTCATTTAAATTCGTTTTTTTTATGCATTCATTGAAGGTTGGTGTACTCTTGAGTTGCAAAACAATAAGCATGCTAAACTATTTCACTTTGGTTTCACTCAACTGTCGCATATGTTTTATATGAATGAACGGAGCATTGAAGGATCAATTTCCCGAATCAGTTTGATGAGTCTTTTGAGGGGTAATGTTGTCTTTTTCCCCAATGGAAAAATGCCTAAATCTGAGGGTACGGGAAGAAATACCCAAATTGAAACTTCTGGGGCAACAAATGCCTATTTGGACAATAATCGATAAAGAAAACAGATGAATAATAGAAGACTAAATTTAACTTATATAGTTCTATTGGTGGAGATGGATCCTAATCTGAAATGTCTAACATGCATAACCAATAACCATAAGGCACGTCCTGTGTTGTACTAATCATCTGAGCAAAGTCGAAATAAATTTGATGGTCTTATGATAAGAGTTTTTTCAAGTGGAAATATAAAATCTTATAAGTGTCACGTTATAATTTTATAAAAACGATGGTTGTAAATGTTTATTCGTAGAGATTTTAAAAAGTTTCGATTTAGTGTGAAATTTTATTATACTCTCAACAAAATATCTTGTACATGACGTTAATAGTTAGCTAGGGTTTTGACGTTATAATTAACTAGGGGTTGGACGTTAATGCTTGTGTGAAAAGGAAAAAAAAAAAAAAAAGAGCAATAGCATTGACTATTGAGTGTAAATTAAATATGTAAAACTACAAATTATTTCCAAAGTTGAATTTGTACGTTGTTTTTTCTTTTTGTTAAGAATTTGGAAATTTGGAAATGGTAATGTTTTGGAAGGAAGCCAATGGTTCATATCACATATGTAAACAACATTCCCTAGGAATGACTCTTCTGAGCTCTAATTAATTTCGGATGACAAAAAAAAAAAAAAGTAAATCCATTGGGAGGGAGGCAAATAAGAAGCAAGTATCATGAGAGCAAAATAGTTACCACCACAGCCCAAACAACTTAGGGGGTGTTATTCAATGGTGGAGTTAAAGTCAATTCTTTAAGGTTTAGATTTGCTTTCTGATATTGGTTTTAAGAATCTGTTTGTGTGGATTTCAAAATCTCTGCAGTATATCTTGGATTTTGATTCTAATAATTTACTCATGAAACTCCAAAGAGATTTCATTTGAAATGACTTAATATACAAAGATTTTACAAGTCTTTTAGTTTTGAATAACACTGGATTTTACATACCTTAAAGAATTGACTTTAACTCCACCATTGAATAACACCAAACTTTTAAAATCTAATGAAGTATAAGATCTAATAACACCAGATTTTAACGTTAGATTTATAATCATTAGTTGAATAACACTGGATTAGTGTTGGATTTCAATTCTATTAAAATCCATCAATGAATAACACCACCTTAATATGTTTGCATTAGTACAGACGAACTATCTGGACTGATTTCTCTTTAAATCCAACTCACCATGACCTGCTTGGTTATAGTTTGATGTTCATAGTAATTAAGTTTATAAGTTGTAGTCGAGACAAACTCACTGCAACAGTCTAGTTTTTATACTCTGTCATTTATATGCATGAGATTAAGTTTTGCATCTTGTTTTAATAACAATATTAAAGTTTTTCGTGGGTTCCAAAAGAGGTTATGGACCTGTTGCTACATTACAAGCAGTCCACCTGAGTTTTGCAAAAATATTTATCATATTTTAATTAGGGTTCTTTTATTAATATTTCAGGGGCTGTTTAAAAATGTAATCTTGTTTCTTATGCCTAAAATTATAACTATTTTAGAATATTCAACTACTTCATAAGAATAAAATCCAACAGAATTTATTCATGTTTGAATTACTTTCATTAATTTATGATAAATGTTACGTTGTGGATGCTTATCTTAAGATTAAGAAGACCAGACCACAAATATTGCACCGTTCCGGTAATGATGAACTTAGTTTGCATCATAAAATAAAATAGAAGAAAAAAAACTCAAAAAGACAATAAAAAGGAAAAAGATAATGATATGGCTTGGAGTCATATTATATAAAATACATAGAATTATCTTATAAAATAAAAAAGACCATTCCTATTACATCTATACTATTAAGAGAGAATGAGGGGCATCATTTTGACAAGCCATTTGAGCTATTTTTCTAAAATACGGCTTATCTTTTTGTTTTTACGTTTATAAAAAAAGTTAAAATCGCCAAGCAATCTTTGAAATCGACCCAAGCTGATCCGATATCCGACCCGTATAAAAAACGTGCGGATCCTTAAACAAACTCTAGTCGGGTCAAAATTTGCCCCGAACTAAATTTACCCATTATATTTAAGCCTTTCCACATTTGAAGTAAATCCCCCGTAATATTTAAGCCTCTCCACATTAGTTAAAAACAATCTTCGAATTTGTCTTAGTTCTAATCCGTAATGCCTACCACAAGAAGGAAAATGACAACAACGCTTAAATAATCAATATACTCGATTAACATATACTAAAAGTAACACCAACACAATTTTACAATATAATTAATTAAATAACAAATAAAAATTAAATTCCAATTTCGCCTCCGGGCGTCAGCACGGGTATCAACCTAGTAAGACAATAAAAGGGAAAATGATAATGACATGTCGACGGATTATAATATAAAGCTTACCAAATCAAACTTATAGATATATAGAAAACAGATGAATAATAGCAGACTAAATTTAACTTATATAGTTCTATTGGTGGAGATGGATCCTAATCAGAAATGTCTAACATGCATAACCAATAACCATAAGGCACGTCCAGTGTTGTACTAATCGTCTGAGCAAAGTCGAAATAAATTTGATGGTCTTATGGTAAGACTTTTTTCAAGTGGAAATATAAAATCCTATAAGTGTCACGTTATAATTTTATAAAAACGATGGTTGTAAATGTTTATTCGTAGAGATTTTAAAAAGTTTCGATTTAGTGTGAAATTTTATTATACTCTCAACAAAATATCTTGTACATGACAAATATCTTGCCCTTCTACCCAAAAAAAAAAAAATAAAATAAAAAAATTCAAGTTGCTTTTTTAAGCAGCAAAAATATATTTGGTAGAAATATATTTTTACATTTGAAGAAAGTAAACTGAAAACCTATAAATTCTTATACTTAGTAGAATATATATTTTTACATTTTAAAAAATAAACTGAAAACGTATAAAGTCTTATTATAAAATATAAAATGAAATTTGATAAATCATTATTTAATATAAAATATCTTATTTTCTAAACCGTATAATGGGATTAAATATTTTGTTTATCAATTACAAATGTTTTTTGTATATATTGAACCAAAACAAAAAAATTAATCTCCCAATATGTATAAATCAGATTTATACATATTTACTCGCATATTATCAAACAATTTCTAATTTCTTCATATTAAACTTTTCTAAACTAATTTTTAATTAATTATCCTCATCAACCTATGCGAAGGACAACAACTAGGTTATAAATATACTATCTAAAATATAAGGTATTTTAGTACTTTTAAAATTTAAAAATGCATCTTTAATAATTTAATTATTAAAATTATGGAATAACTTCATTAATAATCTTAATAAAAATTATCAATTTAATCATAATTTTAAAATTATATTATAAATAAACCGTAATCTAAAAATATATGATCATCTCATTAATTTGAGAAATTCTAGTCCAACTTTATAACAAAATAGTTTTTGAAATTACCGTTTCATCTTAGACTATTATTCTTTTCAGCCACTTATATTAACTTAGCTCATTTCCATTTGGAAGTGACGTTTCCATGTGTTGACACATTGCCAGCTTTTTAGTTTTAGTCCTCATAAGAGGGCCGGGATTACTAATATAATGAATTAAGACTTTTTGGTGTCCTTAAGTTTTTGTTTGGTTGAGAGCTGAGAAGTAGTTCAGAATCAAGAATGAAGACTCGTAACAAGCTTCTGCTACTCGCTTGTGCCACTTTCTCCATTATGTCTCTTGCTAAGTCTCAAAATCAACAAGGTATTTTTACTGTCTTACACTTTTTCCTTTTCTTTAATATTTTTGATATATGAATTATCGCAAACATAAGAAATCTTGTTCCGATTCTTACCTATTGTTTGACTAGGATTCATCAGTTTGGATTGCGGAATACCATCTGACGTATCTTATATCGAACCATCGACCAATTTAACATTCATATCAGATGTCAATTTCATCCGAGGAGGAAAAACTGGTAATATCCAAAATAACTCACGGACAAACTTTATCTTTAAGCCATTCAAGGTTTTGAGATACTTCCCGGATGGAATTAGAAACTGCTACAGTTTGAGTGTGAAGCAAGGCACAAAGTATCTAATCAGGACATTTTTTTCCTATGGAAACTATGACGGTCTTAATATTTCTCCAAGATTTGACCTCTTTCTCGGTCCAAATATTTGGACAAGCGTAGATGTGCTAATAGCGGGTGTAGGTGATGGAGTTGTCGAGGAGATCATTCACGTCGCAATGTCTAACATCTTGGACATATGTCTCGTAAAAACAGGGACGAGTACACCAATGATATCAGCCATAGAATTAAGACCTTTGCGATATGATACTTATACTGCTCGAACCGGTTCATTAAAGCTTATTGCGCACCTTTACTTCACCAATTCAGACGAGGCAATACGGTATGTCAACAACATAACAGAATTAAGACTAGTTTTCTTTTAGAACCATGTGTTTTTTTTTTGTCTCATTGACATAAAATTGATACTTGAGTGTCGCAGTTATCCCGAAGATGTCTATGATCGTGTTTGGATTCCATATTCACAACCAGAATGGACTCAAATAAATACAACGCGGAATGTAAGTGGCTTTTCTGATGGCTACAACCCGCCACAAGGTGTAATTAAGACCGCCTCCATACCCACTAACGTCAGCGAGCCATTGACCTTTACCTGGAATTTGGAATCCTCTGATGACGAATCGTATGCTTACCTTTACTTTGCTGAGATCCAACAATTGAAGGTCAATGAAACTAGGGAATTCAAAATTTTGGCGAATGGTGTTGATTACATTCCTTATATTCCATTGAAGTTTGAAGCAAAAACCTTATCCAACCCTGCACCACTAAAATGCGAGGGAGGGGTATGTCGTGTGCAGCTGTTAAAAACACCGAAGTCGAATCTACCACCCCTAATGAATGCTATAGAGATTTTTAGCGTCATACAATTTCCACAATCAGAGACAAATACAGATGATGGTATGTAGCCGTACCTTTATGCATATTTAAAACATATAAAATGCTTTGGTCCTCGGCTTGAGAGGATGTACGGTTTAGGCCTAGAACCTCTTAGTTATTCAAAATAAGGCATATTTTATCCTTGATTCTTTTGTATCTTTTGCCAGTCATTGCTATCAAGAACATTCAATCTACTTATCAATTGAGTAGAATCAGCTGGCAAGGCGATCCATGTGTCCCTAAACAGTTTTCATGGATTGGTGTTAGCTGCAACGTTATAGATATCTCCACACCACCAAGAATCATCGCATTGTAAGAAAATTCATATTATACATTGCTATCACATTATATGACAAATGTATCTTTATATGTCTCCGGTCATGCAAACAGAGATTTGTCTTCAAGTGGATTAACTGGAGTTATACCGCCTAGCATACAGAATCTAACGCTGCTTCGAGAATTGTACGTATCTACATAATTTCTTTTGATCGGTTAATCCCTAACATTTATCTCTTGAAAACTTATAGGGACTTGTCGAATAACAACTTGACTGGAGAAGTGCCTGAATTTCTAGCCAATATCAAATCGTTGTTGGTCATGTAAGTTATCTAAATATTATTGTGTTTTCTTCATTAGTTTCTAATGATTTCTCCACATCTACAGACACTTAAGAGGAAACAATCTTAGAGGTTCTGTTCCTCAAGCACTTCAGGATAGAGAAAGAAATGATGGTTTAAAGCTATTGTAAGAGTCTGTTTTGCGATGATCTTATTATTTTGATTATTATTCACTCTTGTTTTATAATTAATTTCATCAATAACGTTTTCATTTTTTAGTGTTGATCCAAATATAAAGCGGCATGGGCAACACCAACCAAAATCTCGGCTGGTGGCGATTGTTGCATCTATATCTTGTGTGGCCGTTACTATAATCGTGTTGGTTCTCATCTTCATTTTCAGAAGGCGAAAGTCATCAACACGCAAAGGTATGTTAGACTAAATATATGATCCATATTGAAGTATGAAATCTCATGGATCTACAAAATTATATTTTGCAGTTATACGTCCATCATTGGAAATGAAAAATAGAAGATTTCAGTATTCAGAGGTCAAAGAAATGACTAATAACTTTCAAGTTGTTCTCGGTAAAGGCGGCTTTGGTGTTGTTTATCATGGTTTTCTCAATAATGAACAAGTAGCCGTCAAAGTTCTCTCTCAATCATCAACTCAAGGCTACAAGGAATTCAAAACAGAAGTACTTAACTACACTACAATCCTCCACTTTTTTTTTTTGGACAATAATGATCTCATGAATTAATTAAACCATATTGTTAGGTCGAACTACTTCTAAGAGTTCACCATGTGAATTTAGTAAGCCTCGTCGGATACTGTGATGAAGGAAATGACTTGGCTCTCATCTACGAGTTCATGGAAAATGGAAACTTAAAGGAACATCTCTCGGGTAAATCATTAGAGTATGATACAAAGATTTTTGAGTTACATGCCAAAGGCTATTAAAATTTCTAATGATTTATATCCATATTGTGAATTTTGGCAGGAAAACGTGGTGGCTCTGTCTTGAATTGGTCGACTAGACTTAAAATAGCTATTGAGTCTACACTAGGTTTGTAGAATTTTTTTTAGTTCCTATCATTATGTTACTTTTTCTCAAGTCGATATATCCTTCTTCCTTTTACACTTCATATTTATGATAAATAGTTGACATATGAAGGTTTTTCTATGTACTAGGAATTGAGTACTTGCATATTGGATGCAATCCCCCAATGGTTCATAGAGATGTGAAAAGTACTAATATACTGTTAGGTCTACGGTTTGAAGCCAAACTCGCCGATTTCGGACTTTCAAGATCTTTTCTAGTGGGAAGTCAAACTCATGTAACAACAAATATTGCTGGAACTCTTGGATACCTTGATCCCGAGTAAGTTCTAGTTCATATCACATTATAGTATTCATGATATGCTTTCTTGTGTGTTTAGTAAACAAAAAGCAAACATCTTCAAATACTCTTCTTGCAGGTACTATCAAAAGAATTGGTTAACAGAGAAGAGTGATGTTTATAGCTTTGGGATTGTGTTACTTGAAATTATCAGTGGCCAACCTGTGATTGAACAATCGCGTGATACGTCTTACATAGTAGAATGGGCCAAGTCTATGCTTGCAAATGGTGATATTGAAAGTATTATGGATCCGAATCTCCATCAAGATTACGACACAAGTTCATCATGGAAAGCTCTTGAATTAGCGATGTTGTGCATTAACCCTTCTTCCACACAGAGACCAAACATGACTCGGGTAGCTCATGAGCTAAATGAGTGTTTGGAAATATATAACCTTAGTAAAGGAAGGAGCCAGGATGAAAATTCAAGTAAGTCCACGGGACATAGCGTAACTTCCATCAGTGATATTCCTTCAGCTCGTTAATCTTTTCATATATATATTTGTGTTTGAAAGATACGTATAGGTTGTATTAAAGTTTGGAATTTTATTAAAAACTTCTCATGCTACGCAATATACTCCTATTTGAATTACATTCATATATTTGGGGATGCTATGTCCGTCCAGGTTACATTTTGTATATCGCTTGAAAATATTTACGTATATGGGTTATTAGGAAATTAAGAAGACCAAGCCACATTTTAAACCGTTCCGACAATAGTTATGGATAAGTTAGACCATACTGTTTTTTTACGAAAATGTCGTGTGCCTAAATTCTCATAATTTTGTTTGGTTTAAACTATAAATTTCAACTCTCAATTTTCAATTGATACTCTGAAATAAATATATATATATATATATATATATATATATATATATATATATATATATATATATATTTTATTGACATATCAAATTTGATTGAGCATTATCAAGATTTGCTTTACTATTACCATCCTATATTTGTCTTTAAAAGACTTAAAACTTATAAAAACACACCACTATAGGGATTTGAAATATGGGAATATACCTTCTAAATTATGGGAATTGTACTTTCACAAATTCAATTACTCGATAGCACACTTTCTGAACATAAGTCACTTTTGTTTTGTCAGAGAGTATTAACACCCTCAACTATCAGTCTATCACCTAACTATGTAACAAAACTCTATCCACCTTCTCTTTAGTTTTAACTTTTAACCCATCGTGTGTAGTCTAATCTTTTACCACATTAAAAGAAAAAATATTATTCACCCCAAAGAAAAAAGCAAAACTCTAACCCTAGATCTAGAAATTTCATCTCTCGGAGATCCATCGCCATTGTCCCACCGACTTTTGGCGAATCCCTGCGAAGTCTCTCTCTGCTTTGTAAGTCATGCCATCGTCTGGATTGTACAGCACGCAACTATCGTCGTTGTCTTGAAATAGCACTAGTCACTGTTTGTTTCGAACTCGAATACAAGTTGGAACACACAATCTTAGGGCGGTGGAAACCTGCAGCCTCAATTGTTCGAAATAGATCTCAGAAAATCTGGAGGGAGCTCCTACCAGGGGCGATGATTAGGATTTTGTTGGATAATCTTCAAGAGACTTAAGGCGCAAGATATTTTTAATGAGGAGGTTAAAGATTAAGATAGGCCTAGAATGTTCCATTAGGTTTAGGAGTTATCTTTTCCTATTGTGATTAGGATTAGCAAAGTTGTGCTACCTATAAATACATCTCTACGATTGAGTTGTAACCCCTGTTCTAAAAATCGGCCGCCTAGGCGCTGATCGGGTGGGGACCGCGGTGATTTTGTCCAAATCGGTAAATAAAATCGGTGATCCAATTTTTGTCCGCCTAGACCGCCTAGGCGTCCGCCTAGCCCGCCTAGACGGCGCCTAGCCCAATTTTTTTTGCCGTGTATGACGACGATGGGAGAAGCACAACCGGACATGTCTTCTACTTTGGTGAGTCACCGATCACTTGGTGCTCTAAAAAGCAACCAACAGTAGCATTGTCGTCTTGTAAAGCCGACTTTACGGCTGCAACGGAAGCCGCGAAGCAAGCGATATGGCTTCAAGACTTGTTGAGTGAGATCACGGGTAAAGAAGGTGAGAAAACTACCATTCTCATTGACAATAAGTCCGCTTACTAAGAACCCCGTCTTCCATGGAAGAAGTAAACACATCCACAAGCGCTACCATTTCATTTGTGAATGTGTTGAAGAGAAGCAAATCGAAGTTGAGTTTGTACCCAGGGAAGAGCAACGTGCGGATATACTAACAAAGGCCCTAGCAAGAATCAAATTTAATGAAAAATGAGGAGTATGATTGGAGTTCAAGACCTCTCAAAGACTAACTTGAAGCTTAAGGGGGTGAATGTTGGATAATCTTCAAGAGGCTTAAGGCCCAAGATATCTTTAATGAGGAGGTTAAAGATTAAGATATGCCTACAATATTCCATTAGGTTTAGAAGTTATCTTTTCCTATTATGATTAGGATTAGCAAAGTTGTGCTACCTATAAATACATCTCTAGGGTTGAGTTGTAACCTTAAGAGATTAGAGAAAGCTTGCTTAGTTTTGAGGAAGTTTCTAAACAATCAATAAAGAGAGTTATACTTTGTTGAATTACTTGTGTTCTAAGCTTTAAGTTTCTCTTTTAGATTTTCCATAGGGTCTAGACGTTATTGCTTCTGTAATTCTTGGTCTTTAATAACTAGTGTTTAACATTAATAAATATGTTTTGGATGCTTGTGTAAAGGAAAGACAAAAAAGCAACACTGAGTGTAACTATGGAAAAATACTAAAGTTAATTATTTTAAAACTAATATAAGTGAATGAGATATTAATTTTTTTATTCTCTTTGTGAAATCTACAAATGCTAGTATTTTGGAACTTAGACGGAAACAAATCTTGTTATATAAAACTTGGTTTTCCGAAGCGTAATTAGTTATTAACATGATCGTGAGATGCAGAGCCGTGCCTAGGATTTCTAATGCCATAGACGAAATAAAAAATATAGTTGAATGTTTGACACTGAATATTTTAAGCATAAGTTTACAAAATAATTTGTCGACAGAATTATAACTACAGAAAATATTAGAAATTATTTTGTTATTAACCATCCATAACATATAATCTAGTGATTTGTATTATTCATTGTTAGTGTTGTAGTTGTGTTATCACTCGAGTTCAAACATGATAAAATGCAGATTGTTGACAATAAAAAACAAAAGAATTTGTGATTAATTAATTTTTGTATATTAAAACTAATACAGAATCTAGTATTTAATATATAATAATTGAAACTAAGTATAAAAGAATATAAATTGGATAAAAATTATTTACAAAGAAGTTGGTAAAAATGGGAAAGGAAGAATCATTTTCGTGAAGAAAAACAACAACAACAACAAAAAAAATATATATTTACCACTTGACTAATTCTCCTGTGTAACTCTAGTCATCGACTAGTCCGCTCAACGAGTTTTCTAATAAACGTAAAGTATAACAACCCTTTGACTGGCCAAATGGGAGTAATTTAGATAATTTCTTGTTTGAGAGGAATCAGTCCCCGACCTATACCGACGTGGCAAGTCCTTCTCAATTGAGAACCACTAGACCACTATCACTTGGTTGATAAAAAATATCTATAAGAATATTAGATAATTAATTACTAATGGAGTAATATATATGGGAATAAGATACTTTTCTAAATTCTTTAGTCCAGCAAGTATCGCCTAAAGCCAGCATTCTCATAGTTATAATCAGAACCAAAAGCACCAAAAGGATTAGGAACAACAACAAAAAGAGCTAATAGACATAGAAAATAAAGGAAAAGTTAAGAATTTCAAATGCAAGGGAGAAACCATCGAGCATCTTTGAGCTTCATGTCGGAGAGACTAGGGAAGCGTTTGAGGGTCTTGGTTTCGAGATTGAACACACAGATGTCCAGGTTCGAATCTCTCAAATCCCACTGGTGAAAGACACGGTCATAACGAGTAAAATAAATGGAGTTTGGTTCTATACCAGGCACAGTGATGCCCAAGTCAAGAAGCAGAGCCTCTTCATCACCTAGAGAATCTACCTCAACAAGCGAGTTGTAGTGTTTATTTGGGTGTGGAATAGGATCCTTCTTGAAGAGGCGGAAGCTCTTGCGGCTTTCAATATTTGTCTCGTAAAGATTGTTTATAACCACCAAAACCTCTCCTGATGTTGTAACCACAATTCTTAAAATTATTTGATAACCCCATGGTCCAGATCGTGATAACATGTTGAATGAATCATTTTGAGTAACATCCTCGAAACCTTGTTGTTTAGACAAATCGAGGATTTGAATGTAATCAGTAGAACGAGCGATGTAAAGAAAGTAACCACGGAGTACAATATCAGATACGCTTACAAACACATCGGGGAGGAGGACAGATTGTAGTTGAATGTGACGGTAATGATCATCGCCTTTCTTGTGAAAGGCTAAAAAGTTGCAAGAGTATTCGAAGAACCAAACTGCAACAAACTCTTCCGTTTTCTCATCTACCCACAAAAGACCTCTTAACTCTTCAGCTTTTGGATATCTAACAATTAGAGCGTCAGGGAGATTAGTTACTTGCCATCTGAATTTCTTATCTCCTTTTCGCTCGAAAGTAAAATTATCTGACATGAGAGATTCTAGAGGCGGAAGATCGATCCTATTCTCGCTAAACACATCTATGAGATAGAGATTGGATTTAGAATCCATTACAAGAAACCAATTACCCGAGTTTGCAAGGAATATAGTCCCTGAGAAGTCTCTCACCGATTTGTAAATTCTGTCTTCGTCTGGATTGTACAACACGCAACCATTAACTCCATCATCTGGAAATAGTATTAGCCATGGAGATCTGATTTCCTTGGGAACTGTTTGTTTCGAAATCGAATTCCAGGTTGAACACACAATCTTAGCGCGATGGAAATCCGCAAAGCTCAATCGTTCAAAAATACTTCTCAGCAAATCATGAGGGAGTGCCGACAAGGTGAGAGGATTAGGAGTTTCCATAGGGTTCTGAAGTTTACGTAATATTTGGTCTTTTAGTAATAGGGTTTTGAAGTTAGTATAAATAGGGTTTGGTTGCTTGTGTAAAAAGGAGGAATAAAAAAGCAACAGATTGAATCTATATAATATAGAAAACTAGAAAGTTAATAATTATTTCCAAAATCTAGAATCTTATTTTCTGAAATTACTTTTGTAAACTCTTCTCCTCCTAATTGGGCAACCAATCAAGGAGTTATTTTTTAATAAATGTGTGGTTGATAAAAAAAAAAAAATTATTTCAAAACCAACTGAAGAAGATTTATTTATATAAATAAAAGATTCATTTTATCCTTTTTGTAAATGCTAATCTAGTGTTAATCAATATAATCTAAATGCTAATGTTCTTATATTTGAGATATCTTCATTAATAAAAGAGTTTTAAATCAAGTGTTATTAATTTTTATATTGGGAAAATCACATTTTTAACCGTCAAAGTGTAACTGTGTAGCACTTTAAACCTCGAAAGAATTCTACTAACACTATAAACCACCAAGATTGTTTTACTAACACTTTAAACCTCTAAACTAGCTTTTCTATTTGCAAAGCCATAAAAGATGATGGAACAATCAATTTCTGTTTGTTTAATATATTTATTTAATTTAAATTAAATTTTTATTAATTTTATTATTTATTACGATTTTAATGATAAAAAAAAAGTAAAAAAAAAAAATCATCATCTTCGACTATTCACCGTCCGACCACAAATTTTCAGATTTTTAATCAGTTTATTGTATGTGTTCACCATCTTTTTATTTAATTGGTATTATGATATTCCAATTTACCCACTAGAGAGAGTGAAAACGCTCATGAATCAGTCTTAAGATTGTTTCAACAGTTTATCAAGAAATTTCTTGGTCGGACGGTGAGTTAACGAAAAAATAAAGGTTTTTTTTTTGTTTTTTTAGATTTTATTAATTGTAAAAAATAATAAAATTAATTTAAATTTAAATTAAATAAATTTATATTAAACAAACATAAATTATATGTTCCGTCATTTTTTATGGCGGTACAAACAGAAAAACGAGTTTAGAAGTTTAAAGTGTTAGTAACTTATCTTGATGGTTTATAGTATTAGTAGAATTCTTCCGAGGTTTAAAGTGCTACCCAGTTACACTTTAAAGGTTAAAAATGTGATTTTCCTTTTTTATATTGGGAATCTTTTCAATGGTGCCATGAAAACCACTTTTAGTTTTTTAATTTGCCATTTCGAAAAACTCATATCCTAAAGTAGTCATATTTGGTTTTTGTGGCAGGTGTAAAAGTCAATATTGCCCTCCGAAATTGTTAGCGTAAAAAGATGATGAATGACGTCCCTGACATGTTTTGGTTGGAATAGGGCTGTCGTAAATGCCTAAAAGTAGATAGTACCATGCATTAATTGTCGACGTATATTGACCAAAAAGTTTTACATTTTTTTTTTCAACTGATTTTGTATTAAGAGATGGTTACATATGACCGGAGTTAAGTCACCAAAAGAATCAGACTCAAAAGCCATGAGACAAAAAAGTTTAACATATATATTGACAAAAAAATTTCATGGACATCAATGGCGGCATATTTAATCATAAAGTTGTCTACAATCTCTTATGTGATACAATGAAAATATAACCTCTGTAGTTATATAAACTTGAGAGGAAAAGGGTCCCAATTGCCGGTACATCCTAGAAGAGAAGCAATTCTGGGATAATAGTGTGAGGCTTGCCATAGACCTTAAAAATGGTGGACGAAGAAAGTCAATCAGGTGGACAAAATTAGAGAAAATGATGGACCAAAATGGCAAAATGAATTCGACCCTTGAACTAAAGCTATTGAGATTTAGGGCCACAACTGAAAAATTCATATATAAAAAAAGCTTTTACGAACACGAACCAGAGGGATTACAGGTTCGTCGTCTCGTTCTCTGTTGGTGTCATCGTCAACATGGTATTTTGACAGCTGCAAATGGTGGACAAAATTGACAATCACGTGAACGTAAAAAATGGACCAAAATTTTGATTTTTCAGCCTTAGAATATTTAAGGCTGCAATAAGGAGCTACGAAGACGAACCTGCGGGATTATAGGGCCGCTGTTCTGTTCTCTCTGGCTGCCAACATCCATTTTAAAAACCTGCAAACGGTGGACAACCTGATGGACTAAATAGAAAACAAAATGGACAATAATATTGTTAAAGAACACTAAAATCATAATCAATGGGTGGTTGGTTAAACTTGATGAAAATAAAGATCAAGTTACGGTTTTTTTCCAACGTCGATTTGTCTCCTTCACTCTTCCAAGCCGACGGAGAAGAAGAACTTTACTCGACATCGTTTGAGTTTCCTTTAAAAACAGATTTGTGTTTATTTTAATTTTTTTAATTGCAAAAGAAATAAATTGTTTTTTAATTTAGTTAGAATTTCAGTTTTTGTTTGAGTTGACGTGTGAGTCGAATGAGTGTTGTCATGTCATTAGTTTGGGTGCAAGATAGGAAGGGTAATTATGTCATTTCGATTAACAAAAATGTTGTTGTGTAAAAGATGTTTTTTAAATGGCATAGAGCAAAAATAAAACTTAAAAAAGGGCATTCTCTTTAAAAAATCTCTTTTATATTTACAATGTCTATAATAAAAGAATGATCAATTAAAATCTTGTGTTATTCGTATTTGATAGATTCTCATGCGCAGATTCTTTTACCTAAAAGAGTTTGAATGCATTTGAAACTGATTTCATGTATAAATTTTACCGTCAAACTGTAACATTTTACCCTCATATTTTCATAATCATTATCCATTTTTTGGCATCTTGTTATTAACCAAAACATAGAGAAATGTGGGTTCGATAAACAGAGACCAAACCCAAATAATCGAAACTCTAACACAGACCAGAGCAGAATATAGAGAATACTTTTTGATTCAAATGATGGAGTTGGATAGTTATTCTCTGTCAAGTTCTAAAAAGATCATCAATAAAGAGACTTGTATGTATAGTTCTTCAGAATCCTAAGCTCTAACACAGACCAGAGCAGAGTTTCTCTATCTCTATCAACAAGAAACACATGAACATGGTCAGGATGTAGCGTATTGATGATCTTTTTCTATGGTGATATAATCCAGAAACTTAGTCCCAAGATACAGATCGATTAAAGCCGTAAAATAGTTTAAAGAAAATAAGCAATCGTATATAACAGTTACTAGATAGAAGGGTGCTCAAGGTTGCTGCGAAAAGTTCACGAACAAAGATCAGGTCGTATATACAACGGTGCTTCTCAAATATAGTTATCGCCTTAATCTACAAATTGTTTCCCCTACCATAACTGTTGATATCGCTCTGCATCTTTGACTAAAAGGAACGTTACTGTCTTTAGTGTCTGTCCCGTTTTCTCTTCTTTTCTGGTATCTTGTCGTTCTTACAATGTTTCTTCATATAGTCCTTTCTTATCCTCAGACCATGCTCGTTATCTGAGCCTTGTGTCAATGAAGGTGGTCTCTCGGGGCCCAGGACTACTTTCCGCTCTCTTCTATCACAACTTTGAAACGTTCTATTCTCGGCGGGAAGATAAGGCCCAGTTTCATCCATCATAGGACCGATAGAACCTCTGCCACGTTTCTTCCTACTATTTACAAGAGATTCAAAATAAGTTTTAGGCTGCAATTAGTAGTATTAACCGACAGTTTTTTCGTTTGCGTTTACACTTCCTAACCAGAAAATCATTGATCATAAAGTGGTTTCATTTGGCAAAAACACTTTACTATAAAATATAGAACCAAACAATACATGAAGGAGAATGATGGTAGCTAGCAAATATAAAGGTAATGGAAGCTGCTAGGTAGAGTGTGAAAGGACATACCGTGAATGGAGAAAAGTCTCAATGTCATCATCTCCTAAGCCTTCATCATCTTCTGAATACCATCTCTTGCTTGATGATGCACACGTAACCATTTTTTCATCACCCGAGTTGCATCGCTTATCCAAACTCCTTTTCAGGAAACTACCATTCTGCTTCATTTGGCTACTACTGCTTTCCTCTCGTGATTTTCCTTTGTGTATTTCATCTTCTAGCTCAATCTCTTTCTTCCGTACCCTCCACATCTCATTGGTTTCTACGGCTTTGTTTGCTGTACAGTCAAGAAACAGAACATGTAAGAATCAACAGTATGCTTTTAACTAACATTTAGTACTAGACAAAGAGATACAAACTCTCGTAAACTAGGGTAAACGAGAAATGCTGCTCAATCCCTTATCAGATATATATTTCTTTTCGAACAAATCAACTACTAGTGAACAAGTCAAGAAACTATTAGAGAGGATCCATATAAAAACCTTAGAACCCAACAAAACTCTCACATGTTACCAACCTCCTTTTAAGCTACATAAGAGTACTAGATATATATATATTTTTCATTTTTCAAGCAGGCCAAATTAATATTGAACTAGTCAAGAAACTATAACGGAGAATCCCATATTAAAACCGTAAACCCCGTCACATGCTACCAACCTTCGTATTGCTGTTTCAGATATTAACTAATCCCCTTCCAAAACCGCAGCTAATTGCTGCTTCAAAGAACAAAAATGTCAAAAACTAAAGTTGATGCAAAGGCTTTTCCTTTCATACAGCAACCAATTACAGAGTTAGTTGGCTGATATTTTGTTCAATCTACTAATTTCCAAAGTGATCACATAGAAGAGCATCTGAAGAAAAAACATAACTTGAAACCGAACATGCGTAATAGAAATAATAAAGGGTTAGTAGAGAAGCATACATTGCTGAACACCGAGAACAGTGGCTTTGAGAAATCTTGAATTAGGTCGATGCCTTATATTAGGCTTCTCAAGATATGCTCTAACACCTTCTTTCTCAGCTTTTCTTCTCAATTCTGCTGCTTCTCTTAATAGAATTGAAGCTATTCGATTCTCAGTTTCCAGATCCATCTCCTAAACTCCACACAAGCTACTCCAAAACCCACAAATCTCTGTAATCACGAGAATACACCGTTTCACGTTTAGTCTTAATCTGGACATAAGCAATTCAAGAACCCTAAAGCTGTCTACCACAAACTTGTGCAAAAGATTTGATCTTTCGATGCGAGACGAGAGCAAGAACCAACAATCTAAAAACAGAGGTTTCTCCAATAACCTAATTGCTCGCGAATTGTGGACTAAGAGGAATTCGATTACCAGTAAAATCAAATAATTGACGAATCAAAGCTTCACAGAGTCATGCGGCGTTATTCTCCGGCACGCGCACAGATCCACCACCAAAGGCTTGATATGTCCATCGAATCGATCACCGAGAAGATTCTTAGTAAACCGGACCAAACCAGTGCAATAAATTCTGTTTGGTTAGCCGGTCTCTAATTTAGTTTTTGACTTTTTTGGGTTTACGAAATATATTTTTTTTTTCAACCACACATCGTATATACTCCTTCCGTTTCATAATATAAGACGTTTTGGAAAAAAAATTTTGTTTCACAATATAAGTCGTTTTCGAGTTTCAATGCAAATTATATATTACTTTAATATTTTATGATTATTTATATTATATAGTCTTTTTATGATTGGTTGAATTTTTAAAAGTATATCTTCTTAATCGGCGTGTTTTTAACTAAAACGACTTATATTATGAAACAGAGGGAGTATAAAAGTAAGGTTTCACTCTCTTCTTATTGGTCCACTTGGCAATGTAACTTAAAAAACAAAATTCTTTTCAATTAAACCACAGATAAACATATTTAATCATATACAATTAAACTACTTGGCAATGTAACTTACAAAAAAAATCTTTTCAACTAACTTAATCATATACATTTAACTAACACTTTAATATAAAACTGAAATCATATAAATTATGCATTAACTATATTTCTCCACTTAATTTTATTCAACACACAAACACAATAAATTAGAATTGTAACTCCATAGTTTATTTTTTTAATTGTAATTTTTCTCACTTCTTTTTTTTTGTTTGCCATCCGAAATTAATTAGAGCTCAAAAGAGCCATTCCTGAGGAATGTTGTTTACAAATGTGATATGAAGCGGTTCTGTACGAATTTTTCGTGCCAGATGATCCGCTTTTACATTAGCATTGCGAGAAATTAAAGATAAAGAGAAGGATGAGAATTCTTCTTTGTCGCTCTCGAATTCCTCCAAGTACACTGAAAACGCCGGCCATTCGGTTGGAGAAGACACCATCTTCACCAGATCAGAACAGTCTGTAAGGAACTCTACCTCTTGATTATCTGCACCAATCATACACTTCATCGCCCAGAGAAGGGCCTCGAACTCGGTATGTAATGGAGATAAACTTCGACGGAGATTTGCAGCTCCCATGGTTGGCGGCTCTCCGTTTGATGATGTACAGAACCATCCTGTACCGGAGAACTTATCACTTTCTTTCCACGATCCATCTACAAAGAAACGGTATCCAGAATAATTCGAGTCAAGTGAAGTATTCCCCACTCGAGAACGATTAACCAATTCCGCAGTACCATGAGTTTCATGATGAAGCTCAATTTGGGCTGACTGCCACAATTGTGCTTCTTTTTCCGCTAACCGTAATACCTCTAACGGATCTTTATCAATGTTTTCAAATAATTTTTCATTCCTTGCTTTCCATATATACCAGATAATCCATGGAAAGGCTGAAGAGTCAAATATTTTTTCTCACTTCTCTTCCTCTAAATACTCATTTTCTCATTCTCTCATTTTCTCATTCTCTCATCCTCTCATGGGCTCGCTTGCGGGTTTAACTCGCTTATAGGCTCGGTTCGGTCCTCGTGGTTTAATCCAAAATTTGGATCGTTACATCTTTCTTTCAGGATATTCCCTCTTCTAGTGATCTTCCTTTCCACAAATAAAACAACATGTGTTGTTACTTTGCCTTGACTGAAATCTGCCATTGCCATTAGAACTTCCTGTCCATGGCTTTTTATTTCCCTTATTGTTTGATCTGCATCTAGATTCAACCAACAGTCCTTCCGAGTCTGGCTTTGACACGTTCAACAATCCATTTTCATTCAACTCAGTTTCCTTTGAGTATGCTGAGCTTATGACTGCGTTTAGTGTCAATCTTATTAGAATGTCCCACATTGCTTGGGATTGAGATCTTTGGGCAATATATATAGGATGTGGCAATCCTTAACTCTTGAGCTACTTTTTGGGTTAAGTTAGGCCACATTTCTAATATGGTATCAGAGCCCAAGATTGACCCAACAAGCAAATTCCCACATAAATGGTTTCCCACCTATGTGACCCATATAAGTGGCATGTCTTGTTGTATTTCCAAGATGTTGGGTTTAGGCTGTTTCCGTTGGACCGTTTCCCACCCACATCACGAGTAGGCCTTTTAGAATGCACCACATTGCTTGGAATTGAGATCTTTGGGCAATATATATAGGATGTGGCAATCCTTAACTCTTGAGCTAACTTTTGGGTTAAGTTAGGCCACATTTCTAATAAATCTTAAGAAATGTACTTGAAAATCATGACACACTAATCTAAGCTAATTTTAATTATATATTAAAACTCTAAATTAATTTTCTAAACCTAGATGAAGTACTATATTGTTAGGTTCTCTTATACATAAGTGTATATCAAAGCATGCTTTCTACTTCTAAAAATTTCAATATGACATTTCTACAAAGAAAATGGATGAGCATAATTTCATAATGTTTGTGTGCATAATTTTTCTGTAAAATTATTTAAAGATGTAATCTTTTGCTAAAGTTTTTGGGCAAAGTTCCTTGAAAAATCTATTTGGGAGACTAGTTTCACACATTTAATATTTAGATTCTAGTGTGTAGTTATTTGGTGAAGTTATCATGTAAAGTTATTATGGAGAGTTGTCTAGATTTAATTTTGTCCAGTTATTTTGTGGATCTTAATATATGCAATTGAAGCTTGGTTTAATAATAGTATATTGCTAAAGTTTTTTGAAAAAGTTATTCTGCAGAGTTGTTTAATAGATTTAGTTTCGACAATCATTATATAGATTTTAATGTATAATTGTTTGCTAAAGTTTTCGGATAAAGTTAACTTTTAAAATTGTCTAGTAGATTTAGTTTCGCACAATTATCATATTGATCTTAATTATAGTTGTTTTGCTAAAGCTTTAGGATAAAGTTGATATGTAAACTAAGTTTTGCTCTTTTATACTCCATATGTTTGAAAATATAAGATGTTTTGGAGTTTTTCTTTTGTTTCAAAATATAAAATGTTTTCAAATCCCTATACAAAAGAAATAATAAAAAATTAATTTATATAAAAAGAAAAAAAAAAAAAAATGATTGTTTCTCTTTCATTGGTTTTTACTGAATGCTACGCCTTGGTATATATTTGATAGATGACAATTTTGAAATTAGTTTACTTAATTTTAAAAATTAATAATTTATTTTGTATACATACAGAAATCGAGTGATGTTGTATTAAACATTTGAACGAAAAGAACAACTATATTACACAATCAAAGTGATGTTGTATTAATTTGGTCATGTACTATTTTTTTTTAATTTAAATTTGTGATGCTTGAAGGCATGATCTCTTGGTGTTTGAATAATATCTTTGTTATGCTTGAAGGCATGATCTCTTAATTTCTTCCCATCTTTTGTACCTAACGAGAAATAAACACATAACATTTTTTGTAAGTTATGTTTACCTTTCGTTCATGGCGGAGCTATTTAGCAGAAACTCTTTGATCCACCTTTTGGTTTAAAATTCTCTTATATTCCTTGAGTTTGTGGACATTGTACTGCCTCCATTTTTCACCTCCCGCAGATTTGGCTTTTCTTCTATGTACAATTTGGTGAAGGCGTCCATCATCATTTGCGTTTTAAAAATCTCTAGAAACATCTCATTGTGGAGAGGATGTGATTAAACTATCTGGTTCCAAAATATATAGAACATGAGTTAGTGAATCCAGAGAAGAGGGTGTGAGACCTTTAATGAAACAGAGCAGTCGTTTTCATGATGGACGCAAGGAAGAAGCTTGATTTCACGGGAGGATATCGATATCATATGCATCCGATGTTATCTTTTTGTTACGTTTCATTTTGTCTTCAGTTTCACCTTTACGTACAGGCTTGCAACTAAACAATATGTGTTATACCATAAGGTCTTGATTCTTAATCACAGATATATACCATGTATACTGATTAAGATTGAAACCCAAAAGAATACACAAGCAGCATCATAATTTTATAACCAAACTCGATGCAACATTAGTTCCAATGTGAGGGAAAAAGTAATCCATGAGACGCCATTATCATTTTTAAATCAACATGTTCCATAACTATATTTTTTTTTCATAACTATTTTTTACTGGTGACCATGCAACTATTGTCCTAACCTCCATCACAGCTGGAATAACACTACTAAATCAAGTTATAGACTGAAAGACACTAAATCATCACATAATTTAAATTCAAAAGTTTTCAGCAAGAGAATATGATAGAGTTAAGAGTTGAGTCCCAAAATTTTCCCTTATTGAGGATTTTCGAGAAATTAAATCACAATCGAACCAAGGTAAAATTATAAAATAAATAACAAAATTCACCTAACGAAGAAGGAAGTTTTGGATTGATTTGATTCCTTTGAGAAATCTTTTTTTTTTTTTGAATAAAATGTAAAATTTATTCGAAAAAAAACTTTTTTACAACAAGTGTAGCGTTTGTTTAGACGGTTCTAAAGGAATTGAAACAATATAAACCATGCGTTTTTTATCTTGATGCAAACCAAAGCATCATACACCCTTCATGTCTTCTATCCCTTTCACGGATGGAAGATATCCTATTGCGAATTTGCTTGTCTAGTCTTTGGACCAGATTGGTTGATGGCACCGGATTTTCACCATGTTTTCGATTATTTCTTTCTGTCCACAGAGAATGAATCGCAAGCTGAAACGCGTATCTCGTCAAAAGCAGTCGATCATGTCCCAAAGCCGAGTCCGTAAGGAGCTTGAGGACATGGTTCCATGCTGTTGTGAACTTTGTAGAGAGGAGCTTGGCAGTGAGACCAGACCAGACCTCTGCTGAGTAACGACACCTGAAGAACAAGTGGTTTCGAGTTTCCAAAGGATCTTGACACAGTACACACGATGGATTTGCACCCACATTCCAACTCAACATTCTGTCTCCCGTTGATAATCGATTATGTATTGCAAGCCAAGCAAGGAATGAGTATTTAGGTGTGGCCTGTGTGAACCATATACCTTTATACCATTCGTTTTTTGGCTTTGATATACGTGTAGCAGCCCAAGTTTCCTTTGAGAAATCTCTCCAATAAGCGGATGGTCTACTGGTGAAGATAAACCTAAATCTCTTTCTCGCTAATTAGTTGGGTGTGACCATGGTGAGTTTTTCACAAAGGCCGGAATAAAGAAGATACAAAGACTCTCTTTGTATCTTAAACCTGCAACACATAGCAAAGGAGAATTCAGTAAATAATGGTATGAAGTCAATCGAAAAAGATGGATATAAGAGATAATGAAAGACAATGATGGTTTCGAATCAGATTGCAGAGTCTGATGAAATGATGGTAGTCGGATACATGATCTCTAGTTAGTGTGCGAGTCCCATCTCCACATCCTTCTATACCTAATCATTGTGAACCCAAAAGGAGGAGAACAACCTTGTGTCTAAAACTTGAAATGATTAATTGAAATCGTTACCCCTTGAGCAAACATTAAGAGCGATTAAGACGTACGTGACTTCTCTGCATACACCATAGAAGCTAATCTGAATAGGGAATAATCCTGGAACGGAAGGATAAAGTTATTGATCTATCAAGAGTCGAGAGAGAATGAAGATGGCCTAGAGCGTTAAGCGGAGAAAGGGAAACGTCGAGGTAGCCAGGACGTGGTATCTTAGGCCTGACTGGTTTAAACGCAGCGATTGAGGTTGCAGTTGCGGGAGTTTGCGGAAGCGGGCGGTTGTGGCTTCAAGCGTTACCAAGCATTTTGAACGACTGGTTTAGCGTTTAAAAATGGATGCGTTTGCGGGTGTTTTATGACTGGTAAACCAGCGGGTGCGGTAGCAGTTAAATAAAAAATTGACCAAAATAAATTAGAAATATTACTAAAAAAATAAATAAAAACACCAATATATTATTATGATAATATTAGAAAAATTGAACATGCTTAATAATTAAACCCATAAATAAAGTACTAAATAATTATTCAAAAATAAAAAAATTTTGCAACAAGATAGTACTTTATGCATCTAGTTTAACACCAAAAATTGCATCAAGTAATAGGACAAACTGCAAATAACGTTAAATTCACAGATTTCCCGGATTTCTTTTACAAACTGCAAATAGACTTCGTATTGCTTCTTTAAAGTATCAAGTCTGTTCTTAATTTTGTTCCAGTTTAAGGTTAGTGGAAATTGCTTTTTAAATTCTGTGAGAACGTTTTCTTTTCCTTTCTCACTCAAACTTTTGCCTCTGCAATTTCCATCTTGTTTCTCTAGTGTTATCAATTCTAACAAGAAACGAGTCATCTCGTCTGACAGAGTGAGTTTCTATTCGAGAAAAGAAATCGAAACATATATTCAATCAAAAAGCAAAACAATACATAATGAAAAAAAAAAAAACGATGCCATGAAAAATATTCAAAGATTTACACATGAGGTGATGAATGAATAAAAGAATATATGATACTTACGTTTATTTCTTGATTTTCATCAGTTTGTGTGAAAGACATAATTGAGAGAATATGGTTTCAGAATATTGATTAGAGTTTTCTGATGAGAACGTGATACAAAGATGGAAGATATATATAGGATTAATATTTATTATAATAATTATAAGTAAACGTTTTTTTTTTTTTAATCCAACCGCTACCGCCCGCAACCGCAAACGCTTGCTGGAAGAAGCTTTTGAAATCCAGAGATTTGGAGCGGTTCGAAACAGTATGGAGTGGTTTCTATGATTAGTACCAACCGCTAACAACCGTAACTGACCGCTAGCAGATGCTAGCGGGAGAACCTATCAAGCCCTTAGTAAATTAATGTGTTTCATAATTCATAGCATCGTTTTTATTTTACACTTATTTTGCAACATTCGCGCCCATAGACTATGTAATCATGAAACAGCCTCCATCACAAACACAACAAACTAGTTGTTTGGGTTGGACACAGAAATAGAAATTGGACAATTAATGGGCCGTAATAGGGCCTTTTGAGAATGATTAAGAAACACACTTTTGAGGTTTGTCAGAAGCACACAATCGTCGTCGTTCCAAAAACCTCCCGACAAATCTTCGTTCGCTGCTAACTCATGGCTGTAAGTTTTCCTTCGCTAATGCAAGATTTCGATTCCATATTTCTTATTTCTTTGTGGAACTCAAGGTTATAATTTACTTGTTAAGTAGTATTATTAGGGTTTGCAAAAGCTCTGAAATGCGAGCTATATTCTTGTTGATTTGTCCAATTAGAATTAAATACTGGAGTGTTTTCGAATCAGGATTGATGGGTTTGGTTTTAGATTTCTAAAAGTTAGATTTTTCATTATTTATGTACGAAGCTTGGTTTGTAATTGATCCACTACTATAGTTGATTTTTAGGTTACTATTGTTTTACATGTAATTAAAGAGCAATGTGTTGTCTTTAGGAAAATTTCATCCTCTGATTTATATCTTTGTATATTGTTTTGCAGACCATACCAGTAAACCCGAAACCATTCTTGAACAACTTGACCGGGAAGACGGTTATCGTTAAGCTTAAATGGGGAATGGAATATAAAGGTATTTTTCTTTTGTCTGGTGAATTTTTGCAGTTTGATAACTAGAGCTTATAATATCTTATTGTCACTTTCACAGGTTTTCTCGCTTCTGTTGACTCCTACATGAACTTGCAGGTATGGTCTTAGCTTCTATGTGCAATTCGATATTGCTAATGTTATATTATATTCTTTTCATTGAACTTTGAAACAGAGATTGATGTTATTTGGTTGTTAAATGCTCCTTAAAAAGTTTTAGAAAACCTACTATTAGTGGTATGTAATACATGGATCGTTATTCATTGTAGTCATTGAGATTTTCCATACTATTTTGCAGCTGGGAAACACCGAGGAATACATCGATGGGCAATTGACAGGAAACCTTGGAGAGATCTTGATCAGGTAATACTTGTCTTACTGCATTCTGAAAGTCTTACCGTTACTTTATTGTCTCCTTGAATGAAATAGTTCTCAGTGAAGTGACATTAGTTGATATAACTTAAGCATTGGACTTGGCCATTAGATACTAGATACACATTCATCATCTTGTCTCTGTTAGTTATGGATTCATTCACTAATAATCAGGTTTGTAATTGCTGAAACTTTTGGATCCATTGTATTAATGTTCTTACTTTGTGCTCACAGATGCAACAACGTCTTGTATGTCCGAGGCGTGCCAGAAGATGAAGAACTCGAAGATGCTGATCAAGACTAACCTGTGCTGATGACGCAAAATTCTCAAGTTTGTGTTTTACATTGAAAGTAACAAGCCATTTAGTTTTATGTAATACTAAACGAATCTTGCCGGTATTTTGGTCATTGGGATGGAAAGCATGTCCTTTTTAAATCTTCAGTTTACCGCCCGTAATAAGCCGTGATATGTCATGTGATCCTCCAGATATGTAGTACTTATATGTTCTAAAATCGAATATATGTTAAGGGAGAAAATGGACCTTCAGCCCATTTACCAGTAAAAGCCCGAAAGTATACAAAACCTTCTAGAAGGTTTAAGAAAAGATGTCCGGCCCGGCCCAATCGTAATCACCGCCATCACTATGCCACGTAGGCGCACGGAGGGGTAAAATCGTCAAGATACGTCCCGGGATGCCTAAACACTGTTCACTATAAATAGGGGATGTGGAGTCCTGTCACATCCATCCACAATTTCCGCTGACACGCAGAGAGTACACTTAGGTCGCCGCAAGGTCTTCAGCTCGCTCCGTGCAACAGAGATTTCACCTCGCACTGCATTCAGCCCGCCCGACAGAAGAATTCGATCCGAACATATACTAGCTCGTCGTTTGTACTTAGATCGTCATCTGCAGCTCGTTTATATAAAGTTACTTAAGCTCGTCCTATTAAGAAGATTCTCTTTACTTCCTTTGAGATCCATAACTTCCGTACTAGTGTGATTTCGTGCATCAACAGTTGGCGCGCCAGGTAGGGGGATAGCTCAGAGATTTCTCCAGACAATAGAACGAGCCCACGACAGCAAAATGGCAACAGATGGAAATCCAGGTACCAGCGCGGGTATTCGAGACGACAACGCATCCTCAACAGGAGGAGAAACGGTGACTCCGATCCCACTAGGGACGCCACCAGCAAAGCCACCGCTCCCAGAAGGCGCTCCCGCGTCGTTACCTCAGACACCCGAGGGACCAGCGGTGGGAGTAAGGATCGGAACGCCTCCAGCGGCGCAAGAAGATAACGATCCGGTCTCACCAAGTAGAAGACGCCCGACAAACCTCGAGGCCACGGCCCGAGCAGGAGAGCACGCTGCGGCACCAAACCCGACGGAACCTAACAGGGTGCTCCAGAGTATCCTAGACCATCTAGGACGGCAAGATGCACGAACAGACGCGCGATTCGCATCCTTAGCTGCCGCGCAGGCATTCTCCATGGATGAAATCAACCGCCTACAAACAAGCCGAAGCGCAAATGCCGCCCATGACTCGGAGTTACCGGGACGTCCTCAACCGATCCAACACGTTCCCACATCAGGAAACGCCCAACCACGAGATACGGAGATAGCTGAGTTAAGACGCGCCGTCCTCGAAATGAGCTCGAAGATTCACCGTGCCACTAGCACGGCCCCAGAACTCGACCGCGTCCTCGAAGAAACGCAGCAAACCCCCTTCACCAGAAGGATAACAAGCGTCACGATCCGAAAATATCAGAAGATCAAGTTGGAAAGCTACAACGGAAAGGGCGACCCAAAGGAATTTCTGACTTCATTCAACGTAGCGGTGAACAGGGCAGCACTAACACCGGAAAACTTCGAGGCCGGAAGATGTCAGATATTCAGCGAGCACCTAACTGGACCAGCGCTCAATTGGTTCTCTCGCATTAAGCCGAACACCATAAGCAGCTTCCACCAACTGTCCACGTCGTTTCTTAAGCATTATTCGCCCCTAATCGAAAATCAAACGACGAACGCCGACCTGTGGTCTCTATCGCAAGGACCCAAGGAGCCACTTCGACTCTTCATCGACCGATTCAAAAATATCATAACAAAAATCACTGTGCCCGACGAGGCCGCTATAGTTGCACTTCGAAACGCTGTCTGGTACGACTCAAGATTTAGAGACGATATCACCCTGCACGCGCCGAGCACATTAGAGGACGCGTTGCACCGAGCTTCGAGGTACATCGAGCTGGAAGAGGAAAAAATCATCTTAGCCAAAAAGCACAATCCAACTAAAACAACCGCAAAAGAACCGACCCCGGTCAAAGCGGCGGAAGAAGCAAGCACCGAGCCCAGGCAATATTACAATCAACAGTTGGGGGCCCAGCAACGAACCAATCCGGCGCGGAAACCGGCAACTTTCGTCGTAAACGCCGATGGTACAACACCGCGACCAAAGCCCTGGAATAAATACCTAAGGGACGTCGACTCGCCAGCACCGACCTCGGTATTTTGCGAATATCATAAAAGTAAAGCCCACGCGACCGAGGAGTGTCGTTACTTACAAAGCCTGCTCATGGCAAAGTATAAAAGCGGAGGGATCAATATCGAGTGCGACCGCGTCGCAGAAAACAAGAATCAACGACAAAATCCCGTTCAAGCCGAGGAAGCTAAGGCACAGACCGAACCAGTTAACGATCCGGCCAAAAGGCAACGTACCGGAAAAGCCATCGCCGACGCACCCGTAGTAGTCCGACAGGTTCGGATGATCATGGGAGGGTTACAACACTGCAACGACTCGGTCCGTTCGATCAAGCAATACCGAAAGAAAGCCGAACTTGCAGAAACTTGGTCGTCAACACCCGGGCCGCTCGTCGAGCATAAAGATGAACCAATCGTTTTCACAGGAGACGATCTGAAAGGAGTCGACACGCCGCATAACGACCCATTAGTCGTCGAGCTAATTATCGGAGACAGCCGCGTAACAAGAGTCCTGATTGACACCGGGAGCTCGGTGGATCTCATATTTAAGGATGTCCTCGCTATCATGGGTGTAACAGATCGTCAAATAAAGCCAGTCTCGCGACCCTTAGCCGGATTCGACGGTGACTTCGTGATGACCATCGGAACGATAAAGTTACCGGTGTTTGTCGGTGGAACCATAGCATGGGTCAAGTTCGTCATAATCGATAAACCAGCCATCTACAACATTATCCTCGGGACGCCCTGGATCCATCAAATGCAAGCCATTCCGTCAACTTATCACCAGTGCGTAAAATTCCCAACCCACGACGGAGTCTTTACCTTAAGGGGAAACCAACAGATCGCTCGAACGTGCTTCCTCATCGAACATAAAAACCGACTCGCTAAGAAGTTATAGCAATTAACGATCTCGGCGGTACCCGCGAAGGGCGACGTGAAACCAAGCAAGTCCTTCGAAGAACCCCAGCTGTGTCGAACCGAGCAAATTAACATCGATGAAACCGACGCAACCAGATGCGTGGCTATCGGAGCGGAGATCGAAGCAAACTTAAAAGAACAGCTCGTCGCATTCCTTAAGCAAAATGCGACAACTTTTGCATGGAGAATTGAGGATATGCCAGGGATAGACCCGACTATCGCGTCCCATGAGCTAAATGTTGACCCAACATTCAAACCTGTTAAGCAGAAGCGCCGCAAGTTAGGCCCCGAGCGAGCTAAAGCTGTAAACGACGAGGTAGACAAACTGCTCAGCGCCGGTTCAATAACCGAGGTTAAGTACCCAGAATGGCTGGCCAACCCAGTCGTGGTCAAAAAGAAAAATGGGAAGTGGCGCGTATGTGTCGATTTCACAGATTTAAACAAGGCATGCCCAAAAGACAGCTACCCGCTCCCACACATCGACCGCCTCGTCGAAGCCACGGCAGGTAACGATCTCCTCTCATTTATGGACGCCTTCTCAGGTTATAATCAAATCCTCATGCACAAGGACGACCAGGAGAAAACATCGTTCATCACAGACCGGGGAACGTACTGCTATAAGGTCATGCCCTTCGGGCTGAAAAATGCCGGCGCCACCTATCAGCGACTAGTAAACAAAATGTTCGCCGAGCAGCTCGGAAGGACCGTCGAAGTTTACATCGACGACATGCTGGTAAAATCCCTCAAGGCTTCGGATCACGTACAACATCTTCGGCGATGCTTCGACGTCCTGAACGACTACAAAATGAAATTGAATCCGGCAAAATGCACTTTTGGCGTAACCTCTGGCGAGTTTCTCGGATACGTTGTCACTCGGAGAGGAATAGAAGCAAATCCCAAACAGATACGAGCAATCTTAGAACTCCCCTCGCCAAAAAATGCGAAAGAGGTCCAACGACTGACGGGCCGAATCGCCGCGCTAAATCGATTTATAGCAAGATCCACCGACAAGTGCCTACCGTTCTACAATCTGTTAAAACGAAGAGAAAAGTTCGAATGGGACGAGGCGAGTGAAAAAGCTTTTGCCGAACTCAAGATATACCTTACGACCCCACCGGTCCTAGCCAAACCAGAAGACGGCGAAACGCTCTTCCTGTACATCGCAGTCTCCAGCTCAGCGGTCAGTGGTGTGCTCGTCAGAGACGACCGCGGCGATCAGAAACCGATTTTCTATATTAGCAAATCTTTAATAGAAGCCGAAACGCGTTACCCCACCATGGAAAAGGCAGCTTTGGCCGTCGTCACATCAGCAAGGAAGTTAAGACCTTACTTCCAATCTCATACAATTGCCGTCTTGACAGATCAACCACTACGCACCGCCCTCCATAGCCCAAGCCAATCCGGAAGAATGGCGAAATGGGCAGTCGAACTCAGCGAGTACGATATCGATTACAGATCACGCCCTGCGATGAAGTCCCAGGTTCTCGCAGATTTCCTCGTCGAACTGCCACCCGTCGCCCTCGGCAGCGACACTAGTACCAAGGACGATCCATGGACAATATACGCAGACGGCTCGTCTTCTTCACACGGATCTGGAGTCGGAATTCGTCTCGTCTCGCCAACGGGTGAGATACTAGAACAGTCCTTTCGTCTCCGATTTAACGCAACGAACAATGCGGCAGAGTACGAAGCGCTCATCGCTGGTCTTCGCCTCGCTAGCGGAATGAAGATAAAACGGGTCCGAGCCTATGTCGACTCGCAACTCGTCGTTAGCCAGTTCGCAGGAGAATACGAAACAAAAAGCGACACTATGGGCTCCTACCTCAAAATCGTCAAGCAACTTTCAAAACAGTTCGAAAGCTTCGAGCTCAACAAGATTCCACGTGGGGATAACGCACCAGCTGATGCTCTGGCCGCGCTCGCGTCGACGTCGGATCCCAATCTACGTCGGATTATCCCAGTCGAAAGCATCGACCAGCCAAGTATCGATCCGATCGACACGGTTAACTTTGTCGCAGCCTATTCCGACCCCGACCATACAGACCCGACCGATTGGAGAGTCGAAATACGAGATTTCCTCGCAGACGGGACGATCCCAGCAGACAAGTGGGCAGCGCGTCGCTTACGCATCAAGGCGACTAAATATACGCTAATGGAGAATTTCATCCTAAAGCTTAGTGCAACAGGAGCCTGGCTAAGCTGTCTACATAGCAAAGACGCCGCCGAAATTATGAAGGAAACACACATGGGAGCCGGGGGCAGCCACTCTGGAGGACGAGCTCTGGCCCTCCAGATCAAAAAGTTAGGGTTCTATTGGCCGACCATGATATCCGATTGCAAAGACTTCACGGCCAAGTGCGAACAATGCCAGCGACACGCACCCACAATACATCAACCGACAGAACAATTGAAAGCAGGAGTCTCGCCATATCCATTCATGCGATGGTCGATGGACATCGTCGGACCGTTGCCAGCTTCCAGGCAAAAGCGATTCATGCTCATAATGACGGACTACTTCACAAAGTGGGTAGAAGCCAAATCCTACGCAACAATCCGCGCAAACGACGTACAGAACTTCGTATGGAAATTCATCATCTGCAGGCACGGGCTGCCATACGAGATCGTCACAGACAACGGCTCACAGTTCATTTCACTAACTTTCGAGAACTTCTGCGCAAGTTGGAAAATCCGCCTTAACAAGTCAACGCCCCGATACCCTCAAAGCAACGGGCAAGCTGAAGCAACGAACAAAACAATCCTCGCTGGACTCAAAAAACGACTAGACGAAAAGAAAAGCACCTGGGCCGACGAACTCGACGGAGTACTCTGGTCATATCGGACGACACCCCGCAGTGCAACCGAGCAAACCCCGTTCGCACTCGCCTACGGAGTGGAAGCAATGGCACCCGCCGAAGTCGGCTATACCAGCCTCAGACGATCCCTGATGGTCAAAGACCCTGATTTGAACAACCAGAGAATGCTCGAATGCCTTGACGACCTCGAAGAAAAGCGCAACACAGCGCTCTGCCGAATTGAAAACTATCAACGTGCCGCGGCGAAATATTACAACAAGAAGGTACATAATCGACACTTCGACGTCGGCGATCTCGTACTTCGGAAGGTCTTCGAAAATACGGCCGAACTCAACGCTGGAAAACTAGGCGCCAATTGGGAAGGTCCTTACCAAATCTCAAGAATCGTGCGGCCCGGAGACTACGAACTACTCACAATGGACGGCACAGAAGTACCACGCACATGGAACTCTATGCATCTTAAACGTTTCTACTACTAACGAGCCTAATGCTCTTCAAAAAAAAAAAAAAAAAAAAAAAAAAAAAAGGTAGCTCGGCCTTATCGATGCCTCCCTATGTAAAGCGAACTACGATCGGCTTGATCCCTCCGATCAGAGGGTACGTAGGCAGCCCCGTTTACGGGGCGCAGCTGCAATATTAATAAAATTTATATTTTATCCGTATGAAAACGAGTCGAAAAAGTACATCGACGCCCTGGCCCGGCACTCGATCGAATATGTTCAACCGAGAACACACACCCTTACTTAAGTCTGCCAAAATCGGTAAAACGTTCTTGGAAAAAACCTACACTTAGGGGTTTGAAAGCCGAGCCCTGCACTCGCACCGTTTTGACAAACAGAACATAAGCCAAGGCCGAACTTGCATTTCTGAATCACCAAAACCAAAACAGGATAAGCCGACCAGCGCGCGTCGCACCTCACCATGTCTCGAGTCCGTCTCGAACAATCTAATAAATCAAAAGCCGAAGTCTAACTTCGCAAAATCAAAAGCCGAAGTCTAACTTCGCAAAATCAAAAGCCGAAGTCTAACTTCGCAAAATCAAAAGCCGAAGTCTAACTTCGCAAAATCGAAAGCCGAAGTCAAACTTCGCACCTGAATTTAACCCTTAACCTGCAAGGATTAAGACTCGATCCCGCACGAACAAAACGACAATCGAACAAATCCAAAACGTATAAAAAAATCATCTGAAACAAAGCCATCAGCTGTGGCAACCATTAAAGCCGAATAAACGGCGAACGAGTTCAAGACAAAACAAAAGGCCGACATAAGCGGCAGAAAAGTTTTTACAATAATTAAACCGACGCAGCGGCTGGGTCAAAAGAAAGGAGCCGCGCCCCCATCATCCGACAATATCAACTTCCTCCTCCTGTTGACCCTCTTGAACAGCAGCGACCTCAACCCCTTGATCCTGAACAACTCCCGCCTGCAGGGTAGACGCTACACCAGCAGGCTGGTCCACCGTCTGATCGTCGCCCCGATCACCATCTCCCTCCTGCTCACTTGGATCCGAGGCCTGAAAACTTGGAGGAGTGACGGGCGGGACGTCGAATAAAGTACGCACGTCAAAATCACCATCCATGAGATCAGTGATGTTGAAAGCCCTAACACAAGTCTCGAGCTCGGCAACAGCAGTTACCAGCTGAGACATTACAGACGGGGACTTGATGACGATCTCGCCGCTCTCCTCAAGCGCCCTCAGTAGACGAACGTTCCCTAACGCCTAGTTGTACTCCAAAAGCTTGGGCTGCACAGCGCTCGTATCATCGACATGAGCCCTGATTCGGGTCAAGCGAGTATCAACGAGCCGCGCTAGCTTAGCCAAGCCACGACTCCGAAGGTAATGGCCGTACTCCTCCCTTCGCTCTCGGAGTCTCTTCTTCTCAGCCCGAACATAGGAAACCAAGTCATTGTACTGGCCCTTGACGCTCTCCACCTCAGCAATAAGACGATCGCGATCTTCAGTAAGGCCCGTGCGGTGATGAGTAACTTTGGCAACCTCGCGCTGGAGACGTCCGATCTGGTCCTTAGCCGTCACCAGCTCCTGAGCTACGCGCTCGGACTTCTCCCTCTCCACGGCAAGGGCCGCCTCGTAATCGCCAGAGTAGGAATGATCAGCAGGCAGTCTTCGAAGTCGGCGTTCGTACGAGTAAACCAAGCGGTTCATCGCCGAAGTCGCCTAAATAAACAAATACGAGCTCTTGTCAAAACCCCAAACAAATAGGTAACACTTAAAAGAAAAGGACCATTATGCGTACCTCACAGGAGTGACGAGCCGCCTCGATATAGGCCTCCCTCTCCTTGAGATCTTCGATCAAGGGAAAAGTCCCTGGACCATATCCGACCTCGCGGAAGAGCTCCGCACAGGCTAAGGCGTTAGACGCAAAGGGCACGTCCCGCTCGACGTACCGATATGACCAACGATGGTCAGCAACCCGAGATCGTTTCGCACCAGGAGTCGAACGATCCTCTCCAGCACTCGCCGCCCTCTTCCGACCAACAAGAGTTAAGTCCGAAGGAACGACCAGCGTACCGGGTCCCGTTGTCATCGGAGCGGCCGCCTGCGAACCAACCAGTGCAGGAGGGGGGACCTGAAGGGCCTCGGTAGCCTGAGCAGCAAGGCGCGCCGCCGCTGCCTCCCTCTTCTTCTCTTTCTCAGACCGGGGACTCAACGGCCTGGAACTCCCTGCGGCATGGGCGTGACGCCCTCCTCGATCCAAAAGGCTCCTCCGACGAGCTTCCTCGATCTGCTGCTCCTCTGAGTTGGATGGCTTTTCAGGTTCACGAGCCGGCCTCTTATCGAATTTCTTCGACAGATCGGGAATGACAGTAAGATCCACCTTGCCCATCGCTACCAAAGAAACGAACCGGAATAAAGAAAACGATCCCAAAAAAAAAAAAAAATGAGTTCGGAATACGAAAGAGTACCTAATTGGGAAGGACGGGTTCGTCTAGCGGGTGCGCGGCGAGGTTGGTTCGATCTTCGCGGGCGACGACGGGAAACCTTTTTGGTAACAGGCCAGACGTATGGTCCAACTGCTCGAATCTTCACAATATCCGCGTGAAGTTGCTCCGGATACGGGTTCAAAAACTTCGGATAATGTTCTGCAAAAGCAGAGAGTAAAATTAGTAAAATAACGATGCCGACCTCGGTAGTTGGTAAAAATTGACCGGCTCGCGCTACCGGGTGAAAGTTTCCACTCCGTATAGTTCGGAAGTCGAGGATCCTCAACGGAATCCCGCGATATCTTGACAAAGAAGTAATGCGCCGACCAGGCATTGGTTTTGCTCTTTGCCTCCTCAACCAACTTCGGAGTACCGGAGGACTGAACGTAAAACAAGCCCGGCTTCTTCTTCCCAAAACTTTTGAATTGGGTCGTCTCTTCGTAATGGGCACAAGTGACCTTCACTCCGCACCGAAGCCCAAGACGAAGAAGACCGATCCCATTCCGGATCGCTGCAACCGACAACTGCGAGAAGGCCATTTTACGGTTTGACGCATACTCGAGCAGGAACTTCGGGAGCGGGAAGAAGAGGCCGCACTCAGTAAAGAACTTCTCGTACACACAGATATAACCCTCCGGAGCGGTCCATGGTCTCTCAAAAGTATCTGGAACCCGAGCCTCAATTAGAGATGACGCGCCGACCGCCAGAAGAGTATCCCTCATAGTGATCGACGTCGTCAAAGTCGGACCGAAATAATCTGGTACGAAAGGAGCCGGTCCCGCCACACCGTAAGGCATAAGCTCCGGCTCGTCGTATAGCCCCAGTTCATCCGGCTTGACCTCCCCAACCTCCTCGTCTTCTAAACGAGGGATGACGAACTCAGTCCGCATCGAGCTCATTCCAACAGCATCCCTCTGAGAAGACGAGTCGCGACGTCGGAGTTCGGCGGCGGCCGCTCGAGAATCAGCCGTAGAAGAAAATGGCGAAATCGGATCGCCCCGCGTCTCGTCATCTAGAGACTCGGCCAGGAACCGGTCAGCATTAAGCGAACGGGTCGTAGAACCATCGGAAGTACGGGAGCGTAAGTAGTCGGAAACGGAGTCGAAACTCATACCGGAAGACATCGTAATCAGAAAAGAGCTAGTAAACGACGAGCTAAAAGCTAGAGAGAAGGGAGAGAAGAGAGAGAGAGTATACCTTCGCGGATGGAGAGAAATGAATAGAGAGCAGCGGAAGCCCCTCTATTTATAGGAGAAGGGGGGGGCGGTTCGATTAAGGGCAATAATTAGGTCTACGAAGCGACATAATCATTACCCTAACTCCTGACACGCGCGACGCTTCGATCTCTTCGCATCGAAAACGCCAGCCGACGACTCACAAGCGAGCGTTTCTCCCACGCGCGCCTCGGAACTCAGCGACCAGACGATCCGTATTCCGCGACCTCTCACGCTTCAATCAAAGCCCAGAAACAATCCCGACCCACGAAATAGTGGGCCAGGATTGGGGGGCAACTGTTAAGGGAGAAAATGGACCTTCAGCCCATTTACCAGTAAAAGCCCGAAAGTATACAAAACCTTCTAGAAGGTTTAAGAAAAGATGTCCGGCCCGGCCCAATCGTAATCACCGCCATCACTATGCCACGTAGGCGCACGGAGGGGTAAAATCGTCAAGATACGTCCCGGGATGCCCTACACTGTTCACTATAAATAGGGGATGTGGAGTCCTGTCACATCCATCCACAATTTCCGCTGACACGCAGAGAGTACACTTAGGTCGCCGCAAGGTCTTCAGCTCGCTCCGTGCAACAGAGATTTCACCTCGCACTGCATTCAGCCCGCCCGACAGAAGAATTCGATCCGAACATATACTAGCTCGTCGTTTGTACTTAGATCGTCATCTGCAGCTCGTTTATATAAAGTTACTTAAGCTCGTCCTATTAAGAAGATTCTCTTTACTTCCTTTGAGATCCATAACTTCCGTACTAGTGTGATTTCGTGCATCAACAATATATGATTCTTCATTGATCAGTTATGATTAAAGAAAATGTAAGATAAAACATATAGAATGAAGGAAGAAAACAAAAGAACCAAGAGTGTTCAAAACAGTAACACAATGGACTGGCCAGTGTTGTATAGGTGATACTCTTAAGAACTTTTGGAGACTAAACAATTAACCTTAAAGTCTACAAACCTCTCGACTAATCCATCTCCATCTTTTATTGTTTTGAACTGAGTGACAGCGTTTGACGATGTAAAAACCGCTTGATAGTTTTTGTAAAAGAGGCGGGCTCTTAATTAGGCTTAGCAACAGCTTCTTACTGCATTAACCCGTCGGAAGAGACTGGCCTTGGATTTTACAAAGTAGTTTCCGACTATTCCGTTGCAGATTTGAAATGATGCACAAAGAGAGACCTATATCTGCCTGAAAATCAGGGGACAAAACAGAAAGTTCTTTTTGATAAACACTATCGACTGTTCCAGTCAGCCTCGGTAGGAACACACCGAAGTGCTACAGAGTGAACTTGTCCTCAAAGGACCACCACACTGCCTATACCGAGTTTGGAATGCTTTTATACTATTAAAAATGTTCTTTAGAAGTTACATACACATACGAGATCTACATAATTATACTGAGCATCATTGGTTCCTTCACCAGTCACAGTCACGGCGTGTCCTCTCCTCTTTGCCGATAGCACAAGAAGAAGTTTGTCACTAGGTGATGATGGAAAGAAACCCTCTTTTGTTCCATCCTCATCTTCATAAGGTCATCAGTTTCAAGATTTTCTTATCGAAATCGCTCATGAACATAAGTTGTGATCTGGTAGGAGGGTTTGTATAAACTTTCCTAAAAGCGTTCATGATGGTCCTACAATGTTAGTTTGTGTTTTAGTAGTTATTCTATTAATCTCACATAATATTAGTGATTCTCATGTCAGCCTATACACCCTCTATTTTGGGATTTAAAATTTTGAATTCTTTTCTTTTCTTATTATTGTCAGCGAAAGATTTGATTTGAAATTGCATGCTGAACCAAATTTTATTGATATGGTATAAAATTTTGGTTTATTGAAATTAGTTTTTTTTTTGTATAAATGTCAAATTTATTTAACAAAAAACGGTTTTACAATGAATCTAACATAGAGCCGAATGTTCTAAAGCATTTTAGAAAGAGATTACAACATGAATGGATTGCTAGCGACGATGGTGCTAAACCAATATCGTAGCCCGCCTTCAAAATCGGGTGAACCTGTCATTATGAAGGTACTAAGCCTGTTCCGCATACTCTTATCAATCATTTTGGCAAGTTTGGAAGGTGGTGAAGGTGGCTCCCCGTGTCACAAAAATTATGTTATTCTAGTAAACCACATTATTTGGGTGTTAATTTAGTTATTTTTCTCTAAATTTGGGTCAAACTAGGTAAATTTCAGTTAAAGAAATTATAATTTCGTACAGATCGGTTATTCAAAAGAAAAAAAAAAACAAATATTTTAGTTAACATTATGTTGATCGGTTACAGAACTGAACAGCCAAAATCTTAGTTTGATTATTATTTTAGGGCTAATTGCCACCATAGCCATCGACCTTGAGGAGTCTAAATTTTTGATTATTATTTTTAACAATTTATTTATTTTTTAAATTAAGTTTTACTAATAAATAAATATATTTTAAAACAATATCAAAACGACGTTTTTTGTTAAGATGAAAATGCCACCTCATCAAATATGTGTCGGCTGTGAAATGTATTAATTCGCCAATAGACTCAGTTTTCTCCGGGTTAACAAAAAGATAAAAATCAAAAACTAACTCGAATTAAAGACGCTAAACTCACTAAATACTAGAAAACCTACCAACACTTTTAGAGGATAAATTAATCATAAGATCAGAATACTAAATGCAACATCAATATTGAAACATAATGGATTACTCCTTCCTTTTCAAAATATAAGACGTTTTAGTTAAAGCACGGAGATTAAGAAATATCCACTTTTAAAAAGTTCAACCAATCATGAATGAGACTGCATAATAGAAATAATCAAAAATATTAAATTAATATATAATTTGTATAGATATTTGAAAACATTTTATATTTTAAAACAAAAATAATACCACAAAACGTCTTACATTTTGAAACGGAGTGAGTAATATACTACCTCAGGTAAAGATCTATGTGAAAATCTCGAAAAAACGGTCTATTTCTCCTTGAGAAGTATGCGTATCACGCCAGATAGAGCCCGTTCTTTGACCTCGGTCTATATCTCCACGAAATCAAAGTTCTATTCTTATTTCCATCCGAATCGAAAGTTCTATAACTTAATGTCCCCGAAACTGGGTTATATCGGTTTACGCTTTCAACCCAAAGTAAATCGAATACCAAACCGAATACCAAACCGAATACCAAAGCACTAAAATTTGATTCTAAAATGAATTAAAAAATGACCGACCCGTAAATGATCCGATCCGATATCATCTTCTTCTTCACACAATTCTTCAATCAACAAAAACGATTTTGATAAATTTGATATCAAAATTACAAAAGCTCATTGGAGAAATTCATTGTAATTAACAAATAATCAAATTCAATTGTAATTTCCACTTTCTGATTTCACTCCCTCTGCCTTCACCCTCTCCGACCACCACCACCATCTCGACCTATCTCTCTCACGTGAAGACTCGATTTTCCTCGACTCTACTTTGTCTCTCTTCAAACGTCACCACCTCGCTGAGTCAACTCAGTTGGATCAGCTCTTCTACAAGTCGACGAGTCAACCGTAACCACCTATTTCCCAACGACGCCGTCGCCGCCACCGCACAGCTTCTTCACTTATCAGATCTCAAATCCATCAAACAACTGAAGTGGAAGAAACAATGAAGCTGTTTCCATCTCTCTCCCCTCCTCTTCCCGTCGCGAAACGTCCAAAAAGCTTCTTCACTCGTCTTCTTCTTCAACAACCTTCGGATCTACGACGGCGTCTTCGTCACAAACGACCTTGTACAATACAAGAGAACAGTACAACCTTGTAAAATGCTTAGTTGATAAGAGAAAAAAGAGAACAGTCAGTAGAAACCAGGGAGATGCAGAAGAATAAAGCTCAATGAATTTGTTCTTGATTGTTTTAAAAAGTAGAGATTTTGATTTGAATCTTCAAGATCTACCTTTGGGTTGATTCGATTTGTTAATTACGGGCATATTTGTGTCTACCATTGTTTGGGCAATGTGGCTCTGTTTGTTGTTTACGATTGGGTTTGAGTTCTATGAAACCAATCGGTTCATGCTTGATATAGTTTTGATCTGGTCAAATTATTATGTCAACGGGTAAAATTGGGTTTATTCTGGTTATAATTAGATTTAGTTGGTTTGTTTATCGGTTTTGTATACATTAAACCGATTAAACCCAGCTTTGTGGGGTTTTAGCTCTCGAATTTTTGTTTCGGGGGACATTAAGCTATAGAACTTTCGATTCGGAGGGAAATAAGAATAGAACTTTGATTTCATGCAGATATAGACCGAGGTCAAAGAACGGGCTCTATCTGGCGTGATACGCATACTTCTCGTGGGGAAATAGACCGTTTTTCCGAAAATCTCTAAACGAATGCAACATCAATATTGAAACATAATGTTTATTAAATTCTTTAAACCTGATAGTAGATTTACTCGATCATATGATGAAAGTAATAAGTAGTATAGTAGTAGATGTTTTTATTTTTTTCTTTTCGTCCTACAGTAGTAGATTTAAGCGAGCAATATTGAAACCGAGTTTATATTTGGGTGAATTGGGGTTATGGACAGTTTTTTAAAAGATATTAGAAGACAAGACCATTCACTATTTACAATTTGGAAAATGGATCACATTTACTGTTATACTAATAGAACTCTTTGTGTAATACAACAAGTGAAAATGACGAAATGTCCTTACACAGAGAAGCGTTTCTCCATCGTTTGTACACTATTGTGTCGTACACTATTGTGTCGTACACCATTTCTTGTAGACCACCGTGTTGTACACCATCACTTATACACTACTGTTTCGTACACCATCTCACATTTTTTTTATACAATTAATTTTTCTACACACATTCTTGTATACCTCGAATTGTAATCCACATCAATTCTTGTACACTTAGGCCTTGAATGATTATGGTTTTTTAAATAGTTTTTGGTTTCAGTTTTTCTAAAAATTTATTTTTAATCATTCAAGATTTTGAGAAAAATGTTTCCCTATAAAAATAGGAAATATATATTCTAAGAGTTTTTACTAATTTCTTATACTAATTTCTTAACAAAATCCAAAATCTCATTTCAGTGGTTTTTGAGAATTCCTCTTCGAGATTTTTTTTTTTCAATTTTCCATTTGTTTTTTTTTTAAACTTTTACATAATCTAAAAACCAAAAACAAAGTCTAAAATTTAAAATCTAAAAACCCTCTAAAATCTTCCAAACATTCATGACCTTAAATTGCTAAACAACACTAATTTCTGTACACCATTTATTAAACATTTTTCTCATATATCAAAAAATTTTGTACACTGATTTTTATACACGTAAATTTATAAACCACACTAATTCTTGTACACCTGAATTTATAAACTTCAATAATTCTTGTACACCAGATATTGGTATACGTACACACCGAACGGTTTATACATGGAATACATACACACCTAACGATATGCAAAATATAACAATATTGGTCCCTATAGATTCAGTTTAAAATATTAATGATTATAATTATATTTTTATATTTTTTTGGATTGAAAATATGTGATGAATTCAAGTTTTCATATATTGGGGGAAGGAAAAAAAGAGAAGGAAAAAAGAGAGAGAGAAAATGAGTGTGTGTTTTCGGGAAAAAAAAATTAATGAGAAAAAAAAGATTTTAATGGCATCTAAAGTAATTATGTGTGCTTCAAGAGGGTAATATAGGGGTTAACAAAACCCTCAAGTTTCTCTCTCTCATTTTGCCAATTATAAATAGTGAATGGGCTATTATCCCAATTAAGTTCAAAAAAACTGTCCATTTTGCCAATTTACTCTTTATATTTCACCCGATTAGTAATATTAAAATAAGGATTAACGTTGGTAAAAAAATCTCAACCCGATTGTTATCATTAAGGATCCGACCCGTGTGTATTTTATTTAAGGAGAAAAATGTTGAAACGGGTCAAATACTATGAAATTGGTTCTTGCATCATCCTCTTTGGCCCCTTGCTTCTGTGTTCGATTCTTTCCACCAAACCATAACAATCTCAATCTCTCATTCCCAGGTCTCACTCTATCTCTCTCTGCTATGAGCTTATAAGGATTTTGTTGTCACATGTCCACTAATCATTCTCATGAATCATGATCCTTAATCATAGCTCCTAGGGTTTCTGTGATTTGTTTTTTTTTTTTTTTTTACTTCAGTATTTATCTAATTTTACAATTTTATGCCTTGAGGATATATCTTGAATTTTGGGGGTTTTGGTGTTTTTCAAGTTAATGTTAAAGTTTTAAACTTGAAACTCAAAACCATTTGTTAGTTAGTAATCATCATCATCTGAATTGAGCTTTGTTTGATATTTAGTAGAGCAACGAAAGATTAAATTACGCGCGATTTCCGTTAGTTGCGGTATGAGTGAGGTGTTGAAGAGTGATTTAATGGAACCTGAAGCAGAAACGTTGGTGAACAAGAGAAATCTTTATGCTCCTATTGAGCCATATAGCACTGGAAATTTAAAGGTTTCAGATGTTCACACACTCTACTGGGAGCAATCAGGAAAACCCGATGGACACGTATGTAAAGCCATCATTGTTATCTTATCTCTGTGAAAATTGAATGTATCAATCAGTTTTTTTTTTGGATATTATGATGAAATCAAATGTGTTGGAGTTATAACTTTGGTCTTATATGTCTTCAAGTTTCTAACTTTTCCATTGTATTTTGGGAACTAACATATTGCAGCCAGTTGTTTTTCTTCACGGAGGGCCGGGAGGAGGGACAGCTCCTGGTAATAGGAGAGTCTTCGATCCTGAGTTTTATCGCATTATTCTGTTTGACCAGGTCGGTCTCTGAATTTCGTGGACACTACATTACATTTATCCAACTTGTATATTCCTCTTTAACTTTTTCTTGTCTTGTTTTCTTCTAGAGAGGTGCAGGAAAGAGTACACCACATGCTTGCTTGGAGGAAAACACCACATGGGACCTTGTAAATGATATTGAAAAACTAAGAGAACATTTGAAAATACCGGAATGGCTGGTGAGAAAGTTTCTTCCATATATATTGTTCTTGATGTTGTTGAGATGGAAATATGCGTAAGCGCGTGAACATTTTTTATTCCTCTGTTTGCTCAGGTTTTTGGTGGATCATGGGGAAGCACTCTAGCACTTGCGTACAGCCAGTCTCACCCTGACAAGGTGCAAATCTTGATTTTTACGTTCTTAGATATGAGAAAATTGATACTTTGTTAGGAATCTAATTGCATAATCGAGGTTGCAAGAAGAATAACAGGGGTGGTTTAGGGATTTGATTGATTGGAATATGATCTAATAAGTAGTTTTCTTTTGTTTCTTAATCCATAATTTCACATATTTTAACTTTCTTGGTGCAAGGTTACTGGTTTGGTCCTTAGAGGGATCTTTTTGTTGCGTAAAAAGGAGATTGATTGGTTTTACGAGGGTGGTGCTGCTGCTATATACCCTGATGGTAATTCTTTTTCTTGTATCCCTGTGTTGGAATTATTGAGTTTCATTATATTGCAGTCTTCTGTGATTTGAATTGATTACATCTCTAGTTGAGCTTATTGATCTTGGGACTAGAGTTTTAAGTGCAGTAGATTCCATATTTGTCTTCTTCATAAGTGTTTGTTTCTGTTTTTTAAAAGCTTGGGAGGAGTTCAGAGATCTTATTCCAGAAAACGAGAGAGGTAGCCTTGTGGATGCATATCACAAAAGATTGAATTCTGATGATCTGGAAACTCAAGTACGTTGAGATCTAATCACTATTACATGATAAAATGCATTGATCATCGTTCTTTTTGGCATTTACAGCAATTGAACTTTCATCTTTTAGTTTATAGCCGAAAGAGTTTGGACTAATAAATGTCCGTGTCTGTCTACAATAGTAATTATTGCATTATTATGATCTTGTAGTATGCAGCTGCAAGAGCTTGGACTAAATGGGAAATGATGACTGCTTATCTTCGTCCAAATCTTGAAAACGTTCAGAAGGCAGAAGATGATAAATTTTCATTGGTTAGTTCGAGGGATATCCAGTTTTATCTGGATTCGTTGACCTGTTGCTATATAATGCTCATACAATATCTTTAAACGTTTTCTTAACAACCCTTGGCTTTGTGCTGCAGGCGTTTGCAAGGATTGAAAATCACTACTTTGTTAACAAAGGTTTCTTTCCATCGGACTCATACTTGCTAGACAATGTTGATAAAATACGGCATATCAAGACTACCATTGTTCAGGTACATCCTTCATATAAGAACTGGAATTGTGGATTCCATTTGTTTGGAAATTAATCCAATAAGGCCGAGTTGTGTAAACAATAGGATATAGAAACACAGGCAACAAAAAAAGATCATTGGCCTTAGATTGCTCACGTTGTAAAACACAACATTGATTTGGCTATATACATTATATATCATGGGGTTGAGACTGGGTCTGGATTATTAAAATGGACAGGGAAGGTATGACGTATGCTGTCCTATGATGTCTGCTTGGGATCTGCACAAAGCATGGCCAGAGGCAGAACTCAAGGTAAGTAAAGTCTTTTCCATGTTTTCTTCAAGATCTTTTTCTATGTTTGTTTTTGCTGCTTGTCGTAACGCGACCAACGGTCTGTAGATTGTTTACGATGCTGGGCACTCGGCAAATGAGCCAGGAATAGCAGCGGAACTCGTGGTTGCCAATGAAAAGATGAAAGCACTTATGGGATGAAGTATTTGATGGAAAGAAAGCTGCTCATTTTGTTCATTTCGTCGGGACCTATGTTCATATTTTCAAGTTTGTTACTACAAAGTAAACATCACATTCACGTATGCATGCACATTGACAGAGTTTTTTGTTAATGCGAACCAGAATGTTATTTCCATAGACGTTTTATACCCAAAAGAAAAAGACAATGCCATTGCTGCAGTGTTTTGAAACCCGGACTATAAGCACTAATGTAACCAATGAATGGGATTCTAAGTGACAGAGCTGCAGTGTTTTGAAATACTGACCAATCTGGTTGGTTGGACTGGGAAGATTGTTACCGACTGGGCAGATTGTGACTCGGAAACTAATCTGGTCTGGTTATACCTTAAAACTGTTACCTTTTTGACCCGTTTATATGCAGAAACCCCCAACAAAAACCAGTGATCCGGTTAAAGCCTATGATCCATGGATGAGTCAAATAAAAATCTTTTACTTGTCATTGGAACATTTGACATTTAAAAATCATTTTTCATCAAGAGGATTGGAGACTATGGGGGGTTGAGTAGCATTATGGTGAAACTGGTGAGTGATATAAAGGAAAAAATTACAGAATGTAAGACGTGTGTCAAGTAAAGGAGAAGAAACTTGAACCCACTTTGCAACATATGAATCGAAGAGGAGATATCTATCTATATACACATTACACTGAATCAGAAGGTTTGTGCATGTAACAATGAGATGAGGAGATGTAAATTCAGAGAATTGAAGACGGGACAACCTCGTCGTCCCTGGTGTAGCCATGAACAAAAAAATCAGTGCAGTTTCTTCGCCAGCCGTGGTTATATGGGTTGTAGAATCTTCCATCAGGTCCCCGCAAATAACTGAATCTTTTCGCGTTCCATAATTCGTTGGTTGTAATATTCCGAGCTAACTGCATCAGACAAGAATAACTGTTATACAATCATTTGCAGGGGGGAGGGAGAGCCAATTCTTTACATTAGCTAAAAGATTTCCTGACCATATAAGATTGTGAGATTGTCAACGTCATTGTCGCAATGAAAATGAGTAAGTCGAAAAACAGAAACACGGCAGCATCGGGGTGTTCAATGACTATATGTTTAATCCATGATTCTCCGTGGTGTACCTGTGGGATACCTCTCCATAATCCTGTAGCAAAAACAGATGCTTTAGAATAGCAAAATCTAATGGCAGGATTGCGAGGTAGAGCTGTTTCAGTCACATACTTTGAACAGCAGTTGTGCCACCAACAAATGATGTTAAAGCTCCCATGATCACAAAGACTAAGAAATCGCGTTTATTCTTCTGCGACGTGAGTAATGGTACATATATAACGTTAACCCAAAGGTATGCATAACAGGATTTTTCATTTCGTTATATCATTGCCAATTAATTTGCAGAATGACAAGTCGGAGAGACTCTTACCTTACCAACACAGTTGGAAATCCAGGGGCAGTGATGGTCAAACTGTTCAACGCAGCGCTTACAGGTGGGACAGTGCTTAGATCGCACCGGTCTAATTATCTGAAGAAAAAATGATAATTATAGTTAGAAAACAAAGCAAATATCGAGGTAATCTTCGAAATAAGGATTGAGGAAAACCTTGCAAGTGGGGCAGAGTTGGGACCAGTTTCCTTTCCATGAGGGGTTTTTGAAATTGATATCAATCAAAGGGTCCTGCAAACATCAGAAGATAATATGTGAATCAAACCTTTCAGAACAACACCTTATGACTGTTCGATTGAACTACAGTTGGTGTCTACTTAAACCAGGCATAGTTCAGCATGTTTAAGACGAAAAGCTTAAAAACAACTAGCACACTAATTTGGTATATATATGCATAAACCCAATTTAGACGGCATGCCAAACTGCTAGTACAGTTGACCAGATCAACAGTTTACTCTGGATGTTCACGTTTGTCTCAACAGGGAAACATTGGAAGAAAGTTCAACTTACGTTGGCAGTGTGTTGGCTGTCAACTTCACTGGTTCTTTTAACGTACCCGGGATCTTTTCTGTAGAAAACAGAGACTAATTAATCATTCGTAGACCATTACACCACATACACCTCTCTCAAAGTCACTACAAAGTAGTTAGAGCCTCACATGTCTACCTCATTATTTCTTAATGAAGAAGTAATATTAGTTCTCGTGACTCATTAAATAAGTACATCAAACTAAAATATATATGCACAAAAATTTCAGATAAATTGAAGATGACTAATAAGGATACCTGGTAACACGATAGAAAGTTATCAGTGCGTAAACACCACATGAAAGACCGAAACATGCCCACAGACCAACCATAGCAGTTATCTTTGGGAGATTAGAAGCTACACATAAATGCAAAATGTCAGGACGAAATAATATAAATCCATTAGTAAGAACCTCAACACACACACACACACACTACTTTACTATATGGATTATTCACCTGAAACAATGGATGTGGTGAAGAGGACCATAAGAATGACTATTAAGCTGAACAACATAGGAGCATAGCTAGTCTCTCCCAGTTTTCCACAGAAGATCTTGTCCACAAAACTATTATTACGGGTTCGCATTGCCTTCGACTGAAAAATGTCAAAAACCGGATTCTCAGAAAGCACATCATATCAAATGATTAAAATTTTAAGAAAAACTAAAACAGCGGGCAAACAACATTGAACATACTCTACAACCATTTAACAAGGCATCCCTCATCCTGTGAACTCTAAACCCTACAGTAACCCTAAAACCGACAGCTATCATATTGTCAGCTCTTAAATCTACACCCTAAAACAGACAGTAGAAACAAGTTCTCTAGTACAATGATGCTTCACTATAACTGAAAATCATAGCCAGTTCAGCTAAGGATACTGAGAAAAAATTCTAGAGCTGCATAAGAAAAGGCAAATATCACAATGCTGCCTTCTTTTCTGTTTAAGGCTTATATAATAACTGTAAACTTATAACCATATTTATATCAAACTTTCATATATTCAATGCTATTGTTTTTCATATGTTTGTCTGTTTGTAAAATGTAAATTAAAGAACTTTGAAAGGTATTTTGCAGGAAACGTTTTGTAAATAGCCTTATTAACCTATTTCTGTCCACTTAATGATTATGAAAATGAAATATGAGGGAGACTTTGATTTAAGGAGCGAGCCAGCAAGCAAATGTGGGATCCACATTTGAAGAAACTAATTGTGAATAACCAAGATGTGTTCCTTTTTACGGATGTTAGAGAGTAGCAAGCAACACTAAACATTACGTACAAGGAAAAGAGCGAGCTGCCTGTGACCTTTATCAGATGCAAGCTTAAGTGGCGTGGATCCAGTGTTATCTTTCAATATCAGTTCCTCCTTGGTTCCAGCATGAACTAGCAGAGTACAAGCCTCAACATTTTCCTTAATCACAGCCCAGTGCAAAGGTGTGCAGCCTGGCAAGCAAAGTGAATAATGTAAGAATTAGGGCAAAATATACATCAGGGTATCAGCATTCTACACTTTTCGCAAGTCAAAAACAGTCTGGAATGCTATAACAATCCCTCCATAAACAAACACTAAAGATTGGAGTTCAGAAAATCTTATCCGTTTTTGCACTTATCTTTACACATCATAAGGTACAGAAAAAATTCCGTTGTAAGCCATTCTTTATTAATTCTAGAACATACAAGTAGATACAGTTAAAAGAAAGTATTAAGAGTTTCCGATTTGCCTGTGTTATCTTGTCTATTTTGACATGCATCCCGGAAGAGAAGTAACCGAACTGTTTCTGTGAATCCACTGTAAGCAGCCCTGAGTCATACAAACAAGGAAAAAATATACAGTTCAAAGTAGTTCTCCGCAAATTGTCAACACACACTGTATGGAACCATTAATATCTTCAGTAGTCATACCAATGTAGCGGACTCCTCCCTTCATTATCCAGTGCGTTATAATCAGCTGCATAGTCCACAATAATATGATTCAAGAATGCCGTCTGTCCATATTGAGAAGCAACATGAACTGCCTGCACAACAAAACAATAAGATAGACACCTATAACCAAAGTTCTATAGCTACTAATTCTGAAACACGAGCTAACGGAAGCAAACTAGTCTGACCCAAAACTTATAACTTCTGATCCATTTCACACTCCTTTAGCAGACAAACACACATGAAATGACCACAGAAAGAAGATATACCCTGAACCCATTGACATCAACAGCTTCAATGCGAGCTCCATTTTGCAGTAAAAGGTCAGCAACATCAATGGAACCTTTAACAGCTGCCCAATGCAATGGTGTTTGTTGTATATTATCAGCTGAATTAACATCACCACCATGCTGCAGATATGTCAAATCCAAATCCATCACTACACCGAAACTATCACAGACCTAAGTTATCGAGAAATTGGTACCTCGATGATATATTGAGCAACGTGGAGGGAGTTGTTGAGTGCAGCCCATTGAAGAGCGTAGTAGCCATTAGCGTCGGGAAGAGAAACTGAAGAGCCATTATGTTCGACGAAATGCTTAAGTTGGTTGAGATCGCCATAAGCGGAGGCGGAGAAGACGTCGGTGATGGTTGGTGATTCGTTAGGGTTTTGGTGAGAGTTGGAATCTAGAGGCACTACTTCGATCTCCGACGAGTCCATTATTGTTCAACGATCTGAATTGAAATTGAAATGTGACGGCTTAAGAAAGAGATGAATAAAATGGGTCGGATCTAGAGTGGGTATATCTCGGATCTCGGATCTTTGATCTTGGATCATGGATCTTGGATCTTGGGTCTTTGGGTCTTGTCAAAGTCTAATCTTTGACCAACGCTAATTACTACTGTAACATGGTCAAAACTCAAAACTACACCAGCTAATTAATTACAAACAAAAAAGGTATACAAATCTCTTCATTCATTTGTAAACTATGATATATTTATTAAATCTATATTAGTATTTTTGCAACACTTTAGTGACGGGTGGGTAAAAATGCTTCTGGGTTAATCGGATATCCGACCCATTTTTTAAATTCCTTCACAAAAAAAATACTTGGATCGGGTTAAATAAAACTCAACTCATACACCGGATATTCTATATTTAATAATTTAGATATTTAGAAGATTTGATTAAGATTTAGAATTATGATTCTCCTATCATCTTTGTTTGATTTGTTTTTAACTATTTTGAATCATCATATAATACATAAGTAAAAAAAAAAATCAATTTTTTTTTTCTGCATATACTGCGATTCGAAATTTTAAAAACGGACATATATTATCCAATTGACGAAAATGTGTGTTCAACGTTCTACATCGATTAAAATATTTAGACAATGATTCAGAATCATATCATAAATAAGATCAACACTAATAAAATAAATGAGTTTTTTGGCGGGACGGGTTTGGCGGAACGGGTTTTTGAATCAACAATAATAAAAAGATTAAAATATCATTAATCCGCCGCTTCAATACGGATTAAATCCTTAATTGTTTTTTAATACCACCAATATTAGACATATTAAATCAGTCTCATTTAGAAAAGATTGTATAAAACCGAAAATTATCACATGGTATAATGTTACTTAATAACAATTGTAAACTATAAAATATAAATATCTTAAAAAATTATAAAATTTGTAAAATTTTATATATAATAAATAATCGTTAAATTTTAAAAATTACTACTTTTAGAAAACAAATCACGGGACGGGTTAAGAAGTTACATGGCGGGTTATATTTCGGAACTAAGTTATATGGTGGACGAGTTTGAATCAATATTTATAAAATTTAAAAATATGATTAACATGCCGCTTTAATACAGATTAAATCTTCAGTTTATTAAGAGATAAATGTCTTAGAGAATGATATGATTTGTAAGCTTTTATATATAATAAATAATCATTAAATTTTAAAATAAAAATAAATCACGGGACGGGTTAAGAAATTACGGAACGAGTTATATTTTGGAACGGGTTTATATGGCGGACAAATTTGAATCAATATTTATAAATATCATTAACATGCCGCTTTAATACGGGTTAAATCCTCAGTTTATTAACAATTGTCTCGTGGACTCGTGGTATACCGTTACTTAATAACAATTGTAAACTATAATATAAATTAATATTTTATAAGGAGATACAATTTACAAAATATTCTTATACTAACTTTAAAAATAAATTATCCCGCGGTGTACCGCGGGTTAAAATCTAGTTCGATCTTAAAATATTATGCCATAAATTTTAGTAGTTACAGTTTAAAATAAGGATGATTTGCTCAGTGTATCAACTTTTTTATATACAAAATTAATAAATATACATCATAAATAAAAATCTATCATTAGGTTTTTTTTTTTCATTAGTTATTTAGTTATCATGAGCCATCTTTTAACATATGCAAGTGTGAATACTGAATAGAGTTCCGATTCAATTTTTTTTTTTTTTAACTTGTTTTTAAATACTAGATCTTATAAATTTTGAGCAACTATTTTATCACATTAAATATCTCTTATAAGTATCAATCTTATATTTCTCTGGATGGGCCAATATGGCACAACAGTAATTTCCCTAGAAATAACAACATGAGCTCACTAATTATTAGGTTTTCAGTTTCAAATTTAATGTAGTTTAAGGATTTGTTTATTTTTTGTTTTAAAAATAATTCTCGTTTTAGTTTTTTTAATGTAAAATTAGACATAGCATACAATTAGGGGTGTCAAAATGGTTAACCCAACCCAACTCAACTCATTACCCAATGAGTTTGAAGTTAAATGAGTTCATGGGTTGACTCAACTCATTTAGCAAATGAGTTGAGTCAACCCATGAACTCATTTAATTTGATGGGTTAGATGGTTAAATGGGTTGACCCATTAATGTAATAAATAAATTAATAATTAAAATAAATTAATAATTAAAGTAAATAAACAATAAAAAGAAAATAATAATAATGATAATAATCACGGATTTAGGTTTTTGGCGGGAAAATCACGGATTTACGTTTTTGACGGAAAAATCACAGATATACGTTTTTGGCGGGAAAAACACAGATTTACTTTTTTGGCGGAAAAATCACAGATTTTAGTTTTTGGCGGTAAAATCACATATTTACGTTTTTGGCGGGAAAATCACGGATTTACGTTTTTGGCAGGAAAATCACGGATTTACGTTTTTGGCGGGAAAATCACGAATTTACGTTTTTGGCGGGAAAATCACGAATTTACGTTTTTGGCGGGAAAATCATAGATTTACGTTTTTTGCGGGAAAATCACGGATTTACGTTTTTGGCGGGAAAATCACGGATTTACGTTTTTGGCGGGAAAATCACGGATTTACGTTTTTGGCGGGAAAATCACGGATTTACGTTTTTGGCGGAAAAATCATGGATTTACGTTTTTGGTGGGAAAATTATCCATTCTCATTTTTGGTTAAAAATTGTAAAAAATTTTGGCGGGAAAATTATGGATTTATGTTTTTGGTGGGAAAATCACGAATTTATATTTTTGGCGGAAAAATTGTGTATTCACATTTTTGGCGGGAAAATTAAGGATTATATTCAATCGGTTTAGAAGTTTTGGTTAGACTCAAATTGAAACCGGTTTAGAGATTTGGATTGGTTTAATTCAATTTAACAAAAATTGATGGATTAAATGGGTAAACCATTGAAACCATTGACCCATTACAACCCAACTCATTTGATCCATCAACCCATTTGACTCAATAACTCATTTGATCCATCAACTCATTTGAGTCAAAATTTTCAACTCATTAGGGTTCATGGGTTGAGTTGAGTAGAGTTGGACCCATGAATCTTGACCCATTTTGACACCCCTACATACAATATACATATTTTAACCTCAAATCTAGAGAAGAGTATCAATAATCAACTTGAGTTCTAAGAATCATACATATAAAAGTAGGGTTTCACTCTCCCATAATTGGTCCACTTGGCATTTTTTTTTTATATTTTCTTAAATTTACCTTTAATATATTAATCTCTAATTAACTCCCTTTAAAACTCATGTGTAACTCCACATTTAAATTCATTTGTAACTCCTCCACTAAAATGCATTAACTATTTGAAAATTTTATTGACTATAATTTAAACTCTACATATAAACTCAATAGTAACTTCTACCAATAAATAATAATTTGTAACTCATACTCAATAATTATAAGAGTTTCACCACTTCTCATCTATAAATATCAATTCTCTTATCATTCTCCACCATATTTTCAAATCTGTAAATTTACTTTATTTTATGTTCTTGCATGAGTTAAAAACAATTGTGTCATGGTGATAGTGAAGGTTTGATTGTAATATTTATTTTTAAAGATTATATGATATGTAGTTTACATTGTATTCAATTTTTATTTCGTTTATTTTATTTTTAGAGATTATATGGTATATATGTAGTTTATATTGTATTCCATTTTATTTTGTTTCTACCGCATTACAAGAATATATTTATTTCATTTTTAGTTTTCAAAATTCTTACTATAATATTTATCTGTTTCCCGATTTATCTATGGAAGTTCAAAAGCTAACTATTCTAATATTCACACAAGTCAATCAAATTGAAATGATATATCTTCGTTTTTTACTATTGATGTATGATTATTCTCTTTATCTATTTATTCAAACAAAAAACATTATTCGATGTTTTAGCATTTTGAAATTAAATTTTTTAATGCATTTCTCAAATATATGTTCCAACATGTAGTGATATGAATATCATTGTAGTATTTTTCCAAGGTTTGTGGTCAAAATTACTTTTTTCCAACAAAATTAATTTAATAAAAACAGTTAGATAATCAATAGCAAATGTTAAATATCATGTTGGTAAAAAGATGTGAGAAAGAATATCTTTAATGAAAAATGTATGTTATTCATGTTAGAAGAAAAACTGTTATTCCTTTGCATCAAGTATACAAAAATTATGATTGTATATAAAGAAGTTGAATTTTCTTAAAATTGAAGATATTAGAACTTAGACTTAATAAAAAAATGTAAGTAGGTGTTAGATCTATCTAGAAACTACACTATTCTTGATATATATTTTTTTTATTACAATATACAAATAATTTATAAAATATTTCGAGTCGTACCACTTAATTGGTTAATTCTTACAATAATAAAAAATAAGTGGTGTTAAAAAATTATGCATTATAATCATAGAAAAATATGTGTGATAATATTAAAAGCATAATTTTCTTTTAGTTTTCATTTTAAATTTTAAATTTATGTTTACAATAAAATTGTAACAAGTCACGCGTAGCGTGGCTACATTCATCTAGTATAATATAAGTTTTAATATAATTTTAAGTATCAAAACCAAATTACTATGTGTCTGTCTTTAACTCTCTTTAATTAGGTTAAGAATTTTGTTTTCCATTCTTGCTTTTGATCACCTAATGGTGAATATGTCTTTCAAGGGGTTCGGATGTTTGCCTCCACGTGCACTATTTTGCTCACCTATTGGTGTATTTGTTGCCTTAACCATTCCTAAAGCTATGTAAAGTTTGTTGATGCATGAATCTCAAGTTAATTATGTCTTGGAAATGGAAGTTATGTAAAGTTCAAAGTGGATATATACATATACATCCTATACTATTATTTGGGGAGTACAATTTATAATTACCCTTTAATAACCTTCCCCTTTGTAAGTTATTACATTAGAATGCCATTAGAGATAAAAATATAAAGAGTAAATTAATTCAGTTCATTAAGGATAGTCAAATACTAATTTATGAAATTTAATTAATTTAATTATTAATAAACGAAAATATATTATTAACTTAAAAAAAAAAAAGAATGACCAATCAAAATGAACATATAAGATTTGATATCTAACTTACCATATTAATTTGTTATTAATCATTATACTTCACCTCTCATCTTTATATGATTCTATTTTTATGAAACAAATAAATTATCATATCATCCATATAACAAAAAAGTAAATTTTTTCTGCATATGCCAAGATTTGAATTTTTAAAAACAAATATAAATTGTTAAATCTATGAAGAAAAAAATTTAACGGGTCAAAAATTCATATTTGAGTAATATATTTCTTTTAACCAAAAATAAGTTCAATAAAAATTTCGACTGAGTAACGGGTCAGAAATTTGAATATTTATATTCAATTTCATACATTTATTTTTTGAAATGTATTATTTTATATACTACAATAAGATTTTTAAATATTTTAATTTGAAACATATAAAATTAGTTTTACTTGATATTTTTCAAGAATATCATCAATATTTAATGAATATCATCAACAAATACTCTAATTTGATTTTTTTAAACAAATATTTATAATAGGCAGTGTGTTAAATATAATATATTATATTAACAAATGAGTTATGATCCTTATAACTGTTTGAATATTTCTATTTAATTTTATATAATTCTTTTTTGAAATTCATAATTTTATATACTACAAGAAATATTTTTAAAGATTTTAATTTGGAACATTTAAAAATAGTTTAATTTAATATTTTAATGAATATCATAAATATTTAATAGATAAAATAGATAAAAAAAAATTATAAATACTTTAATTTGATTTTCTAAAAAGATATATTTAAAATAGTTATAGTAGGCGGAAGGTTAAATCAAATTAAATATATTATTTAAATATATTTAAATATATTATAACTATAACTATTAACCTTCCGCCGACTATAACTATTTTAAATATATCTTTTTAGAAAATCAAATTAAATCAATGTAATATATTATATGATATAAAATTATGATCTTTATAATAGACGGCATGTTAAGATTATATGATCAGATAGATTAAATAAGGTTGACACCACAAAATATTTGAAAATTTGATTGTGTAAGCAATTTTGGAAATAACGAATAATAGATTGTGCGTGCAATATTTCCATTAGGATTCTAAAATAAAAATATAGACTCCACGCACAGGTTGAATTTGGTATATTATATACTAACTATATGTTCATAACATATTCGATTACGCGAATAATTGGTAAATTCCGTAGTTACCTCAAACAAATTTTTATTTCAACAACCAAAGAATTAGAAATTGAAAAAAGAAATTTAAATTAATTAAAAATAATAGCTAACTTTCTTAATTAATTAAAAATAATCTACGTTTTAGAAGCAATTCATTTATAATATTTTGATTTTTGATCTAACTGAATTATATGCAATCTCACTCTGTGGTTGTTAATATAAATTAACTCATTGTTCAGACCATATTCATTTATTAAAATAATTTTATTTTCCGTTTTCATATCTAAAAAAAATATAAGCATAATTGAGTATAATTAAAAAAAGAAAATATATTCATTCTAATATTATATATAGGGACCGACAAAAATCTAATTATATTTTTTCAATTACTATTATAATATATCACAACTTTATTCTAAAATAATATATAAATTTTGTAATAAATAAAATTTAACCCGTACTGTAGTACGGGTGATGATCTAGTTTAACTTAAATTAAAAGCAGAATACATTTAATTATACCTAATCAATTTTTAACTTTACATAACTTTCATTTCCAAGACAAGGCTTTTTTACATGAAAACAAAACAACAAGTAATAACCCAATCGCAATACATTACATATTTTTGCCCCAAACAAAAAAAAAAGATATTGTTCGAATTACCAGCAGCTAAGTTCAAGAGCTTCTTGGAAGCGCTTTTCGATAGTAGCCGGATCGCCAATAAACCGGCCAAGACCAACCGTGGAACGATCCTCACCGTCTGAGGCCTTCCAAGGCCAAAGAAAATCAAAGACACGTGTCGACTTAAGAGCAGGCGACGACGGAGACTGATTCGTCGTTTTATGGCTAATTAGAGGATGTGAGAGTATGAGCATTGCAGCGGATGGTGCCATTGATGGATCAAAAGATCTTTGAACAATCAAGAACTAGATAAGCTTATGATTAATTTGGAGAGTGAATGTATGCGTCAATATATATACATAAACAATTGTTGTGTGACAGATAGACATGCAAAAAATAAACAAAGATTGGTATGGAGGAGAGTAATTTTCTGTGGGAGCCGCTAGATTGATTAGGCAGGAAATATATAAAGAATTGAAAATGATGGCATGTGGTTTAACAAGTCTAGCTTGTGTCAAAACTATGTAAGGTAAGCGTTACACACGCAATACCTATGTGCGCCACCGTCTTTGAAATCTTTATAAAAAAAATATATATATATATTTATTCTCGTATGTATATTCACAAAAATATTCAATTATATTCATCTCATCCCTATAGTCAAACGATGAAAACGATGATACATTGATAAGATTTAATTTTTATCTATTTTTACTATCATTTTTATAAAGTTTTAATAAATTTTTAATTAGTTTGAAGGCATTTTTAACTATTCATAGTTTTCATAGTTATTTAGGTAAAGAAGATGAGAAAAGATACAAATCAAAGCCTTTTACATCACAACTCTAGAGTAGCAGAAGTATAACTCCATATGAATGACTTTCCGATCACCGAATTGGAAGATTTTGGAGCCATCGGAAAGCTAGAAGAATCAACTTTCGTCTCCAAATTGTTCGAGGTCGTTCCCATTTTCCAATCAGAATACACATGAAGACAAGTCATTATGGCCATCAAACATTTAGCAATCTAATTAATTTTAGGTTTATTCTATTCACAAAAAGTGATGGTAGATTTCCTGAACTAGTATTTGATGAGCTTAGCATCTTAACCTGCGAAAAAAGGGAGTTTATTAGGGTGTTAAAGCATAGTGATTTGATCTTCAAAAGGGGAGAGTTATAAAACTGTGGTATGGGGTTGATGAGATCGTTATATTTGAATCCCATTCGTTTTGTTTATTTTTTTGTTGCATGATTTCTTGCAATTGGCCTGAAAACCTAATACATTTTCATATCAAACTCATCCATCTTTTATTTTACTGCACTTTTATCAAATTCATCCAACTAACACCTTATAGTTTGTTCAAGTTTAATCAATTTCCTTTCGAATTCCTAATATAATAGGTGACTCTTTGTGGGATCGATACCTTAACTACTACAATAGATTGGTCGTGAACTTACAACACTTTAGTGTGGTTAATTGAAAAAAATGAAAACCTAACATTACAATTTACCAATCACACATGATTAGTCATCTTAAACCTCGAGATTCCCATGTCGTCGGCTAGCAGACGGATAAAGACAAAGGTAGTTGGTGAATTATTCTCGAGTGCCTAGTACATGTCTAAACCGATACACTATGGGTTTGAATGACACTCCGATTTAGGCGTGACTCCGATTTGAGTGAGGGAGCGATGTAGTTTGGATGCGGTGTGATTAATTAAATTTATGAATGGTAATGCGATTCGCTACGATCCGTTATCCTATTTTTCTCGAATGACAAAACGATTAGGGTGCCATTAGATGGCAAAATTACTTAAAGGGTACTAGTTATATTATTATTGTTATCAATGCTTTACTTATTTATTTGATGTATTTTTCCGCCAAATACGAGATTCCGTATTCTTCCACTTAAAACTTTATTTTTCGTTTTCCCGTATTCCATGTTTTGTATTTTCCACCAAAGCATGATTCTGCCGAAAATGTAATTCCGGTTTCCCGCCAAAAACGTAATTTCACGTTTTCCCGTCAAAAACAATATTCCGCATTTTCCCGCCAAAATGTAATTCCGCATTTTTCCGCCAAAAATGTGAATTTCTTTTTTTTCTGCAAAATGTGAATTTCATGTTTTCCTGCCAAAAACGGAAATTTTGTTGTAATCATATATATTTTTATTTATTAAATATTAAATTAATTAGATATAATAAAAATAATTGAGGATATATGGTAAATGTACCTATGAATCACACTTGTCGCACCCTAATCGTAGGTTTAAATTCCGTTTGTACAACGATTAGAGTAAGACTAAATTATAAGAACCTAATCGCTTGCTAACACCACTTGAATCACATCACACTCTAATCATTTTGTCATTCGATGGTGACATGCGAGTAAAGTCATCGCATCACACCCGAATCGGGTTGCCATTCAGGACCATAGACCCGACCCGGATCCAAACATTTGACCAGTCCCATATTCAAACATTTTATTCAATATACCAACCCGGAGAGGTACAATTCTATAAATACAACATTTTCTCCAACGAAAAACAATCCAATTTTCGCTTATCATTTTTACTAGTTCGATGTTACTCTAGCTAGAGAGCATAAACATTAATTCTCTCTCTTTAGCTCTATAGACTCCGTCGTTTTACTTTTTAGTCATACTTCCGATCACTTTCCGTTTATTAATTAAAGATTGCTTCTAAATCATTTCTACACTGAAAGACGTCCTTTTCTGCTGTTCTCCACCCTAGAGTGCTCTCTAAACAAGCTGATACCCTTGAATCAAATTTACCCGCGACTGTACCTCGATAATCCAAATTTTTTAGATAGTACTTTGTACAAAAATGCCAATTTTACTGGATTTTGTTAGTTTAATGTACCCTATATGAAAAAAAAAAAAAAAAGAAGTTAAATGATGTCTAGTATGTTCGGCACTCACATCCCATCATTATTTTATGATGTACATAGACAAGTAATTTGACAAAGAGAAACATGCCATATACAAACTCCAAAGTAGTAGACAGGATTACAAAACCAACAATGAAATGATCCAGCTTGGTTGTTACTGAGATGTCAACATACAACCTCTTTTCGTATATTGTTCCATGTCCAACATGTTTTGCTAGGAAAGTTGTAGCCTAATTCACAGATTCAGACATATTCTATAAGATCAAGAACTATAAGATTGAATAAGTTTATAGATTTAGTGTGTTGAGTGAGAAAGCTTACCCTAGTCTAATTGATTTTTCTCTTGGAGGTGGTAGTTGTATGAGTTGAAGTTGCGGTGGTGCATATGTTGCGGTTCCATTGCTTATTGGATCTACACTTGAACTGCCTTCAATGATATTTGTTCTTCCATGAACCTGTTGGCACTACAAGTGTTTACTTAGGTTAACATGAATAAATGTTTCTACATCAACATATTTTTTATCTAAATAAAAGCATTTGTATCACCTTCTTTTGCAATTTAATATTTTCCTTACGCATTATATCTACCATATTTTGTAGCTCGTGATTCTCTTTTTGGATGATTTGCCCCTATAATAGACTCAAACATTGTTGGGTTAAAGATGAAAACAAAATCAAAGATCTCCAAAAGAGCATATTATTTTGATCATTTTAGCTAACAAACCTTACGATTGAGTTCTCTGATTTCATCTGTCATAAGTTGATCCTGAAAAAAGAAAAAATGGTTCTCCAAATAACGTAGCAATAAGAGGCACCAATAATCTTTGTCCAAAATATGTCTCTTATTTTTGTATAATATGTCCCTTAAAACTATACCTTTTTGAGACGAACACCTTTTAGACTTGATACTAGCTGGTCTTCAAGATTTTGTAGGTCATTAGCATTCATTCCAGAAAGTTCTTCTCCAACTAGTTTCCTTCATATTATTATAAATTAATTTTATAATGCATTTGGGAATGAAATGCAATTTTTTTAGCAAGCCCTATTTTTTCCGTTCACCATCTCTAATTTTGATAGCTTTTGAAAATTAAGTTGCAGGATTGGTTACTATAACTCAAATATTCAGTTTCTGTTTTGACATAGGCAATAGGTCTTACCTGTGGCATTCTTGTAGATACTGGAGCTGCTGCTGCAAACTTGCAACCTCTCTTTCCCAAAACTGGTAACATAAAGAGAAAACAAATGATGTGCATGTAGATGAATATTTTAAGGCCATAAACTTTTCTTATGTTTATTAATTATATTAGGCCCATATAGAAAACATTGTTTGTGTTGTACAAGAAAGAAGAGAGTGTATCATGACGTCAATATCTGCATAAAGCCTTCATGTTCTTAGATTCATGGACGATCATGTGTGTGTATATCTTCAATTAATTAAACTGTAAATGTAACCTTAAGCTTTTGAAAAATTTAGAAAATCTCATAAATGATCTCCAAAACACCAACTATTTAGATATTTCAAGAAATATATGAAGATTTTGTTAGGGTTTTTTGGGTTTAAGAAATTAAATGGGTTGAGTATGTAGACGAAAATGGGGAATGTTATAATTAACTACGGCCATGAATGTTTGTAGTTTTTAAAAGGGAGATTTTTATAAGAGAAATTGTTAAAAATGCCCCATTTTCAATATCCCTTTTCAAAAATGCCCCTTTTGAGAGTCCATTTTTAAGTTTGCCCTCTTTTAATTTTTAATGACCATTTTACCCTTATTTGAAACAAAATTAGGTCCACAAAATACAAAATATTTTTTGGCGGGAAAAGTGATTCCGCAATTTTCCCGCCAAAACACTTGTAAAAACCTTTAAAATACCTTGTAAAATTTTCCCGTAAAAATTTTTCCTGCCAAAAATTTTTTTTTGCGGGAAAAGTGATTCCGCAATTTTTTTGGTGAAATTTTTTTGGCGGGAAAAATTTACAAGGTATTTTAAAGGTTTTTTACAGAGTATTTACAAGTGTTTTGTAAGGTTTTACAATGTATTTTAAAAGGTTTTACAAGGTACTTATAAGGTTTTATAAGGTATTTTTACTTGTAAAACCTTATAAAAAACTTGTAAAACTTTATAACTTGTAAAACCTTATAAAATAGCTTGTAAAATCTTATAATATCTTATAAATACCTTATAAATACGTTGTAAAACCTTTTAAAATACATTGTAAAACCTTATAAATACCCTGTAAAAAACCTTTAAAATACCTTGTAAATTTTTCCCGCCAAAAATTTAACACCAAAAAAATTGCGGAATCACTTTTCCCGCAAAAAAAATTTTTTGGCGGGAAAATTTTACAAGGTATTTTAAAGGTTTTACAAATTTTTACAAGTGTTTTGGCGGGAAAAATTGCGGGATCACTTTTTCCGCCAAAAAATATTTTGTATTTTGTGGACCTAATTTTGTTATATTTCCTTATATATTTGTGATATCTTTTATTAAAAGAAGGGTAATTTAGTCATTTTGTACATAAAAAGGGGTATTTTTTAAAATAGACAGCCAAAGGGGGCATTTTTGAAAAGGAGTATTGAAAAAGGGGCATTTTTGTGAGTCTCCCATTTATTTATTATTGAGGTCGGTATATTGAACTATCAATTTATTTTTTACTTTTGTTGATTTAATTTTCTTCTCCACCGACCTATTTTAAAACAGATGACTTATGTTTTGGCTGGTTGATTTATAACATAGTCATTTTTTTGAACTGTCGACTTATCTTTTTTTGTTCATCGATTTTTAATTTTTTCGGTTGACTTGTTTATTCATGGGAGATTTTCTTTATTCTTCGTTGACTTATTATAAGGTCGATATTTTAAACTGTCGACTTAAATTTTATTTTCGTCGACTAATTTATTTCTATCGACTTATTTTAAAACAGTCGACTTATATTTTGTTTGATTGTTTTTTTTATGTAGTCGACTTTTTGAAACGGTTTACTTATTTTCTGGTTTGTTGATTTATAATTTTTTTTCGTCGATTTGTTTATTATTGCTAAACTTATTTCATTTTACATTGACTTATTAATAAGGTTGATTTTTTGAACTGTCGACTTATATTTTAGTTATGTCGACTTAATTTTTTTCTCTATTAACTTATATTAAAACAGTTGACTTATATTTTAGTTAATTGATTTTTTACATTGTCGACTTTTTTGAACTGGTGACTTATTTTCTTTTAAATCGAGCTAATTATTTTTGGTAATTATTTAAATTAATATGTTTTTTTAAATATTTGAATCTAAATTATTTAACTTATATTTGTAATTAGTTTAAAATAAATATAGTGTATTTGAATATATATATATATATCTTTTGAAATTGTCGACTAAGTAAAAATATTAGAAAACTTAATTTGAATTATATATAATTAAATCATAATAAATTTAAAATTTATCATTATATAAAATTTTTACCAAATCAAACCAGATCTAGATAATTTTTTATTATAAAACTAAATCCATAATTTATTTCAATTTATTTGTTTGTAATTCTATGAATTATGTGTGTTTGTTTGGTATTGTTTATGTTACTAGATTTTATTCGTTGATTTTTTTTTTAAATCAGAATTTTAGTTTTAATTGTTGATAATTATTTACCATAGTAAATTACTTTATCATTATCTAAAATCTTAAAATAAATTTCGAGTATCTATTTTTTTAATATAAACAGTTTCATTTTAATTTTAAAATAATATTTGTAAAACGAATTTATTAAATTAATTATTGTTTATGAATTTTATCATTAATTAAGGACAAAAATGTCATTTTGTGCAATATATAAGGTATAATTCAAATACTTAATTTTTTAGGGTATATTTCAAATTTCTTATGAGATATAAGGTATACAATCAAATTAGTGGCTTTTTTGGATTTTGGATTTTAGTTTTTGGTTTTTAGTTTTTGATTTTCTTGGTTTTTGTTTTTGGTGTAGATTTTAGTTTCTTATACTTTTTTTAGGGTTTTGTGCAAAAAAACCTTCAAAGTCGTTCATTTTTGTAACTTTACCTTCCACCTCCGAAAAATGGAGAATAATCTTATGATGTCAAAAATAATACACAATATAGCTCTTATACAGTAAAACCTCTATAAATTAATAATGTTGGGACCAAGAAATTTTATTAATTTAGAGAGGTATTAATTTATCGATAAATTAATAATTATTAATTTATAGAGAGATTTTCATAATTTTGTAATTTCTTACAAAAATTTCTATCTAAAAATAAATTTTTACTTTATAAACAATATCTTTTGAAAACTAATTACAAGTGGAGAAACAATTATTAAGTTAAAAAAACAACACAAACTTTTTTCGAATAATAGAGTCATATTTCATCAAATGTTTTACATATAATATATTAAATATATATTATAGTAATTCATATATTACATATATAAATTTATATAATGTATATATATATATATATGAGAAATTCCTAAAAATAGCCCTAAAACAAGTTTTATTGACAATAATAGCACACACTCCATAAACTTCCAAAAATAACACTAGTTAACTTATTATTAGTGTTTTTGTTCTAAAAATTTTATCACTAGTTTTTTTTTCAATAATACCACAATTTTTATATAAAAGCTATTCAACAAAATAAATTAGAAATAAATTTAAAATATTATATTTGGGTTCTCTATTTCCAATTTAGGGTATATATTTCCACCATTTAAAAGAGATTTTGATTCATTTTAATATTAGTTTATGGTATTATATTTGGGTTCCCTATTTCCAATTTAGGGTATATATTTCCACCATTTAAAAGAGATTTTTATTTTAATATTAGTTTGTGGTATAATATTTGGGTTCCCTATTTCCAAATTAGGGTATATATTTCAACTATTTAAAACAATTTTGATTCAATTTAATATTAGATTAGTGTTTGCTCTCTTTTTTATTTTCTATCTTATATTTTTATTAAGTTTAATTGAAGTTTATGGTGCTATTTGTGGAACTTTTCAAATAAGGTGCTATTTTTGGAAAAAACATCTTTTTTGGGGTTATATTGAGAAGTTAATACAATTATTAATTTATGATATAGATGGGACCATATGTTTACATGAGATTTTCAAAAAAATTATTATCTTATTAATTTATCGATTTATGTCATATTTTACACTAGTCCCAACTCGGGACCGGAAAATTTTATTAATTTAGAGAGGTTATTAATTTATAGAGTATTAATTTATAGAGGTTTCACTGTACATATATTGTAAACGTATTCACGATCACACATTTGATTTTTAAAAATCTAAATGTAGAATTGAACTCCTCGTGTCGAGGGCTTCGGTTTGATCTATTACTTATCAAATTTTTAAGAACTTGAAAATAGTAAAAAAAAAAAAGGCTATATTGCGTATTATTTTTGACTTCATAGGATTATTCTTCATTTTTCGGAAGTGTAGGGTAAAGTTGCAAAAATGGGCGACTTCGAAGGTTTTTTTGCATAAAACCCTTTTTAATACTGATTTTATAAAATAAAGACTATTCTCTATTTTTTGTATTCAGAAAATCAGAGCTTATGTAGTTATTTGAAACAGTTACACTGATCATATTAATTTTTTTTAGATATATAGCATAGAGACATCTGAAAGCATCAATTTTTTTAATTGCAAATTTGAAAGCATCAACTTATACATCAAAAATTAATTGGTTAGTTTCTTTTCTGTATATTTATAAATGTTTATAGCTATTTTTATAAAATCTTCCTTTTAATTAAGATATATTATTCATTATAAAAACCAAAAAAAAAAATCATTTGAAAAACCTAAAAAGAATGTAGGCACCACTACAAGAAATCTATAATGTAAAGTCACTTAATTAACGTTACTTTAGAAAATGACGTAAAGTTGTTTAAAAAGAAGGGATCTAGAGTCGGTTTAGTAACCGACTGCAAAAACCAACGCAAATATGATTCAAATTGGTGGGCTATTTTTTGACAGATTTAATTTGGTGGGCTATTATTGGAATTAAAGCCCAACCACTAAAGACTTAGTGAAAACACGAGCATTCTTCTTCAGAGAACATACGAGCATCTTTTGTACCAGAATTATTATGTGTTATCTTTTGAAATTTGTATTCACTAAGGTCATCTATATATACTAACTATATATGTGTATATAAGAAAAAATAATTATAAATGAACAATAGTTACGTCGGTTTTATAAGTGACATAAACAAATGAGATTTGACTTTTGAGTCGGTTATTAAACCGTTGTTAGATTTAGTAAAACCGACGCATGTTTTCGACGTAAAAGAAAACGTCACTTTGTAAAGTGAAGCTAATATAATTAACGTCAAACGATGTTACGACGGTTATTAAACCAACGTCAACTTGTTTAAGTCAAATAATAACTGACGTTAAAGTCATTAATAACTGACGTAAAGTGCCGCATTTTTTGTAGTGACTATTTTGTCAATCCTAATGAGATAAATTATAATTCAGAGAAGAAAAAAAATATTTAATGTGAATATATACCTTTATCTCTGAGGCATGATTCAGTAGTTGATGCTGCTCCTCTTTTACTTTGTTGTACCGCTCAATGATTGTTTTCATACTATTCAGGTTCAGAAAGATATAAATAATAACAATGTTATTAATAATGCATTAACATATTAAAATTAACTCAATAGTAATATAATTAACTCCAATTTCTAGTTTGAATTATATTTTTATTTTCTGAATTTCGATATCAAATATTATATAAGAGCATGTGCAGTTAGTTTGGTAGAGAATCTCAAATATATTATTTTAATACATATAATTAATTTAACTATTTATTTAAAATATAGATAATAATAATAATAAACAAACTTAAAACCAATCACATAAACAATTCACATATTGACATGTGTGAAAATAGTCTCTCAAAGAGTTCTTAAAGTTTTCATTTGTGAACCAATTCTCACCTTTCCCATCTATTTTTTCTTATTTTGAACCTCTATGAACTTCCCAATGCACATGCTTTAAGATAGATACAAGTTTTACAATTCGAGTTCAGTATACACTATACACATGAAGTTTGTCTACCTATATTGTTTGAGCACCTACGTGGCTGCAACAACAGTTCGAACATAGAAATATCTGAAATATTACTAACACAAAAAGTTAAGTACGGCGGTCATTTATTTGTAAAAGTAACGTATGATAAAAGAAAATTAGAACATTTGTTGCGCATGTATTTTGGAAAATAGCATGAAATTTGCAAGTGTTTCAAGAAATAAAAACATTTACATGATAAATATCACACAATATATTTCAAACAAGCCCAAATACATCAAACTTACTTACAATTTTACCACTATATATATATAATAAGTCTCCCCGTACCCATTTAGCAAATTCATTCTATTTTTTAGACTTATTAAAATATTTCGATATTTTTGTGTCTGCATGAAAGTGTAACACGAACCATAAAAGAAACTACCTAAGGCCATGTTATTGAATAAGCGATTTGCTACCAAACAACCACACACACACACACACACAAAAGTATTACTTCATAATGTGAGTGTGTGTGTGTATTAGTATATAGGATTTTTGGTTAAATAACCTATAAGTATTAACACAATTAATTGAACAGATCTCCTGACGAATAGATGGGTGCGACGTAACTTCTCATGTATTTTATATGAAACTGCGTTCCTATATATATATATATATATATATATATATGAAATACAATAAACATTAGTACGTACTTCACCGTGTAGAGGACCGTTTATTGCGTTTACGAGCTTCGTGACTTATGTTCTATCTACCTATAAAACCAATACTATATTGCTGAACTTAACCTTCATGCTATCAAGACTTCAATACAAACTTATTTGTGATGCATGCTTCTTGAGGGGTTTTATTTGATTTTGATTTAACTTTATGCTTGAATGTTAAACCCAAAAGAAATAAGTGGACTATTTATGCTTTCCTTGTCCGTACACGTTCACGGTTTGGACCGACATTGTGGGTGATTGGTTAGATATATTTCCTTATCTAGATTGGGAATCCATGCCTCTCAGTCTATTGCCTCTCACTCTATTGTGTTATTGCGACAATACGATAGTTTCGCTTCGCTATTTTGATAAATCAAAGCTCCTTGACCTCCTCCAAAAGGTGCTTCCGAGCAAAAGGAATTCGATAAGAATTCTTCCATTCCTTGCTTATTATCTTAGATTGGACATGAACATTTTGACTACTAAATTTTACAAATGAAATATTATCAGCAAAAAAAGAATGAAAAAAATACATACATTTATATAATTCCATTCATTTATCTGCAAAAATATTAGAGAAATATTTTTTATAAATTGTTTTGTTACATCTTTAGTTTTTCAGATAATAAAAGCAAATTAATTTTTATTTTCTCTTGTTTTTTTATTCACTGTAAAAGTAGATAAATGTTTCATTTTATCAGATTTTTTTTTAATTAGATACAATTTCAGGGAAATGCGCATGAATGTCTTTTCTTTATGTACTTACATTAGTTTACATACTTTAGCCTATACAGAATTGGGATAATGTATTTTTACACACTTATTAAAACACAGAATCATATGCTTTTTCTTCTATATTATATGGAAGAAAACCACAAACCAAACTCTTCAAGTTCAAATATTGTCAAATAGCACATGGTCACATATATGTGATATTACGTATTCAAATCGATTATAATAAAAAGGTGAAAAGGTAGATAGAGTAGAATACAAAAAATTCTAATCAATAGTCTATATACACACCACATAATGAAGAAGTAAAAATCAAAATTTTGATCTATAATACTGGTTCATTTTCTTTCTATATTTGAAGACTTAGCAAGGCATAAACCAGTAACCATTTATCTTGATGCACTTCCAACAAACAAATATACACATGCATTTACTTATCGAATGGCTAAAATGATTTAAAGTTAATTATAAGAGTATTCAAATCATAATCTGCTAAGCAAGTTTTACATGGATAGCCTGTATTCAAATCAATATGTGTAAGGGAATCAATGCCTCTCACTCCAAAAAATGAAGAAGCAAACATCAAATATTCGTCCAAAATAGCTCTCCCAATTTAAACATGTGCTATAACCCTATTGAGAAACTAAAAATTTTAGACAAAGAAAAAGAAAAAGAGACAAAAACTAATGTGTAAAGATGAGACATTATCATTAGTGACAAGTTGTATATACACACACATGTCTTGGGATCAAGAGAAGTGAGGAATCTAACAGGAAAAGCAATGCAAAATAACTTCATTGACTTGTACTAAGAATACAAGAGAAGAAGCTAACCTTGAATTGCTTGCGTAGTCGTAGAGCTTTCCGGTGCTAGAGAAGATGATAACACCAACTTCAGCATCACAAAGGATCGATAACTCTTTAGCCTTCTTAAGCAAACCACTCCTTCTCTTGGAGAAAGTCACTTGTCTACTTGTAGAGTTATCGATCCTTCGTATAACTATCTTCCCTCTTCCCATCTCTCTCCTCAAAAAACTATCTACAAAAAAACCACATCAAATATATTAAGAAGAAGTAAGCAGATCGTAAATGTCAAAATGATCAAATCTAGATGATCTTCCTAATTCAAACTTGACTTAGATTTGTCCTCTTTTTTAGATTTCTCCTAGTTTCTTGGATTGAATCTATATGCATATCTATTCGTGAAGATTTGACTTACTTGGGTTTTGCAATAAATGGAAAGAAGAAGGCAGAGGAAGAAGAGAAGCTTCTTTTTTTTTTTTTTTTTTTTCTTCTCAAAAGATATCTTCTGTGGTTTCTGTTTGTGGTATATATTGCAAGAGAGCGGATTCAGAACAAAACCACTGCTGGTTTTATTACAAAAGAGTAGTTTCAATAAAGTCTCACTTTCGCGAGTATAGTAAACGTGTATACTCGCTTACCTATGCGCAAGTCTGATTGAGTCAAAAATTTGACTTCGTAAATTGCTAAGATCGCGACAAGAAAAGCGAGTACAGTCAATTAAACAAACGAGCGCGTGAGCTATAAATATCCTCGGACTATCAGGTGTACCCAACCACGAATCGTGGGGCGTAAATACAAGGTGGTATTGAAGCAATCAATAGATGACTGACACGTGGATAAGTCTAGAGATGCTTTTGTAAAGTCTTAGGGGTATTTTGGTAATTTCAGAAATAGTATCTTTCTGTAATTGACAAATGGTTTTGGCTTTTGGCAGAGCTGGTGCTGTACTTGCACTGTTGTCCGATGATTTCTCTTCCACTAATTATTTTAATATTTTGTGGTATCATCTTTTCTCCGGTTTTGATATTTTTGAGGTTTAAAAAGTCGGACATGGGATATATTTTAGACTAATATATATTATCTTCCAACTTCAATCCTTGGTGGTTGAGTAAAGGATAATTAAATCTGGCCGATGAAAGTTCTTATTGGCTCCGTTCAGAAATTTGGAAGTTTCTATGTAATCAAGAATACCGTTTAATATATGAGATTTTGTTTCACTTATTGGGTTTGAATGGTAACTTTTTACCGATGTGGTACAAGGTGTACCGTTTTAACAGCTACCACTAAAAAAAATAATATTAAAAATGTTATAAAAAGTGTTACTTTCAGCTTTTTTAACACTTTCAATGTACCAATTTTTTGTACACTTTTGTACTATTGCGTAAAAGCTTACAGTTCGAGTTTACAGCTAAAATTTTTGTACAGCTTTGTGTTATCAATCGGACCCACTATATTGAGTATATTTAAAATTTTCTTCAGTACTTCCATGAATGTGACACTTCTCTTAAATCATTTTACAACCTTAACTAGCTTGTTCTTTCTTATATGCATGGTATTGGATTCTCCATTTTTCTAATAGTTGTTGTAAAACTGGTTATTGTGGTGTTCTCAGTTTTTTCCTTTGTAATCTTTTCTTCGACTTTCACGATAATTGTTGTATTCAGATTGGTTGTTTTAACGAAGAACATTTTTTTGAGTAGCACTGCTAAAATATTTGGTGATGAAGCATGACTAGCGTGACTCAAGCTTTCTTTGTGTTGTTTTTTGAAGATGATATTCTTGGAGAAGCAATATCGGACATAGTGACAAATGATGGTCTTTGACATTTAACGTTGATGATGTTTTCATACTTTTCATTCAGTCCATTAAGCATGTACATGACCAAACATCAATATTGAAAAAGGTAAAGGGCGTCTTGAATTATTGGCAACAATTTATATTGAGTCATCGCCAGTTTGTTCTGTACCTAACTCATTATTGAGTTTGATAATCATGGCTTAGCTTATTTGTTATCTTTGAAGTGGTTTTCGAGGCATAAGTGCATAACCATAGTGTCTCTATTAAACAAGAACTTCTTGTAAGATAACTCGAAGTGTGTTGGTTAATCTTTATTAATCACAATAGAAAAGGGCTCTTTAATTCCTTTATAAAAGTTTTGGCATTAATGATCGTAAAGTTTTATTTCCAGTTCGATTAAAGCATATTCCTTATGTAATTGCATAAGAAACCGATCGAATAGTATATGGATATAAATAAATTGTGAAAAGTAAACTTTGGTAAATTGGTTTACCACCAAACCTGATTATAGGACATAGATCGAGAATCTAGATCCAATGTTTGCTGATATCACGATCAACGCAAGTGGGGAGTTTTATAGATGAAGAATCTAAAATAAGATAATGAGGGAAAATGTAGAGACCTCGTTTTCTGTCCTAGATCCAATTTTAAGGTTACCTTAAAAAGCTTTGTTCAGATGTACCTTATTAATACGAATAATAATAAATAATAATATTCTACTACCAACTTGTTTGAGTCGGGAGTTTTTCAACACTTGATCATCATTTCCATTTTTCAACAACTTATATATATTCAAATTCAACATCTAAAACACTTGTTCAGTTTTTAAAATTAGTTTTTGCATCTAAAAGTTGCTATTAGATACAATTTTATTACATTACCAAAAAAAAAGATACAATTTTATTCGTTTTAAATTTGTAAGAAAATCTGAATGCAATTGGTTCAAAAAAGACTATATATATATATATATATATTTCGCTACAAAAAACACGGCAAATTACGTCGTTTAATATTGTGTATAACTTCAATTATACAATGACTTAAGACTAATACCGTCAGTTTAGAGACCATCTTAATATTGTGCGACATTAATATTGTCTGACTTAACCTCATTTACGAAGAAGCTCATGAAATTCTAAACATAGGATAATAAACTAAACAAACATTTTAGGTTGTAATTATGTGAACCTTATGTTAATAGGCATGTATAATCAACAATTTTTTAATATTTCGAAAGGAAAAACAGAGATATTGATAACCAATGTTTCAGTCGGTTTAGGTGTTGTTTGTTTGTCAGTCGCTGGTGACTGCGATGAACGACCGCGATCAAATTTTGTTTGTTTGGTAGTCGTTCGATCCAACGATTGATCGCAGCGCTGGTCGTTGCGACCAGCGACTATAATGTTAGGTCGCCATTTTTTTCAGCTTTCGATTTCAAAACGCGGTGACTGAAACTCAATAATTACTATTTTATCTTTTATGAAAAAACAAAAACACCTAGACCTAAAATCTCATCATCTTTTTCACACAACTTCTCTATTTCTCTTTTTCTATCTCATGTGATATGATGATGATGATGATAATGATGATGATGATGATGATGATGATGATGATGATGTTAGTGGTAGTGGATATACTCCATATGAACCTACTGGTGATAGAGTGATGGAAGGCTTGCGTGATACCATTACAAGTGAGATTGTTAGAGGACGTCAAGTACCTTATTAAAAACTTTTATATGGTATGAGATATTTTAATGTTCTATATTTACGTTTTAAACAATGATTATGATTGTATTTTTAATTTTTGTTACCATTTAATCTTCTATTTTTTCTGTTGATTTATATCTAAAATTGAATTGTTGAAATTAAAAAATTTTAATTTACAAAATCCTTGGCGACCAGCGACTGTCAAACAAACAAGACAGCACTAGTCACATCAACTGTTAATCGAACAACATAATACAAAACAAAGACCAGTCACAATGATTGTTAAACGAACAACAAGATCAGTCGATGGTCGCTGTCATTGGTTGCTGTCGCTGGTCCCTAAACACTAGTGACTACCAAACGAACAAAACCTTACTAACCAATGCCAAATTTTTTATAATTAAAAATTTTCACGTTGGTTTATGACTTTAGTAAATCGACGTCATCCAGCGAGTTTCTTGTATAATTCATTATATGCACGACTAGTAAAAAACAGTATATAGCTACAGACATGTCTTGTTAAAAAAATAAAAAAATATGATATGTCTTGTTTAACAAATTTATTTTCTTTTAATATCAAATTAATTTATTTTTATCAGAGTTTTAAAAATAAACTGTTGAATTTTCGTAAAATCATGATTTCATAATTTTTATAGAAAGACATAATATTTAGCTTTAGTACCAACACGAGTTTCTACGAATTTAAAGAGAAAATACGATTCTACGGATGTGACTGGTAAAACATTGGGAGAAAAATAGAAAAATAAAAATTGAGAGAAATTTTTTCCTACCATGTACATTTGATATGAGCTAAATTAGGGGTGAGTCATTAGTAGGTCTAAGATCTCTCTAACGAACTCAGATAAGATGGAGATGGAGGATGGATCGACAAGAACCACAATAGATGTGGAAGTCTATTGATACTTTTTAGAACACTCAAGAATTCAGACACATTTACGAATTAGAGAGCAAAAGATTTTGTGAAACACAAACAAACAATTTTATTAATCAAAAGGTGAAAAAAATAAGGACCTAACCCGTTCCCAAAAATTAAAAGCAAGCAATACACACAATATTAAATAAGGAAAACACAACAATAAAGGTTAGAGAAGTCACAAGTACTCGATACGGAGTACATGCGACAAAACTTACGACCAATGAACGATACTAATTTACTTCAGTTAAAGGCCTTCAATCTGCGGCGATGCGGATTTCCCCCTAGGCAATGTTTCCCCAATCCTTAGACACAAAGTCTAAAAGGATCAAACATCCATTCCCAAACAAAACCGTTTAAAAGAGATTCCATCTCTTACGGTATAATTTTTACTACTTCGTCAGGCAGCAGTAGGTGGTAGCTACCCGTTCTGAGCCCGTGGGACAATCTCGGAATCGCCATATTATAGTCATAACCTGACTAACGACTCGACCCTATTACAAGTATAACTAACTAAGAAAAATACTCGTAATATAAATACTACCAAGCAAGCACTCACTCGTTAGCCTAGCGTAAGCGAGTCTAATACAAACAATCAACAATCACACAATCAACACACAACATCCTAACATGCTTGCTACCAATAACATGATGCAATTAAAATTACAATCAACAACAATGAAATTTATTTCCGTCAATAACGACCAATTATTGACTTAAAAATAAATGAGCAGCCCAACGGTTGTTACGATGGCATAACCGATTATACTAGCGACTATACTAATTCACACAAACAATTCACGCAATAATATTCATGCATCAAAATAAATTAGAACATGAACCTAACATGCAACACTTCTACCAAATCATCGCAAGAAATTACGATAATTAAATTCTGAATTAACAAACAAATCACGGAATAATACTAAGTAAAATTCCTAAACCTCCTATAAAATTCACATCTTAAATTATTAACATCCTACACATGTGCTACTTCACATGCTTGGTACTCACCGGGTTCGGTTGAAGCTTCACTTGATTACGACTCCCGACTAGCTAGATCTGCTCGTACCAAGCTGTAGATCTCGCATAATCAAGATCCGTTTAGGTTTATCTAAAACTAAAACTCTAAAAGAAATCGGAAACTAAAACCTAAATACTTACGGACTAACCTACTAACTACTCCGAAAAACTTCCTTCAACTGCTCGGGAATCTTCTCCGGAATTCGACTGCGAACTAAGGAATTTTTCTCTAACGTTTTGGTCTGAGAACAGTTTATGAACGAACTTCTCTATTTATAGCTGCAAAGGTCGGTTGGGAAGCAGATTACTCACCTTGGGCATGTGTCCTTAAAATTTTCTTTCCCTTGGCAAAATTCTTCACGATACGGTCGCTTACATAACTAGATGCTTCTTTCGCCTTTTGATTATTTTCTAGAGTAATAATCTCACGGGTCTTGTCTTTTAGAACTCTCCTACTGGTCTTTAGATATCATTTTTCCGTTGGTTTTTGATCAACCTCCTTTCCTTCGTTCTAAATTCTCCTTTGGTCGAACGGTCATATTTGCGTCCTTCCCGTCCGATCCTTAGGTCTTGGAACGGGGCATTACATTCTCCTCCCCTTAAAAAGAATTCGTCCTTGAATTCTCCTTAGCTTGGACTTGGTCTTTCCTCGACTCAAACTCTGTGTTAGTCTCTTACCTTTCGAGACTTTCTTCCTGCTTTAGGCTATATCTGGATTACCTTGTCTTGATTTTCGAATAATTGTCTTCTACTAGATTTTAAATTCTTCCTTCTTCCGTTGGATACCACTTGGAACTTCCTTTACGCAGCTCTATCTTACTACTTCTTCCCTCCTCTTCCACTGTTGGTCGCTTCCATTACGACTTACTTGGTTTGATACTCTTTAGAAGTCGGGTTCATTATGTCTTCTAGTATGATACTATGCTCCGTTCATGAGCAGCACGGTACCACATGCACACTCTTAATCTCTCTCCATAATTTTCTTGCAACCTCTTTGGAGTTCTCAAATCTTCTTTCTTCTTCTTAATTCCATGGCTCATTCTCCTCGTCTTCCTTTTTTCCTCCTACTCCTCTGATTGTCTTGAACGTCTCCAACTTTAATATTAGTCTTGAAAGCATAAATTAACGAGATACCATATACAAGATTCATAAGTTTCAGTTCACTGTTCAACAATACTATACAAAATAGACGTCTGCTAAAATTTTCTCCTTTACAGAAGCAAAAGTTTAATGTCGTCATCATTATCTTGTATTTGGTATCTCGTTAATTTAATGCTTTCCTCTCTGAAACAGTGAAACTTGTTCCGTCTCGTCGTCTAACCAACCCTCTACTCTGCTATCGAAGTCAAACTATCACTTGAAGATGGTAATCGATTTCTTCTCTTACGTCTCTTTTATGTAGTTTTAGTGATTCCTTAGTCAATCGCGTAGAAATATGAGCAAAGCCTTTTGGTTAGATCGTGTTAGGTTTTCGAATATCTTTCCTTACGCCGTTTGATTCTCAGTCTCTGATGATTTCTCGTTAGTTTAAGGAAACTTGTTTTGAATTTTTCAGTGCTTAAAAGCTGATTATGCTAAGTTTTCTTCTTTGTTGTGTAGTAGGCCTGCGAGTTCGGGTAAACGGGTCGGGTCGGGTCGGTTTTTTCGGGTTTCGGGTTAATTCTGAATTTTTAAATGTATTCGAAGATAACCGAAATTGATTTCGGTTCGGTTCGGTTCGGAAACGGGTTATTTCGGTTTTGTGTATAAAATCCGAAAAAAAACCGAATTTATTTTTCTCTTAAATTTTGTTTTTTTCTTTATGGGCTTTTAAATCTAACTAAAGTCTACAAAAAAATATGTTGGGTATAAAACCCAACGAAAACAAAGCCCAGCCCATAAACCGTAGACAATTAGGGTTTCTCCATCTTTGAAGCGGTTGCAGCGGCGGAGAAGAACGACGGTTTGACATCCTAGATCTTGAATCTCAAATCCTTACCCACACTGAGAACGAGGGATGAACACGGACAAGAGTCTGAGAACAAGGGATGAACAAGGACAAGAGTCACAAAACAATCAATTTCAATATTTCATATTAAACATAAACTCAAACCCTAAATCAGATTGAATAATCGAAGTAATAATCGAACTAACCTTTGCCTAGAAGGCTAAAACGAAAGATGAACAGATAAGAAAGACTGAGAATTGAAGGAAGAAGACAAGATTGAGCTTCAGTGTCTCAGTGAGATTAGGTTGCGACAGAGAAAATTGAGAGATGAGAACGACCAAAGGTGAGAGAGGTTGGAGGCTGAGTGTCCTTTAGGGTTAGAATTATGTATTTATAGTTAGGTTAAAATTTTCGGTTAACCGATCGGAATAACCGACCGAACCGACCCGACGAGAAAACCGAAGTTTATTTGAAATCCTTCCGATCGGTTTCTGTGTAGTAACCGATTGTAAACCGAATTCAATTTTATCGGTTCGGTCGGGTCGGAATTTTCGGTTCGGGTAATTATCCCAGGCCTATTGTGTAGGCTAATCACAACAGTAGTGGGCACACCATTATCTTGTTGCAAAAATTGGTCATTGGGCTAACAAGGAAAGCAATTGTACTTTTTTATTTCTATATCTTGGTGAGAGTCAAACAAAAGAATCTTGAATCTTAATAGATCTAACGGTACAGATTTAACAACGTGGCAAAATCCAACCACTTCGCAACCCGATCAACATCGAGTCAGCACTCACTCATCACTCAAATCCAAAACCAAAAAAACGCTTATAGAGAAGCAGACGACACCAAACTCCGATCATCATCATCAACAACAACAACAAATCAAACAACGATGCTGCTACGAGTTTCTGGTAAATTCTCGATTCTCTTTTACTCGAATCAAAATCTGCAGACTTCGATATAATCGAAGCTTGTTTTTTTACTGTTTTCAGGTAACAATCTGAGACCTTTGAGACCTCAATTTCTCGCTCTTCGAACCTCTTGGTTATCAACGTCGCCGGAGCAATCTACTCAACCAAAAATGCCTCCGGTGAGTTCTTGGGTTGATTTTGATATGATTTTTATTAAAAAGTTTTGATTTTGTTGTGATTTTTATTAAAAAGTTTTGATTTTGATGTGATTCTGTTTTCAGAGAGTACCAAATCTTATTGGAGGTTCTTTTGTTGATTCTCAATCATCTTCGTTTATCGATGTTATAAACCCTGTAAGCAAGATCTCTTATGAGTCCTTCACTGTGTTGTTTTCTTACTTAAAGGTTTGAGCTTGGAAGTAATTTTTGATTTGCTATTATTAGGCTACACAAGAAGTTGTGTCTAAAGTTCCATTGACTACTAATGACGAGTTTAAGGCGGCGGTATCTGCTGCGAAGCAAGCGTTTCCGTCGTGGAGAAACACGCCGATTACTACCCGGCAGCGTGTTATGCTAAAGTTTCAAGAGCTTATACGCAAGAATATGGTAGCTATTTGTTTTAGTTTGTTTAGCTCTTGATATGTGCTTGGCTGAAAGTTTGAATCTTTTTGTAGGATAAACTTGCTATGAACATCACTACCGAGCAAGGAAAGACGTTAAAAGATTCACATGGTGATATCTTCCGTGGGTTAGGTTAGTTTTTTTTATTGCAGGTTTGGTTATATGATTGACAAGCAGAGCAGAGCCAATACTGATTATATTTTTGGTACTCGGTTTCTTACGCAGAGGTTGTGGAGCATGCGTGTGGAATGGCAACCTTACAGATGGGTGAATATGTACCCAATGTGTCGAATGGAGTTGATACATATAGTATAAGGGAGCCATTAGGTGTTTGTGCTGGCATTTGTCCATTCAACTTTCCAGCAATGATTCCTTTATGGGTAACATGCTAAGCCCTTTTTTATATTAGTGGTGCATATGTCTTCATTTACCTTCAACATATAATACATATGTATAACCGTAATACTTTGTGATCGTGTTCTGTGAATTCTGCGTATTTATTATGTGTTTGTTAGTGCAGATGTTTCCTGTTGCAGTGACATGTGGTAATACCTTTATTCTGAAGCCATCAGAGAAGGATCCTGGTAAACTGCTCTTATTCCTTTGAGATATTCCAGATACTAAAAGACACTTCTGTGATGTTTAATTGATGTATGGGAAGTTCAAGATATCTTGAGGTTCTGACTGTGTCTTAACATATCGCTGATGCCAGTGTACACAATATGATGAGCTAAACGCTCTTAGATGTATTACATTTTCTAAATGTTATACTTTACCGCATGCATTATTGGTTGACTGTTGTCCACTATAGCAATGAAGGTCCCTTCTATTGATTGATTGATTATTGATATTACTTCCTTTCTCCAGGTGCTTCTGTAATACTTGCGGAGTTGGCGATGGAAGCTGGATTACCTGATGGGGTTCTCAATATCGTTCACGGAACCAATGTAGGTTATGTTTAAACTTTCTGCTCTTGCTAAATTTCTTATTTATTAGCATTTGAATTGTTAAAGAAGGGATTCGAGAGATAGTTATGGTGAATATTCTAGTTTGTAATTAAAGTCACCTACTTTGTAAAGATTCTGCACTATTACCATCAGTTTCTTTGTTGTCGCTGAAAATGCATCTATTGCACAGGATACTGTGAATGCTATCTGTGATGATGAAGATATAAGGGCTGTTTCTTTTGTTGGCTCCAATACTGTAAGTACACTTTTTTATGTTGCTCCTTTATAGCCTGCAGACTTGGTTTTGCGTTTGACCAAGTTATGCTGAACAATATTTACAGGTTTTCATCTAGTCAGTGTCCTGTGTAATTACTATGTCTGAAGAAACGTTAATTGTATACTAGATCATACCCTAAATCTCTTGAAAATTTGTTAATATGAACTGATGATGGCAGAATTGCCAATCTTCTGAGCTCAACCTTTTCGTTTAACTTGTGTATTAATGCATTGTTTTGTTTACAGGCCGGAATGCATATATATGCAAGGGCAGCAGCAAAAGGAAAACGTATTCAGGTAACATCTTGAATCTTTACCCCTGTAAAATTCTTCCTTACTATTTCGGAGCAACATTAGTCAAATTGCTTATAAAATATTGACTCAGTCAAATATGGGGGCGAAAAATCATGGACTTGTCTTACCTGATGCCAACATCGATGCAACTTTAAATGCGCTACTTGCTGCCGGGTTTGGTGCCGCTGGACAGAGATGCATGGCACTTAGTACAGTGGTTTTTGTTGGGGATTCAAAATCATGGTACTGCTAACTTTATTTATTCAAATTACTCCAAGTATTTGGGGTGTCACCTTCTTGAATATCTTATACTTCTTGTGATAAACACATTTGCCTGTAATATTTTTCTCTCCTACGGTTTCCAAGGTCCACATTTTAGGGTGCCTAAACTATATATAGGATTATTAATTTAGATTGACTACTGTTGTGTCCTGTTAATATTAAAAGTAACTGAAGAATCCGAGTGAGGCCTGTTTATTTTCATTTGACAGTATTGAAAGATTTGCTTTAACTTGTAATACTAACCAGGGAGGATAAACTCGTTGAGCGAGCCAAAGCCCTTAAAGTCACATGTGGGTCAGAACCAGATGCAGACCTGGGTCCTGTGATTAGTAAACAGGTATTTCCGCGCACAAACGTCTGCTACAAGTCGTGACTACTGCTGAACTTACATGTGTAACAATTACGTTTAGTTTTGCATTTTGTCGGTTGTTTAATATGTATACCTTATTTTGATATGGATAGGCGAAAGAACGGATATGCCGCTTGATTCAGTCTGGTGTAGACGATGGTGCTAAATTGCTGCTTGATGGAAGAGATATTGTGGTATTTTCCCATTCTCCATATTTACTGCTATTGCAACAGACTCATGCCTTAAATATTGTACTACCCTCCACATTCTAATGAAGTAGTAATCATCAAGAACCGCAGAATTATTTTGATCTGTCTTTGCTGAACAGATATTATTGACTTAATATTAATGCAAAGATCGACTGGTCCGAGAAGTTTATATATTTTCTCTTATAACAAACAGGTTCCAGGATACGAGAAAGGGAATTTTATCGGTCCTACCATTTTATCTGGTGTTACCCCAGACATGGAGTGTTACAAGGTATTTTCTGGCATTAAGTTAAATGATCTGTATTCTATTGAAACTTACATTTCAATTTTTCTTCGCAGGAGGAAATATTTGGCCCTGTTCTTGTGTGCATGGAGGTCAGATTGGAAAACTAGTTTTATTTCATTCATATATTTGTGAATTGTGAGATTACTACCCTCTGATGTCTTTGTGACATTCATTTACAGGCAAGCAGTTTTGATGAAGCCATATCCATAATAAATAAAAACAAGTAAACACGCTTTTCTAACACGTAGATATCATCTTAATACTAATATAATCCTAACATATATTTCAACATTCTGCTATTTACTCTTTCAACAGGTATGGGAACGGTGCTGCAATTTTCACTTCGTCGGGGGCAGCAGCAAGAAAGTTCCAGATGGACATAGAAGCAGGACAGGTATGAAGAACTTTGGACCCTATAAAATACAACACTTTTTGTAAACAATTGATGACATGTTTTTAATCTCTTCTTTTTGTTGTTGTTAATGTTTGACCAGATCGGTATTAATGTTCCAATCCCGGTTCCATTACCGTTCTTCTCCTTCACGGGGAACAAGGCCTCATTCGCAGGAGATCTTAACTTCTATGGTAAAAAGTTTTGTCAAAACTAAACAGAACAAGATCCATTCTCTTTCTCTTTGCTTATTATATTCTCAAGTGGAACATTGTTGCAGGCAAAGCAGGAGTGGACTTTTTCACTCAAATCAAGACTGTTACACAACAGTGGAAAGATATTCCAACTTCAGTATCTCTCGCAATGCCAACATCGCAAAAGCAATAATGAGACAACAACTTCAAATACTTTTACTTATGGATTTTCGAATCAGCTTCAAGAAGAACCCTTTGTTTCTTTTTTTCAGCTGCCTAGTATTTTCTTATGCTTAGTTCCTTTCTTCTTTTAATCACTATGGTGACTAGAAGTAACCAATGGAACTAAATCGTTAAATAAAACGCCAAATTCTTCACTCTTACAAAGATTTGAGATTTCTTTTGACTATTTTTCTAGTTTTCATCTAAAAACCTTAAACCTCTCGCCTTCCACTATAAAGTATCATCATTTAGTGAAAACTAGTTCCAACGAAACGACACTTGTTCAATAACATTTTAACCAATCAAATTCTCAGGAGCTCCCCATCTTCAAATGCTCTTCTCTTAAAAATGAATTTAATTTTGAATTATTTTAAATCGAAAAAGGAGAGAAATACTTTGGAACCTCTTAGAAGTTAGAAATTGAATTTATTACCAACCCAACCAAGCAAAATGGGTAAAAAATATCCAAATTCTATGTAATCGGATTCGGGTCAAACCGTAAAATAATTTCTTTGTTTGGTCGTTGTCTTCCTCCTCTTCTTAGTTTTTTTTTTCTTCTTACCATTCTTTGTCGAACTCGGTATAATTACATACAACTTCCTTATTTGCGTAAGTTGGTAAAATTCGTGTCGATCTACTTCTCCAATTTGAGTAATTACTTTCATCATGTTTTTCTTCTATCATTTTTTCGTCGATCCTAATCTAACTTTGTCTAATCTGTTGTTTTATTTCCGATTTTGGGTAGAATTAGATTGAAATTAGAAAAATTTGTAGAATCTGTTGTTAATCTAATTAATTTTGTTTGTAGGTTTATGCAAGGGAGTAATGGCTCGAACAAAGAACCTAACTGTATCGAATCCTACAGAACCAGAGACAATCCTTGAAGAAGAAGAAACACCACTCGAAGTGGATTTTGAAGCAACAGATTCAATCTCTCGCGGAAATTCAACGAACTTTGGAAAACTAGTAGAACTTGGTATAACTATGTTTCTTTCCTAACTTAGGAATTTCCAGGTATATCTACACACTTTGAGTCTTTGACCAAAAAAAGCCGACAAGGTTTAAGTAGTCTCTTATTTCAAAATTGGTCGTGTTTTGTGATGACAACAAGCGTAAATCTAATCTCATTTTACATCTAGTCATATTTGAAAATTGATTCTTTGGTGTTTATTGGCATTGCAGAAACATATGCTGTTAGCTCCAGCTGTTCCGTGTTTCTCAATTATATTTGGTTTAAAAGTATTTTGATTCGGTTGTCTTGATAAGAACATTTTTCTGTCCAATATTAAGAGGAGATGGAGAGAGAGTTAAAAGTTATTGTTTGACTCAACTTGTGCAAACACTCCACCAAATTTTGTCCACTTGAATTCTTTGTAGCTCGATTTGCTGATTCTCTAGCTACCCAACTCAAATGCCTTTCTCTTAGCAACTCTGCACTTAATGACTCCATTGCGAAAGATATCTCGTCCACTCTTCTTTCTGCTGCTTCTTTCTCCTGTTTCAAATCAATTAGAATGTTAAAAACTTTGATACAGTATATAGACAAAGAGAGCAGGTAAGAGAGATGAGTTAATTAAGTTACCTTTTGCATTTCAGAATATTTCACTGTCATGGCTCTACATTGGACCCCGATATCTGCAGCTTTAGTTCCTCGGGACAAGCCCACCGCAGATGGAACTGGGGCCAAAGGGCAGGAGCTAGAGATGCTGCTGGTGGTAGTAATGGGCCGTCATATTTCAAAGGATCATAGAATGGGTTACAATGGACATGAGAAGTTGCACTAAATGAACGCAGATCAGTCAAGTACGCCCATAGGCATCCACAGGCATCAGCAATCCCACATTGTTCCCTCTCTTTTTCACTGAAATTTACACCAGCTCAGATATTGGTAAAACATAATAATACCAATTGTTTTCACAATCACTTCAGTTTAGAGCTTCAAAAGAAAGTTTTACCTGTTGCATAAGAAGTTCCCAAAACGACATGAAAGCAAGCAATCCATAAAATCTACCAGGAAAGTCTGCAACAGCAAATATGAAGGCAAATGAGTACACTATTATTACTGGAAGAAGTTGAACATGAAATCTTCAGAAATATGTTTGACTTCATACATACCGGAGAGAACTCAAAAGCACAAGGGTACATCCGCATTAGATGTGAAACGCTATCAATCCACTGGAAACACATAGATTATGTAAACATACTATAAGCTGTTGGTCTGCCAACCCATTGACATATAGATCTAAACAAACCAAAAGTATTACTATAATTGCAAGAGGAATAATTGTTCGCTCACCTGCATAAATATAGGTGAATAATTGTTATGCCCATGGGAAGAGCTTGAAGATTGTGATGCTGCTGATCCTGAAGACTGACGCACAGGAGATGAAGGGAAACTTCCAGCAGAAGAAGACTGCCTTGGTAAGTCAAAATTACCAGATCCTGATATGTTAGGCATTCCTACACGATCCGAAAATGGGTGCCCAAAAGCAAGCCAATCCTTTTCGACAAGAGCCTGATGTGAGGTTAATAGAAAAGATTAAATAAGACAACAGGGTAGCGAACAAGAATCTCATATAGAATGTTTGATGCACAATTAGTTGGAAAGAACACATGATACGGTAACATCTTCATAGGGTGCATAGCAAAACATGAATGGATACTAAGAATAGAATTCGATATGGTACTAACTATTAAATTATGCGACTAACTAAATTTTTACAGTTGCAAAACATATTCTATGACACTTAAGTAAAATCAGTCACATCAAATAAGCACAGGGAATACCTGAAACCCAGCAAAAGTTCTGTAGTATGGATCAAGCAATAAGCATGCAAGAGAAACAAGCTGAGTTGTTCTGTCCTACCCATCACTGCGCAATGACATACAATGAGTCATGACATAACTAATAATATTTTTTCACCCTGATGATAATAGAAGGTTTTGCTAAAAACATACGCATATTCATCTTATCACGGGACAGAAATTGGTATCCAAATTAAACAGTTGGTCGGTGATGTGAGTCAAGGTAGCTAACCTGCAGTGCACAAGAACTGATGCCGACTCCATAGCAACACGTGCAGCTATCCATGCTGCACCAGCTAAGACGCTCTGGATGTGTATCAACCAGCCACTATCTCCAAGTAAAGATACTGAAGCAGACATACTACTAAGATTACCTCCTCCCCAGGTCCAACCACCGTGTCTCTGCAGAATCCATACATACATATATCTTTATGATAATAAGCAACATTAAAATATTATATATCATACTGTATCCCCTCAATGAAATCTGTCAAAAAAGTTACTGGATATTCAGTACTCACCAAGAACGATGATCTCCCATCAGATGATGTTGTACCGTGCATATCTAAATAATCTCTAACGCGGGAAAAGCTCTCCCTCATTGCATGTATGTTGTCTATGCCAAAGAAAACAATCTGAAGAAAGAAACATAGTCACTAAAATCATGATATTCCAGAAGATCAAGACTTCAATAATAAAACCACCAAGATCATTCACTAACTTCAGATTGAAAATAATTGGAAGGTGATTCTGAGCCACCTCCCATTGCTCCATTGGCTAATGCATTCTTCCTAGGTCTTGCATCGGCAATATAAAGCTTCCGAAGAAGTAAAAAAAAAAAAAAACGAGATGAGATAAGTGCATCTTTGTGAATAGAAACCACATGAGTTGAGTTCAACACATACTTGTAAAAGAAAAAAACAAACAAAAAAAAACTGTCAACCATATTGGAAATCTAACAACAGGTATTTTAATAGTAACCAAACAGACATTTTGATGCATTTAGAAGATAATCTAGCGTCCAGAAAGGCCAACAAAAGTGCCAATTCCCATTTGTGAGATGCATTCGTGATTCATAAATTTTAACTCTTTATAACGAAACATAAAATACAAGACGAATAAGAGTTAACCAGATTAAGCTCACCTTCGTTCTCCCTTCGCACCAGGTAATTGAGAGCAGAATGCAGCAACAAGTTTTTCATCAAGACTACTGTTGGGTAAAATAAAACAAATTAATAGTCAGAATCTACTGCTTCGAGAAATTTGAAATCCAAAACTAAAACTAAAAAGTTATCAAAAATGTCTCCTCGTGAAATTGAAAGTTCGATATACCTCCTCATATTCATCATAAGACCCACTAAAGGTTGTGATGAGCGTGCAATCACAGCTCCACTTCCTGCAATCAAGGTTTGAAATCAAAATCAGCATATCATTTTTTTTTCCCCCATCAGCATATCATTTTGGAAGCATTACTACCACAATTAAAATGGAAGCAACCAAAATATCTGCCTTCCTACCTGGCTGACACCACGTGATCACAGGTAAGCGACATCTTGCCCGGAAAGAACACGCCTGGAGCAGCTCTTCATCATTATCAGCAACAGTGACTTGTTATCTTTTATTATTTATCAATACTCAATAGGAACATGGTCTTTACGCGCAAAACAAGACATGGCAAATCAGTGAAGAGGATTTTTCTGGAATGCTCGTAAAGTATGAACACAGAAGCACTCAAAAGTCTAGAAGGTATTGAATATTGATAGAGACTTCTTTAAATCCCGGACAAGATATCGGTGTCCTACCTTATGGATTTTGGAACCATAAAAGCAAATGGATAAGTCTGACACAAGTTGTAATTGGAGTTCAAGTCGCTTATCCGCCACAGCTCGTTGGACAATGTGAACGAACCATCTTCAATCATATCCATTGATGCTCGTATTGAACTTCTTCCGAGAAGACGGAAATATTCATTAAGCAATCTTTCCTTTGGGTTTGCGTTACCAAATTTGGAAGGACCGCATGCAAAAGTATATAGATCCCATACTCTCTCTGGCTTGCTACACTTCAGTAATGCATCAAACACATTACGTCTCTGCAAATGTAAGATTTGAAGGTTATACAGAATTTACGGAGAAATGAGTAAGGCAGCATAAGAAAAAGTGAGAGTTTCACCTGCTTGGTGCGAGGACGAAAGCCATAAACAATTATCCTCATGTCTTTGCCTGCAACATGCAGGTGATCATAATATATAATGTCAAGTAAGACACAAGATGCATCAAATAAAGATGTACGAAAAGTAGAAAAAACTTCAACCAACATCACTGTGGGAAGATGTCCACTGTCCAAGATAATATTGGGACGTCAAGAACTAAGGAAAAAAAAAAATGAAACACAATTCAACATCATAGCGAATTTTGAGCTATGACGCGAAAACCAGACAAACAAAACTTATGCAAAATCAGTTCTATGAAACTATTAAATCCGGAAACATACCAGTGACCTGTAAAAGACGTCTTGGTGGATTCTTGTCAGACTGACGGGGGCTTGACTGAACTTTCAGCACCTATGTACACATCACCCATGAAATCAGAAAATACATAGAATTAACAATGTAAAAACCTAGAGCCTAACTTAATTAGTATTAATCACATAGCTCTGTCCCCAGGGATACAGCAACTGACCATTTTGTTAAACTTCTCAATGGTTGCCAATGGAATGGTTCCAAGTGGAATGACTTTTCTGGTTCCTTCACTCTTCACAAAGAGAAACAAAGAATATATTGATCAACAGTACTTAAAAACTAAAGGCCTAATGCTGAAATAGTGAATATAAGTAAGTTCAAGACATGTATACTACATTTTAAAACTATTACATTGGCCAGAAAAATAGATCAAATGCATATAAGAAACAGAGGAAAGACGATATCATACCAGAAAAAGAATACGGAAATTTGTCACCAATAGAGTTCCTGCTTCGTCGGTGTTAATAAGAACAACTCCATAACCCTGTAAACAAGGTCCAAAATCATATTCTTCACACTATTATCATGGACAAATGCCATAGCCAATACTGGATTTACGGTTAATTTACGAAGAACACGAGTGAAGCAAATTGCATACCAAGTCTCAAATTCAATAACCGGATATGGTAACAAAAATTCATAGATGGAAAATTCGAATAAAAGAGATCACTTTGACCAACTCTAAAAACATACCTCCTCGACGATGACCCTCTCCGATTCCAGCAAGCAACTCAAATTCGAGAAAGAACCTGAACCTGACCCTGAAGCTGACTGCGACCCATCAAAAAGAGACAACCAAAGCAGAATTCCATTAAACCTTTTGAGCAATCAATTTCGTATCCAAATTATGAGCTTTTTGCATACGAAAAAAAACGACATTCACGTGTTGTCTGTGTAATTGTGGGTTAAAAGGGAAATAAGCGTGAGAAACCCTAGAATCAGGAGAGAAATTGAGAGCAAATTACATCGAGTTTGGTCCATTCAAGCGTGTCCCAACTACCGGTACCATCCATCTTTTCTGATTGCCCAGACGGTGGTCTCGGCGGCGTCATGAGAAAGGGAGATAAAGAGACGGTGACGAGGCTTCACCTGCCGATCAACACCGGATTTGTTTAGCCACAAACAATTAATACGACACAGTTTTGGTTTGGTACCAAGTTGTCGTTTTTTTCCTTTTGTACTTTATTTTGTTAGTGTTATCTTTTTTTTTTTTTTTTTCACTAAAAGTTTCAATCATATATAAAACAAGGTTTACAAAAAGTTACAGTAGTGGAAACTTCCACATACATTCATTTAAAGAAAGAGCAACAACCTAGACACAGGTGAGACTATGCTACAGACCAACCAGTTAACTTTAACCACCCAGTTAACCGTCTATTCGGACAAGCTCCTCCAAAAAGACATTCTAAGAGCAAATCCCCTTATTCAAATTCCTTGGAAACTGCAAGTTAACCTGACACAACTAAAACAAAAAAAAACTTGACAGAATTTAAACGAGTGAAAAGATTTAACGCTTCTTAGAAGGTTTCAGAATCCCTCCTATCATATGCTCTTTACCCTTAAGATTTGGGTTTCCTCTAGCTGATTCCTTGACTTCACCATGTTTGCGTTTTGAAGAGTCTCCTCCTTCATATCTGTGAGACGGTTCACCTTGATCAAACCTCCGAGATGTTTCACCTAGTTCATATCTTTGAGATGCTCCTCCTGCTTCAATACTACTGGAAGTAGCTTCAAGTTTAGACATAACCGCAGAATCCCCAGTTGGAGAATAGTTAGAACCAGTAGATAATTGTTGGATTCTTGAATCAGATTGAGGAAAAATTCCACTTGATCTACGGAACCAAGGCATAGCTGCATCTAGTTCATCAATATTAGGAGGTGGAGCAGCAACTCTTGGTGGAGTTGAAATTGGAGCTGGAAAGGAATCTTCAGAATTTTGAGATTGAGAGTTTAGATCAGACCTATGAAGCTCATCTCGCAAGGCACATCTCTCCCTATCCATTCTAGCATCTTCAGTGGCAGCATCTCTTTGAGCTGGTAAGGGAATTCCGTAAGGGCAGTAAGACCTATGATGAGTCATTCTTAAACAGTTACTGCAAATTCTCCTTAACCTTTCATATTGAATCCTGACAACAGCAGTCTCCCCAGAATCAAACCTAACTCTCTGGAAAAACCTCAGCCTATCAGTAATCTCAATACGGATTCTAGCTCTGATATAGGTAATCTGAGGAGTAATAGATTCTTGATAGTCCACCAATATGACTTCCCCAATTCTTTCAGCTACCAATCTAACAGTGCCTTCACACACATAAGGCAGAGGTATCTCTCTGAACTGAACCCAAAGCTCCATTGAAGTGAGAAAATCAACATCTGGTATATCCTCCCAACGTTGTGCAGCCACAAACCAGTTGTTAAAAATCACGGTGCCCTTCTTTGCACTGAAATAAGATCAGTCTCAGATTGGAATAAGAACTGGACATAATTCCCATCTAGAACCCTTCCATGAACTCTGGAATCTAGGCCCCATGTTCGTGGTAACGAAGAAACCACAGAGAATAAGTTTTGAGCTCTTGGATTCAGCGGCCTAGCAATCATACTTAACCTGTTACTAGCTACAGCAGCTGCATAAACTTCATCATGGATATATATTTCTGGATCTTCTCTACCCAGAGCTAAGTTCTGCAACTCATCCCACAATTCATCCGCCATTAGAAAAGGTAAAGGAGAAGGGAAAGAAGTGATTTAAAAACAGAGAGAAGGTAAGTATATATATACTAGAAGGGAAAAGAGAAAGGATAAGGAAAGAAGAGTAAAAAAACAAAATTACTTAAAGGAGACAAAGGACAGAGGCGGTAAAAGAAGATAAGAAAAAAGAGTTGAAATGATGAAAATCGTAGAATAAGGTGATAAGAGGAGACACTAAGCAAAAAAGTAGAAAAAACAAAAAAATTTTATCACCCCAAGGTTAAAATTCAAACTAAAGAAAACTTTGACCAAAGAAAAGACAAAAACTATACTCTAGACAAAAGCAAAGAGTAAACAAACCACCTCAAACCTTAACCTTTTCTTCATCAAAGAGGTTTTCCAACCAGCGTGGATGACTTCTAGCCACATACGATTGCCATCTTGATCCAGTAATAACACTCTTGGCAATTTCAGTAGCACCTTTGTTACATGCACTGAACAGGTTCCAAGATCATAAACCAATGAGGCTTATTTGTTGAGATTCTCATCAGATTATCAATATTCCCTAACATGGCAGGCCATGCTTTTGGCTTATGCAAAGCTTGAATGATCTCATAAGTTGAGGCTCCAAAAATGACATTATGTAACCTATGCTGTATCATGCTATCTAAAGCCCATTCCCAACTTTTAATTTTGGCATCAAAGAGAGACAGAACCTGAGAGTATGATCGCCTGCTATGAAGTAAAACATTTCCAGATGAGTCCTGAACCACCCAAGCTACTCCAGCCATCTGTTTCTGTCTTGACCAAGCAAATCCAATGTTGCATTTAACCTCTGAAGTTTTTGGCGGAATCCAGGTCTTGATCTTAGAGAGAACCTGACACAAAGAAGAAGTCGGGTTACACTGAGCCACATTCCATTGATTGCACTCCTCATAAGCTTTCTCCACAATATTCTGAATCAGTGATCCATTCCCTTCAAAGAGAAGTTTATTCCTGTTTTTCCAAAGCACCCACATTATCCATGGACTGACATTTCTCAACTGTTGGAAATTTTCTTGATTTTGAGAAGCATGAATGACATGAGCCATGTTTGAAAAGATTGAATTCCCAAACCCATTTCCAGGTGATTGCATAAGAGATAGAGCCCACACTTGCCTGGCCAAAGGACACTGAAATAAAATATGATTAATAGATTCATTTTCTTCTTGGCATAACAGACAACCATCCTCAATTTGAATTCCTTTTGTTCGGAGTCTATCTTCTACTGCAATTGCTCCTCTTAAAGCCTTCCACAGAAATACTTTGATTTTTGGAGCCGTTTTCATCTTCCAAATACTACCAAATAAAGGACTTAAGGATGGATTAGATTCAGCTTCACAAAACAGGGAATGATGGACTTTCCTACTAATTAATTCATATCCCGATTTCACAGAATAAATCCCTGAATTAGTAAGAGCCCAACAATAAGAATCCTCTGTAAAGAGTAATGGATGTAGCTTCAAGATCAGTTGAATATCCTTCCAAGGGAATAAATCCCTTAACTTATTCAGATTCCAGCTTCGAGAGATCGGGTCTATCAGATGACACACTTTCAACTTAATATCAACTAAAAGCTGAACATTCATTGGTCTTTTTCTGTGACCATCAAACAGCCATTTATCAATCCACACACTAGTGTTCTCTCCATTGCCTATCAGCCTTTTCAAACCTTCACTCAACAATTCTCTACCAAAGAGAATACTTCTCCAAGCATAAGAAGGCCGGGTTCCATTAGAAGCATTGAGAAAATCAGAATTCAAGAAATACCTGCTTTTAAAGATTTGAGACAGAAGACTGTCTTTATCATGCAACAATCTCCAAGCTTGTTTGGCCAAGAGAGCCTGATTAAAACATTGCAGATCTTTAAATCCAAATCCTCCTAAATGCTTAGGCATTGATAATTTCTGCCATCCAATCCAATGTATTTTCCGGGACTGTTGCATTGTATTCCACCAAAAGTCCATCATAACACTAGTCAGCTTGGTACATAAACTCTTAGGCATTCTAAAGCAGGACATCGCATAGACTGGGAATGCCATGACTATAGATTTTAGCAAAACTTCCTTACCACCCTGAGATAGAGTTTTAGCATACCAACCAGTCAACCTGGACTTAAGCTTCTCCTTAATGAACCCAAACAAATCTTTTTTGGAGCCACTCATACATTCAGGTAATCCCAAATATTTTCCAGTACCTCCTTCAGTACTTATACCTGATCTTGACTTCACCCACTCTTTAGTTTCCTCCTCTATCTTAGCCCCAAATGTTATAGCCGATTTTTCTAAATTAATCACTTGTCCTGATAGATGGCCATAAGTGGATAAACAATGCATAAGTTCTTCACATTCCTCTTTTGTAGCTTTGCAAACCAATAGAGTATCATCAGCAAAAAGCAAGTGGTTCACCGAAGGCCCTGCATGATTAAACTGAATACCAGACAATTTCTTTTCTCTTTCAGCCTTATTTAAAATATGAACCAAAGCCTCAGTGCACAACACAAACAAGAATGGAGATAAGGGATCTCCCTACCTAATTCCTCTTTCTGGTGTTATATGTCCAAAAGGCTGTCCATTAATCAAAACTGAATAAGTAACAGAAGTTACACAGCCCATAATCCAAGATATCCACTTCTCACTAAAACCTAGAGCCTTCAAAATTTCTTGTAAAAACCCCCATTCAACTCTGTCATAGGCTTTAGACATATCTGTTTTGAAAGCCATAAACTCTTTGGACATCCTATCATTTGTTCTCAAATTGTGCACTATTTCATGCGCAATTAGAATATTATCAGACACTAATCTCTCAGCTACAAAAGCAGATTGAGTTGGAGAAATTATACATGGCAAGTGCTTTTTCAGTCTTGATGCTAAGATTTTGGAAATGATCTTATATAGCACCGAACACAAGCTAATAGGATGGATGTCTGTCATTCTCTGAGGATTGCTGATTTTTGGAATTAAACATAAGTGAGTATGGTTCCACTGCTCTGGTAGCACTCCAGATTGAAAGAATCCAAATATTTCAGACATTATTTGGGTCTTAACCAAATCCCAATGTTTCTGAAAAAATAGAGCAGTAAAACCATCTGGCCCTGGGGCTTTTTCACCATTGATTGCAAATACAGCAGCATAAATCTCCTCTTCTGAAACCTCCTTAGTTAGATCTTGATTCATACTTGTTGAAACTCGGGAATGAAACCCTGCTAAAACTCCATTCATGCTAGACAGATAAGAAGAAGAAAACAGATTCTCAAAGAATTCAGCAGCAATCTTTTCTTTATCTCTGTTCAGAGAGTGTTCTTGTCCATTCTCATCCAGTAAAAAACTTAAGGAATTTTTAACTGTAGATGATTTCACAGATGCCTGAAAAAACTTTGTATTCTTATCTCCTCCATCTAACCACTTGTGCCTGCTTTTCTGTCTCCAAAAAGATTCTTCTTCTCTAAAAGCAATTCCCAAATGTTCTTGAATAACAGCCACTTTATCCCAAGCTGGAAACTGAGAACTCTTTTGATCATCTAATTCTTTGCGTAATCTCTTAATTCTATTCTGAGCATTAAAATCAGCATTTTTCTTCCACATACTGATTCCTTTCCTGCATTCAACAAGACTACACATAGAAGAAGGAGAATCTGTAGATCTTTCACGAGACCAATACTTAGCAATAGCATCCGAGCATCCTGGATCATCAGCCATTCTCTTATCATAGCGAAACTGTCCACTAAAAAGTTCTTGATCATTAACAAACTTCACCAATACCGGTCTATGATCCGAACCTAATTTCTCAAGAAACCATTGATGAGAGTTAGGAAATAAAGAAAACCAGGATGAATTCCCAAAACTTCTATCCAATTTGCACTGAATCCATTGATCATTGCGAGTACCGCCCCAAGTAAAACTATTTCCTGAACTTGCCAATTCATGCATATCACAGTTGTGTAACATATCTTGAAAAGGCTGAAAGGTAGACAGAACTCTAGGAGGTCCTCCTAACTTTTCCTGATTAGATAGTATCTCATTAAAATCTCCTATCATACACCAAGCCTCTCGTCTATCTACCCCAATACTATTAAGCTTTTCCCAAAGCTGAGTTCTAAGATGTACCTTTGGTTGACCATACACACAAGATATAAACCAACTCTTTTGCCTTTGAGAAATCTTCAAGTCCAAAAGATTTTTATCCTCAAACAGAAAATCTACTTCCAAGTTGTTTTTCCAAAAAATTGCCAAACCACCACTATGACCCTCAGGTTCTATGGTATGTAGATAATCATAACCAAGCCACTTAAACACTTTGAAAACAAAATCATCAGTATTCATAGTCTCCATGAGGAATAAAATATCCGGGAAATGTTCTTTGCGCATTTCCTTCAAGTGCCGAATTGTCCAAGGATTCCTCAGGCCTTGGCAATTCCAACTGAGGATGCCTTACTGATCCAACGGCGGTTCATCAGGAACCACCGTATTATCATCCATCTTCACACAAGTTTCTTCCTTTGCTACAGACTCATGAGTTTTCCTTTTGAAAACTTTGGCAAATTGAATATTAAAACTCACCTCTCCTCCTTCAGAGCCCGCAGCTTTAACTGGATCCTTTTTCATCACAATAGCCTTTCGTTTTCTTGGACTCTTTTGCTTAACACTTAATCCTGAAGATCCAGCATCAGAAACAGATTGAGAAAAGAGTGCTAGAGAACCCTTACTTGGTACAAAGGATCGGGGATCTTGTTCCATATTAATCCCACCCAGAGAACTTTTTAAAATTGCATCTTCCAAATTCATCCCAGCTGGAAGAATCGAACTCAAGGGTCTTGACACCATTTGGTTCTCACTAAGGGAAGCTAAGCCTTTCTGAGTTTCAGAACTGCATACTATTTCTGTAGAAACTTGTCCTGAATCAGCTTGGTTATAAGGACACAGGTTCTTTTCATGAGTAAGTCTTTGACACAGAAAACATCTCTTTCTGACTCTCTCATAATCAAAAGAAATTGAAACCAGTTCTCCATCAGGAAGTTGAACATCTTTTGAATTACGTAAAGGATTCCTTACATCAAAGAGAACCTGAACCCTAACATAATCCTGGGATTGAGACTTTTCCAGCTCCAATTCAACTGACAAAACCTTGCCCACCGACTTAGCAATTTCCTTAATAGTCGCCTCTGTATAAAAGTTAACCGGAATATTCCGTAGGCGGATCCAAATAGGAAGATGCATCAAGTAATCATCCGGAGGCTTTTCAACCCATCTTTCCATCACCACACACCAATCGTCTTGCGTCCATACTCCAGTCTTGAGCACTTCATTTAAATCATCTTCTGATTTAAATATAAACTGAAATTTCTCCTGCGATAAGGCGACACCCCGAACCCTGGAATAGAACCGCCAGATTCTAGGCATGTCCAAAATCCAATTAGACATCCTTTGATTAGGAGGATTGAGAAATCTTCCCAAAATACTGCATCCGTTTCTCTCCGTGGAACTAAACTTCTCTTGATTGGATAATACTAAAGGTGTATCATCAGCAAGAGACATCTTTTGAATTGCTGTGTCAAGATCCATACCCAAATCCGAATTGCAAATCCCACAGCAACAAAGAACCAGAAACTTCACCCAACTTTCGAATTGTAAAACCAAAAGGAACCCAAACCAAACAACACCACTAACAATCTTCCGCTTTGTGACAACCAGATGAAACCAGAATCACCAACCACAGCACCCTGAAACCCAGATTTAAAAGACGAAGCCGACAGAAAATGGAAATATCTTCGGACAAAGCTCTGCTCAATAAGAAACAAGGTCTCTGATTGAGAGATAAGTTCTTAAGCCCTATACTAGGGACGGCGATTGACTTACGGCGACAAAGATTTAAAATTGAGCTGCTATGAAAGAGAACAGAGAAAACCTTCGAAGAAAGGAAAACTGATTTCTCAAATGTTACTTTTTTGTTAGTGTTATCTATTTGTATTTATCGGCAACAAAAAAAAAAGAAGGTCAAGTCACAATATTTATCAAAATTAATATATAGTAAATGTTTTTCATAATAATACTTCATCTTATAGCATCTCCAACCCACCTCTAAATTTGCTTTTAAACTCTATTTTATAGGCAAATTTGCTCCAACCTACCTCTATTCTCACCTCTAAAATAGAGATTTCTATTTTTTCCTCTATATATAGAGGTGAGAATAGCTAATCTCTATTTTTTCCTCTATAAATAGAGTTAAACTTTTTAGAGGAAAAAATAGAAGAACAGATTGGAGTAAAAATAGAGAAAAGTTACTTCTATTATAGAGATAGAGCTAAAAATAGAGAAATACATTGGAGATGGTCTTAACGCTATTTAAAATATTAACTAAAGAGTAAATGAACCAGCAACAAAAAAAAACATATGGTTATTCAAAGTAATGTTTTAGTTTCTTATTATATGTACAAATATTTTTCTTATATAAAAGTTAAAGTTTGGACGGTAGAACTTATCTCTAGTTGTGCACAATAATGTGTCACCGTCTTAACAACAAACTACGAAACAATCCACATGTGTTTATCAACAATTTGAATTGTATTAAACATCAACATCAATGATCTTCAAAGCCATGTCACCTGGATTATCCAAGTTGAATTAAAAGACCAAAACCTGCAAATACTCTGCCGGTTCAAAAAAATCCCGTAATAGTTTTCTCCTTGATTAATAGTAATTTCATTAGTTTTCACCTTATTAAACTTTTTGTACACAAATTTATTTTGTTAGCATATATAAATCACCCAAAAACCAGAATACTTGAAAATAGAAAATACATGGCCAAAAAGAAAAGAACCCACTACTTTTTGCACCGTTTACCGGTGGGTTCTTTACCGGTGCTCTTCGAATGTCCGTTCCTCAATACCAAATTCCACCACTTTAATCCAAACGATATGTCGGTACTAATTTGTAAACTTTTAACCACTTTAAAACCTAATTAAGTCAATCTATAACACATAGCATGTTGGTGTTGCCTCCTCTTACCACTAAAAAAACATTACAACATGTTATACGATTAGCCTAACTGCAAAGAAAAGATTTAGTTCACTAATCCGTCTGCTAGACGATTAGCCTCCCTATACACATGAGTGACCCGGACTATCCAATCCTTTGAAAAAGTGCTATGGCACAAGCGTACCAGGAATGACAACAGATGAGCATAGCTTATCCCTGACTTGAGAAACCTCACCACCAATTCTGAATCCACTTCCAACTCCACCCGCCTAATACCCCATTCCCAGGCGATAAGCAGGCCATAATAAACTCCCCACAACTCCGCCAACGGAGCCGAGCATATAATAATATAGAGCGCAAAATCGCCCACCCAACAACCATCCCCTATCCATGATCACTCCTCCAGCCGACGCTTGACGATATTCTAGAAATATTTGTTGTTTTTTGTCCCCCACTTTGATGTGGTCATCAAACCCAAAGCTAAAACCAATCTCATTCAAACCGGATGCATTATGCCAATCAGACCCGACAAAGACATATGTTCATTGTTTGAACCATATCAGCTCAACAACGAATATTCAAGGCACAAAATCACATGGAAAATATTCCCAGCTCAACTACAAAACCCCTCGAAGAAGAATCAGCCCAGGTTACCTGATTTGGACATACACAGACTCATTGGGGGATTCCGACCAGACCAGAAGGAGTTAAGTTAATTACAAAGTGAACTTTCCTACAATCTTGACTCAGCAGAGACTCATACAGAATTAGAATCAAGTCAATACCAATTTTGGTTTGAGAGATATTTATTTTTTAAACCGAAGAACCCTCTACTTGCCTTATTTGGAGTTTTCCAACTTTGGATCTTTACAAACATATGTGTGGCAACCAGGGGAGCTTCTACATCAACTAGAGGGTCCTCAGAGATTAATCACGTGCAGAAATGATCATTGGATCATGTGGATCGTCATTTCATGTCATTTAGGTTAAGTGTTGGGTGAGTTTCTAGCCAGGTCACGAGCATCATGACCGGTGGTGAGTGTAGGAGGCAGTCCGGACACGGGCTTGGTAGCCGGTCTGGCTTTGAAGCTCTCGAACGGTTGCATAGCTTCTGCCCGGTCTGGACATGTCTTCACTCTTTTGGGCATAACTTCTGAATGGCTGAATGGACTGCTCTAATTCCACTTCAAGGTGAAGCTTGACTCTTCTAGCTTTCCATAGCCTCCACTATCTCTTGATTTGGTGTATGGGAAGACCTTGAACGGATGCTAAACTTCGAAGGTACATACACTGTGTTGAAACGGGTTTTGCTCGACTTTTACTACTTTTTGCTTGAAAACTTATAAATCTTTCTTAAAGGCTAAAGCACAAATATTTGAAAACAGTCTTGAACTATCCAATATTTCTTGATTTTTCCATGGAAAAACTAATAAAAACATAATAAAAATGGGCGAAACTACGATGTTATCATTAATCAAACCTTGAGTTTCAAAAAACTCCTATGTTTGAATCAATGTAATCCGGGTTTTCATAGTGTACTTGTGGATTCGATTCCTACAGCTATAATATATTGTGTTTGTTATGCACGTGTAGTATATATAGGGGTGTCAAAATGGGTCAAAATTCATGGGTCAACCCAACTCAACTCAACCCATTGTTGGGGTCGGATCCCACACATTTCTGGTAGGATCCACTTGGATCTGTCCACGTCATTATTACATAATAATCCTCTCGGAATTCAAGATATTTTATTATAAGTATTGAACTTGACCGGTCGGGAGTTCGATTCAGTCCACTAGGAGAGTTCGATCTTTGCCAATATGGAGTTCGCTCTTATTCGACATATAGTTCGCATAGAGAAAGGCCGAAGCGAGGAGAGTATTGTTTGAGGCTCGCAGTAGCGTCAAAGCGCGGGAGTTCGGAGTCAGCAAGAAAGAGTTCGGAAAGCCCACGTGAAACCCAAGATAGTTCAAATTCGAGCCGTTTCGGTCAAGTTGTAACTTACATGATTAATGCGGATCAATATGATTATGAGCAGTAAATGACCGCATTAATCATGTTTTTCTCTATAAAAACAAACCTCAAACGCATGTGTTTGGTTAATCAATAATCTCTGAAAATCCAATCCATTGTATATATATGTCTTAATCTCTTCATAAACATGGAGATTCCAAGCAAGCCATATATAAAACTAGGTCCACTAAAGCTTAGGCACTTCAAAAGCAGTCTATTATTGACACATTACTGTTCAATTGACATTCAAAAACAGAGAAATTATGCTCCATGGAAACTTCGTCATTCCCGCCGCCTTCGCCGCAAAACCAGTCCTCGTCGAAGAATTAGCTCTTTCACCACCACCACGATCTTTACCTTTACAATAACCGCGATTTCCCACTTCTCCTTGCGATCAAGCCAATGATGATACTTCTTATCATCTTCTTCCTCAACAAAGCTAACTCTTTTCACTTTACTCTTCTTCTTCTTCCCATCCATGTTAAGTGTATTCACCTTCACCACATTGAATCCATAAAAAACAGAGTTTGAAGAAGAGATCGATTTGGTTAATCTCAAATTTGCATCCCAAATCGATTTGGTTAATCTCATCAATCTCAGAAATCTTCATGGCGAAGAAGAGAGACTAATCAAAGCTTATCAATATCAAAGACCCATTGATTTCATCAACCAAAAGTTAGTCTTTTGTTATTGTTTTCAAACGAAGAGAATCCTAGCGATGTCAAATTGATGGTATCGAAACCCCAAATATTTTGAAGCGAAGAAGAAGAAAAAGTTGGATCGGGTCGTTAATGGGTCGGCCGGGTTTAGGTTAATTTTTGATAATTTCTGTTTAGTTTTGGTTAAAGTTTGTTTTAAAATGGTTAAGACTGAATTGGTGTACCCTAAACCGACGAAACCCAGATACGTGGGTTAATAGATCTCTAAGTATTAATTCGGGGAGATTTAGCTACTGAACTTACGTTTTGGGGAGAAATACGAACAAAATATTGTTTTTAGGGGCATATAGACCGGAATTAAAGTTTGGGCTCTATCTGTTATGATGCGATACTTCTCGTGGGGAAATAGACCGTTTTTCCAATTTAAACGGAGTAATGGTTAGTTAGATTTTTATTAAACTTGTGAACTATCAAACCGTATATAAAACCGTTAAAAATGATTAAATAAATACAAATATTCATAAGTGGACATAATTCCGTTTGGTTTCGCCATGTTCCATTATATCCTATACCCGTTCTCAAATTCATGTCGCATAAGAAAATGCATTTCTTAGATGAGACAATTTATTTGATATAGTTTTTTTAAATTTATTTGATAAACTTGCTCCATAATTTTTAAAAACGAATCTTAACAAAAATATTGACAAAAAAAAATCTTAACAAAATCTTAAAAAGAAGAGATTCATGGTTTAATGTGAATAAATTTTAGATAATTATTTTGAATTAATTGTAATTAATCTGTAAATCTTTTAACAACTTGTAATTTAAACTAGTCATTTTGGACGTATGCATAAATGCATAATATTTATATACACAAAATTATAGGTTTTAATTTGTGGCTTCAATCTTTAACAAAAAAAAAACTAATCTTAACTGCAAATTTTAAATTTCTGATGACGAAAATATTAAAAAAAAAAATCAAAAATTTTCTATGATCTCATAGATTTTGGTATTTTTCCATTAAACTTATACTTATGCAATTTTTCAAATATGGTTATTATGATTGTTCAAATACAATTAATGAGCTGTTAAAAAAATCTTATTAATGTTTCTTTCCAAAAAAGAAGCTATTCAGATTTAAAAGACAAAAAAAGAATATTGGTGTGAAAAATATTTTCTCATTTTGAAATATTTGCATTGAAAATATTTACATTGATATTTAAAATTAATTTTAATGTTTTGATGAAAAAGAAAATAATCAAATTTAGAAGAATGTATATTCCAAAAGTGTGTAAAAATTTGATACGAAATAAAATAATTTATTTGATATGAAATATTTTAATTTATTTGGCTCTAAATAAAATGATTTGGAGATATAGTAGCTATTATCATACGTTTTAAAAAAATATTTTATTTTATATAATTAAAATTTAGTTTAGTTATATATTTAAAATAATGAAAACGACCTATTTAAAAAAACAATATTTCAATATTTATATCATTTAAATTCTAATTAAAATGTAAAATATTTTAATCTATACTGGAAATATTTTCTAGATATTTACAAATCTAAAATCGAAAAATTATTTGTTGGATATGCTATATTTTAAAGGATGGAAGTATTTAGTTTAGATTATATATGACAAATATACTAAATATTTTTTCATATTTGGAAAATCAAATTTTAAAATCTTTTTTTCTTGTGTACTAATCAGAATTAATTAACATAGATTTATTAAGGAAATTTTTTAAAATCTAGAGTACCTGTTTTAAAAAAAAGATATTTCAAAATATATATCATTTAAATTCTAATTAAAATGTAAAATCTTTTAATCTTTTTTCAAATTTTAAAAAATCAATGGCATCCTATGTAATAGAATTTCACCACAATATCATCAGAGTTTATTGCAACGGGGGTCCATGTTCCAATTTTGATCATAGAGATTGAGAAATTCATACTTTTTAGTTTCTCATAACTCTTAAGAAGAGTTGAGGTCTTTGAGTTCTCTGTTTGTGGATGAGGTCATGTGTAGTTTCTATTGAGGTAAGTTTCAATCTTGTTGATAAGTTCCGGAGTCGTGGTTAGAGGCGAGTTTAGACGTGGAACCTGATAATACATTGAGAATAAATCATAACTGTGCATTCCAAATACCCCAAAATTGTTAACGGTGTTTATGTTGAAGTAATAGTGTTACAGCAGAATAAAGAAAGGTAATAAAACCTCAACGTGCAATAACAATACAGTTAAACCTCTATAAATTAATACTCGATAAATTAATAAACACGATAAAATAATAAATTTTGCTGGTCCTAAGTCGGACTAGTGTAAAAATTAACCAAATTCGATAAGATAATAAGATAATAATTTTTTTCAAATCCCTATGTAAAATTATGGCCCCAATAGTATCATAAATTAATAATCATAAAAACTACTAAAGATTTTTGTTGGTAATATATATATGTAAAGATAAAATATTATTTAGTAGTTTTTAAAAATGAATTTCTATTCATAAAATAGCCAAACTTTTATGTAAGTTTTCAAAATTATGAATAAGTATAATTTTTATTTTTATAATCGTATAGACCGTTCAAGTACAACAATTGAAGTCACTATGTTACATATTTTTTTGTATATGTGAATTCATCTATAATTTTTGTTATTTTTGTTGAAAAAAATTATTTTTTCTTCTATATATTAAATATTCAAGTCTAAAACTACCAAAGTTCTAGCATCCAAAGCATTACTTTTATTTAGATCAAATTATTTTCTCTCATATTTTTTATTTTTTATTTTAAACTCTCTATAAATTAATATCACTATGAAGTAATAAATTATCATGGTCCTAACATTATTAATTTATAGAGGTTTTACTCTATCCACAAATACAAGGAAACTAGTTATTGATAGGGTAATGACTATTTAATAACTCTAATAAAGTACTAACAATATTCACAAATATTATTTTTTTAGTTACCATAAAATGTTTGTTAAGTTGTTTTTTCTCATGATCTAAAACGTTCACTAATAACTCCAAGTTGTTAATCTTTCATTCTTGGTGTATCACACAGTTTTTATATAAAATGTATACTAACAACCAAAACTACTTTTTGTTTTGTTTTGTTAATATCATAACACATTATACTAGATTTGAACCCGCGGTACACCGCGGGGCTATAATTTTTAAAAAAATCTAAATATAATTAGTTTTGTTTATTAATAGAGAGTATAATATAATATTTCGACCTATTTTATAAATGTACCATCCATATATCTATATTAATAGTTTTGAGTATATTAATTGTGTTTTTTAGGTTTAAATGGTATATCTATATATACACTTAAACGACATTTGGCTTTCTTCTTCTTCTTGCCTCAGTTTAGGAGAAAGATTTTTCTTGCGGTACACCGCGGAGCTATTATTTTTTTAAAAATATTTATCTTCCTTAAACTTCCAAATCTAGATTTTACCCCGCGGTACACCGCGGGTCGATTTTTTTATAACTAAAAAATTATTTTGCAAAATTTTAAGTTGTATTTGTTTTGTTAATATTGTTTATTTTGTTTAGTGTTTCTGATTTTATAATTAAATTTTGATTTTTAATTTTAGGATTTCATCCATAGTATATTGTTTAATATTAATATTGATCTAAACCCGTTGCACCATATAACCCCGTCCCGTAAAATTAAACATCATTTGTTCTTTTTTTGAATAATATTTTTATCCACTACGGGTCGCAGGTTCATGTGGATAAGCCCGTAGAGAGTTGCGGGTTTGCGGGTCGACCCGCCAAAAGAGAAGCTATCTTTTGAAACCCTTTGTTTTGTTTAGAGGTTTTAAGAAATAATCCCTAAAAAATAATTTTCATTATATGAAAAAAAAGAAGTAGAAGAAATTGTAGTATCAACATTCCCGATTTTACATCACTCGTTACAATTAATTTTTTTTTTTGCAGATAAAAATCAGAAGTTAACTAAGTCGAGATTTTTAAAAAGATTGTGTAGAGATTTTTGGTAAATTGTTGAGAACATATTTGATTTCAAAATCTTTACTTAAATAGATAAGGAAAGATTTTGTAGAGACTTTTGCTAAATATATGAGAAATAAATTTCAATTAAAAATCTTTACTTAAATAAAACAAATCTAAATAATTAATGCTAATGGCATGTCATTGTAAATACTTCTCAACTTCAGGATTTATTTGCTAATTGTGATCCAAAAATGTATATATAGATGTTGTATAGATACACAACAGTGACACTAAGGGCTTGACTGGTTTAAACGCAGCGGTTGCGGTTGCGGTTGTGGGAGTTTGCGGAAGCGGGCGGTTGCGGTTTCAAGCGTTATTTAGCGTTTTGACCGACTGGTTTAGCGGTTAAAAATGGGTGCGTTTGCGGGAGATTTACGACTGGTTGATCAGCGGGTACGATAGCGGTTAAACCAAAATTTACCAAAATAAATTTAATATATGATTATAAAAAATTATAAAACACCAGAAACTATAATTATGAAAAGTATAAAATATTTAAACATGATTAATGATTAAAAACCATAAATAATTATTCAAATAAATTTTTATATTGAAAACAAAAATAATTATTAATATTAGAAAATTAAAGTTAGATAATTATTATTTTTTTATAATTAATGTGAATATAAATAAGACATGATAATATATATTTTAATTTATTTATTTTCTTTTTTTAGTTTCTTTCCTTTTTTAGACCAACCGCAACCGCCCGCAACCGCAAACGCTTGCGGGAAGGAGCTTTTGAAATCCAGCGATTTCGAGCGGTTCGAAGCGGTGTGGAGCGGTTTCTATGATTGGTACCAACCGCTAACAACCGCAACCGACCGCTAACAACCGCTAGGCGGCGGGTGCTAGCGGGAGAACCAATCAAGCCCTAACACATTACTAGACTACACGTTATGGTCAACCTAATATCTAAGTTTAATTGTTATAGTTTTATAATAGTCTTAAATACTAAAACATATTTTTTGTATTATATTTTATGATAAATTATTAAACTATTAAACTTTCCATTATATTTTAAGAAAATGGAAAGATGGAGAGGGATGTGGGGAATAATCAAGGAGTGAAGTTATTGTTGAAGGAGATACATATTTCTAATTGTACACATGTCCTATAGTAAAAACATACAGGGAATAAACGTAAATGATGAGATGAAACAAAAAAAACCAATTAAAAAACTGAAATTAAACTAAATTTATGTGGCGTCTAACAATTAAAACAAAAATACAACTTTAATTCATAAAACCCTACAATTGTTTTGATATTGTCGTTATACCACTTTTTATTTTTGTTTTGATATTGTCTTTGATATTGTCTTTTGTTCTTCAATTAATCGGCACTTTGATATTGTCTTCACGAATTTATATTTTGATGGGAAAATTAAGAACTATATTCAATCGGTTTAGAAGTTTTGGTTAGACTCAAATTGAAATCGGTTTAGAGATTTAAATTGGTTTGATTCAATTTAATAAAAATTGATAGGTCAAATGGGTAAACCATTGAAACCATTGACCCATTACAACCCAACTCATTTGATCCATCAACCCATTTGACTCAATAACTCATTTGATCCATCAACTCATTTGAGTCAAAATTTTTAACTCATTAGGATTCATGGGTTGAGTTGAGTTAGGTTGACCCATGAATCTTGACCCATTTTGACACTCCTATTTGTACTCATGACATGTATTTTTCCTATTTAGTTGATAATTTATTCATGTTTATACTTAATATCTACTTGAATTTGATCAGAAATTTAATTTTTATATTAGAAATGGATATTGATTTTTGATTGTTTTATGGAGAACTTGTGTTTCATTGGCTACGTTTATGTTTATGTTTGAAACTGAATATGTTTGAGTTTGATTATGGTCTTAACTCTTAAGATGAAAGCCAAATATCTGATAAAACATAACTAACAATATCTGAGAGAGAACAATCAGAGAGATCCTACGTTGAAAAAGAAGATGACGAAGAAAGAAACGTTTTCTTTTTGTGAAATGAATCTTAAATTAGTTCTAAAACCAAATATATATAGAGAATATTTTCTAACAACTTAAAACCCTAATTCTTCTCAAGATCACGCTTTATCTATATGAAAAAAAATTACCAAAGAAAGAACAAAAACAGATGATGAAACAGAACGAAGAAGAGAGTACGAGACAACAGAGGAAACACGAGAAACAGAGAGGAAAGAGTAGACTACGATGCAGAAAAACATAGAGAATTGAGAAAAAGTAGACGATACCTCATCAAGAAATCTGTTATTGATGCTGCCACCTTGAGATTCTTCTCGTGATCTCTTCATGGCTATTTTCTCTTTGTTGCTTTAGCTTTTCTTTGTCACTGCGTTTTCAGATTTGCCTCTCTAAAAGAATATATATAGCACGTTTTTTGTTGGGTTATATATATTTATGCTAATTCTTCTGTTTAGGGTTTCTAATTGTCTTTAGGTCCAATCAGAGCCCGTCAAAGTCCAGATAATAAATGGTTAACGTATGATATATCATCTTATCAGGGTATGGCATTATTATTTTTAACTAATGTATGGTATGAAATTAACTATTAGTCAGATTTCATGAATTAACGAATACAAGATCCTAAGCGTGAGACTAGTAGTCAGATTTCTTCTAATGGTCATCATAGTTAAATGCTAGCTCAAATATCTGCTCATATTCATCCACAAAGTGAACATGGAGCCCCTCTTTCAAGTCTTGTGGGTGCGCCTCAAAATCTCTCCGGTTTAGAGCTGGAAATATTATCGTCTTGATCTTATTCCGTCTCGCAGCTAAAGTCTTCCCCTTCACCTGAGTGAGAGAGAGAGAGAGAGATTTGTTGTATTAGAAAGAACTTAATACAAATTTGTAACCAAAAAGCTAAAAACGGAGTAAATTCTAGTGTGCCACTTACGCCGCCAATTGGAAGAATTCTACCGGTTTGAGTGACTTGTCCAGTCATTGCAAGATCTTTCTTCACAGGCTTCTTCATGGCAAGTGATAGCAAGGAAGTGATCATGGTGCAGCCTCCGCTTGGACCGTCATTTTTACTGGCACCTGTAACATGTAGATGAAGCTTGGAATCCGCAAAGAACGGGTTCTCGGGTTGTTTCTTGAGCAAGAATCTTCTGGCAACCGTGCTAGCGTTCTGCACACTTTCTTTCATCACATTCCCAAGCTGACCCGTACATTACTTTGAGGCCGCCTTTGCCTTTCTCTTCTTCAATTACTTTCGTCTATATGTACCCTATTTCTTTAGACGATAGGCCCACTGTAACCCCGACCGGGATCTGCTCATAGATCTTTCTTACTTTGGTCTCGAAATAAATCGGGTTGCCAACATAATCTTCAAGGTTCGTTTTGTCAATCGAAACCTTTTTAGCCGTTTCAATGTGTCGTATCGGATGTATATATCTTCTCGTACTAGTTTAAGAGCACTCTATGCATAAGAAGTCACTTATGTTAGATTATTGAGTTTCCATATCAATACTAATTAGCAACATATAGTTTATCTCATGTCTCTTTTATTCTATAGATTAGGTCACTTAGGAGTTTGGAAAACGTTCCCATTAACTTTTGTAGCAAGTGTTCCATTAACTTTTGTAGCAAGTTACCTTGCGGTAAATCTTCTCAATATGCTTCTGGAGAGACCTAACTCCTACTTCTCTGCAGTAATTTTTTTATCAAGAAACGAAGAGCCGCATCTCTTACATCAACCTGGTAACAGCGAAAAAAAAAACCATGCAAAAATCCATATAGCATATATGAACACATTCAAACATCAGAAAATGGTTTTGCGAGTTAGACCTCTTCAGGCTTAATGCCACAAAGAAAACCTGTAACCAAACACTTGGATTAGACTCTATAAGTTCAAAATTGCAAATCAGATGAGAAAATTTTCATCAAGAAAAGAAACCTTTGATAGGTCAATGGAAACGTCAAGATAGTGATCCATAAAATTTGCATTCAACTCTGGATCAAGAAGCTCCAACAAGGCGTCGACGGTTTCACCAGTGATGTGTGTTCCAAGCTAAACAACCGAGGAAACTATAAACAACTATTGCAACTACTAACATAAAATTCTTGAATAATACAAACCAATCCATATAGTAATAACCTTATCAAATTAAGAAACAATATATAGAGAGAGACCAACCTTGTGGAGTGCCTCTACGTTTTTCAACGGCAATGTGTTGTATTATTCTTTCTTTTACATTAGATAAGCCATAATGATCCCTGTCAAGAATCTTTTCTGCACTCATGACATGACAATTAATTCTCACCACTGCAAACAAAATTAATCAAATAATTTTCATGCTACTTTTTAAGCACATGAGCATGATATATGAATTGAATCAAATCAGCAAAACCTGTAATTTCCCCAGGGAGATACGGTCAACCACTCAAGGTAGTTACGGGCGATAGTAAAGTCGTTACCGGTCTTAAACACCTCCAATTTCGTAAGTTCTTCATCAATAACTTGCAATACACGTTTTGGGATTTTTAGCTTATTAGGCTCAATCCCTAAACTTTTGCTGCAGAGAGAACTATTGCTTTTAGATATTATGATCATGATATAATCTTACTTGAAGATAATCTTACGATGGTACTTACCACAAGAAGATTTATCATCTTTTTAATAAACCGGATTACTTGAAGGTTTTGTCAAACAAACAATAGACCTATTCTTTCATTTATCAACATACGCATATCACTACAAGAAAACAGTCGTTTTGCGAGGCAACTTTGCGAGGGAAACCATCCCTCGCAAATTTGCGAGGGAATTGCAAGTAATTTGCTACGAAAAGGACGCGCGTCGCACTTCCGTCGCAAATTTTGCGAGGGAAAGTTTCCTCGCAAAATTGCGAGGGAATTACGAGTACTTTGCTACGAAAAGGACGCGCGTCGCAGTTCCGTCGCAAATTTTGCGAGGGAAAGTTTCCTCGCAAAATTGCGAGGGACGTACGAGTACTTTGCGAGGAACAATATACTCTGTCGCAAATCTCCCGCAAATACCTCGCAAATCTTTACCCTAAACCCTAAAATACATAAAAGTGTTTTGCGATCTTTGATTTTTATTTATAAATATGAATCTAAGAGACCATATAATCAGACAAGTTGAATATATGGTGATGCATAAAAAAATGTTGTATAGGTTTCAATATTAACATTTTATTTTGAAAATGTTATAAACATTGATTCATATTATATAAAAACATAAGATCATCATCATTGATGTATTTGAGGAAAATGCACATTCGGACGAATTCGAAGTATATGATAAGAAAGTAGATTCTAATGTAGATAATTAACTTCCTAATGATTCAAAAAAATGAATCCGAATGATTTTTAGTAGTGTTTTGTTGTTTTTTTCAAATTGATTCTATTTTGCGAGGGTTTTGCGAGGGATACTAGTAATTCCCTCGCAAAACTAAACCCTAAATCAAGAGTTTTGCGAGGAAATTGCGAGGGACCATAGCAATTCCCTCGCAAAAGTGGATACCACTTATGAATCCCTAAACCCTATACCCTAAACCATTTGCGAGGGATTTGCTATGATGCCTCGCAATTCTCTCGCAAATATTTCAGTTTTTTCGCGGTTCAATTTTTTGGCGGAAATTTTAAAATTTTTGGCAAATATTTCAAAAAATTTGCGAGGGATTTGCTAGGTATCCCTCGCTACTCCCTCGCTACTCCCTCGCAAATTTTCAAAACTTTTGCGAGGGATTTGCTAGGGAATTGCGACGGTATAAATATATATATATATATATATATATATATATATAAGTGATTGCATATTCACATCTCTTCACTCATTCACTCATTCACATCTCATTTCCTCTTACTTAAAAAGTCTTCATTCCTATCATTCACATCTCTTCAAAGGTATGTTTTTTTAATTTCATTGTTAAATTTATGTATAGATTTGTATTATTATAGTTTTAGATTTAAGAGTTTGCTAGTTTTAAAATTAGAAAATTAGGATTTCTAGATTTAGATTATTGTGAAAGGTATTGGATTTGTTAGTTTTGGATTTAGAAATTTAGTTTTATATTAGGATTGGAATTTTAAATTATTTTAGGTTTCATTTAGAAATTGAATTGTTAATTTTTAGAATTTTTTTAGTATGGAATTTTAGATTATATATTAATAACTAATTTTCAAATTTAAATTGTTATTATTTTTAAAGATTATTAATTTTAGAAACCTTTTAAGGATTTTCTTAAATTTGACTTAAAACTTTCTTATTGTATTTTGAATATTATTATTCATTATAGAAAATAATATTATGCACTTAAAATTTATCAATATATATCTATATATTGATAAAATTTAAATGCATTTTATTATTTTATTTTTTTTTTATTTTTTTTAACGGTGTTTATGTTGAAGTAATAGTGTTACAGCAGAATAAAGAAAGGTAATAAAACCTCAACGTGCAATAACAATACAGTTAAACCTCTATAAATTAATACTCGATAAATTAATAAACACGATAAAATAATAAATTTTGCTGGTCCTAAGTCGGACTAGTGTAAAAATTAACCAAATTCGATAAGATAATAAGATAATAATTTTTTTCAAATCCCTATGTAAAATTATGGCCCCAATAGTATCATAAATTAATAATCATAAAAACTACTAAAGATTTTTGTTGGTAATATATATATGTAAAGATAAAATATTATTTAGTAGTTTTTAAAAATGAATTTCTATTCATAAAATAGCCAAACTTTTATGTAAGTTTTCAAAATTATGAATAAGTATAATTTTTATTTTTATAATCGTATAGACCGTTCAAGTACAACAATTGAAGTCACTATGTTACATATTTTTTTGTATATGTGAATTCATCTATAATTTTTGTTATTTTTGTTGAAAAAAATTATTTTTTCTTCTATATATTAAATATTCAAGTCTAAAACTACCAAAGTTCTAGCATCCAAAGCATTACTTTTATTTAGATCAAATTATTTTCTCTCATATTTTTTATTTTTTATTTTAAACTCTCTATAAATTAATATCACTATGAAGTAATAAATTATCATGGTCCTAACATTATTAATTTATAGAGGTTTTACTCTATCCACAAATACAAGGAAACTAGTTATTGATAGGGTAATGACTATTTAATAACTCTAATAAAGTACTAACAATATTCACAAATATTATTTTTTTAGTTACCATAAAATGTTTGTTAAGTTGTTTTTTCTCATGATCTAAAACGTTCACTAATAACTCCAAGTTGTTAATCTTTCATTCTTGGTGTATCACACAGTTTTTATATAAAATGTATACTAACAACCAAAACTACTTTTTGTTTTGTTTTGTTAATATCATAACACATTATATGTTGTATAGATACACAACAGTGACACTAACACATTACTAGACTACACGTTATGGTCAACCTAATATCTAAGTTTAATTGTTATAGTTTTATAATAGTCTTAAATACTAAAACATATTTTTTGTATTATATTTTATGATAAATTATTAAACTATTAAACTTTCCATTATATTTTAAGAAAATGGAAAGATGGAGAGGGATGTGGGGAATAATCAAGGAGTGAAGTTATTGTTGAAGGAGATACATATTTCTAATTGTACACATGTCCTATAGTAAAAACATACAGGGAATAAACGTAAATGATGAGATGAAACAAAAAAAAACCAATTAAAAAACTGAAATTAAACTAAATTTATGTGGCGTCTAACAATTAAAACAAAAATACAACTTTAATTCATAAAACCCTACAATTGTTTTGATATTGTCGTTATACCACTTTTTATTTTTGTTTTGATATTGTCTTTGATATTGTCTTTTGTTCTTCAATTAATCGGCACTTTGATATTGTCTTCACGAATTTATATTTGATGGGAAAATTAAGAACTATATTCAATCGGTTTAGAAGTTTTGGTTAGACTCAAATTGAAATCGGTTTAGAGATTTAAATTGGTTTGATTCAATTTAATAAAAATTGATAGGTCAAATGGGTAAACCATTGAAACCATTGACCCATTACAACCCAACTCATTTGATCCATCAACCCATTTGACTCAATAACTCATTTGATCCATCAACTCATTTGAGTCAAAATTTTTAACTCATTAGGATTCATGGGTTGAGTTGAGTTAGGTTGACCCATGAATCTTGACCCATTTTGACACTCCTATTTGTACTCATGACATGTATTTTTCCTATTTAGTTGATAATTTATTCATGTTTATACTTAATATCTACTTGAATTTGATCAGAAATTTAATTTTTATATTAGAAATGGATATTGATTTTTGATTGTTTTATGGAGAACTTGTGTTTCATTGGCTACGTTTATGTTTATGTTTGAAACTGAATATGTTTGAGTTTGATTATGGTCTTAACTCTTAAGATGAAAGCCAAATATCTGATAAAACATAACTAACAATATCTGAGAGAGAACAATCAGAGAGATCCTACGTTGAAAAAGAAGATGACGAAGAAAGAAACGTTTTCTTTTTGTGAAATGAATCTTAAATTAGTTCTAAAACCAAATATATATAGAGAATATTTTCTAACAACTTAAAACCCTAATTCTTCTCAAGATCACGCTTTATCTATATGAAAAAAAATTACCAAAGAAAGAACAAAAACAGATGATGAAACAGAACGAAGAAGAGAGTACGAGACAACAGAGGAAACACGAGAAACAGAGAGGAAAGAGTAGACTACGATGCAGAAAAACATAGAGAATTGAGAAAAAGTAGACGATACCTCATCAAGAAATCTGTTATTGATGCTGCCACCTTGAGATTCTTCTCGTGATCTCTTCATGGCTATTTTCTCTTTGTTGCTTTAGCTTTTCTTTGTCACTGCGTTTTCAGATTTGCCTCTCTAAAAGAATATATATAGCACGTTTTTTGTTGGGTTATATATATTTATGCTAATTCTTCTGTTTAGGGTTTCTAATTGTCTTTAGGTCCAATCAGGGCCCGTCAAAGTCCAGATAATAAATGGTTAACGTATGATATATCATCTTATCAGGGTATGGCATTATTATTAGGGTGATTTACATGTTAAGGCACTTATAATGAAAGTTCTTACACTTTAGGCACTTTGGATTTATGAGGCACTTTGCCAACTCTTTCAATGAATATATGACCAATTTGCCCCTGAAAAAAAAGAAGGAAGATAGCTAGTGTTTGAGTTTAGTTAGAAAAAAAGAAACAGGTGGTGTATGATGGGTCGTTGGATGGAAGTTGTAGCTAAGATCTAATGATCAAATTATATATACAATTTAATTATCCAAAAAGTCATAATATGTATCCTCTCTATTTTACATTTTTTTCCTTCTTCTTCGTCGTCTTCTTATTCTTCTTTTCTCTCTCTATCTATTTCTCTTCACTGTTACTTTTTTTCCTTGCAAAATCAAACATGAGAGAGTTTGTCAAGATCGTGTAGCTTCTGTATTTTCCTTCACGGAGAAGCCTCTCTAGATTTAAGTGACGATTAGGCTTGTTCGATTGCAAATCGAGGTTTTGAAGCGGCAGCGCGTGTAGCCAACGGCGGAAGCTCGAGTGTTGCAGCCAGTAACATCTAGAGGTGAAAGAAGAAGAAGATTTGTTCCCTCAATGTTACAACCAATCGATCCAGGTGTTGCTTTTGCCCCGACGAGATCTGTTGCAGATCGGAACTCCCTCTTCCCTTACTCTCCTTTGTTGCAAGAAGACGACGAGAGAGGCGGTGATGACCTGAGAATTATAACTCTCTCTCTCTCTCTCTCGAAGAAGAAGAAGAAGAAGAAGAAGAAGAAGAAGAAGAAGAAGAAGAAGAAGAAGAAATGGCATCGTACTACAGATGGACGAGTTTCGATGAGAACAAAAATTGTTCGGAGTAACCTCGATATTAAAGGGGTTACGGAGATGCGAGGTCCTCGTTACTCTGTTCTATTCCATGGAGCACCAGTTTGGCTAATTCCAGTATTGAATTTCATATCCTTCTGATTAGCTTGTTTGGTAAATTTGATTCTAGCTTGATAAATTGATGTTTCGTTGAATCTCTAAGCTAAGAGCACTTTACTTCGCATATGAGAATCAGTTATTTCCATATGGTCACATCTAATTGGACAAGTTTTCAGTTATTTGTCAAACAAACAATAGACCTATTCTTTCATTTATCAACATACGCATATCACTACAAGAAAACAGTCGTTTTGCGAGGCAACTTTGCGAGGGAAACCATCCCTCGCAAATTTGCGAGGGAATTGCAAGTAATTTGCTACGAAAAGGACGCGCGTCGCACTTCCGTCGCAAATTTTGCGAGGGAAAGTTTCCTCGCAAAATTGCGAGGGAATTACGAGTACTTTGCTACGAAAAGGACGCGCGTCGCAGTTCCGTCGCAAATTTTGCGAGGGAAAGTTTCCTCGCAAAATTGCGAGGGACGTACGAGTACTTTGCGAGGAACAATATACTCTGTCGCAAATCTCCCGCAAATACCTCGCAAATCTTTACCCTAAACCCTAAAATACATAAAAGTGTTTTGCGATCTTTGATTTTTATTTATAAATATGAATCTAAGAGACCATATAATCAGACAAGTTGAATATATGGTGATGCATAAAAAAATGTTGTATAGGTTTCAATATTAACATTTTATTTTGAAAATGTTATAAACATTGATTCATATTATATAAAAACATAAGATCATCATCATTGATGTATTTGAGGAAAATGCACATTCGGACGAATTCGAAGTATATGATAAGAAAGTAGATTCTAATGTAGATAATTAACTTCCTAATGATTCAAAAAAATGAATCCGAATGATTTTTAGTAGTGTTTTGTTGTTTTTTTTCAAATTGATTCTATTTTGCGAGGGTTTTGCGAGGGATACTAGTAATTCCCTCGCAAAACTAAACCCTAAATCAAGAGTTTTGCGAGGAAATTGCGAGGGACCATAGCAATTCCCTCGCAAAAGTGGATACCACTTATGAATCCCTAAACCCTATACCCTAAACCATTTGCGAGGGATTTGCTATGATGCCTCGCAATTCTCTCGCAAATATTTCAGTTTTTTCGCGGTTCAATTTTTTGGCGGAAATTTTAAAATTTTTGGCAAATATTTCAAAAAATTTGCGAGGGATTTGCTAGGTATCCCTCGCTACTCCCTCGCTACTCCCTCGCAAATTTTCAAAACTTTTGCGAGGGATTTGCTAGGGAATTGCGACGGTATAAATATATATATATATATATATATATATATATATAAGTGATTGCATATTCACATCTCTTCACTCATTCACTCATTCACATCTCATTTCCTCTTACTTAAAAAGTCTTCATTCCTATCATTCACATCTCTTCAAAGGTATGTTTTTTTAATTTCATTGTTAAATTTATGTATAGATTTGTATTATTATAGTTTTAGATTTAAGAGTTTGCTAGTTTTAAAATTAGAAAATTAGGATTTCTAGATTTAGATTATTGTGAAAGGTATTGGATTTGTTAGTTTTGGATTTAGAAATTTAGTTTTATATTAGGATTGGAATTTTAAATTATTTTAGGTTTCATTTAGAAATTGAATTGTTAATTTTTAGAATTTTTTTAGTATGGAATTTTAGATTATATATTAATAACTAATTTTCAAATTTAAATTGTTATTATTTTTAAAGATTATTAATTTTAGAAACCTTTTAAGGATTTTCTTAAATTTGACTTAAAACTTTCTTATTGTATTTTGAATATTATTATTCATTATAGAAAATAATATTATGCACTTAAAATTTATCAATATATATCTATATATTGATAAAATTTAAATGCATTTTATTATTTTCTTTTTTTTTTATTTTTTTTAACGGTGTTTATGTTGAAGTAATAGTGTTACAGCAGAATAAAGAAAGGTAATAAAACCTCAACGTGCAATAACAATACAGTTAAACCTCTATAAATTAATACTCGATAAATTAATAAACACGATAAAATAATAAATTTTGCTGGTCCTAAGTCGGACTAGTGTAAAAATTAACCAAATTCGATAAGATAATAAGATAATAATTTTTTTCAAATCCCTATGTAAAATTATGGCCCCAATAGTATCATAAATTAATAATCATAAAAACTACTAAAGATTTTTGTTGGTAATATATATATGTAAAGATAAAATATTATTTAGTAGTTTTTAAAAATGAATTTCTATTCATAAAATAGCCAAACTTTTATGTAAGTTTTCAAAATTATGAATAAGTATAATTTTTATTTTTATAATCGTATAGACCGTTCAAGTACAACAATTGAAGTCACTATGTTACATATTTTTTTGTATATGTGAATTCATCTATAATTTTTGTTATTTTTGTTGAAAAAAATTATTTTTTCTTCTATATATTAAATATTCAAGTCTAAAACTACCAAAGTTCTAGCATCCAAAGCATTACTTTTATTTAGATCAAATTATTTTCTCTCATATTTTTTATTTTTTATTTTAAACTCTCTATAAATTAATATCACTATGAAGTAATAAATTATCATGGTCCTAACATTATTAATTTATAGAGGTTTTACTCTATCCACAAATACAAGGAAACTAGTTATTGATAGGGTAATGACTATTTAATAACTCTAATAAAGTACTAACAATATTCACAAATATTATTTTTTTAGTTACCATAAAATGTTTGTTAAGTTGTTTTTTCTCATGATCTAAAACGTTCACTAATAACTCCAAGTTGTTAATCTTTCATTCTTGGTGTATCACACAGTTTTTATATAAAATGTATACTAACAACCAAAACTACTTTTTGTTTTGTTTTGTTAATATCATAACACATTATATGTTGTATAGATACACAACAGTGACACTAACACATTACTAGACTACACGTTATGGTCAACCTAATATCTAAGTTTAATTGTTATAGTTTTATAATAGTCTTAAATACTAAAACATATTTTTTGTATTATATTTTATGATAAATTATTAAACTATTAAACTTTCCATTATATTTTAAGAAAATGGAAAGATGGAGAGGGATGTGGGGAATAATCAAGGAGTGAAGTTATTGTTGAAGGAGATACATATTTCTAATTGTACACATGTCCTATAGTAAAAACATACAGGGAATAAACGTAAATGATGAGATGAAACAAAAAAAACCAATTAAAAAACTGAAATTAAACTAAATTTATGTGGCGTCTAACAATTAAAACAAAAATACAACTTTAATTCATAAAACCCTACAATTGTTTTGATATTGTCGTTATACCACTTTTTATTTTTGTTTTGATATTGTCTTTGATATTGTCTTTTGTTCTTCAATTAATCGGCACTTTGATATTGTCTTCACGAATTTATATTTTGATGGGAAAATTAAGAACTATATTCAATCGGTTTAGAAGTTTTGGTTAGACTCAAATTGAAATCGGTTTAGAGATTTAAATTGGTTTGATTCAATTTAATAAAAATTGATAGGTCAAATGGGTAAACCATTGAAACCATTGACCCATTACAACCCAACTCATTTGATCCATCAACCCATTTGACTCAATAACTCATTTGATCCATCAACTCATTTGAGTCAAAATTTTTAACTCATTAGGATTCATGGGTTGAGTTGAGTTAGGTTGACCCATGAATCTTGACCCATTTTGACACTCCTATTTGTACTCATGACATGTATTTTTCCTATTTAGTTGATAATTTATTCATGTTTATACTTAATATCTACTTGAATTTGATCAGAAATTTAATTTTTATATTAGAAATGGATATTGATTTTTGATTGTTTTATGGAGAACTTGTGTTTCATTGGCTACGTTTATGTTTATGTTTGAAACTGAATATGTTTGAGTTTGATTATGGTCTTAACTCTTAAGATGAAAGCCAAATATCTGATAAAACATAACTAACAATATCTGAGAGAGAACAATCAGAGAGATCCTACGTTGAAAAAGAAGATGACGAAGAAAGAAACGTTTTCTTTTTGTGAAATGAATCTTAAATTAGTTCTAAAACCAAATATATATAGAGAATATTTTCTAACAACTTAAAACCCTAATTCTTCTCAAGATCACGCTTTATCTATATGAAAAAAAATTACCAAAGAAAGAACAAAAACAGATGATGAAACAGAACGAAGAAGAGAGTACGAGACAACAGAGGAAACACGAGAAACAGAGAGGAAAGAGTAGACTACGATGCAGAAAAACATAGAGAATTGAGAAAAAGTAGACGATACCTCATCAAGAAATCTGTTATTGATGCTGCCACCTTGAGATTCTTCTCGTGATCTCTTCATGGCTATTTTCTCTTTGTTGCTTTAGCTTTTCTTTGTCACTGCGTTTTCAGATTTGCCTCTCTAAAAGAATATATATAGCACGTTTTTTGTTGGGTTATATATATTTATGCTAATTCTTCTGTTTAGGGTTTCTAATTGTCTTTAGGTCCAATCAGGGCCCGTCAAAGTCCAGATAATAAATGGTTAACGTATGATATATCATCTTATCAGGGTATGGCATTATTATTAGGGTGATTTACATGTTAAGGCACTTATAATGAAAGTTCTTACACTTTAGGCACTTTGGATTTATGAGGCACTTTGCCAACTCTTTCAATGAATATATGACCAATTTGCCCCTGAAAAAAAAAGAAGGAAGATAGCTAGTGTTTGAGTTTAGTTAGAAAAAAAGAAACAGGTGGTGTATGATGGGTCGTTGGATGGAAGTTGTAGCTAAGATCTAATGATCAAATTATATATACAATTTAATTATCCAAAAAGTCATAATATGTATCCTCTCTATTTTACATTTTTTTCCTTCTTCTTCGTCGTCTTCTTATTCTTCTTTTCTCTCTCTATCTATTTCTCTTCACTGTTACTTTTTTTCCTTGCAAAATCAAACATGAGAGAGTTTGTCAAGATCGTGTAGCTTCTGTATTTTCCTTCACGGAGAAGCCTCTCTAGATTTAAGTGACGATTAGGCTTGTTCGATTGCAAATCGAGGTTTTGAAGCGGCAGCGCGTGTAGCCAACGGCGGAAGCTCGAGTGTTGCAGCCAGTAACATCTAGAGGTGAAAGAAGAAGAAGATTTGTTCCCTCAATGTTACAACCAATCGATCCAGGTGTTGCTTTTGCCCCGACGAGATCTGTTGCAGATCGGAACTCCCTCTTCCCTTACTCTCCTTTGTTGCAAGAAGACGACGAGAGAGGCGGTGATGACCTGAGAATTATAACTCTCTCTCTCTCTCTCGAAGAAGAAGAAGAAGAAGAAGAAGAAGAAGAAGAAGAAGAAGAAGAAGAAGAAGAAGAAGAAGAAGAAGAAATGGCATCGTACTACAGATGGACGAGTTTCGATGAGAACAAAAATTGTTCGGAGTAACCTCGATATTAAAGGGGTTACGGAGATGCGAGGTCCTCGTTACTCTGTTCTATTCCATGGAGCACCAGTTTGGCTAATTCCAGTATTGAATTTCATATCCTTCTGATTAGCTTGTTTGGTAAATTTGATTCTAGCTTGATAAATTGATGTTTCGTTGAATCTCTAAGCTAAGAGCACTTTACTTCGCATATGAGAATCAGTTATTTCCATATGGTCACATCTAATTGGACAAGTTTTCATGGAGACAAACTGTCAAAGCTTCCAACACGATTTCATTATGTATAAACTAATAATCCTATAGGTCTCTAAACCCCAAAAACAATCTGTAGACATTGCTTTCAAATAGCAACTCTCAAAACCCAAGTAGTTAATGATAGTTTGGGTCCATGTTAACTTGTCCACTTAGACTTGACCATGTGGAGTAATGGTGAAACATGACAAACACTTGAACACAAATGATTCATGTGTAAAGCTTCATCAATTGTCTTTCGAATGAAAAAGAGTGTCATTGGTGATGCAAGAATCACAACTTGGTCAAAAACAAAACATGTGTCCTCTTATTCAACACATTATCCACAATAACAACATATCTTGCTTCAAAAGAGACTCTTACTTTGGCATATCGAATCATATAATCTTGAAAAGATTCAGACTTTTGGTTGTGGTGCTAGTGGATGTGGATGTGGTGATGTGGTGCCCGGTTAGGGATCGGTTAGTGGGTGTGGATTTCTCGAACGTTGGACTTTTAGTGGTGCAAGTGGTCAAACTTATACAAAACAGTAATTGTAAAATCAATTAAACCTAAACCGGTTTTTTAATATACAACACTAAACCCTATTCCCTACCTACTATACCCAAACCGATATCTAACTTTGCTAACAATATAAACCCAAACCGATATTTAACTCCTTTTAAATATATAACACTAAACCCTACTCCCTACCTACTAAACCCAAACCGATATTTAACTTCTTTTAAATATATAACACTAAACCCTATCCATACCTAGTAAACCAAACGGATATCTAACTTCGTTAACAATATAAACCCAAACCGATATTTAACTCCTTTTAAATATATAACACTAAACTCTAGATGTTTAGGGTGTCCATTTGTCTTTTGACCATTGGTTCACTTGTACATGGATACTACTTAACTAATAAAACTGTACTTTGTTTTAATTCTTTTTTCAATGTAGATAACTATACCCTAGATAATACTTAGTAAACCCAAGCAATAACCATAACTACTACTTAACTAATAAAACTGTACTTTGTTTTAATTCTTTTTTCAATGTAGATAACTATACCCTAGATAATACTTAGTAAACCCAAGCAATAACTATAACTACTACTTAACTAATAAAACTATACTTTGTTTTAATTCTTTTTTCAATGTAGATAACTATACCCTAGATAATACTTAGTAAACCCAAGCAATAACCATAACTACTACTTAACTAATAAAACTGTACTTTGTTTTAATTCTTTTTTCAATGTAGATAATACCTAGTAAACCCAAACCGATATCTAACTTCGTCAACAATATAAACTCAAACCGATGTTTAATTTCTTTTAAATATATAACACTATACCCTACCCCCCTTACCTAAACCCAAACTGAAATCTAACTTCGTCAACAATATAAACCCAAACTGATATTTAATTTTTTTAAAATATATAACACTAAACCCTACTCCCTACCAAATAAACCCAAACCGAAATCTAACTTCCATTGATGAGTGTCCAAGAAGTCAAGTCCTAATGGTCATCTAATAACTCACATGGTCGTTTCATATCAATACACAAATTTATACATGAACGATAGTTGGCAACTAAAAGTACACCATCCATTTTTCTTTGACCAATATTCACTTGTGAGTGGACACTACCATCATTATAAAATGGATCCATACCATATATGTTGTTTATTGATGTTTGTCCAAGCTGTGCAATCCATATGGTCATCTTGTGACTCACATGGTCGTCGTTTCATACCAAGACAGATGTTTACACAAACTAAACATAATACTTTTTTTAGATCTTCTCGATTGGATTTTGAAGTTCTAAATACAAGTCCAAGTTTGATTTTAATTACCAAACATCTCAAGATATAGCATAAATGAGCACAAGTTCAAGGGACTAATCTCTTCACCGGTGCCAAGGTTTCATAAATACACAATCGTCAATAGTCAATCTCGTTTCATTATAATCATGTTACGAGATTGAAATGATTGAAGCTGTGTAAATACATCAATGGAAGGTAAAAGCAGAATCATAGATGGCATGCCACAAAGGAGTTTCTCCGTAGCCACAAAGACCATAAAACACATACAACTACTTAAATGATAAAATCACATAAGCATGACCATCATCATGAAAACCTGCAAAGAGAGACAAATTAAATTAGAGAATCACATTTATATATAGATGACATTTAGATGAAATCAACGAAGACAAATGCTACGATGAAAAACCTCTTAACCACACCCTTAAAAAACACATTTTTAGTCTTTAAATTCATACAATCGCTCACGAACTCACCATGAAAATTAAATCAATCACAAATGAGACTAACCAAAACAGAGATAAATCGCAAAAATTGAAACCTAAGTTCGGCTAAGGAGAATCGATCTCCGGGTCTTAAGAAGGAAAGCCACGTGATTGTTGACGGCAATTGCGAATTGAAGCATCGAAGTGGGCTGAGAGCTGGCGTCGGATTCGGATCCGGGTCGGGTTAAATCGCGTAGGCTAAATGCTACTAAACAAGGTTACAAGCAAATTCTCCAGATTTGTACATAAAGCGGCTAAAAGAATCCCTTCGATGAGGATGACACCACCAAGCCCAAGCCAAACTCGTTCTCGTTCGTTGCTCCCTCTTTCCTCATGAACACATGTTTATCCTCAGGAGAATGTCGATTCTATCTCTTCCCCTTTCCCTTTCTTATTTCTCAAAGTAGTTGCAATTAATGTCTTATCCAGATCAAAATGGAAGACATAGAGAGAAAATGAAATTACACTTAGAGATTTGATTCTTGATTATTCTGGAAAGAGAGAGGTAGAGAAATGAAGAAGAGAGACTTAAAGTATTTGTCTTGTAAAGTTAATAAGAGAGAGGGAGAGAGATGACGAAGAAATAATTGCTAACAATAGAGTGATTTAGTTAGAGGGCAAATAGGTCAAATTGCCAAAGGAAAGTGCCCCCTACTTTCAAAGTGTCTAAAGACACAAATAAGTTGAGGAAAGTGTCTAAATATGCAATAATTCCTTATTATTTTTAACTAATGTATGGTATTAAATTAACTATTAGTCAGATTTCATGAATTAACGAATACAAGATCCTAAGCGTGAGACTAGTAGTCAGATTTCTTCTAATGGTCATCATAGTTAAATGCTAGCTCAAATATCTGCTCATATTCATCCACAAAGTGAACATGGAGCCCCTCTTTCAAGTCTTGTGGGAGCGCCTCAAAATCTCTCCGGTTTAGAGCTGGAAATATTATCGTCTTGATCTTATTCCGTCTCGCAGCTAAAGTCTTCCCCTTCACCTGAGTGAGAGAGAGAGAGAGAGATTTGTTGTATTAGAAAGAACTTAATACAAATTTGTAACCAAAAAGCTAAAACCGGAGTAAATTCTAGTGTGCCACTTACGCCGCCAATTGGAAGAATTCTACCGGTTTGAGTGACTTGTCCAGTCATTGCAAGATCTTTCTTCACAGGCTTCTTCATGGCAAGTGATAGCAAGGAAGTGATCATGGTGCAGCCTCCGCTTGGACCGTCATTTTTACTGGCACCTGTAACATGTAGATGAAGCTTGGAATCCGCAAAGAACGGGTTCTCGGGTTGTTTCTTGAGCAAGAATCTTCTGGCAACCGTGCTAGCGTTCTGCACACTTTCTTTCATCACATTCCCAAGCTGACCCGTACATTACTTTGAGGCCGCCTTTGCCTTTCTCTTCTTCAATTACTTTCGTCTCTATGTACCCTATTTCTTTAGACGATAGGCCCACTGTAACCCCGAACGGGATCTGCTCATAGATCTTTCTTACTTTGGTCTCGAAATAAATCGGGTTGCCAACATAATCTTCAAGGTTCGTTTTGTCTATCGAAACCTTTTTAGCCGTTTCAATGTGTCGTATCGGATGTATCTTCTCGTACTAGTTTAAGAGCACTCTATGCATAAGAAGTCACTTATGTTAGATTATTGAGTTTCCATATCAATACTAATTAGCAACATATAGTTTATCTCATGTCTCTTTTATTCTATAGATTAGGTCACTTAGGAGTTTGGAAAACGTTCCCATTAACTTTTGTAGCAAGTGTTCCATTAACTTTTGTAGCAAGTTACCTTGCGGTAAATCTTCTCAATATGCTTCTGGAGAGACCTAACTCCTACTTCTCTGCAGTAATTTTTTTATCAAGAAACGAAGAGCCGCATCTCTTACATCAACCTGGTAACAGCGAAAAAAAAAACCATGCAAAAATCCATATAGCATATATGAACACATTCAAACATCAGAAAATGGTTTTGCGAGTTAGACCTCTTCAGGCTTAATGCCACAAAGAAAACCTGTAACCAAACACTTGGATTAGACTCTATAAGTTCAAAATTGCAAATCAGATGAGAAAATTTTCATCAAGAAAAGAAACCTTTGATAGGTCAATGGAAACGTCAAGATAGTGATCCATAAAATTTGCATTCAACTCTGGATCAAGAAGCTCCAACAAGGCGTCGACGGTTTCACCAGTGATGTGTGTTCCAAGCTAAACAACCGAGGAAACTATAAACAACTATTGCAACTACTAACATAAAATTCTTGAATAATACAAACCAATCCATATAGTAATAACCTTATCAAATTAAGAAACAATATATAGAGAGAGACCAACCTTGTGGAGTGCCTCTACGTTTTTCAACGGCAATGTGTTGTATTATTCTTTCTTTTACATTAGATAAGCCATAATGATCCCTGTCAAGAATCTTTTCTGCACTCATGACATGACAATTAATTCTCACCACTGCAAACAAAATTAATCAAATAATTTTCATGCTACTTTTTAAGCACATGAGCATGATATATGAATTGAATCAAATCAGCAAAACCTGTAATTTCCCCAGGGAGATACGGTCAACCACTCAAGGTAGTTACGGGCGATAGTAAAGTCGTTACCGGTCTTAAACACCTCCAATTTCGTAAGTTCTTCATCAATAACTTGCAATACACGTTTTGGGATTTTTAGCTTATTAGGCTCAATCCCTAAACTTTTGCTGCAGAGAGAACTATTGCTTTTAGATATTATGATCATGATATAATCTTACTTGAAGATAATCTTACGATGGTACTTACCACAACAAGATTTATCATCTTTTTAATAAACCGGATTACTTGAATGTTTTGTCAAACAAACAATAGACCTATTCTTTCATTTATCAACATACGCATATGTACTAACGAAGATTTGGAGGGTAGCTGAAGGTGGACGATGGAAGATCTTGGCGTTAGATTAAAGGAGTTTGTTATTAACAACAAAACGTTTAATGATTAGGGTCTTGATTTCTGTACTCACAGAAACAGAGATAAAATTATCATAATTAGTAGAAATGTATTACAAAATCCCCAGTTGCTGATTCAAGTATCTTCATAATAATGGAATATCAACCTGTTTGAGTATCTTCATAATAATGGAATATCAACCTGTTTGAGATGATCTCAGCATTAAAACGTAACACTAATATAATAGACTAATCGTTAAACTGCTTAGACCATCTCCAGTTGGATCTTAACCTTATTTTAAATTAAAATTTCACTATTTGTAAGTTAAGAAAAGTTATACAATATCATAACAAATTGTACAATTTGAGATTTGTTCTTAAAAAAGGTTTGGAGATTTTGGACATACAAAATTTTGCAGAAAAGTGTGTGTGAGAGAGAGATAAAAAAACGATAACGTGAACCGGCCTATTAACAAAATAAACAAAATAGTAGATCCGAAAACAGACTTGTCATGAAACCATACATCATTGATCCATATAACAACAAAACCCTAATAATTATGTTCACCAATCTTCTTCTACGTCCATACCAGGAAGCACTTCCCAGTTGCTGCTGTGTATATATGGAATTTTCTGGTACTCTTTGATGTGATAGTTTCCATCAACATTTGTCTGGTCCTTGTACTGTCTCTCCTCTTCTTCAATCAATGTTGCTACAAACGGTCCACACGGGGGATACATTGGGACATTGTTAGTTTGTGTATCAGCTACTGCAGCATATGCTTGACTCTGAACTATCTCCCTTATGCTTTGCATCTTTCGAATCTCGTCTTGGTTCATCTGATTACGATACTGTGAACCGGTGAAATCCATTTGCATGTTATAAAGCTCGTTAACCACCTGAGACGATGGTGGGATACCTTGCATCCCAAACAACTCATTAGCATTATAATTCAGACTATTGGCTTGACTATATGAGTTTCTTTGCCATCCACCGTTAGTCCTGAACTGCGGTGCTATGTTAAAGTTTCCTTCTCCCACTCCCACGCCACCAATTCCTATCAAAGTAATGGTTTTTCTTTCTTTTAAGTCTCTCACTCAAATAAAAAATGATTAGCGTAAGGTCCAAGGTAAAGTACCTTGAGAATAGTGATGATGCTGAAGGCCATAGTTGACATTAAAGCCAACTGTCTGGCTATGGCTGTTGCGAGATGAGTTGTTGTTTTCGAAGCCGATATCGAAGAAAAGAGATTCTTCTACCGGGAAAGGGACGTTATAGAGTTTGGACCAAAAGCTATTAGTCAGAAGCTTCTCCAAGTTCTTTTGCAGAACTCCGGGAGGAAAATGAATTGTATGTCTCCTGTTAAATAGAAAATGTAAGGCTTTGACTCACTTTCAACGTTACTCAAAGCAGAAAAAATGATCCAAGTTAAAGCAGGAAACCTGCAAGTAGAAGCCTGATTTTCGGTGAAATCGTGATCCAACTGTTTCCATTGAGTGTGTTTTCCTGCCTGTGGATTAGTCTCTATGAAGAATGTTGGACGTTTTCTCAACTGCACATAAACATTTCAAAGGTCATTAATCGAGGCTCATAACTAATTACAAAATGTACATGAGTATGTTTAGTACCTCGATATTGAGGATTCCAGTTTCATCACGTGTATGAATACTCTCTTCAAAAGATGAGACATCATTCCATTGAATCTCGATCTTTCTCTTCAGCCTTGGCATGTTAGTTTCTTCTTCTCCGAAGAGAAACTCCCATATAAGTTTCTTCTTTGCAAAATAGAATTTCGCCACAATATCTTCAGGGTTTATTGCAACGAGGGTCCATGTTCCAATTTTGATCATGGAGATTGGGAAATTCATAGCTTTTAGTTTCTCAGAACTCTTAAGAAGAGTTGAGGTCTTTAAGTACTCTATTTGTTGATGAGTACATGTGTAGTTTTTATTGAGGTAAGTTTCAATCTTGTTGATAAGCTCTGGAGTCGTTGTTAGAAGTAAGTTTAGACGTGCAACCTGAAAAAACATTGAGAATAAATCATAACTGTGCATTCCAAATATTAAAGCCAAATCTTATTATATAAAGTATGGTTTTCAAATTTGGACACGTGTACATAAAAAATTTCCTTTTATTTAATTTTTAAAAAATTATAAGAAAACTATACGTATATATCTTATATCAAACAAATCTAAAAATCTAAAGAAGATAATTATAAAGAAACTATATACATATTTTTTAAAATATTAAAAAGATAATATAAGAAAAATATATGTATATCTTATTATTTAAAAATAGAAATTATAAAATTATTAACTAATTCTAATTTAAGTACTAATTCTAAAAGATATATCCTATTTTCTTAAAAATAATGAGAAAAAAGTATTTTGGAAAATAGTAATTAAAAATAATTAATAAAACACGATAATTAAGAAACTTATACAAATAATTATTAATCTTAAAAGAAAAATTATACTCATCTCTAAACAAATAGACTGTCTCCTAATTTTTCACCAAACAAAATAGTTTCTTTAAAAACACCACCGCTGCTCCTATTTATTTAGTAATTTTTTTTATAGATACAACATCAATTATTGATGTGTGATATATTTTGTATGAAATTTCTTAAAATACCATGCTTTCAAGTGTTTTTTTGTTGTTGTCAAAAATACTACTATTAGTATAATGTTCGAAAAATACCATAAAAGTTTTTGGTTTTCCACTATTAAATTTTTAAAGAAATGTAAATAAAACGACGGTTTGATATGTGGTTTATATGTGAAATATTTCATGAAGAAGTTGTGGAATCATATTTTACGCAAAATTGCAAACCATGTTTTTATAGATTTGACAATAATAATAATAATAATAATAATAATAATAATAATAATAATAATAATAATAATAATAGTAATAATGAATGTTCTAGCAAAACTTTTGTTGCTTTGTAATTTACTTGATTATTATAATAAATGCAATAACAAATTTAAAATATAGAAATGAAAATAAGTGTATTAAAACAAAAGGATGAATATATAACCAATAAAAATTTAAATAAGTGTATTCTTATTTCTTAAAAATATTTCTATTCACAATAAAAATTTAATATACCTTTCTGTTAAATTTAATTTTATTTTAAACCCGCACATCGGGATGGTCCTAATCTAGTATCTGATAAAACATAACTAACAATATCTGAGAGATAATAATCAGAGAGATCCTACGTTGAAGAAGAAGATGACGAAGAAAAAAACGTTTTCTTTTTGTGAAATGAATCTTAAATTAGATTTTAAACCAAATATATCTAGAGAATATTTTCTAACAACTTAAAACCCTAAAAACCCTAATTCTTCTCAAAATCTCTCTATAAATTATTAATTTATAGCGAGATTTTACTAACTTTGTAATTTAAAAGAAATGCTATATCTGAAAAGCAGTTTTTTCTTATAATAAATTTCTTTCTGAAACCAATTATAAGTAGAAAATCAATTATTAAGTTTAAAAAACAACACAAACTTTTTTCAAGGTAGTAAAAATATTAAAATTAAAATTAAACAAATACTAAAAATTAATACAAATTTAAGAAAAACAAAAAATACTAGAGTCATATGCCAATAAAATATTTTACATATAATATATATATATATATTGATAAGTTTATATAATTATTAATTTATAATATTGATGGGACCATATGTTTACATAGAATTTTCAAAAAAATTATTATTTTATTAATTTATCGATTTGTGTCATTTTTTACATTGGTCCTAATTTGGGACCGGAAAAAAGTATTAATTTAGAGAGATTATTAATTTATCGAGTATTAATTGATAGAGGTTTTACTGTACCAAAGAAAAAACAAAACAGAGAATGAAACAAAACGAAGAAGAGAGTACTAGACAACAGAGAAAACACGAGAAACAGAGAGGAAAGAGCAGAGTAAAAACAGAGTAAATGCAAAAAAACAGAGAGAATTGAGAAGAGAAGACGATACCTCATCAACAAATATGTTATTGTGGCCACCTTGAAATTCTTCTCGTGATCTCTTCATGGAAATACCTATCTATTTTCTCTTTGTTGTATTAGCTTTTCTTTACCACTGCATATTCAGATTTGCCTCGAAAATAATATATATAGCATGTTTTTTTGGGTTAACTAACATCAACGAACCGACATTAAACAAAATATGGGCCTTACGTTTAATCTAGCCCATAATAAATGGGCTTTTCTTTTTTAAAATAATAAAAAACTAAGATTAATCCTAACTGTTCATAATGCTTAATTAAGCTCAGCTATGGCTTCTTCTTCTTCGACGCCTCAATGTTTAAACCCATGGCGGCAAAATCCCAGAAAACCTTCATTCTACTAGCAAATCTAATCAAGGTTCCTCCATTAAAAGCTTTCTCTCTCTTAAATTCTCCAAATTTCCATGGATTTCAACACACACACGAATCCATATCAATCCTTCTTCGTCTCCTTCTCTCTGGAAACTTATACTCTCACGCTCAATCACTTCTCCTTCAAGTAATCTCCGGAAAAATCCAATCCCAATTCTTCACATCTTCCTCTCTGCTACACTATTTGACAGAATCAGAAACGTCAAAAACCAATATTCGTCTCTATGAGGTAATCATCAATGCCTGTGTTCAATCTCAATCCCTAGATTCCTCAATCTCTTACTCCAACGAAATGGTCGATAAGGGTTTTGTTCCTGGATCGAATTGCTTCAACAATCTCTTAACTTTCGTTGTTGGGTCTTCTTCTTTCAATCAATGGTGGTGTTTCTTCAACGAGAGCAAAAGCAAAGTTGTTTTGGATGTGTATAGCTTTGGGATTGTGATCAAAGGTTGTTGTGAAGCTGGTGAGATTGAGAAAAGTTTTGATCTTCTTGTTGAATTAAGAGAGTTTGGGTTTTCTCCAAACGTTGTTATCTACACTACTTTGATTGATGGGTGTTGCAAGAAAGGTGAGATTGAGAAGGCTAAAGATTTGTTTTTTGAGATGGGGAAGTTCGGATTAGTGGCTAATGAATGGACTTACACGGTTTTGATTCATGGGTTATTCAAAAATGGAATTAAGAAACAAGGGTTTGAGATGTACGAAAAGATGCAGGAAGATGGTGTTTTCCCTAATCTCTATACTGTACTTATAACTGTGTGATGAATCAGCTTTGCAAAGATGGAAGAACAAAAGATGCATTCAAAGTGTTTGACGAAATGCGTGAGAGAGGAGTTTATTGTAACATTGTTTATATATGTCTTAATCTCTTCATAAACGTACATCCATGATTTTCCCGCCAATTTTTTTTTAATTTTTTAACCAAAAATGAGAATGTAAAATTTTCCCGCCAAAAACGTAAATCCGTGATTTTCCCGCCAAAAACGTAAATCCATGACTTTCCCGCCAAAATTTTTTATAATTTTTAATCAAAAATGAGAATATAAAATTTACCGCCAAAAACGTAAATCCGTGATTTTCCCGCCAAATTTTTTTATAATTTTTAATCAAAAATGAGAATATAAAATTTTCCGCCAAAAACGTAAATCCGTAATTTTCCCGCCAAAAACGTAAATCCGTAATTTTCCCGCCAAATTTTTTTATAATTTTTAATCAAAAATGAGAATATAAAATTTTCCCGCCAAAAACGTAAATCCGTAATTTTCCCGCCAAAAACGTAAATCCGTGATTTTTCTGCCAAATAATAGTGATATTGATTATTATTAATAGCTTAATGGGTCAACCCATTTAATGGGTAATGAGTTGAGTTGAGTTGGTTTAACCATTTTGACACCCCTATTTACGTGTATATTATTTTTTCTTTCCTTTTTATAAATATTAATATAGAAAATAGTAGAATTTAAAAAATGTTAATTAATGAGATGACAAAAAATGTAAATTAGTGAGATGGCAAATCGAGATTGGTCGACTAAAATCCCAATAAAATCACTACTTAACTTTTTTCAAGATTCTACTAATTTTGTATATTTTAGATTCTACCTATAAAAAATCTTTCTTGCCACCCTTAAATTTTTGTTTTCCAATTAACCAAATTGACGTTAACTAAAAAAGGTAAATGAATATTACTTATCTCATGACAAAAAAAAAAGAATATTACTTATCTCTTTGCCCCTTTAATTGAGCTAAATTAGTTACAAATTTAAATCCAAATGGAATTAACAACATTATCTAAATGCCTAGACCATAATATTTCTTTCCTTTTGTATTATTAATGTTTAAACCCAAAAAATTTCATATATTTTTTTTTCAACATTTGACATTTCTCTTCTTTACATATATATATTTTTTTCCTTTTCATAAATATCTTAATATAGAAAATATTATAATTACAAAATGTTAACTAATATGATAGCTAAAAATGCTGATTAATGAGATGTCCAACCACGATTGGTCGTTTAAAATCCCACGTGGACGGCCTGAGGAGCTTATAGCCTCGACTTTTATATAGTATAGATTACCCTTAAATAAAAAAATGGAAGAAAACTTAATACACCCCAATTAGAGAGAAGAGAAGCCATATATTTTTGGGTTCGTGGCATGTTGGGGTAGTTTGTGAGATTGTTTGAGCATATGGGGTATATATGAGGGAGTAGGTACTTTTTTGGAGTTTTTTCACTGTTCCACAAAAATCAATACCAATTTGCCCTTACTACACGTGGACAGTTAACCCAACTGTAGTTAACTTATTAAATCTCAGCCGTTGGATGTGTAGGAGCTAAAAAAAATCTAACGGTTCGTTGGTGAACTAGTTACAAACTGTTAACCAATTAGAAAGCAAAGAAATTTGTAAAAAAATATGGACCGTCCAAATAAACTTAAAATTAAGATCTAATGGTTGTGGATGGGCACGGTTTTCGGAGTAGAATTTGGTTTTAAAGAGAGAGAAATGGAGGTAGTGGATTATAATAAAAGAGGATTATAAGTACTAAATCAGAGATAAACATATTTTTTTATTGTATAATAAATTATAATTACTTTTTCTTTACATTTGAAGATCCATTTTACTATAGTTTATAAATATAATCATATAACACAAAAATATTTTTAAAGGAAAAAAATAGAAACTATCCACATAATCTTGAACACATGACAGTCTCTTATAATTTTACATCAAAATTGACAACACAATAATTTAGGATTACCGCCCATACACTCACATCCACCAAACTCTAAACACGTGGTCATTTCAATTCAGGTCTAATTTATTTCTTCACTTAAATGAGAAGTATGTAGCCATAAACCCTAGAATCAGTGTAGACAATCATGGTTCTTTACCCATAATACCCTAAACCTAAACCATATAAACTATACCCTAAACAACAAACCCTAAACTTTAGATACTAAACCCTAAACCCTAGACATTAAACCCAAACACCTAAACCTAAACCCTAAACCCTTAACTTTAAAACCTAAACCATAGAGACTTAACCCTTAACCCTTAACCTTATACCTATACCCTATTCCCTAACCTCTTAACCTAAACCCTAAACCCATGATACTAAACCCTAAACCCTAGACATTAAACCCTAGCCCCTGAACTTAAACCCTAAACCCTAAACACAAAACCTTAAACCGTAAACCATAGAGACTTAACCCTTAACCATATACCTATACCCTATACCCTAAACCCTAAATTCTAAATCCTAGATACTAAACCCTAGACATTAAATCTTAGCCCCTGAACCTAAACCCTAAACTCAAAATCCTTAACCCTAAAACCTAAACCATTAAGAATTAACCCTTAACCATATACCTATACCCTATACCCTTAACCCTAAACCCTAAACTCTAAACCTAAACCCTAAACTCTAAACCCGAAACTCAAAACTCGAAACCCTAGATACAACAATCATTATGCGACATCTGTAATGTGGCATCCATAATATGTCATACATAATAGTCAACAATAATAGTGGCGATTAATTGAGATAAGTGTGAGAAGTCATTGACACAAAAAAAAATTTTAAGGGATAAAATAGAAACTATCCATATAATCTTGAAAATATGACAGTCTCTTATAATTTTACATCAAAATTTATAACACAATCATTTCGAATTACGTACCATACACGCACATCCACCGAACTCTGACCACGTGGTCATTTCAATCTAGGTCTAAGCCACTTTTCACTCTCAAAAAACATGTTTTCATCTCTATCGAAATAGTGGCTTCCATAATATTTTTTCTATACATGATCATTCATAAATTCATAATACATAATACGACAACCATAATGTTTTTTCTATACATGATCATTCATAATGCATAATACGATAATCATTATGCGCCATCCATAATGTGGCATCCATAATATGTCATACATAATAGTCAATAATAATAGTGGCGATGATAAGTGTGGGAAGTCATTGATTGAATTTTCACTTAGAAGTTTGATGGATCTGAAGATGGAGAAGCTTGTGGTATTATAACAATGATGTAATTTCAGCAAAATTTTGTTCGATTTTAGAAAAAGGATGGGATCTGGACAGAGCATATCATATTGAAGATAATCGTAGATATCAGCACGCTAAAAAAACTCCGATAAAGCATAATCTCCTTTTGAATTATCGACCGTCCACACACATCCACCAAACTCTAACCATGTGGTCATTTCAATCATTTCGAATTATCGACCATCCATGCACATCCACCAAACTCTGACCACGTGGTTTGCATAATAGTAATTTGCATACAAATGAGAAGGGCAAAATAGTAATTTGCATATAGATGATCCTTTCCGTGAAAACCTAGCCGCCTATCACTCTGCATTTTTTTGGATATGATTTTTTGTATTTCTTCCATTTTTTCATCATCTGCTCATGTGTTTTAATGAAAATTGCACAAAACCACACACATCCACCAAACTCTGACCATGTTGTCATTTCAATCATTTCGAATTATCGACGAGCCATGCACATCCACCAAACTCTGACCACGTGGTTTGCATAATAGTAATTTGCATACAAATGAGAAGGACAAAATAGTAATTTGCATACAGATCATCATTTCCATGAAAACCTAGCCGCCTATCACTCTGCATTTTCTGGATATGATTTTTTGTATTTCTCCCATTTTTTCATCATTTGCTCATGTGTTTTAATGAAAATCGCACAAAACTACCTTTAAGTTACACTACAAGAAAACATGCCTTTTGCGACCCCCAATAGAGTCCTTAAACGGTCGCTAATTGCTGTTTTGCGACTTCTTTGCGACTGCACAAGTTGGTCGCTAAAAAACGGTCGCTAATTACAATGGTCGCACTGTCGTCGCAAATAAGCGACTCCTTTAAGACTGTATCATTTAGTCGTATTTTAAAGACTAAATTGTGACAGGTAATTATAGTCATATATTACAGACTAAATTGTGACATATTAGAGATTTCTAAAAAATAGATAAAAAAAAATTAAAATTGAAATTAAAATTTTCAAATAAAAAATGAAAATTAAAATAATTTTATTTATGTATATATATATATATATTTCGTGACAGAATTTTTTAAACAAAATAATATATATTGATATTAATAACCAACCCAAACCGGTAATTGGTTAAGAGCTACAGAATTGAATTGGTTACAAAATGCCGGTTGAACCGGACGCTAAAATCAACAAAAAAAAAACCCTAATTCATCTCAGCCGCCGCCATAGATTCCGTTCGCTCGCCGACGAGCCTCCGTTTCCGGCTACACTCAACTCGCGGCACAAGCCTTTTGCTCCGCCACTGTCTCTTTAGTACTCTTCTTCTGTCGCCGGATTTCTTTTTCTGTCTTTTGTGGTGGCTAGGAGGGGAGTTCGGTTTCAGGCGGGATCGAGGGTTTCGTTGGCCAACAGATCGAGATCTGGTTCTGTTTGCTTCGTGGTGGTGGTCAAATCTCCGTCTTCAACGACCCTTCTCCCTTCTTCTTCTCGATTTGATGATGACGACCACACCATTTCTTCTACCGATAAGCCTCTCCTCTCCGTCGTCTGGTGGTGGGTTAACTGGTTGGTATCAGAATAGATGGTGTTGGATCATCAATAACTGGTTTAGAGATTGATGAGGAGAAGAGGTGACGAAGGGCAAAAGAGGGGAAGGGGAAGAATCGTAGAAGAAAAAAATTGGGTTATAGGTAGATGAAAAAGAAAAAAGGAAAACAATTGGGTTCGTTGGATTTAATCTAATCAACGGTTCAAGATAAGCTAAAAGACCAATCCATGTCTCTCTGAAGTACCAATAGGAACTCAATATCTTTTGCTTTATTAATTTTGCAATTTGTAGTGTTTTTGGTAGACAAAATATTTTAGACATATTTTAGACATATTTGTAAATTCATTAATTTGCTTAACTTTTGATTTAAACATATTTACAAAATAGTTATATTTTGGTTTAATAGCTTTAGAGAATTTTGAGTTTTTTGAAATTTTGAAAAGTTTTAATTTTTCTAAGTATTGGATTTTAGTTTTGATTAATATTTAAATTTTGGTTTATGATATAATTTTATGATTAGAAGTTTGTTTAAGAGTTGTGTCGATAATAACTAAGTGTCGACAATAACTAAGTGTCGAATGAGTTTGTTTTAAGTTTATGATGTAATGTTATGAAAGTTTCTATTAATCATATAAAACTTAAGCTATTAGAATGATTCAATACCTACAATAGTTCAAATTAATGTAGAAACCTTGAAACTTAACATATTGAGAAATCTCTATTGGTAAATCTCAAAATAAAATCGCGAGCGTCGCTAAACGGTTACAAAATCGTCTCAAATTCAGGTGTTAGTCGCAAATAAGTAGCATATATGTGGGTAATTTAAGACTTATTTGTAACTCTCATAAGTTTCCGTCGCAAATTAGTTACCGTTTTGTGACGATTTTCTTAAGGGTCACAAACCTATTCTTATGAATTTAAAAGTTTTAGAACCAAAGAAAATCAATTTATAGTGTTAGAACCAATAATATTACAATACACAACAAGATCAATCATTTATATTAGAGAAAACATGAAATTCAATGAATTTAGGACATTTCAAAAGTATTAGTAAACATTACTTATATGATTATGTAATGTTTTAGATATTTGAGATCACATTAGAAAACATGAAGTTTTGTATGGCATACGATGTATTCACTGTCTATAATTGTTAAGATCATATTAAACACATCTAATATTACGAGAATTCAAAATCTAACATGGTAAATGTTTATCTAAATATCGGGAGTCGCTAATAGGTGAAAAAAGAGTCCCAGTCTCAGGTGTTAGTCGCTAAATAGTCACTAGAGCGTGGGTAATATGAGACTAATTTGTGACTACACTAAAACGCGAGTCGCAAAGAGTGACGGAATTGTGACTATATTTCAAGAGTCACAAACTATTTGTCAAGGATTTTGTAGCTTAAGAGGCAAATAAATTGATCTTAAGTGTTGAGAATAAATGAAATTACGATTATAGAACAAGATTGATCAATTAAATGAGTAAAACCATGAAATCCATTTGAGTTATGATCTTTGAAAAGCTTTAGTAAACATTACTTATATGATTATGTAATGTTTTAGATATTTGAGATCACATTAGAAAACATGAAGTTTTGTATGGCATACGATGTATTCACTGTCTATAATTGTTAAGATCATACTAAACACATCTAATATTACGAGAATTCAAAATCTAACATGGTAAATGTTTATCTAAATATCGGGAGTCGCTAATAGGTGAGAAAAGAGTCCCAGTCTCAGGTGTTAGTCGCTAAATAGTCACTAGATCTTTGCGACGGATTTGTGACGACACAAAAAAGTAACAAATAAGTCCTATATTGTGACCCTTTAGCGACGATGTTTTGTAACCCCGTTCTTTCCGTCCCAAATTAGTCGCAAACTAGGACCTTTTTTGGACCGGTCTTAAAATCGTAGCAAAATGGTCGGTAATTGGCGACTAAGCAGAGACTAATCGTTGGCGTCGTAAATTGGCGACAAATATGCGTCTACTTTTAACGTAGTCGTTAAAGAGTCACTATATGGTAACAATATCGTCGTAAATATTTGCGACCAACAAAAGAGTCACAAAAAGTAGTCGCAAAAGGCCTGTTTTCCTGTAGTGTTACAAATTTATAATAAGAATATATGTTAAAATATTAAAGCAAGACTCTTGATAAACAAAATTTTAGCTTGGCAATTTAGAGATACCGAGAATCATCTCCAATAAGAAAAATTAGGTCAAAAGCTAAAATCCCAATCTGAGCAGGTGAATGTGGATTACAAAGAAAATTACATAATAAAATGTGAAAAAGTAATACCGACGGGAGAACACGAATCCGCCGCGATTTCGTCACAGATGCACCAAGAAGCGGATCTCCACAACCCAACCCTGCCAGAGAAGAAATAGGCTCACCACTGCTTCACCAAAGGAACCCAAAAACCAGCTTTTAAAATCTGAGAAGAGAAAGAAAAAGAATAACCTAGATCTATTTTTTGGTGTTTTTGATGAGAGAGAAGAGAGAAAAAGTATGGAACGATTGTTTTTTTCCCAAGAAGATATTGCAAGTGTTTTGTATTTAATTTTGTAAAGTGGAGAGAAAGAAAAATGAATGAAGAGAGAGAAAGAATAAAGGTTGCAAACCATAGTTAGTTTGGATTGGTTAGGTTGGGTTGAGGGTGTAGTGGTAAAAAAACTTAAAAAACTACCCACTACCCCTAAACTACTCTAAAGGTCAATTGAGTTTCAAAAATGTACCCCATACAAGAGTTATATAGTTCTCCAGATTCACAACTTTTTGTTTTGTAGACTTTATTTTACTTCATTTGTTTTGGCAATTATGGCTGAAACTTCATGGACGAGAGAGGAGAACAAGAAGTTCAAGAATGCACTGGTGTTGTTCTCTGCCTTTTTGCCTACTCGGTTCAAGAGTATCGCGGAGTATGTGCAGAAATCGGTGGCTGATGTTAAGGAGCATTACAAGGAAATGGTCAATGATCTTTTAGAGATGGGATCCAGTCGAGTTGCTTTTCCTAATAAATTGACTGAGGCTATGGCTCAAAGTTCGCACCAGGCCGAGAGAACTAAATGGAACAAAGAAACACATGAGTAAGTATATATAAAGCACACCCTTTATGAAAAATAGAGTAAGTATATATAATTAAGGATAATTGATGAGTAAAGAATTTTGTCACTTAGTGGAATTTATATTTGATGATAGAATAGCGGTATTATTTTGCGGATCTAGCTAGACACTATATTAGTTTATTTTACTTTTATCTTTTTTTGAACTAAGATCATTGATGTGGACGTCGGATTCACACACTTGAATATTTGTTTATTTTGTGGGAATGATTACTCTTGAGGACAAAAATACGATACAAAAAGCTATGAATTGAAATGGAAAAATGATTATAAAGTATTTGCTAGAAAAAATGTGTATATCCCCTTTACATGGCTCCTGGCCCTATTATTTATACTAACCAACGGACACATTTAACTCTCAATTAATACAATTATTCTCTCTTAAATGTGTCCGTTTTCGGTCTTCGAGTTTTAATGCTCAACGTTTGAATTTGCATTGATTTCGACCTTCGTGGGCTTCGCCTTTTGGCCCAAATTACTTTGAACCATCCTGACTTTGACCTCGGACCACGTCCCGAGATGAGGCCACTTCGAGCTTCCTCCGTGATGATGCCCACTTCGATTATATCCTGTAAATCATGGGTTTAATGGGCCTTATCCTTTCCAGGCCCCCATTCTAATTACGTGGCAATCTTTGGTTGGTCCCGGTCTACTGGTGCGGGATCCGACACCAACAATTAGCCCCCCAAGTCTTTCGAAGTGCTTATTCCAATTCGGAAGGCTTAATCGTTATATGGCCAAAGATTGCGCTCATGGGATCTTCTGGTTTTCCCGCCAATATCTTGTCAATCCTTTAATTTCGGTATTACCCATATTTGATCGCGTGACATCTGTCACCATCAAGACCGTATCTTAATTATTTACTATTAAAACGGGGAAAACCTTTCCACTTCCCCCACGACTCCCGAGGCGGTTCCATCATTGCCTTTTAGTTTGCGTGAGGTAACCTTCTTTTTATTTCTATCTTTTGGTAAAAAGTTTTCCTTGCTTTTTTTTTTTTTTTTTTTTTCTGCCAAGTTTTTCTCTGTCTCTTTCGCCAAACTTTCTCTTCCGGAACTTGAATTTCCCATTTCCTCCGATGTCTTCCGATTCCGACAGACCCGAGTCTCCGTCTTATGACGAGAAACGTTCTAGCCTTGACGATTGCACCCGTCCTAACGATATCGCCGGTCCTCACTACAGATCTACTTGTACCATTCAATCCCTTCAACGATTGAAAGAACTTTGCCGACTCCCTCCTGAAGTGATGGCGGGATCGAAGTTGGCTGATCCTACGGAGTCCCCGGAGGACCACCGTGATGGTTATTTCTGTGTTTATGAGGTTTACTTCAAGGGTTGTGGATTAACATTCCCTCTTCCTGAAGCCTTAGTCCGATACTTGGCGGCTCTTGAAATTGCTTTACCTCAGCTAACCCCCAATCTACTCCGAACCATCCTCGGGATCATAACCGTTGCGGCGGAAGCTGGATATATTATCGGAGTCCCCGAACTGAACGAACTTCTTAGCGTGAGAAGTTCGTCGAAGAAGGCAGGGTACTTTTCGGCGTATCCGAACGCTAATAGGAACATCATCTCGCATCTCCCTAACAAGGATGAAAACTGGCACCATCCTTGGTTTCTGATTAAGAAAACTCCTGCTTCGATTGGAAGTCTTTCCGATGTACTTCCATCGAAGTGGTCTGCAAAGCCTGGTAGAAAATAGGTCACAAACACTTTCTCAATCACCCTATTATTTTGCTAATCAAATTTGTTGTTTCATTTTTGCAGCCTTCATTGCTCCAATTCTCCCAACTAAGGAATTCGTCAATTTCTTCAAGACAATCCTTAGAGGGGAAACCCTTTGGAATTCCTTTACTCTCGATCGGTTCATTGAAGCCAATCGAAAACTCAGGATGAGTCCGCCCAATCACCTTCATCGTCTTCCGCCTCCTCCTTCAACTCAGGGACTGTCAGCTCGGGCCCTCACTGCCCAGCGTAAGAAGCTCTCCAAGCCGATAGCAGAGGCTTGTGATGAAAACAAGGCGTTCCTTGCGGCCGCCATTGACAAGAAGGACTACAGCAGGACCTTACTGGTTGACGACAACAGCACCGAGGGGACTAGATCTGTCGTTGCTTATAGATTAACACCTCGTCGTGAACGTCGTAATGATCGTTCTCCTCGGAGAGACCGATCTCCTCGTCGTGACTCTCCTCGACCTCCCCGAGATGACTTTAGCAGCGCACCGCTTAAGGATTTGATTCGTAAGAAAAGAGACAAGTCATCTCGCAGTGACTCTTCTCCGCATAGGGAGAAATCGAGGGCCCGGACTGATCGTTCACCCCGATCATCTCCTCCATCTAAATCAATGGGTCCTCTTGCCCCTGTTGACATGTCTTCCTTTCCCAAACATGATGGCGAGAAGACTACTCGGAACGTATCTCCTCAGAAGGAAAGTTCTGAATCTCAAGATGCTTCCCCGAAGTCAAAACCTGCTCTTGTCCCACAGATCAAATCGCTTACAGGTAACGATTTAGGCAACCTGAAGGGTTTTCACTCCATCCTGACTCAAAATATTACAACTTCCCTTCTTCTTCCTTCACAGCTATGGAGAAAGAAGGTAGCGTTTTTCGATGCTTTAAGACCCGGTCGGGTCTAATCCTGCCGGAATTCGACAAGTGGCGTCCTGCAATTCGCGAACGCTATTTGCTTCATGCGCATCACTCATCTCGGGTTAGTTTTACTTCATTCATCTTTTGTGTTAGTCTTCCAACTGATTCATCATCTCGAGTTTATACAAAATGCCAGGCAAACAGCGAACTCAACGACATGGTTGAACACTATGAAGGACTGTTACTTAGCCAGCAACAGGAGATTGAATCGTGGAGAAGCAAGTTTACTACCCTTGAGACCGACCTTCACTCATCTTCGGGCTCTAAGCAACAGCTGGAAGATCAAGTAGGCGGCCTCAAATCTGAGCTTGAGAAGATAAAGGGGGAGCTGAAGGACCAGTACGACCAGAATTACCAACTACAGAACGAGCTTTCTGGTGTTCAGGGTAGACTTCATGAATCCGAATCATCCGCCGACACCCTGAATAACCAACTCATTGAACTTAACGCGAAGTACAACGCGATTACCAAGTTGCGTGATTCCGAGTTGGCAAGGTCGGAGTCGAAGGCCAGAAAAGAGGTAAAGGGACGAGGGATGGAGTTGATTCAAGGAGCCATCCGCTTTATTCAAACTGAGAAGGTTAAGTCGGATCTGGAGTCAGACATCAAAGAGCACGAGAGCAACCTAATCTTGCTGGATCAAATCCACGACGAAGATTTCTCCGAAGTGAAAGAGAGATCCGAGTTGTCGTCTAACTTATCCGAAAAGAAAAATCGTCTGGCAGCTCTTCCCGCTTCGTCCTTCAACCCTCAGGATTTCGCGGAGTTTTTTACTGAATCTCCTCCCCTAAGTGAATCAGGTCTAGACTGGGCAGGTAAACACTAGTTCTTGATGCTTACTACCTTCTTCTTCCCCTTTTGTTTGACCCGAACTGTCTTTTGTAGGTTCAAGTGAGACGGAGGGCGTCGTCTCATCCGAAGTTCCTGCTGCACCGAAGGTCATCCCAGGAGATGTTTGTACCGCAGGGAATGAGCAAGGAATTTCCTCTGATCAAGTCCCGGCCAAGGAGGTGGGTGAAAACCCGTCAACCGAAATGGAGGCCGAAGTGTCTACTGACCCGTAGTGGCTGCGTCCACTCCGAATTGGGGCTTGTCCCATTATTATATATTTTTTTTGAGACTTAAATCTTTATGTTTTTGCTTTTGCCTAAGGAGGCTTTATTATTAGTTTTTTTTGAACAAGATATTTGCCTGAGGAGGCTTGTAAACCTTTTTCCCTTAAGGTTATGATCCCAAGGGGGTCTGGTTAAAATTATATGCGGGTTTGCAAAGTCCGCCTTTAACACTTCTTGGCCTTGTGGCTATGTCTTTGAGATTTTTAGGCTGATCAGGCCCTTCTCTTGGAATGCGAGAACTGAGCTCGGCTTAACGCGAGTTTCCCACTTCGGGTTTAGTCAACTCGGTGAATTCGTTGGGCTTGGGCCTTAAAGACTTTTGTGCTTAATGGGCTTCTTGCCTTAAATGCGACGGTTGCTCTTTCCTTTCCTTGGGAAATAGGGAAAGCCGCACGTCTTTAAGGCAATAACTGCCTTTCTCTATTTCCAAAAACAGTTTTAACCACTCGGACACACTATCATCATTAAATTTACGGTTTCAAGATAAACCCTAGACCTATTATAAATAGAGGCAAGTTTGCCTCTAACTTTTCCCAAAGAAATCCAAAATTCTCTCGATAATTTTTATAACAATGGAGAACGAAAATGTGGTCCCCATCGATCCTGGCAGCCCCCTGTTCTTGTCCGGTGATGGCTTCGAGCCAGCCGGCGTTCTCTTTCCTCATGTTGTGTTCCACTTCCCTTCGAGGGAAAAGAAAGAGGCTTACGACTTCATGGACAAGGTCAAAATTCAACTCCCTTGACCAAAACCTTATGCCTTTCACTTTTAATTTACTCTTTTTGGTGGCAGGTTGTCGACAAACATCGCCGTTTGTGTGACGAGAGGCAGCGGCTGGGCCTTAAGAGGCAAACACTCGAGGCTCGCATTGCTCGAGTGGAGAGGAAGGTGAGAGCCTTAGAGAGTGACCCCTTTCAATGGGAGTGGAGGAACTTCGATTCTATCGCAGAGATCCCGAGGATGCTTCGGATGTATCTCCGTGCTAAGGGTCAAGTTCAGGGACCGGTGAATGCCCCAGTTTATACCGCTCCTCTTGATAGCGAAGAGGAAGACGAGGAGGAGGCCAGCTCTCATCGGAAACGTGTTCGGGACGATTCCGAAGTGAATTCAAAAAACAAGGCGTCCACTTCGAACATTAAACCGGCGATGAAGGAGCCTGTTCCTGAGCCCCTTCCATAAATGTTCCCTGACTCTGTTCTCTTTTCTTTATTTTTCCTTTTGTTTTGAACTCGTAGTGGGCCTCGGCCCCTTTTATTTATGGAAACACTTGCGACTCCTTTAATTCTCATATCACTCTCGGAGATACGTCTTTTAATGCAGGATCGGTTTAAGGGCATAAATCTTTCCGCGAATCACTCTATTTCCAGGCTGAATCCGCAGTTTGCTAGGGATACGACATCCCTATAAATTACAGCTTCAACTTCTCCTCACTCCTCACTATTCTTCTTACTTCTGCAGATATGGACTTTAACCTTCGATGTTCAGAATCTATGCCGGACTTCTCCAGGATCGGAATGATAGATGAAGATGTTCCAGATGTTCCAAGTAGACGACCTTCTCCACTTCGCGGCTTTTTCAGATCTCAGATCCGAGCTCCATGCGCTTTGATCAAGGACCTTCCAGATGGAGATCGGGAGATCGCGATGGCTTTTATCAAAGCGCTTGCAATTCAACACAGGAAGCTCTCGCTTGAAAAGAAAAAACTTCGGAAGAAGATTCATCGAATGCAACGCAGGGTCACTGCGATATCAAGGGATCTTCACATCCTTAATTCCCACCCCGGAGAGTGGATTGAGCTCGGAATCTCCGATTTTGCTCGTATTCCAGATTGTATGATGCCAGTTCTTGACCTCGCGGGCCAAGGGGTTCAAGTGTTCTGCTCTCCGGGAGGGTTTTCCTAACTCGAAGTGTGTGAAGATCGACACTTTGTCTTGTTCGTTTGAATAAATGTTTTGCTTCCAATTTTTGCGCATTCGCCTAGTCGAATCTTATTTGCCTTGTACGTTCGCATAGTCGAGCTTTTTCTCTTTAAGAAATAAAAACAAATTTTTCATTAATAGCTGAACTCGTTTTCGAGCTGCCTACGTACCCATTTCGGGATCAAGCCACACCGTAGTTCATGTACATAATAAAATGCGTATTAAACATAAAACTTCTTTAAATTGATCACGTTCCAAGGTCGCTGGACTGGACTGCCTTCTAAGTCTTTCAACCTATAAACACCATTTCGAACCACTTCGGTAACAATATAAGGTCCTTCCCAATTAATGCCGAGTTTGCCCGCACCTTCTTCCTTTTTATTGTCGAAAACTCGCCTTAGCACATAGTCTCCTACAAAGAATGGCCTACTTTTGACTTTGGAATTGTAGTATCGAGCTGCTGCTTGCTGGTAATTTTGTATCCGAATTAAGGCTTGATCTCGTCTTTCATTAATGGTATCCAGCGAGTCGTCGAGCATTGCTGAATTCTCCTCCTCATTCAATGGTGCTTCTGTTCGGCGAAGACCAGGCACATTGAGTTCAGCCGGTACTACTGCTTCCATGCCATAAACTAGAGAAAACGGGGTTTCTCCAGTAGGTCGCCTAGGGGTTGTTCGATAAGCCCATAGGACGGGTTGGAGTTCATCATACCATCCTCCTTTTAAGTGACTCAAGCGTTTTTTGAGATTGCTCAAAATTGTTTTATTCGCAGTTTCGGCTTGGCCGTTTCCTTGTGGATACCGTGGAGTGGAATAACTGACCTTGATTCCCCATTCCGAGCAAAAAGCTTCAAATTCGTGCGAAATGAATTGTGGCCCATTATCAGTAACTATCTCGTATGGAACCCCATGTCGACATATGATATTTTTCCAAATGAAAGTATTCACCGCTAAATCTTTGATGCTAGCGTATGCTTCAGCTTCAATCCATTTTGAAAAATAATCCGTTAAGACTAATAGGTATTGTGCTCCTCGAGTTGATCTGTGCAATGGTCCAATGATATCCATCGACCACCTCATAAATGGGTACGGGGCAGAAATGGAGGAGAATAACTCCGAAGGTTGATGGATCAAAGGTGCATGGAGTTGACAACGTTTACACCTTTGAGCGAACTTGACACAATCCGTGATCATAGTGGGCCAATAATAGCCCATCCTTTTTATTTTAAAAGCCATGGCCCTTCCAGACGCATGACTCCCGCATAGACCTTCGTGTACTTCTCTCACGACGATTTCGACTTCGGGCCCAAAGATGCACAATAGGTAGGGGTCGCTAACACCTCGCTTATATAATGTATCCTTTGATAGACAAAATTTCGCGCTAACGATTCTCATTTTCCTGGCTTGCCACTTGTTTTTCGGGAGCTCGCCTGTCACGATGTAGCGCTTTATTGGTCCCTCCAATCAGCCCCCCAATCTTTAGCCGGAATTTGGTCAATCTCATGAAATACTCGTGGTTCCGGTTCGGGATGTTCATTTGGTTCAAGTTCTGGTTCGGAATGGTCGTCTTCGATTAACGGTTCTGTCTCTATAATAGTTTCTGGAAGTACATCTGGCTCCTTGTTGTGCTTTTTCGACTTCCTCCGTTTAACAGGTGGCAACTCGACTTCGGGCTCGCCACGTTCACGCGCTGCTGCTCGAGACCTTGTAACAACGAGGACTTCTTTGTCAGTTTTAATGCTTCGCTCCGTGATACATTCAACCGGAATGATTCTTTTTAGTTCAGGATCTGATGTTGACGCTAATGCGGCAAGTGCGTCCGCGGTTGTATTTTCTCCTCGAGGTATGCGAATTAGTTCGAATTTCTTGAAGTCTTTGGAAAGACCCTTCACTACTTCGAGGTATGCTTCCATTTTTAGGTCTTTCGCTTCATAATCGCCATTGAACTGATTAACTACTAATTGTGAATCACAATAAGCAACCACTTCTTCAGCTCCAACCCCTTGTGCCAGTCGAAGTCCGGCAATTAGTGCCTCATATTCTGCCTCATTGTTAGAAGCATTAAACAACAAACGGAATGATTGTTCAAGAATTTCCGATGTTGGAGATTCCAACTTGATTCCTACCCCAGATCCTTGTTTTGATGAAGATCCGTCTACATACAGTTTCCAAGTCTGATTCTCTGGTTGCTCCGGTGTGCCCAGCACTGGTAGTTCGGTTAGGAAATCTGCCAAAACCTGAGCCTTCATGCTGACCCGGCTTTTATATTCTATATCATATTCACTCAGTTCCACTGCCCACTTTGCCAATCGTCCAGATTGATTTGGACTATGAAGTATCGTTCGGAGTGGCTGGTTGGTTAATACTTCGATTGGATGAGATTGGAAGTATGGGCGTAGCTTCCGGGCTGAAGTTACTACTGCAAGTGCGAGTTTTTCCATCATTGTATATCTTGTTTCTGGATCTGTCATTGACTTACTTATGTAGTAAATCGGTTTTTGCTCTCTGCGGTCCTCCCAGACCAAGACTCCACTAACTGCATGCTTTGACACTGAAACATACAAATAGAGCTTCTCGTCCACTTCGGGTTTAGACAACACTGGTGGAGTGGTGAGGTATGCTTTAAGTTGTCCGAAAGCTTCTTCACACTTCTCATCCCAAAGGAACCCTTTATTTCCCTTAAGAATTTGATAAAAAGGTAGAGATTTGTCCGTTGATCTTGAAATAAATCGATTTAGGGCTGCAATTCGACCAGTCAAACGCTGTACTTCCTTGAAGTTTTTCGGGGATGGCATGTTCAGAAAGGCATTGATTTGGTTTGGATTAGCTTCAATTCCTCTTTTTGTAACAATATAACCAAGGAATTCTCCGGATGGAACTCCGAAAGTGCACTTCGCCGGGTTCAGCTTCATTTGATATTGGTTGAGAATTTCGAAACACTCCTCCAAATGCTTAATGTGATCCTCTTTTTTCAAGGATTTAACCAACATATCGTCTATGTAGACCTCCATTGTCTTCCCGAGATGCTCATGGAACATTTTATTGACCAACCGTTGATAGGTTGCACCTGCGTTTTTTAAACTAAAAGGCATTACTTTATAACAATAAGTACCTCTGTTCGTGATGAATGACGTCTTTTCTTGGTCTTCGGGATCCATCATTATTTGATTATAACCCGAGAAGGCATCCATTAAAGTTAATAATTCATTCCCAGCGGTAGACTCCACGAGCCGGTCTATATGCGGGAGCGGAAAACTATCTTTCGGACATGCTTTATTAAGGTCGGTGAAGTCGATACACACCCTGTCTTTTCCATTTTTCTTTTTGACCACGACAGTGTTTGCTACCCACTCCGGATATTGTACTTCCCTTATAGATCCTATTTTTAATAGTTTGTCCACTTCATCATTTAATGCCTTTGCTCGCTCTACACCGAGTTTTCTTCTCTTTTGCTTCACAGGCTTAAAACTTGGATCCACGTTCAATTTGTGGCAAATTATGCTTGGATCTATGCCGGGTATATCAGCCGCTGACCATGCAAATGACGTTTTGTTTTTCCTTAGAAGTTCAATCAAAGCTTCTTTTACTTCGCCAGTCAAAGTGACTCCAATTCGGACTTTCCGATCTGGTTTATCTTCTTCCAATACTACTTCGATTACTACATCATCTTCTTTTTGCCCACTAGGAAATCTTGGAGTTATTCCCTTCTTCGCAGGTTTCGTTAATTGCTATTGGATCTTCAGTCGATGACTGGTCAGATAACACGTTCGTGAAGCTTCTTGATTTCCTCGAATTGTTTCCACTCCACTAGGAGTTGGAAATTTGATGCATTGATGATATGTCGAGGGGACTGCCTTCATTTGATAAATCCATGGAGTCCCAAGAATGATGTTGTAGGCTGCCGGTTTATCAAAAACAACAAAATCTACTATCTTTGACACGTTTTTGGCAAGAACTGGCAGCTTGATCGTCCCGAGAGACATGGCCGATTCGCTTGTGAATGCCACCAAAGGAGACGGTGGTCCCACTATGTCTGCCCGACTGATTCCCATCCTTTCCAGAGTACCTAAAAAGATTAAGTCGACCGAACTGCCCGTATCAATGAGAATTCTCGATACTTCGAAGTTGGCAACGTCTAGGGTAATGACTAGGGCGTCATCATGAGGCCTTTCGAGGTGACATGTTTCTTCTTCGTCAAATGATATTGACGCGCCTTGAAAGTCAATTTCTTCGCCTAAATTTGCTTTAAATAAAACATTTCGCCTATGCTTCTTTATGGCACTGATCGTATCCCGACAAAGCTTGGAACCTCCAAGGATTACATTGATTTTTCCCTTCGAACTTCTAGGTTCTTCTTCGTTGGATTGCCTAGGTCTTTTTAAATTCTGATCTTTAGGGGTATCTTTTGCCTCGTGATATTCTTTCACGAAATCTTCTATCTTGAATTTAGAAAGATCTCCACTGGCCCACAGCTCTGCGAGGTGCTTTTTGAGGACACTACAGTCTTTGGTTAAGTGTCCGGTTACCTTATGGATGTCACAATACAAACTTTCGTTACGGATCCAAGTGTTCGACCTTCCTTTTCCTTGGAATTGCTTCCCGACGATATTGTTGAGGGGTTGCGATCCGAACTTTTTTGGTCCTTGGCTCTCCCTAGGCTCAAACTTCTTGGTAGGGAAGGTGACTGCTGGTTTTGCTTGTTTGTTCCTTTTCGCAAAACTTTCTTTCTCGTCTTCTACTTCCATCCAGTTATTTGCACGGAAAAGTGCGTCTTGAATCGTGTCTGGTTTGTGAAGTATTAGGTCCTCTTTGAACCTTGAGTCATGCCACAAACCTTTTCGTAAGGCAGATAGAGCTGACTGCTGCGAGATTCTTGGGAGTTTTGACAGCACCCCCTTGAACTTGGTGATGAAAGTTCTAAGTGGCTCATTTGGCCCTTGTGTTAGATTCCAAAGGTCAGCATCCGAAACGCTTTTATCCATGAGGATAGAGTATTGTTTCAGGAATACAGCTGATAACTCGTCGAAGTTATTGATTGAGCCTTGTTCCAGCTGAGTGAACCACATTAGTGCTTGACCTCAAAGATTTTCCGAAAAGAGTTTGCAGTATCCTGCATCCTCATCAGCTTCATTCAATTCGACTCTTCCAGCGGCAATCAGAAAAGCTGCGAGATAGCTCTTTGGGTCTTCTAATCCACTGTACGGATCCAGTTTGAGTTTCCGAGAATCCTTGATTCTCAAATTTGCAATTCGCGGAATGAAAGGAGTTTGCCTAGCTTCCTCGATGACTCGGTTGATGTCCGGCTCCGAACTGGTGGCCTGGTGGAACTTTGACTTCATTTCTTTTAGTTCCTGGCTAACCTTTCTCATGGTTTCGAGTTGGTCGAAGCTTTCTTGATCATACTGATCTATAGGCTGGTCTTCATCTCCAAGCTGCGTCTCTTCTTCCACCGGTTGAATTGCTGGGTCAGGAGTTGTTTGTTCGTTGGTTTCACTTCGCACACGGGAGTTTGGCGTACTGAACATACTTCTTTGGACTCCCACAGTATTTCCTGCACTTAGAGAACGAACACGAGATTGAATGGTATTGACACTTTGACCAAGAGATACCTGGGTTGTTTTAAGTGTGTCCACAGCTTTTTCCACATCCGAGAACTTTTGCGACATTTCTGACATGGTTTGCTGCATGGCCTTGAGAGTTTCAGCTACTGACGAGTCAGGGATGCTTGTTCCAGACATTGCTGCTTATCTCGGAATGAGAGAAATCTGACAACTCAAGAATCTTCTAGGTCCCCACAGACGGCGCCAAAATGTGGACGTCGGATTCACACACTTGAATATTTGTTTATTTTGTGGGAATGATTACTCTTGAGGATAAAAATACGATACAAAAAGCTATGAATTGAAATGGAAAAATGATTATAAAGTATTTGCTAGAAAAAATGCGTATATCCCCTTTACATGGCTCCTGGCCCTATTATTTATACTAACCAACGGACACATTTAACTCTCAGTTAATACAATTATTCTCTCTTAAATGTGTCCGTTTTCGGTCTTCGAGTTTTAATGCTCAACGTTTGAATTTGCATTGATTTCGACCTTCGTGGGCTTCGCCTTTTGGCCCAAATTACTTTGAACCATCCTGACTTTGACCTCGGACCACGTCCCGAGATGAGGCCACTTCGAGCTTCCTCCGTGATGATGCCCACTTCGATTATATCCTGTAAACCATGGGTTTAATGGGCCTTATCCTTTCCATGCCCCCATTCTAATTACGTGGCAATCTTTGGTTGGTCCCGGTCTACTGGTGCGGGATCCGACACCAACAATTGACATTGCATGGTGAAACTTGATTAAAAATGGGCTAATATCAGATTTCTCACGTATATGAACTCGTGGAAAATTGTAATGCAGATGGTTTCTGATCGGGTTAAAGCGGTTTGGGAAAGATTGGCGTAAAATAGTCGTCTTATTGAATTCCAAGAACCCGAAGCAAGTGGAAATATATGCACATAACTATTTCAACTGGCAAAGCTCAGAGAAAAATGTGATGAAACGCCCTAGAGCCAACGACATAACTGTGGCGAATACGGATGTAAATGTGATGAAACGACAGAGAGCAAATGACATGGTGGACACCAATGTGGGCTCAACAGGCCAACAAGAGAGTCTCGTCGTTCATCTGCAGCCACAATATGAGCCGATTGTTATGCAAATCGGTCACCATGCTAAGGCCTCCAACTCAAAGTGATATAAATCTTTATGACCGTATTAACAACTAAAAATTAAAACGCGTTATGAAACAAATTAAAGCAATGTACACCCAGAGGTCTGGGATTCGAGTCCCAGATACTGTGATTTATTAATATATTTGCAGATTATTGGAGGCAAGTGTGCATGAGATCTCCAGCGATGTACAATTATAGCCGTTCGCCAGGATTCTACGCAGAGAGGGAAGTGTCCATCAAGAGCATGAAGAATGAGGTGAAGGAGGTGAGCATGAAGAAGGAGGTGAAAGAGGTGACATCTGTCGTGGATCTAATAAGGGTCGGAAGGAATTGTCAGTTGTAGAATCGTCTATGTAACAGTTCTCATAATTTACAATAAATAATAAATCTAGAGGGAAAAAAAAACAAATTAAAGCCTAAAGACATTGAAGGCCCTTGATTATTTTTGTGTTGTATATTAAAGATTTGAGGTTTTCATTTTTGTAAACCATATTTTATTTATTTTTGTGGCCAGCTATATTTTATTTTCCTTAACCATTAAAATAATACATATTTTAATGTTTTTATTTTTTGCGTTTCTTCTTCTTAGCTAAATGGAGCTTTTAAGTTAAGTAGTATATATAAAGTTGGGGTTCAATAGGAAACAAAATAACTTGAAATCTCCTTAATTACTCTCCAAAGTAACAAAATAACTTGGAACAGTTCAAGTGTATAGGATAATCAATGATTATATCAAGTATAGGATTATATCTTAGTTTTTATTTTAAATAGTTTCAAAACATTAACAAAAGCCAAGATATTATTTTTTTTTAAAAATGAATAGTAGATCACACTAATTAAATGATCTGTCTTTCAGTATATTTAATTTATATATATAGAAGCTAAGACCAAAATTTTATAAGAAGCTATACTTGTGAATTCTTTCTTTTACTGAAAAGTAATCTTTTTTTTCTTTCTGTAAACACGTTTAACTCGGGTTTCTTATGTTAAATTAAGAAAAGATGAGGGTAAATTTTGCAATTTCCCCTATTATTTCTCAATATAAATTCGATAGGAAACGGAAAAAAAAACCTCAATAACATATTATAAATTGCGGGCTAAATTTGTAATTTCCTATTATATTCCGGCGAAATCACCTCAATAACAAACCCTCTTCAGTGACAGAATCCACAAACGATTTTTCTTGATGCTTCTTGTTTTTTCGCGATCTGGTGATATTTTTTCTTCATTTTCTTGGATATTATGGCTTGGATTCCGCCGTGGACGAGGGACGATGACAAGCGGTTTGAGTTAGCCCTGGTGATATTCCCGGAGGGCTCGGCGTCGTTTTTGGAGAACATCGCTCAGCTTCTGCAGAAACCTTTGGGGTTGGTAAAGTACCACTACGACGCATTGGTCTACGATGTTGCGCTTGTCGAATCGGGTAAGTATGCTTTACCCAAGTACCCGGACGACGATAACGTGTCACTGACGGAAGCGACTCAGTCCAAACACGGGATTCCTTGGACAGAAGAGGAACACAGGTTAGTCAAAGACTTATAAATTAGGGTTTCTTTTGATTGTGAAATTAAAAGTCGCTGGAGTTGATGATTATAAAATCTTACTAAGAATTTTGTTGATTTAAGTATAAGTTAAGAGTTAAAATGTTACAAAGAATGTTGATTATGATAATCTTGGGGATTGATTTTTCTGATTAACGTCTTTAGATTGTTGAATTAAGATGATGAATATGAGGGGAAGTTTTGACCTTGATTACTTATGGCCGGGCTTTTGAATGTTTAGATTGTTTCTGGATGGATTGAACAAGTATGGGAAAGGAGCTTGGAGTATGATATCGAGGGAATTTGTGAAGACAAGGACCAAAATACAAGTAGCAAGCCATGCACAGAAGTATGACAAAAGGCAAAAATTGGACATTAATAAGAGGAAACGCAGGAGTATCCATGACATAACGTCGGAGTCTACCATGGGCAAGCCAGATAACTTTGGAGTCTAACTTGGAGTTGTTCCTTCTCTGTAGTTTCAGTATAGGAGGATATGAGTTCGCTTGATGTGTATAGGATGATGACGATATCAAGTATATGATGAGTTTTGCTTGACGATGATGTTTTAGTGTTTAGGGGGATGATGATGATGATTGATCAAGTGTATAAGACCGGTTTGAACAAACTATATATAAATGTTTTGTTTTGATAAACACTTTTAAAGAAAGAGAGCTATTTGAGTTAGATATATAATAATATGGGGGTTAAGAACGAAATAAAAATATATAAGTCGGGTTTCTTTTGTTAAATAAAGAAAAGACGAGGGTCCCTACTATTTTCTCACTATATAAATCTGATGGGAAACGAAATAACCCTCGATATCAGCAGATTCCTTAAAAAATTTCTTTCAACACATTTTTTTTTTATTTTGTCGCTTCTATCAGATTCCTGATCTTTAGCGATCTCTAGATTGCTCTCTTTTTCTTGGATATTATGGATGAAATTCCGCTTTGGATGACAAGCGTTTTGAGTCAGCTCTGGTTCAATTCCCAGAGGGTTCGCCGTATTTTTTTGGAGAATATCGCTCAGTTTCTGCAGAAACCGTTGAAGGATGTGAAGTACTACTACCAAAGCGTTGGTCGACGATGTTGCGCTGATCGAATCGGGTAATTTTGCTTTGCCCAACTACAGGGACGATGATTACGTGTCACTGAAGGAAGCGACTAAGTCCAAAAACCAGGGCACGGGAATAGCTTGGTCACCAAACGAACACAAGTTAACAAAGCAGATTGATAAGAGTATGAGAAACCGGCTAAGCACCTTGGTCTTGACTGGATCACCCGTTTTTGAAGGCGGGCTGCGATTTTGGTTTAGTACCCATTGACATGATTGACTCGTTCTTATTGTAATCTCGATTGTTTTCAAATTTTCAGATTTACGTTGCATTTATTGTAAAACAGTCTTTTTTTGGTGAATAAATTTTACATTCAAAAAAAAAAAAAAAAAAAAAAAAGACTTATGAATAAAGTATTTCTTTGGAGTGGTTTCAAAGTCCAAATTTAAATCTTGCTAGCTAGGGATTATGGATTAGAGTTTCTGTTGACTAGGGAAAGTATATAGCATAACAGTTTAAATCCTGCTAGGGTTGATGAATTAGGGTTTTGTTGGTTAGGGGTAAGAGTCACGTATTTGCTAAATATAGATGAATATAATATTGTTGATTTTTGGTTGATTAATGAATGATATTTAATTTTGTAGCTAGATTGTTTTTGGATGGACTAAACAAGTATGGGAAATTAAGGAGATTGGAAGAGCATAGCGAGGGAATGTGTGAAGACAAGGAGCCCGATGCAAGTGGCAAGCCATGCTCACAAGTATTTTTTAAAGGGGAAACGCATGAGTATCCATGACATGCCTCTGGGAGATGCGGACAATGTAACCGTCCCTGTATCCAACTTGAATTCTACGGGCCAGCAGCCACAGTTTGGAGACCAAATTCTTCCGGATCATTATTACCACTGCTCCCAGGACAATGTAACCTGGATCCAACTTGGTGTTTATGGGCCAACAACCACATTTTGGTGGCCAAATTCCTCCAAATCAAAGTCACCCCTACTCCCGGGACAATGTAACCGTCCCTGAATCTAACTTGAAGCCTATGGGCGAGCAGCCACATATCTCCGGATCAATATGACCGCGACTTCCTGGACAACTTCGGGTTTTTCTATGATGATGGTGAAGATGATGGGAGTTTAGCAAGCTTTGAAAAACTATATTATAAGGCTTAAGCTTTATGATGAGATTTTCTGGTTTTGGGTTTTAGAGTTTTGTTCTCCTCGTCTTTTGGTCGGATCTTCGTTATACCTTTGAATTCATAGGCCATATCATTGGTAGTTGATCTCAATGTGGAAGCCGTAGAAAGAGGTTATAGTTCAGTGGTTTGTCGTCAGTTTTGGTGTAACTTTGTTTTTTCTTTCGAATTTGCAAATTGGCTTCGAGTAATCGTGTTAGATTGCAACTGACTATATGAAGTTATTCGTCCATAGCAGCAATACCAAAACCTCAAGAACCGGACAAGTACTTAAAACTCACCATAAGACAATATCTTGGTAGGGAAAACCAATATACATACACTTACATATTTGAAAAACTTTTTGCCTTTTTTTAGGATCATTCATATTCATATTTCATTTAGGTTGGTCAGCTTTTCTGTCTTTGCATTTGTTACGCAGGTAAGAATGAAAACCTTATGTGAATCATATGTCAAAGAAAGTTCTGTAAGCAACAATTAATAGAGATCTTTCTTGATCATAATACTTAAAAAATAAAAAACTGTGATCAAGTAATGCAAGAAGTATGCATACTGCACAGTTTAAAAATTTATTAGTCGAAATATCAGTTTATTGATCAAGCTAACACTGAAAAGAGAAAACAAATTACAGAGGAAACAAAAAAAAACAAAACCAAAAGGTTTGCCAGTAACCTTATTAGTTATTCATCTCTTTTTCTTTTGCCTCCTAGTAGACCTTGGTGGATTTGAGTCATACTTGGAACATAGTTAAACAAAAATGGCCAACATTCGACTAATCCAAAATCAACTTGTGTGACTTTATTGTCCTCTCCAATAAAGTTTTTGCCGTCTAATTCAGTTACCATGTATTTGTCACAACACACGATGACTTTCTTCTCCTCATCGACCAAGAAACTTATTCCATTCCATATATAAAATTCGGAGGGGACATCTAGTGTAAAGAGTAAGAGCATGCTCCACGATACCACTTTGGTCTCACCAATCTTATTTGTCAGCCATATCTCTATGTTTGATCTACTTTCGCGTTGCAACAACACCGAAAGCTTCTCGTCTCTAACAACTGATAGAGACACAGTTTCGAAAATAGGACACTGATACGGAAGACATTGACGTCTAAATCTTTCAGTTGTATAATCAAAACTGAGTAAAAATACGCCAAGCTGTTCTTGTTCTTCATCTGAAGCAAACCAATAAGTGGCACTCACGAGTTGCATCAATAGTCCTCCATGTTTTAGACTCATTAGAGTCAATGATATTAATAGTTGAAATCACTAACATTTGGTTAATTTGATATTTGTTTAACAGGATGAGTTGCGGAGACGTAAGTTTGAGCCAATGTATTAAAGTATTTGAGACTGTTACTCTGGTATTTCCTCATCATTAAGTCATTAAATTCATATGTTTGCTCGCAGTAATTGTGAACTCTCGGGAGAATCTTTACCAATTCTCAGGCTAGTGTTGGTTTAACACAGATAGACATTTTCTAGACAAAACTGAATATGAATCTAATTTATACAACACACTTTCAGTGGCTAAATATAGGTGTGATAAAGCCTGAGCCGAAACCTAAAAAGGGTGCAGCTTTATTTCAATGCAAAATAAGGTATCTGATCCATCTTCTAGACGGTGGGAATTGTACACCAATTGTCTCATGTTGTGGTGCTTGGTATGGATTGAATTGCTGCAAGAGGATTCACTTGGTATGAAAATGCAAGCTTCCAGAAATCTACTATTGCTTTTCTCGTGGACTCCATTTGCCTGCGAATGATCCTGAAACAAGTAAAGAAACACACAGCTTATATTGTGGTTCACAATGTATTTCTTCATCACACAACTTCTGATCATTCAAGCATACTGTATGAAGCAAGCTTAGAAGGATTCTTACCGTATCAAAGCAGCTCGTTTTCTCTTCAAGGCATAACATATGATTAATCCAACAAGGCTTATGGCAAACTTTCCCCTGGACATGCTAAATTGGGTATTACCAACCTTGAGGCTTAGAGGATGGGATGACCAAAGTGACCAAGGTTCATGTTGTTTAGAGAGTTTCAGGACATAATCAATCTCATCATTCTTTTCATTAGCCAACGACTTCTTGTTATTCACTACAGCATAAGAAGAATCCTTAGGATTTTCCTCAAAAGAACTAGCGTCTGGAACGTTTGCTGTTTTGAGAGAAAGTAACAAATGCAATCTTCTCAAAATCCCCTGAAATAGACAGTTTAGAGTAGCATCTTAGTTGGAACACATTCACAAGTTCATACACAACTCACAAAAGGGTTCAATAGTACCTGTCGTCTTTCCTCAGGTAAAGCAGCTTTCTCAACCCATGAAATGGCTAGGCCCATGTCGTTTGAAACTTTTGCAAGAACTCCAAAGGTATACAGCTCCACAACTTCCATGTACTCATCAATATCTAAACAGTTTTTCTCATGGAATCCTTTTGCACTTACTCCAGCATCATTTAGGATATAGTGGTTGTCCTTGTAAACCCATATGCTAAAGAACTCTTCCAGAATCTCACGTACACCCGAGTAGGAACCACTTGATATTTGAAGGCATATTCTAAAGAGAAAAAAAGGGAAGAAGATCAATAAAATAGATTTCTAAGTTTCTACAGTTTTTTTGTCTATGCTAATGCATTCAGAGAGCAGTATTGTACTCCCCTTAATAAGTAAAAGCTAGCAAATAATACGACCTCTCAATTCTTTTCTCTCACTGGCCTCTTCAGTTATGATTGTCATTTACTCCTAGTTCTGAAACATATTTCAGAGATAACCAAAAACCTTCCTTTCAAGCGTATGAAGCTATAATAATGTCAAAGAAACAGAACAAGAACGATACCCAGTGAGAAGAACTTGAACAGGAATAGCTGCAACTTCACCAAACACATCTCTTAACTCATTTACAATCTCAACTGTCCTGCATGAAAAAGGAATTTGTTAGCAAAAAGTATCACATAGCCAAAACTCTAAAGTTTCTTACAAGATCCAATTCCAAATAGAAGTAAGAGGGAAAAGAACTAGTCATATTAGAAAATCTGAATACAGTCATGAAATATACCTGCCGATTCCATGCAAGGATTGGACTAAAACCATACCAGCAGATTCCAACATATCACGCAATTGATGATCACCAATAGCTTCCTCAGATAAAACATCAATGTTTCCAAATATTCTTTTAAGTATAGAAGAGGATAATGACTCTGCCTCTTCATAGATAGAGCACACTAGGTAACTATACACATCAAACAAAAACAAAAAAAATGAGCAATCAAAATTGGTACTGAGCCAATTTCGCAACTTGAAAACAGAAAATGTTTACAAGTATTAGATAAATTTGAGTCATCAACATAATAAGCATTTTCATTTCAACTTGTTTCTCTTGTCAAGTATGAGCTGAATCGTTTTTCTACAAATTCTAAACATAATTAAACCAAAACCAGACAGATTATTCTTGTGAAAACTAATTCTGGACAAAATTTCATTTCTCCTTATACGGAACCAAAATTCGCAAGCATGAGAAAAATAAAATTTAAGCAAATTCTCAGGAGTACCTCTCAGAACGTTCGATTTCTCCCCAAATATCAGTTGCCTCCATTCTTAGAGGTATTGGAAGAAGCTTAGCCAAAGCCTTGATTTCACACAACAAAGCGAAGAGATTGATTAGAACTGTCAATTGGGCTGTCCAAAGCCCAATGGTCATGTATCAAATTCCATATTTCTGAAACAATTAAACACATACATGAATCAGCCAAATAATTATTCAGTTAGACAAACTGAAGTAACAGAGAAACAGACAAAAAAGAGAGAAACAGAGAAAGCTCTCTGGTACTAAAGTAAACCCCTGGTTATTCAGTTAGAACCATAGACCAGATTCAAGTATTTCCACAAACAAAAGAGAGAAACAGAGAAAGCTCTCTGGTGCTTAACTTAATTGCAGGCTATCAAGTAAGAATTGGCTGAAAGAAATACTAAATCAAAATCTGTTACTAAGACGAGTAACCATATCAATGGTAAAAAAGTATGAAAGCAGCTAACACACAACAACAAGGGACAAGAACCGAATTTGAAACAGATAATGTAAACCAGATTTAAAAATGTCTACCCCTTATGATGCTTATCTTAAGAGCAGGCTATCAGATTCAAACACACATAAACACGAACGCTAACAACCTATTAAACCAGATTCAAACCAAGGATGATATTTATATGTTATACAGACTCCACAAGAAATGAGACAACATATTAAACCAGATTCAAGACAGACTCTCAAGGCAACTACTTTCTAACTACTATGATGTCTCTTTACATCCGAAAATGATGCTAAGAGAAGAAGATATATTCAGATTCATTTGATGATCTTCTGGTGGATTGAAAACAACTAAGCAGAAAATACAAAACCAAAATCGAAAACTATAGAAAAGAGTTCAGATTTTAACATAATAGACAATTGATATTGTTAAAGATACACACAAGAACAAAAACATATAACTATACAGAAGCTGAAATCCTAGACTAGTGAACTTGATTAATATGACGGTGACTGAATTGTTATGTTGGTCATCACTTCTCTCTATATATCATCATCACCTCTATTCTTATGTTTCTCTTGCTTCCTCTTTTATCAAGCTTTAAACATGACTTCTAAGACTAGTAAACTTATCTTTGACACAACCATAAGCAAAACAAAACCATAATATGTACACTAAATTAAACAGTAACTAGGTTGACTACACTACTTAAACCATTCATAGTTTAACAACATTCAAACCAAAATTTGCAAACAATAAAAGAAATCTTGAATAGTATCAAATTGTATTAATGTATTCACATCGAACAGATAAATGGATCAACAAAGACTAAATCAATGCAAAAAACTCTATATGTAAGATGTTTCTGTATAGTTAAATACACAAACCAAAATAACCAAAAGACAAACTCATATTTCACAACAAAGCAAATCAATCTTTTCCCATGAATGTATTACAACCACTGCAGCAAACTCAAACAGAAAACTAGACAAATCTCAAATTCTTCACTAATTATGTTTAAAACTCAAGAAATCTGAAGACAAACAAAACCCATTCTGTGATAAATTTTCAAAATCAGACAATAAAATCTGGTTTACATTATAGTAAGCAAAATATCGAATAGTAACATACCAATCCAAGCCGTAGCAACAGATGCTATACAAGTTCCAACAGTAAACACGACCCTGTGCCTCTCGAACAAGTCCTAAGAAATTAAACGAAACTCCATCAAGCAGCAGCAGATGAACAAAACATTTCCTGAGAGAAATTGTCTCGTGAGTCCCTTTTTGTCCAAGCATCGTCTCATATCTCCCCTAATAAAACACAATTTTATTTTTATTTAAAATTAAATCGAAAACTATGGATATTACTGATATACCCCAACCGAAACCTCAATATTACTGCTAAAACCTGGATCTATTCGAACCAGACCCGATCCATTCTCAACCCACCCATATTCTTTACGTTTTCTTTTGTTTTTGAAATCGAAAACTCATCCCCAATTCAAAGAGAAAACCCTAACCATTGAGATTCTCTTGCTCCGACTTCTCCGACTTCCTCTCCTCTTCAAATCTTCCCAGAAACTGTAATTGAGAGATTGCGAAATCATCTTCCAACTTTATTGATTCCTTTTCTCGTTTCTTGTATCCCGTTTTGAAACCTCTCCGATAATGCCTCCAAAGAAAGGGTTAAAGAGGAAGAGATTAGCAAAGGCAACGACGGTGGAGGAGCCAGGCTCGACGGAGGAGCCATCCCCGACGGTGGAGCCATCCACCACAACGACGGTGGAGCCAGGCTCGACGGAGGAGCCATCCCCGACGGCAATTGAGGGAGAACAACAAGTCCTGGAGACCTTAAGTCCGGTTTTAGAAGAGTCTGACAAGAATGAGGAAGAAAATTCTAAGAAGAATGAGGAAGAAGAGAGTGGCGAAGAAGAAGAAGACGACAAAGAAGAAGAGAAAGAAGAAGGGAATGAGGAAGAGAATGAGGAAGGAGAGGAGTCCTCCTCCGATGATGGTAGTAGATCTTTGGACAGAGAGTCCTCCTCCGATGAGAGTAAGGAGGATGAGATTGCGCCGGAAAATGCGACCGAAAATGCTATGGTAAGTATTTGAATGGTGTGAAACTGGTAGAACAGGGTAAAACTATGTGTATATTTGGGTACTACTGGTAGAACAGGATAAAACTATTATGTATTGGTATAACTGGTAGAACTGGGAATACTATGTGTTTGAATTCTGGGTATAACTGGTAATACTAGGGCATTACTATATGTTTGATTTCTGGGTAATACTGGTATTACTTGGATATAACTATGTGTTTGAATTCTTGGTGAAACTGGTATTACTGGGGTACAACTATGTGTATATTTTCAGGGTAATACTGGTAATACTATTCGCAGATTAATGATATATGGATGAATGTCTGTTCTGTTGCAGGAGATCGACGAGGAAACAGAAGCAATACCACCGCTGAGTATGTATTTCCCGCCTTCAGAATATGTGAAGAAAATCAAGCTATCAACTCGGTGCTATATTCACGAAGTGTTGACTACATTTGATGAGTTGAAGCCTCCGATGAGCAAGTCTGAGAGGGCATTTTTTGAGGATCATCCGAGTTTCCAACACGTCTTCCACATGCCAAGAGACCCAAACCACCGACTTATGGGGATGTGGATGCTCCTTCTTCGCACGGCGCGTATTGATAGGAAGAAAGAAGTGTGGTTCATCGTCAATGGCGTTCCAATCCGATATGGTATATCGGAACATGCATTGATATCTGAGTACGATTTGTAATACTGGTATAACTGAGTAATACTGGTATTACTGTGATATAACTTTGTTCAATGGCAGGATCAAGAAGAGAAGAATCAAGAGAATGATGGTGACCCGAAAGAGACAACCCAAGAGAAGGATGGTGACCCAAAAGATACAACCCAAGAGAAGGATGGTGACCCACAAGTCACCAAGATGACGACTCGGAGCAAGAGACAGCTTGGTTGACTGATTTGTCTCTTTGATGTTTGGATTTGAACTTGGATTTGTTATGTTAATTGTTTTGGATTTGTTATGTTAGGATTTGAATTTGGATTTATTATGTTAGGATTTGAATTTGGATTTGTCTTGTTAGGATTTGAATTTGGATTTGTTAAGTTAGTTTTATAAATTTAATTAAGGAATACGGGTAAAACTGGTATTACTAAATAAGGAATACGGGTAAAACTAGTAATACTGATAATGGTAATACTGGTAATACTAGTAAAACTGGTATTACTAATTAAGGAATACGGGTAAAACTAGTAATACTGCTAATGGTAATAAGCTTACAAAGCATAAGAAAGTCTCACAATTCATAGAAAAGTCTTACAAAGCATAGACAAGTTTTACAAAGCAAAAAATAAGCTTACACATTAGTGAGCGACTAACTCCGAACGCATTTCTCCGCTAGATGAGCGACTAACTCCTTCAGTTTTTGGGTCTCCTTACCATTACCTTTCAACTCCGAACACATTTCTTCTTGATAGTACTCCAAGCTTTGAATCTTTTTGTGATGGGTATCAACCTCCTCCCTTAAGTTAGTCACCTCTTCTTCCATAGCTTTATCCCAAAGTTTCCGAATGTGTAAACCATCATTCTACAATACAAGAATTCTATATCGAGATCAATTATTCAACATACATCTGGGTAATACTAGTGTAACTAGTAATACTACATACATCTGGGTAATACTAGTGTAACTAGTAATACTACATACATCTGGGTTCTCAGAGATCTACCAGTTCTACCAGTTTTACTTTCGCGTCAATAATGATACTATCTATTTACCTTATACACGTTGCATTGATAGTATCTCTTCCCTTTGTCACCATCGTTCTCAGAGATCTTGTCGAGGATGCGTCCACCACAAGGACATCTCTTCGGAATTCCTTCCATCATTCCGACTTCTTCTAATTGATCATAAATCCTCTTAGCGTTCTTCATCTCATCATACCATGGGTCTCTCTCACATAATCGATCCATAATTGAAAAAGAGAGAAAGATTGAAGAGAAGGAACAAAGTTGGATCTCGTTTTCTTGAGCCTGGAGAGAGAGAGAGAGTGAATTTCGAGATAGAGAGAGAGAGGAGAAGTCTCGATTGTGAATTAGAAGTGGAGAAAAAAAAAAATTTTAGTTATTTGTTTTTGTTGATTTTGGGTTTAATTGATTTTGGGTTTAATTGATTTTGGGGAATATTGATTTTGGGGGGAAAAATTGGAGGGAAAAAATATTTGGGGGGGAGAAATTGGAATTATATGCCCACGTGTGCGCAGTCAAACCCACGTGTGCGCAGTCAAATCCACGTGTGCGCAGTCTTTGTGACATGTGCGCCGTTTTTTTTAACGTAGTTGTACCCTAGTTTTCAGTTGTACAAATTGTCCACATAGTTTTACTTTTGGTGTTTTCAAATTTAACCAGTATTACACATCCTTAAAAATGATTTATCTAGTTGTACACTTGAGGAAACTCTATTATTATTGAATTCTAAAGGTTTAATGTAATCAAATGTTAAAAATATATAAAATTGTAAAATATCAATCCTAAATTGGAGTTTATATCAAAAGTGAGCTTAAAAGTATAAGGAATATGTTGGATGTAGTCTCATAAAACAATCTTACATGAATTTTTTTTTTCCCTATCTTACTTCGTTTTAAATCATTTGTAAGAGTTCATTATCATTTAATAGTCTATGTAATAGTTGGTGTTGAAAAAATTAGAAATATCAAATTTCATAATTTTCTTCAGTAGTTATACTAGTTATACCAGTATTACATAATTTCTTCAATAGTTATACTAGTTATACCAGTGTTACCTAATTTTTTCATTAGTAATACCTGTTATACTAGTATTACCCTTACGCCAGTGAATTAAAACATAGTATTACAGGAGGCAAATCTAGTGTTACATAGTTGTACAACGCAAATATGGTTTACAAATCATAAAGTTCAGATAAAATCAAATACTATGGTTGCCAAATAACAACCATTGCAGCGATTGCCTCGGCCTTCTTTTGTTTTGAGTCCTTTGACGTTTTGGACGCCTTTCCCCGGTGGATGGAAGCCTCAACACTTTTGTTCTACCCTTCTTCTTTTTCCGAGGCAGAGGTAATACCTTCAACGCTTTGATCTCATCTGGGATATCCCACTGTGACTTATCCGGGACTAAATAAATAGTCCTATAATACGCCAATGCCCACATCTCCGCCCAATAATACTTTGAAACCAATTCATGTATTTCCATACTTCGAGTTCTTGTTGTATCGCTCTCGAAGGCAATGAAACCGGCTAGTGCATGCACACAAGGATACTTTTGGATATCGAACACCTTGCAACTGCAAGTTTTCAAGAGCAAGTCTTCCCATTCTTTTTTAAACTGACCAGCTTCTACAACAGGCGGTGGCTCAACGTATTCATCACCCCTATCATCATGTATATCCATAGATTCATCCTGTGATCCAATCTCAGCATCTTGAGTATCATCAACCTCCACTATTGCCTCTTTTGGTTCTGTTCCTTGTTCCTCACATTCGCACAAAACGATGGCAGCATTATCTCTCATTTCATCCTCATAGTTCTTACCAGCAGAACTTTTATTGATGACCTCCACTCTCGACAGTTGCTCGGGCAATTCTGGTGGAGTGATGACCTCCACATACAAAACATATCTACGGTTATTTTCACCTGAAGATATATAGACACTGACATCCTCATCATCACAAATGTAAATCTCTTCAGTTGATCCCAACAACACTGCATTATACCTCAGTTGCAATTTAACCTTACTTTCATCTAACCCAAGCTTCGTGCATATCCTACCTACTAACATGGAGAGAGTTATATTCTCCCCTGATGTCTTCATCATCAAGGTATACATGCGACCTTTGCATTTAAAATATATGTTCACGTTCTCACTCATTGTATCCTGCAAAAACAATACAAAAACTCTGTCAGTTATACTAGTTTTACTAGTTGTACTACAATTCTGGGTAATACTAGTATAACTAGTCATACTATATACATCTGGGTAATAGTAGTGTAACTAGTAATACTACATATATATTTTTCAATAGATTCAGGTACATTTCTACCCAGTTATACCAGTTGTACTTTCGCGACAACAACTCAAATCGAATGGTTTCGGGTTCAAAACTACAATTCACTATGATTCAGTTGCTATAATCCATTTCTTACCCATTTACAGACCTATTCCACCCAGAAACTATGCATAAACTTCCAATGTGCATACCTAAACACAATAACCCAAATCTAATTGAATTGAATCTCCTTGTCTAAATCCTAAACTTCTATTTCATGCTCTATGCAGCTAAAGGAACTAACCTGTCTCACCGCAGCTCGCCGGAAGCTCGCCAGAACGGAAGAAACGGCAACAATGCAGCTCGCCGGAGGTGGAGCTCGAGATAGAGAAGAGAGTCGGAGAGGAAGCTCCCGTCGTTTTTTTTTTTTTTCTTTTTCTGGGTTCGATTTTTTTTTTTTTTTGTTTAATTAAATTTCAAATAAATCAATAATAATACTAATAAATAAACAGAGGGTAAAATCGTCAGATCACATTTCATTAATTGAGAAGGGGATATGTAGACAAAAAAGGGATATAAGAGGTTTATGGTTTACAAAAGGGGAGTTGTGAGACATTCTCTCCGAGAAATCATCTGGGGAGTCCCCTATTGCGAAACAGTAACCTCATCATATCTCCCCCTTATTAACACAAATTATTATTGATTTAATTTTAATTCGAAAAGTGTTGGTTTTACCAGTATACCCCAACCGAAATCTAAATATTACAACCAAAACCTGGATCTATTCGAACCAGACCTGAACCAGACTCGACCCACCCAAAACCCGAAATCTCTTCTCTTCGATTCTCTGCGTTTTATCTTTTTTTTGAAATCGAAAACTCAAACTCTCCCCAATTCAAACCCTAACCGTTATCTCTTGCAACTTCTTCTCTTCTTCAAATCTCCGATATCTCCCCAGAAACTGTAATTGAGAGATTGCGATCTCGATTGCGAAATCATCTTCACTTTATTGATTCATTTTCTCATTTCTTGTATCTCGTTTCGAAACCTCTCCGATAATGCCTCCAAAGAAAGGGTTAAAGAGGAAGGGATTAGCAAAGGCAACGACGGTGGAGCCAGGCTCGACGGAGGAGCCATCCCCGACGGTGGAGCCATCCACCACAACGACGGTGGAGCCAGGCTCGACGGAGGAGCCATCCCCGACAGCAATTGAGGGAGAACAACAAGTCCCGGAGACCTTAAGTCCGGTTTTAGAAGAGTCTGACAAGAATGAGGAAGAAAATTCTAAGAAGAATGAGGAAGAAGAGAGTGGCGAAGAAGAGAGCGAAGAAGAAGACGACAAAGAAGAAGAGAAAGAAGAAGGGAATGAGGAAGGGAATGAAGAAGGAGAGGAGTCCTCCTCCGATGATGGTAGTAGATCTTTGGACAGAGAGTCCTCCTCCGATGAGAGTAAGGAGGATGAGATTGCGCCGGAAAATACGTCGGAAAATGCTATGGTAAGTATTTGAATGGTGTGAAACTGGTAGAACAGGGTAAAACTATGTGTATATATGGGTACTACTGGTAGAACAGGATAAAACTATTATGTATTGGTATAACTGGTAGAACTGGAAATACTATGTGTTTGAATTCTGGGTATAACTGGTAATACTAGGGCATTACTATATGTTTGATTTCTGGGTAATACTGGTATTACTTGAGTATAACTATGTGTTTGAATTCTTGGTGAAACTGGTATTACTTGGGTACAACTATCTGTATATTTTCAGGGTAATACTGGTAATACTATTCGCAGATTAATGATATATGGATGAATGTCTGTTCTGTTGCAGGAGATCGACGAGGAAACAGAAGCAATACCACCGCTGATTATGTATTTCCCGCCTTCGGAATATGTGAAGAAAATCAAGCTATCAACTCGGTGCTATATTCACGAAGTGTTGACTACATTCGATGAGTTGGAGCCTCCGATGAGCAAGTCTGAGAGGACATTTTTTGAGAATCATCCGACTTTCCAACACGTCTTCCACATGCCAAGAGACCCAAACCACCGACTTATGGGGATGTGGATGCTCCTTCTTCACACGGCGCACATTGATAGGAAGAAAGAAGTGTGGTTCATCGTCAATGGCGTTCCAATCTAATATGGTATATCGGAACATGCATTGATATCGGGCTTCAATTGCAAGAATTATGCGCTTGATTATAAAAATGTGGGAAGTATGGAGTTCAAGACGAAGCATTTCAAGAATGTTCCTGTGAAACGCGAAGACGTGAGAAAGAAGCTCATAGAAATGGTACCGAAGGGTGAAAGATCTAAAGATAGGTTGAAGATGATGGTCCTCTATTTCCTAAGCAGCATTATTGTGGCGCCTATCAAGACCGGGGCAAAGGCACCTGAAGTGGATGAATTTTGTCTAAAGGTTGTGAATGATCTTGCGTTTTGTAAGAATTTTCAATGGGGGAGGTATTCTTTCAAGTACATGTTAGAAACCATCTCACACACGATGGATCATTTTAATGGTGTTGTCACCGACAACGAGAAGTACATATGGCCGGTTCCGGGTTTCTGTCTTCCGATAGAGCTTAGTTACAAGTTATAGTAATTGGTGATTGTTTGGAATACTGGTAATACTGGGAATACTATTTATTAGGAATACTGTTTATTATAGGAATACTGGTAGTACTAGTAATACTGCATATTAGAAAACTGGTAATACTGGTAGTACTAGTAATACTGCATATTAGAAAACTGGTAATACTGGTATTATTGTTGAATCTGAATATATGTTTTTTCTATTATGTAGCTTCTTGCATTCGAGGCAATCCCACTGTTGAGGGAAAAATTCATTGAGGACATTGCAGGAGCAGATGAGGGATGTCCTAGGATGTGCAAGGTGAAGTTCAAGAAGAACAATTTGAATGGCATTCCTCTAGATACTATTAATCATGAATTGGGTACAACTCAGGTTAGTTGTCCTATATATACTGTTTTATGAAATCGTTTACTATTCTATTTAATTATAATAATCCATATTTGTTTATGTTTACAGGTCATTGATTGTATCGTCACACCTAGAATTGAAGAGCACGCACTTATGAGAGCAATCACAGAAGAAGAACACGACGTTGACATGTCTGATCCGGTGGTTGAAAGTTGGTTGCAGCGTCATAAAGAGGGCCGTCTAATCAGGTTTGAAGAGTTGTACCAACAGGATCTACAGGCCCGAGGAATCATCGCAAGACCAGAGATTGCAGGTTGTGAGGATATTCCCGCAGTAGATGGACAAGAACTCCCGAGTTTGGTTGCTGTGGTGGAGATGATTCAAGACATGAAAGTTGAGATGACAGATCAGCTGAATGAAATCATAGTAATGATTTCAGGGTTGGATGATACAGTTAACTCGTTGGATGAAAGAGTTAAATCGTTGGAAGCATTCAGGGAGGCGCAGAAAGCAGAGAAGAGAAAGGTACGATTTGTAATACTGGTATAACTGAGTAATACTGGTATAACTGAGTAATACTGGTATTACTGTGATATAACTTTGTTCAATTGCAGGATCAAGAAGAGAAGAATAAAGAGAAGGATGGTGACCCGAAAGAGAAGAATCAAGAGAAGGATGGTGACCCGAAAGAGAAGAATCAAGAGAAGGATGGTGACCCGAAAGATCCTTCGGATGGTGGTCCTTCGAAAGCTGTGGATGCACAAGTCACCAAGATGAAGACTCGGAGCAAGACACAGCTTGGTTGACTGATTTGTCTCTTTGATGTTTGGATTTGAACTTGGTTTTGTTATGTTAGGAATTGTATTTGGATTTGTTATGTTAGGATTTGAATTTGGATCTGTCCTGTTAGGATTTTAATTTTGATTTGCTATGTTATGATTTGAATTTGGATTTGTTAAGTTAGTTTTATAAATTTATAACATAATCTACTGGTAATACTAGTAATACTGATAATGGTAATACTGGTAATAAAGTATCCTCCAAATAATTGGCCGCAGAAGGATATCTTAGCTTAAAAATTCTGTACTCCCTCTCGAATTCAGCCATGGTGTAAACCCGACTTAACTCCATGAATCTCCATGCGACTACGTCTCTGTTGACGTTAGAGGCATGACCTTTCACATTTTGAGATAAATGCCAAATACAATACCCGTGATGAGCCGCAGAATACACATTACATATGCCTTTGATGAGGGATGAATTTCTGTCACTCATAAATACCAATTCTGGAGTATCGGGTACAACTGTTAGCAGCTTCTCGAAGAACCATCCCCAACTAGCATCATTCTCACTGTCGAGTATGCCAACCGCTATGATATAATGATGACGATTTGGGTCTTGAGCTAAGGCAAATACTAGAACACCACCATATCCGTTCTTCAAATGTGTTACATCCACAATTATCACTTTCCTCATCACTTGAAAGCCTTCAATGCTAGCTCCCAAAGCTATGAATAGGTATTGAAATTTATCTTCCTCATCCAATTTCAGATATGTTATTATACCTTCATTTACCTTCTTCAACATGTACAAATAACAATTGATATCCTTGTAGCTATCTTCCGCGCTACCTTTTAAATCACAAATGGCTTGCCTTTTCCCTCTCAATGCGGTGGAGTACGATATCTTCACACCTAATTTCGTCTGAACAAGCTCCATGATAACCTTAGGAACTGGAGTTTCCATTTGTCCTGGAAAAGTATCATGAAGAAGAGCTGCTACTAATTCAGGGGTACCTTTCCTCTTCCTCATCCTTGTACTACTCTTACTTATCCGGGTACAAGTATGCATCTTGTTGTACTTTCTAATCGAGTAAATACTTGTATTCCGAATATTTGAAGGTCGTATACGCCAAGCACAACTTTCTTTGGAATACCTTAGGACATACCGCTCCTTATCAGACTTTTTAATAACATAACCAAAACTGTTAGCAAATGCACCTTTGTCCACCACTTCCTGCAATGCCGCCCTGCTTGGAAATTCTTTTCGTAAAATCAGTCCAATACCGTCTTCCCATTCTTTTTTAAACTGACTAGGTTTTAAAACGGGCGGTGGCTCAACGTATTCATCACCCCTATCATCACATCTATCCATAGATTCATCACGTAGTTTGTTATAACTGCGTAGTTTGTTAAACTTAGTACAACTTGGTTAGTATAGTTATTTGAAGTATTTGTTTAACTAGGTACAACTTGGTACGTAGTTGTACTACCAGATTTTGTTTTCTCTCGTCTTCTTTTTCTTTCTTTAGTAGAGAATTAAAAATTTTAAAATTTTCAAAATTTTAAAACCTAAAAAAACGTGGACCAAACTGCACGTGGGTCAAACTGCGCTGTCATAAACTGCAAGTGGGAGCCGCAAAGCAAGTGCATTTGCCAGGTGGCACCACAAAAATGAACACAGTTGTTCCTAGTTTGCAAGTTGTACTCGCATATACACAGTTATACTTTTTGAGAATTTTTTGTATAATTAGTTACTAGATCATCACCCGTACTACAGTACGGGTTAAATTTTATTTATTACAAAATTTATATATTATATATTTTAGAATAAAGTTGTGATATATTATAATAGTAATTGAAAAAATATAATTAGATTTTTGTCAGTCCCTATATATAATATTAGAATGAATATATTTTCTTTTTAAAATTATATTCAATTATGGATATATTTTTTTAAGATATGAAAACGGAAAATAAAATTATTTTAATAAATTAATATGGTCTGAACAATGAGTTAATTTATATTAACAACCACAAAATGAGATTGCATATAATTCAGTTAGATCAAAAATCAAAATATTATAAATGAATCGCTTCTAAAACGTAGATTATTTTTAATTAATTAAGAAAGTTAGCTATTATTTGGAATTAATTTAGGATTTTTTTTTTAATTTTTAATTCTTAGGTTGTTGAAATAGAGATTTGTTTGAGGTAACTACGGAATTTACCAATTATTCGCGTAATCGAATATGTTATGAACATATATTTAGTATATAATATACCAAATTTAACCCGTGCGTGGAGTCTATATTTTTATTTTAGAATCCTAATGAAAATATTGCGTGCACAATCTATTATTCGTTATTTCCAAAATTGCTTGCACAATCAAATTTTCAAATATTTTGTGGTGTCAACCTTATTTAATCTATCTGATCATATAATCTTAACATGCCGTCTATTATAAGGATCATAATTTTATATCATATAATATATTATATTTAACCCTCCGCCTACTATAACTATTTTAAAGATATCTTTTTAGAAAATCAAATTAAAGTATTTATAATTTTTTTTATCTTTTTAATCTATTAAAAATTTATGATATTCATTAAAATATTAAATTAAACTATTAAATGTTCCAAATTAAAATCTTTAAAAATATTTTTGTAATATATAAAATTATGAATTTCAAAAAAAAATTATATGAAATTAAATAGAAATATTCAAACAGTTATAAGGATCATAACTCATTTGTTAATATAATATATTATATTTAACCCACTGCCTATTATAAATATTTGTTTTTAAAAAATCAAATTAGAGTATTTATTGATGATATTCTTTAAATATTGATGATATTCTTGAAAAATATCAAGTAAAACTAATTTGATATGTTGCAAATTAAAATATTTAAAAATCTTATTGTAGTATATAAAATAATACATTTCAAAAAATAAATGTATGAAATTGAATATAAATATTCAAATTATGACCCATTACTCAGTCGAAATTTTTGTTGAACTTATTTTTGGTTAAAAGAAATATATTACTCAAATGTGAATTTTTGACCCGTTAAATTTTTTTCTTCATAGATTTAACAATTTATATTCGTTTTTAAAAATTCAAATCTTGGCATATGCAGAAAAAAATTTTCTTTTTTTTTGTTATATGGATGATATGATGATTAATTTGTTTCATAAAAATAGAATCATATAAAGATGAGAGGTGAAATATAATGATTAATAACAAATTAATATGGTAAGCTAGATATCAAATCTTATATGTTCATTTTGATTGGTCATTCTTTTTTTAAGTTAATAATATATTTTCGTTTATAATAAATTAATTAATTAATTAATTTTATTTTTTGTCAACCACACATTAATTAATAAGAAACTCCTAGATTAGTTGCCCAATTAGGAGGAGTAATGTCTACAAAAGATACTTCGGAAAATAAAAGTTAGAAGAGCGGGCTAAGCAATTAATTAAATTTCATAAATTAGTATTTGACTTGTTTATCTTTAATGAGCTAAATTAATTTACTCTTTATATTTTTATATCTAATGGCATTCTAATGTTACAAAGGGGAAGGTTATTAAAGGGTAATTATAAATTGTACTCCCCAAATAATAGTATAGGATACTTAGATTGGAACGAAATTTTTTTAGTTGGACCTATGATTTTAGTCATTTGAGGTACATTCCCTATGTTTTCATGCAAAAATATTTGTCAAAACATTATTATTGTGTGTTTTGTAATGTAATGGGGACAACAACAACAAAGTCATCTTAAAAGTATAAGGTCTTTCTTGTACAAAAATGAGTTTAATGGAAACTATCCTATAAATTTTGTTTAACTAATGTTATTAAAAAAGAATTGTTAAATTATTGGTTAATTTCTAAAGTGCATATGAAGATTAATAAAATTGTCTAATAAAATTCAATTTATTAAGTGTATGAAGATTTGTTAAATTGGTCGTAGTTGTACTATTACGATTATCAGTTTTATTAAGTTGTACAAAACGAATTGTATCAAAGAAATACGTAATTGTACAATTACGAAACCAAGTTTTACAAAAAAAGATAAATACAAACACAAATACATTAATCTTGGTGTTGATCTTGGCTACCACCCTCGCTCTGATTCTTCCCATTCTTGTGGTGTAATTCTAGTTTCTTGAATTCTTCCCTTTCTTGCGGTGTAATTTAGAGGTTATACATACAACTCTTGGATTTCAGTTGGAATAATCAACTCATACAGCTATACCACTTGGAATAACTTCTATTTCTCAAGTCCACCACTTCTAACAGTTATACCATTTTTCTCAGTTATACCACGTATACTCAGTTTTTCCTAGTTGTACTATATTTCTAAATTGATTATTCGACCAGAAATACTAATTAACATATGATCACTACGATTCAACCATTATATTCCATTAGAAAACTCTAATCGACCTAGAAAACATGGTTACCAAACCCAACTTCTACTAATTTCCAACACCAATTTCAAATCTAATTAAAATCTATATATTTCAAATACAACAACCCAAAATCGACTAAAGAATCGATAGATTAAAGGGGATTCAAGCTAAACACACAATAGTAGAAGAAGAAGAGAAGAAGAATTGATATGGAGATTTAAGCTTCACTTTCAATGGTGGAAGAACGACGACGAGGTGAAGACGACGACGGCGTGATGATTTTGAATTTTGGATTGGATTTGTCCCGATGAATACATGAGCTCGTTTCTGATTGGTCGGAAATCTCTTTGTTTTGATTGGTCGAAAATCTGTATCTTTTGATTGGTCCTTTTAGTAAGGACAAACATGGGTTTTAAACTTTCATTAAGAGTGTAAAAGTATGACAGAATTTTGGAGAGTAGATAGATTGGAAAGTCATGCTTGAGGAGCTCCACAGATTAGTCCCCCATTTTAACACATGCATATATTATTGAATGATATAAACCTCACACCCTTTCTATAAATTGATACAATTTTCTTTAACACTCTCTCACAAGTCTTTGTGTTTTCTACTTAGAATCTATCATTTGTCTTATTCCTCTACTTAAAAAAATGGCATCTGCAGATGCTGAATTCAAGATCTATGTTAGCAATCTGGATATGGACACAGATACAAATGATCTTGAAGATGCATTTTCCAAGTTTGGCGACGTTATAAAGTCTAATGTTCGATATCTTTGTCATTATAACAAATCCAGTTTGACAACTTATCCGAATTTTTATTTATTAACCTGCTTATATATTTTTGTCACAGGTGGTTTACCCAAATGAGTATTATTATGATGATCCAATGGCATATGGATTTGTTAGTTTCAAAGATGAGAAATCCATGAAGGACGCCATTAATGGGAGAAGAGGCTCACTCATCACGCAAGAGTCGTCATCGTGCTAAACATGTTGCTTCAAAGGGGATTTAGAGGATAAAAATGGTTATAAATAAATCTGGTTTAAGTCTTTGTAACCAGTATCTTAATATATATATTGATCAATATTTATGGAAGGTGGTGCTTACTATTTGATAAGTTATCATAATTTTTTCTTTTTGTAAGTTAAATCAAGTAATACTAGGTTATGAGCTCTTGCGGTATCCCCTAGAATTCAATTTCAACAAAATATTCTATTGTAATTTTTTTAATTTCATTATGTGTTAAATTACTGTGATAATAAAATCAAATGTATAAAATATTATGTAAATTCTACTTCAATTTTTATGTTATATCGTAAATATTTTTTAAAAATTGTTAAAAAAGGTTGTAAGTAAAAATGTAAGCAAAAACAAAATTATGAATAAAAACACGCATTTTATATAGTGGTAAAAACATTTCTAAGCATTTTGATTTTAGAAAATTGATAGAAATTACTTATAAAAAATTTCATAATTTTTTTTGTTAAACAGATAATTCTTAGAACTTTTTCAATCTTAAAACAATATTTATCAACTAATTTTTTTAAATACTTTCAAATTGTTGGTTAGTAAAATTTGGATCTGTTGAATAACTAATATGTATGAATGAAAAACAATATCTTAAGAAAAAGTTAAAACAAATAAGTTTGGGAATACATGAGAGGTAAATTATAGAGGCTAAATTTTTCTTATCATGGATATAATGTGATTAACACACACACATATATATATTTATTGACATGAGAGAGTAATTAGGATAAAGTAAATTACATTTAGATCCCTAAACTATTATTCACATATATATACTCTTATACGCCCCCTCAAGATGGAGGTAACCGTGTGACTCCAATCTGTGGATTTAGGATTCACACTCGATTGTCTTTAAGTATTTTTGTGGAGAAAAACTCTAAAATCAAAGGATGAAAATAAGAATTTGGACAGGAAAGTAACCAAGAAACTAAATAAAGCGTAAGAATTTGATAAGAACAAATTAGTAAAGAGCTTTGCGAAATTGTAAGAGAAAAAGTATGTTTTATTGCTTGATCGTAAGAGGTTCAAGATTGTTCCTCCCAAACACATGCGTTTGAGGTTGTTTATATAGAGAAAAACATGATTAATGCGGCTATTTACTACTCGTAATCATATTGATCCGCATTAATCACATAAGTTACATTTTGACCGAAACGGCTTGAATTTGAATCTTGTCTTGGGCTTCGCGTGGGCCTTCCGAACTCTTTCTTGCTGACTCCGAACTCCCGTGCCTTGATGCTACCGCGAGCCTTGAACAATATTCTCCTCGCTTCGGTCTTTCTCTATGCGAACTGTATATTGAATAAGAGCGAACTCCGTACTGGTAAAGATCGAACTCCTTTAATAAACTAAATCAAACTCCCAACCGGTCAAGTTCAATAATGTATCTAGAAATCCAGGAGGATTATTGTGTAATAATGACGTGGACAGATCCAAGTGGATCCTACCGAAAGTGTGTGGGATCCGACCCCAACATTTAGCCCCCCAAATCTTGCGAGCTGAGTGCTCGGCTTGGAAGACTTAAGTAAATAGTAATTAATGACTCGAGATCTTTAACATTCTGGAATTTCTCCATGTTTTACGCTGTTACGCCGATCTCGGATAATCAGATGATTTGATTTCCCTGACAATCGTCATCATTAATTTCCTAATTTTATATTAATACCACGGGAAAAACTGTCCCACTTCCCAATACTTTCGAGGTGGTTTCCACTAAATAGCGTTAAATGGAACGACGGCTTTTACAGCGTACATTCACTCCTGAAAGCTTTTACCAAACCAGAGAAAGAAAAACCCCTTAGTAAAAAAAATGTCTTCCCCGGCCATCTACGTTTCAGACAACGAAGACGACAGTCAAGGAATCCCCGTTCCCAGAGGGGACGAAGTTTTTACCCAAGCGGGAGATAAATTTGGTCCGCATTTCAGGTCCCAATCGACCCATGCTTCCCTTGGCGCCCTTCATCGCCTTTGTAACATTCCCCAGGAAATAGAATTCTCTCTTCCTGGACCAAATGAGTCTCCGGAAATGGTGCGAGAGGGTTACTATTGCGCGTATGAAGTCTATTTCAAGGGTTGTGGTTTATTTTTTCCTATCCCGGAAGTTCTCATCTTGTATCTCCTACATCTAGGGATCGCTTTTCCCCAAATGGCTCCCAACTTCCTTAGGTACGTCCTGAGCACCCTGACCGTCTCGGCGGAGGCAGGGTTTTCTCTCACCACCAGCGAACTCTTAGGGCTATTTCGAGCCCGTGATTCTGCGGCAGCGGGTATTTTTTCCATGAATCCTATTTTTGACCGTAACCTTATCGACGGAATGCCCCTAAATGATGGGCCTTGGAGGAAATACTGGTTCTTCTTCCGAGTTAATCCTCATTCCGTTCAAGGGCTCTCCGGTTTTCTTCTCCCAAATCGGTCGCCCAAACTTGGTCAGAATCATTCTTTATTATCTTTCTACTAAATTGTGTGAAAGAAACGGAATTCTTAACTCAACGTTTTATTTCAGGGAACCAAACTATCCCCCGTCCAACCGCTGATTTCTTATCTTTCTTCCGAATCGTTTCTGAGGGTGAAACGAACTGGAATTCTTTCACCCTTCAACGCATTCATGGAGCGGGGCTCGCTATTAAGGATGGTAAAACTCACCCTCTTGACCCTCCTCCTGAAGAGAAAGATGTCTCGAGCATGAATGCTCGAGATAAAAGAAAAATCCATGCTGAGATTAAGGCTCTTAAGGATCAATTATCCGAAATTGGGAAAAAGAAGCGGATAGCTGCAATCTCCAAGGTTGGTAGCTTCCACGGGAAGACCCTCTTGGTTGATGATGGTTCCTTAGAAGCGGCTTTGTCAAGTGCGGTGGATTCTTATGGAGCCGATATCCCTAACGACCCCCCAGTCGCCACCGCCATTTGCTCTTCCGTACGAGAGAGAGAGAGAGAGAAGAAACTCCTCCTCTTTGCACAAAGAGGAAGGCTCCAGACTCGGACACTTTATCAAACGAGAGACTCAAAACCGTTAGATTAAGTTCTCCGCTGCGAGCCCCTAGCTTTCTGCCTTCTGTTTTCCCCTCTGTTGAATCTTCAGACTATGAGCTTCCTTCTTCGGGAGACAGAGCAATTCAAGAAGAAACCGATGAGCCGAGACCCGAGACTTACTTGTCCCAAGGACTGAGTGTTAGGACTCAAAGCCCTTTAGCTGTTTCAATTTCTGGTGAGTTTTTTTTAGAAAGCAAGCCTTTAACAAGACTTGTTCCAGATTGCGGCTACTTATTAACCTACTATTCTCCTCTGTTTTGTAGATGGAGAAGAGATTGGAGACATCTTCCGAGGTTTTCAAACCAGGGAAGGAACGTCCCTTCCTCCTTTTTTGGTTTGGAGGCCGGAAATCCGTCAGATGTTCGTCAGTCGAGCCTGTTACCTATCCCAAGTTCAAAATTTTTCGGATTTTGATTTTGTCCACCCCTTTTTTTCTTAAGTAAAAACTTTTTGCCTTGATGACATGTTTTGTTTTTTTTTTTTTACTTCAAAGGCGTTTATGGAGACTAATGGAATGATCTTCCATTATGAGAACCTGCTTCACCAAGCGACGAGAGAGGTCGCAAAAGCTAAAAAGGAGGCTGATGAACTCAGATTAGCAAATCAATCTGAGCGATCCGAGCAAGCAAGAGCCCTTGAATCATCCTTTGAGAATATGAAGAAAATTCTAGCAGCTAACGAGGAACGCATCAGAATTGCGGACGCTGAAAGAGATTCTGCGAGATCTGATGCTCTTCGCTTAGAATCCGAGCTAGAAGAGGCTACGGCTTTGCTCGAAGAAACAAATCAAAAGATCGAGCTTTTAATTAGGAATAGAGCTCGTGATATTGCTGAAGCCGAGCATAATGCTCGAGAAGAGATGAGGGGCTTTGGTAGGCAACTCATTCAATCTATCACGAAGTTTGTCAAAGACGAGGAGGTCTGGACTAAACTTCAGTCCGACCGAGCCGAGCTGAAGAGTAATCTAGATCTGATTGGGGGAATGGAGAGTGGAAAAATTTTGCTAGAGGATGAGAGGAGGGAAATTTCTGCTGAGCTTGCCACAGTCGAATCCGAATTATCTTCGGCTTCCCGTCCTTCTCTTGATTTGGGACCATTTTCTTTGGCATTTGGCGATTCCCCCTCCCAATTTGAGGTTGGTGAAGGTTCTCGGCCATACGAAGGTTCTCTAGAGGTATAGGAACGTTATTTAAAAAGTTGTTTTGTTGAGTCCATGAGGACTATTCCGTTTGACGGAAACATTTTGTTCAATTAGTGTGACTGAACACAACCATGTACATGCCCCTGCATATGATATTTTTTTTAAGCAAAACGTTTGGATGCGATTCTAGGTTTGCAAGTCCTAGCCCACCAAAGAGGTTTTATGAATCGTGAGAGATGAGCTGATCAGGCTCACTTGCCTTTTTTAAAGAAAAAATCTTAATAAGAATTTTTCCTCGGTCTCTCGAAGGCGAGGATGGAGCTCGGCTTAAATTTTTTGTTTTATCGAGGGATAAGATTTATAATTCATGAGAATTTTGTCATAAGTGTGATCAGGCAAAGGTTTCGATCGTTGCCTGTAATGGCTTCGGAATTGTTGGGCCATGTTTTAATTGGATCCGAAGCCTGCTCTACTAGGCCCGCAATATATGATTATTTTTAGAAATCTGGACCTCTCTCCCCTTTAAAAGGAATTCCGAGGGATCACCATAGTTCATCATAAGAAAAACTTGAAAAATGCCACTGTCTTCTTTCAGATCGAGCTCAAGAATAACAACTTCAGGTGGGAACCCATTGTTTGAATCCGAAGATGGATTCTCTCCAAAGGGAGTTATTCACCCAACGTTTTTTCATTTTCGAACAGGGAGGGAAAGGGTCAAATGTTATGACTTCCTGGAAAAGGTTCCTTTTCTAACTCTTAGTCTTTTCAGAAAATTATAACTCCCTTTCTCTTGACAAAAAAGTTTGTTCAAACAGATCGTCGGGAGACACAAAGCTTTATGTGATAAAAGACAAAGAATCAGAAGGAGGTGCCGCGCTCTTGATGAGCGCATAAAGAGGATGGAAAGAGAGATCTTTCGCCTGGAATCTGAACCACATGAATGGGAGAGGAAAGGTTTAGACATCGTAGCCATAATACCTACTTGTCTTCGAAGATTCCTCCGCATGCTGGATAAATTTCATCGTTTATACTTGGCGACCAATAATGGGTCCTCTTTCGTTTCATGTTCTTCAGAGTTTCGGAGACTTCCGATGTTAAGAACTGAAGAAAAAGAGGAGCCGGAGACGACAACTACTGATGACTTCTCCGGCCCTTTTGATTTATCTTCTGATGAGGGATTATCCTCGGAAAGCTGTTCGGGATCTTCCACTTCGCTGGAATCGGGCAAAGACTTTTGATTGAAAACTTTCTTATTTATGTTTGTATAACGTCACCAGACTTGAAACCCAGCAACATTAATTATATTCCTCCTTTCGCTGTAATTCGCCGATTATTCAAATCTCATTTAATGCGTTTAATCTAGGGAATATAATTAGCAATTAATTTGATTACATTTTCCACGAAAGTAGTAATTTCAGATTTGGGAAATCGTCAATTAATCCTCTTAAATGTAATCGAATAAATTTTCGAGTATAAAGTGGGTGTAGTTTGTCATTGAATTTCAACAACGATTCTACAAAAATGTTTGAGGAAGGAAATTTTTCAGAGAAACCTTCTGATTCATTCAAATTGATGAGTGACGATCTTCCGGGAGCACCAGACATCGAGCTTACAAAAACTGGAAGAGCCGGCGAACTAGAAGGGTCACGGATATTGAGGAAGGGAACTAGCATTCAGGTTCCAATCGTTTTAATCGAGAGACTGTCAGCCCAAGATCGTGTCAAGGCCGAGGAGTTTATCAACAAGGTATTTTCCATCCTAGTGATTTTACTCTTTTTGTTATTGCTAACTGTGGCATCTTATTTTCTTCAGCTTATCACTCGGCATGACGAGCTCGAGGACGAGAAAAAGGAGATTAGGAAGAAGAGAAGGGAACTAGGGAAGCGTTGCCTTGACATTGCTCGCGAGCTTCATTGCCTCGAAGCCCATCCTTCCGATTGGATCGAACTAGGACTTCAAGAGTACGGAAACATGCCAGGTTGCATTATGAGCATCGTTGACCTCGCATGTCAAGGAGCAGAGTTATTCCGTAATTCAAGACCCTTCTGAATCTGAGTTTAGCTAGAAATATTTATTTATACATTGTTTGCAATGTACTCTATATTCAAGCCCAAGGATAAGAATAAGATTCCATGATTTGAAATAATATTTTAATTTTTATATTATAGCTGGACTCGTATTTAGCGAGCTGCCTACGTACCCAAAATAGGATCAAGCCAAATCGTAGTTCGAATGTGTTTGCTTTAGCAATAGAACTTTTTCAAGTTGATTATGTTCCAAGGCCTTTGAACGGGGTTTCCGTCAAGGTCTTGTAAACGGTATACACCGTTTCGGATTTTTTCAGTGATTTGATAAGGGCCTTCCCAGTTAATACCGAGTTTTCCAGCGCCTTCTTTTTTTGTGTTATCGAACACTCGCCTTAAAACAAAGTCTCCTACATTTAAAGGTCTGTTTTTCAACTTTGAGTTATAGTATCGAGCGGTCAACTGTTGATAATTCTGAAGTCGAATAAGGGATTGGTCTCGCCTTTCATCGATTGTATCGAGAACATCTTCTAATAATTTAGAATTCGACTCCTCGTTAAGTGGAGCTTCGCTCCGGCGCAAACCTGGAACATTCAGCTCGGCTGGGACTACGGCTTCCATCCCATAAACTAATGAGAATGGAGTTTCACCTGTTGCTCGCCTCGGGGTAGTTCGATAAGCCCACAACACAGGTTGCAGCTCGTCATACCATCCACCTTTTCGAGCGTTCAAGCGTTTTTTAAGATTGCTGAGAATGGTTTTGTTGGAAGCTTCCGCTTGTCCATTTCCTTGAGGATACCTCGGTGTTGAGTAGCTAAGTTTTATTCCCCAAGCGGAACAAAAATCTTCAAAGTCATTTGAAATGAATTGAGGACCATTGTCCGTTACTATTTCGTAGGGAACTCCATAGCGACAAATAATGTGTTTCCACAAAAATGTCTTTACTACGGAATCATGTATGCTTATATAAGCTTCAGCTTCAATCCATTTGGAAAAATAGTCCGTTAGAACTAATAAGTACTGGACGCCTCGTGTTGAACGATGCATCGGACCGACTATATCCATTGACCACCTCATGAAGGGGTATGGAGCGGATATAGATGATAGAATTTCATATGGCTGGTGAATAAGGGGAGCGTGCATCTGACATTTTTTACACCGTTTGGCGTAATCGATGCAGTCTGAAATCATAGTTGGCCAGAAATATCCTAACCGCTTGATTTTGAAAGCCATTGCTCGTCCCGAAGAATGACTACCACAAAGCCCTTTGTGGACCTCGCTTGTCACTATTTCAACTTCGGGTCCGAATATACATAAAAGATACGGATCACTGACGCCTCGCTTGTATAATGACTCTTTAATTATACAATACTTAGCGCTGATGATTTTTAATTTGCGAGCTTGCCATTTGTTCGATGGTAGTTCTCCATTAAGAATGAAATTTTTGATGGGTACCCTCCAGTCAGCCCCCCAATCATTAGCGGAAGTATTATCTTTGAGTATAAATTTCCTTGGTTCGGGTTCGGAGGGAATATCAGGATCTTCGATTGTCTCCTGAACCTTCACATCCACTGGAAGTGACTCTTCGGTTTGAGACGGTTCTTTAATGGGAACCCCTTGATCCTTTGATTTTCTTCTTGGCTTTCTTTTAGGAAGTTCCAGTGGTGGAGTAAGTTTGTCATCTTGAGACTTTATTCGTGATTTGGTGACGACAAGCGAACTACTTTCATTTCCGGAACTTGGTTTTGGAGTTTCGATGTGTTCGGCCTCCAAACTGTTATCGTTTTCTGTTTCTTCAACCGAAATACTTCGCGAAGAAATACATTCAACTGGGATTACTCGTTTGAGTTCAGGATCTGAGGTAGAAGCTAGGGCAGCCAAAGCGTCTGCCGAAGTGTTTTCTCCTCTAGGTATTCGAACTAATTCGAATTATTTGAATTTTCCGGCTAATTTTTTGACAGCCGAAAGATAAGCTTCCATTCGATGAGCCTTAGCTTCGTAATCTCCAGCGAACTGGTTTACAACTAGCTGAGAATCGCAATAAGCTATTATTTTTTCTGCTCCAATTGCAAGAGCAAGCCGAAGTCCTGCTAAAAGAGCTTCGTATTCTGCTTCATTGTTCGAAGCTGGAAACATTAATCGAAATGATTGCTCGATTATTTCCTTTGTCGGAGTTTCGAGCCTAATACCGATTCCGGATCCTTGTTTAGAAGAAGAGCCATCTACATGTAATTTCCATGTGGAGTCCGTTTCAACAAAGATTCCATCATCTAATGGTAGTTCGGTTAGAAAATCAGCTAGAACTTTTGCTTTTGCGCTTGTTCTGCTTTTATATTCTATATCGTACTCACTAAGTTCGATTGCCCATTTTGCCAATCTTCCGGACTGACTTGGACCGTGAAGAATTGAGCGAAGTGGATGAGAAGTTAAAACTTCTATCGGATGAGATTGGAAATAAGGTCGGAGTTTTCTAGCAGATATGACTACTGCTAAAGCTAATTTTTCCATCATGGTATATCTCGTTTCTGGACTAGTAAAAGATTTACTTATGTAAAAAATTGGCTTTTGTTCACCTCGGTCCTCTCGAACTAACACCCCACTCACGGAATGGTTAGAGACTGAAATGTAGAGATATAGTTTTTCATCTGATTCAGGTTTTGAGAGAATCGGCGGTGTCGTTAGATAAGTTTTGAGTTGACCAAATGCTGCTTCGCATTGATCATCCCACCGAAAGTTTTTGTTCCCTTTCAAAATCTGATAAAAGGGGAGACATTTATCGGTAGATTTTGATATGAAACGATTTAATGCAGCAATTCTGCCTGTCAATCGTTGGACTTCCTTAATGTTTTTTGGCGAAGGCATAGTGAGGAAAGCGTTAATCTGATTAGGATTTGCTTCTATTCCTCGTTTCGTGACTATGTACCCCAGGAATTCTCCGGAAGGCACGCCAAAGGAACATTTAGCTGGATTTAATTTCATTCCGAACTCGTTCAGAATTTTGAAACACTGCTCGAGATGTGTGATGTGCTCGGATTTCTTAAGAGATTTTACGAGCGTGTCATCTATATAAACTTCCATCGTTTTGCCCAAATGTTCTGCAAACATTTTGTTAACTAAACGTTGGTATGTTGCCCCGGCATTTTTTAAACCGAATGGCATAACTTTATAACAGTAGATTCATCTATCTGTTATGAAGGATGTTTTCTCTTCATCTTCGGGATTCATCATGATCTGATTATATCCAGAAAATGCATCCATAAATGTTAAGAGTTCGTTTCCGGCCGTTGATTCTACGAGCCGGTCGATATGAGGGAGAGGAAAGCTGTCTTTTGGACATGCTTTGTTAATGTCAGTGAAATCGACACATACTCTCCACTTTCCATTTTTCTTTTTGACTACCACGGGGTTTGCCAACCAGTCCGGATATTTCACTTCTCTGATAGAACCAATTTCTAAAAGTTTATCAACTTCGTCATTGACCGCTTGCGCTCGGTCAGGACCAAGTTTTCTTCTTTTTTGCTTTATTGGTTTAAAACTGGGATCGACGTTTAAATCATGGGTGATAATACTTTTGTCGATTCCGGGCATATCTTTTGCCGACCAGGCGAAAGTATGTTTATTTTCTTTTAGAAAAGTTACCAACTGATCTTTGATTTCTGAATCCAAAGTAGTACCGATTTTTACTTTTCGATCTGGAAATTTGGAATCAATTTCAATCTATGTGGTAACTTCATTCGAGCTAAGACCACTTGGGTAACGCGAGGTGCTCTCTTGCTTCGTGTTTATCATTAATTGCTATTTGAGCTTTAAACGATGTCCCATGAGGTAGCAAGATCGCGACGTTTCCTGATCTCCTCGAATGGTTCTGATTCCTGCAGGAGTAGGAAATTTCACACATTGGTGATAAGTTGAAGGTATAGCCTTCATTTGGTAAATCCACGGAGTTCCGAGAATTATGTTGTAAGCGGCCGGTCGGTCGAAAACAATAAATTCTACAATCTTAGGAACCCCTGCAGCGAGCACTGGTAGTTTTATGTTCCCCAAGGACATAGATGTGTCACTCGTGAAAGCTACTAACGGTGCCGGTGGACCGATAATGTCAGCTTTACTGATTCCCATTCTTTGCAAAGTGCTTAGAAATATGATATCTACTGAGCTTCCAGTATCAATTAGACACCTAGTTACTTCGAAGTTCGTAACATCTAAAGTGATCACAAGAGCATCGTCATGAGGTCTCGTTAATCCTTGAGTATCCGAATTATCGAAAGAGATAGAAGGTGTTTGTTCACTTGACTGGAAACCCACAGCGGTTTGAATTGCTGCTGATTTCTTGTGCCTTTTGATTGATCTGATCGAATCTCGGTATAATTTGGATCCTCCCATTATAACATCGATCCTTTTCTTAGGAGTGTTTGGAGTTCCGGGCCCATTGGGCTTATGTTTCTTTTCAGGAGTGTTCGGAATCTTCTTTTTCTTTATGATAAGATTCCACAAACTCCTCGATATTGAAATTAGCGAGCTCTCCAGCCGCCCACAGTTCGGTGAGTTGCTTTTTGAGTACGCTGCAGTCTTTGGTGGAATGCCCATTTACTCTATGAATATCGCAATAGGCACTCTCATCTCTAACCCATGTATTAGGAGAATTATATCTTCCTTTGTTTGGAGAGGGTTTTCCTACGGCATTAGTAGCATGATTAACTCCGAACCGTTTTTGATCTTTTGGTTCGAACTTTTTAGTTGGATTTCCAGCGACCAACTTTGCTGGCCGCTGCTTTTTAGCGAGGCTAAGCTTTTCTTCTTCTGCCTCCATCCAATTAGTAGCTCTGAATAAAGCGTCTTGGATGGTGCTCGGACGATTGACAATGATTTCTTCCCGGAATCGAGATTCATGCCAGAGTCCGTTTCTTAAAGCAGAAAGGGCAGCAGCGTGCGATACCCCAGGAATTTTGGCTATCACTTCTTTGAATTTAACGATATATTTGCGAAGTGATTCGTTCTGACCTTGGGTTAAATTCCATAGATCTGCATCAGAGGTTGCCTTTTCCATGAACATGAAATACTGTTTTAGGAATGCGGAGGACAATTCCTTAAAACTATCAATAGATTCAGGCTCCAATTGAGTGAACCATAACAGAGCCGGTCCGGAAAGATTCTTGGAGAATAGTTTGCAATATCCGGCATCTTCCTCGTCTGGTTCTAGATCAATTCTGCCAGCAGCGATCTGAAAAGCAGCGAGGTGATTTTTAGGATCACCTTTACCATCGTAAGTTGGTAATTTGACCTTTCGAGAATCTTTGATCCGAAGGTTCGAGATTCTCGAAGTGAAGGGTGTTCGTCGAGTTTCTTCGATTACTCGATCGATCTCAGGTGCCGAACTGGTCGCCTGATGAAACTTTGACTTCATCTCATCAAGCTCTTGACGAACTTTGACGAAATCATCTGAAAGGATGACATCAGGTTCTTCCATAAGGAGTCCTTCGTCAATAGCAGGATTTCCCTGATTTTGGGGATTTTCATCCCCGGTTGGGATGGATCCATCTCCTACGGTTGTCTGATTGCTAGTACTAGCAGGACGGCCTGTAGGAGGAGTTTGAGTGCTCCCGGTCCTGTTTTGTGCGGGAGTCTGGAATAGCCTGCGCGGAAACGTTGTTGTTCGCGCTGAGGACAAATTATCTAAACGGCTCGAAATAGTATTCTGCGCGTTTGACAAATTTGTTTGGGTGGTTTGAACACTCGTTAAAGTTTGCTCAATTGAGTTTAACCTTTCACCAAAAGTGGTGTTGACAAATTTCAGATTATTCCGAGTAAGTTTGAATATACATGTCTCCACTTTGTTGGTTATATCTGAAACTTTAGAAGAAATCTTCTCAAACATGTTGAAGAAGCTTTCTTCTAAAAATCCGTTTAGATCTATACCCCAACATTAAACCTCAAGACAGTAATACCAGAAACCTCGCCATCAAGTTTCAGCTAAATATGAACCAAACGTTACCATAGCGAGGTCATGTTATAACTGTTTTCTCACTTATCCATAAGAAGAGGTTCGATTGTGATACCATAAGACAAACTTGTATCACAATCGAACCTCTTCTCACGACAATGGCTTTCTCTCTCTCTCGCTTGTCGCCAATCTATCCGTGTTTCTCTCTTTCTCCTTCATTTTTTACATGGAAAACAACCCTCTTTGTTACCTAGATTATGACGTCAATTATTTATATAACGCAAGAAAACTCTCATCAATTAAATGTATTACCTTTCTTACGTCTCGTCAATTCCCTTTTTGATTGAAATTGGTACTCCAAGAATAATAACTTTTTCTATAATTTCAACACAAGTCTTTATACCTTTTTGCCTGGTTAGATATCATCAAACTGAAGTATATACAACCTAAGTTAAAAAAAAAAACAGAATCACGCAAGAAGTTACCTCATTAGCCATTGTTGAACCCGAACCCCCCCCCCCCCCCCCCCCCCCAGGGTTGGTAACATCATGTAAAAGATGGGACAAAGTTCTCATAAGACAAGCACAAACATGGGTTGAATAAATCGTATAAATTTGTGGAGAAAATAATATAGATTTTGTTATAGCTGGACTCGAGAGACGAGCTGCCTACGTACCTGAAGCGGGATCAAGCCAAAACGTAGTTCGATTACAATAAAGAGAAAGTATCTAGTCATTATTAGAAATGACATTGTTTGTGTCTAAATAATGGTGAGAAATGTAGAGGATGAATCTTGTGTAGAAGAATATGAGTCATTCTTTTCTTGGAATCTTCACTTCTCTTTTATAGCCTCTTCCTTCCTTCTAGGGTGTCTTTACTTGGCCATTAAATTCAGAATTAACTCCACAAAATAACTCCAATTTTTAGCAATTAACTCCTAATCTTGAATGACAAACTTTATTCCTTTGACAATGGCAATTAATTCATGAATTTAATCACAAATTAATGTCAAGGTTTGACCACCCCCTTTTGCAAGATAGGGCTCCTTGGATTTTGTAAAGTGATGGTTCTCCAACATGTAAAATGGACCCCTTGCGGGATCCGGTACCAACAGCCATAGTTGTATCTACTTGCATTTTAACGTAAACAATTTTTCCTATATTGGCCTAGACATCTTCCCAAGAGATTCCTTGCATGGTCTTACATGTATGTTCCTCAACTTCCACCACCACCACCACTTACTTGGATTTATTAGCCCGTGGCACTTCTTGGGCACAAGCAATTGATGCTGAATTCGTTAGAACCACTAAATAAGCATTCAAAATAATTTGTCTTAGAGTAACACAACTTGTTTCCCAGCGAACCTCCTGCAACCTCCAAGACCAGAATAATTTCCTATTTTCTCATAAGATATGTGTTATTCAAGACCAGCACAGCCACCACCTATACTCAATTATTGATACTTTCACACATATTTACTCGATTTAAGATCCACACGTATTGAAACTTTTCAAACCAAAATCCTTAATGCTACAAAATTGCAAATTACTTGCGGAGGAAACAACATGAAAATGGTCACATATCATATATATAAAAGTTGGCCAACTCTCTCCATATGAATGCCACATCATCACACAAGAAAATGACATGTGTCATTCAACATTATTTAAATTAAAAATCATCAAAATTAATTGAAAGAAAATCAAAAGTCTTATATTGTGTTAAATCATCCATTAATCCCATTCTTAAATGATTTATTCAAAACAAAAATAAAATTATATAATTATTTTAATAAATCAAACACTACTTTCATTTTACTTTTCTAATTATTTTTCTAATTTTTTTAACTTAATGGTCAATGGTCATCACTCGATAATGACTAAATAATTATTTGTGTTGTAGTTTAGTTGTTTGCTACCTAATATCTTATTAGTTTAGTAATTTTACTTTGAATATTTTCTCATTATTACGTTATGGTTCATATCTTATCATATGACATTTTCTCTTTTCATTTTTATGTCTTATGGTAAGTTCGTAATATTGACATGCAAATTTTTTCGAGTAATGAGCTTTTGAGACGTTAGACATACCACAAAATTCAAGACAAATCCATTTCTCTTATATGGCTATATGCAATAGCATAAAATCTAAAAGTGTTACTTAAATAACTTTTAAAATTTTTGTTTTTTTTTCATACGAAAACTCTTGAGATCAAAATATCCTATATTCTTGTTGTGTGTATTCATGATAATGAACAAATATTATAATCTTAGATATAAAAATAATCAGATTATGCATGAAAATGTATAAATTGATATTTATAGTCAAAAACGAATCTAACCATAAAAATTGTAAGTATATAATGAATCTAATTTTAGTAACTATGCAATAACAAACAAAAAAATAAACATAAATTAGCGATAAAAATAATTAACATATTTTTTTCTTAACAATTTTCAAAACAAACCCACGCGTAGCGTGGGAATTCATCTAGTATAACTAATAAAACATGTGTGCTTGTCGTTGATCCTTCTTCTTTAAAAGCAAAAATTTAACTCAAACAATCAAATGAAGGTCTCACGATTCATAACCGATATGAAAGAGCACAAACATCGACCAATGATGCTTGTCATCGATCCTTCTTCTTCTTCAAACCCAAAACTTTTACGCAAACAACAGTTTTATGTTATAAACGTCTAAACCGCATAAAAAATCGCCTAGGCCCCGATTAGGCGTTCTAGGCGCTAGGCATTGGGTCACCGCCCGCTTAGCGCCTAGCGCTTTCTTGAACACTGATTATATATAATGTGTAAAACAATTATTCACTTCAACTAGGGTTTTCTCTCTTTCAGAAAGAAAAAAAAAAACAAAACATTAATGTCTCTGCTTCTAAGACGGCTCTCGAGGCTCCGCCTTGGGAAACCTTTGCTGGTAAGATCATCGGTTCTTCTTTCTAATGGCTTTTCATCATCCTCGCTGAAAACTCCTCCTTGTTCCATCGTCTGCGCTTTTCCTTGTGAAGCGGATCTCGGAAAACTCGTGATTATGAATGCTAATGAGCGTTGCTGCACTTATTTGGAAAAGAGGGTGCCCCTGCAGTTGGTGGATAGCGATCCAATGGTGACGATAGGGGCATCTCATGGGTGGGTAGCTACTTTGAAGGACGACGGAATAGTGCGTCTCCAAGACGATCTAAACCCTGTTGCATCGGATACAGATCCAAAACGCATCTCGCTACCTCCTCTTGTGACTCTGCCTCGTTGTCAAACCCAGATTGTGACCAACGTGGCCATGTCCTCATCTTCTCCCGATGATGAAGATTGTGTTGTGGCTGTCAAGTTCTTGGGACCTCAACTTAGCTTTTGTAGACCCGCTCAAAGTAACTCCCAGTGGATCAACTTCAGGATCGCAAACCCCTGCTTCTACTCCTCCCATGTTATATTTTCCAAGAAACATGACATGTTTCGCATTCCCGGATCTGGAGGCCATCTCATTGGATCATGGGATCCGCTCACACACAAGCACAAACCAAAGTTTCAGAGGTTGCGATTTAAAAACCTTCCTGAGCTGACCAAGACCAAACGGGAGCTTCTGCATTCTTGCTGCACAACCGAACACTTGGTGGAGTCAGAATCCACTGGTGAAACTTTCTTGGTTAAGTTGTACAGGAAGGCCACCCCTAGTGGTACGTTGAGAATGCAAACAAAAGCTGTGATGGTCTTCAAACTTGACGAAGATGGAAATGCCGTTTACACTCAAGACATTGGAGATCTCCGCATTTTCCTCTCAAAGTCTGAACCTTTTTGTGTCCCTGCTCCTTCCTTTCCTGGCATGGGCTCGAACCGCATCGAAATCTTGGATATCGAAGAAAGCATCTCTGTCTTTCTGTGTGATTCCTTCATCATTGCTAGACATTGTACACGCGGGGCACCTTACCATATCCCACCTCAAAATATAGAGTAGTTGTTCCGAATTGAGTTCGAGTCTAGAGTCTGTCTTTTCTATTTAACCTTGGAAACATTTTTATCTATCCTTTGGGAGATTGATATGCATTTGCTTTTGGAGAAGATTTTCTCTTGTTAGTCTCCCAACTAATTATGTGTGCTGTCAATCACTCGTTAAACTATTTTTCTAGTTGAACGTCATTTTGAAGTTGCCTCTCTTGGAATTTTGTACTCTTGTTCTGTTTCCTCCTCCTGTAGAATAAGCTTGCTGTAATCTGATGAAGAAGAGCCGCTACATATTGTTTGAAATCATCGAGCAGAAGCTTTAGGAATCCTTGTGAGATTGTTCTTGAGAAAAAATGTCTATGTTGGGAGAATATTGTTGATAGACCTAAATAAAATGTTGTATTTTATTAAAAGTTACATAAAATAACTTAAATATATTTAAAAATAAACCCTAAATGAAAAATTCAATTTTAAAACAATTATTAAATTTACAAACGAAAATATTTAAAAATATCAAAATATAAATTTTATTATCAAAACACAAACAAATGTTAAGTATTTAGTTTATAAAATTGTTAAGTATTTAGATTGTCCACATGAGATTTAAAACAACTAATCACGATTAACCATCTCAACTAATTAAAATTTTCAGGCATTACATTAATTAACATTTATAAATTATAATATATCATGCAATAAGATATTTATGAAAAGAAAAAAATTTATATGTATGTAAAAAATATAAATGTAAAATTTTCATAAATAATATATGGAAATAAGAAAAATGAAAAATTTAACTGTTAGAATATATAAAAACTAAAATTATTATTAGGCTCACTACGTTAGCTTTCAGTTAGTTTTAAAAAATAATTCTAATTGTAAAATAAATTAGTTAAATGAAATTGGAAAGAGTTCATGTCAATATGAAAATTGAATTCATGTAGACACGTTTACCTTTTCTTTAATGAAGGAAAACTTTTAATAACGAAGAAAAGGTAAATAAGTTAATGTTAGCGTTAAAAGTTTATGTATTGTAAAATATATTATTAAACAATAAAGAAAAAAATTTCCAAAAGTATGAGAAAATTAAAGTTTAAACGAAAAAGAAATGATTATTAACGTAAAAAAAACTTCTTCTTAACAACCAAGGCAGATAAGAAAGTTTCTAAATTCTAAAGTAGTGATTTATGTATAAATATCCATCTACGGACCATTGATACTTGAGAGATCAAAGATTTTATTCTTGAAAGTTCAAACAAATAGTTTACTAAGTTATTATGGCACACACATCTTCTATGCTTGCGGAATTCATCCACAAAATTGGTATATCTTATGGGAGATGAGACCCCGATGCTTTGAAAGAAGGAACTCCAATAATTATGCTTCACAACATTAATCAAAAAGAAGATCTCTACAATGGTACACGACTTTTTGTATCACGTTTGAAAATAGATTGATTGAAGGCGAAATATTCACATGTGGCACACATATTAGTAAAATTGTCATTCTACTACGGATTAGTTTTCTCACCACCAGACTCAACCATCTTTTCACAACAATTTCCATTACGAGTATTATATACAAAAGCCAAAGACAAAATTTCAAATCATTGTTCCTCAACCAGTTTGCGGTTATTAACAAAAGATGTACGTGGCGCTTTCATGCTTACCATCTTCTACAAGTGTAACCATTCTACAACCAGATAATGAAGCAGAGGAGACAATCAAAAACATTATCTTAATTAACGATTTAGTTTACTAGCAATAAGCTTTTCACGTGTGATTTTAAATGACCAATTCACATTAGACATCTACTAATTAATATTTTTGGCCATCACGTCAATTAAATTTTTTAAAATTCCAATATTTTCTCTATTAATATATTTTTGAAAAAGGAAAATAATATATATATATATATATATATATAATAAATGCAAATTATTGCCAAATAACAAATGTAAATAATGATAATTTCCTAATATATATCATTATTAGTCTCACTATGTTAGCTTCCCAATCAATTAGGAAAATTTCCAAATCTAAAATAATGTAGTTAATTGGAATTAGAAAAAATTTAGAAGAAAACAAAATTATGACATAATGTATATATAAAGAGTTGGATTGGATGTTTGAGATTTCTGCAATAGTATGGCGATAAGAGTTTGAAATCAACGGATTCAGAAACTTATTTAGATGACCCATATTGATCACTACCTTCATATTTATAGATTGATAATAGTAATGCAAACATATTCAGAGGTTTTTCCAAACATACGCGTATATTTGCATCTAGTTTCAGCTTATATAAATTAATTAGTAAAATAAATTTCAGCTTATGCTCTATAATTACATAATATATAAACTAAAAAATCGAATATATTACTTTTCTATATTATAGTACAATTCTTAAGAAGAAAGAAGAGATAATATTCTTGCGTAAACGATATGATATATAATAAAAAGAAAAAAATAAATTTAGAAAAAACATATGGAACAAGAAAATATGTAAACTTTGTTATTAAAATCTATAATATAGTATCATTAGAAAATTAAGATACTCATTAAAAAAAAAAAGAAAAAAAATTATGGAAACAAGAAAAATGTAAACTTAAAAAAATTCATATGAAAAAAGATATAAAAATAATTAATATAATATCTAAATAATATCATTATTTCTCTAAATAATTTGGCAATATCTCCTTTTAATCACAAGTAGGGGTCCACAATTTGGTTTGACTTCAAGTTAAATTTGATTCGGTTATTTTGATTTAAAAAAAAAGACATTAAGTCTTTAACCGAACTCAGTTCGGTTTCGCTTAATTTGGTTGGGTTTTATAAGTTTTTTTTTATTTGAAAGAAATTATTTGTAAAATTAAATGGATGACAATAAAATGAAGCAAGAAAAATATTTTTTTTTATAATTGGGATAAATAAAAAATATTGCATTTCTGTCTCACTAAATTTGAACGCAATAATGACAAAAAATAAATGAACTCAATAATCAATCAAGAGGTATGTAAAAAATTCAAAAAAAAAAAAGTATACAATCAAGAGGTACACAACATGTGTAAGTATATTCACTTTTTTTCTTTTTATTTAAATATCGATTAGTAATTTTCATGTTCTAGGTTTGATGCTCGGATATTAGATTGTTTTAATCACTAAAATTTTAAAGTCTTTTGACATACTTAGGTAGAAATAAGTGAGTGAATTAATTAGTAAAATAGAAAACAAAAATCTATGGTAAAACTGTATATGCATTATCTAAATTTTTGATAATAATACATTAACAAAACAAACAAAAAACTAATATTTAGTGATAAAATATATTGACTTTAAATAACATGTTAAAACTGCAACAATGATTTCTTATGATGTGAAAAACATGTCGATGATTGTAGTTAAAAAACTTACAAATTTGTTTTTAGACTTTTTTGCATTAACTAGGTTATTAACCCCCGCGTAGCGGGGGTTAACAATTGTTTAAATATATTTTTGGGGTTAATAATCATTTAAGTAGCTATAAATTGACATTAGTAATGCAAACATACTAAAATCGTTTTTTTTTTAATTTATATTTTTATCATTTATATTATTTAAAATTTTGTTTTAATAAGAAAGAAAAACGTTTATAGGATAATATTTGGTGTAAAACATATTACAAATATGATGTGTGATTTTCTCTTATTTGTTTTATATTATTAAAGATTTTTCTCTTAGTAAAGCAATTATTAAAAATATTAGAAATTAAACTACCAAAATATGTACACATTTAGGCATACATGTATTTCCCTTTATCTTATCTATTAGTGAAATATTTTTGCTATTAATCAAGCAATTATAGAGTAATAAATTCTTGACTAAATATTCGGGTTGACACCTCCCCATTTTTACCCTTAACCGCAAGAACTTATTTGATTATAGTGATAATTCTAGAGATTTTTTGGGTTTGGGAAAACCGCGATGTCCCAAAAAACCCCATGTGCCAGCCGCTGCAAAAAAGCAAATCGTGACAGGTGAAATTTAATCAAAGACATAAAATTTTGAAAAAGACATATATCTTACCGAGGAATTTTGAGTTGGCCGAAAACATGTTGGCCATGTAAAATTCAAAAAAATTAGAAACATATATACAGAGAAACGTGGCTGCTAAGAAGCACGATTCTTTATTGTTCTCTCAGCTCGAATCCGTCAATTTCAGACTCATGTCGCCACACTATTGCCGAAATCTCAAGCATCTCACAATTTCCTATTCCAAATCTTCATCTTCAAATTCCCCGATCAAATCTTTGCGTATGTTCACCTCTCTCGCAATCTCATGTTCCATTATCAGTTTTAAATAGCTATATATACTAAAACGCTACTTTAGAATTTAGAAACTTTTCTATTTTCCTTTTTGCTACTAATTAAGTTGAATTTTTCTTTTTGTTTTAAACTAAAATTTCTTCAACCATTGTTAACTTTTTTTCGTTGTGTTGTTAGTTGAATATACTCCCATTTTGTTGTTTAGTCGTATTGTTCTTCATCGTTTAGTAGTATTTTTCCTTTTTAGTATAAAATAAAACGCAAAAATTCTAACACTAACATTAACATATTTTCTGGTTTTTAAAAATTTGAAAACTTTCCTTTAAAATATCTTTGAAAGATTTAACATATATGTTTTTTTACATTTAATTGTATTTAGAAATTAACATATAATCTCAGAACCATATTAACATATAATCACGTGCATGAGATAATTTCGCATTTAAAATTAAACAAATTGTCATATTATTAGCCATATGTTACCACGTTTTTGGAATTGTAATATTTTAGTTATTGATGATTATGTATAGTTGGGAATGAAATCACTACCTTATAACTTACAATTAACAAATTTTCAATGTAATATTAAGTTAATATTTGTTTCTTATATAAATTATTTCATAATTTTCTGATTTTCTAAACTTTCTCATATTAATTAACTATAATACTTTTTAATTAAGAAAGTTTCCTAATTTATTTGGAAGCTAACGTTATGAGACTAATAATTATATTTTCTTTTTATATTATATTACAATAATTAAATTTTACATTTTCTAATTTATCTATATCATGTTTCAAAAGTTTACATTTATATTATATTAGTCTATACAATAATCGAGTATCATCAATATAGTTATGATTCTTGAATGGGAGTCCACTACTATAAATTGAATCGAGAGCATATATAGAACCATAGAAAAAGATTTACATAAAAATAAACTATGATCTTGCACAAATCCTTTATACAAAATTTAGTAACCTTTTCGGTCTCCCTCACCCTTCATCTTTAACGTGGCAACTCGAAACGACACAATTGATAGACATGACTTCTCACAAACCACTCTATAACACACTCCTCGTCAAACTCGTGTCCACATGGTAAAGTCACGATACTTGTTCGGTTGTTCCATCGTCAAACTCTTTCAAACAAATAGTGCACATGTCATTCTCACCGACGACATCACTATTTGATGATCAAAGTCAAAGCTAACATCGTGCTTAACCAATGAGTACGGTAATCCGTAGAATGGAACAACTTCTCCAAGCTTTTGTTTCAAAAAAAAAAAACTTCTCTAAGCTGAGATTGAGCTCCTTTATCATAGATAAAGTTAAGCTCGTGCTCATCCTCAAAGTCAAAACCTAGATCCTCTTCTTCAAAGGTCTCATTGAGCGAGACTCGAAAGATCTCTACAAACTGAGGTCGAACTGCTTCTTCGGTTTGATGATCAGAGTCAAAAATAACATCTCGCTCATCCTCTAAATTTAGATCCTCTTCTTTAAGTTTTTTTTTTGTTTTTTGCAAGAATAGAAAGTATAATATTTTTGTGTTCCATTCTAAATTATAAAATGCTATTTATACATAAAACTAATACTTTAGTATTTAGAATCTTTCTAACTCTTTTTTTTTGTTAAGTAGAATTTTTCCTTTTCATTATTAAACTTTTTCTTTTTATTTAAACCCAAATATTTCTATATGTTGTTTTTCAACATTTGACATTTTTCTCTTCTTTACATATATATATTGTTTTTTTTTCCTTTTCATAAATATCTTAATATATATTATCTTATAATTTAAAAATGTTAAATAATGTGATGACTAAAAATGTTAAATAATGACATGTCTAATTGCGATTGGTCGTTTAAATTCCTACGTGGACAGCTTGAGAAGCTTATGTCTTCGACTTTTATATAGTATAGATTCGAAAATTAATAGACTAAGAATAAAAAATTATAAACATTATAAGATGTTTAAAAATAAACAAAAAGTAATACATTTGATAACTTTGATTATCCAAACCTAAATCATCATTAACATAAAATAATTATAAAAATTTAGAAAAGCTTATACATTATATATATATAATAACCAACACTTAAACTATCTGAAAATATATATTTAATAATGTTACGAAAAATATGATTGCATATACGGTAATCGGCGCGTAGCGCCGGGTAGCACCTAGTATATATAAATGGGTAAAAAAACCATCACCTTTTCTAAAAACATGTAAAAAACCCTCACCTTTTTTTGTGGGTTTTTAAACCCTCACCTTTTTATAAATGGTCAAATAAACCCTAATATTAATAAACTCAACTTAATTTTTTTTAAAATCGTTATATTAAAACAGTAAAAAACAAAAAAAATTAATTTATGATTTTTTTTTTCAAATTCGAATTTACGATTTTTCTTTTTAAAATTAGGATTTTTGCGCTATAAAAATTCATTCAACATTTAGTTGAGATTAGGCAAATTATTTTTATTACCATTAGAAGTTATGTTATAAAAACTACAAAAATTTAAAGGATATCACATTTGATTTTTTTTTTCGAGTGTTCAGGTTTTGAATAAAAATATAGTTAAATAATGATTAATTACATGTAATTTATATTATATTTTATTATATCGTAATTTAAATATATATATATATATTGTGTTTAAATAAATTTATATATATATATAAATATTAACTGTAAGTAAATCATATTTAGTTGGTCCAATGAAAATATTTTGATGTGGAAATTTATGTACTTGTCTTAGTATTATAAAATTTGATTTGGTTTCACGTTAGTAAATTTGTGTGATCGAACCGAATAAACCTTTATTAATATATACTCATATTCGGTTCGATATAAGAATTTACATATAATTCGTAACAAAATCTGTTTGGTTTTACGTTGATGAATTTTTGTAACACAACCGAGTAAAACTTCACACTTTTTTACATCATGACAAACTTTCAATTTCGAAAAAGATTTTAAACTAGAATCTTAGAAGAAAAACCCTAAATCAAATTGTTTATATTTATTTATGTTTTAATATAATGATTTGTTTGAATTTAAATTAAGTTTATTAATACTAAGGTTTATTCTACCATTTATGAAAAAGTGAGGGTTTAAAAACCCACAAAAAAAGTTGAGGGGTTTTTATCTGTTTTTAAGAAAGGTGGGGGTTTTTCTACCCATTCTTCCGAAAAAATCTACAAATATGAAAATTACATAATTTCTCAAAAAAAAATAAAATTTCCGAGTTATATCCCTTGAATCCGATCTGACCCAATCCAAAATATTCAGTTTAACTCTGATTAATTTAAATCGGCGCGTGATCGAGAGAGAAAGATCTTCTCTAACCTCTTGCAACAATTCTTCTCAAAACCCTAACCCCTTTTTCAAATTCTACTTCCATCTTTAGATCGATCTAATCAATGTCCGTCGACGATCTTCCTCCGTCGTCGGCCTCCGCCGTTACGCCACTAGGCTCCTCCGTGATTCCAATTGTTAACAAGCTTCAAGACATATTCGCTCAGCTAGGAAGCCAATCAACAATCGCGCTTCCGCAAGTAGCTGTAGTCGGAAGTCAAAGCAGTGGCAAATCCAGCGTTCTCGAAGCACTCGTCGGCCGTGACTTTCTTCCTCGTGGCAATGATATCTGCACGCGCAGACCTCTCCGTCTCCAGCTTGTTCAGACGAAACCTCGCTCCGATGGTGGATCCGATGAAGAGTGGGGAGAGTTTCTTCACCACGATCCTGTTAAACGTATCTACGATTTCTCTGAGATTCGTCGTGAGATTGAGGTTTATTATTCATTCTCTTCTTCTACGTTCGTCATAGATCAATTGATGATGGTGTAATTGTATGAATATGACAATTGTTTGTAGGCTGAGACTAATAGAGTATCAGGAGAGAACAAAGGTGTATCAGATATTCCGATTGGTTTGAAAATATTTTCACCTAATGTTTTGGATATCAGTCTTGTGGATCTTCCTGGTATCACTAAGGTTCCTGTTGGTGATCAGCCAACTGATATCGAAGCACGTATAAGAACGATGATCTTGACTTACATTAAGGAATCTAGCTGCTTGATACTTGCTGTTACCCCTGCTAATACCGATTTAGCAAATTCAGATGCATTACAAATCGCAGGAAATGCTGATCCTGATGGTAAGTTTTTGGCACTAAGTCAATTGAGAATTTATCAATTTCATTGGTATACATAATAGTGACCTTTCGTTTTGCATATGAATTTGTTGTTCTCAGGTCATAGAACCATAGGTGTAATCACAAAGGTGCTATTTCTCTCCTCATAAGTCATAACTTTGCTTTAAAATTTTCTTGTTTTAGATTTAGCTGTGATGGCAAACTACTGACTGATCTATTTTCTCTCTGATTCAGTTGGATATTATGGACAGAGGTACTGATGCTCGGAATCACCTTCTTGGAAAAACAATTCCTCTTCGACTTGGATACGTGGGAGTTGTAAATCGTAGTCAAGAGGTAAACCCTGTTTTTCAAAACATTTACGCATGTTTACTTGTGATGCATATTGTGGTTGTCCGATCATATTGAGCTGAGGCCACTTCTACTTTTGTGCTTGTGTGTGTCTTATTTCTTTCTATCATTATATCTCATTGACTCTTTTTTCCCTTCGTATACTACCCGTAATTTATAGTTTTTCTAGTGTTACCAAACCACTCTACTCTCTATATTCATTTTGCGTTTGCTCTTACTATGTGGCCACTGATTTTTCGCAAGGCAATAACTACTTTGGGTGTTAATTTCCCTAACAGGATATTTTGATGAACCGTAGCATCAAGGATGCTCTTATTGCAGAGGAAAAGTTCTTTCTTAGTCGTCCAGTAAGACTGCATCAATCTCTCGATTTGTTTTCTGATAGTGTTACCTTGACTGTTCTGCTTATATCTTTTTTTTGTTTGTTTTCTAATAAACAGGCTTACAGCGGTCTCACAGATCGTTTGGGTGTCCCTCAATTGGCAAAGAAATTAAATCAGGTATTATCTGCAGTCTTGAGATCGTCTAATTTCTTTATTATGACTTGTTATGCAGTCAAGATATGAGTTCCATAAGGAATACGCTTTCTGGATTTTCCGATGTGTTTCCAATTGAGACAATAAATTGGCTTTTGTACGTAATATTCATGTTTCCTAGCCATGCATAGCCTGATTGTGCCCATTTCATTTAGCAGGAGCTAGGAAATTTGTAGGATATACTAGTGTATATATTTGAGAAAATCAGCAACATCTGCTCACTATGGTTGTTGTTTCATATGGTGGATTCTTTTTCTGTGGATTGATTAGTCCTTTTTTCCTAAAGATGGCATTTCATAAGTTTCATAGCTGGTACTATTATTAGTTGTTTGATGGTAGCTAGTCCTTTTTCCTTCTTTGCAGGTCCTTGTCCAACACATCAAGGCACTGCTTCCTAATTTAAAGTCACGTATCAACAATGCATTGTTTGCTACAGCAAAGGAGTATGAGAGCTATGGGGATATAACAGAGTCCAGGGTATGTGGTTTTCGGCCAGTTTTAGCCTAATATATCCCATCCATTCTCAATGATGACATTGCTATTTGCTTTTTTTTGCATTGTATGGTTTCTTTGGTCAGTTTTCGTTTTGAATAGAATTTTATTCATGTATGTGATCGTCTTCTTGGCATTCTTGGGAGCCTTTTTCTGTTTATTATGAGTTAAACAAACTATTGATAATCTATAGAGTTAATGTTTGAAGGTGTCTAGATATGCAGGGAAAGATTTCTGACAAAATGACTAATGAATTTTTTTAAAATATCTAGATATGCTTTCCTATTTCATTTCCTTATAAAATATGCCTACCTCATTAGAGTATGTCATTAAAACATACATAAGTTTATCATTATGACTATTTAACTTACAGCTTTCTCTGGTTTTGTACTGTTTCGAAATTCATAGGGTGGTCAAGGAGCTCTTCTTCTCAGTTTTATTACAAAATACTGTGAAGGTAATATCTGAAGATGGTTCTATTTCAGTTTAGACAACGGATGTTAGTTTATGCTTTTAAGGTTGGTATTGGTCCTCACCATGGTGTAATTGTTTATAACAGCATACTCCTCAACCCTGGAAGGGAAAAGTAAAGAAATGTCAACATCTGAGCTCTCGGGTGGAGCTAGAATTCTCTACATCTTTCAATCAGTCTTTGTTAAGAGCTTAGAGGTTTGCTTGTACATTTTTATTATTTTCCTCGATCTTCACTCAGTTATAAGCTGCCTTTTGTTTTGTTATTCGAAGTTTTGCATTAGGTTATATCTTAGTCAGGTAATACTTTATAATTTAATTTGGGATATCACTTGTGGTCTTCAATGGAGGTTCATTGTGATGCTATTGATATAGAACCTATACACGTATGTGGTCTTCAATGGAGGTTCATTTTGTTGCTATTGATATAAAACCTATACTCATATGAGTGACTTTCTATTTATAAGATATTATTTCATTCGCTAAGCATTAGGCTATATCTTAGTTAGGTAATCACTCTGTGTAGATATCTTTGTTTAGTTAGTGTGGCTATTGGCACAGAAGGCAGACGGTTCGTCTCAGGTTTTGAGGTATTGGAAGCGTGGCATGTTTGCATTTCATTTATGAGTAGAACTACGTTCAGTTGTAAAAATAGTTATATTAGTTCATCTCCGGCCATCTTTCAAGCATCTGATCTGTATCGCCCAAAATCGATCTGAATCTTCTCTGCTGTATAGAGATCTTTTCCTACTTATGTTGTCAGTGCTACTTGATACGGGTTTATGAGTTTAAACTCATTAGTTTCTTTCACTTTGCTTCTGAAGGAGGTTGATCCATGCGAAGACTTAACAGCTGATGATATTCGGACTGCAATACAAAATGCAACTGGTCCCAGATCTGCATTATTTGTTCCTGATGTAGGTCTATCTATATCCCTAAAATTGTGGGAGCTTTGTTTTGCTTATCCGTTCTTTCCACTTACTTATTTTGCTTGATTTTTCTAATTTCCAACAACTCTGATAAGTATCTCTTGCTTTCATTCTCATCTGCATAGGTTCCATTTGAAGTTCTTGTCAGGAGGCAAATATCTCGTTTACTAGATCCCAGCCTTCAGTGCGCTAGGTTCATCTTTGATGAGCTAGTAAAGGTGTTATTTTTATTTGCGTTTCTTTAAGATGCTAACTGTTGATTTACATGACCATGAATTTAAATTGAAAATTATTGTACAGATTAGTCATCAGTGTATGATGACAGAGTTACAGCGCTTCCCAGTCCTGCAAAAGCGCATGGATGAGGTTATTGGGAACTTTCTGCGAGAAGGTCTTGAACCTTCACATGCAATGATCCGAGATCTTATTGAAATGGAGGTATATATGAATAATTTAGGATCCACACAATCATGATTCTCATGGCCAGTTATATTAAATTTACTGAGATATCTGTACCGTATACTGATTTTTTTTTGTCATACTGGTGTTCTAAGTTTGAGAAAATTAATTACTCTCAATTTTATTGATTATTGCCTCTTTTTAAATTTAGTTTAACATATTTAAGTTTACCATTTGCAGATGGATTACATAAACACCTCACACCCAAATTTTATCGGGGGAACCAAAGCCGTGGAGCTTGCAATGCAACTAGTCAAATCTTCAAGGATTCCGCATCCTGTTGCGCGGCCAAGGGTATAAAATAGTCTAAGCGAAAGTAATATTTGCTTTATGTTTCTCTTTGCGAGTTGTGAAATTTTTCGTACGTGTTCACTTTGATGACTAACAGGACACTGTGGAGCCTGAGAAGACAACTTCTTTTGCGAGTCAAATAAAAACCCGATCTTTTCTCGGCCGACAAGCTAATGGAATCGTCACTGATCAGGCATTTCATTTGTTTTGTTATGTATTTGACTCTGTTACATCTCCTTCAGTGTCTTTTGCTGTTTGATACTATATTTGTAGTTGGCCCCTGCTTCTGAATGCCCATGAAGCGAGTACAAATATCCAGCTAGAGACTTCTTATAACATATTTCCTTAACATTTTTCACAGGGAGTTCCAACTGCAGCAGATGCTGAAAGATCTGCACCAGCTGGTAATGGTCTTATCACATTTATTTTTCAGTCTTTCATGTATGCACAGATAAAATGAACATGTGGTTCTCAGACGATATTTGACTGAAATGATAAAATTCATTGTCTAAGATATGACCTACATATACATACATGTCTGCTCTTAATTCAGTGTTCTGTTTAGAATTTGAATGTAGTATTCTTGACCAATTGAGAATTAATCAGGAAACTCAAGCTGGAGTGGTTTCTCATCAATTTTCCGGGGGAGTGATGGTCAGGCAGCTGCTGAAAATAGCCTACTAAACACACCGTTCAGCGAAGCTGCTCAAGATGTGTCTCAGAACTTGTCAACAATCTATTTAAAGGAGGTTTGAATCTTGTGCCTTCTCAGACTCTTCATATTGCCCATACTGTCACTTTACTTACCTATTCATCTCATAATGTTTTGTTTTTGAAGCCTCCAACCATTTTGAGGTCATCGGAAACTCATTCAGAACAGGAGGCAGTTGAGATTCAGATAACAAAGCTATTATTGAAATCCTACTATGACATTGTAAGGAAGAATGTTGAGGACTTGGTCCCAAAAACAATCATGCATTTTCTGGTTAGTGTCACCTCCCTCTTCAAAAATTAGAAATTTCACATTGTTGTATTACTTGAAATCTCATCACTTTTGCCGAGCAAAACATCTTCTGGTCATTGATGACACTGAGTGTCTGTTGATATTTGTGAGGGGACTGATACCTATTCTATGTAATAAACACAGGTAAATTACACGAAACGTGAGCTGCACAATGTTTTCATCGAGAAGCTTTACAGGTGATGAAAGAAACCATGTACTTCCCATCTGATTTTGTGAAGAGTCTTTTTTTTTTAATATGAACTATAAATCTGTTGGATGGGGGGACAGGGAGAACTTGATTGAAGAACTGCTGAAAGAGCCAGATGAGTTAGCGATAAAGAGGAAACGCACGCAGGAGACTCTTCGCATTCTTCAGCAGGCTAATCGGGTAAGTTCAAGATTTATCTTTGAAGAAATTGCAATTTTAACTTGTTAAAATTTGTCTTCTTGATATGGTCAAAACAGACATTAGACGAGCTGCCCTTGGAAGCGGAATCAGTCGAGAGAGGTTACAGAATTGGTTCAGAATCGAAACATGAGGAGTTACCGGGTACAAGAAGATCAAGGACAGAAACTAATGGGAACGGACGGCTTCACATGTAAATTCAAATTGTGATTGCACGCATAATTCATCCATTTGGTGATGGAAAAGATTTGTTTCCTTCCCTTTAAATCGGTTGTGCGTGGGGAAAGAAAGGTGTTCTTAGGTATAGTGAAACATGATGAGAAACAGGGTTTTGTTGTGAGGGTATCATCAACCTATTAGATAATGTGACTTATTATTTGTTTCTCGGAGCCGAGAAGAATAATTAAATTCCTAATTTTACTGTTCATAGCTTTATTTGTTATTACATCATAGAGTTACAATAGAAAAAAACATGAAAGAGCTTGTGGCTTTGTCCTAGAAAATTCAAAAGAACGTATTTGAGCCAATGTAATGATAAATTTATCACTGTTGAGTTGATCTTGTTGTTAATGCAAAGGTCTTAAAATATTAGAAAGTAAGTGTTTTTGTTAACAAAAATAGAAGTCAATCCAATGTTTTCTGCATTTTGTCGAGAAGAGCATGTTTTTAGTCTAGATTAATAATCCTTATCCATGTACTTAAGTAATAAATGGTGAATACAACACTCGAGAATGTTTTGTGTCCTATGGAGAACTCTCCAGTTCAAACCGGAAATGAATGTCAATCTTTGTCCGTCTCCGACTCCGATGACGTAGGCTTTCTGGAATACTTGTCGCGCCAAACCTGTTTATTCTTCTCGATACTGTTATGATTTTGAGTAAATTCAGTAAGCCCTTGTCTAAATGCTCCAAGCGTAACGCCATCACCCACAAGGATGCTTGTCACTCCCATTTTCGAAACCTGTTTATTCACACACACCAAAGATTCAAACTTTTAGTGCACAAAGTAAAGAAAATAATCCTGCCTAAGCGATGTAAGCTTAATTAGCACAAAGTAGTAGTTTGTATTTAACTGATTTAATGTTTCTGTCCTCATCATCGAAGAAGAGCATCGCAGTAAAAGGCACTCCCGTTCTCGTGTGTATCTTCTGAAAATGTTCCGTCTTGTGACTCCAACTTGAGTATATTTCCTGAATAAATCCCACAAGTATCTTACCCTATGACAGATATCAACAACGTCCCATTCGTTTCCAATAAGGCCTTAATTACGATGCATATCTAACACAAGTGAGATAAAAGTCCGAACAAAACATCACTAGAAAACCATTCGCTAACACGGTAAACCACATCGAAGAGAGAAATAAGGATACACCAACAAAGAAGAAGATGTTTGAAACTAACCTTGGCGACAAACATGGGCTTAATGTTCAATTTATCAAGAAATGTGTTAGCAATATCCGAAGTAGGAGATCTCGAAGCAATAGCCATTTCAATACCCTTCTCTTTCAGAGCACTCAATATACCCTTTGCTTGTGGATACATAGACGGCATTTCTCGTTTCGAACGGCATTCACTGAAACCAGTAACAAATCCATAAGCAAACATTCGAAACTAATCAAAGATTCTAACTTCCAAAGCATAAACTCTGACTTCCTCAAATTACAATCCTAAACCCAAAATCAAACCCTAGATACCAATTCCATTGTGCTTTTGATAAAATCAAACAAATTCCACAAAAATTGGGGATGTAATTGAAGAAAGACAAGAAAAACGCACCAGTAAAAAGGCCAGAGAGTATAATCGAGATCAAAGACGACAAGTCTCGGAAGAATTTGAAACATTCCCATTATCTGCATCGCTTCATCTTTTACCTTCTCTTCCGCCATCTCACTAAGAAAACACGATCGGAGATTAGAGAAAGATTGTCGGAGTTCGCGTTCTACAAAAATTCTTACAATCGAATCGAGACATTAATGGACATGTGTAGACTTTTGTCGTCGTCCTGGTCTGGGAAATTGCAAAACTTCCCAAAAGAACCCCTCTACTTTTTTGGTTTTACGAAAACGCCCATTTTAGTATGACAGTTTTGAGAATGACATTTGCGTATTTAACAATTTAACCCTAGTTTTCGTAAGTCGTCAAAACCGGAATAACTCCAATTTTGTTGTTGACTTCCTAACAAAAATATTTACATTTAGTCTATGCTAACAAAATTTGTATTTCTTGTTTGAGACGGATTGATTAGTAATATAAAACGGAAATAGGTTTTAGCGGAAACAGAGAATAAGTGAATAACAAAACAATATCAAAATATTTAAAAACGATAAGAGAAATCAATATTCCCGGACTCTCTTCTCTCTCAGTCACCGCTAACTTTGAAAAATATTTTTCCGACGATATTACTAATCACATATGAAAATATTTTGTGCTAAAATACCTTCTCTTGGTAATCAATATACACAACTTAAATTGGCTAAGTTGGAGCAGTAATACAAAAGATTATTGTAGTCTCATAATATTTAACAAATAAAGTTAGAAACCAGAACAACTAAATAATATCACACACACTTTTTGTGCATATTTTGACATTGTCATTTATAGATGTTAATTATAACCGATACTAGAACAACTAAAGAAAAGGATTTTAAAGCCTATTATGTATTTATTTCCTTTATTTTTAAGTCATCTATTTTTTTTTTTTTTTCCTTTTAGTCTTTTATTTGTACTTCTCAAGTAACATATATGATAAATCTATAGAGGAAAAAAAAAAGACAACCTCATTTCATTTCTTGGCGTGTTCAACCTCTATCCCAAGCGTTACTACACGTAAAAGCCTTTTATCTTAAGCATACGCTTAACCAATATCACACACAAATTGAATACATTAATGTGTGTATATATATATATATTAAAGTTATGCCTATGAAATTTCAACATCTTGATTTCATAAAACGGATTGAAAATGTATCTAAGTCGGAGAATGCAGAGCGGAGGTTTTGCGGTGTATAGGCAGGGCCTTGCGGAGGTCTTACAAATATACAACAAAGCTGAGAGGAAGACAACTTTGAATCCATGTCCGGCGATTATTCGATTTGGAAGAGACTATCATAACCAAATGAGTCCACAAGGTCTTAAGTTATCAAATCCGGTTAATGCTGGGAGATACTTTAGTAATGGTTCCAACAACCCCAAGCTGCAACCTTCTCCTCCAAACCAATGGTTTAATTTTTCTTGGTACTTATCTTTCTCTCTCAATCTCTCGAACTATACACGTTGAATAAACCAATATGTACACACCGATTTGCATTAGATAGGTTCAAGATTAGATCATTGAATCCATATATTAGAGTGAAACTTTTATTGAGATTAATTCGGAGAGTAACTGGCAGGGGAAGATGGGTTATTGGTTCTGCGATATCCTTAGTGTTATCTTTCTGGAACAGCGAAAGGATACAAAAACTGAAACGGATCGAAGGTAATAAAATTTTAACATTTTGATCATTTGCATTGGCAAAAAGAACTTGAATCACACATTATATGTTAATAACATTTGTGGTAATCTTAAAACATTCTTCAAAAGAGCTCTAATCTTGACTTTGCCTTAGTAATTTTAAAAATTGAAATGATGTGATATATGCAGGAGAGGCGGAGTTGGTTGTGGAAGGGGTAGAGGCTGTAGCAGAAATGGTGGAGAAAGTAGCGACGGCGACTGACGAAATGGCTGAAGAAATGGCAGAGAAACTGCCTGAGAAAAATAAACTAAAACAAGTGGCTTTGGTTCTAGAACATATTTCAGAGGTTGCTGCCCATGAAGCACATTTAACCCAAGATTTCCTTCACAAGGTAAACCACTACACTTTATCATTAAAATTGATCTAGGAAATATACATTAAAATATTACTAACACTAAAAGATCAATTTGGGGGATGTTTTGGAACCAATAAATATTTTGAATATTTGATTTATGTTTTTTGGGTCTCTTTTATTGGTTTATCATTTGGGGGATGTTTTGAAACCAAATAATCAAACATATATAAGCTTTTGATTGTGATTGACTAAGTCAAAACTTACAAAATTGTAGGTGGAAAAAGTCACACAAGATATTGATGACTTGGAGGCAATGATAAAGCCTTTGATAGACAAAAAAGTGGCAAATGCTGAAACTAAGCATCAAAGTAAAGAAGAAGAAGCAAACCCTGAGTCGCCTTCACGCCACTAATCTCTTCATATATCATCTAATTTGGATGTAATAATAATAAATAAAAAACTTCTTCTAAATTGTCTCTTAATTTATTTTTTCATTCTTTCAAAAGATATGTTTTTCATTGTATACCAAAGAAAAAAAATATTATGATTTGTTATATAGTCGTTTTAATGAATACATTTTCAAATTGTTACCCAAAAATGAAACAAGCTCGGAAACATTTTGTGTAACCACAACGACATATTTTACCAACCTTTTTGTGTAATTTTGTGATTACTAAGTTATATAAAAGTTTGTTAGAACTTTTTTTTTTTAGGTCAAACGTTTGTGAGAATAGTAACTTGGAGAAAGTGTCCAGTGTGGTATTTTGAGAATTGTTTTTAAAAAAGAAGTAAAGATGTTACCATTCATGTTTTTCAAAAATACTAAATCTACACCAAATATGAAAATCCAATAATTCAAAAAACTAGAACCACACAAGAAAAAACCCCAAATTAAAACTACTAACATCCATGATATATATGTTTTGGCTTCTTTCTTAAATTTTATCAGACAACAAAAACTCAAAAATTGCTTTTGTAACACAATAAATTAAGAAGATTAAAAAAAGACGACTCGACGTCGTTTTAAAGGTGAAAACCCTTTCAGAAATTCCTAATTTGCTCTTCCTTCACTTCCCGTCTCACACAATCAACCACTGAATCCGGTTATTCAAAGTCCGTAACTTTATACCTCTCTAGCAAATTTGCTTTTGTGGGTTCTTGTCTTTTGGGTTTAAGCTTCTGAAATTCTCTCAAAATCCTTCTTTTTAAGGTTGTAACTATTGAGATCTGTCACTATGAAGTCGAAAAAGATACACTTTAGTTCCGAAGATATAATCAGCAATCTACCAGAAGCTCTGATTTGCTACATATTATCATTCCTTCCTATAAAAGACTCTGCTTTGACTTCAGTCCTCTCGAAAAAGTGGCGTTATCTCTTTGCTTTCAGACCAAATCTTGATTTTGATGGCTTGGTTAATAATCTGCATCATCGTGAAGATGGTAACAGAGAAAGAGATGAGATTAATAGAATGTTTATGGATTTTGTGAATAGAGTTTTGGGTTTGCAAGGGAATTCTATTGTCAACAAGTTCTCTCTAAAGTGTGGAATTGATGTTGATCCAGTTTGTGTTATTAGTTGGATACTAAACGTGTTGGGACGTGGTGTATCGGATCTTGATTTACGCGTTAGTGTGGATCGTGGTGAGCTGCCTTCAAAGGTCTTTATGAGTGAGTCACTTGTTAGGCTGAGGATAGAATCTCAAAATGTTTCTGCCATTGATGTGGAAGATGTTTTTCTTCCAAAGCTTAAGACTCTTTATCTTGATACTATTATGTTAGGAAAAGCTGGTGATTACTTTGACAAGATTCTGTATGGTTGTCATGTCCTAGAGGAATTGGTTATGATCAATGTTTACTCTGATTTTAGGAACCGCTCTGTGTCTTCCAAAACCCTTAAGAGATTGAAGCTATCTTGTATAGAATATGATCAGATTCCGGATACTGTTTCATTTGATACACCAAATCTTGTCTACTTGGAATACTCTGATTATGTTGCGGACAAGTACCCGAGAGTGAATTTTTGTTCGCTTGTTGAAGCTTGTCTCAATCTTCAAATGACATATGATCAGTGTGCACAAGCAAGCTATGGAGATTTGGTTGGTAATGTAACAGATTTTCTTATGGGAGTAAGCAATGTTCAGATCCTTCACTTATCTGACAGGTCTCTTGAGGTATATTAACGTAATATTGATTAATGATTTTTTGAGTTGATTGTAGATGAATGGTGATTTAGTTGATTTGGTTTTTGTTTCAGGTACTTACTTTTTGCTGTGAACCAATACCGGTATTCAACAGCCTGATTCATTTAACGATTAAGACTCACCGTCATGGAGAAGTAGGATGGGAATCATTGCCGGCTTTACTCAAGAAATGTCCAAATCTAGAAACCCTCGTCTTCCAAGTACCAACACATTTTTACTGCATATTTAACACATTTAACTACACACAATTAGATTTTGATGATGTTTCCTCAATGATTTAGGGACTCCATCACAAGGATACAATTAAATGTGAAGAAGTTGATGGTTGCCTTTGCAAATATTCTGAGGAAATTCCTACTTGTTTATCGTCAAGTCCGGTGAAGGTCGTAAAGGTATGGAAGTTTGGTGAAAAAAATTATTACTACAATGATATAAAAAAGCAGATAGAGCAGGTCAAGCACTTTCTAGAGACAATGCCGAATCTTGAACAAATGATATTATACTACGATACACCATACGATGACGATGTACTTGAAGTTTCCAAGCAACTTCAGAAGCTTACTAGAGTAGCTTCGGCTAAATGCAAGATCCAAGTAATTTCTGACAACCTCAGCTTATCTTTTTCCTTTTCCACAAGTGGACTCACCTTCTTCAATAGTACCTTTCCCGTTTGAAGATTATCCTTCTTAGAGACGAGACAACCAACATTGTTTTGGTTCTAGTTTTTAGCTTAAGCAACAATGAAAAGTATTACTTTGGCCTCTGTTATGTTATTTGCGCCTTGGTCTTTCAGATTCTTAATATATATTCCACTTTTTTTTATGTAATGTGTACACTTCATGCTTTCTATAAGTTTCCTAGTTGTTCATTTGTTTCACCATACGAATCCCTGAAGGCCTGAAATAACAAAAAGAAACATTAAAATAACTTAGCAGATATGAACAGTTCTTTTGTTGGTTTTTGTTTGTCAAGATCTGTGATACCCGGATTGGCTCTTCTGCTCCCTTTGTTACACTTCAGTTCCGTTCGAGAGCTGTTTTATTCATCAGGCTCTTGCTCAGGCGTTCATAGAGTCGATCGCTTCCAGTCGACCGTTTCCGGACTCTTAAGGGAACTCTTGGCGGCTAACCGAATTTCTTCTCGCGACAGCTCACAAAAAATCACTAGGTGATCACTCGTACTTGCCTCTGAAAGCTACCCGCAAGGGAACACCCGTCGTAATTCTCTAGCAAGCAGTTGTAAGGAATTACTAGTTGACCACACGTAATTATCTCTAGAAGCCACCCATAAGAGAAGATTGGGATATGATTATACTCTAACAAGAGAAATAAGACTCTAAAACAGAGTTAATAATTAGAGTGAATTAGCGCAGAAGTAAAATTGGGGTATGAAATTAGCTGAAAGACATTAGTGATGGAGGTCCAAGACAACGATACAAAAGTCGTTAGAAATAGGCTCGTGATTGTTACTTATTACGAAATAACCAACTGCTCTCCTCAAACTGCGCGTGGGATTGGCTTTTTGCCTCTACGAACCAACGAAAGAACACTATGACAACTAATTAATGAACTGCTGTTGACAGAAACAACGAGGTGACATTTGTTAAATGCAATGACTTTATTTGAACTTTATGAATTTTGAATCCGTAACGGAAGCAGTTTTAGACGGGAATCGAAAAATGTAAACAACTAACATAGTTGCATGGACCCAATAAATAGTTCTTCAAATTTTTTAAACAACTAACCTAGTTGCATGGACACCCAATGAATATTATATACGATTTTGACATTTGTATACATATAAACATATACATAGAGCGTTAAAAATAATTATAGTGTTAAATAATTCGGTCTATGTATATATGTTAATACATATATATAGAACGTTATTATCATTTGTGTACATATAAACACGTACATGGAGCATTATTACCATTTATATACATATAAACACATATATAGAGCGTTATTAACATTTGTATACTTATATGTACGTTACAATGCATATACTATAATTATCGAATCCAAACCGTCGAACAAAGCAAGCGAGCAGTACCTGGCTTTGGATAAACGCTGGCGGCACACGAAGGAGACAACATGCAAAATATATACATAGATCTATAAAGTTTTTTGGACATTCATGCACAACACATTGATGTCTCAAGTATGAAGCTGGATCATGTCGAAATGGAGAAGCGCGTAGGGGCAAAAAAGGGCAAATAGTGGGCTAATTATTTACATTGTTTTGGGTTCGACAACATTTTACCGAAAATTTTATTTCCTCCAAAATCTTTGTCTCTCAGCCAATTATCTCTAATAATTAACCCAACTATACACAAAGCATCAAACCAACTAAACCAGCTTTATCATTTCTAATATAAGTCCCAAAAATCGATTTCCGAAAATGTTCGAACGTGGTTCTTCAGTTGGAGTACCCCGCATTCTCTTATCTCCCATTTCTCACTGTTGAGCTTGAAATCAAAGACAAGCTCGTCGGAAGTCACCTCAACTTCAACTATAACTTCGAATGTGTAGAGATGCTCCGGTAAAAAATGTCGAAAAGTATGGTTTTTTGATACACACGTAGAAGTGATGAAATCATTCTGCCTTTCCATAATGGTCAAACATACGTCCATACATCCCTCATTACCAGCCTCATGGTCACTGATATCAGCCAAAACAATGCAAGCCTTAAATCTCATGGATTCAGGAAGAGCCCTTTGATTCAACTTCAAAGTAAGAGAACTTCTAGTGGCTCGGTTAGTGATGTACGCAGGAACTTCTAAACTGGGTAAGATGGAATAATGACGAGCCATTGCTTGAATGATAAGGTCTCTTGCTTCTTTATCTAGTTTGAGGCAATTGGTAAAGTCGAGATGTTGAATATTTGGATTGTTAAAGGAGCAACCTAATCTCTCAAGGGAGCCACAGTTTTCTGCATCTAGAATTGCTAGGGAATCCGGAAGCTGTGGGAGTGATACAAGTTTTTCGCATCCGCTGAGTTTTAATCGACGTAGACGAGAGATTCTATTGAGCCATGGAGTCATCTCTCGTATATGTATATCACTAAATTCCAGCACAGTGATCCTCTCAAGAGCATGTGAGAATTCACTAAAGTTTTCGCTGTACAACATTTGCAAATCCGCAAGACGAGGCCATGACCTGAGGGACGAAGGGACTTCTTCTATCTGAGTCCCCCTAAGATGCAGACGTTTAATGTTTGTGGAGATCACCGGAAATGTTTTCAACATGGAGCAATCTGTGAGATCAAGTTCATCAAGAAATTCCAAGTTGATATTGGTCGGAATAACTTGTAGCTTTTTGCATCCGCTCAGTCTCAATTCAGACAACTTATGAAGGTTTCCAATAAAGGAGGGTAACTCCACCAGACACGGGAGATATCCAAGATCTAGAATCCTGAGATTAGTGGCTTTTCCAATAAAGGAAGGGAGCTCCACCAAACTTTTGCATCCAGCGAGTATCAACTTCTCCAGGTTAATGGCATTCCCGATAGAGGATGGAAGCTTTATCAGACTTGAGCACAACCTAAGATCTAGCTCCTTAAGATTAGTGCAATTCCCAATAGAAGAGGGAAGCTCCATCAGACATGAGCAACATGCAAGGTGCAACTCTTTTAGATTAGTGGTATTCCCAATAGAGGATGGAAGCTCCACCAGATTTGCACAATAACTAAGATCAATCATTTGGAGATTAATGGCATTCCCTATAGAGGATGGGAGCTCCAATAGACTTGAGCATCCATTAAGATCCAATTTTAGGAGTTTAGTGGCATTCCCAATAGAGAATGGCAACTCCACTAGACTTGAGCATCCATTGAGTTTCAACACCTCGAGGTTAGTGGCACTTGAGAGATCCGGAAGCTCCTTCAGATTTTCAGAATAACATAAATTCATCCGCTTGAGATTTCTAAGAGGCTGTACAAAAAAAATGAACGACAACTTTGTGAACATGCTAATAGGCCAAGTAGTGAACACGTACGAAACAAACTACTCATATAACATTCTCATATAGTAATTAAGCTTTTTATACAGATTTTAAATTAATAAATAAAACCAAAATGGTCAGCTCACCTTCTTTTAAAAGCTAATAATTGTACAAAGATGAACAAATTATAGATTCGAGATTAAAAATATCTAATATATACTTACTTGAATTTCTTCCCATAACTTCTCAAGCTTGGAGTAATACATGTTTAGTTCCACGAGGAACTCCGGATTGAACTTTGAAGGAAAGCATGTCATCGGAAAATAAATCCAATGTAGTAATCGAAGTTTTCGAGATATGTAGGTCAAACATTGCGGTAAACACACTCTTTCACGATTACCAAAATCTCTGAATCTTAAGAATTGGAGATTTGACATTCCTTCAAAAGCTTTTTCACTTATATTTAATATGTCCTCGTTCTGACATAAGTTGAGATCTATCCCTACAACACTTCTACCATCCTGAAATTGTTTTCAAATTAAAAATACAAGTAATTGTTAGTTATCAAGTAAGTAAACTCAATTTGTATAGAGTGATGAAATTGAGAGACTAAAAACTTACTGCTGTATCGTCGGCGAGTACTTCAAAAATATCTCTAGCATCAACTAAAAATTGGCGTTGCCCTGGCTCCCGAACAGATTGTTTACGAACGATTTCTCTCCCCAATTGTGCTAGAGAATTATGCATCTCCACATAGTTTGAGTTAATAGATATGAGCGATTTCTCAGCTAAGACGTGAAACCTTTGGGCAAGGTCCAAGAATGTCTTCCCAAGAAAATCTTCCAGTGTCTCAATACTTTCGTGGTTGAAAAAGCATGCTATATGAAGAAACAAATCTTTATCTTCATCACATAAGGCATCATAGCTAAACTTCAAAACGCTCTCAATTTTTCCGTCAAGGCGAGCCCTTAACCTTGGTATTTCCTTTCTCCACTCCTGCTTGGACATTTCTCGAAAATAGGAGCCCACAACCCTTAATCCCAAAGGCAGTTCACCGACAAGACATGTAACTTCCCTTGCAAGCTTATCAAAACCATCATATGGGCTCTTTTGACCAAAAGCATACATGCAGAAGATTTGAAGAGCATCATCGAAATTTGGAAGACCCACCTTGTAAATATGGTTGATCCTATGTGCCTTCAAAAGTTTCTTATCTTGGGTTGTGATGAGAATCCGACTTCTAGGACCAAACCACCGCGTTTCTTTGGCCAAGGCTTCTAGTTGTACTGATTGATCAACGTCATCAAGAACGACAAGCACTTTCTTGTTATATAAACGTTCTTGCAGAACTCTTAAGTGAGGAATCTCAATGTCTTTTTGGTCGATTATTTTTGACATAAACTGTTGTTGTAAGGTCAACTTCGCACTTTACAAGTTAGTTTTTATAGTCATCTGAAGAAGCTGGTCTTGTATACATTGTTTTGATATTCTCCATGAAGACGCTCAGCTCGAAACTACTTGAGAGTTGGTTATATAAAAATCTGACGATGGTGGTTTTACCAATCCCTGGAGGACCCCAAATTCCAATCATCCTCACTTCATAAGAGTCTAGGCAGAGCAATAATTCCAACTTTTCCATATGAGCTCCCATCCCAACTAAACCATCAAAATCCCTTAGTGGTGTTGAATTATTCAACTTGTTCGAGATATCAGTAGAGATTTTTTCAATCATGGCAGCTTCGTTATCCCTAACAAGGGGAAGATAAAATACATCTGTAAGTAAATAGTCATTATAAAATTCATATAATAAGCTGGAAATTATTTATAACCTAGGAAGAAGTATATTAAGAGCAGCAAGATGTGATCAAAAGAACTAACCAATTTCTTGAATGCTCTCCAGCTATTGTGGCTACTTCACTCAAAGCCTCAATCCAATTTCGAATAACCTCATTTGTACTACCCTTACAAGTTTTCTTAAAGACCTTCCCAAAGTCTCCGGTTTGCTTCTTTACATCAGTTGGATTTACTTCATAGAAAATGGTCATCACTGTTTGATCCAATATTTTTCTGCACTTCATGATCTCCACCAATTCGTTCAAGCACCACGACGAGGAAGCGTAGTCCTTCGAGAGCAAGACAACTGCAATCTTCGATCCTCTGATTGCTTCGATGAGTTCTGGACCGATCGATTTGCTCCTCTCAATGTTATTATCGATGAATGTAACGATCCCCTTTCTTTTGAACTCTTTCAAAATGTGACTGAGAAATGCTTTGCGCACATCTGCCCCGTGGAAGCTGGGGAAGACATCGTGTTTTTGGTTGCAAGACAAAGAAGATTGGGGAGATGTAGAAGATGATGAAGAAGTAATTATTTTCTTTTCTTGAACTCTAAATTTTCCATAGATCATATAAAACATTGTACCCAAAAGCGTGAAGACAGAAGCAACAGTCCCAAGGAAAAGGTAAAAATCCATTACTACGATAAAGAGAAGATTTAAGATCACAGAGCTTTGAAGAGAGATAGAGTAAAGATTAACAAGAGACAATTTAGCGTGATGGAAAATATGTGAACCACAATCCTAGTCCTAGCTATCAAAATGACTTTTTTGAAAGTCCGCAAAATGAAATTTCATCAAAAGTCCACAACTAGGCAAGTAGGTTCCACCATTCTTGGAAAGTTCTTGGATATTTACTATAGTTACAAAATAATTTTTTTAAAGAAAAAGGATCTTTAATTATATTTATCCCATCCTAAAATAAAATAGTCAATTTGGTTAACTTTATTTTAAGACTTGACGGTTAATTCATATGTGTTGATGTTCGGATTATGGAAACGAGGACCGATAACTAATATAACTTTAGCGAATGAGAATTGTAATTTTGAGAAATTAGATCGGTTAACGGTAAACCGAAGGAAAGCCGGTTTGAAGATTTTAAATTCAGACAATCCAAATTTGTCCGGTTTGGATCTGAAGTTGGTTAATTATTTAGCAACCATTGGGAACACGTCTCTCTACCAATGGGCACATACACTTCCAGATTTTGAAAAGTGAAATTTGTTACTTTTTAGCATGAAAATTGGAACATGACCTGTTATTGATTTGCTTTTTTCCACGATCTAGAAGACTTTTATTCCATGAAATTGTTAATTTCAAAATTGGACCATTTGAAACGTTTGGTAAATAATTTGGTATATTCACTCGAATCTAATGGAGTTGTGGAAAAACATACCAAACTTAAAAAAGTGATGAATACAACGTTACAGGAATCTTGATTACCTTAGAACATTTTGCAGCGGGTGAGAAACCATTGCTTAGTACGAATTATATCTCCAACAAGATATCGTATAAAGAACTGGGAATACGTCATATAAAATTTAGAAAGATATTGTAGCTTCATACAAATACCTAAAAAGTGTGGGGGTGTCTCGCAAAAATTGTTTTACCCCTTTTGAAAAAGATTTAAATCGGATCAAAATACGTTGGTTGTCTTTTCATGAATCACTACAAGAAAAATGAACATTGATAGCACATTACGATAGCGCAGTTTTCGTAACTGTTATTAAAAAGGACTAACTAGATTGGAGATTTCTATTATAGCCTATATTAGTGTTTTGTTAGTTTTTGGTTCATAAATTAGATGTATCGGATATCCATGTAAATACAATGAATTAAGGAATTCATATTTCTTTGAACATGTGAATCAAAGAACCTAAGAATAGCAAAAGAGCACGTAAGAAAATAAAATGTTGGTGAAGATTTCACTATAGTCATTCTTTCAGAGAATTAAATGAGATCATTTGTATGTCATTTTCAAAATATTTTTCTTAGAAAATGCGTTATGAAAGTACATTAACAAATATATAAAGACATGTAAGATTTTTCAGATGAGATAATAAAATTTATATTTGAGATGAAAAAAAATCGTGTTTATGATGAAGAGAGTTTTATATAATTCTTGAAACCACAACATAAATTTAGTGTTATGGATTTGATGAATTTGATGGATTTAGAGCCACCTGATTTCGAAACATGTGGGACAAGGGATCAAATGACATAGAGCGCAAGGTCGAACTTCTTCATATCATGTAAAATATAAATGTTATTCATGAGAATATCAAAGAGTTATCATTTTAGATCACATGGAGCTTGTGGAAGTTCATAGATGATATCATTTACAATAAAGTTAATCGCAAAACGTAGGTCATACCAGAACGACTATAAGAATTCTAAGGACGAATAATGGCCCCAATGTCGCAAGATCATAAAATCACAAACAGAGATGGGAACATCACATGTGAGAGGTATGGTGAAGTGCAGTTATAATGGCAAATCTCTGGGAATGATTGAATTGGTTCAAGATGTGTTAACAAAGATTTTGATGGTTTTTATGTTCTCGTCTGAAGTTTAATCTGCGACAAGGTATTGAAGCAAACATCACAAGCCCAACATTATGAGACAAACAACCCCAAGATGTAAGATCATATAACTAGGTTTCTACCAAGTGAGTCATATATATATATATATATGAGTGTAATGAATATTGATGAAATTATCTAGGGTTGCCGAGAGTGCAACCTCTATATCTCCTAACTTTCATCTTATAGAAAAAACAATTTGATTGTTCTTCGTGATTGTAAATAGTTTTAGTTTTTACTTGCCTAGAAATGTCAACACAAAGTACAAGGAGCAATTGAAAGATATATTGTCTCAATGGAAGATCTAATAACATTGTGGTGGTCAGGATATACGAAAATGGTCTTATCTCTTCTTGGGAGAATGTTGTTAAAAAATGTAGACAAGAGAAGAGATTGATTTGCCTCAATTATCAAATATCAAACTATATGATTTGTAATTCATGACTTAGCTACCACAAGAATCCTCCATAAATTATGAGAATTACAAGTAATATCAACAAAGAAAATTAAATAATCAAATTCAAGAAAATGATGGAAAAAAAGACACATACAACGGAAGAGGTCTAGAATCGAACAGTGGTTGGGCCAAAGCAGCTAAGACCCATAACTCTTTCCATGGAAGCTTCAGATTTAGGCATAGGATGATTGTCCTTGACTAAATCAGCCGAAGAAGAAGAAGAAGCGGAGGAAGGTGGACGGGAAGTCACAGCGATGGCACGAAGACGAGCTTTGACATCTTTGTTGAAAAAACGGAGGGGATAGTTCCAACGAGCTTCCACGGCGGCGATGGCCGTAGCCACTATCCACGAGGTGTGTCTTGTAGTTGCAGCAGCACTCATGACTGCGATTGAAGTTAGGACAAAAGCGTTACCAAAGTAAAATGTTTTTATTACAAGGTTTTGGTCAGACAAGTGGCTGCTGCGTTTGACATATAGGTTTTTGGAGTCCTGGACTCTCTCTTTCCACTTCTCCAAGTAAACTTTAAAATCTATATTTATTTACTAAAATGTTACAAGGAAATAATTTTTTTTTTTGGATGTTTCGAAAATAGTTACTAAATTATTTAGGGACCCTTTTTACATATTTAAGAACACTTCCCATATATATACCTTATTTATGAGTTTTCATTTGAAAAATACACATTTCTCTATTTTTAATAAAAATTACAATTTTTAATATGTAAAATGCCAATTTGGTCCAGATTTTAAATAAAAGATATATTTTTAATAAACTAAAATTAAATTCGAAATTTAGAATAAAAAAAAAACTAAATCCGAAATCTTAATTTTTTTAAATAATTTTTGAGATAAAAACAGTTTATTTATTTTCTATATTAAAATTTAACAAGATAATATCTAAAAATATTATAAACTCTATCACTTAATATTTCTTATTTCCGATTGAGCTTGTAAAGAATATTCTTTTGTCTTCTTTACAACAAATAGAATTGTAAATTTTTTTAAAAAATGGTTTTATGCAAAAAAACTTCCGCTCGTCTATTTTTGCAACTTTAGCCCTCAACTCTGAAAATGCAGATTAATTATACAAAGTCCAAAATAATGTAACCCTTATTCGCTACCGTAAAGTTCGTTCAAGTTCATAAAATTTTGACAAATAATATGTCAAATCGAAACCCTCGCGATTAAAATTTTAACTCTACTTTTAGAATTTAAAAAAACTAACGTATGTGATCAGAAAAACGTTTACAAGATACGTATAAGGGTTATATTGCGTATTATTTTGGATTTCGTAGGATTAATCTGCATTCTTCGGAGATGGAGGGTAAATTTGCAAAAATGGGCAAGTTGGAAGATTTTTTTGCACAACCCTTTAAAAAATATTCAAGATAAGATATATCTTTAAAATTGTTAGTTACATCAAATATTAATTTGATTTAAAAATTATATAAATGGATTTTTTCTGTTTTAAGTATAATATTTAAAAATTAGTACCAAATTTTAGTAATTTTATATATTTCAAAATAGTTTTTCTTTTTAAAAAAGATAAGGTATTTTTCAAACAAAAACTCATAAATAGGGTATAATTCCATATTTTACTCTTATTTTAATCTATATTAAGTAAATAAGAGATATTATTCCACAAAGGCATTAACCGTATTATTTGGTATAATATTGATAATATTTTAACGGCAGAAACAAATATTTTTTTAATAGATACAACATTTCTTTTTCTCTGTATATATTCATTTCATTCTCTATCTTTCCATGTTGCTAAAAGACATTTGAGAGTGTTGATTGTCTTATAAAATAGGATTTTCGAAACAAGTGTATTTTCTATTTTCTATTTAAAAAATATTTATGATAGTAAATTTTCGGAATTGTTAGTGTGGATGTCGGATTCACACACTTGAATATTTGTTTATTTAGTGGGAACGATTATTCTTGAGGACAAAAATATGATAAAAGCTATGAATTGTAATAGGAATGACTATAGTGTATTTGCTAGAAAAATTGCGTATCTCCTTACATGGCTATTAGCCCTCTTATTTATATTGACAAACGACATTTAATTCTCAATTAAACACAATTATTCTCTCTTAAATGTGTCCGTTTTGGTCTTCGAGTTTAATGCTCAACGTTTGAATTCGAATTGATTCTGATCCTCATGGGCTTCGCTTTTTGGCCCAAGTTACTTTGAGCCGTTCTAACTTCGACTTCGATTCCGAGTCGTATCCCGAGATGTGACCACTCCGGGCTCTCTTTATGGTGACGCCCACTTCGATTATACCCTGTAAACCATGGGCTTAATGGGCCTTATCCTCTGTGGGCCTTCATCCTGATTACATGGCAATCTTTGGTTGGTCCCGGTCTACTGATGCGGGATCCGATACCAACAATTAGCCCCCCAAGTCTTTCGAAGTGCTTATTCCAATTCGGAAGACTTTAAACGTTTTAATGACCAAAGATTGCGCTTGTGGGATCTTCTGATTTTCCCGCCAAGATCTTGTCAGTCCTTTAATTTCGATATTACCCATATTCGATCGCGTGACATCTGTCACCATCATGACCGTATCTTAATTATTTACTATTAAAACGGGGAAAAACCTTTCCACTTCCCCCACGACTACCGAGGCGGTTCCATCATTACCACTTAGTTTGCGTGAGGTAACCTTTCTTTTCATCTTTATCTTTTGGTAAAAATTTTCTTTGTTTTTCCCTGCCAAGTCTTTCTGTCTCTTTCGCCAAACTTTTTCTTTCGGAGCTTGAGTTTACCATTTCCTTCGATGTCTTCCGACTCCGACAGACCTGAGTCTCCATCTTATGATGAGAAACGCTCTAGCCTCGACGATTGTACCCGTCCTAACGATATCGCCGGTCCTCACTACAGATCTACTTGCACTATTCAATCCCTTCAACGATTGAAAGAACTCTGCCGCCTTCCACCTGAAGTCATGGCGGGATCGAAGTTCGCCGATCCTACGGAGTCCCCGGAGGATCATCGTGATGGTTATTTCTGTGTATACGAGATTTATTTCAAGGGTTGTGGGCTAACATTCCCTCTTCCTGAAGCTTTAGTCCGGTACCTAGCGGCTCTGGAAATTTCTCTTCCTCAACTGACCCCCAATCTCCTTCGAACCATTCTCGGGATTATAACCGTTGCGGCGGAGGCTGGATATATTATCGGAGTCTCCGAGCTGAACGAACTTCTAAGCGTGAGGAGTTCATCGAAGAAAGCGGGGTATTTTTCGGCGTATCCGAACGCCAATAGGAACATCATCTCGCATCTCCCGAACAAGGATGAAAACTGGCACCATCCTTGGTTCCTGATTAAGAAAACTCCTGCTTCGATCGGAAATCTCTCCGATGTACTTCCATCGAAGTGGTCTGCGAAGCCCGGTAGAAATTAGGTTACAGATAGTTTTTTAATCACCCTGTTATTTTACTGATTAAATTCGTTGTTTCACTGTGCAGCCTTCATCGCTCCAACTCTCCCAACTGAGGAATTCGTCAGATTCTTCAAAATCCTCCTCGAAGGGGAAACCCTTTGGAATTCTTTCACCCTTGACCGATTCATAGAAGCCAAACGAAAACTCAGGATGAGCCCTCCTGGTCAGCTTCAACGCCTTCCGCCTCCTCCCCCGTCTCAGGGTATGTCGGCTCGGGCCCTTGCTGCTCAACGCAAGAAGCTTTCCACTCCGATCACAAAGGCTTGTGATGAGAACAAGGCGTTGCTTGCGGCCGCCATTGACAAAAAAGATTACAGTAGGACATTGTTAGTCGACGATGGTACCGCTGAAGGGGCCAGATCTACGGGTGCCTACAGGCTAACGCCTCGCCGTGAGCGCCATGGTGACCGTTCCCCTCGAAGAGCCCGGTCTCCTCGTCGTGATTCTCCTCGACCTCCCCGAGATGACTTTAGCAGCGAACCGCTTAAGAATTTGATTCGCAAGAAGAGAGACAAATCATCTCGCAGTGACTCTTCTCCACAAAGAGAGAAATCGAGGGCCCGGACTGACCGTTCTCCCCGATCGTCCCCTCCTACTGAGCCGATGGGTCCTCCTCCTCCAGTTGACATGTCTTCCCAACATAGTGGTGAGAAGACTGCTCGGAGCGTATCTCCTCAGAATGAAAGTTCTGGATCTCAAGATGCTTTCCCGAAGTCAAAACCTGCTCTTGTCCCCCAGATCAAATCGCTTACAGGTAACGATTTATGTATTCTTTAGGGTTTTCATCTCGTCCTGATTCAAAATATTACAATTCTTCCTCTTCCACTTTCACAGCTATGGAGAAAGAAGGTAGCGTTTTTCGATGCTTTAAAACCCGGTCGGGTCTGATCCTGCCAGAATTCGACAAGTGGCGTCCTTCAATTCGTGAACGCTATTTGCTTCATGCGCATCACTCATCTCGGGTTAGCTTCACTTCATTTTTTCTGATTCTTATGTTACTCTCCCAACTGATTCACCATCTCGAATTTGTACGAAATACCAGGCGAACAGTGAAATCAACGACATGGTTGAACACTACGAAGGATTGCTACTTAGCCAGCAACAGGAGATTGACTCGTGGAGAAACAAACTTACTACTCTTGAGACCGACCTCCACTCATCTTCGGGCTCTAAGCAATAGCTGGAAGATCAAGTAGGCAGCCTCACGTCTGAGCTTGAGAAGATAAAAGGGGAGCTGAAGGATCAGTACGACCAGAATTACCAACTACAGAACGAGCTTTCTGGTGTTCAGGGTAGACTTCATGAGTCCGAATCATCCGCCGATACCCTGAATAACCAACTCATTGAACTTCACGCGAAGTACAATGCGATTACCAAGTTGCGTGATTCCGAATTGGCAAGGTCGGCGTCGAAGGCCAGAAAAGAGGTAAAGGGACGAGGGATGGAGTTGATTCAAGGAGCCATCCGCTTTATTCAAACTGAGAAGGTTAAGTCGGATCTGGAGTCAGACATCAAAGAGTATGAGAGCAACCTAATCTTGCTGGATCAAATCCACGATGACGATTTCTCCGAAGTGAAAGAGAGATCCGAGCTGTCGTCTAGCTTATCTGAAAAGAAAAATCGTCTGGCAGCTCTTCCCGCTTCGTCCTTCAACCCTCAGGATTTTGCGGAGTTTTTCACTGAATCTCCTCCCCTAAGTGAATCAGGTCTAGACTGGGCAGGTAAACACTGGTAAAGAAAAGGTATTTTCAAAAGTGTAAACAAAAAAAGGGTATTTTTCCAATTTACTCTTAAAATAAATCTAAAAATTAAGGCCAAGTGTAAAAGTGGGAACCATAATTGTTTCTTCTTCGTTTCTTCTTGCAGCCCTCCGCCGAGCGGCATAGTCTTTCGTCCTGATAAACATTGGCTCCAATTGGTAACCAATTCTGAGGAAAAGAATGAGTAGAAATGTCATGTTCTCTTTGTTCCTGATTTTTTTTTACCATTTACAAGAAATTTTTGTTTCATTTTCAAATATGTGGGTCCTACATTTTTCTTCTTCATTCCTCAAAAAAAAAAGAATGATAGAACAAAATTGTTCCTCCTCCAAATTGTAGAGGAACAAAAATTTAAAATTTGTTTTTAATTTTTAAATATTTTTGAAATAGTTTTTATGATAATATTTACATTTTTATACATAAGTTTTTTTTTTTTTTTTTTCGGCAAAATCAAACTTCATTAAGATCAAAGAGTTATTACAAAGACATATACAGAATTACTGTAACACAGTTATTACATACGCAAATGTATGTGCCATACACTAAGAAAAATACAGCAGAAGGGAGTTTGACGATGCTTTCCGTAGAGTAGTCTTACTCGCTAACCGATCATAAGATCGGTTATTGTCCAACTTCATATTTGATTTCTCTTTGTTACGATTTGTATGCAGCAACTTGTGGCTGAAACTTTTTTTAACAAAACGTAGCATTAAACCCGATGTGCCCAGAACTAATTCTGAAATGTAGACACGGTGGCACCAAAACTTCCGTACCAAGGTCTTTCTAAAATATTTTGACGTCTCTGTAACTCTCTTCAACAAAACCACATATAGTTTTATTGTATTATGCCAAGTACCCGATCCTCTCGTGTTAATAGATTCCCATCTAAACATCGCCGATGCATCTCTCATCCACCAAATCTGCTCAATACTAATCAAATCTTGTCGCCAATATTTGATCAAAACCACACAAAACCTCAACATCTCCATCCAACATAAGCCAAATTGGTGCAGCCATAATTCCATCACATAAACAATATAAACATAAACGAGAGCAACAAATTGGTTAGATTGGAGAAGTGCTCTCACAACATCAAAACCAATGTTGATATCTCTAGTTTTGAATTGTAGCAATGTTTCCCTGATACTAAAAGAAATAAACAACAAAGGAAATAGAATCATAGCACCGATGCAGAGAATTATTAATCTCTTTGAGCAAGGCAGAAATGAGATACCAATCTCCGACACGAGCATCACATGACTTCCGTATATATGACTAGTACATAGTTTGGACTTCCATATATATGACTTCCGTCTACACGACTTCAATATTCCACCACCTTCAATTTTGTAATTCAGATCTCCTGGATCCCAAATCTGGGTTTGAAAATCCTTTATCGATTTAGAGAAATTGAAGTCATGGTCATGGTCTCGATGGTGTTGGAGACCAAAGGAATCAGAATTGAAACAAAGGAAGCCGCCTGGATTTATCCTTAGCGGAAAGACACCGATATTGTTCCGACACCATTGCCGGATTTTGATCGGAAATACGAACTCTCGACACGAGAGAAAGACGATGAGATATTGAATCAATAACAGAAATCGGATAGCCATAAGAATCACTTTGCCGATGTTATTGATATATACAGAAACAAGAAACTTGAAAACTAACGCAAATAGAAGAAGGATCCGACCGACGCCAGAGAAGCCGACGCCGGCCGGGATCGAAGAATAACGAAGCTGTTTTGCCTGAAAAGGTGGCTTTGGAGGAATCGCCGAAACGAGAGAGAAAACGGTTATACATTTTTATACATAAGTATTTTCTATATTTTTATTATATATTTATGTATAAAAAAACTTTTATCAAAACTTCAATTTAAATGAATGTTATGACTTTGTTTTAAATTAGTATTTCTTAAATAAACAAATAAATGCTTTCAAGTGAAATTTATATTATTTTTAAATAAATATTTGAATTTATTATATATTTTATTTTAAATTTATATAAAACATTGATTTTAAATAAAATTTATAAACTAAATAAAATATATAATTTTTTAATAATTATGATGTTAAATATTTATTCAATTTTTTGTTACCATTTACCATAATCATTTATTCAATTTTTGTGTTACTTTTTGTTTCTGGTTTTTGTCATTTTTCTTTCCTTTCTGCTCTTTTTCATTCCTTTTTTTTTTTGTTCCTATTGTTTTTTTTTTTTGTGTCACCAATCGGTTTATCACAGAGTTTACTTCCAAATCAGAAACGTTCGCTCCCTCTACGCTTCCAAATTCTGCTTTTTAAGAAACGCGATTCCATCGCGATTCCGGACGCTTCCTTTTCTCTTCCTTTTCTCCCTCCATTTCTCTTCCTTTTCGATCTCACTTGATCTTCTTCTTTTCCATTTATTCCTTTTCGATATCTCTCCCTTTGTTCCCAAGTCCTCTTCTTCATAGATCTAGGTGAAAAAGATCTTCACAAAGGTAGATGTTCACAAAATTGATTGATTCGTGTCTGTTTTTGTGTGTTTAGTAATGGGTTCTACTCTAATTTCTAAAATTTCTCTGATTTCTTTTTGCCCAGAAATTCTATTGTCATCACCAAATCAAGCTTCTTCTTCTCTTAGCAAAGACCATCCGGCGAAGCTGTCTTCTTCTTCTTTTTCCGGTAAGTTTCATGTTATTAGTTGAAGCAGAGCTTTCGATTAAAGTTACTTTATGAGTTTGCTTAAGATCTCTCTCAATCAGTTGGGTCTAGAATCTATCTAATTGCTTCAAGCTTTAAAGATATAAAGGAAAACGCTGCATTTCTTGTAGTGATATGGTCCAATTTTGAAATTAACAATTTCAGTGAATAAAAGTCTTCTAGATCGTGGAAAAAGCAAATCAATAACAGGTCGTGTTCCAATTTTCATGCTTAAAAAGTAACAAATTTCACTTTTCAAAATCTGGAAGTGTATGTGCCCATTTGGTAGAGAGACGTGTTCCCAATGGTTGCTAAATAATTAACCAACTTCAGATCCAAACCCTAATTTCTTGACGAACTAGTTTTTTTTTTAGTTCTTCTTGATTTTTTAGATTGATCAATCAAGAACCTTTGTTTTGCAGTTGACAAATTCGATCTTGTTCTTTTTGGACCATTAGAGAGATGCAGGTAAAAAATTGCTAATTTTTATCTTTTTTTTTTTCAAAACTTTGACTAAGTATGTGTGTGTGATTGATTGATTGATTCATGTATAGGCATCAAGAGCGAGACTCTTTAAAGAATACAAAGAGGTTCAGCGAGAGAAAGTAGCTGATCCAGATATTCAATTGGTGTGTGACGATACCAACATATTCAAATGGACCGCTCTTATCAAGGTTTTTTTTCGGAGAAATTATTGATAAGAAAACCGAAAAGCTTCCTTCATTTTGCAGGGAAAGTTTATGGTTTCTGTTTGTGAAACATTGTCGTTGTTGTTGTATTGTTGCAGGGGCCGTCGGAGACTCCTTATGAAGGCGGTGTTTTTCAGCTTGCTTTTGCTGTTCCTGAACCATATCCTTTGCAACCTCCTCAAGTGCGATTCTTGACCAAAATATTTCATCCAAATGTGCATTTCAAGGTAGTGAAATGATGATTGCGGTTTTTATAATCTCTCCAGTAAAAAAAAAGGGCACTGTTTTTTATTACTTGGAATTTGTAGACAGGGGAAATATGCCTCGACATATTGAAGAATGCGTGGAGTCCCGCTTGGACGCTTCAGTCCGTGTGTAGAGCTATCATAGCATTGATGGCTCATCCTGAGCCGGACAGTCCTCTTAACTGCGACTCAGGTAACAAAGCTAGTTTTAGTGTTTTATAGTATGCAACTGCTTTTTACTGAAATCTGTGTTTTGACACTTTTGTTGTTGGGGTTGTTGCTGTTAAAAGGTAATCTTCTAAGATCTGGGGATGTGAGAGGGTTCAATTCAATGGCACGCATGTACACACGCCTCGCCGCAATGCCAAAGAAAGGATGATGATCCTCTTGCTTTTTTCTTTGAATTTGTAATGCTAATGATTTGCGAGAGTGAATACATTATTAAGTTTCAGATGTGTAAGTTTTACAAGGAGAGGATTCTTCTTATTAGTTCACAATTTTACCAATATTACAATCGGTTTAATCACATCTTGCTGCTCTTAATATACTTCTTCGTAGGTTTTAAATAATTTCCAGCTAAATATATAAAAATGTGTACTTTCTTATATGGATTTTATAATGACTATTTACTTACAAATGTATTTTATCTTTCCCTTTTTAGGGATAACGAAGCTGCCATGATCGAAAAAATCTCTACTGATATCTCGAACAAGTTGAATAATTCCACAACACTAAGGGATTTTGACGTTTTAGCTGGGATGGGAGCTCATATGGAAAGGTTGGAATTGTTGCTCTGCCTAGACTCTTATGAAGTGAGGATGATTGGAATTTGAGGTCCTCCAAGGATTGGTAAAACCACCATCGTCAGATTTTTATATAACCAATTATCAAGTAGTTTCGAGCTGAGCGTCTTCATGGAGAATATCAAAACAATGTATACAAGACCAGCTTCTTCAGATGACTATAGTGCGAAGTTGACTTTACAACAACAGTTTATGTCAAAAATAATCGACCATAAAGATATTGAGATTCTTCACTTAAGAGTCCTGCAAGAACATTTATATAACAAGAAAGTGCTTGTCGTTCTTGATGACGTTGATCAATCAGTACAACTAGAAGCCTTGGCCAAAGAAACAAGGTGGTTTGGACCTAGACGTCGGATTCTCATCACAATCCAAGATAAGAAACTTTTGAAGGCACGTAGGATCGACCATATTTACAAGGTGGGTCTTCCAAATTCCGATGATGCTCTTCAAATCTTCTGCATATATGCTTTTGGTTAAAAGAGCCCATATGATGGTTTTGATAAGCTTGCAAGGGAAGTTACAAGGCTTGTCGGTGAACTGCCTTTGGGATTAAGGATTGTGGGCTCCTATTTTCGAGAAATGTCCAAGCAGGAGTGGAGAAAGGAAATACCAAGGTTAAGGGCTCGCCTTGACGGAAAAATTGAGAGCGTTTTGAAGTTTAGCTATGATGCCTTATATGATGAAGATAAAGATTTGTTTCTTCATATAGCTTGCTTTTTCAACCACGAAAGTATTGAGACACTGGAAGATTTTCTTGGGAAGACATTCTTGGACCTTGCCCAAAGGTTTCACGTCTTAGTTGAGAAATCGCTCATATCTATCAACTCAAACTATGTGGAGATGCATAACTCTCTAGTACAATTGGGTAGAGAAATCGTTCGTAAACAATCTGTTCAGGAGCCAGGGCAACGCCAATTTTTAGTTGATGCTAGAGATATTTTTGAAATACTCGCCGACGATACAACAGTAAGTTTTTAGTCTCTCAATTTCATCACTATATACAAATTGAGTTTACTTACTTGATAACTAACAATTACTTGTATTTTTAATTTGAAAACAATTTCAGGGTGGTAGAAGTGTTCTAGCTAGGGATAGATCTCGACTTATGTCGGAACGAGGACGTATTAAATATAAGTGAAAAAGCTTTTGAAGGAATGTCCAATCTCCAATTAGAGTGTGTTTACCGCAATGTTTGACCTATGTATCTCGAAAACTTCGATTACTACATTGGATTTATTTTCCGATGACTTGCTTTCCTTCAAAGTTCAATCCGGAGTTCCTCGTGGAACTAAACATGTATTACTCCAAGCTTGAGAAGTTATGGGAACGAATTCAAGTAAGTATATATTAGATATATATTTTTTCATGCAAAATATTAAATGTCAGTTTTTAATCTCGAATCTATAATTTGTTGATCTTTGTACAATTATTAGCTTCTAAAAGAAGGTGAGCTGACCATTTTGGTTTAATTTATTAATTTAAATCATGTATAAAAAGCTTACTATAGCAGAATGTTATATGAGTAGTTTGTTTCGTAAGTGGTCACTATTTGGCGTATTCAGTTTCTGTTCAAATCTGGTGGAGCTTCCATCCTCTATTGGGAATGCCACTAATCTAAAAGAGCTGGATCTTACTTGTTGCTCAAGTTTTATGGAGCTTCCCTCCTCTATTGGGAATTGCACTAATCTTAAGGAGCTAGATCTTAGGTTGTGCTCAAGTCTGATTAAGCTTCCATCCTCTATCGGGAATGCCATTAACTTGGAGAAGTTTGGTGGAGCTCCCTTCCTTTATTGGAAAAGCCACTAATCTCATGATTCTAGATCTTGGATATCTCCCATGTCTGGTGGAGTTACCCTCCTTTATTGGAAACCTTCATAAGTTGTCTGAATTGAGACTGAGAGGATGCAAAAAGCTACAAGTTCTTCCGACCAATATCAACTTGGAATTGCTTGATGAACTTGATCTCACAAACTGCTCCTTGTTGAAAACATTTCCGGTGATCTCTAAAAACATTAAACGTCTCCATCTTAGGGGTACTCAGATAGAAGAAGTCCCTTCGTCCCTCAGGTCATGGCCTCGTCTTGCGGATTTGCAAATGTTGTACAACAAAAACCTCAGTGAATTCTCACATGCTCTCGAGAGGATCACAGTGTTGGAATTGACTGATATAAATATACGAGAGATGACTCCATGGCTCAATAGAATCTCTCGGCTACGTCGATTAAAAGTTAGTGGATGCGGAAAACTGGTATCACTCCCACAGCTTCCAGATATCTAGCAATTCTAGATGCAGAAAACTGTTGCTCCCTTGAGAAACTAGGTTGCTCTTTTAACAATCCAAATATTCAACATCTTAACTTTACCAACTGCCACAAACTAGGTAAAGAAGCAAGAGACCTTATCATTCAAGCAACGGCTCGTCATTATTCGATCTTACCCAGTGGAAAAGTTCCTGCATACATCACTAACCGAGCCATTGGAAGTTCTCTTACTATGACGTTGAATCAAAGGGATCTTCCTACATCTTTGAGATTTAAGGCTTGCATTGTGTTAGCTGATAACGGTGACCATGAGGCTGGTAATGAGGGATGTATGGAGGTATGTTTGACCACTATGGAAAGGCAGAATGATTTCATCTCTTCTACGTGTATATCAAAAAACCATACTTTTCGACATTTTCTAACAGAGCATCTGTACACATTCGAAGTTTTAGTTGAAGTTGAGGCGACTTCCGAAGAACTTGTATTCGATTTCAAGCTCAACAGTGAGAAATGGGAGATAGGAGAATGCGGGGTACTCGAAGTGAAGAAGCATGTTCAAACATTTTCGGAAATCGATTTTTGGGACTTTGGTTAGAGTGGTAAAGCTGGTCTATTGATGGTTTAGTTGGTTTAATGCTTTGTGTAAAGTTTGGTTAGTAACTCTAGTTTGGAGTCTTAGTATTTAAGCTTTGGTTTGTAAAGATTTTACATTTAAATGAAGGAAACTTACATTTCTCAAATTCTCTTTTTTTCTTTGTCGATTTCTCATGGAGAAAAGGTAAAAGTGAAGTCACCTAAGACCAAATTCAACTACAGAGAATAATGGGTGTTCCCTTACGGGTAGCTTTCAGAGGGAAGTACGAGTGATCACATAGTGATTTCTTACAAGCTGTCACGAGAAGAAATTAGGGGTAGACGCCAAGATTCCCTTAAGTCAGGAAACGACTGCGTCGAAAGGAAGCGACACTATGAACACCTCGGCAAAAGCCTATTGAATAGACCAGCATTGGAACGGAACTGAAGTGTAGAAACAACCAAACAAAGAGCGAAGAAGAGCCAATCTGGGTATCACAGATCTCGATAGACAAAAACCAACGATAGAACTGTTCATATCTTCTGAGCATTAGTTATTGTGATGTTTCTTTTGGTTATTTTAGGGATTGGTCTGAAACAAATTACCAACTTGGAAACATGAAGTGTATACATTACGTGAAAAAGTGGAATGCAAAACAGAACAAAGTAATATTTTTCATTGTTGCTTAAACCAAAAACAATGTTGGTCGTCTCTAAGGAGGATAATCTTTAAACCGGAGAGGCACTATTGAAGGAGGTGGTCCACTTGTAGAAAAGGAAGAAAAGCTGAGGTTGTCAGAGATTACTTGGATCTTGCATTTAGCTGAAGCTACTCTAGGAAGCATCTGCAGCCAGGGGCGGACGCAAGTGTATTAGTACTGGGGCACGTGCCCCATGCAAGATTTGATAATTTTGAAGTTTGTTGTGCAATTTGTATTGGAGATGAAAGAATTGGTTTGTTGTGCCCCATGTTCTATAGTGATTTTTTCTAGTCAGTTGGTTATTACTCGTTATTTTTGTTAAGTTCTATGGGCTTCCAACTCAAAACCAATTGGCAATGAGTGGAGTGGCCCATATCCCTTTATATATTACTTAGGATCCCTTCCAACTTCCGATGTGGGACATTATGTCCTAATACGCCCCCTCGAGATGATGACTCTTTGGCCATTAATCTCGGAATATTCGGGCTTAGATCGACGGCATCAATTTTGGGCCTTGTCGATGATTGGACCATCTTTGGGTCGGATCGGGTTGGACATGTGTGGATCGGGCTCTGATACCATGTTAAGTTCTATGGGCTTCCAACTCAAAACCAATAGGCAATGAGTGGAGTGGCCCATATCCCTTTATATATTACTTAGGATCCCTTCCAACTTCCGATGTGGGACATTATGTCCTAATAATTTTTACTATTTTTAAGTGATAAATGTTTTTAGTATTCATTATTTAACTTATGTTTCCGCTATTTACCTCTTACTTTAACACTTTGAAAGAATTACGTTAATGTAAAGTACTACCAATGTTGATTAACACTTCAATTTTTTTTTTCATTTACATGTCTTTTAAAAAATGTCCATATAGTACTTTATTTTTTAAATTTTTATGTTAATTATATTGTGCCCCGGGTTAATTATGGTTCTAGATCCGCCCCTGTCTGCAGCTGCTTGGAAACTTCAATCACAACGACATCGTATGGTGTATAGTAGTATAATATCATTTATAATTGTCTCTAGAAAGTGCTTGACATGCTCTATCTGCTTTTTCATATCATTGTAGTTATGAAAAAATTCACCAAACTTCCATACCTTTACAATCTTCACCGGACTTGACGATAAGCAAGTAGGAATGTCCTCAGAATATTTGCAAAGGCACCCATCAACTTCTTCACATTTGATTGAATCTTTGTGATGGAGTCCCTAAATCATTGAGGAAACATCATCAAAATCTAATTGTGTGTAGAGAAGTGTGTTAACATATGCAGTAGAAATTATGTGTTGGTACTTGGAAGACGAGATTTTCTAGATTTAGATAGTTCTTGAGTAGAGCCGGCAATGATTCCCATCCTACTTCTCCATGACGATGATTTTTAATAGTGAAATGAATCAAGCTGTTGAATACTAGTATTGGTTCACAGCAAAAAGTAAATACCTGAAACAAAAACCAATCAACTAGTTCACCATGTATAACTAAAAAAATTAACTAATATACCAGAAGAGACTTGTCAGATAAGTGAAGGATCTGAACATTGCTTAATCCCATAAGAAAATCTGTCGCATTAACAACCAAATCTCCATAGCTCTTGTGCACACTGGTCATATGTCATTTGAAGATTGAGACTAGCTTCTACAAGCGAACAAAACTTCACTCTAGTGCCAAAAACAAATTTTATTTATCTATTTTTTTTTTAAATTTTTTTTTTTTAAAATATATATTAATCTCCCATAATGGGCTGGGCCAAGGCCAATTACACAAATCCAGCAGTTACAAAATAGTGATATCGAAAAACAAAACAAAACCAGAAAAAGGGCTAGAACCCTGGTGATACCACCGGAAGCAGACAGCCGTTCATGAGCTCCGGCGGAAGCAAAGTCCACAACTTCACGACAGAGTCGAGGGATCGAAAAACAGCGACGAAAGCATCCGATTTCCGTCACGTTTCTCTGCCTCCGACCCACCAATCCGCCACAAACCTCCCAGAATGAGCAGCTATCCGACAACCCGCGTCTCCGTCTTCCAATCCCGATCCTAGCAACTGGAAGAACTCAGATTTACCCCCCTTTCTCCAGATCCGTCAATCTCCAACATCACCAAGCAAGATCCCCTCCGATCCGGTCAGGAGGAAGCCAATCGCGGCAGAAACCGAGGTTGATGGCTCAAGCAAGCACTCAGAATCCGAAATCCACGGCAGCCTTCCTAGATCCAAGCGGATCTATAGTTAACCTCCACGACTAATAGCGCACCCTCCATCTCCCCATCCGACTTCCGCCAAAGTCGAATCAACCAATAACACGGGTGAGCCGTGAGAAACCACCTGTTGCTTACCACCGGCGTCCTCAAACCGAGAGGCATCGTCAACAAAGCTTCTCCACCCGCCTTATCGGACCACAACTGCATCGAATGGAAGAAACCACAACCACCGCTAACAGATGAATTGGCTTACCTACCGCTGCCTTCACGATGTAACCACCAAAGCCTACGATTCAGATCCAAAAACAAACAAAGCTTTTTCTAGATCTGGTTTTTCTACAGTGAGGAGAGAGAACGGAGAGTTTTTGGAACGATTGGCCTTTTCAAGTCTTTTTTTTTCTTTCTTTCTTTCTTTCAAATTTTATTTATTTTTGTTGTCTAATAAAGTTTAAGAAAGAAACCAAAACACAGATCATGCATGTTAGTAGTTTTAATGTGGTTTTTGGCTCTCTCTTTTTTGGTTTTGAATTTTTTGTGTTTTGATTTTTAGTGTAGATTTTAGATTTTTTTAAATAAACTTGAATGGTAATTTCTTTAGTTTTTAATATATATATATATATATATATATATATTCTATAAAAAAATTGTTATGTTTTCTGTTATAAACTGTGGGTTTTGTTTATAGTCAAAAAATTACTAAATTTAATATCTTAAATTTTCTAAATAAAAAGTGGAAATTTTTTATAACAAGTAATAATTATGACTCACAAAATTTCATAAGTAATACCCAAAAGTTATCGATAAAAATTCTCATAGATTTATTTGAAAAAACGTTTTGAAAAAAACACATTATTGGTTTATCAATCAATTTTTGATTGAAGGCTATTTCATACAAATATAGAGCATCCTAAACCCAAATCATTCAATTGATCATTTCTTAACGAGAAGTTTTAAAGACAAAAATAAGAAACACCGTTAATTTGTACCAAAAATTGGTCTTAAGAAAATATTTAATGTTGCAAAATATTCCTGAAGACAATAAATTAACATAATTCCTTATTATCATAATTTTTTCTTAAACGTATTGTTAATATTCAGATGTTAAAAAAAAATATGTATTGTTAATATTATGATGAAAATCTTGATTTACTTTGTTTTTGTTAATACTATCTTCGATGGTAAGGATTGAGACATTTTAGTTAAATTTATAAGTGGCAGTGATTGGAGTTAGAAGCAAATCAAAAATAATTTTGAGTCTCACAAAAATTGAAATAAAAGAATATACTAATTATTAATTTATTATCAAATTAATTAAGTTTAAGAATACATATATATCACATAAAAAAGACGAGAAAGAAGGTTTTATCATTTTGCATTACAAAATTGTATATCGTGAAGTCAAGTGAATATTTACAACTTGTATTATGAGTACACGTATAAAAATATTTAGTACTTATAAATGTTCGTCAAAGTTCTTAGTTCTTCTTTGCATAAGGATTACAATTATTATTGCCAAGATCATCCCTACATTGTCTTTCGGTGTCATAACAACTTATCCCCTGTCCCGGGACAATACTTCGGCAGCAATATAGTTTAAGTCTTGTTAGATAGCATGGATCTTTCAAATCTGGACCAGTAAGGTCTTTGAAGAAATTACCGTATATATAACTTACATTCATGAAGGCTAGCCATGGAAACAAGGATGATACAAAAGATAGCAAATTTGGAAGATGACATTGTGATTTTTCTCTCCAAAAATATGTTTTCTTGTTTTATATTAAAAAGCTTACATGTAAACAAAAACAAACAAATATATATATATATATATAACTCTAAAAGTAGTACATTATTTTCTAGGGTAATCCGAAAAAATTGTAGTTAGATTTCTTTTGTTAGTTTTATTTACTTTTCCTCCTCGAAATTTAATGGTTTTATTTTTTTTTTAAATATAATATAAACAGTTTTTTATTCGATTTAGAATCATATATATGAAAGTTGGTCAACTCTCTCCATCCTTCTGCCACATCAGCAATGGAGAGAGTAACATGCGTCACATCAGCATATTACATTTATTATTTTATTTAATTTAGTTAAGAATTTAAATCATAGTAATTATTGTTTATATGAAAATTGACATGTTTTCACTTATTAATTAATTAATTTCAATTTAATAAGTTATAAAAGTATATCAAACTCAAATATAAATTAACTTATTTAAATTTAACTGTATTAAATTGTATAAACTTATGCATAAACATAAATCAATGGATTTTTATTAATTTTTTGATTTATTAAAGTACAAATATTAAATAATATGATATTATAATTTATTTTATGTTTTCATTTACTATAATATATATATATATATATATATATATATATATAGGATTAATGACAATGAATATTAGTTAAATTTACAGTTATTTTAAGGCAAATATAAGATACTAAATTAACATTATTTTTCGTTTACTTCAAAATATTTAAAAGATAACAATTTTTTTAAGGTGAGTAATTGTAAATAAATGTTAAAATGTAATTAAAATAAATAAATAAAAACAAAAAACTAGAATGAATTATTTACTCGAGAATCAGAGAGATACACTAAAATGATTAGTAAACAAATACCAAAAAGACGATTTAACAAATTATTCAATCCATGTAAATTGTTATAACTAATAAATTATGGATGAAAAAACCCGCACAACGTGCGGGTATTAGCCTAATTACTTTAAAAACAAATTAACAACAGGCACACAGCCACACAGCCACTTGAATCATTGATAGCTTAAAATAATTTGTTAACATTGATTAGCGATGGATTAGCTATAACTTTTCCTTTTTAATAGTTGATAAAGATAATTCGTAGTTAAATTTAGCAATAAATTAGTTGATATCTAGTATGTATCTAATTAACGATGACTCAATCTTAATTTTTTATTCTTTATTAATTTGAGAGGAAAATTGAAATGTAATTATTTTGAATAAATATGATGACAAAAAAAAAAAAAAAAAAAAAAGAATAAATATAAATAAGTTTTTTTAGTTAATTTCTACCGATGAACCGCAAAATTGGGAAGAATTACAAAGACGAATTCTCCTCCCGTTAGAATGCATTAGAGTTCTTAATAGCATGTTACAAATTAAATGTCAAAACTAATTATACTCAAGTTTGGAGATTCAAACAAAGAAATGGTCATTGATGCCTCGAAAACTCATGTCTCATGTATGCATGGTTTTGTTTTGCTCTCTTTTTGTTTTCCCTTTTGCTGCCGTAAATGTGTATAGAGGAAACAAAAGTAGACATTGATGGAGATAGAAACAATGGGAATTACATATACAATAAGCGCAAATTTAAGTGTTGAGGAGTGAAGAAGTGGTGGGTTCGTCTTCAAAGGGTTGTCTTTTCGCCTGCATCATCTTTGGAAGAGTTTTGTGACTGCAAGCTCTTCTTATGAATAATTAAGAGGTTCTAGGCTTCTAGCCCTAAACTTGTACATCCCTTAAGATCCAGAACTAAAACATTTTATATGATCCTTTCCAAGTGTCACTCGAATTGGCAACTTTTAATTTGTTTGAGAGTCTTTACCAGTTGAGCTATTGACACTTGTATTAGAATGTCCCACATTGCTTGGGATTAAGATCTTTGGGTAGTATATAAAGGATGTGGCAATCCTTAACTCTTGAGCTAGCTTTTGGGTTAAGTTAGGCCATATTCCTAATATGGTATCAGAGCCCAAGGTTGGCCCAACAAGCAAATTCCCACAAAAATGGTTTCCCACCTATGTGGCCCATATAAGTGGCATGTCTTGTTGTATTTCCGAGATGTTGGGCTTGGGCTGTTTCCCGTTGGACCGTTTCCCACCCACATCTCGAGGAGGCCTATTAGAATGTCCCACATTGCTTGGGATTAAGATCTTTGGGTAGTATATAAAGGATGTGGCAATCCTTAACTCTTGAGCTAGCTTTTGGGTTAAGTTAGGCCATATTCCTAATAGGTGAATGCAAACTCTTCATCCCATCTCACTGCAAACATTAATCATATATATTGCATAACCCAAACAGATTTACACGATCAAGTTAGGAAATGATCAATACCTCTCATGGTTTCTTGATGTTTAGCCAAAAAAGCTCATCGTACTTTATTTGAAGATCAGAAAAATTGAGTATTCAAGTGATGAGTATAGATATTAATTGTTCTACAAGGTAAACATGTAACATTTTTGAAAACAAGTGAATTAAAAAATATAACAATTTTTTTTTTTGAAAATTTATCAAGGAAATTATTATATTATTGGAATCTTAATTATATCAAAAAATTGTGAAATAATCTTACCATTGGGATTTCAAATTAATATTTTTTTCCCCAATTTTCTTGAGATTGGAACTGGATATTGTTGTCACATGCACGTATCAGAAGAAATGTGATGTCCATATGAATTATTCTGAGCAGGAGAGATTGATTATTCAAGATAAATAATAATGGGGTAACGTAGTCACATGCCTACCGTGGACTATCTATTTTCGGCCGGTGCAAATTTTACAAAACCTTTCATATTTTTTTTGATAAAAGAAATAAAATATTTATATAGAGATTTACAGTTAATTATTGTGATTTCTGTAAATATAATTATTGTGAATTTGAGATTAATTTATTCAGTTAATTGTATCTTTTTTTCAAAAGCTACAAACCTTTCATGATTATGCACACAACTTAGTTAGTCCGAGACTAGTTTGCCACTAATTGGAGAAAATGAATCCGGCATGCCATTTTGTGATCTGAGTGCCACTGTAAATGTGATATTCCCAAATTACCCTTAATGAAATAAGAGACGATTGGTACAACTAAGAGATACTAGTACAACTGGTACAATTAAGAAATAATATGACAACTGATACAAATAATATAACTGAGAGATAATTGGACAACTGGTACAATTGGTATTACTAAAAGATAATAGTACAATTGATACAATTGGTATAACTGACATATACAACTGGTACAAATAGTTAGGTACAATAGTACAAATAGTTAGGTACAACTGGTACAAATAAGTAGGTACAACTGAAGCGAAGCAATTGTAATTCTAAACCCTAGCGCCGTCACACTCACTAATTCGCTTATTCTTGCTTTCTTCATCGTCGTCGTCGCCGATTATCCGCTGTCAACCTTCCTTGTTGAAGTTTGTGAACCGTTTTTCTCACCAAACGATTGCGCACTTCAAAGGACGAAAGCACGAGGAGATATCCATGGAGAAGAAACATGAAGAGAGATCCATGATTAGTGAATCTAAGAAATCCATGGAGAAGAAACATGAAGAACTATTCAATCCATGAAGAAACGCAAAGAGAGATCTATGGAGAAGATAGATCTAAAGTTTCATTGATGATGATGATGATGGAGAAGAAGAGATCTAAAGTGAAAGATCCAAAAAAAATCTAGAAAAAATGAAAGAAGAAGAAGCGTGAAAGAAGAAGATGCGTGAAAGAAGAAGGATAATAATCTCGTTGGCCCCCTGTCCTTGAATCATTCTCTACTTAGCCCCCGATATAAAAAACTTGTGTTTAATTAGTTATTTTATTTCAGAAAAATAGTAAAAGACAAATAAAACTGGGCTTTTCGATTTATTTACTGATCCAACCTGATTTTGGATCTAGATCCACATATTTTGGGTCGGGTTTCGGATCTTTTAATTCCCAAATCGAGAAACACAAACCCTAACTTCCTGACGCCATTCTTTCATCTTCTTCATTTTCTCTCTATCAGAGACTGTGAATCTCTGAATCTCTCTAACCCTAACTCTTTCGATCTCGTTTTGTCTCCTTCTTCTTCTCTCTTCTCTCGATACTCCTTCGTCTTCTTCTTCTTCCCTCTTCACTCGTTTCTATTGATCCAAAGATCGTCTTTTCTCTTCTTCTCCGTGAAATCCACCGTGAAATCGAAGAATCCGCCGTGAGAAAACTCCGGCGTGTCTTCTCTTGGTAAGATTTCATTAGTTAGATCACTCATTTCGATTGATTGTGTTGGGTTTAATTAGTTTTTATTTGTTCCGATTTCTTCTTCTCTGTGAGGGTTTGATATGTAGTTCTCTTTGATTTTTTTTCAAACATATGCATTTTTAATTGAATTTCATTTGTTAGATCCCTAATTTCGATTGATTGTGTTGGATTTAATTAGGTTTTGATTTCTTCTGAGAACTTCTCCTCTTCTCTGTGATGGTTTTATAATTTGGATTTGAATTACAATTCGGATTTGAAATTGCCTCTGTTAATAGCCATTGTGACTAGTTGTATGATTACAATTCGGATTTGATGAATTTGTTTCGTATAGATGGTTTATGAAATGAGTTAAAAACTAAAGATTATGAGATTGTTTATCCTTTGAATGTTTGATATTGAATATCATGTGTTATTGCAGGAACTAAGGAGAATGACTACTACTAGAGGAGGAGGATCTAGTTCTAGAAGGGAAAAATTATCTTCTCCTAGAAGATCCAAAAGACCAAAGCAATCTGATCCAAACCAATCAGAGCAAAGTAGGAGGAAGAGAAGGAAAAGGCGAGGGAATTGGAGCAAGAGAAGATGAGAGAATTGGAGCAAGAGAAGGCAAGGGAATTGGAGCAAGAGAAGGCAAGGGAATTGGAGCAAGAGAAGGCGAAGGAGATGGAGCAAAAGAAGGCGAAGGAGATTGAGCAAGAGAAGGTGATGCATGAAAAGATACAATTATTTTCTGATTTTGATGTATGTATTTAGGTACAACTGGTACGATCAGGTACAACTATGTTTCTGGGTTTATATTTTTTTGTTAAAAACCCTATCTAATTATGTATGTATCTTTGAATATGAATCTTAATATTTTTATGTATGAATCTATGTATTGAATATAATTTAAGGGTTTTGAACCAAAAAAAAAAATCTTAATTTTCCAAAAAAATCTGACAAATATGTAGGTTTGTAAGGGTTTTGATTAAAAAAACAGTTAAATATCTAAAAATATCTGAAAGAATCTAAAGATATCTCAAAATATCTAAAAAAATCTGACAAATAGCTTACTTGGCGCCGTTATTTTGAAAAAAATAATTAAAAAATATCACAAATTTGTTCATAGTTGTACAGTTGTACCCGGTTGCACATTTTTGCTCATAGTTGTACAATATAGAGAATTTAGTAAATCTAGTTGTTATCAACTTTAATTTAATATTTGTAGGTGGAACCGATGGTATTGCCTCATAAATATACCATTACTTTGTATCTGTGTATTTATATTTATCAAAATACAAGTATTTCAAAGATTTATAAAATTTTAGTTCAAAACTACAAAGTAACCATGAAAGTATAAGGTTGTTAGTGTATATGAATGTGGGATTTTGTGTAAGAATTTCATTATTTTAGAAAAATTTGAATTTTTTTGTCAAAAACTTGTTGTGTAGTTTCATTACCATCGTGTATGCATTTTTTTTAGGTTTTTTCAATTTGGTTTTAATTTTTCATATTATAAAATTGGCCAAGGCAATAGACCTTAGTTGTACCTGTTGTACTTAGTTGTACCAAGACTGAACAACTTAATTTGCACAGCTACGACAAGGAAATCAACCACAGTTGTACATGCTAAAACTTAGTTGTACAACACAGAACATATAAGTTTCATAAACAAAACCAATACAAACAATATCATTTCTTAAATTATCCTAATAAATAGCACTCAGAAATCAACCTTGGTCACCCGCATCGTCTCCATCAACGTCACCATCATTGGTAAACCACCTGCATCGTCTCCATCAAAGCGTATGACTGAATTCCTTTTCATTGTCCCTGAAAATGATAGAGAGAAAAACGGCCTATAATTTCACAACTTTCGTAGCAGACCATCAACATAGTTGTACACATTTGTCCCAGTTGCACCAAACTTAGGATTTCCGTAAATATTCTACTTAGTTGTACCTAATGGTTTCAGTTGTCCCAAATCTGCAATCCTAAAATATTTCAACAAATAACCTATTCAAGCTACGAATTCAACTTTTCTCAATCATACTACACTAAGAAAACAAGTATACTTTACAGTATGGTGGGAATAGAAGAAGACGAAGAGAAGATATATGTCTTTGGAGATGCAAAATCGTAAGCTTTAATGGTGAGCTTCAATGGTGGATGGAGAAGAAGAAGAAGAAGAAGAAGAAAAAGAAAAGCGGAGATAAGAATTTGGAGATACTTGAATCGTAAGAAGAAGAAGAATTCGCTTTTAGTTTGGAGATGCTTGAATCGTAAGAAGAAGGAAATACGGATCTTTTAATGGTGGATGGAGAAGAAGAAGAAGAAGAAGAATGTCGGAGCTGCCGAAGAAAAACGCCGGAGCTGCTGAAGAAGAAGATCGGAGCTGTTGAAGAAGAAGAAGAAGAGAAGAGACGTAAGAAGGATTTATGTCGTGGAAGGTGGGTTGATTTGTTAGGTTTAAATTTTAATTAGAGAAGAGAGAGAATGTTTATGATTGGTTGAATAAAGAATTTGTTGGTATTAAATTAAATGTAGAATTAAATAGATAAAAGAAGGATAAGGGGTAAAATTGGTTTATGAAAAAATTGGGAAGGAGAGGGGGTAGTGAGAATAAAGAGGGGTTTTCCAAAAAATGATTCTCCCCAAAGGGGCCAATGAGATTAAAATCCAAAGAAGAAGAAGAAGAAGAGAGTAAGTTGGGTTGGTGGCAGGGATACGTAATTATTAAATTAGGGTAAGGGTTTTTGGTATTTTTCTATTTATTTGATTTAAATTCTTTTATTTTTATTATTTTAGAAAATCGAAATTAGATGGGTGGCTTTCTAGCCTTTTTGTTCCAAAATTAGGGTAAGGGATGTTTCCGACGGTATTTCAACGTTCAAATCATTTAAAAAAATATCAAACGAAAAAATCATAATGAATTGTAATAATTTTGAATTTTTTTAATAACAAATCAATATATATTTTACAAAAATTGTGATAAAGAAAACCCTCACAAGCATTTATTAAGTATATTAATATTAGAAAAACAATAATTTGTAACTAAAAACTATTCCCAAGTGCAAAAAGCATAAACTAATAAACCAAATATTACAATGGTTTGATAAACAAGCCAAAACGTTCAACGTCAAATAAACCAAATGCTATTGTGTTAAATTAAACGGTAACAAAAATTCATTTAAATATATATTAGTATTTAAATATTTTTAAAAAATATAACGAACTTATCTGAGAAACGCAACCGTAGATATCAAATATTCCAAAAACTGCAACGGTTCGTCAATTATACCAAATGTTGCAATAGTTCATCAAATATACTAAAGATAACAATGGTTCGCAACACAAAACCAAAAGTTGCAATAATTCGTCAAATAATCCAAATGTTGAAACAGTTCAATTAAATAGTTACAATCACTTTTAAATACATTTTAGTAATTAAAAATTGAGAATTAAAATAATAATTTATGAAAAGTTACACCGAGACACAGCGGTAGATAATTAAATGTTATAGCTATTTATAAAATAAACCTAAAATTGCAATTGTTCGTGAAATAAACTAAATATATAAAGGGAGACTCACAAAAATGCCCTTTTTTCAATACCCCTTTTCAAAAATGCCCCATTTGGCTGTCTATTTTTAAAAATACCCCTTTTTATGTACAAAATGACTAAATTACCTTTCTTTTAATAAAATATATCACAAATATATAAGGAAATATAACAAAATTAGGTCCACAAAATACAAAATATTTTTTGGCGCGAAAAGTGATCCCGCAATTTTTCCCGCCAAAACACTTGTAAAAACTTATAAAAACCTTTAAAATACCTTGTAAAATTTTCCCAAATTTTCCCGCCAAAAAATTTTTTTTGCGGGAAAAGTGATTCCGCAATTTTTTTGGCGTTGAATTTTTGGCGGGAAAATTTTTGGCGGAAAAAATTTACAAGGTATTTTAAAGGTTTTTTACAGGGTATTTATAAGGTTTTACAATGTATTTTAAAAGGTTTTACAACGTATTTATAAGGTATTTATAAGATATTATAAGATTTTACAAGCAATTTTATAAGGTTTTACAAGTTATAAGGTTTTACAAGTTTTTTATAAGGTTTTACAAGTTATAAATACCTTATAAAACTTTATAAGTACCTTGTAAAACCTTTTAAAATACATTGTAAAACCTTACAAAACACTTGTAAAAACTCTGTAAAACCTTTAAAAAACCTTGTAAATTTTTCCCGCCAAAAAAATTTCGCCAAAAAAATTGCGGAATCACTTTTCCCGCAAAAAAAAATTTTTGGCGGGAAAAATTTTTACGGGAAAATTTTACAAGGTATTTTAAAAGTTTTTTACAAGTGTTTTGGCGGGAAAATTGCGGGATCACTTTTCCCGCCAAAAAATATTTTGTATTTTGTGGACCTAATTTTGTTTCAAATAAGGGTAAAATGGTCATTAAAAAATAAAAGAGGGCAAACTTAAAAATGGACTCTCAAAGGGGGCATTTTTGAAAAGGGGTATTGAAAAAGGGGCATTTTTAACAATTTCTCATATATAAACCAAAGGTTGCAATTGTTGGTAAAATAAACTAAATATTGCAATGATTCGAATAAGCGGTTTCAACTGTTTATGAAGAGTTACAATAAAAACGCAACCGTAGAAAATATTTAGAATGCAATTTATATTAAAAAAAACATAACCGTAAAATATATATTTTAATTAATAAAAACATTAACGAAAAGTTGCGATAAAAAGACGCAACCGTTCAGATGTGCAAATGGTATTTATTAGATTGCTATTATATATAGATTATTTATTTTTTTCTCAAAAACTTTTCTTTTGTTTTTTATATATCCACGATTTAATCAATTAATTTTTTCCGTTATTTTTCTGTTATCTGACTTGAACGTTGAAATACCGTCGGAAACATCCCACATCGTATTTTCCTGGCTTTGATATAATTGGTATGAAACCCTGCTTCTAGTGAACAACTCGTATAACAAAAAAATACCCGAACCAATAGTTATATTATAATATTTGAATAAACTTATCGTTGGGATTTAGAACTAATAATTTTTAACACTTTTTCCCATTTTTTGAGATTGGAACTGGATATTGTTTTCACATGCACGTATCAAAATAAAAAATTTGATGTCCATGTGAACTATTCTGAGAATCTGAGCTGGACAATTGATTATTCACTATTAATGATAATAATGTTCGAGATATGGGGATTGATTTTCACGTTACCGTACGGTCTTCTTTGTGCCACTACGGTCTGACAGGAAATCAATTTTAGAGAACAACGAAACAGTAAAATTAATTTATCATGTTAATTGATATTAAATCAGATACAAGAATTAGTACATGGAAATTACAACAACATTATGCAAGATTATCTAAACGAAAAAACATACTTAACTCTAACGATGAAAAAATGATTTTACACGATGCTTTCAAACCTAAACCTTACAGCCTCGCCCCGAGTCGCCTCGTCTCGGTTTTTATGCTTTCCCTCAACACCGAGAAGCCAAGCGCCAAAAAAGGAGGAGGAACAGCTACATGTTGCCAAGAGCCCTAGCATGCCAGTCCCAGAGACGTCATTTCCAAGGTGAGGACTTATTGCATGCTTTTCGTTCTAGTATGTGGTAGCACTAAGACCGAGAAGAGTTTACTAGATTCTTTGAGTTTAGGTTGTTCAATGCTGAGAACCTGAGACATATTTGAGCATAATTGCTGTGTTACGAGTGGTAAGAACATCAATAGAGGTCAATGAACTATAGAGAGGCAAGAGATCGACGAGTTGCTTGGCCAGAAGAAAAATAATAATTGTTCAATGATTGTTCAACATCATGGACGCATGAGGCTAAGTAGAGACGAATGATTGTTAAGAAATCATGCGTGCTACATTGTGTATGAAACTTGTTTTTTTTTGGGTATGAAACTTGTTTTTTTTTTTTTTGTCAACGGTATGAAACTTGTTAAGTTATTAGATTCTACGTTGCATGTAGCATATTTATTCTTAGAATTGTGACCCTGAACATTTAAACACAATTACAATTAAAATATATTCAATATTCTTTTTGTAGATTACCAATAACGGTCATTAAAATTTTTTTGATTTTGCATTCAAAAATTTTGACCGAAGATTTAATCCTCCTACAACCATACAAAATGTTTCCTTAATAATATGTTTTCAATTTAAAAAAAAAAAAGCACAATTTTTAGTAATAAGATATTAAAAATGATAGTACAATATTGTATTCCATTTATTTCGTAAAAAAAATGTTGTTTAGCTAGACATGTGTTTTTATTTGTTGTCTCTTGTAAATAAGAAGGATAAAATGGTCCGCTTTCTCCAATCTGTTAGATGATTTTAGACTGCTCTGTGTCTCTTTTTCATTCTTCTCGCTTTTTCTTATTTCTCGTTTTGTTGAGTTTTTTTTATTAATTAATGTATGGTTGACAAAAAAATAAGGATAAAATTTATCTTTTAAAAAAGTTTATATTGAAAATTTAAAGACACTTTTTACGAAACAATAACATAATAACAAAATTATAATTTTTTCCTACCACAAATTAATTAAAAAAAAACAATTCCCTGAAGTCAAATATAGAAAATAAGCATAAAATGATATTTATAAGCTAAAAATAACACTTATTTTGAAAGAAAAGAAACATAATAGTTAGTACAAACATAGTATTTTGTACTAGCGGCTTGTCGAATTGTAGCGCAGATTTGAATCTCTAATAAGATGTATAAGCTATAGATGAAAGAACAAAAAAAAAAAACCTTTTCAATATGAAGAATAATAATCAAAAACTTTTTTGAAATTTTATTTGTAAACATTTTTCTTCCCGATTGGGCTACCAATCATAGAGTGGCTTTTTAATTAATGTGTGGTTGACAAAAAAAATAATAATAATAATCAAGAACTTTATCGCAAAAATAATAAAAGAGATTGAAAAGGTACATTTAAATCCAAAAATATTTCTTATTTTATTACAAATAAAAGAAACAATAAAGAGTGAATTAGCGCAGAAGTAAAATTGGGGAAATAAATTAGCTGAGAGACATTAGTGATGGAGGTCCAAGACAACGAAAAAACAAGCGTCAGAAATAGGCTTGAGTTTGCTACTTATTACGAAATAACCAGCAGCTCTCCTCAACCTACGCGTGGGACGGGTTGCGTAACATGAATGCGTATCGCTTCTTTTTTTGTCTCAAACAATATGTTTTGAATATTGTATTTATCTATGAAATAAATGTATCGCTTCTCATAACTAAATTGGAAATGAATGCCTAACATTAAGGATCTAAGTTTCAATATATGCGTACATAATAAAACTTAAGGGACTAAGAAGTATTTTAGACATCCAAGGTATAACCGAAAGCTTGAAATGAAAATACAGATATTACTAGTTCAGAAGATGAAAGACATATAGAGCAATAGTTCAAAATATAGCAGGAGGATAGAGAAATAGTTCAAAAGAAAATATAGATAGATTGTAATAAGAGGCGACCATAAAATACAACCGATGTGTTTCTAATGAAATTCAACGGGTGCAACGGGAAGTTGTCCATCAAATTGTTGCCCCCGACCTCTAATACCACCAACAAACATCTGACGCCTGAACTTGACTCCGTCTGCAAGGCGTTGTAACATTACTTCAACACTAGGGTCACTAACCTCATCATCCCAACTGCAATCTTCCAGCCCGGTGACAAAATCAACCGAAGGTATGATAGATAGAACATCGACTTATAACAACAGTTTGTTAGAGTTACGTTAAAAAGGAATGTAACTGTATAAGTAAACAAATGTAGCTTGATAAAGACCATATAGACATTTATATAAATACATAGATGTCTAAATATACCTGATCTTCTCCATCCAGGTCCCATACTTTATCTAATTTCAAAGAAATGACAGGGAACACATCTTCATCGCAAGCTTCTGGGTCGGTTCCATCACCAACTTATGAAAGGACAGCCGGAACAGCCTCCACAACTACAAGGACCAAGGCGTGTATAAAACTTTGGATAGCAACAGTAGCCTGGGCCAGTTGAATTGGGGATCTTGACTTAATGCATTGCATCGTCATATCAAAACAGTACCGACCCCAAGGATATTTCAAAAACACATCCAAATTTCGAATCATCTCAACATGCTCCCTCGACACCTTCATGTAGAAAGAGCGGCGGCAAAGGAGTCCATCTACCAGCAACAAGCATGCATATTTAACGCGCAACTCACTGTTTAAAGACTTCGGCTTCCGAAGTTTATTCAGGAGCATCTCGCCGGTAACACACTCTTCGCCTCCAAATAGTGTATACCAATAAGGTGTGACCCCGGGAGGGACCTTGACAAGAACCCTGTCCCAACGACGAATAGGATTGCAGTTCAAACCAGTAACCAGTCCAAACTCTCTGAGCGAAAACCTGACCGGTTTGCCAGCAAATACTATCCAGATTTCATGGCGCTTCACAACGTTGAGCTGTCGGGTTAACAAAAAATGAGCCAATTTACTAGAGAACACAGGTTTGGAGTATACATCCAGTAACTTCCCAAAGTAAGGTCTAATAATTTCAAGCTCCGACGGCTGCAACGCTTTGATGACAACTTTGATTGTGTTGAGTTTAAAGTACCTAAGCACTCGATCCCCAACAGGTTCTTCCCTGTCGGCAAATAACCGAAAAGGCAGATCCAGATTCGCCATGGTACTGCAAAATAAATTATGAGATGTTAAGAAAGGAGTAGATCTGTCAGTGACAACATGCAAAAGAAAATAGAGATCTATGTAGTATCGGTGCATATCTGACGAAATTTGTAGAGGTCTAAGCCATATGAATGTTGATTTAATTTTTAACACCGACATAACATCGTGGAGATAAACAAACAGCGGAAAGAATCTTTGATATACTAACAAAGAAAATTTACTTTCTTTCAATGACGGCGTATGAAATTTTGCCAATCTTTTTAAGCAACAAAGACTTATGGGAAAAAAACATAACCACCTAAAACGGAAAACAATTACTTACTAGTTATTTGGCCGTCAATCGGACAGCGCTGAATACTCACAACAGTGATGATGGTTTACGGCGACGGTGGCGTGAAGACTTAAGGCGACGGAGGGATATTATAGAGGAGAGATAAAATGGAACAATGAGGAAAGATAAATGGGTATCCAAAAATCTGATATTAACAAAAAAGGAGAAGCGCGTGAGTATATTTTAGACCGAAATGTGAGCTAAATATTTACGTTGTCTTGGACCCAACAACATTTTACCGAAAATTTTATTAGATCCAAAATCTTTATCTCACAGCTAATTATCTCAACAATAAATGTAAGAGCTCTGTGCTGTTTTAATTACGTATCTCAACAATAAATGGAAGAGCTCTGTACTGTTTTAATTACGTTATCCTGTTTCCCATTTTTTTGTCTTTTTATATTCCTTTGATATCTTGTAAAATTAAAATTAATGCATATGTAAGGTGGAAAAAATATAACCGTGTGTGTGTGTGATTGTGCTTGATGCAAGTGGCTTTAAGCATGTGACAGTGCTCGTTTCAAGCACACATACCAAACTGAAAAAATGACCCAGGAAAAAAACAAAGTGTCTTTTTTTTCTTAAGTACACATACAAGTTAGTTCAAGGCCAGATCTTCTAAGCTTAGACATTACACATTTGGTAAAGAAAATTGATATACACATTGTGAGCATCATGTCTCCCTCAAGGTAATGATTAATTTTTTCGATTTTTAATTAAACGCGGGATGATTATGAGTAGATTAGATTTTTTTTTGATAACCCAGTATCCAGACCACACAGTGATCTGACTAGCCCACTGGGCCTAAGCCCGCGTCACAGGGATTTTTAAGCCTCCACTTAAGGGCCCCCTGATAAACTGGTGGTCTGGGGCGCCTGAGCAAGTCCGCAGGTAAATTCCCAGGTGGCCACAGGAGTGAGAGAGCGAAACTGTGTCTGGGGAGGATCGATCCCTGGCATAGACCAACAGGGCGATCCTTCCAACCAAACGAGAACCACTCGTCCACCACCATGTGGTTATGAGTAGATTAGATTGTAATAATCTTTTTGTTTGATATAATAAAGCTTACACTAAAAGCATTAAAATGCTTAAGCTTATACCATTGTACATGTGTTTATGAATTTGTAATCCTAATTTTGAATTTTATCTGATTAAATAACATTGATGTATACGTTAGGGACTCTTTGGTGGACGCACTTAGTATGAAAGGAGGAACAGGAGACCACAGTTACGCTACTAATTCACATTATCAGGTACTTAAACAATCTATGACGAATTGTAATGATATAATAGCGACTTACTATTTTGATTCACATTTTTTGTTAAACTAATATATACTCCCTCCGTATTTTAATAATTGTCGTTTTAGAATTTTTATTTTTTTGAATTAGATGTCGTTTTCAAATTTCAATGCAAAATTTCTTACTTTTTAATGTTTTATGATGTCATAAAACATTAAAAAGTAAAAAAATTTGCATAGAAATTTGAAAACGACATCCAATTCAAAAAAATAAAATTTCTAAAACGACAATTATTAAAATACGGAGGGAGTAGTAAATTAAAGTATGACAACTTATGATCTTTTTGGGATTTTAAACAGAGAAGTGTTTTCTATGAGATACAACCTACGGTCATAGAAAGCGTAAGAGAAATGCTAGTGAATGTTGATTTTCCTGGTTGCATCAAAGTGGCAGACTTGGGTTGTTCTACTGGACAAAACACGGTGTTGGCTATGTCCGCGATCGCCAACACGATTAGGGAGTCTTACCAAGAAATGGGTAAAAACCCACCAGAAATCGACTGTTATTTGAACGATCTTCCAGAGAATGATTTCAATACCACCTTCAAGTTGATTCCTTCTTTCCAAGAGAAGCTGAAAAGGGAGGCTAAAGGAAAGTGCTTTATCTCGGGAGTCCCCGGTTCTTTTTACTCAAGGCTATTCCCAACAAAGTCTCTCCATTTTGTTCATTCAGCTTTCAGTATCCATTGGCTTTCTAAAATTCCAAATGGCCTTGAGAGCAACACTAAAAGCATTCATATTAAATATCCATAGTATTCCATACCCTCCAAATGTCTACAAGAGTTATTTAAATCAGTTCAAGAATGATTTTTCATTGTTCTTAAAAATGCGTTCAGAAGAGATAGTACATAATGGACATATGGTTCTAACGTTCGTTGGAAGAAAGGTTTCCGACTCTTTATCGAATGACTGTTTCCAAGTTTGGTGGTTGTTATCCGATTGCCTCCTCGATCTAGCCTCCGAGGTACATACTCAATTACCATCTTCTTCTTTTTTATTTTTAAACATTCTTCTACCGAGTAATAAATTGTTGGTAGAAATAATGTGTGTAGGGATTTGTGAATACATCAGTGATGGAATCGTTTAACATGCCATTCTACAATCCAAATGAAGAAGAGGTGAAGGAAGTTATCTTAAAGGAAGGTTCCTTCGAGATTAACAAGATCGAGAAATTTGACCATGTTGTCCCGTATAAAATTGACCGTGAGGAAGAAGATGAGGACCAATCATTTCAGTTGGAAGCTGGTATAAAGCATGCAAGCTGGGCAAGATGCATCACCGAACCATTGCTCGTTGCTCATTTTGGAGATGCAATTATCGAACCGGTGTTCAATAAGTACGCACACTATATGGCCAAGTATCTAAGTGTCTCAAACCATCGCCCTAATATGACACTCGTCATCGTAGTTTCCTTGACTAGGAAATAAAGTTCATTGTTTTGTATGTGGGACGAGCAATTTTAATTCAATTATAAAATTGACAAATAAATATTTGTATGCAATTTGTGTTGTTGAAGACTTTATTTACCTATTTGATTGAATCGGACGCGGAGATGGAATACATACATGTTTTAAAGTAAGTTTGCTCTCAAGATATACTCTACAGGAACCACAAGAGCCATGTCAAGTTGTCAACTGCAGAATCACACATAATGCACTTTATACAAATGAAAACTTGCAGGAGAAACGTGAAGGAGATTATTGCAAACGTACCTCCGTCTCTGTGGGTCACAACTCATCGCAGCCAGATGCTAATAGATGTCGTCTCCTCTTAGCTTTTCAAGGATGATCTTCTCTTGCTTCGAGTCTGTTTGTTTGTTTATATTAGGGAATACAAATACAAAACTTCAAGTGTCAATGCTCCAGACGATGACTGTAAACTAAAGGCAGAAATTGGGACATATATAGGAACAAAAGTTAGGTAAGCTTGAAAAAGGATACATTCCTGATCTGGTTCCTCAGAGAAATTAGAGTGCAACGCATTCCCCATACTGTCTACTATGGCTGAAATAGTCATCGATGATTCAATGCACAGGATTGCTGTTATGGCATCTAATCGCGTGACCTCATTTCTGAACATAAGCCTTGCATGAGCTGGGTGAGACCATAATACCATTAATATCCTTTATTCCTGCTTTTGGAGTAATTTGATTGATAAAGAGGATAACAGAAGAGGTACCTTGAGCGAGACGGATTAAGCTTTCCAACATTCTCACGGTTGTTCTTGCTACAGTTCAGAGCAAAATCAAATTACATGAAAGATATCAACCATTGTGGGATCTATCTTAGTTGTCACCACCAAGCCAGTCCTAAAATACGTTTCAGCAAGGCTATGCTTAATGACAGTTCCCATGGGACCTAATGATTTTCTAGACAAGAGTCCAAGACAACAGAAGAGCCCATCCCAGCCACGTCGCCTAAAGTAATAATTCAAAATAGATCCTATAATATCTTGGCTACCCTAATATGAATGGGTTTGCAGAGCAATTTTCTATATAAATAAGAAATAAGAAGTCCCAGACTCCCAGCCATGATATAATAGGATTTAAAGCTGGATCCCTCACCCGATGGTAATACAAAATTAGCATCTGCAGAACAATGAAGTATTTCTTAGGAGATACCTGCATTATGAGTTGAAGATCTTCTTTGGAGTCGATAATAACTTGAAATAATTTCTTCTGCTTCCTTTGATAGGACAGGCCTGAAGTTTTTTTTCACAAACTGAATGTATCTGCATAGGTCAGGATATAAGAAGTTAATAGCAACCATGAATGTAACTCTTCTGGATAATGGATCTCATGATCTGTGTAAACGTATGATACCTTTGAAGCATCGGTAGTGGCCAAATAATTGTCAGATCATCGACATCTCTGTCTTGCTCTATTTGCACCTGAGTTGATTACATCAATTTTTTTAAGTCATAAGTTATATATTTTGTCACAAATACTCTGCTTAATAAGGCTCACTGGCTCAGTATGCAACACAATATAGATTCTTTAAAGAAACATACCTCGGCAAGGATGTGAGAGGATACAACTACATCCCATTCGGGATTTTTTGTATCTAAGAGAACAAGTACAATGTCAAACCTGCTCAACAATGGACCGGAAAGTGCAGTATTGACAGAAAGAGCTATATTCAGTTAAGGACTTTCCGAATAAAAATATAAAAAAAAGTACACCAAATAAATTCAAATGCAAAGGGAAAATAGGAATGCTGGCCCAACTGATGATTGAAGGACGAAATGTATTTCTGAAGTGACATCACCAACTTGAATTTGAAAAAAGCATGCATGTATGTAAGCAAAAGCTTGTTTGAGGTCTACTAAATCTGAAGTGGATACACTGATCGGGATCATATTGTCCTTTAGGATTTGTTGCACCGAAGACGATTGTCTTTGTGCTAAGAGTTGTTACAAGGCCAGCCTTCAAATTGAAAAAGACCAAATTAGAAACAGAACAAAATAAGGTTGAATAACGGAGCTGATGCAGTAACAAGAAAATACATATACATGAAATTATACAGAGTGGTTTACCTTGGCAACGCTTATACTTTGTTGCTCCATTGCTTCATGTATGGTTGCTCTGTCATGCTCTCTCATGCTTCCAGAAAGAAAAAAAAGCGGTTCAGCTATACGCACGTCTCTCAAAGGAAGACACAATAGAATGCAAAATATAGAGCCATATCAATTAAAAGGAAAAATTCCTAAAATGTTTGTCAAGTTAGGCTGCCACCTTTTACCTGTCTCTGATACATAAGAGACAAGAAATTCCCAAGACCACAAGAATACTTTAAGTTCATCGAAGATCAAAAATTTTCAAGCAAATAACACTATGGATTTATGTAAAATATTCTTATAATATATGTTTCTCCCATCGGGCATCTGGAAACTACCTATCAAATTCGTCAATGCAGCAAAGTCCACCATCTGCAAGAACAAGGGCCCCAGCTTCCAACATCCACTCTCCTGGAAACAACTTAATAAGACTATATGGGAAAAAAAAAAGTATTACGAAGGACACAACAAAAGAGTTAGACAAAAGATCGGAGTGCTTACCTCCATCCTTCACTGCAGTTACAGTCAATCCAGCACTTGTGCTTCCTAGTCCCGTTGTGATTACAGCTCTGTTGCTTAGTTTTGCAGCAAACTTCAAGAACTGCGATTTTCCAGTGCCTGCCAGATATGAACAATGTAAAAGGCAGGTCTGTATGAAAGAACACTCCCATATAGAATTCAATCAGCTAAAAACCAAAAAACATGCACGACCCTTTGATTTTCTTAAAACACATGCAAGGTTTATTCTAGTTCCAAATCAATTTAGTTCAGGCGAAAAATTTGGAACTCCACCACAATTTAGGGGCATGCATATATAAGAAAATAATACTCAGTGATTGACAACAACCTGGATCACCAATGAGAAGCAAGTGAGATTCTCCCCGTACTTTTGTACCAGAAGCATCAACATGTTGCACACCTCCAATGAGTGTCAAGGCAACTGCATATTAACACATGCATATGCATACAAATCTTTCAAGAAAATTCAATGAGAAGAGATGTTGACACAAAAAAATAAGTATGCAAACAGCATACCTGCAAGCTTAACAGTGAAGAGACCAAAGACTTGGGGGCAGATACCTCGTAAGATAGCATTTCTCCCTGACGTCACCAAAATACTAAAGAATTTAGCATGAATTTTAACAAAAATTTTATGTAAGGTCTTTTCTCGAAAAATAAGAGAGAAATGGATGGCAGGGGAATAGTTGTTCATAATAAATGCAACAAAACAGGCATAATTGTTTCCAAGTAACAGTGAGTATTTACCTTTCAAAGGGGTATCTCTGAAGTGACTCCAAAAGTTCTTGAACTTCTCGATCATATCATCAGATATATCGATTTCTGATTTCAGCTCATTAGTTCTTCTGGATAGTGGCAGGATAATAGGTGAAAAGAAAGTAGAAAGTGAGTTAATGACTGAAACTGTAATGACCAATAGTAACTAAGAATATGAAAAATAGAATCTCATCAAAGACCTCGTTCCAGCCAGTACCAATTTTATATACAACTTTTGGCAGGAGGTTGGTAAAGATTTCCTTAATAAAATTGATTCGTAGGTCTCTATCAAATTTATCAAGCCATTTACCTGACATGATTGGCAATCAACATAGGTTCAAGGTCGCAGCGAACATCTTTTAAGTCATGAGACCATTTTGAAGTCAAGATTCCAGAGACAACAACATCGTCTGCATAAAGAGATAAATGTTATATCAGGAGGCGGAGCAGCTATGCTGGTACATTTAGAATGGTGACACTGAGTCTTGGAATTATAGCCATAATATTGATGCAATTATGGTTATGTAAGACACAGAATAAAAACAAACAAACAAAATCCATGGTGTTTTACCTCCAGCTTTGACATTGTCAACAAGGTCATCTTTCAGGACGACTAGAATGGACCTTGGGATAACACCAACACCTAAAACCTGAGTATTTTCTTGGATTTTGATTTCTTGATAATCGTGGCGTGTTACTGTATCATCTACAGGATCAAAGTTTGTGCCTTCACAAGATTTTGACCGCTGTCACCAAGAGTTAAAAGATATCAAAGTTCTGTAAGAGCAGTTTTTTTATAAGAAAATGAAAGCTAAAATTGCAGAATATAATGAGAAAGCAAAAGAAAATTCTTTTATCATGAAGTGGAGAGTTATCAACTTCAAATGTTAGGGACACAATTGCAGAGACCCTAGTCTGAGTGTTTTCGCAAAACAGAAGACAGATATGTGACAAACCTGAGAAGGACAAAAAGGTGGTTTCACAATAGAGTTGATTGATTCCAACTCAGGGAAAATAGGAAACCTATAGAAGAAATCAACTCAGTCAGCCATACTAAGAGAACAAGAGATGACAAATGCATATCAAAAGTTCCAACCACAAGACAGAATCATACATGTGCTTGCATTTTCGGCATCGATACATCCTTTCTCCCTCATACATTTTAACAGCCCCAGACCGAATCACCGTGCCTTTCAACATCAACAAAATCCCTCGGTGTCTTACTCTAATCCGGCCAATACTCGGGAAAGTCTCTGTGTCAAAACCAAACTTAGCTAAGAGAAGCATAATAAACTCGAAAAAGAGAGTCTCACACACACACACACACCAGGACTTCGTTCTAGAGGAGATCCACTAGTGTTTATACGAACATGTATAAATCTCTTCTCAATCCCAATCTTCTTCTCAAATTTCTTCATATGCTCCAACGCAATTTTCTACATCCAAAGCTAATTGAAATCACTCACTATTTATATAATCAAATTTGGGGGAGAAATTGAGTACATACGTGAGCTAAAATGGCTGAATCGTTGAATTGACGAAGACACTGTTCGGGATTTGAGAACACAAGATGCGCTAGAGACGGATTATCGTCAACGAGTTCTGCGTACTCGATGAAGAGAGGGTAGTGGAGTTTGGGATCGGAAGAGAGAGAGATTTCGCGGAGCTGATCGGAATAGTTCTTTACCAGAAACTCCGTCATGGATTCTATGTGCTCCGCCGTCTGTGTCGGTGATTCCATTTCCACCATTGACGCCGGCGATGGAGAAAGGTGGAGGATTTTGGCGGGAAATGAATGAATAAGCCAATTTTCTAGGTTCGCATTAGCATAAGAGGGTTTGGGCATTCGGTTTGGAAAAATTTATACCAATTTAAACCGAATAAAATTTTGGTTCGGTTCGGATGTGGTATAATTTGATTCGGTTTAAGGTAATTAATAATGGGAACCAGATTAAAATCTTTTTTTAACAAACCCGTCAATTTTTAAGCATTTTTATATGTTTGGTAAATTTCGGTTTTGCATCGGACAATCAAAAGAAAGTGTAGAAGTTAGGAACTTTTTGCAACAGATTGGTTTACATGTACCAAACCAAACTGAATAGAAAAAATGAGTACGCTTCGGTTTGGTTTGGCCAATTCGATACCGTTAACCAAAGAATTTAGTACTTTAAACTCCAATACACTGGTGTATGTAGATGAATGAAAGAGAGCAAATGGACATTCAAACAAAGAAATTATCATTGTTGCCTGGAAAACTCATTTATGCATGGTTTTGTTTCGTTCTTTTTTCTTTTGCTACCGTAAATGCGTATAGAAACCGAAATGATGTTACTGGAGATAGAAACAATGGGAATTACATATACAGTAAGGACACATTTAGTGGTGAGGAGTGACAATGGTGGTGTGTTCGTCTTCAAGGGTCTCTCTGTCTGCATCATCTTTTGAAGAGTTTCGCGAATGCAAGCTCTTCACTCCATTTAACTGCAAACATTAACCATAAATAGAGTGTGATAAACAGATTTAAACACTTTTGTGTTCATGAGAAAACTATTGTGCTAACCAAAAACTATATTAGATGGTTCAACGATCAAGTTAGGACCCGATTGATACCTCTCTCAGGGTTTCCTGATGTTTAGCCAAAAGCTCATTGTATTTTATCTGAAGATCAGACTTCTCAGCTTGAAGCTTCTCATAGTCAGACACAGATGGACCACCTAGCTTTTGTTGAATGAATCTGAAAGACAACCACCGGAAAATATAGACTGTTATAACCCGAAGAGCTGAGATTTTCCATAAACCAAAACTAAAGGATCACATGGCGGTAATGCAAGATTTTACACAACCAACTTGATATATATACGTAAACAGTTAGCCTAATACGTAACAAATATTGTAAAACTGCATTCGTGAACTTGAACTTCGAGATCCATTAATTGAAGATTGCATAGGGCAAGGAAGAAAAACAAATAAAATTATGAAGATATAATCTTCATTTGTTATATCTAATAGAAATTTCTATCAATTACTTAGTAAAAGTCGGTAAATGGAGCCCATGAAACAACTTTCATACCACGATTTAGTTCACAAAAGCTCGGGTCTAAGAACAGCAATACATTCGTAAAGGCCTAGGATAAAAATTGGCATTAAAAAGATCAAAAAATTGTTTTAAATCCCTAACTTCGGCCGAACCTTGATTCAAGTCAATACACTAAGTATTTCTATAAAGAATCTATAAAACTCTGCTAGAAAACTAATAGATTAAGCGTTAAAATCTAAAAATGTGTTCAGAAACTTACTCTAGAGCAGAGGAAGGCTTGTCATTCTGCTCATACAGAGAAACCAGAACTACATTCAAACAAACAAAAGAGTATAAAGCGAATTATTTGCAAGAACAGGTCAGATCATTCAATTAAAAAACCGTTGTGATAGGTGAAGTAAAATTATACCTTTGGTGAGAGAATCAAGAACTCCACTAGACTCCAAATACTTCCTGAAAGCTTCCTTCTTCACCTCTTTCTCCTGATTCATGCAGACACACACAAAAAAAGTTCAACGACTAAACGAAAGTTACATCACCGGGCATAACCAGATCAAGTGAAGCAGCAAACTTGAAATCAGGAAAAAGAGAAATAGAAAAACAGACTTGTGAAACTACATTTAGATTTAGTGTCTTTCTATCTTTCAGCATAATAGAAAGTAATAATACCTCTTTGTACCTCATCATCTCCTTGTTCCACAAAACACAAAAGAAACTTTGATGTTTCTAATAACTGTATATTAAACCTCTTCTTTTTCCAAGCTGCATGACAAGCTTGGACCTATTTAGATCCTGCAACGAGTAAAAAACACAAAAGCTCTCTCTTTAACTAACAAAAATACTGTGAGCATCATATAAATCAGGAAAGGAGATTAAAAGGGCCAGCTTTGATAGGACAAAACATAAGCAGAGCCAAGTTTCAACTAAACCAAGCTACCACTTCAAACATATTACATCTCACCAGTTCCTAAAACCATCCCACTCTAAGAACTTTTTCCAAGTTTCGATTTTTCTTAATCATAAAGCCCTTAAGATGGCAAGAGATCTTAAAGATTTTATCTTTATACTCCAAATCCAGTACTACGGATCCATAAATTTGTTTGTTTTGCACAAACAATTAACACAAATTAGCGTAAACGTATCCATACATTTGTCAATAAAACAAAACAAAAGACATCTAAAATCAAATTAAAACCGAAAAATGGGATTTACCTTGTTCAAAGTGTTCCAAACAACGCCGGCGCAGACACAATTTGAGATCCAAAACTTGTGTCGGTCGGTGCTTCAGTTGTCTTCTTCTCTAAATTTTGCTAAAACCAACGTTTTTTTTTTTTTTTTTTTTGGGCAAAACAAAAAGGTTTTGGGATTAATAGAAAAACTATATAAAACTATAGTACAAAACTATAATAAATAAATTTTTAAATAAGTGAAAATAAATCAGATAAAATGATTGACAAAGAAGTTGGTAAAAATGAAAAAAAGAAGAATCAATTTGGTGAAAAATAAATTATTTACCTGTGGTTAATATATTGTAAATATTACTAGTGTTATACTGTTATTATTAGATTCACTTAGTCAATGATTATATCTACCTGCATTTTAGGGATCTTATATCTTGCACTTTCAACTGTTTTCTTTCCTTACGTGCATAAATTTCGATAAACGTTATGCCCCCTTCTACATTTAAAGTAAAATCAGATGCCGTAGGCGAAGGTCTTTTATTTTATTGAAGTGGCACGGCTCTGGCTGCTTTTGTTGTAAGGATTTTAACGGTAAAAAATTTACAAACTATTGGTAAAACATATGAGTATAGAAATTACGATTTTAAATAACTACCAAAAATATGAAGAAATGGATCTTAAAAACACAGAATATTTTTTTTTATAAATTAATTGTTTAGAAATTTTATGATAGTTTTTATACACATGGGGAAGAAAAAATTATAAAAACTATAGGCTTTTATTTTCTTTATTTCTAAAGTGGGAATTAAGGGCTTTAAAAAAAAAATTGAAAACAAGGAGTAGAAAAAAAAACTGTAAAGGAAATATGACTATATAACCAAAAAAATTTAATAACTAGGAAACTAACACTTCAAAAAACAAAAAACCAATATTGTGCATAATTTATGTAATAAAGACAAGTTTAGCCTCTGTTTGAAGTGCACGCTCTTCTTCTTCTTCTTACTTTCTTCTTTTTACCTTTTGCGTGAGACATCTTCTTTCTCGGCTACTGTTAAAATTTGAATTGAGGTTTAGTTTCATCGAAGTTACAGTCCCGAAATGAATTACAGTCGTACTCTTGTCTTTGAAGTTATTCGTTCGTTAAAGAAAGAGATCGTCATCGTTGTCATAGTGATCAATCATCCGTGCATACAACAATGGGAGAAATTTGGATGAGATTTTAACGCTTCTTTTTTTCTATGTTTGTTGTACCACATTAAAGCTTTGCAATGCTCATAGTTGTAGATCGCATCACCATTGTCATCGTACCCTTCAGAGTTATATACTGAATTATGTGAACGTGAAGATGATGCATGGTCTGAAAAGAACAATAAAAACAGCATATAGTTTACACTCTGAAATATTTATTAGTTAGGATGATGCTGAAAAGTATGTACCCTTAGATAAAGCTTCTTTGTGATTATCATTTCTTTATTCTGGCATATTTGGTTCTTTATGCACGTTTGTTTTCCTCTTACTTGATGCAGTACTTGAAATCCATTGCCATTTCCCTTGGCGTTCGGTGTCATCTCGTCCACGTTTCGATCCAAGCTAATACTTGGAGCAAAAGCTGAAAATAAGGTATGATTTCCATGATTCTGCTTGTTGCTTAATTTTTTACATGATTCTGGTTGTGAACAATATTCTTACATGATTCTCCTTTCTTTCTTCTTTTTTATCTTTCATCTTCTTTATAATACGCATATGTTTAATTCTTGGAGATTCATATTTTATTTGAAAGCATTGCAAATAGCTGTGAAATCCTAATATTAGCCAAGCAATTAAATATGTATCTTAATAATTAATAATACCATTTGTAATATCACTAAAGATATTAGGTGAAACTCGGTTTGGCAGTATTGGTGATATGAAGTTGGATTAAGAATTAGGAGGAATGCTTTCGTTAGATATGAGATAGAAACAATGTTAAACCAACCATGTTTTTAGAAATAAGATAGAATAAAGGTTTTATGATTCTGTATTACCCTGATTTTCGGTATGATTGTTTTTCTTCTGGAAACGAATTACTTTCCTCTCCAACATTATTTTCTATGATGTTGATATCTTCATTTATGTGTGCCTTAGATGATAGGGAGAGTTTCTATGTAAATCAATTTCAGGATGATGTCAAGAGTAGAGAGATATGTAATGGTTGTATTTTGAATTGTTTTTTCAAATGATTGTATCTTCAATAATTGACTTTATTGTATTCTTATATAGTTTTTGCCACCACTCTAAATCTGGTTAAGATTAAGTAAATTGATTTTTTTTCTTTTTTAGTTTTATGTAAATCCTTATTATATGTAGATCATAAATTTCGATGAGTGACATCGTAAACAATTAAATAAATATTTATAAGTTGACATGGTTTAAAGACTAAAAACAACAACGCAAATTGAAAAGTCATAGTCCTAATATTCAAGAAAAAGTGATAATCCTAGTCCTAACATAGTAGAATAAGAGACAAGTGACATATTTCCCTACAATAGTTGTTTTTCCTTCTTAATATGAGCCTTGGACATTAGCTTAGGCTTTGTTGATGATTGTTGAACATCTTTACATGATGCCAAGGATTTTTTGTTATTGGCGTTCGCGTGGAAAAGTTAGAAGCGTTATTGGCATTGTTTACTATGTTTATGTTTTCCACATCACAAAAATTAGTTTCAGCCTACAAGAAAAAAAAATTAAGTAATAGTAAAAGGATATTAATAAGTAATAAATTTTAGTTTTAAATGTGAGTTGAGGTCCCAATTGAACTTCCAAATACGGTGATTATTTCTTATTCAATAGCATTGTAGAAGTAACAACTACAACAAAAAAAAAAACAAATAATAAGAAACGAATATATTTGATGCATCAAGTTTATATAACATTTATTTTGTTTACTTACCAAAGTAGAAGCACATTCATAGAAACTTGAATAATATCGGTAACATCAATAAGACTTGTAAATCTATATGTAGAAGATTGATTATACTTTGCTGCATCTTTAACCATGATCTTGAAAACATAATTATTGCCGTCTAGATCAAGCAGTCCTTGAGGTGTTTCGCCAAAACGATTAAACTATATTATTAGACGAGATTTAAAAATCATATCCTTATATAATACAAAGCAAATATATGGTACATATGAAGAATGGTAATTAGAAGAAGAGGAAATGAAAGTATCAGAAGTTGTTTCTCAAGTAATTCATATGCTTATTTTTTAAGGATTGGAATGAGCACATCGTCAAATAAAATAAACAAAGCACTATCACTATTATCTGTTGCTTTGATGTGCAACCTAAACATGTAAGAATAGAGATGCTTCCTAAATATACAAATTGATTACGAAAATAGATTAATACGTATATGAATATAAAAACATAAAAAAAAACCTGGGTTGTGTCGTGGTTATCTGTTTCCCGCATTTCACACAAGAATACTTGTCTAATTCTATTTCTTCAGTTTAATGGTTAAAATATTGAGTCGCTTTTGTAAAGCAAAGCGTGCAACGGATGTAAAACCAAAAAGTTATTGGCTCCAGGGAAATTTATGCAAGTATATTGCAGCTTATAACCTGTTTTAAAATGAATATGTTATGTCGATAAATATAAAAATGTGGTGGATACCATAGTTATGTATTATATTCTTACCTCGTTATTTTTCTTGAGTTCGATGATCGTTTTCTTTCAGATAAGAAAAATGACTCTTTGGAAATTTGAATTAAGTTTAAAGATTTTCTATCAGTAATAGATGATCTTTGTTTTTTGTTGCACAACCTATAATATGAAAATATTTGTGTTTAAAAGATGAAATGAATTAGGACTAAACATATATTTTGTATATTTACTTATGTTTCTTGAAACTAAATAATTTCTGGTAGTGGAGAATTAAGATAAATTTCTTGTTGTAAATTTACCTAGAATTTTTTTTTCAAAAGTTAATGTTTGATTTATCTCGTCACCCATTTTCTCAATGATACGTTTAACAAAATGTTTTGACATTGTTTTGGAATAAGGGAGAAAAACTTATTAAATAAATTGCTTTTTAATATATACCTTGATATAGCAAAGTCTTCATCAAACTTCCAAAAATAATAACATTAAAATTAACTCTTATGCAAATTTACCCCATAAGGCAACATCAATAAGTGAATCCCTGAGAAAAAAAATGGAAGACATTTAACGATGAATAGAAACAAATGGTTAAAAAACAGATTTCACACATAAACTAACGGTGAATAGAAAATTATCCAAGATTCTTAAGCTGAAAATTAAGCAACTTTGTTGGACCTTCAGCAGTGGTAATATACTTAACTGCATTCATCCCAACAATCTCACCAATAATGTCTACAAATTAGAAAAATTGTATAGAGAAATACTTATAGATAAATAAGAAAATAATGGTGGTGGAGATAACGTACCGATTAATATAGTATCATTATTTCTTCTTGCTAATATCTTAGAAAAATGACAGAAGAGCAAAGAAAAAAAGATCTGGAAAATACCAATCCAAAAGTGAGAACCAAGATAATTACAGAAGTGTATCCATTGACTAACTTATCCAAGTATAAAGGAAGAATGTGGAGATTATCAAAATTTGGCCTGAGTTTTCAAGCTCAATAGTTAGCAAAACTAGATAGAAGCTCGAGCTACGAGGCGGGATATTTTCTTATAAATATATTTGCTATAATATAAATATGATTCGAATAAATTTAAAAGGCTCTTAAGATTTGATATCTGGCATTTGCTCATATTCTACTAGTTTTTACTTTATTGTTATTTATGTATGTAAACATTAATAAACATATGTTATATATTACTTTTACAAAATAAATTATTGATATAAACTCACATATAATTTGTTTGTTTGTTGATATAAACTCCCACATAATAGTTCAAATTCATATTATTTTGTAAGTGGCAAATTAAATTTGTTTTTCTTATAAAAAGCATATGAACTTCAATCTAAAGATTTTTTTGTTTAAAAGATCCCAAGGATAACTTCTATCTATCTATTTTTTTTTTAATTTCACTCATGAATTTAAATTCTAGTGCTAAAATTCATACTAATGGTTTCATCTTTATAGGATTTAATAAAATGATTTTTGTTTAATTATAGTTATTTTTCTATACTTCACTCTATTTAAGTATGAGTGCTAGGTTTCATTCTAATAATTTCATTCTAATTTACCATTCTAAATAAATTTAATTTTCTTGCAACATTTTCTTCAGGACCAAATTTTTTTAACGAAGTTTTTTTTTGTTTTTGAAAAAAATACTTAATTCTCAAATTTTAAATAAAATAATAACGATCTTTATATAATTATCTATTGAAAGCAACCTAATCAATTTCCAACTGTGAAGATAATTTTCAACTGAAACAGCGATTAGATAGTCCATTGAATTCTCGAAAACCTAAATATAACTAGGGGAACAATAATTAAGGAAATGAGAAAGTAACAAGTTCCAAAACTATAAACAAATGACGACAACAAAAGTTGTAGTAATCCATTTGCAAGAGCCAAGAGGCTTTCAACACTAGAGCAATGTAGTAGTAGAGAATGTAGTAGGTCATTGGGGACCATTGGAGGCGTAATTATTGAAATCTCCCCTCTCGAATAACACTATTTGCAATCTCGAAGGTTTCATTGTTAGCTCCATATTGAACAGACACCACATTCCCACTTTTTCTAATAAATTTTTTAGAATAAATTAGAAAAAGAGAGGGGGGAGATTAGTCCCCGATTGTTGATTATATCTCTAAGTTTTTTACCCCTTTCTGATGTTAATAACTAGAATGAAAAAAAAAGGAAATGTTAATGCATCTGGAAATAAAGGATTAATTTCAATTAATAAACCTGCTAACGAACCAAACCATAGAGTACTTAACACCGGTGCTACGGAAAGATATACTTTTAGATCTCGCATTTGAAATCCTTCTTCTGTCTTCTTTATTGTATTACATTATATATAGTAATATATATAACTACAGATGTACATGTAATTAAGAAGTTCTTGTATTTGTATACGTAACTTCCGTCCCCCCGCTTTCAAAATTAGAATTTCAATATTGTCTATGTCTACTAGAACGATCTTATAGATTCCATTTGAAAACGTAAACGCCTATTTATGTAAAATTGAAATTGAGATAATTTTTGTAAAAAAAAAATGTAAATTTTTTAATTATATCTTTGTTATCTGATATGAGAAAAAAAAAGACGAAATGATACATATATTAATAATGAATTAGAAATTTTATTCGAGATAAAAAGAGGTAAGAAAAATATATTTGATAAATGTATTACAATAATTAATTTCATTAAATATTACATAATTATAAAAAATACATGAATATGTTACAAATAATCAAACATCTAAAGTAGATATATTAATTAGTGGATCTTTTCAACTTCATTATCTTGTTGTGCGATGACTGAAATTGATATATTTAACTCTCCAACATCAATAAACCTGAAAGTTTTGTTATAACCATCAAATTTTTTATTTTACATATATGAATCTAAATTAAAAATATGAAAATTAAAGAATAAATAAGAATAATCTAGTATGGCTTTAGAAATATACAAAAATGAATACAAGGTTTGATATATAGAATACTTTCTAAAAACAATTTAGAATCAAATTCTTCATTTTCAACCCATAAATATAGTTGAAGAAGATGAGAGAATGATAATCTAAAATAGACAATGAAGATGTATCTTTAAAAAAAAAAAACTAATGTAAGATATATATCATATAGTCTCTAAAATTAAAATTTAAAATTAAGCTTTTTCAATCATATTTAAATTGATTTTTTTTATCCATACAACAACAACCACAAAAAAAAACACAAAACAAAAAAATATTTAAGAGTTGATATATAGAGGCAGAGGATGAGAGAATGAGAAAATGAGTATCTATAGTTAGAGAATTGAGAAAACTTACAATTAAAAAAATAAATTTTGGGAGTTATAATTCTAATTTATTGTGGAGAAATATAGTTAATCTATAATTTATATGATTTCATTTTTATATTTAAGTGTGAGTTAAATATATATGATTAAATGTGTTTTATTAATTCGTGGTTAAATTGAAAAGAACTTTTTTTTTACGTTACATTGCAAAGTGGACCAATTAGGAGAGAGTGAAACCTTACTTTTATATATATGATTTTGCTTATTTTTTGATTAATTTTTGTTTACTTTTGATCAATTTTTTTTATTATTTAAATTATTTCAATAATCATAACATATTGATAGATGTGTAGTCACTATAAATAGGTTAAACAAAATTTTATTAGTTAACGCCATGAGAACAGCATTGAAAAGAGTAGAAACACATAATTATGATGTTGTCTCTGAAAACCTTGAGGGCATACAAAGAATAATTACCAGCCTAGATCAAAGCAAAAAATAAAAGTGAATTAACAGCTTGTTTTTTTTTCCTTGGGTGAGCCCATAAGCGGGATAAGTTTTAGATCTACATGACCGATGGACATGAGACTATAAGGATAAACGACATCATACCGGCCATGAAGATGAAAAAACAAGCTAAACTAGTTAACATGAACCACCAGAACGACCCAAAGGGAATATACTCCTCATATTGTCTGGCTACCAAGTTCGAGAAATCTTCCATTTTTTTTTTTCTATTTTGTTCAATCGAGGAAAAAGAAAAAAAGATGATAATTTAAAACATAGGCATTATCTAAGACAACATTAAAAATTACATGAGAGTTAGAGTAAGTTATAAGAACACAACAACACATGATCGTTTGTGATAGCAGCATAGAAATTCTGTAAATTTAGAATACCTTTTCATCAACAAGGAGAAGATCGATTCTTGTACATTTTTATGGTTTATCATTTTTTGGAAAACCCAAAAGAAGGACAAATCCAACATAAATTCTACATTGATCAGCGGCTATAATTGGGAAATAGATGTAATATCGGACTACGTATATGGAGAATGAAATGTGGAATATGAACCTACAAATCCAAATCAAAATGTAAAATTATAAATGATGAAGACTAAGAAAAAATTGTGAAATAGAAAATTGGATGAGCATTAAAAACAATGATGAACAAAACTAAATAGAAATTGAGAAATTCGAACACATAATTTGTATATTGATATATTTTTAAATAGAGAGCATTGCAATTAGAAGAGACATGTGATTGATGAAATTTAAAATCAGAAACCCTAAAATCAGAATATGTAAAAACTTTAAAAATTTAACCCGATAAAAGCTTAAGGAAACAAGAATCACAAAAAGAAGAGATCTGAAAGCTTTTTTTATGAAATCATGTTGTTATTCTATTGTCGAAAAATAGGAGAAGTTGATCTAGATATTGAGATCGTGGCAGTGGTGGAGGTAGAGAATTTAGTTAGCGGTGGGGTCAAAATAAATCTTCTTATCACTCATGTGTTGCATTCAGTGATACAATTCTTTTTTTTTGTCAACATTTAGTGAGTTAAAATAGTTTATTTATTTTTTTGTGAAAAACTAATAATAAAAGTCATACGTATAGAAAAAAACATAGATATCCTCACCCGAAATTTATTTTAAAATTGAAATGAATGTTTTAGTGTAAATCATAGATAAATACATTATTATTTTGGTTCTTAATTATTTTTTTACATGAATCCCAATAGATTAGCTTCTCATTGTTTTTTGTGTTTGTGTTAGTTTTGCAGAAGGGTCAAAAGTTATTTTCAGTTGGGATCAATGTAATCGTTGATATAACATATATAAAGGATATAAAAAATTTATGTTGGTCAATATGTTCTACATACCTCCGCCGCTGGATCATGGAGGAAGAGATGGGTAGCGGTTGTATAAAAAAAAAACTTATGTCGTATTTTTTTAAAGTAAAGTTTAATTGTTTAAAAAGGTGAAAGATGAAAATTTGGAACTTAAGACATGTGCCAGATTGAGAAAATTCAGATTTTTGTGAATCGATTTGTGAATTATTAGATAAAGATTGAGTATGCAATTGTAACTCAATACTAATATAAAATAGTGTGTTAAAAATAAAGTAAAAGATACGTTCATGTTGATAATTTATGGTGTATGTGACTAGATGCGATGTGCATGATTCAAATCATATATATGAAAGTTGGTCAATTTTCTCCATATGAGTGTTACCTCATCACACAAAAAAATGATATGTGTCTTTTTACATTATTTAAATAAAAGGATTAGCAGAATTAATTGAATAAAAATCAAAAGTCTTATATTGTGTTAAATCCTCCATTAGTCTCACTCTTAATTGATTTTAATTTTTTTTAAAACAAAGTACAAAATCATGCCAATGTATCAAGCACTACTTTCATTCTACTCTTCTTATTTCACTAAATGTTATTTTTTAATGGTTATTACTCGATAATGGCTAAAACATTACGTGGGTTGTAGTTTAGATGTTTGCTATCTAACATCTTATTAATTTAGTAATTTTTCATTGAATATTTTCTTATTATTTACGTTTTCTGGATACGATTTATCATATAGCTTTATCTTTTTTTTTTTTTTTTCACTTTTGTGCCTTATAGTAAGTTGATAACATTGACATACAAGTTTTTTCACGTAATAGGCCTTTGAGATTTTGGACTAAGAAATTCAAGACGCGAGACTCTATCCTATATGGCTATATGCAAGGGAAAAGACCTAAAGTGTTGACTCAAAATTATTAGCATATGGTTAGAGTACTAGATGAGGAAGGAGTACATGGAACAATGAATTGTTTGTTTAGAATCAAGTTAGCCAAGTTTTAAGCCACATAAGTAACATAAGTACATATTATATCAACGTATTCATAATAGTAAAAAAGATTAGGATCTTGAATTTAAATATTCCTAACTGAACCAAGTTGCATAAACGAATGTCCATATATCATGATAAGAATCCAAATCGAAGCTGATTTGTTACTAGATATATGTTGTCGCCAAAATCTAATTCTTTTTAGCAACGTCGGAACTAATGTCCCTAAATTTTTTTAAAATCGATACATGTCAAACAAAAAAATTATCTAAAATCAGCTAAATCAATGTTTTCAGTGGAGACAAAAATACAATTCAATACAGTAAGACAATTAATAGAATTCTAAAAAAAAAAAGAGAAAGTTTTATTAAGTTTTACTGAGAATATTTTAGTAAATTAATACTTGATTTTTTTTTGGTTTTTAAGATATATGAAAGAGTGTATTTGTTTTTTGGGAAAATTGAAAATAAAAGAAAAATATTTAAACATTTGTTCATCTATTCATTCTATGAACAAATGTCAATTGTTCCTAAACTATCCCTTGCATGAGATTTAACAATTTTGAAAGTAAATTAACAATCATTCGTAAAATATTGATGAAGAATACATGAGGATATTTATAATGTCAAAAATATGTCCCTTTTGTTAACGTTTTGGATGGATAAAATTTGATATACGAAGTTTAGAATACACCTTCTGAAATTTAGAATGTGTATTCTATAAACTCTTCATGTTCTAAAACATTTAGATTATGTATGTTACAGACTCTTCATGTTCTACGAAATTTAGAAGTCATTTATGTGCTACAGTATTTAGAATTCCAATTCTTACGAAATTTAGAATACATATTCTATACTTTGCTCTTTGTTCTACGAAATTAGAATACATTTTCTAACATTTAATCATGTTCTAAATAATAGGAAACATATTCTTAAAGTTTTTCCCCTATATTCTATGAAAACTAGAATGTATATTCTCTTTTTTTTTAGAATTTCGAGAGAAAAAAAAGGAAACATATTCACAAGAAAATAAAAGTAACTATTTAGGTTAGATTCATGATATCTTCATTATTCCTAAAGATGTTTTCTCCCAAAAAAAATGTGAATTTTGTAATTGAGGGCATTGCCGGCCCGAAGTCATGCATGTCGGTTTAGTCAACAACATATAGATTTATCCCGTCAAAGTGTTAAAAGGAAGGTGCAGGCCAAATTAATTTACATTTAAAAAACAGATCAAGTGAGGCGGGCCAAATTAAAATACAGATTGAGTGCAGGTGCAAATATTTTCTTTTGCGATTTCACGGGTTATTCACATATTTTTTTTATCTTTTAAAAGAAATATCAACTATTAGTATTTTATAAATTTTAGTAGTTAAAAAAAAATAGTTAATATATAACTTTTTAATTTTAAATTTTCTTTTTAGGTTATATTTTTAATTATGAATTTACGTTTTTTATATTAAAATTATACTGATAAAATTTATTTTTGTTAAAAATATATATTATTTAATTTTTAATATGATTTTAAAAATTTACAGGTTATCCACGGATACCCAAATTTTCAAATAGGACGGATGGATGTCAACTATGTTTAGTTTGTGAATATGGCGATAGGTTGCAGGTTGGACCTGCTTGAGAGACTTAGTCCTAAAGCAAAAAAAAAAAACAATTTGCTTAAAAATTTTAAACTTGTACTTTTGATGACCAAAAATACATTTAAGTACACCAAAATAAAAATTTTAATATTAATGCTTTTAGAAATTAATATAGCTATACATGGTGGAACTTGATTGATGGTATTAATAAAATTTCAATTAATATAAAATATATCTTACCAATTGGAATCTTAAAATATATATATATATATATATATAAACAAATTTTAAAATATTTATCCTTTATTTCCGATTTCCCTAAAAGCATCCAACGTTTTGGTTATTTTCCGAATTATTATTATCGCCTCGTTTTCTTTTGTTGGGCTTGGCTTCGTTTTCAGGCCCAATAGAAAATAATTAGTTTAATACTCATTATGTATTTGGTACGGTTTTTTTTTTTGAAAATCGACTAATCTAATTGTAATTTTTGTTCTTAAATTTAATTGTCCAAAATTATAGTGAAAACTGAAAATTTGTATTAGGTTCAAGAGAACACATAAAGTTATTAGCTCTCACCACCTTACATTGTTGATTGAAGACAAAAATAGAAGAAAAATGTTGATATGTGTATTTTTCTGGCAACGAATAAATAATTCGGGTAATAATTTGGGTTTTTTCCAAGAATTTTCCCAAAAAATAGTAACAGCGTCAACGACGGCGTTAACGTCCGTAACGGAGACGAGCGGAAATTGGAAAAAATAAATAGTTCGTGTTTGTTTTGTCAACAGTAAATTAATTTGGGTTTTTTTCCGGCACCGAAAAAAATTCAGGTTTTTTTCTTGGCAAATATTAAATAGTTGAAGTTTTTTTTGGGAATTTTCCCGAAAAGAAATTAAAAACATTTCAATTTTCTACTCTTCTCGAGTCTCGACTCTCGACTCTCGACTCTCTCTCTTTCACCTTCTCCGACGGTCAGACCTCCCGGCGTTTGTAAAACCCATCCTCCATATTTGGTACCTTGCCCCACAATCTCCAACGATGGCTGACGATAAGAAGAAGCGAAACAAGAAGAAGAAGCGTGGTAATGGTAACAAGAAGAAGATGACCACTGAGCAATCAGAAGCCTTTAAGTCGGTCACCGATTGGCTCTTCGTAGGTTTTTCTTCTCCATCTCGCTCCTCTTCCTCTGATGACTTTTCCGTTACCATCAATTCTAGTTCTCTGAGATGCGGAGAGAAATTGGTCTTCGAACTTCATTCTCATTCAAATCGCAGCGATGGGTTTCTATCGCCTTCAAAGCTCGTGGAGAGGGCTTATAACAATGGGGTTAGTTTCAGATTTTGTTGTGTTTTTTGAATTGATGATTTTGCGAATGAATCAGGAGAAGCTCTGAATTGGGTTTTTCTGTCGATACCTTAAGGATTAGCATCACAACGATTACGCAAGACACTAACCATAAAGATTATAGCTTGCTACATTGTTATCGTGGGTCAAAGTCCATTGCTTTTGGTTGTTTCGGTGATTCTTTCCTCTGTACCAATTCCTAAAAAGGAACAGTCTTTAAGAAGTAGTTCTTAGGAATGAGATAAGGGTTTATACTTGCCGGCAATTTCGCTTTTGATTTCACAATCTGGCATGAGTTTACAGTGGAACTGTTAATGGGATGATATCAATGATTTGATTGCTTCTCAATGTGATGAAAGCAGGTGAAAGTTCTTTCTCTAACGGATCATGATACGATGGCTGGTATCCCGGAAGCAGTGGAAGCAGGACGTAGGTTCGGTGTCAAGATCATTCCGGGTATTGAAATCAGCACATTATTCGGTTCAAGGTATCGTCTTTATGTTTTATTTTGTCCAATTAATATAATTTCCGTAAGTATATCCGAATTGCGCTGATGGTCATTTCATTGCCAAAATACAGAGACTCTGGTTCTGAGGAACCAGTGCATATACTTGCGTACTATGGCACTTCCGGTCCAGCAATGTATGATGAGTTGGAAGATTTCTTGGTGAAGATAAGAGATGGGCGTTTTGTTCGTGGGAGAGAAATGGTCTTGAAATTGAATAAGTTGAAGATACCTCTAAAATGGGAACATGTCACCAGGATTGCAGGCAAGGATGTTGCTCCGGGTAGGATGCACGTTGCCCGAGCGCTTCTTGAAGCAGGATACGTGGAGAATTTGAGACAAGCTTTCACTAAATATTTACATGATGGTGGACCAGCTTATGCCACGTAAGTTCTGCTTCTTCCCTAGTTTGGATGATTTTATTGAACCTTGCGGGATTTAAGCGTTTATGATTATCTTATGCTAGTCTAGTGCTTACCTTAGGTGGCTTGTAGTGGATGTTAGCTGTATCGAAAGTGGATGACAGCTCCTCAACTATATTAGAGAACTAGAGATCTAATATGCTAAACGAAAGTTTAGGCACAATGAGTTGGGGTATTCTGGATTGGTCTTAGATCTTGCTCTGGGCATTGTTAGAGACGTATTGACTTGTGTCGTTAATCTAATATCTTATATTGTGTAGTTCCTTTGAGTCGTTTAGCTAGAGATCTAACAGGTCAAAAGGAAGTTTAGGGAGAATGAGTTTGGATATTGTAGGATTGGTCTTGCATATTGCTTTGGGCAGTGGTTGAGAGGTAGAGACTTTAATTTTTAATCAATTTTCTTTGTTGGTGTAGTTCGTTGGTACTGGTTTAAAACCTATCAGTATAACACTGACTTTTTTCTATTTGGATGGTTGCATAACCTTTTTGCAGAGGGAGCGAGCCTATGGCCGAGGAAGCAGTAAAACTTATATGCAAAACTGGTGGTGTCGCTGTGCTTGCACATCCGTGGGCGCTGAAGAATCATGTCGGTGTTATTAGGAGATTGAAAGATGCTGGACTTCATGGGGTCGAGGTTTACAGGAGCGACGGCAAGTTAGAAGGTCTCTCACTCTCCCCCTCCCTCGTTCCCTCTCTATCATACTATCTATCTATTTGGGTTCACTGAATTTTAATGGTTATTGAACAGTGTTTAGCGAGTTGGCTGATACATACAGTTTGCTAAAGCTAGGAGGATCAGATTATCATGGAAAAGGCGGACGCAATGAATCAGAATTGGGGAGTGTAAGCCTTCCCGTGACGGCATTGCAGGATTTCTTGAACGTTGGACGTCCTCTATGGTGTGAGGCCATTAAAGCAACCATGAAAGCATTTCTTGACCAACCATCCGATTCAAACCTCTCCAATATCTTAAGGTTCGATAGGGCAAGGATTCTGAAAGGAAATTCAGCTTGGTCCTGTGGTAAGGAGTTGATGGACCGATGTTTAGCGATTTGGTTGACGAGTGATGAGAGAAAAAGCAATGACTTTGAGGCTCTCAGATTGAAGCTCTCTTTTGTACCAATCACGTCAAACGGATCATGTGTCACACTTGGTCCTTAAATTTTTGGTCTGGTCTCTTTTTATCGCTCATTTCCTACCAATACGCTATTTACACGCGAATTTTAATTATCTCAAAAACCCCATGGAAGATCACCTGGAGAAATCTTTACACACGATTCACCAGCAGACCAATGAACAAACAAAGAAAAGATGCTTATATTCACTTCTAAGTTCCAACCAAATAGTACATAAAGATCTATGCATTAGAAGATTTTTATGGAACATTACAAGAGCCAGCGGTCCGAAAACCGCTGGAAACTGAGTTGGCGAGATGAAAACTCTCGGAAACTTTACCCCAAAAACAGAGAGACTTTTAATACAAATGATATCGAGAAAAACCTAACACAAAATTCACCCAAAAACCCACTCGACGGATCTTCAAACGAACATAGAAACTAAAATCGCCGGAGAACCTTCAACTTCGGATCTTCATGTGATCTATATGTCCTCTCTTGTAATTAGGGGACTTCATGTACTATTTTTATGGTTTAAAGTTTAAACTAATCAAATTTTGTTATGGTAGGCGTGTTACAAATCTTGCATCTCCATGTCTTTCATCCTTCGGAATAAATGCATATACCATGTTCCTTAAGTTTTTAAGCTCTTTTTGTTGCTCTTTTTGTTGCTTACGAATGAGGTTTTATTCTCTCCAACAATGCTACATATTGTCAAGCATGTGGTTTCTCCACATCAAACACTAGCTAGCAAAATTCAAATCCGTAAGCAATCTTACGCCCTCGACATATATAGAACCTCCATCCAAATTCCAAACTGCTCATCAATCTAAGCTTTGACAATCTTTGGTACTTTAAAATGGGAGAGTAAGTTACATTTTTTGTTGGATATTTTCTACTTTAAATCGAAAGAATGTGTCAAACCTCAAATGTTAAGTGCATCATTTAAATTTCAAATAAAGAAAAAAGATGTAGATCGAGGGAGAAAAAGTGCATGAATTGTTTTATGTATAGGATTGTAAAAGGAAATCTTTGCACCTTTTGCCAACTTTGCATTCATTTCATGGCACTTTCTCTCCACTCTTGCTCATCATTACACTCGTTTGTTTACAGTTCATTGTTTCATACAATTTATTTTTATTTTCTGACAATACACTTTCAGATTTAAAATCACTTATTTTTATGTTACTTACGGTTTGCCATTTTTGTACTTTCTTATACCAAATTAACTCTACACAAAAATATGAACCTATTCACTAAAAAAATCTAAAGAATAATCTATATTAATAGATAATGTGATGCATAATATTATCATATGCTATCACAACATGACGTAAATAATAATATTATGTTAGCTTACCATATTTTCAGATGTTAGTTTAAAATTTCTGTAAATTTTCAGTTTTACGTACCTTTATAAATTTTAAATTTCAGTTTAAGCTCAAAAATTAATCTTAATATATTAAACATTTTTTCATAGAAAAATTCTATGAATCTGGAATAAAGACCGAATTTTAAACAAATATGATTTATTCCATAAAGCATATTACACACATGAGAAAGTAATGATTCATGTCTTCTCTTTCGGCGAAAATTATGAAATAAAGAATAATAAATGAAAACGTAATTCCATTTATTTAGCAAGCTAGAGAGCACCAAAAGAGACTCATCATCATCATCACAATGGCATCTACCACTATTCTCATGGTCTTCACGGCGGTGGCATTGACCATGTCCGGCGAGAGAGTTCACGCAGCAGTGGACTGCTCATCGTTGATACTAAACATGGCTGATTGTTTGTCGTTCGTGACCAGTGGTAGTACCGTGGTGAAACCGGAAGGAACATGTTGTTCAGGGCTTAAGACTGTGGTTAGGTCAGGACCAGAATGTCTATGTGAGGCTTTCAAGAACAGTGCTTCTCTTGGTGTTACTCTTGATCTTTCTAAAGCTGCTTCTCTTCCTTCTGTTTGTAAAGTTGCTGCTCCTCCGTCTGCTCGTTGTGGCCGTAAGTTTCCTTTTCAGAATCGTTTTTTTTTTTTTAAATATATAAATATTTATTTTCAGAAATTTCTTTTTTGTTCAGAAATTTTAATCATTCTATACATATTTATACATTTTGTTGATTAACCTTTTGAAAATGTTGTGTTGCAGTTTCTGTCTCTGGATCTCCTCCTGCTACTGCCCCTGGTATGTGTTCTCTCATAATTAAGTCAAGAGTCTAGGTTTTTTTGATATTTTGTTTAATTTATGAAATACAGATTTTTTTTGTTTAGTTTGAGAATTTTGATTTGACCTGGTTTTTGGTTTGGTTTTTTTTTTTGGTAAGATTGTTAGAAATGAATATTATATATTTATGGACATTTAAATGTAAATTTCCTGCATATGTAATGTAAGTAATACAAAATTAACTACTGATAGATTCCAGTTTATCAATTTCGTTTAGTTCATTTGCATAAAAATCGGCTATACTATTTATACAAAAATATGTTTAAATGTTATTCTAGTTATGAGTTATCTAAATATAAATTAAACTTTATGACTTATTCTAATAAAATTAGTTTAGTTTGGGAATTTTATTTTGTCTGGTTTTTGGTTTGGTTTTAGATAAGAAAACTATAAATGAATAATATTTAAGGACATATAAATGTAATTTTATTGTATATATATTTAACATACACAAAATAAATATAAACTAGCAATATGAGTAATCAACATAATGTTTTTTTTTAACTATTTTCAAACCATCAATCCGCGCTTACCGTAGGTATTCATCTAATAATATATAAAAGGTTTAATAATTTAAAATTTTGGGTTTGGATGTTAACAGGTTTATCTCCCACGGCCGAAGCAGGTGCACCGGAGGTGTCCAGTGGAGCAACTGCCGCAACTCCAGTTCCGTCCCCGAGAAGTTCCGATGCGTCCATGCGCTCTATGTCGTTCGCATCTATCATCTTCATGGCACTAATTTCTTCTTTCAATTGAGCCTTGCAAACTAATTGCTTCTATTGAGTTCTTTTTGATTGCTATGTAGCTGAAGAGTTTGGTGTTCCTAATCATTTTTTTACCTTTCAAGTTGTGTCAATTTTACTGAGATTCTCTTTTTAGCTAACGCTATTGCTTACTTTCAATTTTTGGACATAACTTTGAAGTTGGTAGGCTTGACTTTGTATTAGTCCAAATAACTTGAACCTATTAGACCATATGTTAAATGAGTTCTTACTACAAAAAGTATAATCATATTACGCGATATAAGACACTCATATTGTAAGGTGCGTAAAAAAGTACTAGTATGTGCCCGGACAATAAAAGCTATTCATGCTCTGAAAAGTTTTGATGAAATAGTCTTAATTAAGAGGATTAAGTCTTCAAACTTAGAAACTATCTTAGAGCATCTTCAATTTCATTGTCAAGAACCCTATCGTGTATCTCAAATATACTATTTATTAATCTAAACTATTTAATTAAATTTTTAAATCACAAAAACAAAAATCAAACCAACAATCATATGATGGCAAGTGTCAAATGAGTATCTAAAAAAGTTTTCAAAAAGTTCCCATTTGAGAAACGTTCTTAAGTGTCTCTCTTTTTTTTAATTAAATTATTTAATGGGTTAGAATTCTATCAAAATATCTTTGGTGGATGTGTTCTTATAAACTTATTCAAGTGTATATTTTATAAATTTGAAACTAAGTATGTGGCTTTCACACATGTCAAGAATATATAAGACTACTATATATGGAAAATAAAATTAAAAACAGAATATTTCTTTTTTAATAAACCTTATCGGCCTAAATTGCATGGAATCAGAAGCGGGTGCGAGGAAGCGAAGCGTTTGGAAGCGATTTTTTCAAAATTTTACGAGATGTGTACGTTTTGGAAGCGTATATATATATAGAACAAAAATCAAATGTGATTAAATAACTCTTGTCTTAAATAAAACAGATCCAATACTTAATTAAGTTGATTAGAGATTTTTTTTTTTAAAAAAAACATAATGCATAAGTCAAAGATTTGGACCATCGTCTTCCTTTTTATTTTAATCACCATTAACAAACACAACAGCCTCCATCTCTGGTTCATCAAGAGAAAGATCCTCAAACTCAAGTCTTCCAAGATTTATCTCATCCAATGAATCAAATTGGTCACCACCAACATCCCACATATGATTAGGACCACCTTTATAAGTAGAACTCCTAGATAGAAGACGAAGATTAGTATGCACAAATACCAAATCTTTTGCTGTTTGTGGAGCAATCTTGTTTCTTGTTGACGAATGTATGAATTTGTAAGTGCTCCAATTCCTTTCACAACATGATGATGAAGAAGGTTGTCCAAGTAACTTGAATGCTAAAGCTTGGAGCTTTGGTGCTGAAGCTCCATGAACAACCCACCATTTTAAAGGTTCTAAGATAAACCTATCATTCATTGCATCAACACTACCAAAATCTTCCAAGCATAAAGAGAAATTAGATTATTCAACGTTAGCCTCTCTCCTTTAATCTTGATTTGGAAATACCTCATGATGCAATTTTTTCTTTCTCTTGTAATCTCCAAATCTTGATGTGGAGCTTTTCTAATGGTCTCTTCTCCAAGCCACTCTGAACTATAATATCTGCATTCAACAAAAATATACAATTATGATGCTGGTTAAATACCAATTAATTTCTATTTCAATTCATAAGACAATATATAAAGTAAAATTAGAAAGAAAAATACTTAGCGTGGGATTCAAAGAATGTGCCATACAATGTAAAGGGGTGTTACTCTTGCTCCAACGCGACGTCAAAATAGATTGCACGGCATTCAAAAAAACTGAGTAGTCATCAAATTCTTTTCGTTCTTTTCTAAAGATAGCCTTCTTTACGTTTTGAATCATACTCTCCCACCAATCATAGACTAGACCCGGTCAGCTTTGGTAAAAAAAACACCAAAGTGTTATAGAGTGGACTTCTTCTCAAATAAACACCACACTGCTTATCCCGAATTTGAAATACTTTCCGACTAATGCTTGGAGATAGAAAAAGTACCTTACCTTTTTCGGCCTTTTGGCTAAGATCAAGTGTAATTTGTTCTTATCATCATTTTAAAAAGAATAAAGTTGAAGGTGTTCTTGGACTCTAAAGCATGCATCACATGTGATTATTTTGTCAATGAGTTGTCACAAAAAAAATGTAGGTGAAAACAGTTATAGTACTTTATACAAACTCAACCATCCGACCTAATAATATCCAAGTCTATTTGGTATATTAGCTGATACACACACATAGGAATTGAGCGAAGAGACGGAAAAAGGTGATGTAGATATATGGTGTAGAAAATACGTATTTAATTCAATCATTCACAATTATTTTAATTAGACGTCTTTTATAGTTAAATAATGGTCTTGAATGGGTAACGGATAAAAAGGTAAGATTTAACTCTTCCCCTTTACTTCAGCCCCGAAAAGCTCTCTAACCTAATCCGCCACCGGAAATAAAAAAAAATCTCAATTTGAGACCGGAGTGCGGTGGCTTCCCTAGCACCGACTCCGGTCTCCTCGTCCTCTTTGTTTTAGCCTTTACTTCTCTTTTTTTGGTTTTACGAATTGGTTTTGAGGAGTTTCTCGCCGATTCTGATCCGTTTTCGATTCTGGCCGACGGTGATGGATGATTTTGTCCGGTGACGGAGTCGCTCCACTCATCCTCTGGTCCATGTTCCCGAATCTGTGATTGGTGGTTTGTCCGGTGAGTTTGCTCTCTCCCTTCCTGTGAGCTTATCTTCGTGGCTCTCTTTACTTGGTGGTTGTGGTTGTTTGCAGAACTTTTGGCCTTCGTCTGGGGAATTTTTGGGTTTGTTTCGACTGTGTATTTTGTGTGTGTTTTGGTTGCGGTTGGAGCGGACAGATCTTTTGGTTTTGTGGGTTAAGCAAAGATGATGGTTCCGGATCTTTGATTTACGGTGTGGTTTGAATAATATTGCCATTGTGGTTTGTTTACTCGTGACCTAGATCTTGTAGTCGTTCAAGTGGTCTTAATGTCTCTATGCCGCCTTTGTTTGTGTGGGCTTGGGTTCTCGGTGTGTTTCTTCCCAGCCCTTGTCCTTCCTTTCGCCGCTGGTCTACTTGAAGCAGCCTTTGGTTCCCTTTTGGTTCGATCTCTTCCTATGCAAAAGCTTCGTTTTGTTTGTTGTCGCGTTAGTCTTCTAAGTGTGCAGTTGTTTCTTCTTCTTGGTGTTGCTTGTTGTGGATGATAGCCTTCTTGTTCCTTCGTCGTGCTCGTTTGAGTTCGGTGTTTTGTGAGAGGTTTAGCTTTGCTCCTTGTACTTGCTTTTTAGATTGGTATGGATCTGATCGCGTTTTGAAGTCTTCTACCTAGACGTTAATTGTCAATGGGCGCTTTGGTCGCCGTCGTCGCATCCGGAAGTGTGGTTGAGTTTCTCTAGTGTTCTTGCTTGCCGGATTATGAAGTACTTGGTTCTGTTTCCGAGAGATCGGCTCTCATCTTGATAGGAGGTTGTCATCTAATTGAAAAAGTGGGTGATTCACAAATGAATGAGATATGTGGTATTTCATCCGTAAAGAAGCAACACACAATTCAAGAACAATTGTTATTTTGTTTTTAATATCATTTTTTGTCTATATAATATATTCTAAAGACTTGTACACACAGAAAAGGTTCCTATCTCTTACTCGCTTTTACACAAAAAGAATATGATTTCTTACATACAAAAAAAATTAAGGTCATAATTCAATTTTGGAATCAACGTATGTTTCTATTTTATTTATAATACATGTATGTTTTAAAAAAGTGGGTGATCCACAAATGAATGAGAAATGGGGTATTTCATCCGTAGTAAAGAAACACACATGTTCAACAACAATTTTTTATTTATTTTTAATATCATTGTCTATATAATAGATTCTTGTCTTCTACTAGAAAAGTGAGTGATCCACAAATGAATAAGAACTGAGATATTTCATCCGTAATGAAGTAACAAACAATTCAAGAATAATTTTTTATTTATTTTTATTAACATCTTTGTCTATATAATACATTCTAAGAAAACTCTTTTGTCCACACAAAAAAGATTTCTATCTCTTACTCGATTTTACACAAAAAAGATATGATTTCTTACACACAAAAAAAATTAAGGTCATAATTCATTTTTGGAATCAAAGTATGTTTCTATTTTATTTATAATATATGTATGTTTTCAAAAAATTTATATCACTTCATACATATAAATTCATTAAAAATAGAGTAATTTTATTTATTAATTTATTTATAGCTTCAAAATGTTGTATAAAATTATTGAAATGCAAACATATTTATTCATAAATACAATTTATAAACTATTAGGATTTTGTTTTGTAATGTAAATTTCCATTAAATAAATAAAATAATTTGATGAATATTACCATAATTTAAATTTTTTTTTTATATATAAAATAGAAATATAGTAAATTTTACCTTTTTGATGTAATAACTATCAATGTTTGATCCGCTTTTACCATTCAAACATTTATTTTGAACCGCTATATCCGCTCGATCCGCACTTGTACCGCCAGATCTGCCTGATCCGCTTGATCCGTTTGATCAGCTTCTGTTCTGCTTAATACGCTTGATCCGTTTCGTCCGATATGCTTTATTCATCAGAGCCAATAATAAAATAATTTTGAACCACTTGCAGTCCAAAAATTTAAAAGTAATTGTTGTTCTACATGTGATCCTCTTTTTGCAACATATATGTAGTGGTTCAAGTGTATTAACTGCGAATGTATTATGTTATTTGTTTCTTAAATTAATTTAAAAAACAATAAAATACATTATTTGATACATATTTTATGCAATTATTATCAGAATAAATTATATGGTACTGAAAATAAACAAATAATATAATATTTATAAATTATCTGGTACTCAAAATAAATAAATAAATGAGTGAATTTGTGCAGAAACAAAAATGGGGTATAAAATTAAGATAAAAACGTTAGGCATGTTTGTCTTTTGGCGAACTGCAAATAACGTTGGGAAAGAGTTTGGATTTACAAATAACTACAATAAAACCACTGTCTTTTTTGTCTCTGAGCGAAGAAGAAACTTTCACTTTTAAGGGAAACGAAAGAACAAACTGACATTTATTAAATGCTTACCAGTTGAACTAACATTTATTACGTTTTTTTAGCAAAAACTGGCATTTATTTCTACGTATCTCTCAAATTTGAACTGGTATCCAAATCGTTTGGGCATAAAAGAAAAATTTTAATTCTAAAAAAAAAATGAAAATTTTTAAACAACTAAGACCATCCTCAACAATGAGCTCTTTATCTTAGCTCTTATGATTTGTTTTAATATGAATTTTGAAAATTTTATACTTAAGAGGTTGTGAGCAGCTCCAATGGGAGCTCTCTTCCAAAGTTCTCTTCTCAAAACTGATTATAACTGATAAAAATTAAATCAGAAAACATAATTGAGGAGAGAGCTGGTTCTCTGAAGAGGATTTTGGGAACCCAAGAGAGACGCACACGTGTCACTATTTGAGTGGTGGAGGATTTTTAACAAAAGGAAGATAAAAAATTAACGCGTGAACCACAAACCCTTCTTCCATTTCCTCTGTTTTTGCGTACAAGTTGTTAAAAGTAACTCAATTAATTAATTGGACCGGTTTAAGTCGATTGGTTTATTGGCGTTTGTTGGTTTTGGTTTCAGCCCAACAGAAGAATGTTTAATGGGTTTAGTTAAAGCCCATTCCGTTAAGTTATGTGAAAGTAGTTAAAAGTTGGTAATGTCTAAAGCTAGGTTATTAATCTTTGCTTTTAATGTTAACACTTTGTCCTAATTATTAATCTCTTGTATATCTTTGTGCCAATACACCAAACACAAATCACACCAATTACTTTGTCTCAACAGTACAACTAATCATTATTCCAATTTTTTATTTGCACATTTCTTTTTAAAAATGTTTGAAATAATGTATGTTTAATATTTTTATGAATTGTAATAATTATTAAGTTTTATGAAATAATTTTTTAATATTTTTTTTCTTAAGAGAACCTCACTAGAGAACCTACCATTGGAGTATGAAAAATTAAAAAAAAAAACAAAAGTTCTCATCTCAAATTTTCAACAAATTTATAAATAAAAAATTGAGAGAGCTTCATGGAGACAACTCCCCATTGGAGATGCTCATAATGGTTTTAAATTTTTGTGTGTCCAATGGTAGACTTTTAAGTTGTGGGTTTTAGAGAAAAAAAAGGATTAAATTTTTTCTAAAATAAAATAAACAATTTTTATTATAAAAAACTTAATAATTATTGCAAATGATAAAATTTAAAACATACATGACATACAATTTATAACATACATGACATAAAACTTAATAGTTTTAAACTTGATAGTTGCCAAAAATTTTCTATACATGGTCAACCAAATCAGATTTCAATTGTTGATGCATATCTCGATCACGAAGTCGAGTTCGAGTGGCCATCATATTACGAGATTTGAAGGCATATCTGTAGAATCGGTGAAAACCACCTATGAACTTCCGGCAGATTCCGCTTGTTCGAATTCAGATACATCAAACTTAGTATACCCATCTCGTTCGTCTTCTACTATCATATTGTGAAGTATTAAACACGATCGCATGATATATCATATTTTTACCTTATCCCAAATAAGAGCCGGATTTTTAACAATGGCAAATCGAACTTACAAAACTCCAAAAGCACGCTCGACATCGTTACAGCAAGCTTTTTGATTGGTTGCAAATAAAGATGCTTTCCGATCTTGTGGAATTGAAATAGATTGGATAAATGTAGTCCATTTAGGATAAATTCCATCAGTGAGATAGTAACCCAAATGATACTCGTTTCCGTTGACTTAATAATTCACTTTTGGAGCTCGACCTTGTAAGATATCATTAAAAACTGGAGAGCGATCAAGAATAATAGAATATTGATATTGTTTAAAGTACCTGGAGGTAAAAAAAACGCGTGTCATATCCAAAGATCTTGGGAAGCTACAGACTCTAAAACGATCGTTGGTTTTCCAGAACCACGTGTATCCCTTTCTAAGAGGTGGGGCAATTCTTCCACTTCCAATGCATACAATCTATTCATCCCATCATCCCAGGAAATTCTCGAATCTCTCCAATAATGAGTAGCCGTTGAAGATCTTCTGCTGTGGGTTTTCTTAGGTACTCATCTCCAAACAAAAAAATTATTCCATCAACAAAATGTTCCATGCACTTCATCGAAATGCTTTCACCAATCTGGAGGTATTCGTCAACCCCATCAGCCGCACAAACATATGCCAGCGTACGAATTGCTGTTGTAGACTTCTGTAATGCGGAGAAACCAAACCTTCTTATAGCATCTCTTCTTTGTTGAAAGAATGAAATTTCATTGGAGAGTCGATCAACAATACGCATGAACAAGGGCTTGTTCATTCTAAAACGGCGTCGGAATAGATTAGGAGGAAAAGTTAGATTTTTCTATTTTTTAGATTAGGAGTCTCTGATATTCCGATTAAACGCGAATCGCTTCCAATTTCGCCAGAGAAGAGAATCGCCATAAAAAGAGAGAGAAAGAGGAGGAGAAGAGAGAAAAACACGCGATTTTTTTTTTTTTTCCATTTTAGATTTTCTCTTCAGCCTATAAACGATTAACACGCGTCTGCCTCTTAACCTTAGTTTTGACTCTTATATAAGAGTCGACTCTTCACGAATAAACCAATTACACATTTAAGTTTTATCATAATTAAGCTAAGAAAAAGATTAAAACCTTGCAATGGAGATGGTCTAACCTTGTTGTGTGGATATCCAAGAAATAGGTCTTTTGATATATTACGAAAATGTAGAACCACACCAAAAAGAAAACAAAAGCGTAAATACACCGTTATTAACATTTGTATACATGTAAACACGTATATAGAGGTTTATTATCATTTATATACATGTAAACACGTATATAATACGTTATTAAAATTTGTATATACACTACAAATATATTACAATCGCCGTATCCCAAAATATCGAACAGAGAAAGTGAGCATTGCACTGAAATTGGACACCGAAATATTATTAGAATCTTAAGTTTCGTCGGATTTTCGAATGATGTTCACTGGTTTTCGTCGAGTTATCGCCGAATCTTTTTCGGATTTCGTCAAATTTTCACAAACAAATTGACTCTATACCCAACAGGTTCTTCTTTGTCCGCAAATAACCAGAAAGGCAGCTCTAGATTGTTTATAGTCCTACAAATTAAATATATTTTTTCGCATAATAGATCTACTCGATAGAGGAGACAACATGCAAGATATAAATATAGAGCTACAAAGTTTTTTGGACATCCAAACATACATCTATAACACAAAAATGCATATCTACCTCAATCCTTGGAAAGAAATTAGTGAATTTAGATAAATATAAATTATCAAAATTTTCCGATGCGACAGAGTGAATAGTATATATAGCGAATTTTCCGATGCAATGGAATGAATAGTATACACGACGAACCAGTTAAATCAGAATCGAGAGAAATTAAACAATTATGTTAGAAATAGATGATGGGACTTGAGAAAATGATGTACATGCAAGGCAAATGAACATCCAAGAGTTAAAAAATAATAACGAAAACAATTTATTTGTCTTACGTAATACTTTTATTGCTATCGACCACATATGAATTTACCAAAAAAAACTAATTTACCCAACATCCAATATCTCTCACCCAATTATCTCAAAATAAATTAACACTTGAACACTATTAAAAACCAACTCATTCATTTTCTCAGCTAAGAAGTCAACTGAACGTATCCCACACATATGACTAAAAGAGAAACTGGTTTATTTGTAATTCTTTTGAATTTCAGATTTATTTATAACGTTTATTTGTTCCTCACCCTCGACAAAGAACCTTACTAAATAATTATTCCATTTTTATCTCTAAGCTAAACGACCCTATATGTAATTTTTCTCTCCACGAGAAGATGATCCGATTTATGAATAAAATTTCCTTTACTTTCCGAAGATAAAACTATTACGATTATGCTAAAAGACTAAGACGGTCCCGTAGCTTTTATTATTTCAATAATATACATTATGGTACAAGATAGGTGGGACTGTGGGAGAAATTATTCAAGACATGCACATAAAGACGAGATGTGTTTAGCCTAATTGGTATTAGAAGAGGAAGAGAGATAAGTAAAATGTTTGGTTCGTGTGTTAAAGAAATTCTGCAACCTCTTTGATGCTTCAACAATGTCGTCTCTGCGTCCAAACCCACTAATCCTCAAATACTCTTCTCCACCGGGTCCAAAACCTGAGCCTGGTACTGTTATTATATGAGTGTTTTCTAGAATCTCAGCAAAAACGTCCCATGATTTTGATCCCTTGAAGTGAACCCACAAGTATGGAGCATTTACACCACCATAAACCTTGAGGCCGAGCGAGACTAGAGTGTCCATCAGTATCTTCCTGTTCTCTTTGTAGTAGTTGTTCACTGACTGTATCTCCTGTAATGTTTTAACCCAAGAAACATAAAGAGAAAGTTGAAGGAAACGAAGCAAGAATATGAGAGTGCACATGTGAATTTTTAAGGCATTAGTTAGTACCATTGTGGGATACTTAGAAAAAATGTAAGCAAATGCTATAAAGTTTTATTACCTTAAGGCCACTAGAAGAAAGGCATGCTAGTCCACCAGCCTGAGCAATATTTGAAGCTCCATTGAAGGAAGTGGTCACAATGCGATGGAAGTCGTTGATAATGGGAAAACCATTAGAGTACAAGAGTTCATCAGGGATGATAGTCCAACCAAGCCGAACACCGGTAAAACCAGCAAACTTAGAGAATGATGAAACTTCAATCGCGACCTAGCAAAGAGTGATACAATGAATGAATGCAAAAGGACCACCACAATAAATATACATGATTATGTAAACTACTCTCACCTCTCTAGCACCAGGAATTTCATATATTGAACGTGGGCTATCGTCTTCGATAAAAGCAGCATATGCAGAGTCAAAAATAATTATGGAACCATTTCTCTTTGCAAAATCAACTAGTTGATGTAGTTGTTTTCTGGATGCAACATAACCAGTAGGGTTATTAGGAGAACAAAAGAAGATGACATCAGTCCTTGGGGTCATAGCCAGATCAGGGAAAAAACTATTTTTAGGCCCACATGGCATATAGACAACATTTTGGTACTTCTTGGTTGTTTCATGGAAATGACCAGTCTGACCCATTATCACACTTGAATCTATGTAAGCCTGAATCCACAACAAAAAAGCAGCATAAGAGGCAAAAAAAAAAAAAAACATCTCATTAAACAATGAGAACGTAAACATAAAACATTACCGGGAAGGTAGGATCTTGCACAGCAATTGTGACGTTGGAGCCTAGGAGTAGCTGAAGATTTCAAACTCGAATCAGAATAACGCCAAAAGAATGTGTTAAATATGGAAAAAAAAAGTGAAAACACTTTCTAGATGCATACCTGAAGACGAGAAATATCACTTTGTGCACCATCTGATACAAAAACTTCATTGCTTTTTACGTGCAAATCTCTATAAAACGTTTCAGCAATAGCTTTTCGCAGGGTCTAAGAAAAAAATACATATATATGTTAATACAAAGGAATAGACTCACTACTTAAATAATTCTATGGTTTATAGTCTCACTAGAGACTACGATGATGAGACTATGAAAATGTAAGTTTAATTTAAATCCTTCTTTCGGTTTACAAATATAAAAGAGGTAAAATATCCAGAAAAAAATGTTTAGAACTTAGGGTTAGGATCGGTTGAATAAACAACAAATTAAATTGAAACAACTTTTGTCAACACAATGAAAAGAGGACCATAATTACCTTATTTCCTTGTTCGAGTCCATACCCTCTATATCCTTCTACGGTTGATAGGCCATGTGCGAACTGAATAATCAAAATTCAGCGCACATGTTACTACTTACTAATGACTACTAAGGATATCAGTTTTTGTCTTCCAAGAAAAATCTAAGAAATTATATTTTATACATTTTTTCCTTGTTCAGTGACTAAATTGCCAATGATTTACCAAGTGATAGTTTCATTCTAATAGTTTAAAAACAATAAAAAAAAGTTCACTACCTACACATATATAAGAAAATACCAGAAGAGCAATATACATCAATCAAAGTAGTTAAAACAAAGCAACCAAAGTCGATGAAAGTCAGACAAAACATACACTATAAAAGCACAATGGACAATAGAAATAACAAAAGCATAGATATATTTGACAAAGAAACACATGTCTTCCCTTGTTGCACCAGAGCAATTATATATAAACGCATAATTGGACAAGAGATATTACTAAAACTAAAATAAAAAATGAACCATTCACATCTTGTTATCCACAAAAAAATACTCGAGAAGTTTTCATATCATCCTATTATAATATACGTAACATGCACATCCACTCGACCAACCGAGCTAGAGACCAAAAAAAAGACCGACATATGCGTCGACGACCATTAAAAAAAGTTGAAGAAAAATAATTAATTTGCATGAAAACAAAAACGATGACAATATCGAAAATTACGAAAAAAAGAACAAGCAGAGAACGACATCTGACTTTTTGAGATAGTCCAGTCAAGAAGACGATTTGTATGAGTTGAACAGTTTAAGCATTCATGTAAGAAAATCGGGCTATACCACAAAACGGTCAATTTCTAACAGAGTTTGACTCTGTTTAAGTGGGTCTCAGGGTCTTGTGGTTTAGGATAAAACTCAGACCAGACTGGTTACCAACCGGCAGCTGGTCTGATTTGGGGCAATATATAAGATCCCTCACACAATTTTCTATCATGCACAAAAATCTCAAAGATATTCAACGCATTAGTTGCATCACAAAAATACTTTTCAGATTTATTAGATCTTTCCACGAGTTTTGGAGATGAAGAAATACTATCTCTCGGTACACAGGACCAGGACGGGCTCAATATTTTTTGGTCCCCGGGACAAAACAATTTTTTAGACCCTTTAGTAAGAAATTATAGTCGTCGTTCCATATGTTTTAGCTAGGGCTTAACGCAAAAGATATTTAAAAAAGTAAATCAAATACAAAAAAAAAAAGAGTCATACGTTAGACATATGTGAGGTTATTTGCTCTGGTATAGGCTTTGTTGTATCACCAGTCCCAAGGCTTATCAATTGTACATTTGGATGCTTTTCAATGTGCTCAAGCTCACGTCTGTTGATCTATTTACACGAAAACAAACTGTCAATTAAATACCAAATAATGGAATATCTATATAAAGCAATAAAGATGAGATCAGGTTATGAACTTACTTCAGGAAACAAATAATTGTTCTTTAGTTTCTCCAAATTCACGTTCCGGACAAGTTTAGTGCTGCCACCTGAGGAAGCAAGCATAATTAGGACAAGAGATAACGAAATATACAGCTATGTCTTCTCATAGTTTTGAGAGTCAAGATGAGAAAACTTACCAAGTTTCTTCATATCAAAGTCCAAACTGTAGAAGAAAAAGTGAAGTTTCAATGTATCAATAAGCCGATTATAAGATAGCGATAAATTAATAGAAAGTAAATCTTTGAGTCCATATCTTGCATTACAATTTGTAAGAAAGTACCTAGCCTTGGTAATTTTTGATGGAGAAGAGCATAGAGGTGAGGCCGAACTAAGGAACATTAGACTGACCATTCTTTACTTGCAAGTTATGACAGCTTCGAATATGTAGACAATAATAATAAAACCTGATATGATACGTGCGTATATATATACTCCAAGTAAGTACCAATAAGCACTATTAAAATGTGTATATATATGTCACCTTCAAGTGGATAGAGTGCAGAAATTTCTGAAGCAGCCAATCCATGCACGGCTAGTGAGTCAGATATATTCACACCATGTCTTCTTATTGTCCATTAAATGTTGGACCAATATATGAGCATATTATTTTCTTAAATAGATTATTAATTATTTGTAGGTACTTAAGAGAAAAAAAATATTATATCATTTGAAATCTCTAGCAATCAATGCCATCCTTTCTTTTGGTCAGAAACCCAAAATTTAATACTCTATGTGTTCCATTAAAAAGATGTGTATAAAATAGACAAAACAAACATTATAGTTAATGTCAATTAGCTAAAATGGTTAGAAACGGATATTTTTAAAAAATATTGACGCTACAACAACTTTCACGGATATTTTACGACGAAGCAACCTTTAGTGGGACTAGGACTAACATTCAGATTCCCAAACAATTGGTGTCCTAATAGATGGTGCATGTTAGCTGACATCAATGCCATGCCACAGAGGTGAAGTGATATGATTCTTAGATCGGACCTAGTGGATATTATCAACTTGTTGACTTCATGCATGTGTGGTACTTTCATGCACACGAGCGCATGATCAGAATAAAACCTAAACAAAGCAGTTGAATTAACGATACATATATATATATATATATATGTATTAAATACTTGTTAGCTACCTAGTTTTTGATTCCACACGTAAAATTATTTATGTGACAAATGGCTTTTGTAAAATTAGACCAAATGCTACTAATGATACAAATGGTTATGTTATATCATTCTTTAAACCAAGATGACTTCTATAGCATGTCATCACTAGTACGTATTAGTACAAATATGAAGTATTACAACTTTTTCAGACAAGTCCTAATTAAGAAATGTTCTTTAACCAAGTTGTGAGGAACCTTATTTACCACTCATAACTTATACCATAGTTATGGCAGAATTCAAAGTATCTAAGTTTACCAGACAAAGTTTAGATCAACTTTTGTTTTTTTGATGCTATTTCTTTTGGTAAAACTTGTGTAGACCAACTTTTGTGGTATTACTCTACGAGGCTACAAGAAAGTCACGTATGAACATGCTGAAGAAATGACTAAGAAGCCTCATAGAAACCTTCATGCTTTTACTTAAAAAAGTATAGAAAATTCTTGACTAATACATCTCAACATCATTATTATGAGAATATAAAAAAAATATATATCACACCTTGACAAACCGAATCAGACAAGGTTTTGTTCCTCTCAGGAGAAAAGTCAATAATAAAGGGGAAGAATAATCTTAATAGTCAATGTATAATATTAAAATAAGTTTGGGAGAAAAATTTCCAAAGAGAATAATTCGTTTTAAAAGAATTTAATCAGTTAGAGTTGAAGATATAAAGACTATTATATAATTTTATTGGCTATATATATAGTTTTATTAGATTTCGAGATATAAAGACTATTATATAGTCTTTTTTTTTTTTTTTAAGACTATTATATAGTTTTATTGGCTTACGACTACCAAATAGAAAACTCAACACTCCTTATTGTCAGCCACCCATTTGTCATGAAAATCAATAAAAAGAAGAAGAAAATAAATTAACAATTCTAACTTATTATAGTATTTGACAATGTGGAAACGAAAACTCCTCAACGAACACGAAAACTCTAAACTTGTCACTATAATATTATAGAAGTCGTGGAAAATTAATCTCTTCTAGACAGAATCATGTAGGAGTTGGACAAGACAAGGAACAATAAAATTCACATACGTAAATCAAGAATATTTTGAAGGACAAGGCATTTTCGTGGAGTATGATAGTTAAATGTGACTACCATTGAGAGAAGTTACAAAGAGAAGTGGTGAGGTATCCTCTTTAAACATTCTTTTTGTAGGAAGTTCAAACGAAAGTACTTACTACCTAGAAACATCCCTATATGATATATCTACACAAAAGGAATTAATTTTCCGCGGACGTGAATTCGAGAGCATCATTTTCAAATTAGGAGAGGTGTTATAAAGTAAAATACATACCCCTGATTTTACTTTCTTTAGTTAGATGCATACAACATTTTATGCATAGTTGTTATTAATTCTTCGAACCGTTAATGATAGAATAGTAAAAAAAAAAAAAACTGATGACATCAATAGAACTCGATGCTTACGAATTATCTTTGTTCAAAAGAAGATAGGTGATGTTTTTTTTTTTTCTTTTATCCATTTGTAAACATATTGCTTTATGCTCAAAATGGAGGGTCTACGAATCGAAAGCTTAATTCTAGATCGTTGAGCTAATTTTAAACGTCGTGGGGATAGACATTGTCAAATTTTGATGTACCTAGAGCCCAAGGGTCAAGTTTGACGGGGTGGTAGACTTAATCGAAACTTTTTGTGAGGATACAACCCGTCGACACTAGTATATATATCACCTAGTTGGGATCAATATTTTGAACCGTAAATAGAACCATAGATCTGGTTTATAAACAGCTGCCAATAATTAAACTCAATGCTAGCATAAAGTTTTATTTGCTCAAAAGAAGACGGGTGGTTTTCTTTATTGAATTTTATACATATATGTTGCTTTATGCTTAAGTAGAGGAGAGGCAAGAAGCAAAACCTACTTCTATATCGTAGAGATGATTAGTATTGGAGTATTGATATTCAAAAGTGAATGTGGGTTTTGTGCTTCTTACAACTTCATCAATCTATATATGTGGTATAAGACTTGGAGGAGCCTTATAGGAAGCGGATGGAGGTGAATCGAATTGGCTTTAGCTCTCCTTCGATTAACCAGTCGGATGGAAAGGGGGATTGAAAACAGACCACAAAGAGTAGGTAAGGCTCTTTAATACAGTTAGAAAACACACAAGAGTTCACAGGAAAACCACACGAGAGAAACTTGTGTAAAGGGGCTCTTATCTCGCAAACGGCGCGAGAGAAGAAAGTGCAACTTTATTGATCCAGGGTAAAAAGCGTGACTACAAGAGCTGCGTAGGGGACCTTATTAATAGTTTTTCAGCCTTGGCCTTCAAGGTTCGAGATTAAATCTCCAAGCAAAAAAAAAATTACATGACATAAATGTAATTAACAAAAAAAAAAGAAAACTTGTGTCATTCGTACAAGTGAAACCCTCCCCACAAGTCGGAGGCTTTGGTTTCGACTTGATAGACTCCTAGATGAGGATCTATTCCCAAGAACACACTTTGTTGGTTTTGAACATGAAGGATGCAGCGGAATGGAAGAAGAGCGAGATCGAAGGTGGGAGATGAACGGTCAAACGGATGAGCGGGTGCAGCGGATTGAAGGGGGAACGATTTGTACTTCCAAGAGAGGTGGAAATCTCTTAGACTACGAGCTTGAATACAACTTAGATATTACACACTAAGAAGAAAACAAGTTGAGAAGATATTACGCACTCCTCGGATCAAACAAGTAAAAGAGAGATTTTTGATAAAATGTTTGATGGTTTGCAAATGAGAGTTACAAAGAGAATATAAAGAAGAGGAGAATGAAGGAGAAGAGAGAAGAGAGGAGAACATGCACGAGCATGCACAAGTCCACACTCATGCAAGCTCATGCAAAGTATCTAGGAAATTACAAAGGCATTAAATGCGAAGTTTGAACATAGAAATAAGATAATGGGCCAAGGCAAAGTGATGGGCCTTGGACCACGAATTGGGCTGATAAAGGGAGGCTTGAAAGTGTTACTTAGGCCTCATTAAAAACCTTGTCAAGAAAACCCATTGGGACAAAACTTGACAAGGGAAAAAGAGTGCGTAAGCAACACTTATCCCTTTACCGAGCACTTTGGGCCGTGATCATCATAAGGGAGATTTGGGCCACGTCTTCTTGCTTCTTGTCTAGCTCCCTAAGTAGTCCATTGATTGCTTGGTTGAACCTTTTGGATCTTGATCGAGTTAGAGGACCCGCCGGGACGATTAGTGCTTCCTCCGGTACAAGCTGCTCCTCGGCTACAAGCTGCTCCTCGGGTTCGTGTGGTGCGGTTGTGTTGGCCATGGTCTCATCATCCTCTCCCACTTGAAAAGGATTTGACCTAAAATCCGAATTATCTGCAAAATAAGGAAGAAGATCAGAAACGTTGAAGCTACCATTTACGGTGTACTTACCTTGGAGATCGAGTTGGTAGGCGTTGTTGTTGATCCGCTTGAGCACTTTGAACGGTCCATCAATTCTTGGCATTAGTTTGGAAGATCGCTCTTCCGGAAAACGTTCCTTCCTAAGATGAACCCACACTTGATCGCCTTCGTTGAAGATGACTTCCCTTCGCCCTTTGTTTGCATACTTCTCGTAAAGCTTCGTTCGGGCTTCAAGATTTTCCTTAGCCTTCTTGTGAACCTGTTTTACTAAATCGGCTTTCTTCTTGCCATCTAAACTTGATCTTTCACTCAAAAGTAAAGGCATTAGATCCAAAGGAGAAGTGGGTTTGAACCCGTAAACGATTTCAAAAGGAGAAAACTTAGTCGCGGAATGCACCGAATGATTATAAGCAAATTCAACATGCGGCAAGCAATCTTCCCAAGTCTTAAGGTTCTTTTTAATAAGCACACGCAATAAAGTAGACAAGGTTCGATTCACAACTTCAGTTTGACCATCGGATTGCGGATGACATGTAGTAGAGAAAAGCAATCTAGTTCCTAACTTCGACCACAAAGTTTTCCAAAAATAACTAAGGAACTTAGTATCACGATCAGAAACTATGGTCTTAGGTATGCCATGCAAACGAACAACTTCTCTAAAGAACAAGCTAGCAACATGAGATGCATCATCGGTTTTATGACATGGAATGAAATGCGCCATTTTAGAAAAACGATCAACAACCACAAAGATAGAATCCTTACCCGTCCTAGTCCTAGGCAATCCTACCACAAAGTCCATAGATATATCATTCCAAGGATGCAAAGGAATAGGTAAAGGAGTATACAAACCGTGGGGTTGAACCTTAGCTTTTGCTTGCTTACAAGTCGCGCACCGTTCACATAGTCGTTCGACATCTCTTTTCATGTGCGGCCAATGGAAGTGTTCTTGCATTACCTTGTACGTTTTAGCGACTCCAAAGTGTCCCATTAAACCACCTCCATGAGCTTCCCTTAGAAACAATTCTCGCAAAGAAGAGTGAGGCACACAAAGTCGATTTTCAAAGAACAAATAGCCATCATGCCGATAATATTTTCCAAAGGCAAACTTTTCACAAGATTGGAATATTTTGCTAAAATCATAATCATTGGCATACAAGTCCTTTATTTGTTCAAATCCCAACAATCTTGCATCCAAAGAAGTAAGCAAAACATACCTTCGAGATAATGCGTCGGCTACAACATTATCTTTACCTTTTTTGTACTTAATCACGTATGGAAAGGTTTCTATGAATTCGACCCACCGTGCATGACGTTTGTTGAGCTTTTGTTGACCTTTTAAGTGCTTGAGAGACTCGTGGTCGGTATGAATGACAAACTCTTTCGGCCATAGGTAGTGTTGCCACGTTTGTAGTGCTCGGACCAATGCATAAAGCTCTTTGTCGTAGGTCGGATAATTGAGTGTCGCTCCTCCTAACTTCTCACTAAAGAACGCTATGGGCTTATGATCCTGCATCAAAACAGCTCCAATACCTAACCCGGAGGCGTCACACTCAATCTCAAAAGTTTTCATAAAATTAGGAAGAATTAAAACGGGAGAATTAGTAAGCTTCTCTTTCAAGGTTTGGAAGGCGTCTTCTTGTGCAGCTTCCCATTTAAATCCAACGTCCTTCTTGATAACTTCCGTAAGTGGCGCGGCAATGGTGCTAAAATCCTTGACAAATCGTCGGTAAAATCCCGCTAAGCCGTGGAAGCTTCTTACCTCACTTACATTCTTAGGACTTGGCCATTCTCGAATCGCCTTGACCTTTTCTTCGTCAACCTTGATTCCATCTGCACTCACAACAAAGCCTAGAAAAACAAGATTATCCGTGCAAAAGGTGCACTTCTTGAAATTCGCATATAGCTTTTCCTTCCTAAGCAAGTCCAAAACGAGTTTAAGATGCATGACATGATCTTCTAAGTTCTTGCTATAAACCAAGATGTCATCAAAATAAACAACAACAAATACTCCAATATGCTTCCTAAGGACATGATTCATCAATCTCATGAAAGTGCTAGGTGCATTTGTTAATCCAAACGGCATAACTAACCATTCATACAATCCTTGTTTAGTTTTAAAAGCCGTTTTCCATTCATCACCTTCCTTCATCCGGATTTGATGATAACCACTTTTAAGATCAATTTTCGAAAAGATGCTAGAACCATGCAACTCATCAAGCATATCATCTAAACGAGGGATAGGGTGGCGATACTTAACCGTAATATTGTTGATGGCTCGGCAATCCACGCACATACGCCAACTCCCATCTTTCTTTGGTACTAGTAAAACCGGAACGGCACAAGGACTCATGCTTTCTCGAATATGCCCTTTTTCCATAAGCTCGTTCACTTGTCTCTCGAGTTCTTTTGTTTCGGTTGGGTTGGTGCGGTAAGCTGGTCGGTTTGGTAAAGCGGCTCCCGGAACAAAGTCGATTTGATGCTCGATCCCTCGGATGGGCGGTAAGCCTATGGGATTATCTTCCGGAAACACGTCCTTAAACTCTTGCAAAACCAACTTGATCTTACTCGGTAGCACCGGTTCGGGATTAGTTGAACAAGTAAGAGTTTCTTTGAAAACAAAGAGTAAGCTATTTTTATGACCTACCTTGTTCTTACCCTTGGTGTATATCGGTTCGGTTGGTTTGATGGCCCGTTGTTCCATACTTAGCTGATCTAGATAGATTTCGTGTGGAGTCATCGGAATGAGAGTCGTTTTTCGGCCATTGTGTTCAAAGGTGTGTCGGTTGGTGAAGCCATTGTGGAGAACTTGTCGATCCGATTGCCATGGGCGTCCAAGAAGAATGTGACTAGCATCCATTGGTAGTATATCACACACGATCTCGTCTTGATACTTGCCGATTGACAACGGAACCTTGACTTGTTCGTTGACGGACATCTCACCATATTTGTTAAGCCATTGGAGCGAATACGGTCTTGGATGTTTAAGCACTTCTAATCCAAGCTTCTCAACCATACTTCTACTCGCAACATTGGTACAACTTCCTCCATCAATAATCAAGCTACATACCTTACCTTTGACTAAGCATCTTGTGTGAAACAAATTTTCCCTTTGCGCTTGCTCCTCGGCCTTAGTTAGAACACTCAACGATCTTCTCGCAACAAGCAACTCTCCTTTAGTGGGAGCTTCCAAACTCTCTTCCATAGGGTCATCTTCCAAACGTTCATCTTCGGATTCTACTTCACCATTGTCTCTAAGGATCATGATCTTTTTGTTAGAACAGTCGCTTGCGTAGTGCCCAAGTCCTTGACACTTAAAGCATCGAATATCTCTAGCCCTTGTGGTAACTTCCTTACCCTTTCCTTTCGGGTCTGGATCTATCGGTTTCGGCTTGACGAATGGCTTGTAATCCTTTTGGTAGACGGACTTCTCTTCCTTTTGATAACTTGGTTTTTCCGAGTTGTATTTGGTCTTGGTGGTGCCGTTGCTTAGCCGGGAATTCCTCCTTTTGATTTGTTGTTCGAACATGACCGCTTTGTGAAGCATCTCATCAAGTTCCACATAGTGTTGAGTTTCTAGACGATCTTGGATTTCTCGGTTGAGACCTCCCATGAATCGGGACATGACGGCTTCTCTATCTTCTTGAAGATCGGCTCTTAGCATAAGCGTTTCCATTTCTTTAAAGTACTCTTCGACCGTCTTACTTCCTTGGACCAAATTCCTCAACCGTTGATGTAGATCACGATGATAATAACTTGGCACAAATCTCTTCCGCATGATGGTTTTCAACTGGTTCCATGTTTCGATCGGATAGTCTCCAGCACGTCTTCGGCTAGTAACAAGTTGATCCCACCAACTAAGCGCATAGTCGTAGAACTCAGTAGCCGCAACTTTAACCTTGTTGGCCTCGGTACACTCTTGACAAACAAAGACTAACTCAATTTTCTGCTCCCACTCCAAGTAAGTGTCCGGATTGTTGGTTCCGTGAAAAGCGGGAATCTTGAGTTTTATTTTTCCCAATGGATCTCTAGGCGGGGGTCTTTCTCGCTGCCGCCTACGCTGACTATTGTGAGAAGAGGCATGACTGTAGTAATTTCTTGCTTCCTCATCTTGCCTTGGTTCTTCTCGGTGCTGCCCTTGACGTTGATTTGGTCCCGGGTTGACTTGATTCAAGCGTAGACCACCAATCTTTTCGTCGAGCATTGTTGCCATTGCAGCTGTGACGGATTTCATGATTCTTTTCTCCAGACTAGAGGTGGATGACTCTTCATCTTCAGATGTCACCATTGTACCTGAAAAATTGAAAATCTAACAAGTAAACAGTCCAAAAAACAGACAAATCTAAACGGATCTGGAAAAAATATCAAAACGATTCCATAAATTCGAAAATCAATTTTCAAAAATACTAGACTCGTTACTGGTTCGAATGCAATTAGTTTCACAATTTTTGAACAAGCCAATTATTTTCAAAAATTAAAACAAGACGCGATCTGAAATCTGGAAAAAAGTGAAATCGAGAAAAACGGAAAATTTAGAGTTGGAACGTCAAAACCTGGTAACAAAGTGGCTCTGATACCACATGATAGACTCCTAGATGAGGATCTATTCCCAAGAACACACTTTGTTGGTTTTGAACATGAAGGATGCAGCGGAATGGAAGAAGAGCGAGATCGAAGGTGGGAGATGAACGGTCAAACGGATGAGCGGGTGCAGCGGATTGAAGGGGGAACGATTTGTACTTCCAAGAGAGGTAGAAATCTCTTAGACTACGAGCTTGAATACAACTTAGATATTACACACTAAGAAGAAAACAAGTTGAGAAGATATTACGCACTCCTCGGATCAAACAAGTAAAAGAGAGATTTTTGATAAAATGTTTGATGGTTTGCAAATGAGAGTTACAAAGAGAATATAAAGAAGAGGAGAATGAAGGAGAAGAGAGAAGAGAGGAGAACATGCACGAGCATGCACAAGTCCACACTCATGCAAGCTCATGCAAAGTATCTAGGAAATTACAAAGGCATTAAATGCGAAGTTTGAACATAGAAATAAGATAATGGGCCAAGGCAAAGTGATGGGCTTTGGACCACGAATTGGGCTGATAAAGGGAGGCTTGAAAGTGTTACTTAGGCCTCATTAAAAACCTTGTCAAGAAAACCCATTGGGACAAAACTTGACAAGGGAAAAAGAGTGCGTAAGCAACACTTATCCCTTTACCGAGCACTTTGGGCCGTGATCATCATAAGGGAGATTTGGGCCACGTCTTCTTGCTTCTTGTCTAGCTCCCTAAGTAGTCCATTGATTGCTTGGTTGAACCTTTTGGATCTTGATCGAGTTAGAGGACCCGCCGGGACGATTAGTGCTTCCTCCGGTACAAGCTGCTCCTCGGCTACAAGCTGCTCCTCGGGTTCGTGTGGTGCGGTTGTGTTGGCCATGGTCTCATCACGACTACTTAGGACTCTAAGACTCAATAAAGCTAAAAAGATGACGTGGACTCTCCTGCAAAAACAATCAAGCAAAAATGGAAACAATGAAAACCGAACTTACCTTATCCGGACGGATTAGAAGCCAAACGTGTTCCCATTGGTTGGTGTCGCTTTTCCCTTCTTCTACGTTGTTATTGATGTATTTTGTAGCTGTGGGATCACTTTTGTCCAAGAATTCTTGATCTTTGATGATTCCATGCTCTTCGGGCGTGGTACGGTCCTTAGGTGGCATCTCTCGTCCATCTGCCAATCCAGATCGATTTGTCTTGTTAGCTTCATGATCATCATGTTGACGATGAATTTTGGAGCCCATGCCATGTGGCGTTGTTTCGGACGAAGCTTGTTCGTGAGTTCGTCCCGGGGACGTGTCGGAAAGGGCTTCTTCGCACTTCTCCGTCTTTCTTCGTGAGATACGGGTTTCTTCTCGCACATTCTCTCTGAAACCTTCATGTTGACGGTGAATTTCTGGTCCTGGCTCAAATGGTGATGTTTCGGTCATGGGATTATCAGAGCATCGTTCCGGGTCGCTTTCGGGGGGCATGACTGGGGCCAAAGTGTATTGGCCCGTTCATCTGCAAAACTGTCTCCCCCATTAGTGTTAAAATGTTCACTTGAATGGTGAATATTACCTCCAACATCATTGATAGTGATGTTTGGTCGAGCAAATCCTTCTTGGTCCGTATCGGTGAGTAGTGGGGTCGTCCCGCTGTGTTTGAATGCTACTACGGGGAGATTGAGGAGGACTTCTACGGCAGCATTGAACTTTTCCTGGAGCCTCTTTGTACGAGAGCGAGTCATAGGTCCATCAAAGACCGTTGGTACTTTTGGTTAGGGTCATCCGGTTCGGTGCGGTCATCTTCGGGTATGATGTCTACATCAACTCGTCCCTCTTGAGAAGGTTCTGACCTCATAACACTTTCACCAGCAGGGTAGAAAGACAAGTCAGCTTCATTGAAGCTTCGGGAGATATTAAGATCACCTAGCAGTTCCAGCCGATAGGCGTTGTTGTTGATCCGCTCTAAGACTTTAAATGGTCCGTATCCTCTCAGGGCTAACTTAGAGCTCCTCTTGGTGGGGAATCTTTCGGTCCTCATGTATAACCAAACCCACTCTTTGGGTTCAAAAATCACTTCCTTGTGATTCTTGTCAGGTCATTGTTTGTACTTCTCGGTCATCTTCTCTAAGTTCTCCTTGACGGTTTGGTGTAGTTTTTTTTTTACAAGATCCGCCTTGTGCTTTCCGTCTTGGTCATGGTGTGAACCGGGCGGTAAAGGAGATAAATCTAATGGGGTTAGTGGCTTAAACCCATACACAACCTCAAATGGACAAAACTTAGAAGCAGAGTGAGTAGCACGGTTATAAGCAAATTTAATATAAGATATACACTCAAGCCAATTGCAAGGATTCTTACCGACCGTAGCTCTAAGAAAAGTAGATAGAGTACGGTTTACAACCTCGGTTTGCCCATCAGTTTGAGGGTGGCAAGTAGTGGAGTACAAGAGCTTGGTTCCCATTTTTCTCCATAGTGTTTTCCAAAAATGGCTCATGAACTCGGTGTCTCTATCGGAGACAATGGTTCGGGGCACTCTATGTAGACGAACTACTTCTTGGAAAAAGTTCTTGGAAGAAGAGATCCGTGATTTGTATGGCGTCATTAGTCTTGTTACAAGGAATGAAATACGCCATTTTGGAGAATCGGTCCACCACAACAAAAATTGAATCCTTATGCTTAATCGTCGACAATCCTAGAACAAATTCCATGGAAATATCCTCCCAATGAGCGTTAGGAATAGGCAAAAGCATGTATGACCATGAGAATGTGATCTGGATTTCGCCCTAAGTACCCATAAACATCAGTTTTCTCATAAGATTTTCTAATCGAGTATTTCTCGGTAAGCATGTCAATTAGGGCCAAAGCATACGGGTTAGCACGGCTTAACCTTGAAAAACAGTAGACTCAAACTTAAAAATATATATCCAGAAAAAATCGTTCTTTTCAGCATCTTGTGTAAGTTACTTTAGATGAAGATGACATTATATAAAAACACTATGTATCGAGATATTTGATTAGTATAATAGATACTTGCATTTTGAAGTATTTTTTAGATATATTGTGGGTAAATATCATCTTCATTTTTGGAGTATTCACTTTTGATTTTAACCAGATTCGTGACGTTTGTCGATTTTTCTTCTTTCAAATGCTTTTCCACATTTTCTTTGTTTTCTAATTTTGTCGATGTATTTGCTTTACCGACGTTATTTATTGCCATGTTAATATTTCATTAGTTTATTAAATTTAATTAAAAAAAAACTTATATGCTAAACAATTAATTATAGTGCAAGTAGTCAGATTTCATGTGCTTTTTCATCTCCCTTTCTACCTTTTTGTTAGGACAATGGATTAGTTCCGTTAATTTGCACCATTGAAATAACTAAAGTTTTGGAAATCGAAAAAAAAAAACACAAAAGCCTTATGCTATTCATGGAACAAGGAATAATTTTAAGAGTTTATATGTTCATTAGAATATGAGTTCGATCAAGATTTGTTTTTTGGGAGTACCAAAAGCAAGCATGACGCCATTATGAACATAAAGTTATGGAATCCTAGAAAGAGGCCGCATCATTTTAAAGGGATATGATATGATAAATTCTTTATGGTCTTACATTATCCTCATTCTGTTCTAGATTGGTAATCTCTAATAGAAAAATATAGTTCCTTTCATGATGAATCCTACAATGTATTTGTCGTATATAACGTCGTAAAATCTTACGCACATATAGGCGGGTATTGGCCTAGTCTACGTAAAGGGAATCAGCGGACATGAATTCAAGATCATCATTTTCATATATTTTGCTTCTAGGATCTTCTATATTCTAAATATCTCCATATATATTTAGATGCATACAAAGTTTTAAATATAGTTTTGAAGTATAGTTGTAGACGCAGAGCTTAATGGAAGTGGAGAGAAAGTATCGTAGAGCTGATTAGTATTCGAGTATTGATCTTCAAAGGTGATTGTGGGTTTTTTTTTTTTGCCTCTTACAACTTCACCAATCTATATATATATACTTGTTGAAGAACCCACAAGAAATGACCCTTTCTAAAAGGCTATCTTGGACCCGAGGGGTAATCGTTTTCGATAAGGGAATTGGAATAGAGGACAGCATGAGGATAAGCTTGATAATTAAAATCATGTATTGGCATCTCCTCCTTTTGCCACTCTTCCCATCTCTCAGCTAAACCATCTCCTTCCAGCATTCTCACCACTTCTGACATCTTTGGACGTTCCATTGCAGAACTTTGAGTGCAGAGCAGAGCCATTTGAATCAGCTGCTCCACTTCTGCTTCCACGTACTTTCCTTCTAGCTCTGCGTCTACAAGACTTTCCAACTTCTTCTCTTTCAACACTTCTTTCATCTAATAACACCCACAAAAGAAAATACTATTCTTCATTGCAAAATGACAATTTTGGAGTCAAAAAGATGATATTGGGAACCATTTAAAAAAACATACCCAGTTGAGTAACATGATATCATCATCATTTGCAAGCCGAGCAAGATCGAAAGCTTTCTGTCCAGTGATGATCTCGAGAAGCATGACCCCGTATCCAAAAACATCAGTTTTCTCAGAAGATTTTCCTGTCGAAAAGTACTCAGGAGCTATATGGCCAAATGTACCGCGTACCGCAGTTGTCACATGGGAGTCGTTATAATTCATTAATTTTGCGAGCCCAAAATCTCCAACAACAGCTTAAAACTCTTCATCTAACAATATATTCGCAGCTTTCACGTCCCGGTGAATGATTTTTTGGTTGCCATGATCATGTAAATACGCGAGCCCCCTTGCTGATCCCAAAGCAATATTCTTTCTTTTTGCCCAATCAAGTGCTGGATTGCCTTCAGGACGTTCTAAACAGGGAAAATCAAAGATAAGATACTTTACCAACTGACCCAATTTAAAACCAGTCAAAACAACACTATATAACGATCAGAAAGTTTTTCTTAATTTTCCCTAACAGCTGGAGACCAAGTCTCAACCCGCCTGTGGTATACCATATGCAATCTAAGGAAAAAGATGAAGAAACTGGAAGGAATAATAACTTTTAGAACAAAGAACGCGGTACCTCTTAAACAAGAAGCAACACTTCCATTAGCCATGTAGGGATAAACAAGTAATCTTTCAGTTGGAGTCATGCAAAAACCACGAAGCCGAAGCAAGTTCCTATGAACGGCCATACTGATCATCTCAACCTCAGTTTGGAACTGCAGTTTCTTACCCTTGGTACATTCTTCGCTTAGCCTTTTCACAGCCACTAGAGAGCCATCGGCTAAACGTCCATTATACACTTTACTAAAACGTCCTTCACCCAATACATTTCTTTTGCTAAATTTCTCTGTAGCAACTAGCAGTTCACGCAAGGAAAACCTTTTAAATTGTCCTAAATTAACCTCTGGATCTTCTTCAGCTGCAAAATTGGTTTACCAAAACAGATTAAAATCAGCCAAAGAAAGCTTCAATGGGAAAATAAGTGAAGAGAGTTGACTAACCAGGTACATCAAAAAGGTGACCCTGCAGTTTTCTTTTCAGCCACCAAGCAAGCGCAAATAGAAGTGCCGCACCTGCAACAACTCCCCCTGCTATAGCTGCAGTCATTCCTGAGATAAACACAAAGCTTCTTAATACAGAACTTATTCACAATTGTGTGATATATTGAAGAGTTTCAAGGGAAATTTTTTGATGCGTCAACCAAGTGGAGTGTTTGAGCAAAAGTGAAAGAGCTAATACATTTTTCAGATCAAAGACCTTCAAAAGTGTCAAATAGATCTTCAAGTCCCATGTTACCCACATATATTCCATAAAATCTATTTTTTCTTACAGTGTCCATTAACCCTTCTTACTTTACCAAACTAGAGAGTTCCACATTGTTCTGCTCCAGCAGACTGGCAAGTTCAACTCAATTTCTCACTTGTCTTATTCAACCCAATCAACGGAAAATGAAATCAAAATGTTGTTGTTTTTAATAAGCGGGTTATCAATCTTAGCAGTTACATGTCAAAGATATAACAAAGGTTTATACTTTTAAGAAAGAATCATGAAATAGTCGACCAAATACATATCCCCTACGTACCTTTCCACATTCAATGTGCAACCATTAACAAATAAAAAGAAGATAGTGGTTTAATCTCATACCACTAGGAGATAACTTCCCAAAAAGTATATTTTTTTGTGCCAAGCAGAATGGTATGCATAAATGTGTGAGTGCACATGAAGGGAAACATTTGAACATGCCATACTTTACAAGCACCCAACCATTATATATAAGAATGTGGAAGGAAACTAGACACTGAAACCGACAAGATATACATAAAAGAAAATGAAAGACGTAAAATGAAAACCTGAAGGTGATGGTGGTGAAGATGCGGGTCGCGGCCTCAAATTATTATTGGCAAAACTGCAGATAACTTTCAGACAATAAGTAATTTATTCTGACCACTCCATCAAGAATAAAACTAGGAACAAGAAGAAAAACCTAACAGAAGTGAACTGCGAAAAGGAACCACTACCAGGAATATGTCCACTGAGCCGATTGTTTGAGACATCCCTGAATTTCAGGATGATATCGTTTTTGTCATAACTCAAGATTGCACCATATATAATTCAGGAGAATAAAAGTTATACTCACAGAACCTGCAGCGGCACAGCAGTCAAAGACCTTGGAATTTCTCCAGATAAGCTGTTGTTATTAAGACGCCTAACCACATACATTATAGCAGGATACCATGTCATCAATATTAACCACTAAAAAGAGTTCAAAATGACAAACAACACGTTTTATCTATAAAAATAATGATAAAAGAAATTAGTACTGTTCTGAAATCATATCCAACAGCATAGAACCTTCAGTGCAATGGCTGAATTTTGTTTATTGAATTCGTACAATTAGCTTCTAACTACTTCTGAAACATTCAAGCTACACATGTACACTGAAGTTTCTGATGATAGAAGATTCGCCGGTCTCTCTTTTGATAGGACCCGGCCTTGGGTTTCATCCAAACCTAAGGCAGGATACTATCAAATGTCTCCTTACAGATGCAGACCAATGACATACAACTAAATTCATTAACTCAATAGCCTCCACTAAGGATCACAATGTGACAGAGGACTATGCTCACGCGGTTAATGACGGTGAATTCTTTATAAGTGATGTAATATATTCCAAGGGTAATAATTTACTAAAGAATTCGGAATTCTTTTATTATATGAAATAATTCACCAGAAATGGGGGTAGTAAAACACTGCTGCACTTAACAACCCTCTCCGGGAAATAAGCACATTAGACTCTGACCTTCATTATGGTCTTAACTGTTAGACGCAATAGTTTTCTAGGAAAGAAATACAACCAAACTGTGAAACGGTAAGCAAATGAAGCTGCATACTAAAGCTGTAAAGAGAAGAAGGATAGTATGGGTACATACAAGAACCGGAGTTTTTCTAGTTTGCCAAGAGACGATGGGATTCCACCGCTTATGTTGTTTGCGAAAAGATCCAAGCTCACAAGTTCCCTCAAGCCTCCAAGCTCCTCAGGTATCTCCCCAGTAATGTTATTGTTAAAAAGTTCCCTGTCAATAAGCTTTGCTTAATTACATTTTTGATTAGACAATTCTTAGATTGGAAATATATCTTAAACTACCAAAAATCCATGTTACAGAAAACATAATGCAATACGTAGCAAACAAGATACTTAGTAATTTTAAACACTATATCAATATTAGAGGGCTAACATACATGAAAATAAGATGAAGCATACAGATGAAAAAACAGAAATTATGTAAAGGTGATTGACATCGACGAAGCGATGGCTTACAAGTACTGCAAGTTTGGAAGCTGACCAAGCTGTGGCACTAGTTCTCCAGATAGATTAGCACTCCCAAGGTCACTGAGTAGTAAAAGGCTTGAATCATTCAGTTATAAAACCAGCAGAGAGACAGAGAGAGAGGGAAAGAAACTTACAGACGAGTAACACTGTTTTCACTATTGCAAGTTATATGAAACCATGAACATAGAGTAACATGAGTGGCATTCCAGCTTTGAAGTACATTGTTTGCTGGGTCACTTGATGATAAAGCAGTTAGAGCATCAACTGTAAAAAAGAAAGTTGTTGCCTTTACCATCAACAAGGGAATACAATAGAGAAAAGTGAAGAAAAACCTTGTGTGTTTCCGGTTACTCTGAGAACCAAATCGAGAAATAGAACCAGCCAAATAAAGTTACGGGACGATCCTTGTTCCATTTTCCACTTCTAAGACTAAAAGCAAAGTCATGAGACTTATTAGAAAGGTTTTGAAACCCGGTAAAAGAATCTCGGACCATCGGAATCATCATTGACTTAGAGAAAACAAAATACGCGTAATCGGCCGTTGACCAATTTTGGAAATTTCCGATTGAGGAGGTTCATGCTTGGAAGTTGGAACTTTGGGTTCTCTCAAACAGAGAATTTTCTGCTACTTAGTAAAAAAAGAGTAACGATCCAGAATTGGATAAATGGGCCTAGTTAGGCCGTTAGAGACTTATCAGTTGGGTAAATATTAGTAACTAAGCCAAATTTTGGCTAAGAAACTAAGACCATCTCCAACCATGGTGTAGTAAGTTGAAGCTCTTATGAATTTTTAATATTAATTTTGAAGATATGTGCCAAGAAAGCTTTCTGATTTGGTGAAGAAACATTTCGATTTGGTGAATTCAAAACTCTCCGATTTGGCTTTTGGAGACTCGCCGAGTAGTTTTTCCAAACATACTGATGCTGATACTCGAGGAGATGATGATATTGGTTAATAAAACCCTCCGATTTATCACCGTTTGCATGCGATTAGATCGAAATCTCTTCCGATTTCGATTTCGGCGATTGTCACCAAGGAAAAAAAAAAGTGGAAGAAGGAGAGAGAAACAAAGCTTTTTTTTGTCGCCAAAAAAACACAGACTTTTTTTCCCCCTTTCTTAACCAAAAGCTTCGACCAATCAAATTGCGACAAGACATCGAGTTTTATGGGCTCTATAAACTCTCATTTAAGACTCGCTTCTTCTACTATTTGGCATTTTTTGATTAATTTTTGATCCAAAAACAATAAGAGCCCATGATGTATTATGTTAAGAAGTCGTTGAGGATGGTCTAACCTTTGACCAAAAGTTTTTGAAAAATAACTCTTTCTCACAAGTGGTAATGACCAAACTATCCTTAGGCTAAGATTTTTATTACAACACAACATCATCGTCAACTAACTTCATTTCCAACGATGTTTCAGAGGATGTCTTACGAATAAGCTCACATACTCATCATCAGTGACTAGGAGGGAGAGAGAGAGATCGGAGCTGATTACCTTTTCCAACAATCTAAATAAGTGAGATGTAATGGAGATTTATGTTTTATATTTCGCCATTGTTGATTGAGATGTTCATCGTTGTCAAGGGATGGATCTCTTGATATATTGAAAATATGCAGAATTTTGATAAGATTTCATGTGACTTTGTTAAATAGCATGAAGTATTGATAAATATGTAGGATTGTTTCAAGAATTTATGCGATTCCATTGAATAACATGGTATATATGCAGAATTTTGACAAAGTTTCATGTGACTTTGATAAGTAGCATGAAGTATTTATAAATATGTAGAATTGTTTCAAGAATTCATGCGATTCTATTGAATAATATTGTATATTGCTAAGTATATTTAATATGTAGATCTATTAATTTTAATAGCATATTTTATTTTTAAAAGATGTGTATTTTAAAGTTTAGATTTAATCTTGTCGGATGTAATACCGGTGAGTGGGAGAGAGATCTAGTCTAAGATCCGGCGAGCAGATAAACAAAAAGGGGTGAGAGAGTTTCAACGAAAGGAAGAGATTCATGATAGAGAAGAAGAAGAAGATGGGTAGAGAGATTCGTCAGCGACATAGGAAACAAAGAAATCCAGAGATATTGGCGAGAAATTTGTTGGTGAAAGAGAGAGAGAGATCTGTGTTGATGAGAGAAAGAACAGAGAAATATGTGCCGATATGCGATGGAGATATGACGGCGGAGTTTGCAAGGAAGAAAGAAGAAGAAAGTAAGATTATGTGATGATGGTCATCAACGTGAGGATAAAAGTGTCATAAATTGTGTGCAAAAGTCTTTTTCTCTTTCATATTTTTCAGCAATAACTATTTACTTAATTCTTTTCTGGTCAAAAGTTAGTTAGTCTATATTCCCTTTAAAGTTTGAAGACTTTTACAAAAATAACTTTTAAGACTTTACCTAACTATAAAACTATTATATTTTATTATTAAGCTATTTTTTTCTAATAACAAATTAGATGGATAGGTAAACGACTTTGCAACATCTCATTTCTTGCAAGTTTGACAAGCTTTTCTTCATCTTGGTTCCTTTGGACTTTGGCGTTCGAGACAACAATTTATCACGTCTCGCGTGAACAAAATGAAAGACTACATGAGCACATATGATACGACCAGCTGATCACCTTATTCGGGTCATAGAAAAGACGATCCATTTTGTCCAAAACAAAAACAACAATCCACAATAGAGTGATTTTCCCAGCTTGCCCATCTACTTGAGCGATGGTTCCAAGCACTAGGTGTTGATTAAATTATTTGGCTCTTTCTAGATATGTTATTCACATTTTATTCTTTTATATCTTTGTACATAAACATTCTTATTCATATCAATAAATTTGACATTTCATTGAAAAAAAAAACAAAACAAAATTTAAACAAAAGAATTTTCCAAACAGTGGTTCAAACACGAAATATTTTCTAGGGAAAATTAGCCAGTGTGCTACCAACTTATGAATTTGTATTGGATATATACATCAATTTCATTTTTTTTTTTGAAACAAAATAACAAAATGTAAATTAAAATAATTTCTGCTACTTTATTTCGAAATTTTTTAACAAGTGTGGTATAACGGATTTTTTTGTTAAATTATGTATTTATACTAGATGTATATACATCGATTTAAATACTTTTTCAAACAAAAGAATAATTCTAAAAAAAAAAAAGATTTTCTGCTGGCGGGTTCGAAACCCGAAATTTGATTTTCACGGAAAAATATTGACAAACTTTAAAGGTTTGTAAACATCTTGCTTTATGTTCAAGTGGAGTACTGATAATCTTTATTGGTCTATAAAGCCAAAACTAATTCTATATTATAGAGATGAGTTACTATTGGAGTATTCATATTCAAAGGTGAATGTGGGTTTTTGGCTTCTTACAACTTCACCAATCTATATATATACTTGTTGAAGAACCCACATGAAATGATCCTTTCTTAAAGGTTATCTTGGACCTGAGGGGTAATCGTTTTCGATAAGGGAATTGGAATAGGGGATCAACCAGTCAGTGCCAGCATGAGGATAAGCTTGATAGTTAAAATCATGTATTGGCATCTCCTCCTTTTGCCACTCTTCCCATCTCTCAGCTAAACCATCTCCTTCCAGCATTCTCACCACTTCTGACATCTTTGGACGTTCCATTGCAGAACTTTGAGTGCAGAGCAGAGCCATTTGAATCAGCTGCTCCACTTCTGCTTCCACGTACTTTCCTTCTAGCTCTGCGTCCACAAGGCTTTCCAACTTCTTCTCTTTCAAAACCTCTTTCACCTAATCATACCCATAAAAGAAAATACTAGTCTTCATTGCAAAATGTGGACTCAAAAAGATGATATTGGGAACCATTTAAAAAAACATACCCAGTCGAGTAACATGATATCATCATCATTTGCAAGCCGAGCAAGATCAAAAGCTTTCTGTCCAGTGATGAGCTCGAGAAGCATGACCCCATACCCAAAAACATCAGTTTTCTCAGAAGATTTTCCTGTCGAAAGGTACTCAGGGGCTATATGGCCAATTGTACCACGTACAGCAGTTGTCACATGGGAGTCGTTATAATTCATTAATTTTGCGAGCCCAAAGTCTCCAACAACAGCTTCAAACTCTTCATCTAACAATATATTTGCAGCTTTCACGTCCCGGTGAATGATTTTCTGGTCACAGTGATCATGTAAATACGCGAGGCCTCTTGCTGATCCCAGAGCAATATGCTTTCTTTTTGGCCAATCAAGTGGTGGATTGCCTTCAGGACGCTCTAAATAGGAAAAATCAAAGATAAGATACTTTACCAACTGATCAATTAAAAACTAGTCAAAACAAAACTATATTAGGATCAAAGTCTTAAACCCCTGCCTTTGGTATGCAACATGCAATCGAAGAACTAATAACAAAGATCGAGGTACCTCTTAAACACGAAGCAACACTTCCATTAGCCATGTAGGGATAAACAAGTAATCTTTCAGTTGGAGTCATGCAAAAGCCACGAAGCCGAAGCAAGTTCCTATGAACGGCCATACTGATCATCTCAACCTCGGTTTGAAACTGCAGTTCCCCCCCCTTGGTACGTTCTTCTTTTAGCCTTTTCACAGCCACTAGATTGCCATCGGCTAAACGTCCTTTATACACTTTACCAAAACCACCTCTACCCAATACATTTTTATTGCTAAAGTTATCTGTAGCAACTAACAGTTCACGCAGGGTAAACCTTTTGAGTTGTCCTAAATGAACCTCTGGGTCTTCTTCAGCTGCAAAGTTTGGTCCAACAAAACAGATAAAAATCAGCCAAAGAAGATTTCAATGGGAAAACAGATGAAGAGAGTTGACTAACCAGGTACATCAAAAAAGTGGTCCTGTGGTTTTCTTCTGAGCCACCAAGCAAACGCAATGGCTGGGACAGCAAATAGAAGTGCTGCTCCAGCAGCAACTCCCCCTGCTATTGCTGCAGTCATTTGACTCCCTGATAGTATGAAATACACACAAAGTTTTATTAATACAGAACTCATTCGCAGTGATATAGTGAAGAGTTTCTAGGGGAAAATGGTTTTATTGCTGAAGTCAGAACTCATTCGCAGTGATATAGTGAAGATTTCTAGGGGAAAATAAATTAATCAACCAAGTGGAACGTTTGAGCAAATGTGAAAGAGCTAATTCATATTTCAGATCTAAGAGCTTCAAAAGTGTCAAATAGATCTTAGTGTCCATTAACCCTTTTTTATACTTCAGCAAATTAGCAAGTTCACACTTTTTTCATAATTTCCTTTTTCAGCAATGTCCATGAATTTCTGTTTCTACTAAGTCAAGCTGCCAGGTTCAAATCTATGTCATATTTAACACCAACTCACCAATAAATGTAAAATGCTAACAACTCTAGTAAGAAGCCAACTAATTTTCATTAGAAGGTTATCAATCTTAGTGAAATATATAACGAAATATTACATTCAAAAAATAGAAGCATGAAACAGTCAAACAAATACACATCCACTAAATTCCTTTCCACATTCGAATGTGAAACCAGAAAAAGAATATAGTGGTTTACGATCATACCACTGTAGATAAGATTTTAAAAAGTATTTTTGTGCCAACCAAAATGGTACTCATAAAGGTGTGAGTGGATGCGAACGGAGATATTATGTTAGGCTAAATGTGGAAATGCCATTTTACCAGCGCCCAACCATTAAATATAAGAATGTAGAAGGAAGTTGGACACTGAAGAATATAAAATAACCAACAAGAAACACAGAGAAGAAAATGGAAGGAACAAAAAGAAAACCTGAAGGTGGTGGTGAAGTAGGAGAGGTAGAAGTAGGTGGAGGTTCAGGAAGCGCCGTTAAGTTATTATTCATAAAACTGCAGATAACTTCCAAACAATTAGTAATTCATTCTGACCACTCCATCAAGAATAAAGCTAGGAACAGGAAGGAAAACCTAATAGGAGTGAAGAGCGAAAAGGAACCATTCACAGGAATATCTCCAGTGAGCCGATTGTTTGAGATATCCCTGCATTTCAGGATGATACCATTTGTCAGAGCTCAAGATTGCACCAAAACATATTAAAAAAAAATTACAGGAGAGACAAAGTTACACTCACAGAACTTGCAGCTGCACAGCAGTCAAAGTCATTGGAATTTCTCCTGATAAGCTATTGTTATTAAGACGCCTAACAACATAAAGTAGAATGTCAAACATTGAAAACAACCACTAAAGGAATTCAAAATGACTTAAACATCCAGCAAAATACGATTTATCTATAAAAAATAATAAGAGAAGAAATTAGAGCTGATGTAAAATCTTATCCAACGCATAGACCTTTTAAGGAAATGACTGAATTTGTTTATTAAATTTGTACACTTAGCCTCTAACTACTTCTGAAACATTCACGCTACACATGTACACTGAATTTTTTGATGATAGGCGATTTGCCGGTCTTTCTTTCGATAGGACCCCGCCTCGGGTTCTGTCCAAACCTACGGCAGGTTATTATCAAATGTCTCCTTACAGGCACGAAGTAAATTTATCAATTCAATAGCTTCCACTGAGGATCACAATGTGGCAGAGGAGTATGAGGTGTATGTTCACACAGTCAATCAGGGTGAATTCTATATGTGGTGTGATATCATATATTCAATGGGTAATCTTTTACTAAAAGAATTCGAAATTCTTCTACTTGACTAAATGTGGGGTAGCAAAATAAGGCTGCCTGTAACAACCCTCTCCCTGAAATAATTACACTAGACCGTGACCTTCATTAAGGTCTGGAATGTTAGACGCAATAGTTTTTTAGCAAATAAATACAACAAAACTTTGAAACTGTAAACAATGAAGCTGCATTTTGAAGCGGTAAAGAGAAGAAGGAGAGTATGGTACATACAAGAACCGGAGTTTTCCTAGTTTGCCAAGAGACGAAGGGATGGGACCACTTATGCTGTTCGCGTAAAGATCCAAGCTTACTAGTTCCATCAAGTTGCCAAGCTCCTCAGGTATCTCCCCAGTAATGTTATTGCTATAAAGCTCCCTGTCATTAAGCTTTGCTTAATTATTATTGTAGACTGGAAAATCTCTAAACTATTTTACCAGAAGTTCATGTTACAGAAAACATAATGAAGTATGTAGCAAACAAGGTACCCAGTAATTATGAAGAACTATACTAATCGTAGAGGGCTAAGATACATGAAAGTAGAAACTATTTTTGTAAGCAATTCAGATTGATTTATTTTCAAGAAAACATTTCGCAGCAGGAACACAAATATGCAGAGTTGAGATCACCTGTAGAGAAATACCAGATCCAAACTCTCCAGTTACATATTTTTTTAATAGACTTTAAGGAGAACATTTGACATAGAGAATTCGAAAAAGAAAATGTCTTTCATAATGCCATGGTTCTAGGTCCCTATCTATTCAAACTGAAAAGATGGTTATGAAGGATTCCAGTAACAAGGCTGGAGAAGCCTAGCTAAAGAGATCTAAAATGCCATCGATTAGCGATTACCAAAGATATCAAAAATACATCTAGAAAGTATCTAAGTGACCTTTAAGGCTCTCCAAACGGAAGTAATGTGAAGATTCAGGAAGTCTATCTTATGCCACAGTCATTAAACAAGCAAGATGAAGCATTATGCATAATAAATTTAAATCCATCCTAACTATAGAAGTTGAAAATGAGATGAAAAAAAACAGAAATCATGTAAATTAATCGACATTGAGGAAGAGATGGCTTACAAGTACTGCAAGTTAGAAAGCTGACCAAGTTCTGGAACCAGTTTTCCAGATAGTTTTGCATTCCCCAGGTCACTAAGCAAACATCAAACAGTAGATTCCCAAAGGGACAATTGAATCATTCATATAGAAAAACCAGTAGCAGAGAGAGAGAGAAACATAACATACACACGAGTAACTTTATTCTCAGGATTGCAAGTAACATGAAACCATGTACATGGAGTAACAAGAGTAGCATCCCAGCTTTGGAGTACATTGTTTGCTGGGTCACCTGATGATAAACTGTTTCTCAGCTGAGTTAAAGCATCACCTGTTTGTATTACAATCAAAACAAAAAAACAAACAAACAAAAAGTTACCAACTTTCGAATCTAACAACCACCAAAAAGGAAAAAGGAAGGGACTTTTCATGAGAGAAGCAGAAAAAGGAAGAACCTTCGACGTTTGCGGCGACTCTGAGAGTAAAATTGAAGAGTAGGAGAAGGCAAAGGAAACAAAGGAGTGATCTTTGTTTCATTTTTGAACAAGTCATCAGAGTAAAAGCAAAGCCATTATTATTAGAGGTTTATTAAACCCAGGGACCGACCATTTGGTTGATTCAGCCGTTGACGAAGACAAACGAAATAAAGAGATAAAGCTTTTGTTCTTCTTGTAACGCGTATTCGACATTTGACCGAGTTTCGAAAGAAACCAAAATCGAATTCTCGACGAAACCCCAAAAAAAACTCGGGACTTTTCGGATTGATGAATCGTGGACCCCATTTTTGCCAACGAAGAAGAAGACTTGGAACAGAGTAAAGTAGTAAACACTGATGGCGAGAGCCGAGAGGCATCATATAATCAACTAATCAAGCATCTCCTGCTTAAGCTGCTTCTGCTTATTTTAACCCGTTTAAGAAATGAAAAAAAAAAAAAGAACTATTATTTTGTGAAGCTAACAATGATCAATAAGAGAATTTATGACATGTTATAAAAGAGAAAAAAAAATGAGACATATTTAGTGTGGATTTTTGAATAACTCAATTTTATGTAGTGATGGAATAAATGTAGAGTAAGCTAACTTGGATTTTTTCTTCTTTTACCTTGTTGTAAAGGAAGGCTAGATTCTTAGACACAACACAAAAACTCAAAATCACTTAAGAACATGGGAGGGAGGATTTACCATGATCGATAGATTTTTTAGGTACGACGATCCAAGGGCGGAGCTTGCCGCCAATGTGGTTGTACTGGCGGAATGTGTCCACATAGAGGTTTTGTTGGTATCGAGATAGGGGATTCGAGGCGAGCCAGAACTGGCGGTGGATCGGGAAAGAGAAAGGGATTGGGACCGGAACCATCGTTGAGTTGGTAGTGTAAAGACGGATGGCAAGAGTCAAGAAGCATCCAGGACCGGCTCAATTATTTTGGAGTTCCTGTACAAATTTTAAAAATTGGCCCTTTCTTCATAAAAAAAAATAAAAAATGGGCCTTTTTCATGTTAAAAAAATCTTAAAAATTGGCCTTTTTCATACAAAAAAAAATATTTGGACCTTTTTCATGCTAAAAAATAAAAATATCTTAAAATCTTAAAAATTACCATTTTTTCTTACTAAAAAAAAGATTTGGGCCCTTAAATTTATCCCAAAATTTATAACAAGCACACCCTATTCGCCGGCCCTGGAAGCATCAATGCTTAAACTAGTTAAACCCATAATATGGACTATTTAAAGCATCAAAATAACATATTATGGTGTTGATTGATGGTATAATGGTTATACTCAACTCTTTCTACTCTCATTTTTACTAGTTAACTCATGGCAGATTCTAAAGTTTTATGAATACGGATAAAAATAATTTATTTGTTAAGAAAAACATCCATACGGATATGAGTTTGTGTATATAAATGGCTTATTTCCTCGGCCTATATAAACAAGTTTGTTTATTTTTATTTTTTATTTTGGTGTTAAAGGTACCTGAAACACTACCACCATGTAAATCCAACCCGTTAGGTAAAGCATGTGATTTAGACCACATTTTATATACTAAACATATAGGTTACGTTACCAATAATTTTAGTTAGTTAAGATAGTTATGTACATTGTGAACATGTCTTTTGTCGTTTTTTCAAACGAAACAGTCAAAGTTACTGTTTTTTTTTTCTTTTTTAGCAGTTTTTTCGGTTAAATATATTTTCGATTTAAAAAATTGTATAAGAACATTTTCATCGGTTACTTTTTAGCAGGTATCTAAAATATTAAAAAAATAAAAAATTATTTAAAAGGATGAAAGAGAATAGAAATCGGTTATTAGAATATAGGGTAATATTAGTGAATAGCCAAATTAGACACATAAATTAAGAAAATAGTAAAGAGGAAATTTTTTGTTGCAAAATAGCCATGGACCCACGTTGTCAGAAGAAGTGAAATAACAAAACCATCATTCGTTTGTTGTGAGATCAACATTAGACGCGACAGTTTCATGAGATTTTGCAAAATAGCATGTAACATTTAAATTTTACATGTTATATTTAATTAAACACATGATATGTGAAAAAACGTAGTGATTTTTTAAGAAAAAACATTGTTATAGAAAAATTTAATCTGAATAGAATTTTTTTAAAAAGAAATCACATGTGATCTTAATAAAAACCGTGTATTACTACAAAATAAGAAGTTTTTTTAAAAGAAATCACATGTGATCTTAATAAAAAACGTGTATTACTACAAAATAATATGATAAAGAGAGATATTAAACTGAATAGAATATTTTTTCCCAGAAATATCATGTGTTCTTTATAAATAACGTGCAATACGAGAAAAAAACGTGTTACAAATAATATTTACGTAATTACACATGCTCTCCGACATATTACCGACAAGTTACTGTAGCATATGGTTATTTTGTTAATTATCCTCAAAACTTTGGCTATTTTGTGCATATTCTCTAGAATATATATCATGATTGATATTGAGTTTTACGGTTAATTTAAAGGGTAATATTAATGAAAAGCCTAATAAAACACTGAAATTAAGAAAATAGCAGAGAAAAAGGTTTTTGTTGCAAAATAGTCATGGACCCACGTTGTGAGAAGAAGTAAAATAACAAAACCATCCTTTTTGTTTGTTGCGAGATCAACAATATGCGAGACAGTTACATGATAGTTTCCAAAATAGCATGTAACATTTAAATTTCACATGTTATATTTAACTAAAAGACATGATATTTCAAAAAACGTAGTGAATTTTTAAGAAAAAACATTGTTACGTAGTGTTTTTTTAAGAAAAACATTGTTATGGAAAAATTTAACCTGAATAGAATCTTTTTAAAAAGAAATCACATGTGATCTTAATAAAAATCGTGTATTACAAAAAAAAATCATATTTTTTTAAAGAAATCACATGTGAATATGTGATCTTAATAAAAAAAAAAAAACCGTGTATTATTACAAAATAACATGATAAAGAGAGATATTAAACTGAATAAAATGTTTTTTCCAAGAAATACTATACGCTCTTTATAAATTACGTGTAATACGAAATAATTACATGATTAAAAGAGATATATTATGCTATCACATGTAATTCAAGAAAAAAGCGTGTTACAAATGACATTTACGTAATTATACGTGATCTCCAACATGTTTCCGACAAGTTACTGTAGTATATGATTAGTTTGTTAATTATTCTCAAAAATTTGGCTATTTTGTGCATATTCTCTAATCTGATTTGTCATTGGTGTGAGGTCTATCCGGTCTTATTGGTGCTTTTGGCGTTTACAAGTTCTATAAGGAAGCTTTGTAAGAACCTGTAAACGCCAAAAGCACCAATAAGACCGGATAGACCTCACACCAATGACAAATCAGAAGCAAACTGACATGGAAAAAAAACAAGAACCCAACGCGACCAGAGACACAAATACAATCACCAACACACCTCACTAGCAAATCAGAAAGAAAGAAACATTAGGGTCAAGGCAAAACCTTAAAATAGACCGGAGATAAACCACTAAAGCTCAACAGTAGATGATTTATGATCTAAATTTTTACAATGATGAAAGTTAAAAATAAAATAAAAAATCAGGTTTGCATAAAAAGAAGAACAAAAAAAAAAGTAAAACAAAAATAGAAAGCAAACACAAAACAGTACTCTCTCTACACTTTACTTACTTCACCACCTCTCTTCTCTCTCTCTCTCTCGATGACAATGGGCGATTCTGATCTCCGTAAACCTACCAATTTCGGCACCGGACCTCTATCACGGCGACGATCATGGTGTTGCTCTTTTGCAGTTCCTCCGGCGAGTCCTGATACTCTCTCAATTTCATCTCGTAACCACATTCCAGCTAAATCTCAGCAGCAGAGACCTAAACCGGTTCCTTGCTCACCGCAAAGCTCTAAATCTGCTTTAAACATCGTAAATCGAATCGACCCGCGTCGGATCTTATCACCGGGTCGGGTTTCTCCCATAGATTCGGATCCCTCCGTCACTACAATGCAAGAGACCGAGACTGAGACCACTCACGAAGAAGAAGATGCTGTTGTTGTAGATTCGCCACCAAATCTGCGTTCAGAGAGTTTTAGAGCTCCGAAGATTGAGGTTACTGTCTCAGGTTCGGGTTCGAGTGAGGGTTACGATGCTAGGTTGAGTTTGAAGAGAAGAAATGGAGGGGTTTTGGTTCTGGAGCTTAGCTCGGAGGTTTTGGCTGAGAATTCGGATGTGTTCGCGGGTTTGATTGCGGAGGACAAAAAGTGTTCATCTTCATCTTTAGGATTGAAGAACACATGCAGGATTGAAGTTTGTGATGTGGAGAATCTTGGTGTTTTTAGGGAAACTGTAGAGCTTATGTTTGAGGAAAGTAATGTGATTATCAAGAAGTTTATGAAAATGGGTGTCTACAGAGCCATTGATGTACTCGAGGTTTGGGAATTGCTCTTCCTTTTTATTGAATTGAGATGGATATTGATGCCTTGATGTGTTTGTTGTTATTACCATATATGTTTTTAGTTACTATAGTCGATCTTAGTGACTTAAGATTTTGCCTTTTGCCTATTAGGCTAAACCCCTTGAGCCTTAGATTGATAGATATGGAAAGACCAGGTATTGGATTTTGTGTCCTTGAGGTATTGGGAAATATGTGCTTATTCTAACTTAGCCCTGCCATTTCAGTGGAATATTTTTGAGATATTCTTATGATCTTGTGGAGGCCCCAAGAAATGTTTGTGAATGTTGCTACAGGAAATTTTTTTCTCCGAAGATATTTTTTGCATGTGTTTGTTGACATATCTGGTTTTTATACATCTTGTATTTGTTGTCTTGAGTGTGAACACCGTTGTGTGGATTTTTTTTCTTTGTTCTGCTCTGCATGTTAGATTGATTCTCATTGTTTTCCATAGACAAACCGTTGTGACTGGTGAAGCTAACATATCTTCTTAACCACAAACAGGTGGCGGCTGGAATAAAATTTTCAAGAGCTGTTTTGTCGTGTCTGAAGTATCTTGAAGCTGTTCCTTGGACAGAGGACGAAGAGGAAAAACTGAGGAGACTTCTTGGAATTTATAACTTTGATGCTGCTGCAATTAGCGAAATTTTGGCAAGATTTCATTCAAACGAGACAGAAAACTCACAAGACAGCTTATCAAAGAAACTTGTTTGGTCAATAACCTCCTGCAGTGATGTAAATCCTAGAAACGAGCTCAAATCTTTGGTGAAGGGTCTTCTTTGCAAAAGCTCAGTGTACGAGAAAGAACAACCTGAGATCAATAAGGAAGACATATACAGAGCAGGCAAGTGTTGTGTGGATTCATTAGCTAAGCTGTTTGAAGAGGGCAGTAGTAGTTGTAGTAGCAAGAAAGAAAAGCCATTGATTGAAAGTATTTCAAGGGAGGTTGAGAACATAAACTGGCTGTTGGAAATCATGATAGATCGGGAAATAGCAGAGGAATTTGTGGAGATATGGGGAAAGCAAAGAAGGCTAGTGGAGATGCATGAGAGGGTGTCACCAATGGTGAGGTATGAAGTAAGCAGGGTAACGGGGGCGATTTTCATAGCAATGGGGAAAAGGAGAGTGCAATGCGGAGGAGAAGCAAGGGCGGGGCTAGTAGAAGCGTGGTTCAAGCCAATGTTAGTAGATTTTGGGTGGCTACAAAGATGCAAGAAGGGACTAGACATGAGGGAAGTAGAAGAAGGGATGGGGCAAACGCTGTTAACGCTACCAGTAAAGCAGCAGTATCAAGTGTTCATGGAATGGTTCAGGTGGTTCTCAAAGCATGGGACTGAGTGCCCTAATCTCAGCAAGGCGTTTCAGATATGGTGGCGTAGGTCATTCCTTAGAGGTGTAGAATCATCTACTTGTAGGTAAACAAATTATTCCAAGTTCAAGAGACTATGTATGTTAGGTGTTAGCTTTTTATGGAATTTAGACTGTAATATAACTCTCCTGCTGACTTCTCTTCCTTTGTCTCCTCCCACATGATATGTTCTTATCGGATGTTTTTTGGAGCTAAATTAGTCTTAAGGTTTGAAAAAGCAACATGCAAAAAAACACAAAATGGTACTTTCTTTCTATCGTCCAATACTATATTTGTGAGCAATTGTTTATGATTTTTGTACCTTCAATACCGTTAAACACCATAAAACACAGTTCATATCTTTTGATTACATATTACTCGTTTGACAGCAATTGATGAGGAATGAGGAAACTGAGAATACCAAAACAATGCAAGAAAATTCCTTTTGTTACATAACCTCAACTATTTATAATAGAAAATTTTCACTTAAATCTATCCGTACGTTTCTCACGATATACATATATGTTTTCACTTAAAAACAGAGGGATACAAACAAAAGAATGGGAAGCAAGAATTGTGGAAAAAAGTTGTAAGAGTGCTAATAGAGTGACGATGAGGGAGAAGAAAAATCAGAGAAAGTTAGTCTGAGACTTATTTCTGCTTCTTACCACCAGCGAGAATACGTTGGATCTGGAGACCACGGCTAAAGGCCTGGTTGAAGAGAAGCCTGGTCTGGAACTCAGAGACGAAAGGGAACCATGCGAGTACGGTGACTGGCATGAAGATAACAACTCCCATTATGTACTCATACCCTCTAGCCAAGGCCTTGACCGAACCCCACATTCCTACTGCCTTCATCAATTGCCTCGCCACTTGTGATATCTGAAGCAGAGCCCATCCCGTGGGTAAAAACGCCAACAGAGACTGCATTATGTCTCCCACCGTCAGCTTCAAGAAGTGGAATAGCATCCCCACGATCACCACTGATCCTATGAACAGAAACAGCTTCAAAAGCCTGAACATAAGCTGGAAATCGGCGCTGAACTTCTTTCTCCCCATCGACACTATCTTTAGGACTATCATCACTGCCACGATCACCAGCCAAGACAGTCCATACACAATGATGCTCTGCTGTTTTCCCATTCGGCTCTCCTTGGTCAAGTTCAAATGGTACACAATACCGTACTGGTATATGAAGTACCGCAGTGAGAGAAATATCTCCCAGAACTTCCCGAAAAACCCAGAGTGAAGGAGATGCTCTTGTTCTTCTTCCCACCATGATTCCCAGCTTTTGTGTGCTGGCACTCCGATGCCTCCTCTGCTGCTTATCCACTTGTTCCAATCATCCCAGTCATCAACTATCTTCTGCCACTCGAATCCCGAGGGATTGAAAAAGAATGGGGCGAACAACCAGGAACCCACCAGGAACCATGTTGAGCCCATGACAAGCGCATATGCCACCGTGTCCTCTGCTGCTTTCCCATAAATCCTGTAACATATCAGCAGCACCATCAACTCCATTCCTTTCACAAAGTGGCTTCTCGAATACATTCTGTAGTTCTCTGCAAACTTCTCGTGCTTCACAACAAACCCTCGCCCTGTTGCTCTGTACTTTGCTCCCCCGTGTAGGATGGTCCGACCATAGTAATGAACCTTTGTTCCAAGTGAGAAGGTGAAGAAGACAGGCGCTAACTGAAGCTGCATTATGATTATATCGGACAACGCAGTTCTGAATCCTCTTTCTAGCCCAATCTCCATCACCATTGGTAGTGTCATCAGCAGACCCAATTGCACTACGGACTGTGAGGCCATCGCTGCCTTGAGAGAACTATCTCCTTTCGCCGCTGCAAACTTTACTATCGCCTCTTCCACTCCACTCAATGACAAGTAAAGTCTTCCATACAAGAATGCATAAACAGTGAGGACAACAATCTGTAGTACACATAATTACTCCGTTATGTTTTGTTTTAAGCAAATTATGAGTTAATGATAAACTTATTTTGACATTGGAAGATCAGAAGTTACCATCGAGCTGATGTAGAAGCCTACTGTTGTGAAATAACAAGACATCATGCGGAAAAAATCGAAGCGATGCCCAAGTCGGTAGAGATCCCTACTCAATGTTTGCTCTCCGTTGCCACAAGCAACCTTGGCTTCAAAGAGGGATATCTGGTTCAAACCAACATCTCTTCCTTTCCCTACTTGGATGTACTCATGATGAGTGACATTACCACGCCTCAGAGTTGAGTTGAAACCTATATACATACATGAACAATCATAAGTAAATGATGAAGGAACCAACATCACTATTTTTCTTGAAGAAGTAAGGTTCAAAATCTAACCAGCAAAGATATCCTCGCTAAGATTTATGCCCCGTGATGCTTTGCTGATGCCACCCCGAGTGATGTGGAAGATTCTATCAAAGACATCAGGGTGACCATAGTGAAACCTTACCCTGAAATCACAAATCCAAGGTGCCTGTGTGAGTTAAATGATAGCAAGAAGGAATCACATTTTTAACAGCTACTAAACTTTTACTTAAAATGAAAGAAAGAAGAACATGACATACTTCAAAGGACTTGCCAGGACTCGCTGACCAATGGTCACAAAACTTGTTTCCTGATTTGACATAAACCAGGCTAAAGAAGAAACACTGCGTATAACATACCGAAGTGAAACACATATAAATCAGCTAGCAAAAGGAAGGAGGTTCTTTACTCGACAAAAAAGTAATAACCAAATTTCCCAAATACCTGCCAGTAAAAATATGCTCTCTGAAACCAAGAATTGTGGGTGCACGTACTCCATGGTCTTCATTGAACTCTTCCAGCAGATTCCTCATTTTAAGTGCTTCTTCCAAGTAATGGTCCTATAAATTAGATACCATGGTAAGTAAAACTCTTCCAACAAATAAAAGTCCACTATGTTTTTGTTGTGGAAACTTTCGGTTGGGGGAAAGTATTTTACCTGATTCATGTCAATAGCCTGGAGAGCTTCTCCTCTTGTAAAAATGAGAGCATGATTCTGATTTTCGGGTTTTCCTTCTCCAATTTTTGCTGGACCAGGCAGTTTTATCCGATATATTTCCTTGGAAAATTAAGAGATACTAAGTTGGAAATCTGGGGGTTCTAGAATAGGACATAGTGTCTAGCCAATCTGTTAAGATTTCAAATAAAATACCTGATCAAGATTATCAACAGCCTTGATAAGCACCGAGTAGAAAACTTTCTGCACTTTTCCGCCTTCTCGTTCCTCAACCTCATCAATATATGCTACACGGAGAGAAGGATTGCTGCAGCATTGAATATGAAAGTGAGACTCACCAGGAAACCAACAAATGCTGGAATCTATTCAGAAACGAAGATGGGGGAGGGACTTACTTAACCATTAGGTTCAAGATGTCAGTAGCTCTCCTGTCTCCACTTCGCTTCTGATTTCCATAGTTCTGACAGGTAGCAACATAAGTAAATTTGAGATCTGCCACTGCCTCTAACTGAGTGTACAAGGATCTCTGACTTTTCTTGTCCTCCTCAGTTGGCTCTGAAATGGCTTTGTACCCTGCTAATATTTCTGTAAACACAAGAAATGTTATAAGTACGTATTCCAGAATGTTGAAAATATGTTCGATATAACTATGAATACTTCACACAAATGATCAACATTGCGCCTGTATTTTGATAGTAGAATGTAAGAATGACATAATACAGCAAGTTGAAAACACTTGAACGTTTCAATCTGTGCAGCTGATTTTAGTTCAACACAAGTCAAGTAATCACGTCTCACCTGTTTCATTAGCCATGTCAAGAAAAGCCTGAAGCTTAAGTGCCCGCCTGTAATACATCATTCCTCTAACTGCAGGATAAAAAAAGGTGTAAGCGAAACAAAAACCATATAACAAAATATAAATAGGCGTGGATGGTATAAGTTACCAGTTCTAAACAAAGTCTGTCCCCTCAAAGAAACCCAATGGCGAAGCTGTAATATATTTTCTTCACTCTCCAAAACAGAAGTTTCATCTTTACAACCAAGCCGCTCCAAGAAGTTAGTCCACTCATCTGAAATGGGGGGCCATATAAATTACCGAAAGCATTGAGAAGTAACTAAGTCCAACAACAAGAGCTCATCAATTAGACATACCTGGAAAGATCTTCTGCAAATAGTATACAACTGATACACCATCTTCATTTTCCATTTCCAGGTCGTTCTTAGAGTAGACGGTTTCCTCACTATAGTACGGAGTCAGAACACTGTAAATGCAAAAAGAAAACTCTAAGTTTAATGATAAGGAAGAGCTCCTCTCTGGAGTAGGCATTCATAACAGTTCCATAGCATCAGCTACATGGATTTTATATTTTATATTCATTCCAGCTCAAAGAAAACAAAATGTGAAAAAAAACTGGAAAAGATGGATTCCTAAACTGTAGAAAAATCGAAATTGGAGAATATAGATAGCTCATGGTATCCTTCAAAGAAGCATAAATTCTGTTCAAAAATAGTGATAACCGGAGCACAGACCTGAAGGACAGCATATTTCTGACACGAGGAGCTCGCGGCATATCCATAAACAGTGAATTTGTGAAGAAGGCAATCCTTCTTTGCGCTTCAAGGTTTGTCGGAACATCCATTGCAGATTCTTTTACCGTCAAGAGTAAATGCAGGCGACTTATCTACAACAATGAATTAAATCATTATTTTGAAATGGTCTACAGAATGCAGAGTATCTCTAAGGATTAGCCTTTTATTTTGTTTTGAGCTTTTACCTGTTCATCCCATTGAGCTGTTGCCACTGGAGGAAACAGTATAGCAGGTTTTGCGTCAGTACCAGCAAAGAGTTGCCTTCCGGATTCCTTGTTAGTATGCCCAAGTTCTACCAATTCACTGAAGAAAGATGCCACCCATGTTTAATCTTGTTTGTGTGGCTACTATATACATGTACATAAAAAGAACTTTCGAGTTCTCTAACTATAGATATATTAGCTCACTAACCGGTTTTCATTTTGCATCATATCTCGAGTCACTACTTCTAACATATCTTGCAACAATAGCACCAATGTGTCTCTTTTGGCTGGGTCCGCATTTTTCTGCAGCATCATAAGTTACATAAAACTATTTAGTTTCCTAGATAACATTTCACAAGTATTATCCCTTCCATCACAACATGAATAATAAACAGACCAAAATTAGGGGATTGCACTGTCTCTGGCATAAAAATTAACCACTACCACGAACAGTCTTAAATCAATACCAATGATTAAACAAGGATGTAGTTCACTTACCAAGATTCCAACAAGCTCGACAAATTTACTACAAAGAGCAGGTAAAGGCGCCATTCTGAAATTCGAAAGGAAGGAATTCTTTGATATGTTGCTCTCCACCTCTTTGATGATGATACCGATAATCCTGTGGCATTATATCTTTTCTTAGTATCATTTAAATGAATTAAAACTCAATAGAGGGACTGAAATTTCAGGTTGAAGCACATATATATGTGAAAGGTTAAGAAAACTATTTTATTATCAAAACAGAGGAATGTTGACGCACGTATAAATGCAAAAGTCTTAGGAGGACAAATGTTTCTACACTACGTCAGCAAATAAAGTGGAGACATGGTAGAGAACATCTATTATCAGAACTAATAAGACAGCCATTAGCTTCAACGGAAGAGAAATGTTGGAGTGCGGGTATCCTTTTAGATTTTTAATGATTTATAAAGTGCTTCATAAATCATAATCAAGAACTTTTCTGATAAATGAGGAAATACCTTTTCTCATTCTCCCCAATTACCAAGGTATGCAAGACATGTTTGAATGATTCGTAGCATTCAATGACAGCACATTTCATGTATTCGTCTGCGCATATGCGCTTCCAGAGGTCAGCATCTCTTGTTCGAAATTGAGCTGCCATATCCAATGCTATCGGTATCTGTAACAAGCTGAGAAGTTTAGCAATAAGAAGCAAAAAGGGTATTTTTGATGGCAAAAAGAAGACCACAAACCTTGCTTGCAAGCAAAAATGGTGGCCACTGAATTAGTTTCAAACTAGGGTCTGAAGTATAAGGAACAAGCAACAGATCCATCTCCCTGAACAAAAAGTTGGGTTTAAGGCACGGAAAATAAGGTATTCATAAAGAAGGCAGTATAATACCTAAGTTGCTACCTGTCACTGATGAGATCTTCCTCTCGGAAGCTGGAAATGATTTCATTCCAGAGTTGGGAAAATTTTGCCGCTTCAGTTCTTCTTGCTGCAGTGACCTGCATACCAATATAATTTAGTAGATGTATGACAACATTCTTTCCACAATCACTTTGTAGATAAAACGAGCATCAATCTTGTGTAACCTCTGCAAATCTTTTTGACAAGGAAAAGCCTCTTCTCCTTGTTTTATCAGAAGGAACCAGGTACGTATTAAATGCACCAGGTAGTGATTGAAACCTTGACCTTAGCATTCCAAGCGTTCGTATCTGGAAGGAGAACAGAAATGAGTCTGTGTTAAAACATTGTCATGTGGGAAGATGCATCAATTCACACAGTTGCGTCTATGATATATAATGAATATTCACTAGGAGATATACATCATAGTCAAAGGCACTTCTTAAAGTTGAAAAACTAGATATCAGCTATTTAGACGAAATAGTAGTTTATGAACCATTTGGATTACACTTAAAACAATCACATTCAGGACTTAGAATATTGTATACTAATTAAAAATAACGAGAAGATATAACGCAAGAATGTTAATCGAAAGAGTAGAAACACAGGATGCGGTATAAGCAAATGTAAATAAATCATCTCAAATGCTCTTTGATATTCCCAGAAAATGTGGAAACGTTAATTTCGTTGTAGTTAGACAACAAGGGTAAAAGAAATGAGCAGAAAAGATCCAGAAAAAATTACCTCTCCCAAACGATCAAAGGCCCCAATGACACCACCGCATATAGTGGAGAAAATAGCATACCAAATTTGAGTGTCCATAAAGTAAACCTGAAGCAAATTTAAGGATGGAACATGAGACATCCATGGACTTCCTATCTAGTTCATTTAGATGCGTGGTTAAGAAAACTATACCAGAATTACTGGTAACCAGAGCGACACCACTGCTCCATAGTTATGCTCAGCTGCGGCGAGTGGAAACATTTAGCTTACCCAAAATTCTAAGAGAAAAGTCAAAATTTATAGTTCCAAGCGAAATGTATAAGTAGCAAGATTACCATTGGGGAAAAACTCATGCCATTTGTATTTTACATGGCGAATGCTCATAATTGCGTTAGTTGGCTTCACCAAAAGTCTCACCTGGGAGAAGACATAAGAGCGGTATTGAAGGTGAGTACGATTATGTAGTTCTAACATCAGGTCACATAACTGTTATGCAGTGTCAAACCTGTAGAAAGTAGCTGAAAGCAAATTTGCAGCAGAAAAGCAATAACCAGAAAATCGTATACCTGGAAATTTCAGGAAACATATTAGCCAAATATTGTATACCTATTGATGGAAATTTCATTATGTACAATAAATTCTTCAGTAGAACTTGATTTGTTCCATAAACTCACTTTATAAGTGCAATTTGACTTTCATGCATCCCTCTTCCAACATAAATTCTTGGCTGAGAAGGAAAAACATGGGACACATCAGTAAATGGGTATTCAAACAACATATAAGATATGCCCCTGACCATAGCCCATATTCAAAAACTTAATTAAACATTGATATAGCCAGAGTAAGATGTCAAACTTTCCTCTCGACTTGCATATACATATAACTACCCAGTAACACAACTATCAGAATTCAGAGGTCTTTTAACATGCCTAAGGGTTGTTCTGACTAAATAGAATGGAATTTTCATGCAGGACCAGAAGAGAGGGAAAATAAGAAACCAGCCTTCATACCTGTGACCACCACAAAAGCAATCTAAATATATGCCAGTCTGAATTCTCGATCCAGCGCCGAAACATTGGAAAAATGAACATGATAGCTGCCAGTACATTTGGAAGCAAGTACAGTGCTACAGCCATGATATAAAGCGGAGGAACGCCTTTAACTTGTGGAAGAAATGATAACCATTGTTTCAGCTTCCCAGGAGCAAAAGAGACAGACTGGGCATAGCAAAGGGGTAAAACAACACACCAAGCGAGACTGACAACAATCTTGAGAATATTTCTCAAAACATCAGTGAATTTCCACCGGTGGAAACCTGGGAAGTTTAAGATAACGTCCAGGACACCTAGCATAGAAGCAAGAAACAAGGTAAAATTTATTTCCAGGAAACGTAACCAAATGATGAGGACCAAGAAACTCCATAGAAATAAATTTTGTCACAGCACAGCATTGAAGTGACGTACTCTGAAGGAAGCGTAGAAAAGCTGCTGTAATGAAGATACTGGAGAGAGCATATAAAACATCTTTGCGTAATATTTCTCTCAGCTCTACTCGTTCAAATGCAAGAATGATCATTGCCTGTATTGAAAAGTCGAAATGTCATTTTGACTTGCTCATGTTATTAGGAAACATGCTATAGCTTGGCCAGATTGCTTACCTGGAGTGCTAATAGATAGAATGTCCAGAGTCTGTCAAAACTATGATATATGTGCCAAAATGTTCGAGTTTCGGTGAAATTTGATTTGCCTGTGCTTCCTGCTTTTCTTAACGATCCCTTTTTCCCCTGGAAATCAAATAAAATCGAAACAAATACTGATTAGATCAATGGGGGAAGAGAAACAGGTAAGGAAAACTACAAGGAACTACCTGTGTCATATCACGGGTTGATTTGAAAAGATCTCCATCATCACGCATTGGCCAGCCAAGAGAGAAGCAGTCAGGAGTCCTATATAACAGTAATGCGCAAATGATATCATAGTAAATTTAAGGTGTCCTCACCAAGTAAATTAACTTGAAATTTACAGACTTGAGTTCAAAAATACCAGAAATATTCGTTCAGATCATCATAGTTGGACCAATCTGAGTGAGCAGCCTTGCCATTCGCATTCTTATTTGCTTCCTAGACCATCAAAAGGTTAGCTATGGTGTATACAAGGTCATGATTCTTATAATGCCGTCGACCTATCAGTCAAACATGTACCTTTTGAACTACACGGTAGATTGGTGTAATGACCTTCCGTAGAAATGCCTCATCATCTCCACCGTAAGAAGGCTTAATATTTTCTCCAGTAACGATGCTGACATTTCCAGCCAAGAGACCATGGAGTTCATAAGCCATCTGAGCATAATCAAGATATAAAGTTTAATATACTAGAACACACAAACAAATGAAGAGATATATAAATGTGTTACTTACATTGTGGAAAATGTAGCACAGGCATTCTGGCATGAAGCGAATATTTGCAGCTTCACCCCAGATGAGAAGATACAAGCCCATGTATAGTATCTTCCGCTGTTGTATATCTTGAGCTGCTTGAGGAAGCCTTTGCATAAAAATAGATTGAATTTTGATTAGCGTACGAATATCATTCAAAAACATTTCCCATCCAAGTCACTTCGAAAAGAAAATGTTGTCAGCTACCTTAAACTGTGTTTACGTCCTAAGAATTTGCACCAGTTCTTGTAGTTCTTAAAGAGCTTTGTCATGACGGCATCAACGGCTCTGTCATCGAGCTGCATATATATATTAAATAGATAAAGAATCTGTGCTAAAGAAAAAGTTTTTAATAGATTAAGATAATGCTTTGTTTTTCTATCAGCATTGGACAATTCTGTTTAAGGGTCATGGAAAAGAAACCCCTTGATATAAATGAATAACTAGTCTATGGTGTTGTTCACAAGGTCGATGAACTTTAATATATCAGACCACATCCAAAGCTCTTTATTACCCATTCCACTAATAGGACAACCTTGTCATAGTGTCGGTGGGTCTCAAAGCACACATGCCAAAATGATCTATAGGTGAACGGGTGCAACTATCAAAGGTACCTTGTTCAGAGGTTCTGGTTTGGGAGTCAATCTTATGTGATTATCAGCAAGTAAACAAACCAGATGTTCCCTCTGATTTCTGACATTGTCTCTCTGTGAAAATAAAAGAGATAAAACGTAAGAAATATCTCACTCGTTTAACATCGATACATCAGATCTTTTTGTTACTCTCTTCTGGTCACCAACTTGCCTGGAATCCGAACATAGCTCTTAACCAGTCAAGAAGATCAAGATTTCCGGTTTTCTTTCGGTGCTGCTCAAACCCAGATGGCCAGTTCAATCCACGAGTGTTCCCCAAGGCAGCTACAGCGGCTTTAACCTAGTCATCAAACAGCGTTAGAGGTATGAGAAGGCAGGTGTCAAAATTGAGTGACAAGTAGATTAATGAATTAGAAAAATCATTCAAATAGGTTATACCTCCTCAAGCTGCATTACAGACTGCGAGGCCCCAGCAGAATCCAATGGAAGAATGTTGTATGGTGCATAAATTTCATTCTTTTCTTGGACATCTCTAGCAGCTGCAATAATCTACTCAAAAACACATATGGAAACGTTTTAAGCTCCAATCTCAGATAACTGAATAAGGAATCTTTTACAGATGTCCTGGTTGCTTTGAAAAAATAGAATTTGGACACAAACCTCAGGAGCTACTGCTTCTACTTTCTCGCTCTTGTTAACTGCCATGAGCACTTCAAAGAGCACTCCGGCCGTCTGGTATGCTTTACCAAGTTGAGCTCTGGAAGATGTTGTTCAAAAAATCCATCAGAATAAGAACACTGTCTTATTTATCTTCAAAGTCCAATGTGATCTGAATTTGCAACCATGACCAAAGTTTGCAAGATACAGGAGTTTCCACAACAACCATCTTTACCTGTCTGCTTGATCTCCTTGGTCAAGTGCCCTGACATAGTGCTCATAATATTGTTGATAGAAGCTCTCAACTTCCCGTCCATCAGTTTTCTTCACCCTAGAAGCAAGACTCGAAGCATTGTCCTATATCGTAAAAAATTGCTATTATCTCTACTCATGTTAGAAAAGTGTCATTCTCTGTAACATTTCAAATGGATATTCTTAGTGTGTAAAATAATGTCTACTGTGGGATCCCCATTTATGAGTAATTTGCAAACTAAAGCTTGTGAGTAAAGAGGCTTGTCGAATAGCAGATTTATCATATGGTGAAGGTCTGAGATGATGACGTTTTAAACTGGAATTTGAAAACATCCTTTATGAAAACTACGACACAGAACATCAAGAAAACTACAGATGGAAAAATCCACATAGTAATACTGGCTATCTATGTGTAGTGTCTAGATGATAATAGCCTGATATAAAGACCCTTATGACAATTTACTGTGTTCAATAAGAAAGATGGAATAGTAAGAGATGATTACCCTTTCTAATCTTTGAAAGAGAAGTGTCTTAAACTGCCTCACACCTCGACCACCAGAGCTTGGATCCAACCTGTGAGCTTTCTCAAATGCATAAAACCGACCTTTATACAAACAAAAAGAATTTTTCAAGTGAGCCACACAGCAAGTGAAGAGTATATCAACTTAATTCTGGAAGCAAACAACAAGGAAACGCAAAAATCATACAAAGATAGGCAACACGAGGGCGCTCATGTTCAATCTCTGCAGCAACACGCAGAATAGGGGCAATGGTACCAAGGGAGGCCGGAACCACCTCATGGTCAAAAACTTCAATAGACACTGTTGTGGCGGCACTACGAGATGGCCGCCTCATTAGCCCCTGAGGGCCTGAGTCATGAGATGTACTACTCTGTGCCATCTCTCCCTGTTACGAAACATTGAATCACAATGTTAACGAAATTCTCAATAAACAACAAACAAAAACAAAATCGAAGGATTTCATTAACAAAAAAACAGCGAATTTTGTCAAGAGATTAAGAAGCCAAGTCTGGATTTTAGGTATACAACAATTTGATTAGAACATTAGGTTACAAGCTCTTGCGATTCCGCAACAAACAGCTCCAGAAAAACATGAACAATCAAAATGGAGCTCGAGCGAAGCAAAAGAACACGGAATCGAGATTTCACGGAAACTCAATCGAAATCGTACGGAAAACAAAATGACCTCGAAATCAGAAACGACGATAAACATGGACCAAAATCAAAATCAGGAGCTCGAGCGATGGAGAGGAATCGAAAACGAAACGAAAACAAACACCGATTCAATGTTTCTCTTCACATTTTCCAAAACAAAATCTCACGGAAGCTGAATCGATTCAATATACAGCTATCGAACGTAACAACAAAGGCAAAATTCAACGAAAGGAAGAACTCACGTTAGATGCGAAGAGCTTCTAGATCCCCTTCCCTGATGATTGAAGAAAACGAAACCAAAAGTGAGTGCAATTTCGCGACGATTAACAAAAACACGGAGAAGTAACGACGACGATTCACCTGAAGCAGAGACGAGGTGACTCAATTTCGCGTCGGGCATGAACACATACAGAGAAATAAAAATTGACGACGAGAGGAAGAAGAAGAAGAAAAAGAGAAAGAAATCAAAAAATGGAGGAGAAAATGTTGCTTTACGGTTTTAAGAGGGAAATGAGAGAATATTTTCAGTTAGAGAAAGATGACACGTGGCGGAATAAGAGAGGTTAGTAAAATAGCGATTGTGGGACTGGGAGGTGTTCTTATGTGTCGCTCACAAATGGAGCTCCGTATCTTTCTCCTTTCTTTTCTGTTATTCCAAGTTTTTTCTGTGATTAATTTAATGTAACTATGAACGGATTAACGAATTGTTGTTTTTATCGTAATTAAATCAGGCCCGTCTCAAAATTATATTGGACCTTGTGCCCAAATCTAAAAAATAATCAAATCTTACATAAAAATTCAAAATTATGGACCCTTTTCTATTAATTTTCTATAATTTAAGACCCTTTTATCTAAAGAATTTTTCTTTTAAAAAAAAAGACCCAGTGCTTTGGCACCTTGAGCACATGCTCTAAGCCGGCCCTGAATTAAATATATGTAATTCATGATACAATTGTTTTGGTCCATTTCTCAATTTGGTATCTTTTATATATCATCTTAAAACGTAAAAGAATTTGTGTGCTTTTAAGTGTGCTATATATCATGCATGCATTTTGTCTAGTTTGTCCTTTATAGTATGTATGAATCGTTGTAGATAACTATGGGTTTACGTGGATTGTATGTTGATTTTGGATATGTACGGATTAGCGTTCATGATATGTTGGGTTACCGGCAAGTAGACATTGTTTGAAGAATGAACAATAAGGAGATTCGTAAAATATGTGAGACCCAATCTAGAAGAATTATGTTATATTTAAAACTGACATATCGTTGATTGTGTTTATTCTTTCTGACTGAAATCATTATTCATTCATTGATTTAAAATTTTATCCAAAAATTATATGTGGTGACGAAGGGAAAAAAAAATACAGAGTAACAAGATCTACAGCAACACTGAAAGACCCTGATCCGGACTGCCTAAGTCCGGAGAGGTTCTCTCCGATCAAATCACTAAGTGATCCGACCCTTAGTCAAATTTTAGGGTCATTTCTTTAAGACAATCCGTTTTACGATATTCTGAGATTTGTTACTTAGAGTCAATATGCGATATTAGAGTAAACAAAGAATCGGATACTTTATTAGATAATTAAAAGGGTTCGATACAACTTATGAGTTTGCATATAAGCTATTACAAGTCATATAATCGATCCTATTCTACCCGATTCATCACCACCCATCCTCTCGGCCTTGAGTCTCTCACGCCTAAGCCAAGTCCTTCCCACGATCACCATCCTTTCCTGAAAGTCAAAGAGGCATAAGTATCCGTTTTACTTATTATATGCAAGTCCATGCAATGCTCTCTAAGCCTTTTAACCACCCGGAACGAAAAACAGATCGGAGAGTGGAAGTATGCGCATCAGTTCGGCCGATTCACGGTAGATCTTAACAGATCCGCCGATCCTCCGCCGAGCCGCATCCCCATTTCAACCGATCCGCCATTCGAGCCAAGTTCATGCATGATATGAATGATCCCCCGATACTACAATGTCACCCTAATCGTTCCGGACTTCTTCTAAGTCATCGGAACAATCCCTAGGCTAGATCGTACGTATCATATCTCCTTAGGTTCGGACACAAAGTCTAGAACCGTCTCACCTTCGATCACACCGATCGTAACTCTCCCTTAAGTGTTTTCTCTCAAGATGTTCTCCGAGAGTTTCTGTATTTTTCCCTAAGTCTTTCCGTGTTCGAATTCGCCCCAAATGCCTTGTATTTATAAAGTTTCGTTTGGAAAACCACTTCCCAACCATTTCTCTAGAAGCACCCATTCGGTCCATAACCACCCATTAGTAACCGCCATCCGTAACCGCCCAACCGTCCTTCCGTAACCGCCCAACCGTCCAACCGTCGGACAGTTACCCGAGCTGAGCTGAGCTACACGGCAGCTGGTCGAGCTAGCTGAGCTACTTGACAGTTACCCGAGCTTTGCTGAGCTACCCGGAAGTACTTCGAGCTTAGTTGAGCTACACGGAAGCTGGTTTGGCTACTTATCGTGCATTATTCTCCTTCTCTGAGCTGATGGACAGCTCCTATCTAGACTTGTCCGAGTTTCTCCTCCTTTTCTCGGACCAAGTCTCATCCGACGATCCTATTGAGGATCGCGGGCGTTACAAACACCTTCTTCGGATACAGAGTATGTAGATTGTAATGATGAAAGATACTCAAGCGTAAAAGAAAATAATTGAAAGTACAAACTAAACTCATTTAAACGATTTTTTCATGCTTGAACATAAGGAGAGTCGTGCATGTGGTTCCAGTGTTTAGCTTCATCTTATTAAATGGCATGCGCATGTTGTAAATTCTAATTTCACTGTAAGATTGATAATCAAAATGTTTATTTTCTAAAACATATATATTTAGACGAAAAATGCAACCAACCTGGACCTTTTTTTTTTTTGACAGCAAATATAGTTCATCCATTCAAGATAAAATCAGACCTTGACCTTTTTTTATAATAGTTTTAATTAGCAACCGAGTTAATTTCATAAAGCAAAACAAATTTTGATACAACCACGTAAAACTGTAATTTTGATACCACTTAAAACCGTTGCATAAAATGATTATTTTGGCTAAGATGATCACTCTTTTTAATTGACAAAGGCTAATATGATGGGTTTGAGATTTTAGATTAATCGGAAATGTCGTTTATTCCCATTCCCAAACATTTAACAAAAAGGGAATACTATAAATATATCTTTGGATACCTTCTCCTATGTTGATTAGGAAATCGTGTTGGCTATATAAGGAAGAGTTGAGGACGTCTTTGAGAAACAAGGGAGCTGAAACATAAAGAAAAATCATTGAGAGCTTTCTGTGAGATTGTGTGCAACTTAATTTTGCTGTTTGGTGCTTGTGTGATCAAGTTGTTTTGTTTTGAAGTCTAGGGTCATGAGGAGTTTAGCTTAGGGTTAGGTTATCCTTATTAAATCTAGACTTAGAGGGAGTTTAGTTAAGGGTAGAGATTATCCTTAAGAGTTTATGTAATAGAAGAGAACGGTAGTTCAAATGGGGTGTGCTTGATTTACGCGTTTGCAAATTGGTTGTATTTGCTTTTTTGGAGTCTAAATGGTAATAGTAGTTTGAGGAATTGTTGAGGAAGACTTGTTGAATTTTGTTTTGGTCACATCATTAACATAAATAAACACTTGAGGAAAACTTGAAGAAAACTTGAGGAATTCTAGTCACATCATTTAGTTAAATAATTTTTTAAGCTTGTAATGTTATTACGGTTATGTTTATAAGAAATTATGAGTACTTTAATATTATAAATCACATAAATTATTTCAATTAGTTTGTGTGTTGATTGTAAAAAATATTAGTTAACTTTTCTTAAAAAGTAAAATACTTAAATATTGATGAAATTGATTAGGTTCATATTGATGACTAAAGAATAAAAATAATTTTGTAAACGATTAATAATTAATTTTAATATGTTATGGTTTTATATGATAATTGTGTTTGATAAAACTATTAAATGCTAAATAAAGTTGGTATATTAATAAGATTCTTATATATATAAGAATTTAAATTAAGTATTTCATTTGTTTTTTTGCCATCGTAAATTTTGTTAAAAAAAGTTAGTAAATTACATAAACATATAATATTTCCATTTGTTTATTTCATTAATATTGTTGACAAAAGAAATATTTAGTTAAGTATATTTATAAGTTTATATCTTTAATTGATTTTTTCAAAAATTCAGCCAGATTCAGTGGTTACCATTTGAGTTCTAAATTATTCAGGTAGATTCCGCAAAAACTCACAATTAAATTCAGCCATATTCAGCAATTCAGCCAGATTCAGCCGGATTCAGCGGTTACCATTTATATCCTTGATTCCTTGTTATAGTGAATTCAAAATTTGGACGTGGTCCCGGAGAGTAGGAAAAACTGAACCTCGTTAACAAAGTTCTTGTCTCGTTTACTTTCTGCACTTTATTTTCACCTCATCCGCTTTCACCTCATCCGCACTTACACTTCCTTCAACATCCCATATATGCTCCTTAAAGGAGAAGAGAGACCAACGCCTCAATGCTACGTCCGCCTTGATGAAACATCCGTCCCACAAGGCTGAGTTGAAGTCGAGCTAAAAGAGCCGAGGTATCCACCTGTGGAAGAACAACCACATCATTTTCGTCTTCAGACTCAAAGACAAATGGAGCTTGCCTTGGAGAAGATTCTCTGTACCAGCTTGGTCTAACTCGTTTTGCCATAGTAGACATAGAGAAGAGCAGGTAACTGCCTTGAAACATAACTTAGCTTCAAGCTAGATAAAGGTTTTAAAAAAAAACACTGCTATTGTAGGAAGTCTTCGGGGGAGATGGAGCTCTTTCTTCACATTCAAAGATAGACAACAACAGGGTTGTCCGAGAGAATTTGAACCAAAGAAGCTAAGGTCTTTACACCAAGGGTGAAAAATAGAAGCATCTTACTCTAAGGGAAGGAGAGATTTACTAAAGTAGCATGTGCTGAGCAAACGGAGAGGGAAGAGGGAAGAGAAGCAGCTGAGGTGGAGAAGGAAGGGCGGAGGAGTCTTGGAAGGGACCGGAACCAAGGCCGGATAGCAACATTTCAAAGAGGAATTGCCTTATTTAGTAAAAAAAAGTGGGTGAGATCCTCTTTTTCAAACTAAAATATCTACTTTGAAAAGTTTTGGGAAATGTGTATGGGAACGATTTTCACTGTAGGAGTATTAAATAACTGAGAGAGAGTTAATTATATAGTAAATGGTGTTATAATACGAAAATGATATTCAAAATTTTGTTCTAAAGAGCAACATGAGTGTCGTTAGAATTAGAGTGTGAATATATTTTTGTTATAAAAATGGTCATGCATTTGAATTTGTCTCTACAGTGCATAAAGTTTATAAGAGTTCTTTTGGGCCTGAGGATTTTATTTTATCTTAATGATTAATTTCGTGCTCGTGTAGACTTGGGCTGATATGACTAGTGGATTTTAGAAGTGGACTGTGTCAAAGAGTCAAAATAGAGAGGCTACAATTTCTGGTGGAGAGAATTAAGCCAAAGGGTCAACGGTATGGTACAAGGCAAGAGACCATTGTTGCCAAAAATTTTTTCGTTGAATATTTTGGTGTCAAATTGCCAAGTTAAAGACACACACAACAGTGGTATACTTTTGCCTCTTCGTCCACTAACAAGGTAACAAGTGATATGCAATTATTGTGGTCAAACATTAGAAGTATGGATAGGAAATTCAAAACCCTTTTAATAGATAGGTTTACAACATTTTGTGATATGGACCATGTACCAAAACATTATAAGCTATCCTTTTTTCTTTTTCTTTATCTTTCTTTTTAGATAAGTTATCTAATCTTATACGATTTTAAGTAATTTTCTATTTTTCTATATAATCAATTGTCTGAGCATATCTTTTTTTTCTTCTCTTAATTCCATTTTAAGCATCTTATGATTTTAGGACTATATTAGATCATGGTTTTATTTTTATTTTAGATTTAAATTTTAGACTACATTAGATAATCTTTTTTTTTTCTTTTGTAAGCTACTATATTAGATTGACTCAAATAAACCAAAGCCGAAAAAATATTATTTACATAAATGATAAGATGCGGCTGGGTACGTACGAATTGTTTGTGTCAAATTATCCATCTATATTTACATAGGTGATAATCTATGTTTCTATTATGACTTCTTTTCAATATATAAGAGATTTTTGTAATAACTATAAACTGATGAAAATTAGGAAAATAGCATCATAAGTGTTTTTATTTTATTTTTGACATCCATAGGTTTTATGATTAAGGAGATGACATCCATAGGTTTTAGGTGTAGCTAGCAAAATTTCCCCAAACAATGTTTTTGTTGATAGCTAATAGTTTTAACAAATTTTAATTATATTTATGATATATTTGTATGAAAAGAATTTAACTGATTTTTATGAAATTTATATACAAAAGTAAAATTTTGTTGGCTTAAAAATGTTCAATTTTATTCTGTTTATATATAAATTTTTTTTTTTTTAATGAAATTTTCAAAAATAGGCTGATATATTATTAGACATGTTTGACATGAGTTAGTTAATGAGTTTGTAAATTTTGAAATTCCCACTGAGCCGTAATATTTATTTGTTTAAGAAGTTAGATAATGGAATTTCCTCTAACTTTCGGAACTTTATAATTCTAATAAATAAAACAAACGAAAGAAACGAAATTGGTCTGAATCCAGAATTTATTTTTTGTTCTTTCTGGTCAATGCCCATCTCTCTCTCCCTCGTCTTTTCAGTTTCTTCTTTAATTTCCATTTTTCTTCAAACATTCACTGTGACGAGAGATTCTCCGCTTGAGCAAGTTTCATGTTCTTCTGCTTCTGATTCGTTTTTTTTATTTCCGGTGACTTTGGGGCTCAATTAGATCTCCTCCGAAGTTGAATCTATACTTCGCGAGCTTCTGCAACAGCTTCGAGGTAATTTCGTTGTTCTCTGCTACTGAATCTTTTGGGGATTTTGAAAAAAAAAAATTGATTTGTGTTCTCTGAACTTAACGCTTATGTAGCTACCCTGATCTAATCAGTTGCCTTAATTTCATAAAGATTCAGCTAGTTATATACTTGATAGATATTACTTTCTCTGGTAGGTTCTAGCTTGCAATGAAATCGTATGAACACGATGGAGTTGATTTAGAAGATGGGAAGACAGGGAAACCCGGAGATAAACCAATTCAAAGAAAGATACATAACCGGGCTTTGTTATCGGGTTTAGCTTATTGCATTTCATCATGCAGTATGATACTTGTGAATAAGTTTGTCCTTTCCAGCTACAACTTCAATGCTGGGATATTTTTGATGTTATACCAGGTATGCTCGTAGTGTCGTTGCTTTTTTGAATTTCTGTCTGCAATTTGTTTTGTTGTGGTGATGATTTTTCATATTCTTACCTCTTTGTGATGGTGCAGAACTTTGTCTCAGTGATTATTGTGGTTGGTTTGAGCTTAATGGGTCTAATAACAACAGAACCGCTAACTTTGAGGTTGATGAAGGTCTGGTTTCCAGTGAACGTGATATTTGTTGGTATGCTTATCACAAGCATGTTTAGGTAAGAATGTGTTCGACTCTTTTATTTGTGTTGGTTTATAGAATTTCATATTCATGTGAGTACTAAAGGTAGTTATACGAATCTGTACCTCATTTTTTGAGCTCTATAGTTACTGCAGATCGAGGATTGCATAACCTGTATATACTGAGCTGGGACAGATAGCTTTTCAATTCTAAACTGAGATATTCTGGATTTACTCCATAGTGGGGTTGAGATATATATGTATCTTATATGTGTATGTAGACGACGTTTGAAGTGCAGATTGAACTTGATTGTCTATTTGAATTACATTTTCTTTGACAGTTTGAAATACATCAATGTAGCAATGGTCACTGTCCTGAAGAATGTCACTAATGTGATAACTGCAGTTGGTGAGATGTATCTATTCAACAAGCAACATGACAACAGAGTGTGGGCTGCTCTCTTCTTAATGGTATGTTTGTCTGCTTTAAAAGTGTTTCTAACTGGTTCTGGAAATTGACCTGAGAGAACTATTCCCAAGGACCCTATTTCAAGATGCATATAGAACGCATTTCAAACAACGATTCTATACTGATTTGGATTTGGTTTAAACGAAACATTCCGTTGCTCTTGTTTTCTCAAAGCACTTTCTGATCATCAACCTTAACCAAGAAAGTCAAAAGCATAACTTCTTATTGATTAGTGACCCACCACCCTTATTTGTGCTTACACATGTCCAAGCGGCTTTCAGTGATGTGGCATAGTTTATCCTTTCAAAACTGTTGGAGATATATGTTTTTTACTGTTTCCACAATTAGTCTGCCAGGGAAATGTAATCATGTTTTTTGTCACGGCCATTCATTGTTATTATGTATTTCTATTTCTTATAGTATAGATCTTGAATAAGTAGAAGATTAAGTTTTGATTAGCCTGCGCTTCTTTCGGGCCCTCATTTGCAGATAATTTCCGCAGTTTCTGGAGGGATAACAGACCTATCATTCAATGCTGTTGGCTATGCTTGGCAGATTGCTAATTGCTTCTTAACTGCATCGTACTCTGTGAGTAAACATTTGATCATTTGTGCTTTCTTTTCCCAAAATGTTGGAGTCATTTGAAACAATAAAAACAAATATGAAAAGGAGATCACTTAAAAACCATGCTTTCATGTCGAGCATTACATGCTGTTTGTTTAAGACTAAGTCAATAAATTAAACGGCCTTCCCTATAATCATTACGATACTGATCTGCTTTTCAGTTTTAAGATGCTCACGAGATACTGAGATTCTGTTGCCTTAGAAAATTATATAGCTTGCAATCCATTGTCACTGGTGACCTGAGTACTTCACTCGTTGATAAAAGTAGGAATAGCATGTTTATGAAATATTTGGCTTGTTAGCTAGGCTACTATTAAAAAAATTGCCACCACTTTTGACTTGCTAATATTTTGTTGTTTTGCAGCTGACTTTGAGAAAGACCATGGATACGGCCAAGCAGGTTACTCAATCTGGAAACTTGAACGAGTTCTCCATGGTCTTGCTTAATAACACACTTTCATTACCACTTGGGCTTCTTCTTTCTTTTTCCTTCAACGAGATGGATTATCTGTATCAAACGTATGTTCCTCTCCTTGTTCCTGTCAATGGAAAGTGGTTTATGTCATCTGAAAACAAAATGGTTGGTGCAATATATTTGTGCAGGCCACTTCTGCGATTGCCAAGTTTCTGGATGGTCATGACACTTAGTGGACTTTTAGGGCTTGCCATTAGCTTCACTTCAATGTGGTTTCTTCATCAAACCGGAGCTACGACATACAGGTAGAAAATTAGAGAAAGAAAGAGAGTGATACAGAAACATGCAATTTCAAAACTTTACTTTGGAGAGTGTTACTCTGCCTAGTCTTTTCCATATATCCCTTTTCTATAGTTACTTCTTTGGTGGTTCATTCCTTCTTACTAGATAAATCCTTCGTTTTATACAAAATCACAGCCTGGTGGGATCGCTAAACAAGATACCTCTATCCATCGCGGGGATCGTTCTGTTCAATGTACCGACCAGTTTGCAGAACTCAGCAAGCATACTCTTTGGTAAGTGTTCTCTCAGTCCCCTTTTCCGGCATATTGAAGGAACACATATCGCTTGTGTTGTGTAGTATTAACCTGAGAGGGCCTAATTTGCAGGTCTTGTGGCTGGAGTTGTATTTGCCAGAGCCAAAATGAGAGAGAAGTCCTAAAACCCCCTTAACGATTCCAACACTTTTTCCTTCATCAGTCAGTATAGGACATGGCAAAATATGATTAAAGCAGAGCAATGAGTTTATAACCTCAGAATTCTATTCACAGTATGTGTTTCTTGTAAAAGCATTCTCTACTTGTAGAATTTTAGTAAAATATTAATGAATGTACCGATTCTTGAGTGGTAAGAGAAGTGCTGGTTTATGTCTAAGAAATTATTGACCATAACTGGTTTTTACCAATTTTCCAGTAGAGAAACTCAATGATACTATGTGCAAGCTCGCATCAAAAGAAAATGTACAATACTCTATAGTCTATACACACTAGAACATGTAACATAACCAAATTGCATAATTCGTGGTCACATACTCCAAACAATGAAACGAATGGGGGTGATTAGTTTTCTTCTGCTCTTGGTTTGGGATCAAGAATAGCTGTCTACTCAAGAGCGTCGATGTAATTGATGCTCGGTGAGTATGTAGCACACTTTCTTCGTAGCCAACCTGATATGAACGCACTGAAATCTCATCAAATCGTCTGTGACAAATGAAAGAACTTTCGGAGATAGTAATAAGCCAGCCACCATTAAGCCTTCAAAAGCAAATAAACTTTACCTGATAAAATAGGCTCTGAAATTGATGGCCAGTTGTCTTGTATGGCTAATTGGTCTATCGGCAAGTTCATGTGGCGAATACAGAAGGTACGCAACAATGCGATGAATCCTTGGACTATCCTTGTCCTCTCACACTTCAACACGCTCATTAACAATCATTGTGATTTTCGGATGACAGCTTCCATTGTAACATCCCCAATCTTGATTGATGGGTTATTCATTCTATTGAAATAAAATGCTGCAGCCCATTAGGCCCATATCCATATAATAAACATATTATTCATAAAAGTCTTCCATTATTTCCCTTGTCTGGTTTCTAATATCAACATGTTCGACGGGCTTCCTCGAGTTCAGCATAAAGAGTAACTCCATTGTGGACAATGTGATCATTTATAAATATATTGTTGTAGACGAACCATGTCAGATTTAAACCCATCCAATTCCTCTGTCATTTCCACTTTTCTTAGGCTCTTAGCTAGATCAAATCTGATTTGGAATGATAGCTTCAAGATCCCTGATTTTATTCCCAAACTTGTTCACCATATATAAAGCAACCACAATTTCATCGAGATCAAACTGATTCCTAAGCACCAACTCATAAGCATCTTTAAGCTGAAATCGTAAAGACTTGACGCCATTGCAACTAAGTGAATTTTCTTATCATTTCCGAGCAAGACTATGGAAGTCTTAAATCAAATAAAATCAAGAATCACTCTCTTAACCAATCGGAAACATCTAAATCAATAATTTGGCGGTTCTATGGAAATTCCTAAAAGACAAGCCAATTTTTTTAAAAACGGAGGGGGTAAAACATTGATGGAATGTATTAGTTATTAAGTGGTATAAGAGGTGATGGTTTATGTTTCTTCGTTTGAACTTTGTGGCACCTTCTAACAAAAATTTTACTCACCCAAAAGATTTTGCCTAATTTTAAGCAAAGAAAACTAATATGATATACTCTTGTTGATGATAGTGATAGTCATTATGGGTGGAATTATTATCTAAAATCTGAGATTGTTCCAATTTTTATAATACATCTGATCTCAGTTTTTAATAAAATCATTGCAACACAACTAGTACAAAATCAGTACAAATACTTAGATAGAAATATATAAATTATATATATATATATATGAATTTTTATATTGCAAAAAATTAGAACCGATTCTTATGAAATAAGATGCTAGTTTTATCAATAATTGAACATAAGTATCACTTTTATCATGCCTAGAATGTTCAATGTGCTTATATATCTACATATTGTAAGTTTATAACTTTTATTTTATCATTTATGTTTTACTAGATTATGCCCGCCAAAATAGATGGGTATAAAATATATATATAAATGTAAATTATTATTGATGATATTTGAAATTTTGAGTAGTAAATGGTAATTTAAGCACTTTTCCTAATATTTAATTTAGTAATTTTTGTTTTAAACAAAATTTCAATATTACACATTCTATTTTGCTATATATTTTAATTATCTATTTTATCATAATAAATTGAATTTTTATTCTACACAATCCACCTTATTGATGATATTTGAATTCTAAATAATAACCCGCACATTTTTCTATATGTAATTTAGGATTTTTTTAAAAACAAAATTTAAATCTTCCATATTCTATTTTGTAGTACAATTTAACTATCTATTCGATAATGATAAACTGGATTTTAATTCTACACACTTCATCTTAATGCATAAGTGCTAACAATTTTATATTAAAATAATATGTATATGATATCAAATCTATATCTTAGTTAATATTAAAAATAATTAAAAAATAACAAAATATAAATTAATAAAAAAGAAATCTAAAAAAAATTTGGAAAACAAATATTGTTTAAAATATAGTTTTTCTACATGTCATAATCTTGTAAACTACTTTTACCTCATGTGAAAATATTTTGAACTGAGTTAAATTAAATAAATAAAAAATAAATCAAAATATACTAACATTCTCATTACGTAATCGGAAGTTCAATCCTATACGCCATTTTCCCCATTTTTTGTGTTTTTTTTTTTTCACTTATGACTATGTACGTTAAAATTCTGAGAGTAAAACGTAATTATACCATACTAATATTCGCATCAAATATTCAAAGATTTTATTCGAATTTTTCAAATTTTTTGTCTTTTCATTTAACGAATGAGAACACTAAATTACAAAGATAAATACTGTTTTTATCCAATTAAATTAATGTTAAATAACTTATATTGTTAAATTAAACTTCAATGGTCAGTTTTTATTAGTTAATATCCATGCTAAATGTTTTTTATAAATTGATAGATGCCAAATTTAATTGACCAATAACAAATGTAAAATAAATTGTTAGTTTTTCTTTTTGATTAAGAAAATTAAAGTTAAAATGTTTTAGATATAGACATATCCTATACAGTTATACTGTTATTTTGGAAGTATAGTTAAAATAACGGGAGACTCACAAAAATGCCCCTTTTTCAATACCCCTTTTCAAAAATGCCCCCTTTGGCTGTCCATTTTTAAAAATACCCCTTTTATGTACAAAATGACTAAATTACCCTTCTTTTAATAAAATATATCACAAATATATAAGGAAATATAACAAAATTAGGTCCACAAAATACAAAATATTTTTTGGCGGGAAAATTGATCCCGCAATTTTTCCCGCCAAAACACTTGTAAAAACCTTTAAAATACCTTGTAAAATTTTCCCGTAAAATTTTTTTCCGCCAAAAAATTTTCCCGCCAAAAATTTTTTTTTGCGGGAAAATTGATTCCGCAATTTTCTTGGCGTTAAATTTTTCCGCCAAAAATTTACAAGGTATTTTAAAGGTTTTTTACAGGGTATTTATAAGGTTTTACAATGTATTTTAAAAGGTTTTACAACGTATTTATAAGGTATTTATAAGATATTATAAGATTTTACAAGCTATTTTATAAGGTTTTACAAGTTATAAGGTTTTACAAGTTTTTTATAAGGTTTTACAAGTTATAAATACCTTATAAAACCTTATAAGTACCTTGTAAAACCTTTTAAAATACATTGTAAAACCTTACAAAAACACTTGTAAATACTCTGTAAAACCTTTAAAGTACCTTGTAAAGTTTTCCCGCCAAAAATTTTCCCGCCAAAAAAAATTCGCCAAAAAAATTGCGGAATCACTTTTCCCGCAAAAAAAAATTTTTGGCGAGAAAATTTTTTGGCGGGAAAATTTTACAAGGCATTTTAAAGGTTTTTACAAGTGTTTTGGCGGGAAAATTGCGGGATCACTTTTCCCGCCAAAAAATATTTTGTATTTTGTGGACCTAATTTTGTTTCAAATAAGGGTAAAATGGTCATTAAAAATTAAAAGAGGGCAAACTTAAATATGAACTCTCAAAGGGGGCATTTTTGAAAAGGGGTATTGAAAAAGGGGCATTTTTAACAATTTCTCATTACTTAAGAAAGCCATTAGAAATAAAATTTCAGAGACCAAATTAATTCACCTCATTAAGGATAAACAATTAAAATATTAATTTATACATTTCATTAAATAATAGAAAAGAAAAATACATTTTTAATTTTAGAAAAAGGAATAACCAATCAAAATTAACATAAAAGATTTGATATCTAACTTACCATATTAATTAGTTATTAATCAATATACTCCACCTGTCATCTTTATATGATTCTATTTTTGTGAATTAAATTATTCATCATACCATTCATATAATAATAAAAAGCAATTCTGTATATGCCATGATTTAAATTTATAAAAACGAATATAAATTATTCCATCTATGAAGGAAAAATTGTAGCGAATAAAAAATTCACACTTGAGCAATACATTTTTTTTAAGCAAAATAAATTTTACAAAAATTTTGTCTGGATAACGGGTCGGAATTTGAAATGTATAATTTTATATAGTACAATAAATTTTTAAATATTTTAATTACGAACATTTTAAAATAGTGTAACTTGATTTTTAAAGAATACAATAAATATATATTTTATTTTGTGTAGTCATTAACCTATATAGTCTGACATATAAAATACTTCCTGTTAATACATAAGAAACCAATGGGGTGAAATTAATGGAGAACAAAATGGGCATTAACTTTTCTATTTCCCTATGATTCTGAAAAGACAAAATTTCCCTATTACAAAACCAATTAAAAGATATTCGGAAAAAGTATTTCAAAATTAATAAAATAAATAAATTTACAGCGCAACAAATTGTGGTTTATGAAAAAGTAGAGTAACCTACATAATTTTTTTCTAGAAATTTTATGTATTAAAGGACTATTTCAAATGGATCGTTTGTATTAGCCTAAACTTAGGCTGTAGAAAAGTAACATTTTGGCACCGACTGATAACCATTAAAAGAACAAAAAGCAAATGAATAAAAAGAACAATGCGGAATGAAACAAACATTTTTTGAGGAACGAAAAGGAAAAGATGTAGATAATGAATAAGATGTACCATTATGATGAATGGTAACCAAACAATAAAAATATCCTTAAAAATATATATTAAATAGTAAATAAATTAAATTTGAAGGAAAAATACTAAATAGTTTTTATATTTATTTAATTTTATATTTAATTTGAAACTAAAATTTGTGAGCAAAATTTTTTTATATATATATATATCAATTATCATGTTAAATAATAATATTTAATACTAACATAAAATAAAATTGAAAGAGTAATTTAAAATATATTATTCCTTTATAATATAAACATTTTTAAATTTATTTTACTATTTGTATAATTTTCAAATGAAGTCTTAAGAGTAATTCAACATGAAATTCTTATCAAAAATATTTTTTCTGAAGATATGAAAATTATTATATACTAAAATACAAATATTATTGATAAACATTATTTTTTATTTATTTTAAAATAAAAAAAACGAATTTTAATATTTGTTCCTTTTTTGTTCTATTTTGTTCCTCATCAATTTTGGAGATGAACATTTTTGTTCTAGTGTTCCTCTTTTTGTGAGGAATGTAGAGGAATGATGTGGAAAAAATATTACTTGTAAATGGTAAAAATATTGAGGAACAAATAGGAATATCACATTCTTTCTCATTCTTTTCCTAAATCATGGTTACCAATTGAAGCCGAAATTTCTTTGATCAAGTATCATTTTCAAACTAATAAAAACACTGAAAAAATAAACAAATAAATTAAAAAACGTTTTTATTCTTTTGATTATGTTTTCATTAATATTATGCGATTCAATATACAATGAACATGTTAATTATAATGTTTTACATATAACATGTAACATACTTTTATTCAGACACACTTTTATATGAGTGTAATTTAAAACAATCATAAATAATTTTAATAACAAGGATAAATTACACAATTAATCATCAAAATATTATACCATGGGAGAGAGAGAAGAGTCTTGTAAAGAGAAGAAACACGACTTTTCACCCATAACCCTAAAAAGAAAGTTGTCTTTTTGGTCTTAATTTTCATCCTTTTATTATTTCCACATAGACTAACTATGTGTCTATGTTCTTCCCCTTTTTATGACAAATATCTCCAACGACAATAGATTAATCCATCTTTTTCGGTTATCGGTAAGAGATAGAGACATAGATTAATTGTCTATGGAAGTCTCAGGAGGAAGCAAGGGTGATGAGAATAACAAGAGTTGTCATAGAGGTCACTGGAGGCTTGTAGAAGATGAAAACCTACGGAAACTTGTTGTTCAACATGGTCCCAAGAACTGGAATTTCATTGCTCAACATTTTAAGGGACGATCCGGTAATTATATATAGATCTAGCTACTTATATTCTTTTTCTTTTTGAATTATCAAGAAGACTTGAGGAGGGTTTGATTTGTTGTTGAATTTAGGAAAAAGTTGTAGATTGAGGTGGTACAACCAATTGGATCCAAACATACAAAAGAGACCCTTTACCGATGAAGAAGAAGATCGGTTACTCAAAGCTCATGCGGTCCAAGGGAACCGATGGGCTTCTATCGCTAGGAAGTTCCCTGGAAGAACCGATAACGCGGTCAAGAACCGTTTTCATGTTATCATGGCTAGATTCAAACGTGAAGGAGGTGCTTCCAACACTAACTCTACTCTTCCGAGCCTCAACAACTTGAACGTTGAGCACTGTCGTTACCGGGCTACACATACACATGACTCGTTCCCTTATTGTAATTCTCATCTTGGATCCTCATCAGTCGCGAATGATCCCCATGGAAGTCATTTTGGAAACACAAGCTTGGTGGGTTTGGAGAAAAATAATAACTTTCGTCGGACATCGGATAAGAGTTCATCCGAAGATGGACTAACTAGCAATCTTGCTGATGTTGGGGGTGAGAATGAGAACCATAATGTTACGTTCATTGATTTTCTTGGGGTTGGGTTAGATTCTCAATAGCTCATAAGAACATATTCGTATAGTTAGAGTTTTTGAAAGGTTAATTTATATTATTATTGTTCACGTTTCATTTTCAAATTTTCATCCGATTTATATTTTTCCGGATTGCTATTTCTATATGTCTAACGCATGCTATTTTTTGCTTGAGTGAACTTGAATTATAGCATATATATATATATGTACATACTGCATATGTATAGATACTGCATGTCAGCCTTTTAAAATATATTAATCCGTATACTTATCGTATGGTACGTCACCATAAAAATTATGCATTTTTTGCAACAGCAGTTTGAGTCTTTGAGACAAACAGTACCAATGGAATCCGTTGCAACACAAGGGCAAAAACTAGTTGCAACGAATTTAAGAATAATTGTAAATTTTTCCTCTAGTTTGGTTTCGTAGGTCCCAGAGTTGGATTGTCTATTTGTCTTGATTCTTTTATATATTGAAAATATTCTAAGATCAGATCATGAAAACGTTGCCATTGGAGATCCATCTTTCAAGGAGATTTTTTGACAAAATCACCAATATTTTTCCTTTAGGGGTTTTCCATCTCTTTCATATTTATTACTTTTAGAAACTGAAATGTCAGAAATATGTGCATCCTACCCATATATGAAATAAAGTACCTATGAACACGCGGTGATCGATAAATATGTGTAAAACCGCTATAAACCAATGTTTTTAAGGACCATCTCAGGGACTGATGACGATGAAGAAATGACGTTTGTGTTGAACATTGTGAAATGGTACGTAGCTTGGAGCCTTGGACTGTAGGAATACTCTTTTTTCTTTTTTTCTTCTCTTAACTTGTAAATGACATTGCAACGAGAAATTCATTGCAAAAAAAGTAAATAATATTGAAAAGTTTGCCTGCAAATTTGGAATTATTTGGTGATATGTTTGAAATGTTTCCCACGTGTTTAAAGTCCTTTGCAACGACTTTACTAGATCCATTTCAAAACTTGCGATTCTTAATTTGTTTTAAAGTACCATATACCATTAACTGTTTCGGATTATTTATCAAAGATGGTGGTGGTCACAACAAATAATTTCTTCTCCTACAAGAAACCAAATCTCAGGGTTCTTCAGGATGTGATATGAAATAGTTCAAGCTTTCCTACGTAATTCAGATCCTTGACTTGTATTGCACCATGATTTGCATATTTTATAGAAAACACATAATCAAATCATCTAAACTCTAACGAAAACAATTTAGTTTTGAGTGTCACTTAGACATACAATTACAAGCAAAAATCTAAAACATAATGTAAATTAATCAGTTTTTGTAAACACCCAAATTTGGGGTGTCAGCCAAATTATAGATATCTAAAATACATCTGTAAGACAAAAGATAAATGACAAAATGAAAGACTGTGTGTGTAAAATAAACAAAAATCTGAATGTTTGACTAACGTGGATTCTCTAAACCATATGTGGCTTTTGTTTCATGTGAATGTACTGGACTCTCAGGAAAATCCATGTCGTCTTCTTGTGCCCATGACCCAACATACTGCTGAACCACAAGAACCGACACAGTGGCTGCAAAGTCTGATGAAGCAAGCAAATCTCCAATGGCACCAAGCTCGGGACACTCGCTCCAATCGGTTAAACCCGCGGTGAGAGGAGACGACATTCCTTCTCCTCTTCCAACAATAAACAGATCATGAGAACTATCCATTGATCTTACTGCTGCAACCGTTTCTTCCCCATTGCTCACTAGTTTTTCTATATACACAATTGACTCTAATTCCGCATTTTCCGCCCTAAAGAGATTTATGTAGTCATCATCAAGTTGCCTTTGTTTTTTATGGTCCATGTTCATCTTTGGTATCTTTAGGTCACTGTCATTTGTCGCACGTGTTGAAGCTGTGTCTGCTTCATCTTCATCATGAATGAACCGCAAAACGGTTAAAGTGATACCCGGATGTTGAGCCATTCTCCAGGCATAGGCCAAGGCTTCTCTGTCATCTTGACCGCCGAAAAACAGAACAGCAACTTGGAGAGAGACAGTGTTTGAGTTGAGTCTTGTGGCTCCATTAAGTCCTCTGTCAACGAGTATTCCAACGGAACAAGGCGAGTTTTCTAGTAGGTTTTGGTTGACTAAACGGTAGGCCGGGTTGGTGGATTCCATTCCTCCATCAACTGTTTGTTGTTTGTGAAATGGTATGATTATGAATGAGACACGTTTGTCCTCTGCTAAGCTACAAACATCTTCGTGCATTGTTGAGTAAGGTGAAATAGCTGTTAAGGGTTGAACAGCAACAAAGGCAGCATGTTGTTCATAGTTTTCGAAGGCGTTGATGATATGATCTGACTGAGCTTGAGTTCTGTTAAGCGCGGGTCGTCCTGACTTACGAGTGTTGTGGACAATCAGCATTGCGGATGCTCGACCCGTGAGCTCAACTAGATGGAGAACGTAGATACATATGGGAGATCTCTTTGTGGGATATGAAGCTTCAAGAAGGTTGATTATAGTAGGAACATTACGCGGTGTGTGGACGCAAACCAATACTCGAAGCTCGCTGTCTGGCTTCGTCTGTTGGATTGTCCGTCTCTTGTATGAAACAGATTTTTTCACTGGCTTGTAAAGGACTGTTACAATAGGGGTGATGACTCCTGTCATAACCAAGGCCACAAGAACCATGGTAGCAAATGTCTCATCATCCAAAACCTTTTGGTCTTTTCCAACATTAAGCACAATCATTTCAACAAGACCTTTAGTGTTCAAGAGTAGACCAAGAGTGATTCCTTCACGAACTGGCATTCCATGGAAAAACGCAACAATAACCGTACCGATAACTTTTCCAGCACAAGCGAGGAAAATAACAAGAAAAAGAGTTAACCACGTGGCAGGGCCTTGAATGGCAGCTACATTAGTTTTGAGACCACTTATGGCAAAGAAGAGAGGTAAGAGAAGGCCAGAGACGAAATCTTCAAGCTTCTCAATGAGGGTTAGACCAAGAGGCCCATTGGGAATCACAAGACCAAACACAAAAGCCCCAAAGACCGAATGTGTTCCAATTGCATCGGTAATGAAACCAGAGATCATAACTCCTGTCAAGATTAAGCATATATAGAACTCACTAAAGTTCTCTCCTTCAGGGGTTTTACGTATGATCCAAGCAATGCCTGGTCTCACAACAAAGACACAAATGGCGATGAAAACTGCACTAGAGATCATGACCCAAAGAGAGGCAAATGAAGTTTTGTCACTCTCAGCCAATGCGATAGCTAAGGCGAGAAGAATCCAAGCGAACATGTCGTTAACTAAGGCTGCAGACATCGATATCCGCCCAATCTCAGTATTGATGAGCTTGAGCTCAGCAAGAATCCTCGCAAGAACCGGGAATGCAGTAACGGAGAGTGCAACACCTAGGAAAAGTATGTAGGTGCCTTGCCCCAAGTGGTCTTCTGATCTATGCATAGAGAAAGAGAAAGCAGCACCAATGAGGAATGGTAAGACCATACCACCAATAGCGATGGTTAAGGCTCGCTTCCCTGTCTTACGAACCACCATAATATCCATCTCTACACCCACCAAGAAAAGGAAGTAAAGTAAACCCACATTAGCCATTGTTTCAAGTACCATCACACTTCTCTGAGGGAAAATTGTGTGCGCGAATTTCGCGGACCGCCCAAGCACCGATGGCCCAAGAACAATTCCACCCTGTGATTTAAGATAAATGATATGTTCTAAAATGTTAGGAATCTCACATTGAAAGTTAAACAAAAAACAAAACTCGCAATATATATAAAAGATATGTGTCAATCCACTCATTTTCAATTGGTTTTGAGTTGAAAACTTCTCCTACACGGAAGGAAATAAAAAGAAAATTTATGATTACTCACAAGGATCTCGGAGATAACACGAGGTTGGCGAAAGGGCTTGAGGATAAAGACGAAGAAACGAGTGACGACAACAACCAAGGTTAGCTGAAGAACAAAGAGCGGTAGCGAGAAATCGAGAGGATTATCGCCTTGCCAAACTCCATTGGTGGTGATCATGCTTGGCGCGTAACATATTATGGAGGCATCCGTACTATTTTCCTCACTTGTCGCCATTTTCCTATGAAAAACTTGAAATGATTGAAAGGTTTGTTGTGTGTTAATTTGCAGGAAGATACATACACATAACCATATGAGGGAAAGGTAATGGATTCAAAGTTGGTGGTATTCCGTATCATCCTCTCTGCTCAACGAGTCAAAATAACATCATTCATCATCTCTATTTTTGGTCTTCTTTTCTTTTATTAGCACTATCACAATTATTTTCAGGTGTTTAGCTAACTGTTTTTTTTTTATATTCCTGCTATTAAACTAAATATTACATGAATAATTATTATCTCTTTACAAAAATTTGGTTCTACAGTTTTTTTTTTCTTGTTGATAAAATATAAAATTTCCCAACACATTTGACTATAGCCATTCATGAAAAAAAAAAACAACAACTAGCCACCTATTGTCTCAAAGTAATATAATGAAAAAGAGTTTTACAAATTAGCATAAATAAAATAAATGTTAAATTTATGTACTAGCATAAGAAAAATAAGCATTAGCGAGTTAAAATTATAGCCATGAATACAAGGTGGCTAATCCGTTGTCAAAGTGGCTATGAATCATAGCTCTAGTGTTTTCTAAATTAGCCCCCAAATACTTATATTTCTAATTCTAATTAAGTAATGAGCTCCATCTTTAATCTTTTGGTGTTTATTTTCCTTTACATTTTTGCCTTATCTATATTTTGTAAATGTTTGTCATCATTTACATTTTACAACGAATTTATAGATAATCGTGGCTTTACCATTGCTTTTGTAGTTTTTAGAATCATAAACAGGTAATATCACATTTATGGTTATAAAACACATAATTAGGGGATAGTTTAATTAGTGTCAAATGTCAACACATGTAAACTTCTTGTGAAAGAAAAGTGAATTTCAGAATTAGGCGTCGGCAACTTTTATTCAGGATACTTTTGTTAATATTAATCAAATTTCTTAAAACTAGAAATTGGTGAAGAAATCACAAATATATTACAAAATATGAAAGTAAATAAATAAATAATGGCACAAAGGAACACGTGACTCTTCATGTCTTGGGAAAGTTAAAGAGAAGTGAGAAGAACAAGTGCATGTGAACCTCTCTCACTCTCTATCTATCTATATTTGGGTATAAGAAAACAATGGCCCGTGACCAAACTTAAAAATTTCAACTCTCTTCACTTAAATCCAATACAAGTTACAGAAAATCGAGCTGTCTTCTTACTTCTTAGTCTTTTGAACCATTTATGACCAATCCAATACTTGTCAAAGTTTATTACAATAATAACACAATTAGTACAAGACATATATAATTGGTATTTTTCTATTACTTGTCATTTCTCTTAAGCTACTATAGCATTGGAAAAGAGAGAAAGAGAAAGAGAGAGAGAACAAAGCTTCTTCTTCAATGGAGAAGGAAGGGTGTGAGATTGAAGCTTTAGATATTGATTACAACATCTTTGTTAGGAAGTTTAATGTTAATCCTTTCGGAATCTTTAGGCGGAAAACGCGACCGGAAGCTGACCAGCCGGTTAAGACGGAAGAAGAGTCATGGAAGCTAGAGCATGAAAACGGTAACAAAGTCAAGCATGTACTAAAAGGAGTGACTTGTAGAGCCAAACCATGGGAGATTCTTGCTATTGTTGGCCCAAGTGGAGCAGGGAAGTCTTCTTTGCTTGAAATTCTAGCAGCTAGACTCATCCCTCAAACCGGGTCGGTTTTTGTCAATAAGAGACCCGTGGATAGAGCCAATTTCAAGAAAATCTCTGGTTATGTCACTCAGAAGGACACTCTGTTTCCTTTGCTTACGGTGGAGGAAACCCTTCTGTTCAGTGCTAAGCTGCGTTTAAAGCTCCCTGCTGATGAACTGAGATCACGGGTTAAGTCGTTGGTCCATGAGCTTGGGCTTGAAGCTGTTGCTACTGCTCGTGTTGGCGATGATAGTGTCAGAGGGATATCGGGTGGAGAGAGACGCCGTGTCTCTATAGGAGTTGAAGTTATTCACGACCCCAAAGTTCTGATCCTTGATGAGCCAACCTCTGGTCTTGATAGTACATCGGCTCTGCTGATCATAGACATGCTCAAGCACATGGCTGAAACACGAGGCAGGACCATAATTCTGAGTATCCATCAACCAGGATTTCGGATAGTCAAACAGTTCAATTCAGTTCTTTTGTTGGCCAATGGTTCGACCTTGAAGCAAGGCTCGGTGGATCAGCTTGGTGTGTTTTTAAGGTCAAATGATTTGCACCCTCCTCTCCATGAAAACATCGTTGAATTCGCCATTGAATCAATCGAAGCAATCACAAAACAGCAACGGCTACAGGAAAGCAGAAGAGCAGCTCATGTCCTAACATCACTAACAACATTACAAGAGAAGAGATCAGAAGATAGTCAAGGGGAGAGCAAAAGTGGTAAATTCACACTACAACAGCTGTTTCAACAAACAAGGGTTGCTGATGTAGGAACGATGAACATAGCAACGGAGTTCACCAGAGATTTTGCAAATTCAAGACTAGAAGAAACTATGATACTCACCCATAGGTTCTCCAAGAACATTTTCAGAACCAAAGAACTTTTTGCGTGCAGGACGGTTCAGATGTTGGGTTCAGGGATTGTTCTAGGTCTGATTTTTCATAATCTCAAAGACGATTTAAAAGGTGCACGAGAAAGAGTCGGCCTCTTTGCATTCATATTGACCTTCCTGCTAACTTCAACAATAGAGGCACTCCCTATATTTCTGCAAGAGAGAGAGATTCTGATGAAGGAAATATCTAGTGGAAGCTACAGAGTGTCGTCATATGCCATCGCTAATGGGCTTGTTTACTTGCCATTTCTGCTCATCCTAGCTATTCTATTCTCACTCCCAGTGTACTGGCTGGTGGGACTGAACCCTAATTTCATGGCATTTCTGCACTTTTTGCTCCTAATTTGGTTGATCCTCTACACAGCAAACTCAGTGGTTGTGTGCTTTAGCGCGCTGGTTCCTAATTTCATTGTTGGAAATTCAGTGATTTCTGGTGTGATGGGTTCCTTCTTTCTGTTCTCGGGCTACTTCATATCGAACCATGAGATTCCTAGTTACTGGATTTTTATGCACTACATCTCCTTGTTCAAGTATCCGTTTGAAGGATTTCTGATTAACGAGTTCTCCAAGTCAAGCAAGTGTTTGGAGTATGGATTCGGAAAATGCTTGGTGACCGAGGAGGATCTACTAAAAGAAGAAAGGTATGGAGAGGAAAACAGATGGAGAAATGTTGTGATCATGCTATGTTTTGTCTTCCTCTACAGGTTCATTTCCTATGTGATTCTGAGGTGTAGATGTTCCCAACGAAGTTTCAAAACCGCTCTTGCTTAATAAATGTGGTAACAATAATGTCTTTTCTGCAAAACATTGGGTTACAGGGTTTGTTCATGTGTTTAATTATTTACTTCGTACAGCAACCGAAGATGTGAAAGAAAATGTTGTTTATGCAAAAGAAATTTTCCATTGATTCTATCGTCTCTCATATATTCTATCCGGTTTCTATTTCCTTAAGTTTTCAAGAAAAGATAGAACAGATTTTTAACAGCAAAAAAACATCCAGCAAAGTTACTTACATGGCGTTGTCCAAAAGAAGACTAGATGAATAATCCATTTCCTCAGACGAGAGTGATCCTGTTTCGGCATGATCTTGTTTCTGTCTCATCTCTGCTATTAGAATATCAAGAAGCGAGTGTATCTGCTTTTTCCGAGGATGGCTTTTATCTTTAACCATGAAAACATGAGCATGTCCAGGTATGTTTATCCAACTACAGCCTGGCTGCTTTGTGACTCCCTCTTTCCTCATCAACTTTCGTACATTCATTGCATCCCCCCATTTTCCGAGCTCAGCGTACATGTTAGAAAGAAGAACATATGGTCCTGAATTTGACGTCTCTACTTCTAAAAGCTTCTCTGCAACGTATTTACCTAACGTGATGTTCCTATGTACTTTACAAGCAGCAAGCAAAGAACCCCATATAACAGAATCTGGTTGCACAGGCATCTTCTCAATTATGCTCTTTGCTTCTTCGAGAAATCCAGCTCGACCAAGCAAATCGACCATGCACGTATAGTGATCCCTAAGCGGAGCCAAACCAAAATCTCTGGTCATAGAAGAAAAGTAATGCCGCCCTTCTTCAACGAATCCAGCATGCCCGCATGCAGAAAGAACACCAATCATGGTAATGTGATCTGGTTTTTCTCCAGAATCAAGCATTTCTCTGAACAACTCAAGAGCCTCATTTCCATAACCATTTTGTGCAAATCCAATAATCATCGCGTTCCAGGAAACGCAATCTCTTTCCATCATTTTCCTAAATACAAGATAACCCTCTTCTACACAACCACATTTTACATACATATCTATCAAGCAATTGCCAACAAATATATCATCTTCTTCACCAGATTGAAACTTAAACCCATGCTTCAAGACATGCACGTGAGCCTGCATACCGAGATGTAAGTCTGCAAGATCTGCACATGCTTTGAGAATATTTGCAAAGGTATAGTGGGTTGGGCATACTGATTCCCTCTTCAAGAGACAAAAGAGACTAAGTGCTTCTTCGTTTTCCCCGTTCTGCGTATAGCCAGCAATAAGCGCATTCCATGAAACAACATTCCTCTCCGCCATTTTGGTGAACATGAGTCTAGCCGCCTTAGTGCTTGCAGCCATTGCGTACCCACTGATCATGGAGGTTTCTGCGATAACATTTCTGATAGGCATGCTATCAAATATAAACCTAGCTTCTTTTATTCTGCTGCACTTTGCATACATATCCACAAACGCATTGCTTAGAATTATGTCATTCCTTAACTTATCCATTTTAACAACACGGGCGTGAACTTCCTGACCAACCTTAATTGCCGATAAGCTTGCACAGGCACTAATCACACTTGCTAAAGTAACCTCATCTGGCTCAACCCAAGATTCTAACATCACTTGAAAAACCTTGAGAGCTTCCACCGCAGGACCATTTTGTTCGTAGCATGTAATCAAACTATTCCAAGAGACAACATTTCTATCACCCATCTCATCAAAAACCTGCTGAGCATCATTTACATTACCGCATTTGGAATACATGTCAACAAGGGCAGAACCTATATACACATCCGACAAACAAGGCGATTTCGCAATCAAAGAATGTATTTGTACACCCCTATTCATATCATTCAAACCAGAACAAGCGCTAAGACCACTAGCAAATGTATATTCATTAAGCACAAACCCTTCCTTATGCATCATAGCAAAATAAAACAAAGCTTCTTCACACCTATCATGTTGCGCAAATCCCGAAACCATAGAATTCCAAGTACACTGATCGCGTTCAGGCATTGACTGAAACAAAGAATCAGCTTCATCTAAAAATCCTAACTTGGTCAAACCCGTCACAACAGAGTTCCAAGTGAAAACATTTCGTTGAGGCATTTTGTCGAACATTTGGCGACCATCCTTGAGTGACCCACATTTCGCATAAGCATCGATAAGCCGATTCTGTATAAAGACCTCATTGGAGAAACCGTATTTGATGACAGAAGCATGGACACAACGGACATCAATTGCTGATAACTTGGATTTGATGCAAGAATCAAGAAGCTTTGCGAATGGTGAAGAATCCGTGAAAGAAGAGAGATCACCAGCGAGTTTGAGAAATGATTGTCTTGCCATTCCATTATTGTCGTTTGCAGAAGAACATTGAACATGAATCTCGTTTTCTCGAGTAATCAAAGCTACGCATCTTTGTGTGTGGGATTCGAGTAGACAAGCAAAGGCAGGTTTTTTACGATCAGTCAAATGCGCAGTCGAACCGAACCGGAATAACCGGACCAAACCAGAGATATTACTGAAGAAGGGGAGGGCTAGGCCTGGGCATTCGGGTACCCGTTGGGTTCGGTTCTTTTTTTTCGGGTATCGGATCTATTCGGGTAGGGGGTCAAGACCCATTCGGGTATTTTAAAAATTCGGGATCGGTTCGGGTTCGGGTTCGGGTTCGGGTCGGTTCGGGTATTTTAATAAAAAAGCAAAATACCCAAAAATAACCAAAAATACCCGAAATATTTTCAGGTTCGGGTTTTTAACTCATATATACCCAAATCTAACCGAAATACCTGATTTCTCGAAAATATTTTCGGGTTCGGTTCGGGTTCGGGTTCGGGTCGGTTCGGGGGAGTATTTTTTTTTTCTCCCGGGGGGTATTTTTAGCAAATATGTAGCAATGTGTGACTTAAATAGTTTTTAGACATGTCATAGTAGAATCAAAAGATTAAATATGTATCAATATATATAGAGAAAAAGGAAAACTCTCTCTTATCTCTTTCAAAATCTTTAAGAGAGAGAGAAAAGTTTACAGTTAGCCGGAGTTTTATACCGGTGTTAACTGGTTTTTGTTTGTAATATATCTCTAGACACTACAAAAAAAAATAGGCATTAATAGAACATTTTATCTCTTTCAAAATCTTTAAGAGAGAGAAAAGTTTCTAGTTAGCCGGAATTTTATACCGGTGCTAACTGGTTTTTGTTTGTAATGTATCTCCAGACACTACAAAAAAAATAGGCATTGATAGAACATTTTAATAGCTCGGTTTTCATAACTGCTATTAAAAAGAATATATTGGATTCAGTTTTTTAATAGCATTTTAGAAATGCTAAACCGAAAAATGACTAAGCGGGAAGCTACAAATAATTTGACAGACCTAATTATACCATTGAACGCTAACACTTAGCCAAAAATATTTTTGTTTTGGCGAAATTTATCCTATTATTTGAGGTTTGGCAAATTTTGCTAACACTATTAAAAAAGGTTTTAGATCTTTTGCTTAGTCGGATCTTTAATTTTTCAGATTAGCTAGTTTCGTATTTAGCTAAATTCGGATAATATTTTGTTTTTGTTTCCTCGTCTTTCTACATGATCATCATCAAAAATCCCACTTGTTATCAATTGTTCAATCCGTCGGCTTGATTCTTTTTAAAAGATTAGAGTAATATCTTCGCTAAAATTTATTCGTTTCTATACAAAGTTGACCTTTCTCTATGAAGTTTAGGTCACAAGCGGAGATTCGATCTATGAGTTTTGAGTTAAGATGATTTGAGATCCAAAAAACTTCATCTATTATTCAAGATATGCGACGGTTTTCAGTTTGTTTAGCAGCGGTTAAATCTGTAGAATGATCTTTCGAGTAGATTTTTGAAGACTCTAGCTGATTTGTATCGTGAAATATGGATCTAAAAGAAGATCAGCTCTGGCAGTGACGATTTGGACGAAGAAGGCGGAGCTTCCAACGGAAGTTTTTTTGTTGCTGGGTTTTAATTGTTTATGCTCTCTTGTTTAATTAGAATCATCAACGCGTCTCACACGTGTTAGTTATTTGGACTTTTACGTTGCAAAAATTATCATAGGATCATCAACGCATCTTAACCAAGTGTTCTTGGTCTAGTGATTGCCACTTGTGGAGGAGTTGCCATGTTGGTCTAGGCCAGGGATCGATTCCCCGCAAGCGCGCAATTGCTAGATCTCCACTTGGCCACTGCGCAATTTACCTGCGGGGCGCAGCGTCCCGGATCACTGTGTGGTCTGGACACTGGGTTATCAAAAAAAAAAAAAAATTATCATAGGATAATATTTGTTTAAGCTTCATGTTAATATTGTAAAAGTCCAGGGGGATGTTGGGTTTTCTATATAAATGGAATTTGGCCGACAAAAAAAAAAAAAAAAAGTTTTTAGACAATATTGCCATTCATTTGAGTGTTAGGGGCGTATATATTTTTTTATCCATTATGTAAACATCTAAAACGCTCTTATCTATGGGCTTGATTGGTTCTCCCGCTAGCACCCTCCTAGCGGTTGCTAGCGGTCGGTTGCGGTTGTTAGCGGTTGGTACCAATCATAGAAACCGCTCCGTACCGCTTTGAACCGCTCGAAATCGCTGAATTTCAAAAGCTCCTTCCCGCAAGCGTTTGCGGTTGCGGGCGGTAGCGGTTGGATTAAAAAAAAAAAAAAAAAAAAAAAAAAAAAAAAAAAAAATCAAACGTTTACTTATAATTATTATAATATATATTAATCTTATATATATCTTTCATCTTTTTATCACGTTCTCATCAGAAACCCTAATAATATTCTGAAACCCTATTCTCTCAATGTCTTCCACCCAAACTGATGAAAATCAAGAACCAAACGTAAGTATCATATATCCTTTTATTCATTCATCACCTCATGTGTAACTTTTTGAATATTTTTCATGCCATCGTTTTTTTTTCTTTTCATTACGTATTGCTTTGCTTTTTGATTGAATATATGTTTCGATTTGTTTTCTCGAATAGAAACTCACTTGCTTTTTAATTGAATTCAACGTTATTTACAGTTTGTCCTATTACTTGATGCAATTTTTGATGTTAAACCAGATGCATAAAGTACTATCTTGTTACAAAATTTCTTTATTTTTGAATAATTATTTAGTACTTTATTTATAGTTTTAATTATTAAGCATGTTCAATTTTTCTAATATTATCATAATAATATATTGGTGTTTTTATTTCTTTTTTTGTAATATTTTTTATTTATTTTGGTCATTTTTTATTTAACTGCTACCGCACCCGCTGGTTTACCAGTCATAAACCTCCCGCAAACGCACCCATTTTCAAACGCTAAACCAGTCGTTCAAAACGCTTGGTAACGCTTGAAACCGCAACCGCCCGCTTCCGCAAAGTCCCGCAACCGCAACCGCAACCGCTGCGTTTAAACCAGTCAGGCCCTATGTCTTTTGCTAAAAAGTTCGAAGATTTGTTCCGGCATCCATGAAGCCTTTGTGGTCGTAGTATCACGCTTTATAAACTCTTGTAAAAAGGAATTCGAAGCAGAGAACAGCATCCTCGCTTGCTTGGCTTGTAACTCTTTTGATTGAAATTACTATGGTTTTTTAAGTTTAAACCACCATCTTTTTGGATTTGCACATATCTTTTTCTAAGAAACCCAATGCATCTTTTTCTTATCTTTGCATGAAGGGCCGACCTTGAGGGCAACGACGTGAAACAATGTTATGTGGCTCTTAATTTTTTTAAGAAAAAATTACAGTAGAAAATATTTGTAAATAGGTCCCCCAAAAATATTTAGTTCTATGAAAAAGCCCTGAAATTTCAAAACTGTTTATAATAACCCCAAAAAAATATTTGTTATTTTGACCCCTAATTTCAGGACCAGCCCCGTTTGCATGGGTTCTAAAAGAAGCTATTCATTGCACACGTGATTTGTTGACATTGGTTTTGATTAATCGAAAGTATGACATCACATACACTGGTTAATATTGGATAGTCATTAGCTGAATTATTACCTCATTTCAGCTTTTGGAGGTAAAAAGGTGTTGTTAAAATCAGTAGTAATGGCTTAATAGTGGTCGTATTTCTTGGGACTTTAATGAATTTTGGAGAATTCCTTCAAATACATGTTAGAAGAAAATTTCAATTCCGAAGATAAAATCTATTTTTAGATCATTTTATTAGATACATTGTTTGGAGAAAGAATTTAAATTTTTAAAGTTCAAGCTAATAATGATGGTTCAAATCCATAAACATGGAAAAATTGAGAGCTGCCTGAAACAAAGAATTTCATATACGGTCTCAAAAGTTCTAAAGTTATTCGATTAAAGCCCCCAAACTTTGTTTTATGCAAAAATGAACCATAGTCTGATCCATTTATAACTAATTCAATGTTATAGGAGCTCTTGCTGTACACACTTTCAAGTCGACAAGGTTTCCCAACAAATTTTGTAAAATACGTACTGAGATGCTTTGCAAACTTTTGATGTAACATAAAAGTTCTCAGTTTATGCTATTAAAACCTCAAACTATATTATGATAAAAATTGTTAGCATTTTTAACCAAAATCCCAATTCAGTCTGTAATTAACTGATGACAGAGCTATTTTGTTCGCACTTTCAGCAAAAATAATTATTTCTTTAAAAATTATTTCTTAAAAAATTTATCCTTTTAAATCTTTATCTAGAATTGAAAAGAGTACAAAGAATAAAAAAAAAGGTCAAATGAACCAAAAAAAATAAGAAAGATAGGAAATGTTTCTTATATATTTATCTCTTTTATTAAATATATTCCAAAAAATAATCATCCATATGGCATGTACAAAGACATTACCGCCATGATTTCTAAAATCCATATAAGACTGCATTTTGGTTTTGACACACAAAAGGAAATTATCACTACATATATTCATGATGATGATGAATTTGAAGATTCATAAAGAGAAACAAAAGAGTGAAAACATTCCCTAAGACGATACTTGTAGAGTACGTAACCCGCTGCAAGTCTGCAACTGCAGCTAGAATCACAAACGTCAAGAACCATCTGATTCTCTCGGCAAAAAATTTAACAAATAACACAAAATAAGAAAATGATTATTTCAAAAGAATCTAACAAAGTTTAGATCCTTAAAGCATTCACCTTCACATTTAAGACTGTCTCTTTCAAAGCCTTAAATCTTTGTTAAGGGTGTCATTGTTTCTCTCTTTAATTTGATTTTTGAAGTACGTACAAGTAAAACCTCTATAAATTAATTATGTCCGGACCAAGAAATTCTATTAATTTATAGAGAGATTTTACTAATTTTGTAACTCCTTAAAAAAATATATCTTAAAGCGGTTTTTTCTTTATAATAATATATATTTCTAAAGCCAATTACATGTAGAATTAGAAAACAATGCAAACTTTTTTCTATGTAGCAAAAATATTAGAATTAAACTCTACGAAGAATTAATAAAAATTTAAGAAATGTTTTGCATATAATATATATATATACTAGAGTTGAACCCGCGGTACACCGCGGGGCTATATTTAAAAAAAAAATTATTGCTGTGAAATTTTTTATATATAAGACCGATTGATCGTGTATGATTTTTAATAAGATGTAGCTCTTATAGTTAAAATATAGTATTATTTGGCGTTATATGGCTACATATTTATAGAATAAGATTTTAACTTGACCCATCAAAATTACGGAATTTTAACCGGCAGTACGCCGTATGACAAACTTTTAGTTATTGTATTTTAGATCATAATTTTCAGTTTATTTGGTTTTTTAATTTCTAATTATTTACTTTTTGTCTAACTAATTTATCATTTTGTTTGGACCCATGGTACCAAACACATGTTTTTTCTTATGTTACTTATAGTTTATAACTTGTTTATTTTATTTTATTAAATTTGTTATTGGATAAAATATAAAATTCTAGATTTATTCTGTTTTGTAGAATAATATAGAGATATATGGTAGGTTAGTGTATTTTTGTTTGTTTGATGTATATACAAATTAAATATTTTTATAGGTTGATTTAAGATTATTTAATTAATGTGGTTTTGCCAAATAAATAAAAAAAAGGTAACGTGGTTAAGATGGGCCTATTATTGGGCTTGGTCGTTGCTTTGTTTCAGTAAATTGTCGACGCAGAATATTTCGGAAGTATCCGATTTCTGAATCCGGGTCTAACGTAATGAAAATAAACCGACCCAACCAATGGCATTCCTTGTAAATACTTAGCAACTCCAGTATTTATTTGCTAAGTGTACTCCAAAAATGTATATATAGATATATATATGATAGTAATTTATCTAGGGAAATTGTTAATAATGCCATTTTTTCAATGCCACTTTTTAAAAATACCCTTTTTTAAAACCTTATAAAAAATGCTCTTAAAAATATAAGATTTACCCAAATATGTATGTAATATTATTAAAACATACACAAACTACATTTCTATGTATCTAAAATCTTATAAATACTTTATAAATACCTTATAAATGCATTTTAAATACCTTTCAAAACCTTTAAAATATCTTGTAAAACCTTTGAAAAACCTTAAAAATCCTTTAAAATAACTTGTAAAACCTTTAAAAACACCTTATAAAACCTTATAAATACTTGGATCGAGTCTTCAAGTAGTAGTTACAATCCATAAGTACCTTATAAACCTAATAAAACTTTATAAAAATTTCAGATTTAAAAAGGGGCATTTTTGAAAATGGACATCTAAAAGGGGCATTTTTGAAAAGGGGCATGAGAAAAGGGGTATTTTTGCTAATCCCCCATTTATCTATGACATATATAAATCACTATCATAAAATATAAATATTAAGATATAGATATACTGATAAGTTTGTATAATTATTAATACCATATGTTTACATTCAAAATATTTATTATCTTATTAATTTATCAATTTATGTCATTTTTTACACTGGTCCCAACTCGGACCGGAAGAATTTATTAATTTATACATGTTATTAAGTTATCGAGTATTAATTTATAGAGGTTTTACTGTATTTTCTTATGTAAAGCTTCCTAAATCAAATTGGAAATAAATAACTGCATGTCAAACATAAAATTGGAAATAAATAAAGGAAAAATGCAAGAAAAAAAAAGCCCTTTGACATTACAAAAAAGAAATGCAAGATTAAACTCGAGGTAAAAAAAAAACTGCAAAACAAATCTCGAACATTTTAAAATTGGCAACATAAACCCACTCATTTTGGTTTCAGAAAAAACAATAGACACAACCAAACTTGATGTCGTTTAAATCTTAAAAGATAGAGTATGTATTCACTCGATTTTAAGTTTAAGAAACAATATTACAAAAACTTTCACCTAATTTTTTAGGGTTTGTGGTTCAGAAAATTTTGAAGGATTTAGGTTTTTGCTTATCATGTAAGATCAATTTTCTGTACAATATTTTGCTTTTGTGTTTGCAAGTAAGCTCGATTTGTTATGGATTTTGTTTGGTTTGTTTGGTTCCATGTTTGGTTTGTTTGGTTCCAAACAAATAATATTCTTTACGTCAAGGTTTATGTTGCTGGTTTTAATGTTCTTTTTTTTTTTTTTTGTCAAAAGCTGGTTTTAATATTCAAGTTTTGTTTTATAGTTGATATTTACTTCGAGGTTGATCTTGCATTTTTTTGTAATGTAGAAAGTTTTTTTCGTTTTTTTTTTTGGCAATTTTCCCTTAAATAAATTATCTAAATTACTAACTTTTGGCAGAAGATTTTTGTAAATCTATACAATTATAAATTTCCTGTTCTGATTTTGTTCGCTCGTAGTTATCAACTTATCACGGGCCTAATCGTCCTCGTTTGTTATCAAATTAGGGTTTCATCTTCAACTAGTTTGCTTGCAACACAAGCCAACCATGTCCAAAGCCAATAAGCGACGTTCAAAATCGAGGAAAAGAGGAGAAAATTCAGATTCCATCCCAACTGATCTCATTACCGAGATATTCTCAAGATTGCCAACAAAGTCAATCGCGAGGTTTCGTTGCGTGTCGAAGCTATGGGGGTCCATGCTTCACTGTCCATATTTCACCGAGTTGTTCTTGACCAGGTCTTTAGCTCGTCCACGTCTCTTATTTGGTGTCGAAGGATTCGGTGAGTGGCTCCTCTACTCGTTGCCTCAGACTCAGAATCCATATGAGAAGTCTCTTGTAGTAACCGCTGATTTTCACACGAAGTTCCGTGAAAAGATAAATGGAGAGGGTATGAGCTATGCCTCTGGTTTGATCTATTTCCCTAATACGCTATGTAACCCTATCACGGGACAGTATGCGATCTTACCTAAACTCATAAGGTATAGAATGGTGAATAGCTTTTTAGGGTTTGATCCGGTTGACAAACAATTCAAGGTATTGTGTGAGGCTTATCCATTTAGTCATGGAAGCGGTCATCATAAAATTTTGACATTAGGAACTGAAAAACTTAGGTGGAAGAGGAAGAACCATTTTCTCTCATACAGATATTCTTTTTATGCAGAGGACGTATGCATCAATGGGGTTTTGTATTACTTGGCTGAAAAAGCTATTGGATCGGAGTTTATAGTTTGCTTCGATGTTAGGTCTGAGAAATTCAAGTTTATTGAAGCAGAATGCATATCCCTTTTTGACAAATTGATAAACTATAAGGGTAAATTAGGTGGGATTGAGTTGATTTGTGATGTTCATGATGCTATCGTTGAGATTGGTATGTGGATTCTAGAGGATATGAAGATACAAATATGGTCAAAATATGTCTACACTTTGCCGCCAAATAATATCGTTGATTACTCCTGTTTCTCCGTTGCTGGAGTTACTGCTACAGGTGAAATTGTTTTGACCAAGGCCTATACATCTACATCTATACCTTTTTATGTTTTCTACTTCAATATCGAAAGGAACACTCTCCGAAAAGTTGAAATCCAAGGATTCGAAGCGCTTGATAATCGTGGTAGAGTTTTTGCCTTTGTAGACTATGTAGAGGATCTTAATGTTAACGATGCAATAGAGCAACTTAAGTCAAGCATCTCTGCTCAATCTGTGAAGAACAAGTGCAGCCTAAATATCATTACGAAAAGGCCAAAACAAAAAACAGCGGGAAGAAGAAAGGTATAGGGACAGGAATGGTAGCATTAAGGGGAAGAAGTGAAAAAAAAACAGTAGGGAAGATGAAGACGGAAGAAAAAAGATGAAACCGCAAAGAGATACAAATGATCAATATTGGAGTGATAACGAGTGTAAGAAGAGGAGAAAAGTCAAAGATAATGAAAGAAGGGATATGTGAAAGCATTTGTGCTCTATCTTCTTTTGAGCATGTTCTAGTCAAATTTAGCTTTGGTTACAAAACTTTTTCTTATATACCTTTTTTTCTTATATGAATCTAATTTTTGCATCTCTCTTCACTCTTCGTAATCAATAATATATATCCTCCAGCATTGTACATAATGGCTGCCTTGTCACGGTAATTGCAAAGAGGACCAAAAGTGTTTCTTACTTTTACCAGCCTTGAGTTTCGGAGATTAATTTTGTTAAGATGCATACAATAAATTAAAACATTATGCAGTGTTTTCACGCCCAACCCGGACCGTCCGGTCCGACCGGTTAACCCACGACCCAGACACTTTTCCGGTTTGGGTTTAGTGTTTACTAGATCGAAACCCGCGCTACGCTGCGGAGCTTTCTAAAAAATTTTTTTTGAAGAAATTGTTTGATAACAAGTGGTTTTTAGAAAACAACATGCATAAAGTGAATTTAACAAATAATTTAAGCTTCAAGTAGTTTTTGTAAATAAAATTTGTTTTAATTTAAGTATTTATGGTAGAAATTTAAAAGGTTTCACGGATTTTGTATTTTACCTTTGCTCGTATATTAGTTGTTTTTATTTTCTAAGTTTATATATAAATACATTAGTAAATAACTTTTATATCTTACTTTTACGGAAGCAATTTACCTTCTAATCAATTTTTGTATTTGTTTGTTTTATTTTACGTTTTATTATATGTTTAATTTCTTACAAATGTTAGATTATTATATTGTGATATATATAAATATTTTTTCAGCGCCTTTTATACTTCAAGAACCTTAGATTATTTTTGTTAAAATCATTTATGGTACACAAGCAATATTTGAATCCTACTAAAAGTATTTTAAGGTACCTTTTGTTTTAATAAATAATTTTTTTGACCATTAAATCAAAATAATTAATACGCGAAGTTTTTTGTGTGTATTTTTGTTCTTTAGAAGCTGAACACTATGAACAAGTTTTTAACTTTAAAACAATTTGATTTTCGAATTAGATCAGATCAATATTATTTTGGGTGGACATTTTAACAGAACGAAACCAAACCTAGCAAACCAAACTCAAACCGATCCAAACCAAACCATAACTTACATTCAAACCATTCGATTATATTTTTTCTCAACCCGAACCGATAACCCAATCTATTTATTTATTTAATTAAATAATAATATTATAAATACTAATATGTAATGCTTTACTAATACTAACGTTGCACTTGATTTAGAGCGTTAGATATTTTTTTATTTTCTAATTAATAAAATATAAAATTAGATTGATTTTGTTTAAATATCTCTACCTTTAAGTTTTTTTAAGAGTACACAATTAAAACCAAACCGAACCGAGCAGAATATAAATCGACCCGAACACAAGCCAAATCATTTCGAGGGGTTTTATAGTTCAAGTTTTGATCATTTTGTTAGAAAAAGTCTTTAAAAGATCATATTTTTTTATGATATACATATAAATGTTTGTCTTCTTTTAAAGCTTAAAACTTTTGCCAAACCCAATAGTTAGTATTTGGATTATCTCTTTCTAGCATTAATAAAATTATCTAACTGTCAATAAATATTATGAAAATAAAACTAATTTTGAATTCTGAAACAAAAGATTAATGACTTGAATTTTTCCTTTCTTTGAATGAAATGAGAGTTATATTATTTATATTTGTTGTTGTATCTCTTAAATTATGTACACTCAATCAACAACTGAACCTTTAGTCGCCTCATGTACATTCTATAATTCCAAACTCCAATTTTTTGTTTTGTTATTCAAATTAAACTATATAAAGTCTAAAGGAACATGGCTGCATATCGTGCCAATTGTTTTTGAATTTCCATGAAGCTCCAAGAGCTTCAATCAAACCCATGAGCTATTTTTTAGATTTTTTCTCTTTTTAGTAGAGCTGAAAACATTGAATAATGATTAAAAATTCTAACTCTGAGTTTAAGTAAGCAAACTTTCTCCAACCCATTTGCCTATTAGGTCTCTTCTATATCATATCCTCAATTTCTTCTGAATCTCAGCCTTCACAAACCTTCTTTCACCATTCCTCATGATTCTCTCTTTTTTCCTCAATCGACCACTCATATTTTCTTATACACTTAGATCATGGAGTTTTTTTTATGTGATTCATCAATTGAGACTTCAAGCTAAAACTACCGGTGAAACAAAACATAAAAATTTATGCACTTTAAGACGAAAAGTAGATGTACTTTTGAAATATTTTTTTTTTATTTTCAAATTTAAATATTTTTACGAGTTTTTTTTTCTTTGTAATTTTCTTTTGGTATCTACCTCCATTCATGAAGCTATCAATTTTCTTCTTTTTAAAAGAAACCATGTTTTACATTTAGAAAAATAAATTATGTTAGCTTACGTGTTTGAAAAAACATATAATGGTATGACTACCTACGAAATGATTAATAAGCACTTTATGTTAAATTGATTTTCTTAATAGAAATTTAGGCATTGAGCTATTTTTATTTGAATTAAATATTAGGTTGTTCTTTTAAAAGTTTAAACCAATTGGGCTTGGGCTTATACTTGAGTTTAATTTAATAATTATTAAGTGATGTGAAATTGGAAAGAGTTATTATTGGTTGAGAAATATGAGTTGTATTAATTCAAATTTTTGATTGGTTGACGATTTTAATGAGGTGTCAGTCCCAGAATACTCCAAAATACTGAGGTGTCAGCACTAAAGAGACTTTTGTGGTTTTTATTGTATTGATACCCCCAATTTCAAAACCGCTACAAGAAAACAATCACTTTGCGACGAAATTTTGCGAGAGAAAGATTCCGTCGCAAATTTGCGCGTGTTTTGCGACGAATCTGCTATGACGGTTATATCTCTCGCAAGTCTGTCGCAAATTTGCGAGGGATTCGCGACGCTCTGTTCCAGAGCAAAATTTGTGATGGATTTACGAGTAACTCCTGAGTTAGGTGAGCACATTTTAAATGAACGTAACTACTTTGTTGGTAGGTGAAAAATCCCTAGCAAAATCATAGCAAATTTATAATTCCTAGCAATTCCCTTGCAAATATAGCTAGCAATTCCATAGCAAAAATAATTCTGTGCCTATAAATAGCAAACATAAGAGATGCAAAAATCATAACTCAAAACAAAAAAAAATTTCCAAAAAAAAAAACACTCAAAAAAAAAAAACTCTTGAAATGGCTAGTTTGGTAGAAAAGGAGGTGCGGCTCGGCGAGTAACTCGTGAATCAGAATATATTTACTGAGACTCGATCGAACTGATGCGCATGCTACCTCTCTATCAAACGGTTGTGAAAAAAAAATGTCTTTGGGTGGAGAGCATGAGATATACACACTACGAAGATGTATGTACAATCATAGAGATCCGACGACCGGTGATGTGACGAAAGAGTTTACTGATGGCTTGCGCGGTTTTATGTACCAAGCGACAAACGAATCATTTGCTCGTGAGAATGGTTCAATATTCTGCCCATGTCGTAAGTGCCTCAACGATAAATATCTGGAATTTAATCTAGTGAAGAAGCATCTATATAATAGAGGGTTTATGCCAAACTACTATGTATGGTTACGTCATGGGGAAGGTTGTAGAGATAGCGCAGGAAGTAGTAATATGAATTATGGTGTCGATCAACCTAGTAATTATTATGCGAATTATGGTCATCATCAAGAATCTGATCAATTTGGTTATGGGTATAACCAGGAAAATAGATTTCATGATATGGTTACTGATGCATTTCATGAACTACTGCTGCATTTGCTGAAAATATTATCGAAGAACCCAACGTAGATGCACAACGCTTTTATGATATGTTAAATGCAAGAGTTAGAGCTGAGTTTGATAAAAAGTTGAAGAGTAGTATGTGTGATCAAGTGCGTCGCTGGAAGAGAAAGTGGAAGCGAAAAGGTGATGATGCAAAGCCGAAGTGGATTGATCCTCATGTATGGGCTGCACTTGTTAGGTATTGGCTTGATCCTAAATCAGAAGCAAAGAGTATCAACAGTCGTAATGCTCGATATCAAGATCCTGATGACACCGGCATATCTAAACACCGCTCAGGCCAGACATCTTTCAAAGCACGTGCTCGAAAACATGTAAGTTTATGATGTTACGTGTTTAGACAAGTGCCTTATGACCATTTTAATTTACTGATCAACTCTCTTTTGCAGTCTGAAAAAACTGGTGAACTAACTCCTGACTTCCTTCAAGTCCTAGAAGAGACTCATAGAAATCCTGATGGTACTTTTACCGATGGAAAGTCGGAGTCCATCTACAATGAAGTCTCTTCAAGGATTCAAGAGATGGAATCTGAGCTTTGTGCAGGGGATAATATGGAGAGTAGTGCTTCTGGTGGGCTGTCTATTCATGCAAAGAACAAGATTTACACAGGTAAATTTTAAACCTTGATGTGATGCTTGAAAACTTCTTATGAGCCATGTTTATGTGTTGTTCTATGTCTGTATTTGCGGTGTGTATGGAAAAACATGTGTAGGTACTTTGTTTGTGTTGTTGTGTCTGTCCTAAGATGTCAATTTAGTCTGATTTTATACTTAGTTAATTCTGGTTTTAGCTTTTTGTTAGCTGGTGATGATGATGATGTTTATCTAAGTAGTCTCGTTGAATGAATGAATATTTATGCTAATTGTTTCACAGATTTATTGTTGATCCATATAGTATCATTGCATTATGCTAATTGCTTCACAATTGATGCTAATTGGCAATTTTATTGTAGTAATTGCTTCACATTTAAAGTTTGATTGTGTTGATGCAAAGCTTACGTTTTGATTGTTTTGTTGGCAGGTTGCTCCGAGGAAGAAAAATAGGATTTATGGCATTGGTTCTTTGCAGCAGGAAGCAGCCTCTGCCCATACCGGTGCACCGCCTCCTCCGACTGAAGATCCTCTTATTCTTGCGAAGAAGCTTGCTGTCGCTGAAGCAAGTCTTCAAGCTCAGGCCACTCAAATACAAGAAAGTCAAGCAACTCTTCAAGCTCAGGCGACGGAGTTAAAACAAAGTAAAGAGAAGATGCATAGCTATGATGCTTACTTCGAATACCTTGCCGAGAAGGATCCAGCATTTGCTGCTTTGTTTCGAGCCGAGAACCAACCCAGCACCAACCAAGCAGATCTAGTGACCACCACCGAGACTACACCTGTGACGGGAGACAACACCGGTAACGGTACCGCAGCTGCGACCGTATCCTCTCTATCCAAATCCTTTTAGTTGTAGAAACTTTTAGTCCTAGGTTTCTAATGTTTTAAAAGAATGTTTTTTGTGTAATCAACTCATTTCAGTTCAGGTTTAATATGATGAAGACTTTTTTAACTTTGCAATTCAGGTTTAAGTTTATTTTTCAGAAAAATTTCAAATTCAAAAAAATTGAAATGAATTATTTGAAAACGAAACAGTGGTAAATTGGTAATAATTCTTGCAAATTTGTAGCAAACATCTGCTACGGAATTGCAATGGAGCCTAGCAAGTTCGTCGCAAAATTGCTATACTCTATTTACGACTGTTGTTCGACTAATTTAAATGGTCGCTAAAAATTGGTCGCAAAATAAAGCAGTCGCAAATTAGTCACTTATTTGCGACTAGTTTCTGACCAACATAAATAGTCGTAAATAAGCGACTAATCTGTGATTAGTATTGGAAGTTGTAGATACCCGACTAAAACGCAACGAGGCTAACTACGAGACCGATTTGTGACGATAATTACCAGTCTTATCTTACAACGGTTTTGGGACTAACATTAGAGTCCGAGTTATGCGACAGATTAGAGACTAAGATATCGTAGGTGAAAAAATTAAGTAGTCCCACTTTAGTCGCTATGTATGCTCTCTTTAAGTTACAATTTGGTCGCAAGAGAGTCTTTCTTATTTGCGACCTTTGTAAGACGCTGTTTTATAGTCTCGTATTAGCAACCATATTGTCACAAGTTTTATAGTTTGTGAAACTTAGTTTAGTCACATAATCGTCACAACTTTGTAGATGGTCGGTCACAAAGTGGTCACATATATGGAATAGTTTTGGTCAGAAAATGGTCATATGTTTCTTATTGGTCTGGTCACAAATTAGTGACATGTTAACAATCATAAACCTGATTAATTTCCGAATTGAAAAGCCATTAATCAAAGAAAAATATCCATAAAACACATTAATCAAGTAAACATTCCAGAAATTATCATCCTACATAAGTTATCATCCTAGATTCCTAGTCATACACAAAAGATCATCATCCTACATACCAACAAAAGCATAAATAATTCAAGTTCATAAGTTAGAAGAAGTAGACAAAGCAGGTGAAGTGGAGGATGCTACTCTCTTGGCCAATCCTGTCTCTTCTGTGGTGCCTGCGGTTGGGATGGCTGGTTGGGTGGTTGCAGCTGTTGTGGTTGGTAGAATGCCTGTAGGTGTGGTGGTTGCTTGGATGGGTTGTTCAGGTGCTGTAGAAGCAGATGACAAGAAAGCTGCCAACTCAGGATCTTTATCCTTCATGAAGAGGACAAGTTTCTCCAAGCTGGAGATCCTAGATTGAGATTGGCGGTGCTTGATATAAGATTGGAACCAATCCAACTTATGATCACTCAATGATCAAGAGATTCCAAGCTTAACTTGCGGAAGGTGGAATTCACGAGCTGGCTATAACGCACTCTCTCGTGAATCAAGGGATGGAACGATGGATAGATGCGATTGACTCACTCAATCAATGAACAAACCAGAAGTTTGAATCACTCAAACAACTTGATTTGCAGACTCAAAAGAACTTAATTGACTCACTCAAATAAGAACTAATGAAAGGAAACACAAAGAATTCGCAACTTTGTGAAAGAAAAGAAAACAATGTTTCTTATGAACTATAAAATCTCGATTAAGGGTGATTTACAATGAGGAATGAGATGAGCTTTTATAGGCTCATAATAAAATGTCTCTAGGGTCTAAACCAAGAAAAGAAATCGCAAAAGTTAATGTAAAGAGCCGTTGGAGTCTTAATGAGCAAATCGGGCCAAATAAGGAAAGTCTTGTGGCTTGTATCTTGAAAGCTTGGGAAGGAAGTGATGCGTCCTTGGAAGTCTCTTGTGCTCTGGTTTTCTTCTAAGGATATCTAGCAAAACAAAACAAAGAAGAAGAGAACGTATCAAGTCGTAATCAACAAAATATGGAAAGAAAAATATGGTAAATTTCTTTTTTTTTTTTTTTTAAACAAATAGTAAGCAAAATGATAATTATAAAAGAGAAATTTAACTTTTGTTTTCGTTTTCTGATTTAATAAAAAGGAAATTACGAAAATCAATTTAAAATAACAAGAAAGACAATTTTTTATGGATTTTTCTTTTAAACCGAAAAATTAAAATAGTAAAACTCAAAAACCAAAATAATTTTTTTTTTTTGTTTTTATAATGGTACTAAAGCAAATTAACAAGAATAAAAATGCAAGAATCAAATTTTTATGGGTTTTTAAATTTTATGAAAATGAAATAACAAAACAGAAAATTAAAAGAGATAAAGGTTGGATGAATACAACCTAATGGATAGGAGCTTTTGAAGCTCTGATACCAGAAATGATATAAGACTCGGTTAAGAGACTTATAAGAGCGCAAGGACTGACTCGAGTGATGGACTCGACCTAGGTGATCGAGCAGAAGCAGTTTCGACCAAATAACTCGACCAGGGGATCGAGTATGACTAACTCGACCAACTAACTCGACTTGAGGTCGAGCTTGATTGTTTTAAGCGCGGACGAGTGAATATGAGGAGGATTGATGTGAAACTTAAGCTGGCTGTAGCGCACTCTCTTAAGTTTCAGTGGGTGAGTTTATACGACAAGACTCAAAGGGATGAGGCCTGAAGTCGATGCGGAATCAAACAAGCTGGCTCTGACGCTCTCTCTTGTGAGATCAAAAGATGGATGTGAAGTGGATCGATGGCACCACAGAGATGATGGAAGGATCTCTGATACAGCAAGATAAACTCGAGCTTAGGTGAATCACACAACCTAAGAACAAGCAATAGTCTCTGCAAGGCGACGACTTGAGAGGAAGAAAGTTCTACTTTATTGATATGAGAAAAAGCGTGAATGTTACAAAGCTGCAGGGGAACCTTATAAAGGGGTTCTTCAGCTAGCCCTAGGGCGACTCAAAGAAGCAAAAACGACACAGCAACAGGACTAATTCGAAATAATAAGAAAAGGAAAGTACTTAAACAACAAAAATGGAAAATAAGCAAAAAACAAGCTAACTACGGTGCGCACTTGCTGGGGCTCGTTCCCTGGTCTCTTGGGACGCTTAAACCACTAGGAGAACTCATTCTTACCTGCACAAATCATAAATATTGAAAATACCTGGTTTTGGCTTGAAATGAGCTTGCTTGAGGCTGAAGTGGTCTTGTCTGGGTCTGGCCTGTCCAGCTTGATTTCCTTGATGCTTTCCTCCTCTTGGAGTCCTTTAAGCTCTAATAGATGAAGATCTTCAAGAGTTTCCACGTGATTACCTTCAAGCTTGTGTTCTTGTCCTACTTGAAGCTTGTTGGATCCATTGCTTGTCTTGGACGTTACTTGCAGCTCTGAAGTGTTCTTTGTTGAAATCTTGATGTTTTTAGCTCCTGCACCTGCCAAAGAGATAAACTTACAATGGGTTTCGGTTGGAGGTGCTTCCTTGAGGCTAAGACGTGCAAAGTCCTCTGTTAGGTCCAAATCGGGTGCAGTTGAGCTCTCTTGCAAAGTTGTTGATTCTTGAATGTTTCTGGACATCTCTCCAAGTTCCATGGTGGTGAGAAGAGTCTCTACAGCCTTGTTGAACCCTTCCTTGAGCCTTCTTGCCTTAGAACGAGTCATTGGTCCATCCTTTACTTCGGGAATTTTTGGTTTGTCTTGGTTTGGTTCATAGCTTAGGTCAATGACCTCATCAGTGCTCCTCATCACGTCTTGCATTTTCAGCGTCGTGTTCAGATATCTTGCGCCGCAGCTGTTCTTGAAGCTCCACAATGGTTGATGTAGAAGAGCTCGCATAACTCTCCTTCCTCTTTCCTTTGTTCAGCGTCTCCACAAGCGATCCAAGGCCATAAGGAGTGCCTTTGTCATCTTTATGAGTACACTAAAACAAAAGACAAAGATTCAGTGAACAAGAACATGGATGTCAAAAAAACGAAATGCAGAAACAATTTAAAGGCATATACACTGATTATCCACTTTAAAGGCATATACAATGTTAATCACATAATCAACATCAAACCAACATTATAAGCATCATTGTAATTTGTGGACATAAAGAAAAATAGGTCACAGTTAATCGATTATCATTCTGATTAAGTAACCATAATGCACATATATAATAATCAGACTCAGTCATAAATAAAAACAGAGAAAAGGAATGCATAATTACTCAAATCATCAGAACAAGACAATCAGATACTAAGCAAAATAAAAACAGAAATCAATTACCTTAAGAAAGATCTCATTCTTTTCATCAATGTTGAGCATACGGTCAGTGGAATGTTCAGAGGAATTAGCAGAATTCTGAGGACCCTCCTCGTCCAATTCAGATAGCCTGTCTTCAATGTCCTTCGCATACGCCTCAGCAACTTCTTTAGCTTTTTGATCCACAAATGATCCATCAGCCCTTGTATGTGTTTGCATAAACACTTCGCCAAGTGATACAGGACGCTTGAGCTTTTCCTCCTACAATTAAACTCAAACAGATTTAAATCATGGAAGCAATATTAGAAAATCAAAGAAATGATTTGTTTGGATGGAAAGAGAACTCTTACCATTTCTTGATGAACTTGCACAAAAGATTTCTGACCGGCTAAGTGTTTGTGCACTCCAAGACCTCCACGATCAGAGTTTCTGCACTGTGAAGCATTCTCACTCCTCTCAATAGCATCCTCTGTGTTCCAATACACCCACATCTCAGCCCAAAGTGTATCACGGATCCACGGTGGTTGTACACCACTCTGCTTTGCTTGACTGACAATCCCTTTCAACCGTTTCTTGGCTATCACCAAGAATCCTTCTCTAACAAGCTCAGTAATCCCGACATCCCAATTATACTTCCGCTACACAACAAGTAGTTAAGTTAGCAAAGTTACTAAGTCATATATAGTAAACAATAACAGAAAAAAAGTATATATGACATTACCGCAAAACTTCTGAAGTATCTCTCTCGAATGGGTATTGGAGTAACCTTCCAGCTGAAGTAAGGCCCATCAAACTTCCTCCGAAAGATTCCAGCAATCACTCTAGACAGCTTTCCTTTGTGCCGGTTAAACCTGTAATGAAAGACAGAGTATTAAGTCTATATAAAGTACCTTTCATGTTAGTTAAGCACTAAGACATTGCAAAAATACTCCTAATTATATTCATTTGTTGAAATCACCGAGTTTAGATGATGCAAAACAACTAAGAGAGAGTCAGCGAGAATGAAACGTGTCTGATTATATGCAGAATCCACTAAAATAAGTTGTATTTAGTGAAGAAAGTCTAAAAGCTTGAATAAAAACCATAGAAAGTCTGAAAGCTTGAAGAATCAGACTCAGTTTGGATCAACTAATATAATTCTCCAAACTTCTACTAAAGGACATGACTAAATGACTTCACAGTGTTTAAAAAACAAATATAAACTGTACACAGATGCTCCAATACACCAATACACCAATACACCAATACACATGCTCAATATCAATCACAAACACAAGTAACTCCAATACAGATGCTAATTATCAATCACAAAATCATCACAATATGGTTAATGACAAAAGTATAAAAGGAGAGAGATTACCAGAGAGTCTCAACTCCTGGTATCCGGTTCGGAGACAGTAGTGGAAGATGTTCTCGGCCTAGAAGGGCTAGCAAACGATCCAACAGTTCTTGGTAGTCGACATTTGGATCTTCATTCTGTTCCTGAGGGTTATCTTCATCTACATCTTCCTCATACTCGTCTTCACTATTATCGTTTAGCTCCATTGGTAAGTTCTGTTGCTCCGGTGGATTCTGACGAGGAGGCTGTTGTTGAGGAGGAGGCTGTCGTTGAGGAGGAGGAGGCTGTTGTTGAGGAGGCTGTTGTTGAGGAGGTTGTTGTTGAGGAGGAGGCTGTTGTTGACGAGAAGAAGAAGGATGTTGATGACGGCCTTGAGGTTTTTGTTTCCGACGAGCTGCAGGTGGTTGTTGAGAGCCGGCAGGCGTTGTTTGGAGAGAAGGACTCGGGTTTTGGGAAGATGGCGGATACTGTGAAGGACGACGACTCTGAGATTGGGTAACTGACTGTGTCGCCGAATTAGGGTTCGACGAGTGAGAGGAGGCTCGGACTGGACTCGCAGGTAGAAGTGGATTTTGACCATGGAAGACTCTGGGACCACGACTGGTCGATTTGCCTCCGTGACCTCTGGAAACCTTGCCCTTAGCAGGAGCCATTAGAGAGTCGAAAGAGAGAATTTGAAGAAAAGAAGGATTGAAAGAGAAGCAGAGAGGTGAAATGAAAACCCTAGATCTAGGATGAGAAAAGTGTTGAAGAATCGATTGGAGTAGATTGAGAAGAGGAGAGAAGAATCGATTCGAAGAATTAAACCCTAGAACAGCGAAGAAGAATCGATTCGAAGAGATTGAGAAGAGGAGAGAGGCGAGAGCTTTTTCGGCAAAAATCCTAGATCTAGGATGAGAAAATGAAATGTCGAGGTCGTGTTTGTTTACTAATTAACGATAAGAGTCCCACTTTGGTCGCAAAAGAGTAGGTCCTTAAAATATTTGGTGGGAATCTTAAGCGCCCAAAGACTTAGTGAAATTTTGATAAAATTTTACTAAAAACTGGAAACGTTGCAAGACAGTGGCAAAATAAGTCGGCAAATAGTCACAAAAATTGTCCTAAAATAGTCGCAACATATGTACGAGTCGCGTTAAAGTTACAAAATAGTCGCAATGTGTGACTAAATTGTGACAGACTAGAACACGTCACAACATAAAATTTAGATATCTATGGATTTTGTTTCATTCTATTGATTGTAATCACAGATAAACACTCATTTTAGTAGCATAAAGTACATATATAAGTCTTAGGTAGGTAAAAAATTGCTTCCACAACTTATATCATAATTTGTTATAAATTCCCTATCATTCTCTTAAAAGAACATGTAACACTTCATATGGATTAGGTATTTTTGCATGTTTGGTTTTTAATCATTGAAATTCAAGAGGTTGGTTAAGTATTTATAACTAAATTCGACCATATCACACTAGTAACGTATAATGGAACATATAAACAAACCCCAAATTAGAAATTTGGATTGTTCAATATCGAGAGTTGGTAATATGTAGCAAAGTAGTCGCTAGGTTTCAGGTGTTAGACGCAAAATGGTGGCAGAAGTGTGACTGTCTTGCGACTGTTTTGAAAAATGGTGATATATTCTCATTTTTAGTCGCTAAGTCTCAGGTGTTAGATGCAAAAGGGTGGTAAACGTGTGACTGTTTTGTTACCGTTTGGTAGATGTGATCGATTATCTTGTTTAGTCGTAGAATGGTGGCAACAGTGCGACTGCTTTGTGACTGTTAGTAAAATGATGGAAAACAAGAGCTCTACTTGACTCGAACCGAGAACCTGCTTTCAAGTATGGCAACCAAATTGGCTGTTTAATTAATCGTTAAATGCTTACCAAAACTAGTAAATAAACATATCAAATTGGCTGTTTAATTCTATTTTCCAAGACACACATCATCAAGCCATTTAATTAAAATATATTACAAAACACACATTAAAATTTAGTCAATTATTTTACAAATGACTTATATTTATAATTATTCTTCATCTTCACCTTCTTCTTCATCTTCATCTTCGGATGTTGATGAATTACAATGAAATTCGTCTTCTCCTTCAGCATCTTCAATATCAAAATCGATAGGTTCATCTTGATGATTTCCATCAACTAAGCTCTCAACTATAACTTCTTCAATCATGCTCGGAGGTGCCTCATCAACAGATTGTTGCAGTATAACCATATCATTTTCAGTAAACTTCCCTTGAACAACATTCCTTGGATTAACTTTGCAAATTGAAAGCCACATTTTTCGAGGTCGTTTTGTGTTCGGGTATGAAAGATAACACACTTGATCAGCTTGAGACCCTGTACAAAGCCAAAAATTTGAAATAAAATAAGATCGTCTCTAGCAAATACTTGAAAATAGGATGAAAAATTACCTAAAATAAATGGTTCGTAATTTTGGTATCTCTTTGATTGTAGCACGTCTACAACGCCTCCATCTGAAATACGAATTCCTTTGCCAACCTTTGGGTTAAACCATTCACAGTAGAAAAGTGTGATCTTTAAGTTAACCAGTCCTGGATACTCGAGCTCGATTATCTTTTCCACGGTCCCAAAAAAATCTTCTTCGTGAGATGCTTCAGAATAATTTTGTCCTCGAACACATACCCCATAATTCATTGTCTTTCTTGTGCGCCCATGATTCCGCGTGTGAAACATATATCCTCTAGTAAAAAAAATGGGCCATGACTTGACTTTGTTTTCAGGACCTTCCACTAGTTCATGTGACCATGGAGGAAAATTTTGATGATTTCTCGTTGCTTCCACCTAAAATGAAAATTATATAGATTAGTAAAGATATATATTCCAATCCATGAGTCGATTTAAAGTGAGATCGTTAGTATATACGACGTACGTATTGACGAATCCATAAATGAAAATCTTCGTCTCTTTTAGAGGTGACCTCATCATCAGAGAGTTCTAGATATTCATCCCGAATTTGCGCATCCAACATACTGTTTTTCGACATGTAAAAAGATATTCTCATTAGTCGATTAATAGAGAGAACGCTCTTAAAACTAATATTATTACTTGGTAAAAATGTATGTATACCTTTCAAACGGTCGAAAATAGTCACAATTACGCAAAACATATGCATGTGCGCATGTATAATCTTGCTCAGTTAACCAGAACTCACTACTTTTGCCACTTGGACGACCGACTTGTGTGAATATGTCTGGTACCGGGACAGGATATACAGGAACTTCACCTTCATCATACCGACTTGTCCTGCGAACATAAGAATATATATTAATTCATAAAAATATTTGCTTTTATTAAAATAATGGTATTCTCATTATAATATAGTATGAAATACCTTCTTCTAATAGCTGTAGAAATGTGCGATGCAAAATAGTGTTCCGAGAAGTATGATATCTCATCATTCATGTACGATTGAACGATTGAACCCGCTGGATATCTTTTGTTCTTCGCCTTGCCTTTCAAACGTTTAAAAAACCTTTCGAAAGGATACATCCATCTATATTGAACTGGACCGCCAAGCTCGGCTTCGTATGGTAGGTGTACTGGTAGGTGCTCCATCACATCAAAGAAAGAAGGTGGGAATATTTTTTCCAAGTTGCACAAAATCATGACAATATTCTCCTTCAAAAGTTGGACGCGACTTAGCTCCAATGATCGAGTACTTAAATCACGGAAAAATGCTCCAATGCCTACAATACAAATAAAATAAAATTAATAGTCATATTATTTTATATATAGAGCAAACATATATTTATAAATTAAATATATTTACTTGATAATGCAAGATGTACGTTTCGCGGCAAGAGTTCTGCAAACACAAACGGAAGCAATCGTTCCATAAATACATGGCAGTCGTGACTTTTCATTCCCGAAAACTTGTCGGCATTGATATCTGCACAACTAGCTAAATCTGCTACATAGCCATCTGGAAATCTGACCTCTGATTTGACCCATTCAAGGAGACTTTTTTTTGCTTTCGCACTCAATCTCCAAATAGGAAATGGAGCTCTCCCTCGATCATCAACATGCAATTCAGGCCGATCACAAAATCTGGAAACATCTATTCTTGACTTCACAGTGTCTTTTGATTTGTCTTTCACATTCATCATAGTGTACATGACGTTATCGAGAATATTTTTCTCAATATGCATCACATCAAGATTGTGTCGTAGATTTAGATCGGTCCAGTAAGGTAGCTCCCACAGTATGCTTTCTTTGTGCCAATTATGCCAATCTCCATACCCATCCACTTTATTTTCATGCCCATTTCCTCCGCAGTCAGATGTCTTAGGCGGCTCGGCAGTCTTTATACGCTCATATAAGACTTGTTCACCAGTCAACGATGCAGGTGGATACTCGTGCACTGCATTTTTACCCTTCACAAAGTGCTTTTTGTCCTTCCGTAACGGATGGTTTAGAGGAAGAAATCTTCTGTGGCAATCAAACCAACATGTCTTCCGACCACCTGGCAACCAAAATGATTTTGTATCCTCCATACAAATTGGGCACGATATTCTTCCATGTGTAGTCCATCCCGATAACATGCCATATGCTGGAAAATCGCTAATAGTCCACAAAAGGACGGCTTTAAGTATGAAATTTTGATCACAAGACACATCGTATGCCTCAACTCCGTTATGCCATAACTCTTTCAACTCCTCGATCAGTGGTTGGAGGAAAACATCAAGACTGGCTCGTGGATGATTTGGTCCCGAATTCAAAATTGTAAGAAACAAATACTCACTGTTCATGCACATATCAGGAGGCAAGTTGTATGGAGTCAAGATCACGGGCCACAACGAATGATTTTTGGACATGCCAAAAGGATTGAAACCGTGAGTACATAATCCAAGATAAACATTTCGCGGTTCTTCTGCAAATGAGGGATGGAATTGCTGGAAATTCTTCCACTCAGCCGCATCTGATGGATGACACATTAATCCCGCTTCTGATTCATGCTCAGCATGCCATCTCATCGAAGCTGCAGTCTTTTGAGATTGATACATTCTCTTCAATCTGTCCCCAATCGGTAAATACCACATCTTACTATATGGTATTCTTGTTCTTCCTTCACTCTCCTTGTATCTTGGTTTTCCGCAGAACTTGCAATTCCCCAACTTCTCATCATCTTTCCAAAACAACATACAATTATCTATACATACATCATATGTATAGTACGGCAATCCTAGCTTTCGCATCAAAGTCTTTGTCTCGTAGTAGGAACCGGTCGCCTGATTACCTTCTGGTAAATATTCTGTAAACAATTCTGCCCATCCGTCCATGCAAGTTTCAGACAAATTGTAGTCCACCTTATTGTTCATGAACCGAGCTGCCAACGATAATTGCGATTGACCTTCCCGACATCCATCGTAAAGTGGAGTGTTTGCGGCAGCTAGCATGTCATAAAATCGTTTTGCTTCTTGGGTGGGTTCTTCATGAACATGATCATTTCCACTTTGATCATGTTCATTATATTCGTTATATGGTACAGAACCATGAAATGCATCATTAACCATCCCAGCATATACATTCTCCCCATCATTAGCCATCCCAGCATATACATTCTCCCCATCAAATCCTATTGGTTCATGCGTACCACTAGTATAATTGGTATTATCAGCATATTCATGATGACTACTAGTTCCCTCCCAACAACATTATAATCTTCACCATGTTCATACCATACATAATTATTCGCCATAAACCCCCTACTAAGCAAATGACTCGAAATTGTGGCAGCTTTCATGCGTTTAGAATTTTGACAGACTACACAAGGACAATAAAACCGACCTTTTCTGTCTTCAACGTGAGAGCTCGCAAAATCGATGAACTGTTCCACACCCGCCAAATACTCCCCCGAAACATGACTAGTGTATGGATCGATTCGGTTGTACATCCATTCGCGTGATGGATTATTCCACATCGTTTTTTTTTCTCTCTTTTATTTCTCTCTTTTTTTTTCTTTTTTTTTTCTTTTTTTTTTCTCTCCTTCGTTTTTTCTTTCTTTCTCCTTACGTTTTTTCTCTTAATTTGAAGTTGGATGGAATGAGAAATAAAATGACGAAGGCCTTGTATATATAGTGAAGATTTTGTGACTCTTTTGTGACTGAATGTTGAGGAGTCACAAAGTTTGGTACACCTAACTCTATCGTATTTTTCACATTGTGCCAACTTTTGTAACTCTTTTGCGACCGATTTCAAATAATTCACAAAATTCAGTACTCCTAACTTTTTCGTATTTTTCACGTTTTTTGTACCTACTTTTTGTGACTAATTTACTACTAAACCGTGATCGAAGGATGTAGTTGCAAACACGTCGCTAAATTGGGACTGCTGTGCGACTGATTTTTCTGACTACATATTAGGTCGCTAAGTGGTCTCATAGTGCGACGTTTTTGCGACCACATAAATAGAATGGCAAAACAGTCGGATATGAGTCGCTAAATTGAGACTGGTTTCCGACTAGGTGTTTCCGTCGCTAATTAGCGACTATTTTCCATCTGCTTGGATTGTAGTCGTTTAAGAGTCACATATCAATTACAAAATAGTCGCTCTTTTTTGCGACCAAATAAATAGTCACAACAAGGAGTCCCAAATTGCAGGTTTTCTTGTAGTCGTTTAAGCTAGTTTGCGAGGAACACAGGTTCAAAAGTCCACCCAAAAAATGTTACTGTTCACGTATGTTCGTCGCAAAAGCTTCGCAATATTTGCGAGGTATATACTACGACATAATTTGCAAGTTGTTTGCAAGAGTAATAGTTCGTCGCAATTTCCGTGTCTTTTGCGAGGGAATATTTTAATCGCAAAAGTTGCGACGGATGTGCTACGGGTCCCACTTTGCGAGACGCGTATAGTGACAAATTGACTGTCGTCGCAAATCCCTTGCAATTAACGATTTGCGAGGGATTAGCTTTAAATTCTTCCATCGCAAAACGCGTGTTTTCTTGTAGTGACCGGAAAAACCCATAAAAACCCGCCATTAACCCGTGATCCAGTGAACCGGTTGAACCGACTGGGTATGGGTTTTAAAAATATCATTTGATTTTGGAATAAAAAATAGAGTTTTAGACTATTTAGTTATTTTTAGAATTTTTTTTTTAGTTCGTAGACTCATTTGATGTTTTAGATTTTGATGAAACTTCACAGTACCGTCTAAGGAGAATGAATAGAATGGTGAAAGAAATAATCGAGATTAGTTGTTTTGAATTCGCGATGTTTTATTAGTTTATTTCCGTCATTAGCGATTTCCTACTATTTTAATATTTGTTACGATTATAGACTTTTACTTGGATTTAAAAATTTAATTTGAATCACTTTATTATTATTGTTAGACTTCATATTTTGTAAATATAGTATGATTATTTTTATTTTTATATTTATAAAAACTATATAATCTCTATAAATATTAAATATATTAAATAAATTTTAATTAGTTAACCCGTGGTCGAACCCGATTGATCCAATGACCTGGTGACCCAGAAGGTAGTCCGGTTCACTGTCTGGGTCGGGTTTAAAAACACTGACATTATGTGATAAATTATGGAGACCTGATGAATTATAGACGTCTACATACTAAATAACATATTACGGAAAATAATAAATTAAAAACACTATTTGATGACAATATGTCACATGATTGCTTTTTTTTTTTTTTGTGTCGAAAATGTCACATGATTGCTATTTTCTTACTTTTCTTTCTTATTTCGCAAAAAAAAGAAGGAGCGAGTCGCAGGGAGTTCCAAATTTGGTTGGCAAGGTATCTATAAATAGAAAAGTTGCCTAGTTTCATGCACTAAGCTTAACCATAAAATCAGATTGATCACATGTGGTTAGCATCAATCATAAAAACAAAGAGATAGAGAGAGACATGACTGAGGAGAGCCCAGAAGAGGATCATGGGTCTCCAGCCGAAACAAATCCAGGAAGCCCTTCTTCAAAGACCAACAACAACAACAACAACAAAGAACAAGACCGGTTTCTTCCCATTGCCAATGTCGGAAGGATCATGAAAAAAGTTCTTCCCGGTAACGGTAAGATCTCCAAAGACGCTAAAGAAACCGTTCAAGAATGTGTCTCGGAGTTCATTAGTTTTGTCACTGGTGAAGCTTCTGATAAGTGTCAAAGAGAGAAGAGGAAGACCATCAATGGAGATGATATCATTTGGGCTATCACAACTCTCGGTTTCGAAGACTACGTGGCTCCATTAAAGGTCTACCTCTGCAAATATAGAGACACCGAAGGAGAGAAAGTTAACAGCCCAAAACAACAACAACAAAGACAACAACAACAACAGATTCAGCAACAGAATCATCATAATTATCAGTTTCAAGAACAAGATCAAAACAATAACAACATGTCATGTACTAGTTACATCTCTCATCATCATCCTTCTCCATTCCTACCGGTGGATCATCAACCATTTCCCAATATTGCTTTCTCTCCAAAATCATTGCAGAAACAGTTCCCGCAGCAGCATGATAATAACATTGATTCCATTCACTGGTGAGAGAGACCTTTGTTTTCTTCTTCTTTCTTTTCATATATTATATGCTTTTCTTTACCTTTTGTGAGTACATCTTGATGCTTATATATATATTGTTGCTATATAGACACATTAGATACGTACATTTTGATATTTTCAGTATACCCATCTCATGGTTTTGTGTAACAGAAATACTTCTTCATATATTTTTCGGATTAGTACTTCTCGAGATAACATAGCAATCTCTAACTCATGATTACAACAGTGGAATCTAATTTCATGCTGCTAAATGGATTAGAATACTTATCACCTACTGTCTGAAGTTACCAAAATGATTTAGCTTAATAAAGTTCTTGTAGAGAATAGCTTGATCCTCATGTATCCTAAAATTCATCACAATCCCTAATTGATTTTGGGAAATCACCTGTTGATGATGAAGAGAAAGGTATATCGTTCCTCACTCATTTACTTGAATTATGGATAACTTCAAATTGTTCCTCACCACTACTCATAGTATCTTATTATGAATCTAGAATTATAAAAGAAAATGCATTACAAATACGATGTATGTAAAATGTTGCTGCTATGAATCTGATTGGATATGAAGCAACCCATTATAATTTTATTTTACATATAAATAAAAGAAAAGTGGAAACTATGAATCTGATTGGATAACAAGCAACCCAATTATATTTTTTTTACATAAGAGAAAGCAGTACCTATGAATCTGATTGGGTATGAAGCAACCCCAATTATAAATTTTTACATATAAATAAGAGAGAGTAGACTTGTGTTCATTTTGGGAACCAAACTTAGTCATCCTTGTAGACCAAAGTCGGGTACTCTGGATTCCACATGTTGTTTTCCACGTACTCCATCAGCTCCTCCTGCGAAACACACAAGACCGCGGCTTAGTTGTTGGTTAGTCTTTATATTCTCTGCTGGAGAAATCAGGTAAACACTATTCTGTTCCTAACATAACCAAATTCGATCAACATTCTACGTAGAAGACGATTTGATCATCAGGAGTCCCAAACACGTCAGAGAGATGTTGTTTCGATATCTTTTCTTTTTCTATCATTTATGATTAAAGCCGGTCAATAGCTGAATTTATTACCTCATTCAGCTTTTGGAGCTCTCGAGCGTCCATTTCCCTATACCCTTCAACCAAATCCTCCTCAATCGCTTCCTTAATCACCGCAGCTGCTATTCTTTTTGTTATGTCTCGTATCCTGCATTTTCGATTCCACACGCCAAGTTTAACATTTCTATCAACCACTTTTTCTTTTTCAACACTAAGAATGTTCTTTTATTATCTTACCTTGATATTGGAGGGTATATAATCCCTTGTAGCACTTCTTCTTCGCTCATGTATGCTGCTAGGCTGCAGTTGTTTAGCAGAACAATGTCATGATCCCACATCCATAAATCATGGGACTTGTTTAATTTTTCATCGTCTCCTTAAATATGAGCTTTACACTAACTACTATATGATACCTCAACCGAAGGCCTACTTTTGGGAATTACCATTTGGAGAAAACATGTCGAACTACTGAAGGTAATATGCACAAATTCTTATTAGTTATTTAAATTTGATCCCTAGTTAATTAGTAATATATCATTGTACTCACTTCACCTTTAGTTGAGAATAAATCTGGAAAGATAAAATGCAGAAGGCAAAGAAAAGAGCTTACCACTCGGATGCGGCCTGAAGCATCCCGTCCGAGACAATGGGAGCACCAGATAGAAGAGTGCCAAGTCCAATACTACATTAAAATTTACAGGATTAGAAAATCAATTTTTTCATGGCCATCAATGCATCCAGTCAAGAATGTATGCAATTCTTTCTGATGATAAACAAGCGGAACTAACCCTGGAAATAGATACATGTTGTTTCCCTGGTTGCAATGTCCTATATGACCACTACCTGCCAAAAGAAAAGGTACTAATATTTCAAAAAGCCTCCTATACAAAGGCGTATAACAAACGATGCAGTAGTCCTCGTACATACCAAATTCCACATTCTTGAATGGGCTTCCACTCGCAAAAATCATATTTTCGCCTAATATAGAAAATGCATCTTGAGGCGTGCATTCAGCTGTTATTTAAAACACAAGTAACTATTACATCAACCCTGAAAAGAATCACAAATAACCGGAAACCACATTTTAATGCAAACAAAGGAGACAATTTACCATTTTTTGTGGGGTTTGACATAGCAAATATAGCAGGTCTTGTCGAGGTTGAACCTTTCATAGCTTCTAAAACCTTAAACACAATATACCAACAGTGACTTCCAAAATATAAACTTCCATATGTCAGAATCATGCAAGTAAGACGCACCAAAGCCTCTTGCAGAATTATGAGCTATGCTACATTCTACTTGCTCACTCATCTAACTAGCAATTACCGTGGAAACCAAATAATGAAGACAATGGTCATTTTCCTTACCTCTTTCGAGAATAACCCTCCAACTGCAGATAAACCAAGAAGCACATCAGGTTTAACTTCTCGAACCTAGCCACAGAAGAAACAGAAAACCGTTAGTTTCTTGCTAATATTCAGCCTGCAAACTTTTTGAGGGAGAAGTTCAACTAAACACCAGACTCATTGCCAAAATAGATTTAGTATAATTGATGAACATATTGATAGAAAGAATAACAGACCACTTCCACAAGAGTTGCTCCTTCTTTTAATCCCTGACGCTCCATTTCTTTAGTCTTCCTAGCAAAAGGCTGAGCCTCTGGGTCAATATTTTCTCGTCCTTCGGTGATAAGACCCTGATTTAAGTACAACAAAAAGAGTTAACAACTTCAGCTCCTTAAGCTACTGGACCAAAACACGCCAAAAAAAAGGGATGGGAAGTGATTTGGCAAGCTGTTAAAGGAAACCGGAGGGAAATCGATTGATTGGGGGAAAACGTACCTGAGCATCAACCACCCAAAATTGACTTTGAGCACTATCAAACGCAGTTTCAGTATTTCCTAACATCCGTGCCATTGTCTTCCTTGCAGCATTTACAACACCAATTCCCGCACTGCAAAAATCAAAGATTTGAACAAGGAAGCTTAGTATTCTGAGATAACTATTCTAAGCTGACTTATGCAGTGATGCCGCTGAAAGTTTCCATCTGTTAAATCTCTTCAAACGTTACTCAAAACTAACAATCCCTGACCATAAATAAGTAAACAATAACACCAAGACCAATTTTTTACCAATAAAAATCTCTAGTTAACTTAAAAATAGTAACAGAGAATGGCTTACCTTCCGGCGCCAGCAACAACGATCTTCATCTTTGGAAAATCAATCATAGGCCTGCCCTGTGCTCTAACTGCTCCAAGAAGACCAGCGATCGCAACCCCTGCTGTCCCCTAAGCCAGATCATGAAAACATAATAGTCATAACAAGAAAAAACAAGAATTTAGCATCAGCACTTAGATTTTTAGGTTCCTTGCTATTGTCTCTTTAATGCATCTGGTCGTATGGAAAAGATTAAGAATAACTATTGAACGATAAGATGATGGTTTGAGCAGATAAAATTTGATATTTTAAAAACAGAAGTTCATAATTATCTCAAACAGAGTAGCGCCTCAGAAAATGCCAGGCAAACTTAACTGACATATTGACCTAATATAAATACTGCAGAAATAAATAATAGTATTTCATCTTCACAAGAATCGTTCTAAGGCGGAAGACTCATTACCTGGACATCATCATTGAACATTCGATAGGTGCATCTATACCTCTGCAATAATTTAAAAGCCCACTTGCTCTGGAAATCCTCAAACTGTGGGTAGAAAAACATTAAAGTTTCATAATAAGAAACATTTGATATACCAAAGATCTATGAAACATCGGTTACCTGCACAATAACATGTGGCCACCGGGTATACACTGCCTCCATAAATTCATCAATAACATCTATATAGTCATCATCCTCTAAACGATGTTGCTGCAGACCCAAGTCTGTCAAAAAAGAAAAAAAAACACAGAAAGAACGATTACATGACAGATAATAAGCTATTCTTGTTCATGTCTCTGAACTATTGGAAATCCCTAAACCATGAAAGAAAAAAATAACAAGTCGTACTACCAAATTAGATGACAGATCCTACACAATACTATAGACCTTTGACATTTTAATATATGTATGCATGCTGCATGCATACACAAATCTCAAATACGCATCCTCTACTTCATTATGTAAAGAGACAGATAATAAATATGCTTCACCATACTAAAATCTCAAACATTAGCAAACAGTTATATTATATGTTTTCGGAAAGAAGAAAACCATTATTAACCTAACATAGTCATCTTATAATAATTGACTTTAAGAAGGTAAGAGGTGCAAATGAATCTTACACATGGGATCCTTGAGTAGTTTTTCATTGTTTGTTCCAACATCAATCATGACAGGAAGTACCTAAACCAGAATGTGCTCATAAGTATAGTATCACATCATCATTGCAAAGAGTGGAGAAAGGGGGAAACTATGAAAATAGAAGATGTTGTAAGTACCCGTTGTGGATTTATTCCAGCTGCGGCAACGTATAAATCAAGCTTCCCTACAGCAATTCCAATTCCATGAACGCCTAGATCTCCAAGACCCAAGATCCGGCTTCCATCCGTAACAACAATCATATCAACCTAAAGGTGGAGTAAGAACATTACATCAGAAAACTAATTGTCACACCAGTTTCTTGGTATAAATAGACACAGTTGAGATATCTTGAGGATAGTGTCAGATATATCGAAGAACCTGTTCAGCTGGCCAGTTGTAAACCATAGACATCATTTCACCACGATCTTCAGCACTAAAATACATTCCCCTTGGCCTCCTAAACAACCCACTGTAGTTCTGGCAGACGAGACCAACCGTAGGAGTGTAGACTATCGGCGCATACTCCTCAATATTGTTAATCAAAACCTAAAAAACAATGTAAAAATGAAAGTAAATAGCCTCTTCAGAAGCCAAAAACAAGCGTAGTAACCAAAATCTTGCACAGATTTTAACAGCAAATAGAGCACCTTATAGTACATAGTCTCATTTCGGTCATGCAAGCGATTAAGAATTCGCCACTTAGCCAAAGCATTAGGATCAGAAGGTCCATCTCTTGCTTGCTCCTCCAATCTCTTCAGGTCAGTCACTGTTCAAAAAACTCAGATCATGTCACTGAGTAAGATTCACTTACATGTAACAAAGCTTGAAGAAAACTCGAGTAAACTTACTAAAACGCTGAATTTGTTGCTCAGAATCCATAACATTAGGAGGAAGAAGACCTCTAAGATCTAAACGATTTCTCTCCGTCATCGTAAACGCAGTACCCTAACAAGAATCAAAATCAGATCCAGGCTTTAAATCCTAGTTCGAAAGAGAAAGAAGTTTGAAGTTCAAGTACCTTATTGAACCAAGGATCATGGAGGATATCGAGACCTTGTTTATGAACGATGGTGGGACGGTGACCTTCCGATGTGGTGAAAGATCTGGCGGCGCATGAATAAAGTATTCTCCGGTGGAGAATTCGGCTGAGAGATGAACTCAGACGGAGCTTATTGGCAATGCCCATCGTTTAACGGAATCTATTGCGAAGAAGATTGTTCCGATCTGGCTGGAGAAGAAAGAAAGCTCACTGTTTTTGACTCTCCGTGTGGGGATTGATGAATAATTGAATTTAGCAGTCTCTCTTTTTCTTTCTTTTTAGTATTTTTTATTTATTTATTTGAAGATTCTCATTTCCTCTTATCTTACCCCTCAACTAGATGATTTTTTTTTTTTTTTTTTTTTTTTTTGGCTCAACAACAACTTAACATTCACCAACGTTCAGCTTACACAATGTCCATGTCCACTAGGTTTTTAACCCAACTTGGCACTATAGAATACAATTTGGGAACATAATTCAATAATGAAAGAGACTCCCTTGCAATTCTATCTGCCACCCTGTTTCCTTCTCGGTGTGTGAAGGAGAATTCAACCTCTACAAAGTGCTGGAGAAGGTTTCTGATATCCTGGATGCTTGGATCTAAATTTGGCAAGTCGACTCCCTCCTTCATCACAGTTATGAGCTGTTTGGAATCAGACTCAAAGACAATTTTCTTGTGGTTGAATCTGGACATTGTAAGTACTGCCCAACGAAGGGCTTCAAGCTCAATCTCCAGCACCGTTTTAACCTTTGGGACAACACGCAGACCCAACCATAGTGTCTTCCCCTCATGATTTCTCAGGACCCATCCCATTCCACTATTAATTGATTCCGCAGACCAGGCGCCATCCGTGTTGCATTTTACCCATCCCGGTGAAGGACACTTCCACTTAGTGTTCTGTTGACCTGCCCTAGACTGATGATCTGCCTGTGTCTGTGGTTCTTTCCTGGCTTTCCATTCCTCCGCATCCTCCTTTGCTTTGTTGACTGCTTGAGGAGCTGTAAATTCCTTCCCTTTAAACACAAGTTCATTCCTGTTCTTCCATAATCTCCATAACAGCCAAGGAATGAGGGTGGAAATATTCTCTTCTGGAGTTTGGGGATTGTCCAAAGTCAATACATGATACAGATTTTGATACAGGGAATCAGACCACTCACCTCCTGGTGGAGCTGGGATCGGGGAGATAGCCCATATTAGGCGAGCAAATGAGCATTGAAAGAGTAGATGGTTTACCGTCTCAGTACAAGAAGGGCATCTTACACAAGAGCTGTCTTTGGCGAGGTGTCTATGTGAAAGGTTTCCTGCCACTGAAAGGCAGTTACTCAAGCATCTCCAAAGAAAGTGCTGGATTTTAGGAGGAGCATCAGTCTTCCAAATCTTCTCATAGATGGGATTTAGATTGGGTTGTAGAACCTCCTGCGGGGTATTTTCCTGGTTCATAATCTGTGTCAAGACCCAATACCCTGATTTCACTGTGTAGTGTCCCGTCTTGCTGTAGTCCCAAGTGTATCTGTCTTTGGTAAACCTTCCCCCTGGTCTGAGTTCCAGTATCTTCCTCCTATCCTCCTCTGAAAACAGGAGTGAGAGCAAGTGTTGATTCCATTCTCTACCATCTATATCCACCAACTCTCTTACATATTGCAGAGAAGAAACCTTCTGATGGTCTTCCTGAGGGACTCGGTTCATAGCTTGGATAGCCTTAGCTGGTTTGTGACTGATCCATTGATGTCTCCATATCTCTACCGATTCCCCATTACCTATTACTGCTCGCGCTCCTTGTTTTATCAAATTCTGAGCCTCATGGATACTTCTCCAAGCGAAAGATGGTCTTGAGCCCAGTGGTGCATTTAAGGGGTCAGACTTTCTAAAGTATCTGCTCTTGAAGACTTTAGCCATCAAAGATTCCTGGTGGGTAACCATTCTCCATAATTGTTTCCCCAAGAGGGCTACATTGAAAGCTTCTATATCTTTAAAACCAAGTCCTCCTGTAGCTTTTGTGTTACATAGTTGGTGCCAGGCTTTCCAATGCATACCTTTGCCTTCCTTCTTATTCTTCCACCAGAAATCTGCCATCACTGACTCAAGTTGTTGACAAACTGTCTGTGGTAGCTTAAAGCAGTTCATTGTGTATGTTGGAAGTGCCATAGCTACTGCTTTAAGAAGAATTTCCTTTCCCCCTGGGGAGAGAAATTTTGACTGCCATCCTGACACCTTTTTGCTCAGACTTTCTTTCAAATAGCCTAATATAGAGACTTTTGATCCTCCAAAAGTCTCTGGAAGACCGAGATAAAATCCATCCCCACCTTCTTGATCTATCCCTAGCCTTCTTTTCACCACCACCCTCCTTTCCTCCGGGATATGTTTCCCGAAATGGACGCTGGATTTCTGGTAGTTAACTCTTTGGCCTGATGCTAGACTATACTCTTCTATAATCCGAGTTATTTGGGCTAATTCTTCATCTTTTTCTTTACAGTAGAACATGCTGTCATCAGCAAACAGGAGATGGGTGATCGGAGGGCCACCTCTGGCCACTTTTAAACCTGTTATCTGTTCCTTTTCCTCTGCCACTTTGAGCATCTTAACCAGCATCTCCGTACAAATGACAAACAAGTATGGAGAAAGGGGGTCACCTTGTCTTAATCCGCGTGTGGGTTTGATCTCTCCATAGGGGGTACCATTAATCAAGACTTGGTATTTTACAGATCTGACACACTCCATTATTAACTTGATCCAATCTTCAGCAAATCCTAGAGACTTCATTGCTTGCTCTAGAAAGGACCATTCCACTCTATCATATGCCTTGGAGATGTCGGTTTTTATTGCAATGAATTCTTCAGAACACTTATTACTAGAGCTCAAGGCATGGATCAGCTCATGTGCAATGAGGATATTATCACTGATAAGTCTACCTTTTACAAAAGCGGCTTGAGATTCAGAGATAATCTTGGGAAGAATTTTCTTCATTCTTGTCGCCATCAGCTTTCCAATGATCTTATATATGACATTACATAGACTGATTGGCCTGAAGTCAGTCATCTTATCCGCTTTGAGTTTCTTTGGAATTAAACAGATGTTTGTCTTGTTCATTCCTTCTTCAATGTGTCCTGTTCTGAAGAACTGCTGCACCATCTCTGTTATTTGACCTCCCATGTGATCCCAAAATTGTTGATAAAGGAATCCATTCATTCACTCTGGGCCTGGACATTTGTGAGGATTTATACTGAAAGTTGCTCTCCTGACTTCCTCTGCTGTGATGGGGCCTAGAAGCATATTATTCATTTGTTCATCAATCTGGGGCTGTATGTTCTCTAAATCCTCGATATGGTATCCAACATCCTCAGATGCAAAAAGTTTCTTGAAATATGCTTCTGCCACTTTGCCACAATCAGTGTCAGCTGTCCATTCTCTTCCTTCCTCATCTATGAGCTTCTGAATCCGGTTTTGTGCTCTTCTATTCTTCGTTGTTGCGTGGAAGAATTTTGTATTTCTATCCCCATTATTCATCCAGGTATTCCTGCTCTTTTCTCTCCAGAACTGCTCCTCATTCAGATACTCTTGATTGAGCTCCTTTTTTAGTTTGGTGAGCTCTTTCCTTTTAAAAGGGATTGCTCTAGTTGCTGCATTGATTTTGAATTGAAGTTCTTGAAGTCTAGAGGCTGAGTTTGGTTTTGCTTCTCTTTTCCATCTAGAGATCGTCTTCCTGCAGCTTGCAATTTTTTCCATCAGCTGGTTTCCCTCACCTGTAGGTTGTTGACCCCAGAATTGGCCTATCAATTCCTTGAACCCTTCCCTTTGTATCCAACGTTTATCGTATTTAAAGCCAGCCCACTTCCTCCAGTTTTCTCCTACCAAATTATTGATTAGAGGACTATGATCAGAGCATATTTTCTGCAAATAGGTGGCTTGAGCCTGTGGAAATGACTCCATCCAAGCCTGGTTTGCCACTGTTCTGTCCAATCTGCATTGCACCAACTCATCATTACGATTACCATACCATGAATATTGGTAGCCTGAGTGCTTCACCTCCCATAGCCCACAAGATGTCAGCATTTGTCTGAATTCCATACACGAGGAATCACTCCTTAAAGGCCCGCCAATCTTTTCTGAGGGATCCACCAACTCGTTGAAGTCGCCAGTAAGCATCCAAGGTTTATCCCTGCTTAATCCCAGTCTTGTGAGTCTTTCCCAAAGATCTCCTCTCTCACTTTGGACTGGTTCACCATAAATACATGTAAGGTAAAACTCTTTATCCTGCCACACAATGAGAGAATCAATCATTCTTTTGTCAGACTGGAGGACTCTCACTTGCACTGAATCTTTCCACATTAACGCCAATCCTCCACTTTTCCCGACTGGATCAACTGTGTGTAAATCAAAATACCCTAGATGTCCTACCACATTCTCTAAGTAACTTCTCTTATTCTTGGTCTCACAGAGGAATGTAATCTCTGGGAAATACTGACCACGTATTTCCCTTAGATGTCGAACTGTAGGGGTATTCCCCACCCCCTGACAGTTCCAGCTCAGTATCCTCATCTTGGGTTTGAAGGGTTGGTATTAACCATCAACCCTTCTTTCAAGTTTGTGTCACTACCACTCTCAGGTACTGTACCAGAAGAGTGAGGACGGTTTGCTGCCGCTGAGGAGGCAGAATGACTCGATAATTGAGCTGCCACATGGGCAGAATGATCTGAATATGCTGACTTCTCCTTTAGAATTGAGCTGGAGGAAGAAACCTGGGAACCCAATCTCTCAAAAACTGATGGGGATTGATGTAATTCCTCATTTGATCCTTGATGACCTGACCCCTTTGATCTTTCAGCACTTGTTCCCAGCCTCTCAAAAACAGACCCAACTGGGGACTGTTGTATTTTCTCCCCAGATCCCAGTCTTTCAAAAAAAGATGGTGAGATATGGGATTTCTCTCCTGATCCCAATCTTGCCTTCTTGCTGGTTCTTTCTCCACCACTTCTTGACCTTCTACGCTTGCTTGGAGGTACAGATGCTTCCTCTGGACAGTTAAGCTCATTTGTGTTTCTTGATGTGTCAGCACCTCTCACTTTGGGTCTCCATTCTTGTAGAGTTTTTACATTTTTCCCCTTCCTGTTCTGTCCCATTTCTTGCACGCTCTCTTTCAACGGTTGCCTCAACTAGATGATTTACCCGCACTATGTGCGGGGATACATAGTTATATGAAATATATAAACAGTTTTTTGGAAACCGATTATATATTATCACTTGATATATAAGTGTGAATATTTGAATATGATGGAGATTTTATTAGTTAGGAATTAGGATATTCCATATTTGGAATAAAAATTTAAATTAAAATATTGACCAAAGTTTTTTTTTGAAATATCATTCCTATAATTCTGAAATATATTCGAATATTTTTAGTATTTTAATTAAGATTTTATTTTGGAAACAATTCAATATAAAAACTGAAAAGAGTATGAATAATTATTTTTTAAACATAATAATATTTTATTATCCTTTATTATTCTTTATAATTCTATGTAGTTAGGATTGATTTATTGCATATCCCTCATTTTATGAATCAATTTATATTGTTACGATAAGGTATTGGGTTGTAAATAAATTTTAACTAAAATGAGTCAATGACTAATTAAATTGAATAAACCGTGTAAAAGTTTTAATAAATTGATAAGGTAAAAATTTGAAAAGAAAAAGAAAAATTTTTTTTTGAAAAGAAATAATATTGAAAATAATGAGTAAGCGGATACATTTTTAACATAGATTAATATTGAAATATTGTTCATAGTGAATGTGTAATAAATGAAATGTTACTAACTAATTTATGTAAAACTATGTTCCAAATATATTTAAGAAACATATGGGCTCACATATACATTTAGATGTTTTGTAATTTATAACAAAAAATAGAATGTCATATATGTTAAAATTCTAAATGTTTTTTATAAAACATATAAAAAATATAAGTACAAAACATATAATAAACATTTATATTATATATTGTTCATCATGATTTATGCTATATACTTTTTAATTGTTTCGTCAATATATATATTTTTTATTAATTAATTTCCTTTATTAATTGCTAATCTCTTAAATATAGAGGAAAAATATGTATAAGTACCACTAATGGCATTATATGTAATTAGGCTAGTAAATATTGGACAATTATTAAGTTTGCTGAGAGTTTCTCTGGTTGCGACATGTCAGCATGGCAGTCTTGTAAATCACATGTGAAAGTAAGGTTTTTTATTTAAAATGCTTCTCAATTAATATATAGGGGATTTAGTCAGAAGAATATTTCGGGTCATAGTGTGTCAAATGTCAATGGGGAAGAAAAAACGAATTTAAAAAAAAAACTTTTCCTTTGGCAGGAAAAAAAAGGCAGAGAAACACAAAGTCTTCATCGTTGGCTTTCTTCCTCTCCGGCGGCCTCCATGGCGCTGGGGAGGAACCCCTTGTAGATTTAAGTTAGGTTTATTGCAGTTTGGTCGAAAGCCGGTGAGATTAACGGTGGTAAGCGAGGTGGACGTTGTGAGATTAGGGTTTCGTTTTGTGGAAGAGATGTTCCAGATCTGGAATCAGATTTGACTCAGTTGTCCCTTCCAACGGCGGATCCGGTCATGGCGAAGCAGATTGTTTGGTTTCCGGCCAATTCCATCGGTTTCTTGTTTCAGATGTTGATGGTGCTCGGCGACGGGTTTTAGCGGCTCTTTGGGTCTGTGATTTTCTCGCCAGTTGTCGTCCTCCTTACTTGCTTCCAGATCTTTTTGTTATGGCTTTCATTTTATCGGGCTTTTGTGTTTGTTTCTCTTCCTCTGTTTGAATTAGTTATTCTCAGTGGATGGAGCTTATGGCTGGAGATTTGCTCCCACATGTCTAGTCGTTTATTTGCGTTAAGTCTTAGTGAGTTTGTGTTTTTGGCGTTTGGAATTTGGGCGATTATAGGTTGTCCGACGGTTCTTTGAGCGGATCTGGATGCTCTCTCAACCGGGATAATCTGGACAAAAGCAATCAGAGATGAAGACTCATCATTTTTGGAGAAGGCCAAAGGTTTGTCTTCAAGTTATCTTGAAGCATTGCTGCGATGGTTCCTCATTTGTCATTGTGAAAATCTGTCCTAGATGTAGGATTGGAAATGTCATTTGTTTCTCTTGTGGTTCTAAGTTGTTTTCTCCTTTGATTGTAATTTGTAAACATTCCTTATCAATATTCAACAGATGAAAAAAAAAAAAAAAGTGTGTCAAATGTCAATAAGTAATGGTGGACTATGCCGAACCGGTTCAGGTTTTCTCAAGATAAACCGGAACTCTTTTCTTATATGACTATGTCACAAATCTCATTAAGTTGAATAACAGAAAATCATTTTACAAAAGCTTTGACTTCGTCTTCTTCTCTTCCTTCAATCTTTCTTTGATTCTTGTTTACTAGCTTGGTATCAGAGCGTTGAGCTTGAAATCTCAACCGAATCTTTTTTTTGGCATTCTTTGATATAGATTTTTTTTTTTCTCTCAAAGTGAATTTATTTATTAAATATTGTACATATTAGTAGGACAAAATAAAGCCCCGTAAATCTAGTCGCCGTCTTGGAGCAGAAAAATCAACTATTTCATAATCATGTGAGAGAACTATGTTAGATTTATATATCTCAAGTAAACTATTGTGCGAATACATATCCTAACTAAACGTAAATTCAAATTTACTATCCAAACTTTTCCGTTGTGCAAAATTGACGGTCACAGTGTTAAGAAACTGTTAACTTCTTGAGGCAAATGGATCCCTTCATGTATTGACACCTGAAACTTTTAACAATCAAAAAGTTGGTGCTTTTTTCCATCCATTTTTTAAAGTTGGGGTTTTTTTAAAAAAATATTTTTCCTATTTTTTTATTGAAATAAAACCATTATTGAAGGGAAATTATATTTGTTAGATTATTTATAGTTTAGAGGAATACAGCTACGAATCGTCTTATCTATAATATAATACGGAAAATAAAACACGAAATATACTATTACAAATCTTCTACCGTAACTCAATTATATACAAAATTTGAAAGACATATATATGTATTTATAAAACTTAGATTTCAATATGTATATACCGTATTTACTGTTCATATATTCATTTGAAATGTTCACTTTTTTATCTAACGCATGACTCGCTTGGTTTTTTTCACCCTCATACAAGTAGAAGAGTAACTTTTTTTTTGTCAGCAACTATTAATTAGAGCTCAAAAGAGTCATTTCTGAGGAATATTTGTTTACATATGTAATGTGATGCGAATCAGTACGAACTTTTCGTGCCAAATTATCCGTTAGTAGAAGAGTAACTTATGACTATATAAAACCATAATCAATATATGAAAAATATAAAATTTTAATGTCCTCAAATTTAGCACCTTACAAGTAGCAGTTGTGCGTTATGATGCACAAATCTGTGAATACTAATCTCGATTCATTTTAACATATAGTTGATAAGATTTTAGTCTTAATGTTTTAGGTCAAAAAGATTATTCAACTTTTGTTATAATTTGGAAACTGTAAAATAAGTAAATTATACATTAAATTCGAGATTGACATATTCAACTCAATTTTGAATTTCAAGTATATTAAAACAATTTGATATTTTTTGTGTCACACATGCTTAGAGTCATCATCTATTCAATTTAATACAATACTAGTCAATTTTATAATTAAGATAGATGATAAGTTTGTTTGTTCAAAAAAAAAAAAGATAGATAATAAGTTTTAGTCAAGCCTCATATTAAAATTTAGTCAACCTCATATTAACAAATATATAATATCCATATATACTAATAATAAAAATGAAAGAGTAGTTCAAATTTGAGTTTTTTTCTCCACAAAAAATCATATAAATAGAGGTTTTCATAAAGATCTGAAAAAACTATTTTTTCTCAAGAGAATTAGTAGTCAAGAAAATATAAAATATAATGGGTATCACAAAAACTTATGTGACTATTTTCCTTGTAGCAATATTAACAATTTCAGTTTGTAACTACAAAATTTTGGCAACACCAGGTAGGTTTTTATTATTCGATTATCTTTGATCATTTGAAGAGCAATGGTTTCACATTTTCTTTTCATAAATTACAAAAAATGTTTTCATCGAATGTCTTACACACAGACATATATATAACTTGGGTTGTATAATTGCAGTGATCCAACAGTTTGATCGTTGCATTGGGGCATGTTCGAGATTTTACGGAAATATGCAGTGTTATAAAAACTGTAGAAAGCTGAAATATGACGGAGGACAGTGTGATTTTGTTACAAAAGGTGAAAATTTACCAGAATGTTGTTGCTACTACAATAAAGAAAATTGATACCCTTTCTAGTAACTGGCTACTTGAGCATTATGTTTTTCTCTTCTCATACTTTAAACGATGTATTGTCTTCAACTTCTTAATAATAAAATAATATTATTATTCATATTTTTATCGAATTTTGTTCACTTTTACGTAGACAAGAAGCCATTTATCGGTGTTTTAGGGTACAACGGTACTAGGGTGTTTATATATGTCTAATGTTACTTTCACCAAGACCACGTTGCTCGATTGTGCTTAAATCAGAACATGAAGTTGTTCCCTTTTGTATAAATAAAAATATTTTCGATTCTTTCTTCGGCGAGTCTGAGAAACGAGCTTCAGAAACAAGACTGCCGTTTAAAGTTTAAACTCTTGTTTTGTGATTCTTTTCGATTTCCTAATAACTTGAATGTCAAAATCAGAATCTGATAACAAAAACAAAAGAGACCAGCTGTTTGAGATTGAAAGAGGATTATTGTAATGGGAATTGAAGCGCAGAAGATATGGCTTGAAGAAAGAGAGGATGCACATCTTCTCCCGAGAACACCTCCGACTCCAACTTCTCCACGTGAGGCCATATCTAGAGAACATGGAGAAACATGTCAATATTCAATTTACAAAAGCTCTTACAACAACATCCCAACAATATATATATATATATATATATATATATATATATATATATATATATTAATATTTATAGATATCTTAATATTTATATATATCTTTATATATATGTAAAATATTTAGTGAAATTCGACTCTAGTATTGTTTGTTTTTCTTAAATTTGTATTAATTCTTGGGAAATTGTTAATAATGCCACTTTTTCAATGCCACTTTTCAAAAATACCCCTTTTTTAAAACCTTATAAAAAATGCTCTTAAAAATATAAGATTTACCCAAATATGTATGTAATATTATTAAAACATACACAAACTACATTTCTATGTATCTAAAATCTTATAAATACTTTATAAATACCTTATAAATGCATTTTAAATACCTTTAAAAACCTTTAAAATATCTTGTAAAACCTTTGAAAAACTTTTAAAATCCTTTAAAATAACTTGTAAAACCTTTAAAAACACCTTATAAAACCTTATAAATACTTGGATCGAATCTTCAAGTAGTAGTTACAATCCATAAGTACCTTATAAACCTAATAAAACTTTATAAAAATTTCAGATTTAAAAAGGGGCATTTTTGAAAATGGACATCTAAAAGGGGCATTTTTGAAAAGGGGCATGAGAAAAGGGGTATTTTTGCTAATCCCCCTTAATTCTTGGTAGAGTTCAATTCTAATATTTTTAGTTTTTACTACATCAAAATTTTTTTTTAATTATTTTCTAAACTTAATAATTACTTTTTTACTTATAATTTAATTTTTGTAAGAAAGATATTGATTATAAAGAAATTTTCTTTTCCAGATATGTTTTTTAGAAATTACAAAATTAGGAAAATTTTTCTATAAATTAATAATTATTAATTTATCGATAAAATAATATCACTATAAATTAATACAATTTCCCGATCCCGACATTATTAATTCATAGAGATTTCAATGTAATAGTAATGATACAAAATTTATAGAAACTTTTTTGACACACGAACCACGAAATAATCTCGTGGAAACGCTTGGTATCATCATAGAAAAAACATATTACCAGTGAAAAATAAAAAATCAAACCGAGTTGTGATTGTGATAGTTTCAAATGCCTTTATTTATAGACAAATATCATGTATAAAATTTAGGTTTAGCCGACTAAAATAAAGATATTTAATTACTAAAATGTGATCAAATATGGCGATTTTATGGCTAAATTTTGAAAACTATCCATATTTCTAATCAATTTATAGTTGAAAAAATCTAATTAATGTTTGTTTCTTAAAAAAAAAATCTGACTCCCATAATATACGGAGTTTTACGATTTGGATTTATTCTAATAATTATTGTGTTTAAAATGAATTAATATTTCATTAACTATAAAATTTGCGAAGATCCCATTAAATGGGAATTTATTTTAAAGTTAATTTCAAAACTGAAAATATTGTTAAAAACGGGTTTAGATTATTTTCTCATTCGATGAAAATATTTAATTGCTAAAGATCTTAACAAATATTTAATGGAGAGCCGCCAACCATGGGAGCTGCGAACCTCCGTAGAAGTCTATCTCCACTACATGCCGAAGTCGAGGCCCTTCTCTGGGCGATGAAGTGTATGATTGGTGCAGATCATCAAGAGGTAGCATTCTTAACAGACTGTTCAGACCTGGTGAAGATGGTGTCTTCTCCAACCGAATGGCCGGCGTTTTCAGTGTATTTGGAGGAATTATAGAGCGACAAGGAGGAGTTTTCATCTTTTTCTCACTACAAGAAATATGGGCATTGATAGCACTTTACGATAGCGCAGTTTTCGTAACTGCTATTGAAAATGATATTCGAGATTCGGTAACCATATCATAGCATTTCTTAAACGCTAAACATAAAAATAACTAAGCGGGAAGCTAAATTCACTTAAAATCGCAAAAATTTAACCAAATTATTATACTTAGCGCCTACTACTTAATCCAAAATAAAATAAAAATCGAGTATGACCAAATAAAACCTAATTTCTATCATCTTTTACTCATTCGATACCCAGATTCGGTTCTAAGTTTCTAACTAGTGACCACCCATTCTCTCTCTCTCTTCTCGATAGCTCAATCTCTGGCTGCGCTTTCACCCTTTATCAAGTCGTTCTTTGTCTTTCTCAAGTTCACCCTTCTTTAGAGGTATACCCAGAATCAGAGCCTCGCTCTTCCGCCGCCGATTCAAAAAAGTCTCTTCTTATGGCGATCAAAGTTCAGATCTATGATGTATCAAAGAGCAGGTATATTTGAGAACCTTTATTACTTCATGAGACTACGGTTGAATCCTAATAGCATAAATGGTGCTATTCAATAGTTTTGGGACTTGGGGGTTTAGGTCCCTTTTAGGGTCTCAGAACGGTTGCTTTGAATCTCCATTTTTTTAGGGAGAGAGGGGATTTGAAGAAGGTGGAGATGACGACTCGTTCCGGTTGAAATTCTTCTCTCTCTCTTTCAGATTTTCTCATCAACCAAAGAGATTTCAACATATCCCGAGACCAATTAATTGTAAAAAAGTTTGATCTTTTCAATCTGGGAAAAGGTAAATTTTTGTTTAAGTTTTTGCTGGAATTCTTATCTATTTCCCTTAAGCAGTTTGATTGAACATATCTAAACGGGGTTAAAAGTTTATTTTCATGCCCGCCAAGTGTTCGACGAATTGCCTCATTATTAGCTTGGCTTGTATCTTAATATTGTTTGACTTTGTTATTGAATTCGATGAGTGTCTCTATTTTGCCTTTTTAGTGTCAACCTCGTGACCCTTTAATGGCTTATTTCATTAGACCCCAATAGAAGAAATTTGTTTTGTGTATGCAAGATGCCAAGATCATTACACGTTTGCTCAACCTTGACTTTTTAGTGCATTAATTTGAATGGTATGACTCTATATTTCTCAGTGTTCTACTCTGAGATTCTTAATTCTTCGGACAAAGCTTGTAACATGGCTAAACATGTTACTCTTATCTTTTTTTTCACTGCTTATGTCTCAAGTAGGAACATATTTTGCTCTGTGCTTTTCTCTATGTTAGCAAACATACAAGTTGTTTTGGGTTCTCAAATTTAGGATTCTTAAATAAGAGACTCAAGTCAAGCTTACGATGGGTATAACATGGCTAATCTAAGTATCTCCTATATGTTTTTGTCTAAAAATTAAGTCTTATTAATATTTGTTTTGTTTGGTTTTGTAATGAGGATTAAGGTTCACGAACTGAGGTTGGTGTTGATTTTGACAGCTGGGAGTGGATCAACAAGTGAGGTTTAGCTATGTATCTCAAGCAGGTGCGAATTTCTTTCTTCTATTGTCAATTGGAACTGATGGGCATGTTTCATGTACCAAGCTTTGTGCTTGTGCAGATTGAAATACCACTGTAGAAACATGGTGGTAGGCTGGAAAATCTAAAGTAAGTGCAAGTTTTGAAGTGCAAGTAGGCGAAGGAAGAAGTTTGTTTCTTTTGTTTTTTTTTCTCAAAAAACCTTTATTATTTGGAGTTATTTAAGATTTGGTTTGGATTAGAGTTTGTAAGACTTGTTATGTTTCTTTTATGGATTTTCTATGAAATAATTTGTTTGAATATATATTGTTAAGCAAATCTAATTTATATAAAAAATGTAAATATTTAATGAAAAAAGGTTAAATTTAATTGAGTAAATAACATCAACAAAATGTTATAATATGTTCTGTTATAGCTCACGATAAGAGCTACTAAAAAACATATAATAGCAAAGAAAAAAAGTTATTAAAAATATATTATAGCCTCGAAAAAGAGCTACAAAAAAAAGAAATCTGAGCATATATTATACGCTATTATACGGTCACATTCAATAGCATAGCAAAAAAACGCTATTGTACGTGACCACTCTAAGATAGCTCCGGCAAACACAGCGTTTATGAAAGCGCTATATAAACGATATAACAGCGTTTTCAGTGTGTTAAGAATGTCCATATTTTTTGTAGTGTCTTTATCTTTAATTCCTCGTAGGGCTAATGTTAAAGCGGATAATCTGGCACGAAAAGTTCGCACAGAACCGCTTCATATCACGTATGTAAACAACATTCCTCAGGAATGGCTCTTTTGAATTTTAATTAATTTCGGATGACAAAAAAAGAGTTATTTTGTTGATCATGGAAATATGGCGATTTTATTATTAACTTTTGTAAAATATCCATATCTATAATTAAATCTCATTAATGTTTGTTTCGTAAGAATATTTTTTTATTCCCATAATATTCAGAATTTATGTTGCAAAATATTTCCATTTGAATATCTTAAAATAAAAACTTTGTTTAAAAATAAATTAATGTTATTTCTTTAATTACAAAATCTGCGATTTATTTTAATGTTTCCTAATTAATAATATAGATATATTCGAATTGCCAAAAAGTTGGTTTATATGTATTTTGTGAGGAAAAATGGGTAAAAAAACTCTCACCTTTTTTAAAAGGGGGACTCACAAAAATGCCCCTTTTTCAATACCCCTTTTCAAAAATGCCCCTTTTGGCTGTCCATTTTTAAAAATACCCCTTTTTATGTACAAAATGACTAAATTACCCTTCTTTTAATAAAAGATATCACAAATATATAAGGAAAACATGATAATGTGCACACATCAAAATTACAAATTTGATTTTGTAAAAACTTGTAAAACTTTTAAAATACCTTGTAAAATTTTCCCGTAAAAATTTTTCCCGCCAAAAAATTTTTTTGCGGGAAAAGTGATTCCGCAATTTTTTTGGCGTTAAATTTTTGGCGGGAAAAATTTACATGGTATTTTAAAGGTTTTTTACAGGGTATTTATAAGGTTTTACAATGTATTTTAAAAGGTTTTACAACGTATTTATAAGGTATTTATAAGATATTATAAGATTTTACAAGCTATTTTCTAAGGTTTTACAAGTTATAAGGTTTTACAAGTTTTTTATAAGGTTTTACAAGTTATAAATACCTTATAAAACCTTATAAGTACCTTGTAAAACCTTTTAAATACATTGTAAAACCTTACAAAACACTTGTAAATACTCTGTAAAAACCTTTAAAATACCTTATAAATTTTTCCCGCCAAAAAATTTTCGCCAAAAAAATTGCGGAATCACTTTTCCCGCAAAAAAAAATTTTTGGCGGGAAAATTTTTTGGCGGAAAAAATTTTACAAGATATTTTAAAGGGTTTACAAGTTTTTACAAGTGTTTTGGCGGGAAAATTGCGGGATCACTTTTCCCGCCAAAAAATATTTTGTATTTTGTGGATCTAATTTTGTTTCAAATAAGGGGGCATTTTTGAAAAGGGGTATTGAAAAAGGGGCATTTTTAACAATTTCTCTTTTTAAAAACATAAAACAAACCCTCACCTTTTTTTGTGGGTTTTAAAACCCTCACCTTTTCATAAGTGGTAAAATAAACCCTGATATTAATAAACTCCACTTATTTTAAATCTTCATATTAAAACAATAAGAAACAAAAACAAATTAATTTATGATTTTTTTCAAATTCGAGTTTGCAATTTTCTTTCTAAAATTAAGGTTTTTGCGCTAGAAAAACTCATTCACAATTTAGTTGAGATTAGGCAAATCATTTTTGTTACCATTAGAAGTTATGTTATATAAACTACAAAAATTTATAGGATAGCACATTTGATTTTTTTTTGTTCGAGTTTTCAGGTTTTGGATAAAAATATAGTTAAATAATTATTAACTATATGTAATTTATATTATTTTTAATGTATCGTAATATGTATATAGAAATATAAATTTTAGTAAATTTTATTTAGTTTGTCCGATGAAAATATTTTGATGTGGAAATTCATATACTTTTCATAGTATTATAAAATTTGGTTTGGTTTTACGTTAGCAAATTTGTGTGATTGAACCGAATAAACCTTTATTAACATAAACTCATATTCGATTCAATATAAGAATTTATATATTATTCGGAACAAAATCTGTTTGGTTTCACTTTGATGAATTTTTGTAACACAACCGAATACAATTAATTTTTTTACATCATGACTTAAAAAATTTTAATTTAGAAAAAAGATTGTAAACTGGAATTTTAAAAGAAAAATCCTAAATCAAATTTTTTATATTTACTATGTTTAATATAACGATTTGTTTGAATTTAAATTGAGTTTATTAATAATAGGGTTTATTTTACCATTTATGAAAAGATGAGGGTTTAAAAACCCACAAAAAAAAGTGAGGGTTTGTTTTATGTTTTTTAAAAAGGTGAAGGGTTTTCTACCCATTTTTCCATTTTGTGAAGATAGCTAAAGTGTCATTTGATTAAGAATAAGGAATTATCATTAAATATTTGAAGTAGTGACAAAGTTTTGTATTACGTGGTTAACATCTTTTTTAAAAGATGTGAGTGTTTTATAGTTAATGATTTGGATATTTTAGGAAAAAGGAAGCTTATTGTTATTCATAATATTTTGTTGACAATTTGTTTATTTGGTAGTTGTTTAATATATGAGATATGTTATGAATCTCGTGTATTCTTATTGATTAATGAATGAGGTTACAACATATATATATACACAATACGGGAGACAAATCCCAATTGGACTAGGAAACACTAAAGCCCACTAAGACTAACATAAACCGTCTTTGGCCTTGGTCGGTTGGGCGAGTCTTCTAGAAGCTAGACATGGGCCTTCTAGAACATGGACATGGGCCACGGTTATGGAGTCCATCCGTTATGTGGTTTACAACACTCCCCCTTGGATGACATAACCGTGTAGATGCCAAATGATCTCAGTAATACGCTTGGGGATGCTGCCTCATTAAAACCTTACCAGGAAAACCCATTGGGACAAAACCATGGTGAAGGAAAAAGAGTACAGCACGTATTACTCCCTCTGTTTTGGTCATCCCTGAAAATCCTTAAGTCTCCGCATTCCAATTTGATGCGTGAGCTTCCTCAATGTCGATGTTGGTAATGCCTTAGTGAATAGGTCGGCTGAATTGTCACTGGATCGGACCTGCACCACTTGAACTTCTCCATCCTTTTGTAGATCATGTGTGAAGAAGAACTTAGGTAGGATGTGCTTCGTCCGATCTGAGCGATGCAGGCCGCATTGTCCTCGTACATGACCGTTGGTCCCTTCTCATCGTCCATGCCACAATTAGATCGTATGTGTTGAGTCATCGACCTCAACCACACACACTCACGGCTGGCCTCATGTATTGCCAAGATCTCCGCGTGATTGGATGAAGTGGCTGAGATGGTTTGCTTCATTGAACGTCACGAAATTGCGGTTCCACCTTGTGTAAACACATAACCTGTTTGTGACTTACCATTATGCGGATCTGATTGATAACCTGCATTAGCAAAACCAACTAAACCTTCTTTGTCATGGTTAGTATAGAATAGTCCCAAATCAACAGTTCCTTGTAAATAACGTAAAAGATGTTTAGTTTCGTTCCAGTGCCTTTGGGTCGGACATGAGCTAATTCTCGATAGGAGGTTCACGGCAAAACAAATATCTGGTCTAGTGTGGCTAGCCAAGTACATTAACGCTCCTATGGCACTGAGGTATGGCACTTCAGGACCGAGAACTTCTTCCTCGTCCTTCTTTGGACCGAATGGATCACTATCCAATCTGAGGCTTCTCACCACCATTGGGCTGCTCAATGGGTGGGCCCGGTCCATATTGAATCTCTTGAGTACTTTTTTAGTATATGCCTTTTGATGCACAAGGATTCCATTATTCACGTACTAAAGTTGCAATCCCAAACAGAATTTTGTCTTGCCTAGGTCTTTCATCTCGAATTCTTTCTTTAGATATTCGACTGTTTGGGCGATTTCCCCAGAGGTTCCAAGGATGTTCAAATCATCCACATATATTGCTATTATCACAAATCCTTTGTTTGCAAACTTCTTTATGAAGATACATGGACTGATGGGATCATTCTTATAGCCTTCTTTGACTAGGTACTCACTTAATCTATTGTACCACATGCGCCCACTTTGTTTCAGTCCATAAAGCGTTTTGTTCAGCCTTATGCAGTATTGGTCTCGAGACCCTTTCTTATCTTTATCTTTGAGCTCAATACCCTCTGGTAATCTCATATATATTTCATTATCCAGTGGACCATATAGATAAGCGGTCACAACATCCATTAACCGCAAATCAAGATTTTCTCTTATTGCCAGACTTATTAAGAATCTAAAAGTCGTTGCATCCACCACAGGGGAGTATGTTTCTTCATAATCTATCCCCGGTCTTTGTGAGAATCCTTGTGCTACAAGCCGTGCCTTATGTCTCACGATTTCATTATTCTCATTTCTCTTTCTCACAAAGACCCACTTGTGTCCTACTGGTTTTATCTCGGATGGTGTCCTTAAGGTCGGACCAAACACATCCCTTTTCTTTAATGAACTTAACTCCACGTTTATGGCTTCTTTCCACTTTAGCCAATCTGATCTTTGAGTGCACTCTAATATAGACGTGGGTTCATGATCCTCATTCATTTCAAGTGCTACCTTATATGCAAATATTTCATTGATGTCGACATCTTTGCGGTTCCATTTTATTCCAGACATGATATAATTTATCGAGATCTCATTATTATCTATCCCTTCAGGACCATGAGGATTGGCGTCCCAAATCTCTCTATTCGGTTCCTTAGGGACTGCCGCGGCCATGTCTATGGTTTCCTTAACCTCGTTTCCTATTGCACCTTTCTTTGATTTTCGAAGATTTTTATCTTTGTAACCTATTGGTCTACCACGTTTCTTACGTGTGTTAGACTCGGTAGCAACTTCATTGATTCCCTTTTGGACATCAATACGTACTGGTGCATTACAAGCTGGTATGTACGATTTTGTAACTTTCTTTGGGTCAACAAAGGAATCCGGCAATTCATTAGCTAGCTTTTGCAAATTTATTATCTTATGGACCTCTGATTCACATGCCAGAGTCCGAGGATCTTGCCAATTTAAGGATGTTTGATTCCATGATATTTCTTCGACCAGCTTGTTCGTCTCTCCACCTAAAGTAGGAAATTCGGATTCATTAAAATGACAATCCGCGTATCTAGCCTTAAATAGATCACCCGTAGTTGGCTCTAGATACTTAATAATGGTGGGAGAATCAAATCCAACATATATTCCCATCCTCCTTTGAGGTCCCATCTTTGTTCTATGTGGTGGAGCAATCGGTACATATACGACACACCCGCAAATCTTTAGATGGGATATGTCTGGCTCATGACCCGTGAGTAATTGGGATGGTGAATATTTATGTTCACTAGATGGCCTTATGCGTATAAGCTCTGATGCATGTAAAACAGCGTGTCCCCAAGCGGCTACTGGAAGCTCCGATCTCATGAGTAATGGTCGAGCTATCAATTGAATTCGTTTAATGAAGGATTCCGCTAATCCATTCTGTGTATGTACATGTGCCACGGGATGTTCCACACTTACCCCCATGGACATACAGTAGTCATTAAACGCTTGGGACGTGAATTCACCGGCATTATCTAGACGTATAGTCTTAAGCGGAAAATCTGGAAAATGGGCTCTCAGTCTTATGATCTGGGCCAACAACCTAGCAAACGCTTGGTTTCTAGAGGATAATAAACAAACATGCGACCATCTTGTCGATGCATCAATGAGGACCATGTAATATCTAAATGTCCCACATGGTGGGTGTATTGGTCCACATATATCCCCTTGTATCCTTTCTAGAAAGTTTAAGGTCTCTTTATTTACCTTAGCCGGTGATGGCCTTATAATGAGTTTCCCTTGTGAACATGGTTCACACGTGAGATTCTTAGGGATAACTCTTTTCTCTTTTAGGGTGTGCCCCCTTGAATTTATCATAAGCTTACGCATCATACTATGACCCGGATGGCCAAGCCGGTCATGCCATAAAGTGAATTTCTCGATGAACTCTTTGTTCATTGCCATATTAGCTTCGATCATATCGATTTTAGTATAGTAGAGACCAGTGGATAATGCGGGTATAGTCTCTAGGACTTTCTTATGTCCTTGGGTGATCTCAATTATATTTAGGAATTCTTTGTTCCCTTCACCCTTTGTTTCAATATGGAAACCATTCAATCTTATATCTTTGAAACTTAATAAGCTCCTCTTCGAGCTGGGTGAATATAGGGCATCGCTTATTTCAAGATGCGTGCCCTTAGGTAAAATAATATGGGCTTGACCGTGGCCCTCAATAAGACTAGCTATACCCGCTATGGTGCTAATTTTGGCATTTTTCAATGTTAGATTTATAAAATATTTTTTATCTTTTAAAATTGTGTGGCTCGATCCACTATCCACCACAAGTATGTTCTTGTCATCGGCCATTTCTAATATTGACAAGAAATATGTCTTAGATAATAAAGCAAACGATTTTATTGAAAGCAAATTAAACTTAAATTTAAATCCAAAACATAATAGAATTCAAAGACATCTACTTAACATTTTTGAAGTACAAATTTGCTCAAAGCCAATCGGGTCGGGTTTTTTAAAAGATTTTGACCCGATTAGATTTTTTGACCCGACTCATCCTCCAATCAAATCTCTCGGATCCTTTTAAATGCGAATTTCCAAAAAAAAAATCAACAAATTCGACTAAATATTCTCTTAATTACATTGCTAATTCCTAATCTATAAAATGCTAACAATGTATAACTGCCCCGCAATAATCGTTAGCCCTATACTTATGATACTTACCTTAACCATTAGCAAAGATTTCGGAGTATATCCTACTAATGCAACTTACCAAAGATAAAATCCACATAATATCTCTCATAATATCTCTCATTCATTTCGATTACACTATCAAGTAGATGTCAACTGCCTCTAACAAAAAAGATATGATCCTTATTTTCTCACAGTATATTCTATAACTCCAACTTCCCAAAACAAAAAATCCACATAAAATCTCTCATTCATTTCGATTACACTATCAGTTATTACTCAGACGATTTGGTATCTCAAGTATATGTCAACTGTCCCTAACCAAAAAGATATGATCCTTATTTGTTCACAGTATATGCCAATCAGAATATTTTCTGTGATATTCAAACCGTGGTAATCAAGATATGCGTGGATTCTATCACAAATCTTAATTCCCTACCAAGTCACTATATATATTGAAACATTTCTATGCTATTCTTCACGCTTCACAATAGAAACACTAACACAGCTGAATACATACCAGAGAATTGAAATGGCTGCCTCTTTTGCTTTCTTGAGAGACATCAGGCCTTACAAGACCTCCTGGCGTGTGCAAGTTAAGGTGCTTCACTCATGGCGCCAGTATACTAACCTCACAGGAGAAACACTAGAGTTAGTTGTGGCTGATGCACAGGTAACTACATGTGTACATATATAAAATTCCTAAACTATCATATTCATACTTATTTAAATACATTGATAGTTAATCATATGTATTTTCTTTTGTTAACAGGGTATGAAGATTCATGCATCTATCAAGAAGGACTTGGTTAGCAAGTATGTGAACCATCTGCCTGTTAATGAGTGGAGGTTTATTGAGACCTTTGCTCTTAGTCATGCATCTGGTCAATTCCGACCAACTGGACATCTCTATAAGATGTCCTTTGTCACTGGGACAACTGTCCTGCGATGTGATCCAGTCTCTGACTCCAGCTACCTGTCCTTGGCTACTTTCCCAAACATTCTGAATGGGGACTTAAATCCTTACATGTTGATTGGTAAGACATTTAAATATTTCTAAATAAGTTACTATTACTAACTGTGGTGTATTACTAACTGAGTCTGTTTGTTCTATTTAGATGTTATGGGACAGGTTGTTAACATCGGTGAGTTGGAAACTCTTGAAGCTAATAACAAGCCAACTACTAAGTTGGACTTTGAATTGCGTGATGAAAAGTAAGTCTTCATTATAAAAGTAAATGGCAGTATGTACTAATGTTTTTATGTTTTTATTATTACTTTAGTATAACTGAGAAATGATATTGTTTTGTGTTAGTGATGAGCGACTGTCCTGTACCCTGTGGGGATCATTCGCTCAGCAAGTGTTTAATGCCTGTGATGCTGCTGATGGAGCCAGAGTCATCTGTCTTATCAGATTTGCCAAGATTAAGGCATACAAAGGTGCTTATTTTTAATCTTATTCACTTTTTATCTATGAACCTCTACTATATCTACAATCATTTATCTACTCTGTTCTGAAACTTTGTTCTAAATCTTTCTTTCAGGAGTAAGGAGTATATCTAACTCTTTTGATGCTACTCAAGTTCTCATCAATCCTCCTATCCCAGAGGTTGCAGCTTTTGTAACAGCGTAAGAGTTTTCAAATAGAGTAGTGTAATTAAGTTATAAAATAAAAAAGCACTTCTGTTTTGATTCAACTAACTATGTTTTATAGTTTACCTGCTGACGGTCTTGCCCTTACATTCCGTGAGAGTGTGCCCAAGTTTCAAATGGTGACAGTGGCAAAGGATGATTCCTATCTCCAGTATGAGAGGAAGACAATTTCAGAGCTCTTGAGTTCCATGGAGGTTATATTCCTTTATCTGATTTATAGAGTAAATTTAGAATTATTCTAAATTTTAACTGGTGTATATTGTCTTTGTAGATTGGTAAAGTTAGGGTTGTTTGCACAATCTATGGAATTGACACTGACTGGGCATGGTATTACTTTAGTTGCCGTAATTGCAACAAAAAGGTAACACACATACATTCTGGTGTTAATTCCGGTTCATTGAAGAAGCCAAAACCTAGATTCTGGTGTGATGTCTGCAAGAATGCTGTCACAAATGTTGTTTCAAAGTATGTATATTCTATGAGAGCCAACTGTCTGATGGACATGGTGTTGGAGATTTGAAGGATGGTGTGATCAAAAGTGAAGGTGTTAAGATCGATGATGGTGTATCTGTCAATGGGCTGAAGGTGGACGTAAAGCCGGTGGAAAAGTTGATGAGTGCTAAGATCAAGAAGGAGATCAAGAAGGAAAAGAAGTGATCTGATGATTAGTGAAATGGCATTGTCAATTGTCGTCATGTTTTCTTACTGTTTTCCCCTTTGATCTTTCTATTTTCATTTAGTTTAATCAGTTGTTTCCCTTTAGTTATTTCCTTTTCCAATGAACTTGATATTTTCGTTATTTCCATTCAATAATAAGTAAACTTTCCATTTTTTATTATATATGTCTTTTCAGTTCCCTCCTTACTTTCTTTTTCTTATCTCGCATCTTTACTTCTTCCTTTTTCTTCTCTAATCTATCAATATCTCAGCAGCTTCTTTATATTTCCCTACAGGAAAACTTTCTTCTATACTATTCTGAAAAAAATAAAGCCTCAAAAACGTTTATTTGGAAAACTCTTTCAGCTGCTATTAGATCTAGAGGAGATATAGTTCTTAACGTGGCTTCAAGTGGAATCGCTTCATTGTTGTTGGAAGGTGGTAGGACTGCGCATTCAAGGTTTGCCATACCACTTACCCCCGATGAGTATTCAGTGTGCAAAATACCTAAGAAGTCTGACCTTGCAGATCTAATAAGGAAAGCTAAACTTATTATATGGGATGAAGCACCTATGATGAGCAAGTGGTGTTTTGAATCTCTAGACAAGAGTTTCTGTGATATAATTGGTAATATAGATAGCAAAGTGTTTGGTGGAAAGGTTGTTGTTTTTGGAGGTGATTTTAGACAAGTTCTTCCTGTAATCACTGGTGCTGGCAGGGCTGAAATTGTCATGGCAGCCCTAAATGCTTCTTATCTTTGGGATCACTGTAAGGTACTAAAGCTCACTAAGAACATGCGGCTACTAAGAAACGATTTGAGTGTAGAAGAAGCTAAAGACATTAAAGAATTCTCAGATTGGCTTTTAGCTGTTGGTGATGGTAGAATTTCAGAGCCAAATGACGGTGAGGCTCTAATTGATATACCTGAAGAACTGCTAATTACTCAAGCAGATAATCCCATTGAATCCATTAGTCTAGAGATTTATGGAGATCCAGCAAAGTTAAAAGAAAAGGATGCTAAGTTCTTCCAAAAAAGAGCCATTCTAGCACCAACAAATGAAGATGTCAACACAATCAACCAGTATTTGTTGGAGAAGTTGGATGGTAAGTAAATACTTCTTCTATATCTAACTTATCTCCTTTTAAGTAAAACTCAGATCTAATTTAGCCCTTATCTCTGTTCTTTCTACAGGCGAGGCAATGTTATTTCTCAGTGCTGATAGTATAGATCCTGAAGACTCCGATTCACTAAGAAATCCTGTCATCACACCAGATTTTTTAAACAGTATCAGGCTATCAGGTTTGCCTCACCATGCGTTAAGTTTAAAGATTGGTGCTCCAATCATGCTGCTTCGGAATATTGATCCTAAAGGAGGCCTATGCAATGGTACTAGGCTTCAAGTAACTCAGATGACCCCGCGTGTTCTTGAAGCAAAAGTCATAACAGGAGACAGAATTGGTGATATTGTTTTGATTCCATTAATTGTCATTACACCGTCAGATACAAAGCTACCTTTCCGGATGCGTAGAAGACAGTTCCCAGTATCACTTGCTTTTGCTATGACCATTAACAAGAGTCAGGGTCAATCTCTAGAAAGAGTTGGACTCTATTTGCCTAAGCCAGTGTTTTCTCATGGCCAACTCTATGTCGCTTTGTCTAGGGTTACTTCTAAAAAAGGTTTGAAAATTCTTATCCTGGACAAAGAAGGTAAGATTGCAAAGCAAACAACAAATGTTGTTTTCAAAGAGGTTTTCCAGAATATCGATTGATAATTCTGCGGCAATGATATCTCAAAGAAGATAATCATAAAAGGTATGTTTACTTCACCTTGGGATCAATATGTTTGCTTTATGGTTAGCAAAACCCACACTCATATTGACTTATATTTCACTTGCAATCTATTTATACGAGTTGTAACATATTGATTATCATCAAATTCAGAGAATAAAGGTTTTAGGTCTACACATTTCAAAGACGAGCTAATTTTTACGATTTGTTTTACTTCCTTAAACTCTCAGATTTTGTGTTGTTCAGTGTCAACATTTATATCTATCGAATTAACATGCATCAACAAACAACCATTAAGCAACAATTTTAAATTTTCCATTTCAATCTACTTAACATTTCATAAACTTCTATATGTCACAAGGAACTAAATTAACTACCAATTACATCATACTGAAAACTAACCTCAAGATATTGTTAGAAGATATAGCAGAGGCAAGTGGTCAATGATCCCATATCTGCATATACCATGTTCACACTGTTAGAAATCAGACAAATTCATAGAAGTCTTATTCAACGTTTACAGATTCAGAACATTTGAAAAACATTGCATGACAAACATTTGAATTGGAAACATGAGATTACAACATCGCATATATGATTTAATGTCTAGGCACACATGTTCCAATTCACAACCTATACAAAACCCAAAAACTTTTCTTGATCGAAATTGAAGAACTCGATGACAGTAATTATAATTCTGGAATTAGACGAACTTACATATATATTTTATTGCCAGGAGTTTATCTTCTAGAACTCGATTATCCGACGCAGCTACGAATTGGATGTAAACTTGAATGATGAATTGGTTTTTAATTTCTGAAATTGCTTAGGAAAAGGTGAGTTGAAGAATCAGTCGGTGGAGAAGATGCTCAACGACATCTGATTTGTCGTTTTTTTTTCCAAACAGTTGTTTTCTTTTTTTTTTTCTTCTGTGGAGTATATTGGGCTGCACTCTATTTTCAGTAGATGGGCCTCAGTTAAAATTGTTGGGCTTTTAATGTATTTGAGATTTTGATTTTTATTATATAGTTAATGTGTGTGTTTAATATTTTAATAATGGTTTTAATATTAAAATTAGATGATATAAACTTATTTTTATTATCTTATATAAAACAAAATTTAAATATTTTCATATATATATATATATATATGTCTATATTTCCAATCTATAAAACAAAAAACAATAAATTTCTACAAATCTAATATTTCGAAATTATATTAAGTAAATAATATGAATGTGTCCTAATACTTTTAACAGAAAAAACCATCTTTTATTACATATTCTATGTTTATACTGTATAAACTAAAAATATACATTACTGACGGTAGACCGAATTATACTGTTTATATTTGAGATGTCTAATTATGTACGACATGAGGTTATTATACCTATTAATATTATAAACTTACAACTCACAAGAAATAATCACTAACGTAAAAATAAATTATCTAACAACACAAAAAACATACAAATATGTACACCACCAATACTTAATTTATTAAAAAAGTCAATTAATATAATATTAAACCCGCGGTATACCGCGGGTCATATCCTAGTAAAGTATGAAAACACAAAGCAAATTAAAACACTAGATGTCGAATTTAATTTTTCTCTCTTAAGCAATCCGAAGTCTCATACTCCAATTGGTCATCGTTCTCATGGTCGAAATCTCCTTCACCATCGAGATGAACCAAATTGGCTTCGGGATTCTTCTTTATCATCTCCTGATAAGCATCGATGAGATGTTTAGATGTCCTGCACATCTTAGCCCAATGATTGTCCATTCCACATCTATGGCAAACGGACTTGGCCTTGTGTTGCGGTTTGGAGATCCCGCGGCCACGACCTCGACCATTGTTCCCACGACCTCTACCACCATGATGGTTTCCTTGGCCGTAGGAGTTATGGTTGCTACGACCACCACCACGTCCTCTACCACGGCCACGGCCGTGATACCCTCTATGGACGTAGTTGGTTTCTTTGGTCTCTTGAGGTTCTTTGGCTATTTTGGCCTTATGGGCTTCCAGCAACGGTGTGGATCATGGTGGTCTCATTGAGCTATTCATTAGTAATAGCTCATTATTCCTTTCAGCAAGGAGTAAGCAGGAGATCAAACTTGCATATGTTTTAAATTTCATTCCACGGTATTGTTGCTGAAGCACCACGTTATTAGGGTGGAATGTTGAGAATGTTTTCTCAAGCAAGATATCATCAGTCACCTTTTCACCACATAACCTCAGGATTGAGACAATCTTAAAGAGCTCGGAGTTATACTCCTCCACGGATTTGAAATCCTGGATCTTGAGGTTTTTCCAATCATATTGGGCTTTCGGTAAGAGTACCGTCTTTTGGTGATCGTATCGGTTTTTCAACTCGACCCAAAGATCGAGAGGATCCTCGATAGTAAGGTACTGGTTCTTCAGGCTCTCTGCTAGATGATGGCGTATAAATGCAATCGCCTTTAACTTTGACCTCTTTTCACACTCGTTATTTTCCACAATGCACTCGGCGAGATCTTTGGATTCAAGGGCTATCTTAATGTCCAATGCCCATTGTAAGTAATTGTCGCCGGAAACATTGAGTGCAGAAAACTCGAGGTTCTTTGTTTTCGACATCTACAAGCAAAGGGTTTTTGAGTCAGAATCATGTAATCGTTAATGTCATGCGGTATTAAAGACCGAACTATGAATCGATTTACTTAAGGATTTGACTTCCGTTTTTAGGATTAAATTTCCTCTTTTAAAGATTTCCTAATTTGATTAGGATTTGGGGTTTTCCTATTTTCTTTAGGATTTAGGTTTTTAAGAATTCCTATTTTAATTAGGATTTTAGAAATTTTCTATTTTGAATAGATTTAAGATTTTCCTATTTACAATAGGATTTAAGATTTTCCTATTTAGAATAGGATTTAGGGTTTTTAGGATTTTCTTATTTACAATAGGATTATCTTTTCTAAGGTTTCTAGGGTTCATGCGATTTTAGTTTAGGGTTTCTAACAACTTATGCATGTAACCAATCAAAGAAACAATCAATCTAACAACCTAAACAACCTCAACCAATCGATTATATTTTAGGGTTTTAGGTTTCCAATTCGATTTAGGATTTTAAAAAGTTTCGGCCATGGCTAAGTGTTTTCGAGTTTGCGAGTTTGATTTAAGCAATATAAACTTCTCTAGCAACTTAAACGAGTCAAGCAATCGGTTCATCCAAGCAAATAACAATCGCTTAGACAATCATCATTCGTTTTAGGTCTTGGTTGTTCGTTAGATTCAAGTTCAATGGTCGGTCCTTTAAGCTTAAAAGGTTTGGCGATTTTACCTTTCACCTTTTGGGTTGTATGGACTAGAACCGGGAGCTAAAGACCTCGGTTATCAAGCTTATCACGAACGTATGGACCTTGTAAGAGATCGCCGAGCAAGGAGCAAGCGAACGGCCGGCGGACGAGCCTTAATGGGGCGGCGGAGGTCGGCGACTTTTAGGTTTAGGTTTTAGGTTTGTTAAGAGCAAGTCGTGTTGATAATGTGTTATAAATCTCGTGTATTCTTATTGATTAATGAATGAGGTTACAACTTATATATATACACAATAGGGGAGACAAATCCCAATTGGACTAGGAAACACTAAAGCCCACTAAGACTAACATAAACCGTCTTTGGCCTTGGTCGGTTGGGCTAGTCTTCTAGAAGCTAGACATGGGCCTTCTAGAACATGGACATGGGCCACAGTTATGGAGTCCATCCGTTATGTGGTTTACAACAAGATATGAATTTAAATTTCGAATATTTATTTTATTAGATATCAAGTAGTTATGGTAAGTACATAAGATCAGGGCCGTCTTTTTTATTAGAGGTTTCATAAAGATCTGAAAAACTATATTTTTCTCGAGAGAATTAGTAGTCAAGAAAACTTAATGGATACCACAAAAGCTTATGTGACTATTTTCCTTGTAGCAATATTGACAATTTCGGTTTGTAACTACAACGTTTTGGCAATGCCAGGTAAGTTCTTATTATTCAATTATCTTTGATCATTTGAAGAGCAATGGTTTAACATTTTCTTTTCATAAATTACAAAAAATATTTTCATCGAATGTCTTACATACACACACACATATATATATAACTTGGGTTGTATAATTGCAGTCCTCCAGCAATTTGATCGTTGCATTGGGGCATGTTCGAGATTTTACGGAAATATGCAATGTTACGACAACTGTAGAAAGCTGAAGTATGACGGAGGACAGTGTGATTTTGTTACAAAAAGTGAAAATTTACCAGAATGTTGTTGCTACAATAACCAAAATTGATACTCTTTCTAGTAACTGTCTACTTAGCCTTATGTTTTTCTCTTGTCATATTTCTAGTAACGATGTATTGTTTTCAACTTCTTAATAATACATTAATACTAAATCATCAGTACGGGTTAAATTTTATTTATTACAAAATTTATATAATATATATATTAGAACTAAGTTTTAATATATTATAATAGTAAGTGAAAAAATATTAATTTTTTGGTCAGTCCTTATATACGATATTAGAATACATATAGAACTAGATCATCACCCGTACTAAAGTACGGGTTGAATTTTATTTATTACAAAATTTATATAATATATATATTAGAACTAAGTTTTAATATATTATAATAGTAAGTGAAAAAATATTAATTTTTTTGTCAGTCCCTATATACAATATTAGAATAAATATAGAATTTTTTCTATAATACTCAATTATGGATAATTTTTTTTTTAAGATATGAAAACGGAAAATAGTTTTATTTTTTAAAAAGTAATATTTTTTGAACAATGAGTTAATTTATGTTAACAACCACAAAATAGGATTGCATATATTTCAGTTAGATCAAAAATTAAAATATCATAAATGAATCGCATATAAAACATAGATTATTTTGAATTAATTAAGAAAATTAGCTATTATTTTGAATTAATTTAGAAAATTCTTTTTCAGTTTATAATTCTTTGGTTGTTGTTTTCATATAATTTGTTTTTTGAAATTCATAATTTTATAAACTACAAAAAAAATTTAAAGATTTTAATTTGGAATATTTAAAAATAGTGTAGAACATTTAAATATGGTTTGACACCTCTAAATATTTAAAAATTTGATTCCGCAAGCAATTTTAGAATTAACGAATAAGAGATTGTGCACGCAATATTTTAAAATGAAATATTGAGATTCTAAAATAAAAATATAGACTCCACGCACGGGTTCATTTTGTTATTATTATATACTAAATATATGTTTACAACATATTCGATTATGCGAATAATTGGTAAATTCCGTAATTATAAATCTCAAACAAATTCTGTAATTAGATTAGCTCAAACAAATCTCTATTAACATAACTATTCAAATAGTTATAAGGATCGAAACTCATTTCATCATATAATATATTATATTTAACCCGCTACCTATTATAAATATTTTTAAAAATAATCAAATTAGAGTATTTATAATTTTTAACTTTTTGAACTATTAAGTATTGATGATATTCTCTAAAAATATCAAGTAAAACTTATTTTAAATGTTGCAAATTAAAATATTAAATTTTTTATTGTAGTATATAAAATTATACATTTCAAAAAAATAAATGTATGAAATCGAATATAAATATTCAAATTCTGACCCGTTGCTCAGTCGGAATTTTTGTTGACTTAATTTTTGTGTAAAAGAAATATATTACTCAAGTCTGAATTTTTGACCCGTTTAATTGTTTCCTTTATAGATTGAACAATTTATATGCGTTTTTAAAAATTCAAATCTTGGCATATGCAGAAAAAAAATTACTTTTCTTTTTATTATGTAGATGATATGATGATTTATTTGTTTGATATTAATATAATCATATTAAGATGAGAGGTGAAGTTTAATGATTAATAACAAATTAATATGGTAAGTTAGATATCAAATCTTATATGTTCATTTTGATTGGTCATTTAAAAAAAAAAATAACAGATTTTCGTTTTATAATTTAATTAAATTAATTAAATGACATAAATTAGTATTTTACTTGTTTATCCTTAATAAATTGAATGAAATTTGTTCTAAAAGAAGATTTTTGTAATGGCATTCTTAAGTAAATTCTTACAAAAGGGAAGGTTAGTTAAGGGTATCTTATAAAGTGTACTCCCCAAATAATAGTATAGGATTATTATTCATATTTTTATCGAATTTTGTTTACTTTTTACATAAACAAGAAGCCAAATAATTATAGTGTTTATTATTTTATCGGTATTTTACGATACAACGGTACTAGGGTGTTTTTGATTTTTTTCATCGGCGAGTCTGAGAAACGAGCTTCAGAAACAAGACTGCTGTTCAAAGTTTAAACTCTTGTTTTATGATTCTTTTCGATTTCCTAATAAACTTGAATGTCAAAATCAGAATCTCATAACAAAAACAAAAGAGACCAGTTTGAGATTGAAAGAGGATTATTGTAATGGGAATTGAAGCGCAGAAGATATGGCTTGAAGAAAGAGAGGATGCACATCTTCTCCCGAGAACACCTCCGACTCCAACTTCTCCACGTGAGGCCATATCTAGAGAACATGGAGAAACATGTCAATATTCAATTTACAAAAGCTCTTACAACAACATCCCAACTCTTAAGTTGTTTTTACCTCGCTTGCATATTGCCTTGTAAATGCCGTGAGATAGCCAAGTGTTGATAAGCACCACTGTTCTCTCTCACCGACTTCGCAACTCTTCTTTGGGTTTCCATTCTCACCGTCCACGTCCATCGCAGATGACTTGTCATCTTCCGCTCCTATAGATTTCAGATCCTGCACTGATCTAACTTTTGTTGGATCTGGGAGACGTTCCTTCAATACACCTAAGAAACTTTGGAACAGCAAGAGCAGTAGAACCTATGCACAAGGCAACTCAATTAGCTTCTAGTAGATAAGAGGAAATAATAAGATCATCTGCTGCATTAAACTAATATATAATACCTCAGTCTCAGAGAGAGCTCTGTTAAGAAGAGCCTCTTTTGCCTCTAGGGACTCCCGAAGAGATAACTCCGCTTCCCCTGTCTTTTCCACTGTTGATTTTAAACGCTTCATCTTTGCTGGATTCTCACCAAGAACAGGCTCACCCTCCACTAGGGAAAGTTTGCTCTCAGCAGCCTCCAACTCTACTCGTGCAGTGGCTGAAGCTTTCTCAGCAACCAAAACATTTTTCGTAATGTTTGATATATCTTTCCTCAAATCAGAGATACGGTTATAAGTCTTGTTAAGAGCATTGCCAAGTATCTGCAGAGAAAGAAACAAATATCAGAATATAACAAACTTGCTCTGCAGAAAGTAGATAATAAATATATTTCTGTTGAGGATGACAACAAATGAGTTAGAACGCAACTGACCTCCCATGGCTGATCAGACACATGGAATTGATCAATATTTTCTGGAGAGAACACCCATCTAACAATTGCCTGATTAGATACTAGTCTATAACCCATCATCCTATCGATTGCCACCGCCGTCATTTGTACATTGTTTTTCCAGTATGTACTCACTTGAGATAATAGCATCACCTGCTTATCATTATCAGGACAAAGTTTTGAAAATACTTGGCCATATCGCTCCAGGACTGTGACCAAATGAGTGAAACTTTTTGATCCGATGTCAAGTAAGGTCTGTACAACTATTGTAAGAGTGACTTCAAAACCATGAACTGGATATATCGTTTCTTCAATCCACACTATCATGTCACGTGCAGTTTGTTTTTCCTTGACCTTCCTGCTCAATTCAGCTGACAATTGCTGTTCTTCTGTTTTCTCTTTACCCTCTTCCAAGGAATACATAAAATTCGGACCAGCCTTAGGAGGAAGCAATTCTTCTAGGGCGCTCGCATTCTCAATGCTCTGTTAGACACAGATAAAAAAGATAGCCTGAGAATGGATATCTGATGCTTAAGTTTGGCAGCTTCTAATAGCCTGAGAATATTTTTCTAATTTAAGAGCTAATTAATGTTTTTCTTCCAGCTAGAGAAAAGATTCTGGACACAACTTTAAGATATTATTTCGGTGTTCTGACTAGAACCAATACAGTACTAACTCCCTAGCCAATAAGACCTTACTTTATCCAATTCAGTAGAACCATTCAAAATTGCAAATTTCTCACCTAACCTAAATGAGGAACATTGACAAGCATTTACGTCCACAAAAAAAAACTAGTTCCATACTGTGTTATCTATCACCCACACAGGTAAAAAAGGTCGAGGGAAAAATATAACAGAATATATAAATCATGTTCGGCAGGTGATCTGTTACCTGCTTAATTTTATCCCAGTAAGACAAGCGTACTTCTCTTTGCAAAATCTCCTGAACAAATACACGCTTAGGGGCCCACTTGGGAAGGTCCAACACATAAGCCCACTCTTCCCACGGCCAGATGAATTGGAAGTTGGACCTGTTAAGCATGGAAGTTATAAACATGAGAGTAGAGAACAAAACGAAATACGTAATCAACTTCGTGTGATGATCACAGGTTTCTCAATTAATCGACAAATCAAGACTCAAACACGACCATTGTATCACGTAAACGGATCGTCAGTAAGAAAAGTAATGCCGACTGTGAATCCATATTTCATGTTTCAATAATTCAATCATGTGAACTTGACTAAAGAAAAGCTGGTAAGCATCATAAGCTAGGTGATTTTCTATCATATATGGAACATCCACCAAATATTCGACAATAAAGCACCTTTTCTAGATCATAAAAATCCAGAGGTCAGAAAAATGAAATTATATACTTACAAATGGTGAGAAAACCAGAGGATAAGGCGTGTCCTGGATTCCATGTCTAAGTCGGAAATTTTCTCAAATAGTGCACGAACAGCACCAGCAACAACAGCAGGAAAGGCACCCGGAAGAGCCTAAAATAATTAAATATTTGGAATCAGGTAAAAGAAAGAAATGACACCAGGGATTTAAAAACCATCGAATGAACAGATTAATCTGTTGTTACTACCTTACAAAGATCCATAATCACGAGTGTATAATAAAGAGTCTTGAATGGTGGTTGTGGTAGCAGCAGTATCTGAAAAACAGCACATCCAATTTTTATATCTAAAAACCGCAGCTCTAAGAAAAACTTTCCTGGAATTAATTGGTATAATCTGCCAGAAAAAGTATGATTTCATATACAATGTGAATACTCACTAGAGAGTTATACAACAGAAGTTACCTGAGAAAATAGTGTCTCTGCCATAAGATACTCATACCGAAAAGGAACAGGAAGATTAGCCATGTAGGACGCGCACTCCTTCCGACTAGCATTGCAATAAATTAATTAGGGGAACAAAATTGTATAGAATTAAGAAAGCAAACAAAATTCAGTAACAGAAGGAAATAAATTCAGCATAAGCTAAGATGTAGATTAGAAAACAAGTATATGCTAGGCAATTCCAGAACCATAATAATGACTTAAAAAAGGTTCAACTAGATACTCAACGCAAAAACACTAGCCCTTAGTAGTAGCAAATTAGTCGCCCAGCCGAATCAGTGATCATATTATTCAAAGAGTAAGTGGCTTAATACACCTTAAGCAAAAGTTAGAAATTTAGAAAGCCTGTGACTAATTTGCAATGGTTGGGGGAAAAAACCAAGATCTATAATAAAACCAGCATGCATGGACGACTGTGAACGTCAAAAACCAAGATCTATAATAAAACTTGAGTCCACTGTGCAAGAAAAGTATAGAAGAAACATAGAAAACGTCAAAAGCACTCAAGTTTTGGGAAAACACAAACCATCCATTTAAATAGAAGAGCACATCCAGCAAATATTCCTCCACGACAAAGCGATCGATGGGCTGTACATCCTGTGAGTTTAATAGTTACAGAATCAGAAGAAAGGGTAGATACAGAAAAAGGAATACAAATGGACATCATATAACCCATATATTAATCTACAGATATAATAGGTTAGAGAAAAGACAAATTTTGATGACTGAAACGGTAGTAAGTATAATAAACTTCCACCAGCTGATATATGTCCTATTCAGATAAACATTGACATCAAAAACCAGAAAATTACCTCCATTTTATTAGCTGGAAATATATTCAACCTGCGAATTCTCTGGGGATATCTTGTGGAAGCATCATGTTTTTGCTTGCCACTGTATGCTCTCGAATGATCAGAAGGTGGACTCGGTTGTTCCATACATTTAATGGGGCGTAGCTCATGAAACTTTCCAGCAACGAGTTGAGCTTCGAACGAGAGATGAGGCCTCGGAACTAGCACATTGAACATGCATGAAATTTTTGTTAATAGTAATATACAACTAACATCTCTAGTCATATGAACTGATCAATTCGTAAAGCGAAACAAGGTAGGTAAGGATAATAAAAGAGAGGGTTCGTAGAAGATTGCAGTCTTTGTAATACAAAGAGAAATGAGAAGATGACAAAATATGCATACCACTATCAAGTTTCCATCCATTGGAAGCCAGAGACTGTATTCGATCCAATAGATCCTCCACGAAATCCTAAAGAGACCACAAACGAGAAAGACGAATGAGGCAGACCAAAAGTTACTACACCATGATACAAAATTCAACAGATATCTATCCCGAACAAATATAGAAAAGCAGAAACGAAACGTCAGATCCATGCATCTTATTTATACATCTGCCAAGACATCTACCGAGACAAAATCAAAAGGGGCAGCTAAGACAAAGCAAATACAACAACTTCAAGAATTTAACACTAAACACAAACCTTCTCTGCAAGGCTGCTTTCAAATTCTCCGTTGTCAAAAAAGTTTAACCCAGATGTGGAAGAATTCTTTCGGATGCTCAAATAAGCTTGTATCCCAACTAACACTCTTTCAATCTCATCAGGAACTTGCTGCAAGCCAAAGGGAAATTCAGCGGCCATAACAAGTTAAAATAATAGTTTACAGCAATACACATAGAAGCAGACTACCAAAGTTGGTTGCACATCCAACAAGGATGACATCAGTATTCTAATAGCCTTCAATGTAAATATCAGATATTTCTAGAACACAGTTACCAAGATATTTTCTAGAATTTCTTTAATCCAAGAGCAGTACCTCAGCGAGTTCTGATCCTCCCCACGGGAGGCTGGACAAGATGCATATAACGTAAAAGTCAGCTTGTGGCTGCCATGATGGATTTCCTTTCTCTTCATCCACAGTCGTGGCAGCAGACGATAACAATGTTTCGAACACGACAATCAAAGAAGCAGGTTGAATAACCTTACTGCACAACTACAGAACCAAATAGAACATGTTAGAAAAATAGACAAAACATCTCAAAATTTTCACCACTACTGTTCTATATACTTCACAGTTTTATTTTTCAGACGCTTTTTGTGTATAAGAAAACATAAACTTACATATCAAATAAACGAAACAAGATTAGTAACCATACCAGGGAAGTCATAAAGCGAAGCAATATACGGATACTGTTGCAGTTGCCAGAATCTAAAGCGACCTGGCATGTTTAACCAAGAAAAAGCAGTCACATTAGAAACAAAAGTAACTTAGAAAGCTTATTTTATCAATTTATCCTTGGCCTTTGATGTACAGATTAGATTATTCACCTGGAAATCAGCGTGGACACTTTCTACTAGCTTCCGGACAAAATCTTCATTTTCCAAGTTCAACAAACCAATCTTAAACATGTGGAAAGACATCCATCAAACTTCGAAGTATGTGTATCAGATTAAATCCTAAATTGAAAACGAGATATACAAAGAAAATATTCGAGCACTTTCTTTAATACTCAGAAGTTAGAACAGGGTATCTCACTGTGTGTTCTGTTAGATGTCACCAAGTAACATAGCCAATACTAGATTCCTACAATATGTTATAAATGATATAATAGACACAAAATAATCCACCTTAAGGGCATTTCCATAACTATTTGTGTTTTTTTTAACCAAGTTAAATCCTTTGGTTATTGCTTCGAGCTAATTATTCTTCGATAAGGATCAGTTCACATATACCATACCAGACTTAATCAAAACCTCCACCTATAACACATCTAAATGCATGCCCAACATCCAAAACATACCCAGAAATGAAAAAGCCAAGGTAACTAGGTTAGAAGAGACTTACCAAAGTTCCATACAAAGGAATCTTATGAGGCAATTGTTCAGCACATTGCAGTAGAAACTGTTTAAGATGAAAACAAAAAATTGTTAACAAAAACATGAATGCTAACAAAAAAATTGTTATATGGTCAAAAAAATGTGAATACTAAAAAAACCGAAGTAAAATCTTGGATTATAGTTCATCACAAGTGATAAAAAAAAAAAGATTGCAAACCCCAAAATAGTGACACAGGTCCTAAAATTGAACAACGAGGTCAAGAGAATGGCAACTTACAGGCAAAACTTGATCTCCAGAACGCTCGATTTCTCTCCGAATAACACCGAAACAAGTCTCCTGTATACAGAGAAACGGAAAAGTTTTGAGTAGAGAGAAAATTAGGGTTTAAGAGCGAGGAAGAATCCAGAGAGAAGAGTACTGACGATATGGTCTTTGTAATCGGAGGAAGTGCCGTACTCAGGACCCTTTTCGCCGATGCGAAGGAGAAGAGTTTTCCAATTGCTCATCTTTAGTTTTCTCTATTCTCTTCTTCTCCAGTTCGTCTCTTCGTTTCTCCTTTGTATCAGTCACTTTGGTCACTGCCCTAGTTTTTTTTTTTTTTTTTTTTTATGTCCGTCTTGTCAAAAACAATCTCTTAGATTATTTTTATTTTTTTAACCAAACATTTATATTACAATAAAAAAACAAAAAACAATGATAGTCTAATTAATTAAACATTTAAAAAAGAAGAAAAAAGTCTAATTAAAAACATGTAAATTGGTAAAAGGAACTAAAAAATCACCTTTAAAACACTTAATTAGTGTAACTATAAAATACTTAACTGATAAATAATAAAAATCTTGAAAATATAAATATACAACTAAATTTACAATATGTGTCCAACAAATTAGAAAAAAGCTTTAGTTTTCAAAAATTAAAATTTATTTTAGATTTTATGTTGTCTATTTAAGTAAAAAATATAAATTTCGTATAGAAATAATAAAATTTTCAATTCTTAAAGAAGCAATAAAAGATTTTTTTGTTTCCAATTAGGTTTTACGAACATTGTTTTGTAATTAGATTGAAGACAACTCCAAGATAATTTCTAAGGAGGAATACCATCAAACATCCACTTTACACCTTATTTTTTTTGTATCGCATCTCGTACGACATCTAAGTCTAATACATGAGGACATAGTGTTTGAGCCTTTTTCCAAACCAAAAATTCACTTACGGCATGATCCACGATATTTGATGGTTCGCATCTAAAATTTAATTGTATCTTATTCATGTTTTTTTTAAAATAAACTACATTATCCAAGTGAGGATCTCCGAACCAAAATTCATTATCGATGTCTATTTCTACAATAAATAATTCATAAAAATTGATACCATCGAGAAAAACTTTTGGAGCTGATAGTATAATGGGAATGGCTCACGTTTGGAGTGAAAGAAGATATTCAAACATTGTGTGATTGATCCTGGTTCCACATCGTTGAGGATGGCTTAGAGCATCTTGTGTCATTGCTAGAGTCCGTTTAAGGATGAGCTGATATTTTGAAGATTTTCCGCTAATAATTTAGTTAAAGAGTTTAAATGGATCAACCAATACTTGTGGGAAGGAGGATTCCATTCAAATCTCTAACTACAATGAAATTTCTACAAATTAATATTCGATAAATTAATAGCTATTATAAATTAATAACTTTTTTTGGTGAAATGTCGAATTGATTAATCAACAAAAGAGAATTTACAAAGAGTTTTGGTCGATACTAACATAACTCTTAGAGCAAATAAGAGCTAACACTAGAAACAGAACATACTAGACCTTGAGTATCTATCAATGAGCTTTCTACATGAGCCAAAGCTAATGCAGTCCACCTAGCTTCTTATTTTCGAAATATCGCAACGACATGATTCAGGACCGAATCTTTTTATCAATCGTAGGATAATAACTTTTTGATAACTCCGCATAAGTATATGTTTCTCATAATATTATAAATTAATAATTTGATAAATTTACATAGATATATATAAACTAATTTTTGTTTGTATTTTCTTATATAATTTTTGTCAACAAAACAAAAGTACTAATTTTTCTTATTGCATACACACTTTCTGGTGTGTAGTTTTGAGATGTTGTATGCCTTATAAGGTCCTAATATACAATACAATAATCTTAAATTTCATAATAGAATGTTTAGATAGTGACCATTATTTATTTTAATCTATGAACATATATATAATTTTTATTTGGATAGTGTAAGAGTTAGTATTCATTTTCTTGTGATGATTAAAATTACTAATCTATGAATTTTGTAGTGTTGAGTTCAATTATTATTGTCTATCTTCTAATTTACATTAGTTGTCTAAATTGAAATTGCTAGATTGACATCACGTAACTTAGATTGTCCAAACTTGTATCATTTTAAAATGTCGCCGTGAAATTCTTTGACATAACAGATTTTTTTTTTATTATTTCTTTAAATTAATAATACTAATTTTTTGATAAATTAAAAATTGTCATTATCAGATTTGCTAGATTGGAAGTCGTCCAAACTTGTATTCATTTTCTTGTGATGATTAAAATTACTAATCTATGAATTTTGTAGTGTTGAATTCAATTATTATTGTCTATCTTCGATAATTAACATTAATTGTCTAAATTGAAATTGCTAGATTGATATCACGTAACTTAGATTGTCCAAACTTGTATCATTTTAAAATGTCGCCGTGAAATTCCTTGACATAACAGATTTTTTTATTATTTCTTTAAATTAATAATACTAATTTTTTGATAAATTAATAACTCTATAAATTAATAAAATTTAACAATTTGACAAAATTAGTTTATAGAGATTTTACTATCCGTATTTTATTCACAACCCCCTTCAAGACAAAATTAGTTGAGGACCGATGGTGCGTATTTAATTAATCATAATGCTTTTTTAACAGAACGATTCTAATTCATTATCTTTTTCGTGTTCAAATGGTTTACATATACAATGTCGATTGCTGAGGTTCTATGTTAATAAATTTTTAAATGATCGGACGAGATGTTGTGATGATATCAAAATTGCCATTATCAGATTTGTTAGATTGGAAGTCGTCCAAGATACTTAATTTTTTTATATAATTATAGAATTTCTATAAGTTTTCCCAATTTGTAATAATCTTAATCTTTCCCATTTACAGAAACTGTTAATGTCACTACAGCTTCAATGTGTGCACAATTCCTCTTAAATCATATTTGTGCTGAGGTTTCGGTGATGCGGAGATTCTTTGCCAGACAATAAGAACCGCGGTTTTGACTGGCTCTTACGATGTTATTGCATCGGTTTTATTTTTTTTGCTATTGATAATTACAAGTTTTTTTATTTTCGTTTTATATCTAAAAATGATATAACAAAATATCGTTGACATAGGTTTAGAAAGAAAACCATAGGTGTTATATTTATATAATTTATATTTTCCTAAATCAATCTAAAATAGCTCATTAAATTAGGAATGTTTCAAGAAGAATCTAAATTTAAAATTATTTTTAATAGCAAGAGTGTTATCATTCACAAGAAGAAATGTCTTTAGTGTATTGTCATTCACAATGGCACAAACTTTTGGACGAGTGCATGTAAAAGGCCTGATTTTTTTGGTTTTGAGATGTCAATTGTCTTTACCCGTATAAACTTTCTCTTTTTCATATTGGAGTCGTGTTTGGAAAACGTGTAAAGGAGATATGCCAACTGAATAATGTTTTACTATATATATGCTCCTTACTTTGGTCAGTGACCACATTAAACATATATATAAGAGAACACTCAAAACACAAAATATTCTATGTTTTGATTCTGTTATTACAAGAAACGCAAAAAAAAATTGCCCGCGTTAACTAGGGTTGACGATCTCACTCCTTATGTTAGAAATTGCGTCATTTGTGTTAAGATATTGGTTTTTTGGTTTAAAAAATTTCGGGAGAATTAACCAAAAGTTGGAGATGATACTTGTGGATCTAGAGGTTAGAAACTACTATCTGTTTCAACATTTTTTATTTTAATTTGTCTTACGTACTTTATACTTCTTCTTCTTATTATTTAGGGGACAAAAATCGAAGCTACTATTACCGGTAGTCCTTTTGATCATGATAATATAAGTGGCCTAAGAGAGGACACATGGTACTTCGTATCTAATTTGTTGGTCCTTTATTTGCTGGATTGTTGATGAACACGTCGAATATATTCCGTATCTGGTTCCATCGACCGACTAAAATGACGAGCACATTGGAGCGGTCACCAATTGGTCTTTTTGAGCCTAAAAGATTTAGCCGTATAAGGAGATGGAGGATCTTGACCGAGATTCCTATTGGTATGTTTTCATTTTCTTCCTTTTATTTGTGTGGTTTTAATGAAACTATGGGTTAGTTAACAAATTAAATCCCTAAACTTAGATATGGTAAGGTTTGTCGTCCATATTGGCGGTCTTAAAAGGATCCATTACGTTCATGGGCAATTCGATAGAGATAATGGATGCAACTGTGTTTATTTCATATTAAAGAACTATAGGTAAGTTTCCTTTTAATTTTGTATGCCAGTATTTTCTTATTTATGTCGTTTTATTTTGGTTTGAAAATTAAAAGGGGATTGAAATTGAGATGTTGCGCGGTTGGAGATTTGACCGATTATTTTATGAGAGTATGGGTTAACCGAGAATACGATCGTTCATACCGTCGTGATCCTGTGTTTTGTGTTTTGAGGTTTTGGCGGGTTGATGAGTATAAAGGTATTGATTGACATTTCTTTATCGTATTAAAATAAAAAAATTTAAGGCAGTTAATATATTGTATGATCTTATCGAATTGAATATTTTTCAGGGAACCCATATCTCATGAATGGATGTGGATGTTCTAGATTTTACTTTGACCTGGAATTTTACGATCTTGAAGAGATCAAGGAACGATAATATTCAGAGTTTATACTGATATATTAATTGGATATTCACATTTGTTTTGGTTACTAACCTAGGAAGTTTTCCACATATAGTACACTCTCGACGGCTTTTGATTAGGTTGCGAGGAATGCAATATGTTCAGATTCAGATGATTGAGTGTTCATGGAGAACTCTACATAAATGTTTGCTTAGTTTGGTGCTATTATGAGTTATAAGTTGTAGGATAAATCATTTGTACTAGAGAGGTTATGTTTAATCATTTGTAATAATTCGATCGTATTTTAAAATTACTAAACTATGTTGTATCTAAAAATTCGAAAAATCATTTTGGTCGCGAAGTCGCGGATGATCTTAATCCCAATATTTGGGAAGATCATTTACCACAAATAGGCATGGGCGTTCGGGTACCCGTTCGGTTCTGGTTCGGTTCCAGTTCGGTTCCGGTTCTTTCGGTTCTAGAGTTTAGGATCCATATAAGAACCAAACAATTTCGGTTCGGTTCCGGTTCTTTCGGTTTTGAAGTTTAGGATCCATTCGGATATTTTCTTTCAGATACTTTTAGGTATTTTGGATACTTTTGGGTATTTTCGGATATTTTTGAGTATTTTTTGGATATTTTAAGTATTTTTGATATATATTCCAAGTATTTGTTAGTATTTCGGGTATTTTTGGCTATTCGATCTAAAAATAACTAATATTTTTAGATATAAAGTCATATTTTGGGTATTTTCGGGTATCCGAAATATTTCGGTTTGGTTCCGGTTCTGGTTCTTTCGGTTCTAAAATTTAAGATCCATTTGAATATTTTAAAATTTCGATTCGGTTTCGGTTCGGTTCTTTTTGCTTCGGTTCTTGTGGTTCGTTTATTTTGCCCAGGCCTACCTGAAACGTTTGCTGCAAAAAAAAAGAAAGGAAAAAACGTTTAATTTGGTGCCTTTTAACTTCTCGAAACAACCACAAACCTCGTCGCTCCGCTCCCTTACCCCGACCACTCATAAGTCACAACCTCCTCCTTGAGATGAGAGCCGCCGCCGCCGCCACCGCCACCGTGAGTCTTCGGCATTTCCGCAGCTTCCCTAGTATTGTCCCATCTCTTCTCTTCTCCTCCTCCTCCTTACCTCTTCACTCTCCCCGTCTCTGCGTCTTCCTCCGCCGCAACTTCCGCCCTCGCCAACTCTTCCTTAACCGTCCCATCGCCGCAAGCTTTAGTTCCTCTTCATCAGGTTACAACCACCACAGTCTCATCATCTCCAATTTTAGCCGAACTTATCCAACATTTGCTTATACGAGTAGTAGTAATATGTAGGTGCTACGTCTGATTCGACCTACGACGTAATTGTGGTTGGTGCGGGACACGCTGGATGCGAAGCGGCTTTAGCCTCTGCTCGATTAGGAGCTAGTACTCTGCTTCTCACATTAAACCTCGATCGAATAGCTTGGCAGGTTCGAATTTAATCGTAATTGTGTTTACATACTTGTTAGAATTGTGGTATATGAGTGTGACATGTTGTTACGTGAAGCCTTGTAATCCAGCAGTTGGCGGACCAGCAAAATCACAATTAGTACATGAAGTTGATGCTCTTGGTGGTGATATTGGGAAAGTTGCTGACAGGTAATTGTATTCAATTTCTTATCTCAATGAAACTCTTGGCTTATCGATGATTGTGGGGCTGAATCTTTTGAATAGATATCTGTTTTACCTTGTCATAGCTGTGGGAATTAGCCTCAGAGGATTGTTTTCATCAAAAGAATTTGTTTGACTCGTATAATAGCATGAGGAATCAATCTTATGTTAAGCATAATCAATTATGTATCCTATACGGCTACAGTTCTCGATTGTTGGATATAGTTTTGACTATAAAGAACACCGACCCTCTTGTACTTTGTTAACTTAAGATATGTGTTCAAATTTTTACCGCTGATGTTATATCTTAACAGTGCAGATGCTATTTACAGAAGCGTATTTTAAATGTCTCAAGGGGTCCTGCTGTAAGATCGTTACGTGCTCAGACTGACAAAAGGGAATATGCTATGGAGATGAAAAAGATAGTGGACAGGTCAGCTGAAGTTTACTTCTTCCCTACATATCTTTTTTGGGGTTACAATTCTGAATTTTGTGCAATGCTTTGCATATAATTCTCAAGCAGATGTAAGATGCTATAAATTCAGATGTACTCATTACAAGTTATGGCAAGAATACATTCTTGAATTATATGGTGTATATGTTTCTTGTAAACAATTGTTTATGATTTCTTCTATTCTGGCTAACAACTTAAATGTTTCCTTTTTATACCAGCACTGAAAATCTGTGTATCAGAGAGGCAATGGTAACAGATATCATAGTTGGGAAGAATGACAACGTGGAAGGCGTGGCCACCTTTTTCGGGATGAACTTTTATGCACCTTCTGTTATTCTCACCACTGGAACCTTTATGAGTGGGAAGATTTGGGTCGGTAAAAAGTCTATGCCAGCTGGAAGAGCTGGTGAGTCAGCTTCGCAAGGATTAACAGAGAATTTGCAGAAACTTGGATTTGAAACTGATCGCTTAAAGACTGGTACTCCAGCTCGTGTGGATCGCCGGACTATAGACTTTTCCAATTTGGAGGCTCAACATGGAGACGAAGAGGTATCACTATACAATTATAAAGTAGCCTATTCATGATCAATAATGCATGGTTACATGGGTTAAAGCATCTCAGTCAGCGAGTAGCCAGTTAGGCAGCACGCAAAAGTCTTTTACACTTTCTTGACCAGATCAGTTTGACCAAATTTATTGGCGCTTTATAAATAAATTTCTCACCAATGGAATTCATTTCTTTCTCTGGTTTCTAACCAAAGGGATTCATGAACCTTTTGTATTTGAAGATGCTGAACATTTTTTTTCTTTTCTCAGGTCAGCTGGTTTAGTTTCGACCCAGATTTTCATATTGAGAGAGAGCAAATGTGCTGCTACCTAACTCGCACGACAAAGATTACACACCAATTGATCAGGGATAATTTGCATGAGACCCCAACTTATGGTGGATGGGTTGAAGCAAAAGGTCCTAGGTACTGCCCTTCCATTGAAGATAAGGTAACTTCTTTTCCCTCTTTTGCTTTGTATTATCTCTTTCTTGGACCAAGGGAAAGTTACATCAGACATGGTTCATCTACCTTTCATATTCCTGAGCTGATTGTTCTTGATACACTTGGTAATGTTTGTGCCACATACTAGAATCTAATTGTGAGCAGGACCATGGAAACCCAAATTTGCTAGACAAAAGTAATTCTCAGACTGGTTCCCGCTTCAACATGCAAACATATATTGATAAGTCTTTATAAGGAGACAAGAGTTCAGCTGCTACATAATGTTTAGAAAATTAGTTAGAGTCTAGAAATAGGGGATGGAACAAATCAGTGGGTCTGTTGAGTGTTTTGGTTGGTTTTGAGGCCTTTTGGAGGGCATTGGGAGAGTTTACGTTCTGTAGAACAAACCCATTGGTTCCTTAGATTTTTATTCTTGGTTCGGTAAGTGTAAGTAATTTCTCAAAGAGTAATAACGCAGTAATCGTTTCTAAATTGGTCTCAGTTTAATGATATTTCTTTGTTTCTACCTTGAATGATGTCACATAAGCAAATTATATATGCTGATTTCCTGTAAAGTCCTGAAGGTCCCTTCTATGCTCTAGTGTTGACGGTGATTCTTTTTTTTCTAAAGCAATCTTGCATTTGCTGTTTCTACAGTTGGCACAAAGAATATATTGAACCATCTCGAACCATCTCTCTCTTAAACTGCTTTTGATGAACTTTAGAAAATCTTATATGAATTTACCAGTCTTAAAATCTTATTTGGTTTCAGATTGTTAGGTTCAAAGACAAAGAGTCCCATCAAATATTCCTGGAACCTGAGGGCCGAGATGTTCCTGAGATTTATGTGCAGGTTGATGCATAATTTAGTTATGATTTCTTTAATTGTTATCTTCTTCGGTAGTGGAAAAGTGTGAAGCCTAAGGATGGTAAAGAAATTTAGTTTGTCGTCTATGTTAATATCTAAACCATATGCTTGTCCAGGAATTTTCTTTATGTATAGTTAGAGCAAGCCTGAAGTTTGTTACTGCTCAGTAGTTTAATGTGAGGGTTTGTAAGTCGAGTTTTGAAGACTAGAGAAAATATATCTTAGCTTGTTTGCTAATTATCAAGTCATTCAAGGCGTGGTATATATCTTCTTATGAGTGTTTTGTTAGAGTGTAATGTCTTTGGTATAACTAGCATTCTCATGGATTGGTAATTTGGTATTTCATAGGGATTTTCAACTGGTCTGCCAGAGAATCTCCAGTTGCCACTTCTAAGAAGCTTGCCAGGACTTGAAAATTGCTCCATGCTTAGGCCTGCCTATGCTGTTGAGTATGATTATTTGCCAGCTCATCAGTGTTCTAGGTCCCTTATGACAAAGAAAATTGAAGGTCTTTTCTTCTCTGGTCAGATCAACGGCACTACTGGTTATGAAGAGGCTGCTGCACAGGTGACTGATCTGTACGAGATTTTAATTTCCTTAATTATGGACATGATAATAGGTTTACTCGGATGATATGGAAATAAAAAATATTACTAATACTTGAATGAATACTGCTGTTTAGACTTTGTACACATAGTGATATCATTCTCTGTTATTTATTTCAAATTTAGGGTATTATATCTGGAATCAATGCTGCCAGACATGCAGACGGTAAGAAACACGTTGTTCTTGAGAGGGAAAGCAGTTATATAGGTACGTTGATTGACGATTTAGTCACAAAAGACCTCAGAGAGCCATACCGCATGCTAACAAGGTAAGTTCCATTTCGTTCTCTTGTTCATTATCCTAATTCTCCTGCAGTCTTTTATATTATCATGATCAATCCTCCAATCTACTTTCTATAATATGGTTAGGCTAGAGATATGAATCAGAAATTGTTATATTAGGAGGCTTTTATTAGAACCTGACATTTGTTTAACTTTCCCCTTGTATGTGGTACCCATCTAAGTCCGTCTGATGGGTAATAAGAGTGGTATTTTTCATCACCAAGTTTTTTTGTGTTAAATAAGCGTTTGTCTGGTGGAACTGAAGAAAGAAGTAGTATTGGAGTAAAAATTGACTTTTTAACTTTTCTTGATGCGGCTATATGGCATGACTTGTTTAACTTTATTTTTTTCTGTCCACATGAACTATTTTGTGCATGTACCTACAGCCTATTACCACTAAAGTTCCTGATCACTACTTATGTGTGTTTAATAACGCGGAATAGTCAAATGTGTTTTTCTTCTCAATGACAGCCGTTCAGAACATCGGCTTCTTCTTCGATTCGATAATGCGGATAGTCGACTCACGCCTCTGGGGCGTGAACTTGGATTGATAGATGATAGACGATGGAAGTTATACCAAGAGAAGCAAGCAAGGATTTCAGAAGAGAAGAAGAGACTGAAAACTGTCAAGATTTCAGGTTGTCTCCCTATTCTATTCATCCCACAAGCAATGTTTATTTTGAGAACGAACTTATACTGTTGGTCCTCGCATTCATTTAAACATGGGATAGTCTGTGGGATGAGGGTATTTACGCCCAAGAAATTTGATAAACTCCCTGATTCTTTTAACCCATAGAGCTCTCTGTCTCTCTTCGAGCTGATGAGTGTATTGCTTGCAGTTGCAGTAGGTGATTTGGCTTCTGAAGTTTCTAGTGTGTCTTCTCAGCCAGTCAAAGAATCAGCAACACTAGAGAGTCTACTAAAGAAACCCCATATCCACTACAAGCTTCTTGAGAAGCATGGCTTTGGAAATGAAACATTATCTAGAATGGAGAAAGACTGTGTAGAGATCGATATAAAATATGAAGGTTTCATTGTGCGCCAGCAAAACCAACTGCAGCAGGTATTTTGTGTTAGCTTCATTGCTCCATTTAATACTACTTGCTTACTTGGATATATGGACATGGAATTAAAACTTAAATCCTTGCTAGATGTCCCACCAGCAACATAGACGACTTCCAGATGATTTGGATTACTATTCGATGACAACTCTATCCCATGAAGGGCGTGAAAAACTTTCAAAGGTGTGTTAAAGTAGTCTTGAGTAGAATCAGTGTGATTTATAGATTATCTTCTTATGATGTGAAACATTTATAAATTCAGGTGAGACCAGAAACGATCGGGCAGGCAAGCAGAGTGGGCGGAGTCAGTCCTGCCGACATAACAGCTCTGCTAATAACACTTGAATCAAACCGAAGAAGAACTCAAGATGTGAAGAGAGGGAAAATATTGGAACATGCTTTGGCAGAATCCAATCCACAGTGGGTAGAAGATAGAGAGCATATGGTTAATGAGTGATTAAGAAGTCGTACAGTGTGTAGCATCAACTCTCCAAGATTGTAAAACCTTGATAATGATTTTGATCAACCGGCATTCTCTCGAATGGCAAAAAAAGAGTGGCTATTCTTGCCAAAATACAAGTCACCAAACAAAAGAGAAATACTTTCTTGTGTGTAACCACATCGCTGTTATTTTTTATGATTCTTTCTGTTCATACGCTTCAAACTCCTCAACATTATCAACTTCCTTACAAAAAAAACCATTGGCTGTTATTTTGTATCTCTTTAGCTAGTCTCCTACCTCTTATGATACGAACAACTCCATCTAAGACAAGAGACTGCTTACGTGGAGTGGAAGTTTAGGTTTTTCGGTGTTCTCGTTGAAACACTCGGCCATTGTTGAAGGGGCTGGCTTACCCAATCCATACTTTGTCTCACGTAAAATGGATTAGCGTTCTTTCTTGTCGCAATTGCTTACTTTTTCGACTATTTTGTACCTCTCTCGATTAAAGACAGTCGGGACGACAAGTTTGAAATCTTAATCTCGTTGAATTAGTTTTTTAAAGTCTGAAGGACCCGGATACTTAGCAGTTGCCCTTCCTTATGATTATGTCTTGACGCTGACTCCTTGCTTAGAAAAAGAAAAAATCAGTTTTAGGGATTTTTTTTGGACTTGTGAAGATGAGTTTCTTCCGTGTTCTAAAGGCTTCCTGTTCCGGTTCTCCTCTTACGTAGAGCTGTGCGACAACGGCCGCTGCTTCATTTTCGGCTGGTGCTAAGAATTTTGTCTTCTTGAAGAGGGTCAGTGCAACATTGGCTTCTCTGGTGTCACTTGGGCTCGAGATCTATTTTGCTGCTTGGATGACAGCCGCCAAGGCTGCTCTATTTGCGGCCGGAGACCCCCAGTGGGAAGCCTCAAGGCAGTTGAAAAAGATAGAGAAGACGGTGTACAATATACCGCCGTATATATGGCATATGGTGGGATATATGGACAGTGGAAGTGGAAGAGACGTTAAATCAGCTAGATCAGATGGAGGATGGTTCCACATGTCAACAATTTCTTCACCAAAGAGAGACACTTACAAGTCAGAAATTTGGACTCAATAATCTCCCTCGCAAATCCATTAGACTCAGAAACATGTTTGGAGACCTCAATTTATCCTCTACCCTCTTGACCACTTGCTTGCATTTTGCAATGGCTGAGGATAATAAACGATCATCGAAAGACCAGTCTTTTCTTGTAATAACCTTAACAAGGCGATGCAAAACAATGATTCTGTCTGAAAAATCCTTCCAAGTGGTCTTGATCAACTGAACCTGAACCGAGTTGGCACCATCATGATACACTGCATTCTTGGGTTTGATATCTTTCGAGTAAACGTGATAAATAACACGAAGCAGCGTTTCTGACACGGGATCCCAGTGCGGTATTATACATCTCCATAGCTTATAGCAGAACCATAAGAAAGTGCGAATGTCATCACAGAGCAAGAACATTAACCCGCAGATTTAATATGGTTTTTAATCTTCATTTTATTATTTTTTAACATCACCAATGTTAAATATATCGAATTAGTGTAACTTACTTAAGATTGTATAAAGCAAAAATTATCATGCGATATACCGTTACTTAATGACAGTTGTAAACTATAAAAATAAATATCTTTAAAAAATTTAAATGATACAATTTGCAAACTTTTATTTATAACTAGATATGGACCCGTGCAACGCACGGGTTGCCGGTCGAGATTATTATTCTTAATATTTTTATTTTATTTTTGTAAGCTTAACTAAAATTCTATAAACATATATATTTTAGAAAATGCAGCATAATTATTTTTAAATATAGATTTATTAGCATAATGCACAATATAAAACATTATTTATAGTTATGTTATAATAATTATTAAATTATCTAATATAAATATTGGCCTATTTATAAAATTATATAATTTTTTGCTTATTATAAGTTATGAAGTCATAAATGTTCATATGTTGTATTATTGAATTTTAATAAGTTATTTACATCCATCGGAAGAGTATGTTACATCTTATAATTTCAATGTGGGCAAGATGGAAACAAAACTATGATAATAAGAAAAGATAAAATTATATAGTTACGTAAACATATGAACGATATATGTATAATATGTAAACATGTAGTCTGAGTTACGTAAATATAGATGTTTTTTTAGAAAAGTTTAACGTCATAATAAAATTGTGACAATAAAAGAAGAGAAATATGAGACTGTCTATATCCATGTCATGTAACTTAATTGATAATATGAAATATCCTCAATTTGCTACATGACTTTTGTCATTTTAGGCCCACATTACAAATTTCTTTGTTTTTTCTTCTTTCTAATTCTCAAATCTCTATGTATCTCTCATTAGATTTCTCTTATTTTTGTTCGAACTCCTCTTTCTTTCTCCTTCTCTCCCTCTCGTCGGATTTGTTCACCACCATATCTTTATTTATTTATTTTCTCTATCTCAATTTCTCGCATTCGTCGGGCATCACTACCGAGTCTCACTATTTTGACCCACCACCACAACTAAATCTCGCTAATTCCGACTCACCACCTTTATCAATATTTACCGCCGCCACCACCACCACCAAACTTGAACCCCCATCATCAACACAAATACCACTGCTACCGCCTCTTATCCTCTTTCCTCAACTTCTCTTATTACTCCACCTTCTTTATCTCTTCCGACATTAGACCAAGCCCCTCCGACAATAACTCTAGTCTATGTCTATCGCCGTTCATAATTATAAATTTGCCTCAATTGCCATATATTCATTAGATCTGAATATCACATGCTATTTTTAGAAAAACATCGTGATTCGAAGTATTTTCTTATAATTGATATGATATAATATCGTTAAGAAATTAGTTTGCTTAATGAGAAAATATGAGACAATCTATTTGTTTATATAAAGGTAACTATTTACTATCTTTTTCTTATAGGATTAATAACTCATTGCATAATTTTCTTAATTTTTTTTCTAATTTTAAATTTTTTTATTGTACAGTTAGTAACTTATAAATAAAACGTTTAGCATAATTTTATAATTTTGATTTTTATGGAAATATACATATAAATTCTCTATATATATGTATAGTTTGCTAGATGGCAAAAACTCTTATGGAAATATATGTACAATTTCCTTATAATTAGCTTTTTACAATTTAAAACTGTTTAAATTTATAATTATCCTTTTACTTTTTTTTTAAAGGAAAATTTGATTTGACACATGTCAAAATCTCAGAACGAAAAATTTGACACGTGTCACGATCTCGTGAGTTATTAACTTTGAAAACCATACTTTATATAATAAGATACATAATTATTATTATTATTATTTTGCCAACCATACATTAATTAATAAAGAACTCATTGATTGGTTGCCCAATTAGGAGGATAAGTGTCTACAAAAGAAACTTCATAAAATAAAAGTCTGGAAGAACGGGCTAAGCAGTCCGCTTTAACATTACATAAACGGGGAATAAGAGAGAGCGAGAAGAAGGGGAAAGAGACACGTAGAAAACCAAACTCGTCTAGCAGATTGGAGAAAGCGGGCCATTCGTCAGGGGACTGTATCATCGAGACTAACTCCGAACAATCTGTTTCAAACGCCTGACAATCTATCCTTCTTGAAAGGATATTCTTCATAGCCCAAATTAAAGCTTCCATCTCCGAGTGAAGGGGGAAGGACTCCTTCGTAGGCACATTGCACCGAACAGTATCGATTGATCATTTCCTTGAAAACAACACCATCCTAAGCCCATAGTTGGATCCGAAGTTTTCCAAGAGCCATCAAACCGACATCTTATCGATTGAACTGGGCGTTCCAAAGTTTCCGTAATAGGACTAGTTTCGATCGGATCCACCTGAGCTTCTTCCCACATTAATTTTTCACTCCAAGCAAGATTTAAAATATTTGTGGGTTCAGATAAGATAGATAATTATAAAATTTTAAAAATCATAAATTTTAGAAAACAAATCGTCCCGCTGTATACTACGGGTCAATCCCTAGTTGTTTGTAATTTTTGATGTGATCATATACGTTTTTAGTTGGTACTAGATTTTACCCGAGGTACACCTCGGGACGATTTATTTACTAAAAGTAGTAATAGTTAAAATATAATGATTCCGTCTCATATATAAAATTTGCAAATAGTATCATTTTATAAGAAATTTATATTTTTATAGTTTATAATTATTATTAATTAGCGGTATACCACAAGATAATTTTTGTTTTATACAATCTTATTTTATAGTTTCATTTTATAGGGTGCAGTCTTTTTACAAGGAGAAGGGTAAAGGAATTTAGTCAGAAGAAGACGGCTCTCGGACCATCACAGCTTCAAATATTCGCCACGAGACTGCATCCTATACCACGAGATTATAAACTTTTTATTGCTTTCAAATATATCAATTATAATATTTCCGGTAAAATGAAACAGTTGAACTAAAAACTGAACTAACCTGTATACAAACTTTTAAATTTGGATTTGGATTCATTTTGATCTTATTTATAACATGACTCTGAATCTTTATTCAAATATTTTAGCCGATGTGGGACGTTGAACACACACTTTTCATTAATTGGGTAATATATGTCCGTTTTAAAAATTTCGAATCACAATATATGCAGAAAAAAATTGAGATTTTTTTTTTATATGTATTATATGATGAATCAAAACAGTTACAACATAATTAAACAAAGATGAAAGGAGAATCATAAATTTAAATTAGAACCAAATCTTTTAAATATTTTTATTATTAAATTTAGAAACGTAATTAGTGGACACGATCTAATTTTGGTAATATTTGTATCCGATTTTTAGGTAAACATCCAGTAGAAGAGTTGGGTTATATATAAACCGATCCAAACAAGTTTTTATGAAGTAAATTTTGTATCGGGATGGATACCAAAAATCTCGGATAAATTTTTAACCTACCCGGTACAAAATATACTTCAAAAATACTAGTATAGATGTGTGACAATGCAACATATTTTTTTTTACTCTCAAATAATCATATCCTAATTAATATAGTTTTAACATTTTGTGGTCTTCAAATTCAAAGTTCAACCATAAGTTCTAGGGCTGGGCACAAGTACTCGTTACTCCGATAACCCAATCTCTCTTTTCTCCAAACACTTTTTTTTTTCTCTCTCTCACTTGAAAATCTCCCCGAGACCTCTCTCCTCTCTCGCAGCCGACGATCCCATCCAAAACCAAAACTTGCTGACCGGTGATCGTCTTTCCTTTACCTCTTCGACCTCTCCGTTTTTCTGTTGAATTCGATTTCGAAGGATTAGATTATCGAGATTCTCATAAGCGTGCTTGATTTTCAAATCAAGTGTGTTTATGAAGAACAAGCTTTAGAAGATTGTGGCTGTTGTCGACTGCAAGAGAGATCGCTTACTTTAATTGCTTGCTTCATGTGACAAGGTGGCTCTCTTTAGGAACGGCAAAATGCTGCTACTTTTCAGAGTTCACCTTAGGCAAATCTCACCTCTCACCCAACTCCGCCGCCGTATCTCCACCATCTCTTCCGCCGGATTCACTCTAAATCTCCCAAAACTCGAACCCTCCTCCGACGCCGAACTAATCTCCCAAATGCTAATAACAAATCACAACCCATTCCACTTCATGGAATCATCTCTCCAACTCAACGGCATCTCCCTCACTCCCAACCTCATCCACCAAACTCTCCTCCGTCTCCGTCACAATTCCAAAATTGCCCTCTCCTTCTTCCAATATTTACGCTCCTTACCCTCCCCTTCAACCCCAACACCAACCTCCTTCAATCTCATCATCGATATCCTCGGCCGTGTTCGTCAATTCGACGTCGTTAGACAACTCATCGTCGAAATGGATCAAACTTCTCCGGAAACGTTTTTAATCCTCGTTAAACGGTTAATCGCCGCCGGGCTTACGCGTCAAGCAGTTCGTGCTTTCGACGATGCGCCTTGTTTTCTCGAGAATCGTCGTTTCGGTTTAGTCGAATTCGGGTTTTTGCTTGATACGCTTTGTAAATACGGTTACACGAAGATGGCTGTTGGGGTTTTTAATGAACGGAAGGAAGAGTTTGGGTGTGATGAGAAGGTTTATACGATTTTGATTGCTGGTTGGTGTAAACTTAGGAGGATTGATATGGCGGAGAAGTTTTTGGTAGAGATGATTGAATCGGGAATTGAACCGAATGTCGTTACGTATAATGTTTTGCTTAACGGGATTTGTCGGACGGCGAGTTTGCATCCGGAAGAGAGATTTGAGAGGAATGTGAGGAATGCAGAGAAGGTGTTCGATGAAATGCGTCAGAGAGGGATTGAACCTGATGTTACGAGTTTTTCGATTGTGCTTCATATGTATAGCCGAGCTCATAAAGCTGAGTTGACATTGGATAAGTTGAAACTGATGAAAGCGAAAGGGATTAGTCCGACGATTGAAACATATACTTCGGTTGTTAAATGTTTGTGTTCTTGTGGGAGATTGGAGGAAGCGGAAGAGTTGCTTGAAACAATGGTGGAAACTGGGATAAGCCCGTCTTCTGCGACTTACAATTGTTTTTTTAAGGAATACAAAGGAAGGAAAGATGCTAATGGCGCGATGAATCTATATAGGAAGATGAAGAATGGATTGTGTAAACCAAGTACGCAGACGTATAATGTTTTGTTAGGAACGTTTATTAATTTGGGGAAGATGGAGACAGTGAAAGAGATATGGGATGATCTTAAAGCAAGTGAAACGGGTCCGGATTTAGACTCGTATACTTCGTTGGTTCATGGGTTGTGTAGTAAGGAGAAATGGAAGGAGGCTTGTGGGTACTTTGTGGAGATGATAGAGAAAGGTTTCTTGCCACAAAAGCTAACTTTTGAGACATTGTATAAAGGATTAATACAGTCTAATAAGATGAGAACTTGGAGGAGGTTGAAGAAGAAACTCGACGAGGAATCTATAACCTTCGGGTCTGAGTTTCAGAGATATCCTTTTGAGCCTTACAAGAGATGAGAGTTAGTAAAGTTGTTGATGAAGCAAACTGGCTATAGTTGAAATTCCTACTATTAGGCATAGATAATCAATATAGATGAGAGTTGGTTGATTATATTTTTGTGATTTGAGTTCTAGAACGGTTCTATAATAATTCCTAATTTATTGCTAGATCTACAATTCTGACATTTCCTGAGAAATTCTCTAAGGCTGACGTTTTAATCCATCTGAATTTACATCGATTTTAGTTGCTTTTCTTGTTTTAATTTACTTAATATTTAATATAGCTTGATTTCGAGACTTATAACTTTCTGTGTGAACAAAAATTTTTGTAAATCCGACCAATAAGTACTACGACGGTCTTTTTATTTAAGAAAGTTATTTGAGGTCAATTTGATCGATATAAGTTCTTGTTTATCTACTATTCAACTGAGTGGAAAGAAAGAACAAAATGTCCATTCACGAACTATCATTTCACTTTGTTCATCTATGGATGTGGTGTTTCTACATCAACTCACGTGAAATATAGATACATAAAACATTTACAAGTTATTTTTTCCTTTTTCTTTTATAAAAGAGAGATTATGGTGGATTTATATATGGGAAAAATGTCGAAAAATGCGTGAACTTTCAAATTTGGGACGAAAAAAGCATGAACTTTCGAAATGTCATTTAAATCGTAAAGTTTGGTTTGACTTTTTGATAAAATGGTCAAGTTTCGTTGACTTAGCCATTTCGAACATGCCGTTAAATTTTCGTTAACAGAACGATCACGAGGTTAAATTTCTGTTAGAACTCTCCGTTGAATCAAAACGACGTCGTTTTGAAAGCTCTGAAACGACGTCGTTTCATTAGAAAATAAGATGGAAAAATTGCATCCTTGGAGAAACAACCCAATAACCATAGTTTACTAGATTATGTACCCGCGCGTTGCGCGGGATTTTAATATAAAACTTTTATCAATGCAAATTTTTGAGCAAAATATAATCATTTGAGTTTTAAAAGATTTTAGTTTTCTCATGTGCATTATCTTTCTAAAATAGTAAAACATTTCTCACACATTTCACTACAATTTCTCTCGTTATCTTATCTTCTATTATTTACTCGTCGTCTCTCGAAATCTATTCTCTATTCACCTTATATTGGCTCATATGTATAATATATTCGACTATGAATTAGTTTTTAAGATAGATCGGATGTATTTCTTCCTTCCTATCTTTCAATACTCTATTGTTTTTATAGTTGCATGATCTTTTTTTATTAAAGTTAACATGAGAATAGCTGGGGAAATTTTATTCATAAAGATTTTTTTTACCATGTTTTGGTGTATTTAAAATTGCATTATAGATAAAAAAATCTCATCTGTAGACTCATTGCTATTTACAAACATCAGATTCAAACGTAAAATATTACACTTTATCTTGACCAACTGAAAAATATAAAATTCTTTTTTCACATATATAATTTGGCTTATATTATGATTCTACATAGTATTCTTAATGTTAATTTTTCTCAAATGTGTAACATACGAACATATAAAAATTATTCTAATTTAAAAATAAGTCTATTTATTTAATTAAAAAAAATCTTTTTATTTATAACTAAAAACTCTTCCATTTCCAATTTCCAATTAAAACTATTCTAATTTCCAAATAACATTCTCATATATTATTATTACACAGTCTTATTATTCAATTAGATTATTTTATTTTTATTTTTGATTTTAGGATTGTTTTTGTTGTCTTTTAAATCACGTTAATTTTTCTCAATCTATGTTAATTTCCTAAACACAGATTAATATTAGTTTTTCTATTTCAGGTATTCATTTGTTTTTTAGAAAAACCACCACTTTTTTAATTTAGAAATATTAATAAAATAGACAAATTAATTAATTGACCTTTTTATAATGAGAAATTGTTAAAAATACCCCTTTTTCAATAACCCTTTTCAAAAATGCCCCCTTTGAGAGTCCATTTTTAAGTTTGCCCTCTTTTAATTTTTAATGACCATTTTACCCTTATTTGAAACAAAATTAGGTCCACAAAATACAAAATATTTTTTGGCGGAAAAAGTGATCCCGCAATTTTCCCGCCAAAACACTTGTAAAAACCTTTAAAATACCTTGTAAAATTTTCCAGTAAAAATTTTTCCCGCCAAAAAATTTTCCCGACAAAAAATTATTTTTGCGGGAAAAGTGATTCCGCAATTTTTTTGGCGGGAAAATTTTACAAGGTATTTTAAAGGTTTTACAGAGTATTTACAAGTGTTTTGTAAGGTTTTACAATGTATTTTAAAAGGTTTTACAAGGTACTTATAAGGTATTTATAACTTGTAAAACCTTATAAAATAGCTTGTTAAATCTTATAATATCTTATAAATACCTTATAAATACGTTGTAAAACCTTTTAAAATACATTGTAAAACCTTATAAATACCCTGTAAAAAACCTTTAAAATACCTTGTAAATTTTTCCCGCCAAAAATTTAACACCAAAAAAATTGCGGAATCACTTTTCCCGCAAAAATTTTTTTTTGGCGGGAAAATTTTACAAGGTATTTTAAAGGTTTTACAAGTTTTTACAAGTGTTTTGGCGGGAAAAATTGTGGGATCACTTTTTCCGACAAAAAATATTTTGTATTTTGTGGACCTAATTTTGTTATATTTCCTTATATATTTGTGATATCTTTTATTAAAAGAAGGGTAATTTAGTCATTTTGTACATAAAAAGAGTATTTTTAAAAATGGACATCCAAAGGGGATATTTTTGAAAAGGGGTATTGAAAAAGGGGCATTTTTGTGAGTCTCTCTTTTATATTATATTAGAGTTATATGTACTTAGTCCTTCTTATTATTTAATCGGTATCACGAATTGAAACTTTAACATTAACAAATATATTCTCAAATGTTAAATGTGAATTTTTAGAAATGAATTACTTTTTATTATAAGTAAAAACCTTTTAATTTTTTTGTAATGTTTTTGTTTTAATAAATAAAGTGGAGCCCACAAAAATATAAAATATGATGACATGGATGCTAATTATATATATAGATTGTATATGGTTATTTGTTAGTTTATATATATATGTTCTGTTTGGTAGAATACTAAAATGTTATCGTAGTGCAACAGTTGAGTGTCTCTTGAAAGTCCAACAGGTCAACAGTTCAATTCCCCAAAGATGCAATTTTTCCATCTTATATTCTAATGAAACGACGTCGTTTTGATTCAACGGAGAGTTCTAACAGAAATTTAACCCTGTGATCTCTGTTAACGAAAATTTAACGGCATGCCCGAAATGGCTAAGTCAAGGAAACTTGATCATTTTATCAAAAAGTCAAACTAAACTTTACGATTTAAATGACATTTCGAAAGTTTATGCTTTTTTCGTCCCAAATTTAAAAGTTCACGCATTTTTTTGACAATTTTCCCATTTATATATACTTGTTTTCTATTGATTTATATTAAGAGATAAATCAGACATAATTAATGGCTAACTATCTCCAATAGATTTATAACAAAACTCTGTCAGAATTTTCGTAAAAACATTTATAGCCGTTGCCAACAAAAATTACCAAAAGATTTCCATCAAAAAATTTTGATAGATTTTTATTCGTCGGAAATCCGTGGAAACTTTCTAATCAATTTCAGAGTAATATATCATTTGTTAAGTTTCAACGATGTCCAAATTCTGACAAATTTTTAATTTGTCAAAAGTTATTTATGATAAATATTTCCGTCCTAAAATCTGTCGAAATTTACATGCTTTAGTGAATTAATCATTTTTCTTTTGCTTATTTTGAGTTTGGTTTTCTATTGAATTGGATTGAGTTTTCCATTTAGATCTTGGATTGCATTTCTATTTTATTTAATTCAGTTTTAATCTAAATTCATATGTTAAGTCATAACTATTAGACAAATTTTTTGGGAAAAAACCCGAAAATACCTCATTTATTTTTTATTTGGATGTTTAATACCCGTATTTTTTCATTTGGAAGAAAAATACATATACTAATTAAAGTGTGTAATTTAATACCTAAATAAATAAATGTTGTTGTTTTTATACTTAGGATTTCATCACAAAAAATAAATTCTAATTTTACCCTTATCATTTCAATTAATTATTATTATTATTTTTAATTTTTAATTAAAAAAAAAACAAATCTAAAACACTTCCGTTCCAAACTAACTACCTCCGATCGAAAGGGTTGAGCTTTACGCAGGTGATGGTGGTGGATGGCGTCGGCTTACGTTGAAGGCGAAGCATCGAATTGGATTTCATCGGATGAAAAGCAACAAATTGGATTGTTTTTTTTCGTTGAATGAGAAGCGAATAGCTTCTCTGATGGGATCCCTCCGTTCTTCAAATCCGAGAGTATCTTCTTGTTCTTCTTGCTCATCCGACGATTGAGAGGGGGAACAAGTAAAACAAATTCATAAAATCTGTTTTAACTTTTTATCGATTCTAAAATCAGATAAAATTGGGCCTTTTTATTGTATCGGGTTCTAAACAAACCAACTTGGCTTTTCGAGACTCTGTCTCTCTCGGTGATTTTCTTCAATAGATTGACATTGTTCATGTACAATATAAACCAAAATCGAATCACAGTCAGATGTGGGAATAGGAGAAGAGAGAATGATTCGTCATCATCACCGGAGCCAACGTGTGTTGACGCCATCCACCGATTTGTTTTTGTTTTTCTGGTTATATATTCTCATGTCCATGTTGTTGTTGAGCGAATGGTTTTGAATGTTTTTGATGTCGATTCGTCGACTTGAGATTTCACGAATCAAATCATATGGATGTACGAAGAAATTGAGTTTGACTCAATTGCATATAAGCAACATTTGTTTTTTTTTTAATAATAATTAAAATGATAATTAAATATAATGATAAGGGTAAAATTGGAATTTATTTTTTTGTTTTGAAGTCGTGAGTATGAAAATAACAATATTTATTTATTTAGGTACTAAATTACACACTTTAATTAGTATATGTATTTTTCTTCCAAACAAAAAAATACGGGTATTAAACGTCCAAATAAAAAATAAATAAGATATTTTTCAGGTTTTTTCCCCAAATTTTTTATAAAACTATAAAAAATGTAGTTTATAAAATATTTTTTTTATTTGTGAATCATATACGTTTTCTAGTTGGTATATGTGACCATATAACATACATATTTTTTTCTTTCAAATAATCATATTCTAATTCATATAGTCTTAACTTTTTGTGGTCTCCAAATTCAAAAGTTTTAACCCTAACCCTAAGTAAAATATCCCATGCCTACCCTAAAAAACAAAGAATAAGGAGCAGTCCATAATTCCATATATAAGAAAAGAAAATAAGGATTTGATTATAGAGAAAACCAAAACCAAAACCAAAACCACATTCATCAACCAAATAATATTAATCGTCCGATAACCCAATCTCTCTTTTCTCCTAACGCTTTTTTTTTTGTTCTCTCTCTCACTTGAAAATCTCCCCGAGACCTCTCTCTTTCTCTCTCGCAGCCGACGATCCCATCCAAAACCAAAACTCGCTCACCGGCGATCGTCTTTCTCCAACCTCGCCGGCCTCTCCGTCTTCTCAATTACGATCTACCATCACCAGAATCCGTTTTCTCTTCTGACTCCGCTTCCGAAAATCTCAGAAAAAAAAAACGTTACGAATAGAGACAAACCTTTTCCAGTTTCTGTTGAATTCGATTTCGAAGGATTAGATTATCCGGTGAGATTCTTATAAGCGTGCTTGATTTTTCAAATCAAGTTTGTTTCTGAAGAAAAAGCTTTGCGTGAATTTTCTCCAGAGTTTATCATTCTCTTATGTGACTGTGTTCAATAGCTTCTTCTCTATAACTCCTTTGTGCTCCTTCCTTCTCTGGGAAATTTCTCTATTCGGATACCTAATTCTAGGGTTCGTTTATCGTTTTTCAATTGACAATTCGAGATTTAGAGGGCTTTAGGATTCGATTTCGTGTTTCACGTTGCGGATCTGCTTTCAATTCGTTTATTCGTTGCGTTTCACTGAAATGAGTTTGTTGATTGCTTAGACATTTATCCTCGTTATGTTGTTTGCCTAATTGAAGAGCAGAGTAGCTTCCGTTAGATCTGCTTTGTTGTGGCATTGATAGAGATGAGGAATCCATTCATGTTACGTGCTCCTAGGATTCTGGAATAATCTAAATTTCAGTTTAAAACAATGCTTTGCTTCTCTCTGCTGCTCTTATTTTCCTGTTAATCAATAACCAAGTGTGAAGTGTCGTTTTTTTCGAAAATTTTTGGTATCATCTTGCTTAATAACTCATTTGTCTGTTTTTTTTTCCCTCAGTTCTATTGAGACGTTAGAAGATTGTGGCTGTCGTTGATTGCAAGAGAGAGTGGTTACTTTGATTGCTGTTTTCATGTGACAAGATGGCGTTCTTTAGGAACTACTCAAACGATACTGTTTCACATAATGTTCTGGATGAAAATGAGGAGCGGCAAAATGCAGCTACTTTTCAGAGTTCACCTTTGAATGAAGATGTGGATGGTACTTATAGTGAAAGAGGCTTTGACATGAACATGGACGTACAGTATCAAAGTGACCCAGAACCAGGATGTAGTATTAGGCAGCAAAATGAGCCAGCAATTGATAATGTAGCTGGTCCTGTGGATTCCCATTATCAACCTTCGACAAGGAGATTGGGTGTAACTGGGAGGTGGGGTTCCACATTTTGGAAAGACTGTCAGCCAATGGGACAGAGAGAGGGCTCTGATCCTGCCAAAGATTCACAATCCGGTTACAAAGAAGCATATCATTCTGAAGATAATCTCTCAAATGACCGCAGTGAAAAGTTAGATTCTGAAAATGAAAATGAAAATGAGGAGAATAATGAAATGAACACGCATCAAAGTGGTCAAGCTGATGTCCCAGCAGACGAAATGTTGTCTGATGAATATTATGAACAAGATGAAGATAATCAAAGCGACCATGTGCACTACAAAGGGTATAGTAATCCTACAAATTCTAGATCACTGCCGAATGCAGGATCTGCTACCCATAGCAACTCAAGGGCCTCAAGAGCAATTCACAAAAACATTCACTATAGTGATAGTAATCATGGCCACAATGGTGATGCTGATATGGACTATGAAGAGGAGGAAGATGGTAAACTCTTTTAATTTTTATTCCTAAATAGAATGACTTGCGTTTATGTTTTTTCCTCTGAATACTTCCCACTCAAGTGCTTGATTTGAACTTCAGTAACATTTGATCTTCCTTCTCATCAGAGGATGACCCTGAAGATGCTGACTTTGAGCCCTATGATGATGCTGTTGATGATGTTGGTGCAAGTAAAAAGGTTGGACTTCTTACAATTCTTGTGTTGGGATACATATTCTTCACAATGAAGCTAAAACTGAACATCAGAATGGAAATACTTTCTGAGCCATTTCTTAACTAAGTTTGCTATTCGGAAGAAGAAATCTTCATTATAGTTACCATGTTGTGTTCTAGCGTGTAACTTGTTATAGTTTTGATGGGATTTCTTAGTTTTGATGGTATTTCTTACTACTGTGTGGTTGTTTAATTTTAGCATGGCCAAGGTTGGGACGTTTCTGATGAAGACCCTGAGAGTGATGATGAAATTGATCTCTCCGATTACGAGGATGACTATGGCACAAAAAAGCCCAAGAGGCAACAAAGTAAAGGTTTCCGGAAATCAAGCACTGGACTCGAACGGAAATCATTCCATACTTCTAGTCGACAAAAGAGGAAAACATCATATCAAGATGACGGCTCAGAGGAGGACTCTGAAAATGACAATGATGAGGGTTTTAGAAGCCTGGCCAGAAGAGGCACAACTCTCCGACAAAACAATGGAAGGTCAACCAATAACATAGGACAGAGTAGTGAAGTTCGCAGCTCCACCCGATCAGTTCGTAAAGTCTCTTATGTAGAGAGTGAAGACAGTGAAGATATAGATGATGGGAAAAATCGTAAAAACCAAAAGGTATGATATCTTGTTACATTTTAAGGTTATACATTTTAACACCCTCAACTTGCTTATGTTTTCCTGTGGGAATCTGATACATTTGATAGAGGCTGGCGGTAGTTTCATGAGCCTTTTCTAATGCGGTCTAAATAACTCATTGTTATAGTTATAATCTGCACGTCGTATGCATTATCTTTCTGTTGGAAACATGTTATAATTTAACTTATTTCCTTATTGGTGACTGGTGAGCTGCATCTGGAGAACTTATGCTCTTTTGATTTGATTAACTCCAACTATTTGACCAAGAGCAGCCATTCATTTCAACTACTTGACCTAGAGTGAAAGCAATGATCTTTAGAAGCCTTGCCCAGCTATTTAATGAACTTATATTTTGTGTTTTTCCCTTTTATCTGATATATGCTCGTTAGGATGACATTGAAGAGGAGGATCCTGATGTTATTGAAAAAGTGCTCTGGCACCAGCTGAAGGGTATGGGTGAAGATGTTCACACAAATAACAAATCAACGGTTCCTGTTCTAGTAAGCCAACTGTTTGATACTCAGCCAGATTGGAATGAAATGGAATTCCTTATAAAATGGAAAGGCCAATCGCACTTGCATTGTCAGTGGAAAACGTTGAGTGATCTCCAAAATGTACGTTCTTTGGACTCCTTTTTTTAATTTATTTTTGATCAATCTATTTGCATATATTTTTGATAATGCTATTTTCTTTTCTAATTTTTTGTTTTGTTGCCTATGTTGTGTGTTTTTGCAGCTTAGTGGGTTCAAGAAGGTTCTTAACTATACGAAGAAAGTGACGGAGGAGATTAGGTACAGGACAGCACTCTCGCGAGAGGAGGTAATGTTTGAATGTCTGGAAGATTTTCTGCTTTTTATTATCTTTATATGTACAAGGAAGATTGCCAAAGATGCAACACTGATGGTCCACAAATCCACATCATGGTTATATTTCTTATTTAGCTTGTGAAACCATGTTTACCACGTAAGATGATAACTTTTTGTTTATATTTAGGCATTATCATATTAGACATGTGTTGCCATAGTATGTATTGGAATATATCTAATAGATCTGTCAGAATTGTTGTTAGGGTACATAAATCTGAAATTCTTTCACTTGATATATTTTCAACCTTTTAGATTGAGGTCAATGATGTGAGCAAAGAAATGGATCTGGACATCATTAAGCAGAATAGTCAGGTTAGTGTTTTCGTTCCGCCAAACTTGCAATCTCATTTCACGTGTCATCCGCTGCTGTTTACATCTATTGCGTTCGCAATTTATATTGGAGTATTCCTCCTGTGAGCTATTTTATTTGTGTTATTTAGGTAGAAAGAATAATTGCAGATCGAATAAGCAAAGATGGTTTAGGAGATGTTGTGCCAGAGTATCTAGTTAAGTGGCAAGGGTTATCTTATGCTGAAGCAACTTGGTATATTTTCTGACACTCTGGATGGATCTTGTTTCTTGTTTCCTTCGTTTTATAGTGATTGTGTGTTTTTTCATGAGTTGATAAGCATGCTATAAAGTGATCTAGAATTTGTAATTATGTATCCATTTACCCCTCGAGTATAATTTTCTTACTGTCTTCTTTGTTGTTTTTAGGGAGAAGGATGTCGATATAGCATTTGCACAAGTTGCTATTGATGAGTACAAGGTAGAGTTTGTTTTTCTGTTATAATTCTGCTTTAACTTTACCTTTTGGCTTTTATTCTGTAACTCTTTGTCCAGCTATGTTATTTTCCTTCGTTTAGTAGTAACAAGAATATTGAGTCAAATTCCAGTTCTTCGACAAATACAGTTTACATGTTGTTTTATAGTACAAGAATATTCTACAAGGAAATATAAATGCTTATAAAATATCAAGCAACTTTTTTTAGTCTGTCTCAATGTTCAAATTATTTAACAGTGCTATTATACTTTTCAGTCCCTAATCTATTATATTTAGACTAGTGTATACATGGGTCTATTTCTGCAGAATCAGATCCATAAAGAAATCTAAGTTGCTTTAATGTGTGAGGTAATTTCTATCTATGATTCAGGCTCGTGAAGTTTCAATTGCAGTGCAAGGGAAAATGGTAGAACAGCAGCGTACAAAAGGAAAAGGTTTGTTACGTAAAAAATACTAGTTTTGTAGTTCTCTTTGTTTTCACATTATACGGAAAGCATATAAGAAAAATACTCTTCATTAGAGAAACTGCCTTATCTTGTGTGCTGGTTCTGCGTTACCTTGTGAACTGGTTCGTTCTAGTTTGGTCTCTGCATTCTTCCTCTCTTGAATCCAAAAGGGATACTCATGTAAAATTTGATTATAAACTGACCAGCATCTTTGTCATTTATTCATTCACATAAGAATGTGAACGTTACAGTGTAGTAGAAAATTTAATGAAATACTTAAGAGGGGCATCACTTAGATTTTTCTACTCTGTCACTTTTCTATGTTTATGTTGCTTGTGGTAATTTTTGTTTTGTCTATGGTTGCAAAGTATGCTTCCGTTCCCACTTTATATCTGAGATATAGGGTAAGTGAAAAATCTTTTTCGAATACTTAGTTGTGGTTACTGTTCTGTGTAGCAAGCTTGAGGAAGCTTGACGAGCAGCCTGAGTGGCTAAGTGGAGGTACGCTACGGGACTATCAGCTGGAGGGTTTGAATTTTCTTGTCAACAGGTGTGTTACTTATCTCACTTCATTATTTCTGACGATGCTTTACTTGTCTGCTCAGTCTAATGATTCGCTTCCTTTCATTTTCCAGCTGGCTTAATGATACTAATGTCATTTTGGCTGATGAAATGGGTCTTGGTAAAACTGTTCAGTCAGTTTCAATGCTTGGGTTTTTGCAGGTGAAAATTCTTTTCTTTTCAAGTGAGCGTTCTATTTTTCTTAGCATTACCACTTTTCATGAGCTAAGATTTCTCTTCGTTTTTTCTTTCTTTTTTGTCTCGCAGAATACCCAACAAATTCCTGGTCCATTTCTTGTTGTTGTGCCTTTGTCAACATTAGCTAATTGGGCTAAAGAATTTAGAAAGTGGCTTCCCGGCATGAATATAATAGTATATGTTGGCACCCGGGCTAGTCGAGAGGTGAGAATCAAAACAAATGATGTTCATGTTATAGCTTCTAATAATCTTCAGGGTGTTAAGAGTTCCTCTTGTATCTCCATTGTCTATCTTAATATGCCACTTACTGGCCTACTCAACATTTTTTCTATCCAAATTGGATAGGCATTGCAACTTAGAATTTAGATATTTCATATTAAATATTTTTGAGCAACATATAAACTTCTCTATCACTCTCTCCCTCTGGTGTAGAATTTTAATTTTTGTAAATTTCTGGCTTCAGGTATGTCAGCAATACGAATTTTACAATGAAAAGAAAGTAGGCAGGCCCATAAAATTCAATGCACTTTTGACTACTTATGAAGTAGTTCTGAAGGATAAAGCTGTCCTCTCCAAGATTAAGTGGATTTACTTAATGGTGGATGAAGCACATCGACTGAAAAATAGTGAGGCACAGCTCTACACAGCTCTTTTGGTATGGGATTTTTGTAAGAATTTTTATCTATTTTCATGGTTCTTTTTTTGGTTGTTCAGAATGGTTGGCTATCTTATTTGTTTCAGGAATTTAGCACGAAGAACAAATTGCTTATTACTGGCACTCCACTACAGAATAGTGTCGAAGAGCTTTGGTATGCTTTCTTACCTTTTTTAAGCCTTTCTCTGGAGATTGGCATTTTTTGCTATTTCGGATTCATATTAATTCTGAAACTTGCAAGTTAATGTTCTTTGTTTGTTTATAATTTTTGACAGTGTTGCTTTCTGTATTCTATGTGGTTGATCAACTCTTTTTTAATGCAAGCTATACTCTTTACAATTCTGATGATGTGTTCCTAATGTCACTGACAAAGCTTATATTGGATTTTTGTTTTTTTAAAGTTCTGACACAATGATTCGTTGCTAACACATTTTACATGGACTGCGTTCTCGTATCATATGCTACTTTTATACCTTGTACTCTGCTCTTACAATATATGACTTATTTCTATTTTTTGCAGGGCTCTGCTCCACTTTCTTGATCCTGGAAAGTTTAAGAATAAGGATGAGTTCGTTGAAAACTACAAGAACCTTAGCTCATTTAATGAATCTGAGGTGAGCCTTTTCCATTGCTTAATAGTATGCCGTCTTAATGAAATATAGTTGATTTATTATTTAGTCGACCACTAGCTTATACTTTTTTGGAATTTAGCTCGCCAACCTTCATTTAGAATTGAGACCCCATATTCTACGACGAGTGATTAAAGATGTTGAAAAGTCGTTGCCTCCAAAAATCGAGCGTATACTAAGAGTTGAGATGTCCCCTCTTCAGAAACAGTAAGCATAACTTCAGCTGATGCTTTTGACTGGAGGGCTTTAAATATTGTTACTTATATTCTTTTTTTTTTCTATTTTAGGTACTACAAATGGATATTGGAGCGCAACTTCCATGATTTAAATAAAGGAGTGCGCGGTAATCAGGTGGGTGACTTAATGATGCATCCAGGTTCTCATATTTATGGTTATGAAATAGTTATTTCCTTTTCCCCTGCACTGTAAATTAGGTGGATTATTTGAATATGCATCCGACTTCTTAAGTTTGTAGGTATTATAGTTGTCAAGCTGACAATCTCTGATTTACAATGACAGGTTTCACTTTTAAACATTGTGGTGGAGTTGAAGAAATGCTGCAATCATCCTTTCTTATTTGAAAGCGCAGACCATGGATATGGGGGTGACATAAACGATAACTCTAAGCTGGATAAAATCATTCTAAGCAGCGGAAAGTTAGTTATCCTAGACAAGCTACTGGTTAGACTGCGTGAGACTAAGCATCGTGTGCTTATCTTTTCTCAGGTGCGGTTCGATGACTTTTATTCTTACTAGTGAGTTTTTTACTTTATTGAAATGAATGTTGTCATATATCAGTTCCACTATTCTCCTGCTGCTCCCTTGTTAGACTCTGTTAGACTAAAGCACCTTGTGCTTATCTTCCCGTTGGTGCTGTTCAGTGACATTTGTTCTTCATAATGGGTTTTCTCTTATTGAAATGAACTTTTGTTCTTCATTGACATGTATCTGGTTTTCTTTTCTGTAGTAGATAACTTCTTTCAGTTATACTTATTTCCATATCTCGTCAGATGGTTCAGAATAATGCCGAAGGTCCCTCGTTTGTATATGATTATTACTTTGAGTCATTTTTGGTTGTACTTTTTAGTTTATTGTGTGGAAGGCACTTCTGGGAAACCAAATTATGAACGTATAAGACTCGTTTGTTACTGTTACACAGAAGTTGCTTTCTCGATAACCATTTAGCGATCAAATTTTTTTAGGAAAACTGGAGCTCTTTTGGATTAGAAGCCTTAAAAGTCTTTCACCTTGTGGATAGGCTTTCTTGTATTGTTAACTCGTACAAGATATGTTTTGGACTTTATGAATTTATCATTTTGCACTGTTTGCCTTACAGATGGTAAGAATGTTAGATATCCTGGCGGAATACCTGTCTCTTAGAGGTTTCCAGTTCCAGAGACTGGATGGTAGTACTAAGGCAGAACTACGTCAGCAGGCAATGGATCATTTTAATGCACCTGCTAGTGACGACTTTTGCTTTCTTCTTTCGACCCGAGCTGGTGGACTGGGTATCAACCTTGCTACTGCTGATACAGTCGTTATATTTGACTCTGATTGGAATCCACAGAATGACCTGCAGGTTTTGCCTCCAATAAAATTTCTCTACCTTTGGATTATTACTCTTTTTTACTATATGTTGATAATGGAATCCCAACCCTATTATATCAGGCCATGAGTCGAGCGCACAGAATTGGGCAACAAGAGGTCGTGAACATTTATAGATTTGTCACTAGCAAAAGTGTTGAAGAAGAGATCCTGGAGCGTGCCAAAAGAAAAATGGTATACTAGTTTTAGACGGATCCGTGCACAGATTATGTTTGCTTGATTTTTTAGCAGCGCCAATGAATTCCTTAGTTCTGCATCCTCAGCTTCATGAAATGATTCCACTTCAGCTCTGTTACCAATTCTTTGGTGGGAATACTTTAGCTTGTTATATAGTCAAGTTTAAATTGCAATTTTATGTTATTATTTTTGGGGGGTTGCTCTATAATCTTAGTTTCTCTTGTTCACTTCATTTGTGTTGTCATCTATTCATGTTTGGAAGTCAACGCCTGTGGATGAGATAGGTTCAAAACCCAAATTTTTATTTGTATCGCTTTGTTATAGCAGGCTGTAACTTTTTTCGTCCACCATTCTCTAGGTTCTTGATCATTTGGTTATTCAAAAACTGAATGCGGAGGGTAGGCTGGAGAAGCGAGAAACTAAAAAGGGAAGTAATTTTGACAAGGTAAGGGTATCTTTTGAAAGTTTGTCGTGTCTGTTTGATTTCCTTTCAAGGTTTAATTACTGTAAGAATGACCCATTACTTGTATTCTAGAACGAGCTTTCTGCAATATTGAGATTTGGAGCGGAAGAACTTTTTAAAGAGGATAAAAATGATGAGGAAAGCAAAAAGCGGCTGTTGAGTATGGATATTGATGAAATCTTAGAGAGGGCAGAGCAAGTTGAGGAAAAGCATACTGATGAAACAGAACACGAACTGTTGGGTGCTTTTAAGGCAAGTTCAGATGTTTTTTGATCTTTCTGTCTTTAGTTTAAGGTGAACCTAATAGATGCAAGAAAGCAAAGCAGCCTGAGCCTATTATCTGCTTGGAAGGCTGCTTGTTCTTTATCAAGATACTGAAATCGTCTTTCAAGTGCTGCTTTGTGTTCTTTTTGTTCTTTCTGTCGTCGAAACAGTTTCTAGGCATAAATCTCTGAATCCCTTTTTCATTGCTTATTTTTGTGAAATCCTTTACTCCGCTAACTTTTCTGTGCTTTTAGGTTGCCAACTTTTGCAACGCTGAAGATGATGGGTCCTTCTGGAGTCGCTGGATAAAACCTGATTCTGTGGTTACGGCCGAAGTAAAAATTCTATCTTCTATAAGAATATGGCCTCCTATGTCTTAGTTTCTTTTTTCACATAGTCTGATTAGATTTTTCAGTTTCTAAACCTGTATTACCTTTGTGTAGGAAGCTCTTGCACCACGGGCTGCTAGGAATACAAAGAGTTATGTGGATCCTAGCCATCCTGACAGGACTAGCAAACGAAAAAAGAAAGGATCTGAGCCTCCGGAGCATACAGAGAGAAGTCAAAAGCGCAGAAAAACTGAATATTTTGTTCCTTCAACTCCAATATTAGAGGGGACTTCAGCTCAAGTGAGAGGCTGGTCTTATGGAAATCTTCCTAAGAGAGATGCGCAACGATTTTATCGAACTGTACGTCAAAATTATTCCTATCTAATGTTTCTTTCGGCATATTTTCTAAGTAGTGGAAAAAGGTTTGAATTTAAGGCTCCTCAATTTGTTCTGCCGCAATGATTTCATGGTTTCAGTTAGGGTTTCCTTAGTACCATTAGTTTGTTCAGCCGCAATGATTGATTGACTCGTATACTTATTTTACTCCGTGATGTTGAACTGACACTTGTGACATTTCTCATTGTATAATTCAGGTCATGAAGTTCGGGAACCATAATCAAATTGCATGTATTGCAGAAGAGGTGGGTGGTGTTGTTGAAGCAGCCCCGGAAGAAGCACAAGTTGAGCTATTTGATGCTTTAATTGATGGTTGTAAGGAATCTGTTGAAACAGGAAATTTTGAACCAAAGGTAAAACTTGAAATAAAACATCTGAAATAGAGGTTCTTTTGTTTTCCTTGTTATTCACTTGGATATTTCCAATCTTCCTCTTTTCTATTCTCTGCAGGGTCCTGTCTTGGATTTCTTTGGTGTGCCAGTTAAAGCAAACGAACTCTTAAAACGTGTGCAAGGACTGCAGCTCCTATCAAAGCGCATTAGTCGATATGACGATCCAATTTCACAATTCCGGGTGTTGTCATACCTTAAACCTTCAAATTGGTCCAAGGGTTGTGGTTGGAATCAGAGTATGTGCAACCTAATTGAATATTATCATATCAGCATCTGTCTTATGTTTTTCATCCTAATTCTTTTTTTTCTTATTTGGTGTTCTCAGTTGATGATGCGAGATTGCTTCTGGGAATACTTTATCATGGTTTTGGGAATTGGGAAAAGATAAGATTAGATGAAAGCCTTGGACTTACAAAGAAGATTGCTCCTGTTGAACTTCAACACCATGAGACTTTTCTACCTCGTGCTCCAAACTTAAAGGAGCGTGCCACTGCACTTCTGGAAATGGTGCATACTACTTGCTAAGATTTCTCTTAGTTATTAAGTTTCGTAATAACGTTCGTTGCAGAAATGATTGACAGTATGAAATTTACTCTTCACAGGAACTTGCTGCAGCAGGAGGGAAAAACACAAATGCCAAAGCATCCCGTAAAAATTCCAAAAAGGTTAAGGATAATCTTATCAATCAATTTAAAGCACCTGCCAGAGACCGGAGAGGAAAATCTGGTCCTGCCAATGTAAGTTTAATATCAACAAAAGATGGACCTCGGAAAACCCAAAAAGCTGAACCGTTGGTGAAAGAAGAAGGGGAAATGTCTGATGATGGGGAAGTTTACGAGCAGTTCAAGGAGCAGAAATGGATGGAATGGTGTGAAGATGTCTTGGCCGATGAAATCAAAACTCTTGGACGTTTACAAAGATTGCAAACCACAAGTGCCGATCTGCCAAAGGAGAAGGTCTCATTTTATCTTCCATCGTTAATAGTGCTGGACTTCCTGCGTCTTTATCTGATCTTATCTCGAAATTCCTTGTGTGACCCACAAATAGGTTCTTTTCAAAATCCGGAGATATTTGGAAATCCTTGGGCGAAGAATAGATGCAATTGTCTTAGAACATGAAGAAGATTTATACAAGCAAGATAGTAAGTAATGCATATCTGGTTACTTTGCAGCAATATTTCTGTTTTCTAAAAGTCGGAATCAAAACATGATGATAGTTGGATAAACCCTGTTAGCTCTAACTCGCAAAATACTTTTACTCAGATAACCATTTTAATGCCCAGGGTTGTATGATTAATTGGAAATCAAAATGCAGGAATGATGATGAGATTGTGGAACTATGTCTCAACTTTCTCAAATTTGTCGGGGGATCGACTCAATCAGATCTACTCCAAATTGAAGCAGGAGAAAGAAGAAGAGGAAGGGGTCGGACCATCGCACCTCAATGGCTCTAGGAACTTCCAGAGGCAACAAAAATACAAAACAGCAGGGAATTCCCAAGGATCGCAGCAGGTTCACAAGGGCATTGACACAGCAAAATTTGAAGCGTGGAAACGGAGAAGAAGAACAGAAAACGATGTTCAGACTGAGCGACCACCGATAACAAACTCTAACTCTCTGGGAATACTTGGCCCTGGACCATTGGATAGAAGCCATAGAGCACGTCAAACTGGATTTCCCCCAAGATAAGTTTACTCTGTTCTGCTACCATACAATATGCAGTGCATTTGCCGATTGAACTCTGGTTTGATCATGGATTCAGAAGTTCAACAACATAGATACCCGGAAAATTCAATTTTTTTAAAAAAAGTCGGAAACACCACAGCAGCAATGTACGGTTTTGGTTGCTCATATTGGAGATTGGCATGCCCAGCCTAGCTGATACTGACGCTGACGGAATGATATATATACCCGAGAAAGCCAAAACTTTGTTATTGAGCATAGAGATGGTACTTACCAGGTGGTTTGCTTAGGTATAAATAGCTGTGGATGTAGTCAAGCAGCTGAACTCCATTTCCTTATATTTATATATATGTTACCCATTTGGAATAGAGCAAATTGTACATTACCAGTTTTGTTAATTTTAATTTACTTTATTTCCTGTGTTTCTCATTTTCACATTTCTAAAGTTTTAATGGAAAAAGGCACCCACGGCCCACGCCATGATTTGTATATACGATCATTCAGATTTTAGTATAAAAGGATTTGACAAGCTCTTTATCCTTTTTCTCCCATTAATAGGGTTATATTTCCATGCATTCAAATCCAGTCTAAACCCTAAACCCGAAGAGAGATTAGAGTCCATATCCATAAATTTGACACCTAGTTCTGCACTCATCGTCCTAAAGCAGAATGAGACTCTCCATGTGTTGAGTGAGTGAAGAACTAGGTGTCCTTGAGAATCAAGAATTGTGCATCCATCCAAGCTTTACTTTCGCTTAGGACATTATTGACAAAAGATGATGGTTCTTAAGAACAGTCTAAAATCACTTATAATTCATGACTTTCCAAATATACGACATTATCCAAAGAAAAAAACAATTCGGCTTTAAACCCAGCATGATTTGATTGACACCAAAAAGGGAAATCCATTGATACAAAACTGATGATAAAAGAAACGTTGTGTTGTTGGGACAGGTGATAAAGCCCAAATATGTAGAGTAGGGAGACATTCAATGATTCAAAGAAAGTGTGGTTATTCATTTCCTCATTTGTCCCATATTGGAAATTTGTGTCACAATTCTTGATGCTTCAACCGAATATTTGTCGATGTGTAGCAACCTCATAGCACCTGTCAAATTTCTAGGGTTGTGCATTTAGAAAATTCAAAAACTAATTGGATTTAAAGTAAATAAGGATCACATTAGCTAACAACTTAAATTGTTTAGAATTTACCTTGTAAGTTTTATAATGGCCAAAACCTTTAGTGAGAGTGAGATATTATACCACCTATCGACTACCTAAGTAGAAATGAGATGTTAGCACTGCTTGCCCGTTTAAGTACCCTCATCTTCATACAAGAATATTTGCACCCAAACAACTTTTAAAAAGTGAGTTTAAATGTTAAATTAGTTCATAGCAAACAAGAAACAAAACAATCGACACTTAGGCTTGAAGGCACCACATAATCATTCAATTTTGAACAATTTGAAAGAAGGAAAACCTTTTAGGGTTTACAATGTCCCGATTTAAAGTGTCAAACTGGTCTAATTCCATTATCGCACGTCCGAAACCTCATCTACTACAACTTGTTTCGACATTAATCATGTTTTGTTATAGACACCTTATTGCTAGGTTGATTTATATTAGTATGGAAATAGTAACACAAAATGATTCGACATACTATCTTTTTTTTAACATTTTCCCAAGCTGTTTGTCTATGCTAATAAAATCAGATAATCTCCAATGTTTAGTAATAAAAAGTTATTCTAAATTTTTGTTTTAAATCCAAACTTTTGTGCAAAAGAAATTCAAACATCTTAATCGATTGGCCAAATATAGTTTGTATTTTACAAAATCTCCATATTGTACATTCAATAGCTATTCACCTAAATATAGTTTGTATAATGTGTGTCATCTAGTGCAATAATAATCCTAAACATAAAACAAGAGAGCGAGAGATAGTGAGGAAGTGCCCCGAGGATTCGGCGTTTGGTCGTGTGGTCTTTGTTGCAAAAACAACTTGTGTGGCTCTCTCCCTTTTATCTCCTTATCTCTCCTCTTCCCTTTTCCACCTCTTATCTTTCTTATTTTCTTTTATTACAATTCCCTCCCTAATTCTTTTTAACTTTTGTTTTAGCCCTGAACTTTTTTCAAAGTCAGCTACGTCACCCACTCCACTATTTCACTATATTTATTTTTTATTAATACTATTTTGCCATAGAGTTTCCATGTGAATCTTAATCTTCGTGGATCCGAAAACAACTTTGCGATTTTTCAGAATAACTCTCCTCATAAGTAGATGTGAATTAGAGTTCTCATCTGGTAAAGAATCACTAGAACTACTTGGTTAATCCAATTAATTATTATCAAAAAGAATTATTCTAACTTTTACAAAAAAAAAATGTGGTCGCAAAGTATAGGTTGAATTATTACAAATATGTGTTATGGTTCAAGATATCTTGTTTTTTTTTATTTTATAACTAGAGATTCTGGATCCGTAAATCCTCAAATCCAGGTCATGTAATTTAGTTTTCGTAGAAAATGATATCAAGTTTTAAATCCATTAAAAAATCTAGTTGAATATATCCGAAAATACATTCACCCTATAGGATTAGTCGGATGGTTAAAGATCGGATCAACTCTCTGCTTATCGAAAAAGAGCATTTGATTATTATCATTATTTTGATTCCAAAGAAAAGTAAACTAACGGGGGAAAACTACAAAATACAGAGAGAAGAAGGGCAAATATGCAAAGGTAATACAAATGCATTGTGAGCCATACGTAAGCTCAAAGATTTTTCACGTTGCTCTTATCTGCCACGCGGCCAAGATTCCAATAAGGCAAGCTACTTGATTGGGATAAACTAAATAACAAAATAAACTACTTACAAAAACAACATGTAATTGAAAATAAATAAATAAATTAAAGAAAAAAAGGAAGAAGATATATTAAAGAGGTTTGTGAAGACGAAGGAGTCCAAAACTCCCTCAGGAGCTTCCGCCTTATTCAGAGGTTAAACTTCTCTCTCCTTAGCAAATTTTACTTCTTCGTTTTCTCCGCTTGTTAGTTTATGATCTTGCCTATGAAACATCTTATAACTCTTTGAAAATATATATGTTGGTTACTTGGTTTATATGAGATATGATCGGCAACATATATATTATAAGTATATCTATCTATTATTATGTTGATGTTATTGTTTCATGGAGTTGAAAGTAGCAATAATAATTCATATATATGGTTATGGCCACATGTTTTTAGTTATATTCGATTTTCCGGTGAAAGATGAGATTGTGTATATTTAGGGAGTTTGTAAAATTTTGACAGTGTAGAGGAGGCGAAAAAAGAACAGGGGAAAAATGGACTATATGTATGGACCAGGGAGACACCATCTGTTTGTACCTGGACCAGTGAACATACCAGAACCGGTAATCCGGGCGATGAACCGGAACAACGAGGATTACCGGTCACCAGCCATTCCGGCGCTTACAAAAACATTGTTGGAGGATGTGAAGAAGATATTCAAGACCACATCTGGGACACCGTTTCTGTTTCCCACTACAGGGACTGGTGCTTGGGAGAGTGCCTTGACCAACACGTTATCTCCTGGAGACAGGATTGTTTCGTTTCTGATTGGACAATTTAGCTTGCTCTGGATTGACCAACAGAAGAGGCTAAATTTCAATGTTGATGTGGTTGAGAGTGAGTGGGGACAAGGTGCTAATCTCCAAGTCTTAGCCTCAAAGCTCTCCCAAGACGAGAATCATACCATCAAAGCCATTTGCATTGTCCACAACGAGACCGCGACCGGAGTCACTAATGACATCTCTGCTGTCCGAACCCTCCTCGGTCATTAATTCCTCACTAAAAATCTCTTTGTCTTTTGTGTTTCCTCTGTTTTAAATCACACTTACACTAGCGTATACACACAGATCACTACAAGCACCCGGCTTTGCTGCTAGTGGACGGTGTCTCGTCCATTTGTGCGCTTGATTTCCGAATGGATGAGTGGGGAGTGGATGTCGCCTTGACCGGCTCTCAGAAAGCCTTATCTCTTCCAACAGGACTTGGTATTGTCTGCGCCAGTCCTAAAGCCTTGGAAGCTACCAAAACCTCTAAATCCCTCAAAGTATTCTTTGATTGGAATGACTACCTTAAGTTTTACAAGCTAGGAACCTATTGGCCCTACACACCTTCCATTCAACTCCTCTACGGTCTTAGAGCTGCACTTGATCTTATCTTCGAGGAAGGACTTGAGAATATCATCGCCCGCCATGCTCGTCTTGGAAAGGCCACCAGGTAATCTCTTCACATGTAGGGTGAAAACATATAAAATGGAGACACTTAGTTCTCTTCTAAGACCAGTATCCGACTTCGTAATCTTGATTAATTCTTAAAGAGTCTCCTAGTACATTGACTCTGGAAACATTATAACTAGAGTTTGGTTGTTAAATGAACATGTACATAGGCTTGCGGTGGAAGCATGGGGGCTGAAAAACTGCACACAGAAGGAGGAGTGGATAAGTAACACTGTCACCGCAGTTATGGTGCCTCCGAATATAGATGGTTCGGAGATTGTGAGAAGGGCATGGAAGAGGTACAACTTAAGTCTTGGTCTTGGTCTCAACAAAGTGGCTGGAAAGGTTTTCAGAATTGGACATCTAGGAAACGTAAATGAGGTACACACATATTGAGCTTTAGCATAGTGTAATCCAATTTTCATTGACCAAACTCTAATCAAAAACTACGAATCAAACGCAGTTGCAACTTCTCGGGTGTCTTGCGGGAGTGGAGATGATACTGAAGGATGTTGGGTACCCAGTTGTAATGGGAAGTGGAGTTGCAGCTGCTTCTACTTATCTTCAGCACCACATTCCTCTCATTCCCTCTAGAATCTAATCCATTTGTCCCTCTCTTTCTTTCTCTTCCTCCCAATGTAAACAACTCTCATGTTTTCTCTTTTCTCCATCTATATCTTTACTACATTATCTATGTTTTTATTTGCTATCTCCAACAAACTTATTAAACAAAATGTCAAATATGTTTATTACTCACTATTAACTTTGTTTCAACACCTTCAACTTTTATGGGGTATGAGGGATGCTCTTACAATGTTAGTGGAACATAACTCGAGTCTAAAACTATGTTTAGGAAGAGGATATTCGTCAAGTGAAAAAGAAAATTTTTGATCTCTCATCCATATATATATGTGGTATGTGGAGGTTGGTTTAAAACCAAGAATACAATATAGTTGGTACAAAGTCGATAAGGTTTCCATTTGTTAAAGCCATTGTGGTAGACTTATTTCAAGACTTGTCTTAGCTGTGACTACAAAAGGGAAGTATAGGTTTAAGATGTTTAAATCCTTTGCTAAATCCATGAGGGTCATTGCATGTTGGACTATTCATACACTCTAGTTCGTTGTACGAGAGGAGATAATCAGACAACAGTGTAGCCTGCAAGATGCCGCCTCTCAGAACAATTATGACAATCTAGACAAGAAGAGAAAGAAAGAACTCGAGCTAGAGTTTGCTTTATGTCTGTACCAAAAATTTGTGCATCAATAGATGAGCGATCAATTGTGTATGGACTCTTTCAATCAAATAAAATCTTATTTTGACGGGAACAAAAAACATCTATGCCTTTTCATGAAAATACTTTCAGTGACGAATAGCCAAACTAATGGTAAAATTTAGACATGATAGCACTTATTCATCCGTATATATGAGCATATGGCTATAGACATTGACGAATTTTTTGTAGCCAATCATCATAATTGTATGATTTGACAACAACTAAAAGATTTTACCATTGACAATTCGCCGATATTCCTAGCACAATGGAAAACGGATGGCTTAAGAAGTTGGAGCAAAGGTTTTAGTGGATTTTTTGAATTTTTTCTTCGGCGGGACGTAAAGATTCTTCTAAGAATTTGAACTTGTAAGTTTTGTGAGTTTTTTCAAATATTTACTTGCAATCTTTTACTTTTTTTGAACACACACCGTAGAGAACCAAACAGAAATTCCATAAGTCTATTTCTAATTGAAACAATATCAAATATCTATAAACTCTGGAATTATTTAGAAAAATAACAGAAACTAACCTAAAATAAAATCTAAAAAATAGTGAAAGAGAGATCTAAAAATATCGAAAGAAGATCAATGAAAGAAAATAGTAGTCAACGGAAAGTAATGCAATTGATTCGGTGTTCTAAAATAACTAAACCAAAACAAGAAATTAATAAACAAAAAAAAATTTCTTTTTTTGCTTATTATTATTTTTGGGTGTCTTTGTCAATTTGCTTTTCCATTTTCATCTTCATGCATTGCTTTCCTTCGTCGTCCCCTCCAAGGACGACGACGGATCTGTCTTTGTATCCTCCGAAATAAAAAATTTCATCCTCTCCATTTCCTTAACTTTTTCAGATTTAGTTTTGTCAAGAAAAAAAATGTCTTTTCTTGCGCCTTGTCAAATCTTGGAGCTGAATATTATTTCGGCCCAAGAATTGGCGCCCGTGGCACGTTGTATGAAGACATATGCAATCGCTTGGATTGATCCAGAGCGTAAATTGACGACTCGGGTCGACAATACGGGTGGAACAAGCCCTACATGGAACGACAAGTTTGTGTTTCGTCTAGATGAGGAAGCACTCTACGATGCCACATCAATAGTTGTTATAGAGATCTATGCATTGCATTGGTTCAAAGACATTCATGTTGGAACGGTACAAACCTTAATAAGTGACCTTGTCAGCCCTTCTTCGGCTATGAGATTTGTTACCCTAGAGGTTCTTCGTGCCTCGGGCCGCCCTCACGGCCTCCTAAACATTGCGGTGGGGCTTATCGACAACTCAGGCCAAAGCATGCCTCTTTTGTTTGAAGAAGATTTGTTGTTTCACAAGAAAAACATATCTTCAAAACCTGTAGGGCTTCGACGGTCAAAAAGTGATACAAGCTCAATGGTGGATTCACCAAGGAAGGTGACACAATCCCGTGTGAGTTCTACTACAAACTCAGGTTTTGAGAAAGATGAGTTTTCATCTGACTCTCAAATGGTTGTGTATGAGCCTCAAAGGAAAACGCCGAATACATTGTTGAGGCAAAAAAAGCAACAAATTGTGTATGGGACACCGATGAGGCCAAGGAACACGACAGCATATACCCCCAAAAGGAACAATATCGAATATGGAACACCAATGAGGTCAAGACCAATCGTTATTACAGAATCTGATTTAGGTCCTTCAGCCTCAGTGGTTGCTGCCCAAATAGCAAAAGAGAAGGCACTCACAGGGAAAGATGCGGAGAGTACTGTGATAAGTGTTGGTGAACGAAGCGTCGAGGGTCTTCGTTCTAAGCTAGAAAGGTGGCAAGCCAATCTACCAGTGGTTTTAGACGTGGGTTCAAGTTATCAACCAAGTTCTGACTACAAAACAAACTCTAACTTTAACCCTAAATCAAGTTACAAGCCTAACGAAATTGTCCCAAGAAATCCTCAGATGATTGGAGCTCCCATCCAAAAGCAAAGTGGGAGGAACAAGAAAGGAGGAGATAATGGATTGTTTTCATGTTTTGGTAACATTTGTGGCATTGAGTGTTCTATTGTTTGTGGTGGCTCTAGTGGACAAAAAGCAGCCAAGAAGAAGAAGAAAAAGAAGTGAAAAAACTTCAAACACTATTCCTTCAATTCTAAATGATTCATTTCTCATTATGTTTCTATTTTTCAAGCTTGTCGATTTTGCTACTCAATAATCAAATTTATAATAGTAAGACAGGGAAAAAAGGTACATTAATTATTTCATTACTTTTTTTTTAGTAAACATGAAAATTTGGTTTAAACCGTTATGATTTCAAGAATATCAAAATGCTTATGTCAATCTTTTTTCATTAATCAAAAAGGTGTACTTGTAGATTTTTTTTTAATTAAACAATATTAGATTACTATGTGAAATCCTATATATAATGCGCCAAGATCTTTTCAATTTTATTATTGTGAATATATGTATTTGTAATACGCTTTTTTATCTTGAAAAAACTCGACATAAACCACACCGCTAAATTGAATTACTTGGACAGGTTGTCCAAATAGGTTTCAAAATAGGTTGTCCAAATAGAGATCTAGATTATTCCTTGGTTTGGATTTTACGGACTTCATTTCATAAACGAACTTTAACTTTCAATATTACTTGATCCGCAAGATACACACTTTTCTACCTATTTCTTAAAATTTCTACCTTTACATTAAACGTAAGTAATATTTCTTATTTTCTTTATTTCCTACGTTTTTTTTTTTTTTTTGAAAAAGATATTTCCTACGTTTTAACTTTAAAGTTTCAATATATATTCAATTATATTGATTGGTCAATACGGTACTAAGTAGTTACTTTTGTTTCCTTTCTTGACTATCACGATAATGTATAGTGTTCAACATTCTTCGTTCATTCGTTTAGTGCTTTATTGAAATGTGAAATTTTTACCTTTTCAATATGTTCTATTTTTATTTTATTTCCCAAAATTTTCTGTATTTCTTTATGTTTATGTTTCCTTTGAACTCTTATGGTATTATTGACTTTATCAAAATGGTAAATGAGTAACTAATATTTTCTAGTGATTGACCATATTTTTCCTTTATAATTGTGAGATTTGTATCCGTTACATTGGGTTTGCAGTATATATCAAAGCATCGATGAAGATTATAAAGACAAATGCGCATACAAGAAAAAATAAATAGAAAAAATGATGAGAGCTTATACTATAGTCTCTATGTTTATGTTAACATTGTTAGTGACTAGAGTAACATCTTCCCAAGTTAATGCTTCGTGTAGTTGGACAGAGATTTCTGAAGAATATGATTATTGTGGTGATTCTCTCATGCTTGGTGTTCCTTGGGTTTTTCCATTGAAAGTTTGTTGTGATACTATAAAATTGAACAAGATGAAATGCATATGCCAAAACGTTACAGAAATGTTTTCGCAAAACTTCGACTTTAATAAGCTCTCCAAACTCTCTCATGCATGCGGCGACCTCTTAGTCCCTGGATCTTATTGCGGAGGTAAGTATCATTAGACTCTGCTTCCTCTCAATTCTCGCTAGTTTATCGATCATCTAATTCATATTTCTTTCGATATTTCAGTTTACAAAATCCCGGAAGGCGCATAAGAGCTAAAACACGCATTGGGATACTTTGTCTCTCTAATTTCCCCTATCTATCTCTTCATTGAAAATAACTACTTACATTGTGCTGCAAGGAGACTATTATATACTTGATTTTTGGTTAAACATTTGATTTTCTTAATCACATCGGTTTTACAGTACTTTGGACTGAATTGTCAGTTTTAGTCGAATAACTTCACTAAAAGCAAGAAGACACTCGAAAAATCTGAAAATTAAATAACAATATATGTGAACATATAACAACAAATATGTGTAAAACATTTTCCTTAAAACATAAGAGACATATTACGATAAAGAAACACAACTCTTCCGATCAATTGTTATTGTTTTTTTCTTTCAACAATGTTGAAATTGTTATTCAATATGTGATTAATATATATTTTTTTATTTTTATTTTTACCTCAATTACATTATTTTTAGTTCTGCCATTGTTCACATGAATTCTCAAGCCAGAGGTAAAGACAGTGATAATCACTTTGTTATATAAAGACAACAAACAAGATAAATTTGAATAAAACGGTAGAAGAAAGGTAAAGGTTTGTGGCGTTATCAGCTATGGGGAAAAAGGTCCAAATTAGGTTCGCTTGCTGGCTTGCCGCGGACCAGGAGAGCTCGTTTCGAGAGTAAACAATCGATAAATTTTTGATCTTCAATCACTGGTTCTTCGTCATATTGTTTCTTTGCAGTTCTTCGTTTAGTAGAGTTACCGGCCGCCGGCCGGCGTACAATGAGTCCAATATAAGCTATGTTGCTTTACCTTTTCTTGATTTCATATTTTGCTTGTCTATAAGGTTGAATTAATTTGGTACAAGAGTGGGACTAATGATGACGGTGCTCAAGCTTGGCTTGATGGTCGTTGGCACGGTTTTGTAATCAACCTATGTTTTGTTAAGAAAACAGAACATGTGATAACGATCTATTTTATTATTTATCTGTTGTTTAAGGTTAAGTTGGTGTGATGCCAAAAACCTTTTTAACAAGAAACTATTGCTTCTCTATTTTGTACTTAATCTTCAGCTAGGGTTCTCGGAGACAGCCTCCCGGGAGGAGAAACCGAAAGCGAGCAGCGTTCTGAATCAAAAAGGCAGGTAGATGTACCGCAGATGCAGAAGGCGGGATGGGTCCGATTTTGCTAATCAACTCTTTGAAGCTGTATCTTTCAGGAAGCATGTCAAAGAGATCATAACCTTTACATATATGTTTTTGTATCCTCTGATAATCCAAAAACTCCTTGCGTTTGACTCTGTCTGCATGACTATAACCTTTCATCTTGAAAACGAATTCGTTGAGCCGTCTGAAACAGAAGCTGCAATGCCACCCTGCGTCGGATAATATCAAGTCTGTTTGTCGGGAGTGCCGGTATTGAGTCCACTTCCTACTATATATATGGACAGAAGCTCTCCAGCTGCTGTAATCAACCGGGAACTCAAAGGAGTACATGTATTCCCTCATCTCTAGATGCATTACATTTGGTATCCCATCGCACCACTGTAGAAATTTCACAGTATGAGGGCTCGGAATCTCGTCTGCATCTGACATTATCACCGCATCTCCATCCGAAATTCCAGCTTCTCTAAGCAACCGGTTCATCGCAACCCGCTGTTGCCCCTCAAGCAAAAACGGGTCCTCATACGGCTGCCCCTTAGAACGTTTCTTCCCAGGAAACACTCCATGTACTATCTTTCCCTCAGCAAACGTGAATCTCTCCTTATTAGAATCAAAGAAAAGCGGCTTCGGGATCCCAGTAAACGTAGTGTTTGATTCCAAGATCACAAACTTCGAAACATAAGGCTCCAATTCCCGCCATCTGAGTTCAAGAAGATCAACCTCATTACTGAAAATGATGGCATCAAAGACTTGCCTCGGTACTGACCGTGGTGTCCACCCATGAAGTTCACAAAGATGTCCCATGGAAACATTCTCCGCATAGTAATGTGGTATCCGTTTAAAAGGCGGTGGCGGTTTATCCCAAAGCGGACGGAAAAGATACGAAATGGTTTGCAAATTTGTCAAGATACCAAACAAACATGTCAAGAACAGTATAATCAGAGATGGAAACACAAGTTTAACAGGCGGTGGCTTCCGCAACGATCGAATCGTCATCAATGCTTCTGAAACTCACCAACTCATTTTTTCCTGCATAAAAGAAGAATACAACAGCTAAAGATCAAATTAAACAAAATCTGACTAAACCATACTCTAAACTATATTAATCTCAACAAAACCTTACCCTAAACAACAATTAAGCATAACCTAAAGCAGATTCTTTTCTTTGGATCAAAGATATCATCAAAGGTTCCAACTTTATATTCACATCAATTCGAAAAAAAAAAAGAAAATTTGAATTGTTTAAACCTTTAACCCAATTGAGAATCTCAAACAACGGGAAAAAAAAAACTCAGAAAACGGAGATAACAATGTGACAAAAATGGTACCTTTTTCGAGATTAGCTTCAAAATTTCAAGTGTATAAGATAAAGAAATGAGAACCCAAGAAGAGCGTGATCTCTTTCTGGGAAATTCGATTGATTGATGGAAGATTTTAGCTAAAAGGAATGAGATTTGTGATTGTTTTTCAAAAGCTATAAAAGAGACAGCTTTGGGTGAATGTAAAACGACCACTAAACCTCGCTAATCTACGCCACAGATATTTTATCGAAATAAAACACAAGTTAAAAGGGAACAAAAAAAAGGTGTATATTAAAAAAAAAACACTATCGAAACTAATAATAGAATAAGATCATGAATCTTTTGCAGTTTTTATTTGGTTTTTGAATTTTGAATTTTCGTTTTTAAATGTTTTGGGTTTGATTTTTGGTGTTAAGTTTACTTTTCGCAAAAAAAATTGAACTGTAGCTTGTTTAATTTTTGGTTTTATGTAAAATTTTTATTAAAAAATAGTTTTTAATTTTTTTTTTTGTTTTGTGTTTAAAAACTACTAAAATACTGATAACAAATTTTAATAATAAACATAAAATAATGAAAAGAAAAAAATGTCATGCAAATTTGTTGGAAAACTCCATAGAGTTTTCTACAAATTCTATGTATATTTGTTTTTTGAAAATTTCTATTGGTTTTGTGTTACATCAGAAACATGGTGGCCAAAAAGTTGCATTTGAAGGTTAAAGATAAAATTACATTTGGGGGATATGCTTTTAGTCAAGTGAGTAAGTCCATTTGACTCCGCCTTTCCCACCGAAGTTTGATATCTTGCATTTGCTCATACTTTACTATTTTTTTTTACTTTACTATTATTTATGTATGTAAACATCTATAAATATATGTTATCTATTACTTTTACAAAATAAATTGTTGATATAAACTCACAAATAATTTTTTTGTTTGTTGATATAAACTCCCACATAATAGTTCAAATTCCTATTATTTTGCAAGTGGCTAACTAAATTTATTTTGGGAAATTGTTAATAATGCCACTTTTTCAATGCCACTTTTCAAAAATACCCCTTTTTAAAAACCTTATAAAAAATGCTCTTAAAAATATAAGATTTACCCAAATATGTATGTAATATTATTAAAACATACACAAACTACATTTCTATGTATCTAAAATCTTATAAATACTTTATAAATACCTTATAAATGTATTTTAAATACCTTTAAAAACCTTTAAAATATCTTGTAAAACCTTTGAAAAACCTTAAAAATCCTTTAAAATAACTTGTAAAACCTTTAAAAACACCTTATAAAACCTTATAAATACTTGGATCGATTCTTTAAGTAGTAGTTACAATCCATAAGTACCTTATAAACCTAATAAAACTTTATAAAAATTTCAAATTTAAAAAGGGGCATTTTTGAAAATGGACATCTAAAAGGGGCATTTTTGAAAAGGGGCATGAGAAAAGGGGTATTTTTGCTAATCCCCCTTTTATTTTTCTTATAAAAATCATATGAACTTCAATCTAATTAAAATAATAAAAGATTCCAAGGATAATTTCTAGAGAAATTGTTAAAAATGCCCCTTTTTCAATACCCCTTTTCAAAAATGCCCCCTTTGAGAGTCCATTTTTAAGTTTGCCCTCTTTTAATTTTTAATGACCATTTTACCCTTATTTGAAACAAAATTAGGTCCACAAAATACAAAATATTTTTTGGCGGGAAAAGTGATCCCGCAATTTTCCCGCCAAAACACTTGTAAAAACCTTTAAAATACCTTGTAAAATTTTCCCGTAAAAATTTTTCCCGCCAAAAAATTTTCCCGCCAAAAATTTTTTTTTGCGGGAAAAGTGATTCCGCAATTTTTTTGGCGGGAAAATTTACAAAGTATTTTAAAGGTTTTACAGAGTATTTACAAGTGTTTTGTAAGGTTTTACAATGTATTTTAAAAGGTTTTACAAGGTACCTATAAGGTTTTATAAGGTATTTATAACTTGTAAAACCTTATAAAAAACTTGTAAAACCTTATAACTTGTAAAACCTTATAAAATATCTTGTAAAATCTTATAATATCTTATAAATACCTTATAAATACGTTGTAAAACCTTTTAAAATACATTGTAAAACCTTATAAATACACTGTAAAAAAGCTTTAAAATACCTTGTAAATTTTTCACGCCAAAAATTTTTCCGCCAAAAATTTAACGCCAAAAAAATTGCGGAATACTTTTCCCGCAAAAATTGTTTTTTGGCGGGAAAAAATTTTACTGGAAAATTTTACAAGGTATTTTAAAGGTTTTACAAGTTTTTACAAGTGTTTTGGCGGGAAAAATTGCGGGATCACTTTTCCAGCCAAAAAATATTTTGTATTTTGTGGACCTAGTTTTGTTATATTTCCTTATATATTTGTGATATCTTTTATTAAAAAAGGGTAATTTAGTCATTTTGTACATAAAAGGGGTATTTTTAAAAATGGACAGGCAAATGGGGCATTTTTGAAAAGGGGTATTGAAAAAGGGGCATTTTAGTGAGTCTCCCTAATTTCTATTTTTTTTTTTTCACTTATCAATTTAAATTCTAATGTTAGATTTTATACTAATGGTTTTATCTTTATAGGATTTAATAAAATGATTTTTCATGTTTAATTATAGTTATTTTCTTCTATATTTTCCTCTATTTAAATGTAAGTGTTAGGTTTTATTCTAATGATTTCATTCTAATTTTCTATTCTACCTAAATTTAATTTTCTTGAACCATATGATTTTGGTTTTTTAATCTTAAGGACCAAATTTGTTTTAACGAAATTTTTTTAATTTGAAAAAATACTTAAACCTCAAATTTTAAATAAAATAAACAGTATAACGATTTTTATATAATTATCTATCGGATTACAAAAAGTAAATATAATGATACATATATTAAAAATAAATTCCAAAATTTATTCGAGATAAGAAAAAGGTAAGAAATTATATTTATTAAATGTATTACAATAATTTATTTCATTAAATATTACATAAAAATTATATTCATATAAAGTACAAAATTTATTCGAGATAAGAAAAGGTAAGAAATATATATTTATTAAATATATTACAATAATTTATTTCATTAAATATTACATAATCAAAAAAATTACATGAATATATTAGAAAATAATCAAACATCTAAAGTAGATAATGGAAATGGATCTTTTCAGCTTCATTATCTTGTTGTGCTATGATTGGAATTGATATATTTAACTCTCCATCACCAATAAATCTGAAAATTTTGTTATAACCATCAAAACTTTTAGTATACACTAGGTTGTTTAGCCGCGATACTCGCGGCTTGTTGCATAATTGTTATGTTTTGTGTAAACATTAAGAAAGTTTTTAAAAATATAAAAATAAAACAAAATTAAGTATTAAACAATATTTTCAATAAAAAACATTGTTATTACATATAATTTACATTTTTAATAACAATCCTAAAAGATTACTTTTATCTTTTTCTCTCGTTTTTATATTTCACATAATTTAAGTTATAGAGATAAAGTTTTATTTTTCTTACTACTAATTCGAATTACTAATTATATAACGGGTTTTTCGTAAATTTATTTTGCTGGAAAAATAATAATTTTAACTACAAACCTTTTAGAAATAGATATACTGATATTTATAAAATTATATGTTAGATCACAAAACTAAATATATTTTACTATGATTATATTAACATAAAAGTAAGAAAATATATGTTTCTTCTAACAAAATTTATTTCATTAAAAGATCACATAATTTTAGAAAATATATACATGAATAGGTAAGGAAATAATTAAAACTTCATAGTAGAGAATAAGAATGCTAACATTTCAAAAATAATTTTAAAATAATTTCCATAATTTTTTTTCAATATAAGTTTAATTAGAATAAATTTAAACGACTCTTACGATTTGATATCTTGCATTTGCTCATATTTTAGTAAATACATGTTATATATTACAAAATAAATTGTTGATATAACTCACAAATAATTTGTTTGTTTGTTGATATAAACTCCGACATAATAGATCAAAATCATATTATTTTGTAAGTGATAAACTAAATTTGTTTTTTTTTTTATAAAATAATATAAACTTCATTCTAAAGTTTTTTAAAAAAGAAACCCAAGGATAGAAGGCTCTTTTTTTTTGTAATTCCACTCATATTGATTTAATTATAGCTTTTTTCTATATTTTACTCCATTTAAGTATGAGTGCTATGTTTCATTCTAATTTTCTACTAACTAAATCTAATTTTCATTAAACATATGATATCATATTTGTTTAATCTTAAGGACCAAATTTGTTTAAAAAAATTTCTTTTTGTTTTTGAAAACGCTTAAATCTCAAATTTTAAATAAAATAAACATTATAATAATCTTAATATAATTATCTATTGGATCAAAAAAAACTAAATGTAATGATACATATATTAAAAATGAGTTACAAAAATTTATTCGAGATAAGAAAGAGGTAAGAAAAAAATATTTGATAAATGTATTAGAATAGTTAATTTCATTATATATTGCATAACTAAAAAAGACATGAATATGTTAGGAAATAATCAAATATCCAACGTAAATAATGGAGATGGATCTTTTCAACTTCATTTGCTTGTTGTGTGATGATTAGAATTGATATTTTTAACTTTCCATCACTAATAAACCTAAAAGTTCTGTTATAGCCATCAAAACTTTTATTTTACATATGTTAATTCAAAACTAAGAATATAAAAATTAAAAAAGAAATAGGTATAATCTAGTATGGTGTTAGGAACAAAACAATTGAGGAAAAAATTAGAATCAAATCTTACAATAATGTTTTCATTGATTTCAACCTATATAACAAAAAAAAAAGATACATGAATATAGTAGAAGAGGATGAGAGAGTGATTACTTATAAGATGATAATCTAAAATAGACAATGGAGATGAATCTTTAAGAAAAATCAAAAAACTAATGTAGAAATTAAAATTTAGAATTAAGATTTTACAATGATATTTAGTTTGAGTTTTTTAACCCATACAACAACAACCACAACCAAAAACAAAAACACAAAACAAGAAAAGAAAAAATATTTGAGATATAGTGGAAGAGGATGAGAGAATGAGAAAATGAAAAAATTAGTATTTATAGGATGAGAAGTGATAGGAGTTACAATTTTAAAAAATAAATATGGGAGTTACAATTCTAATTGATTGTGTGTTGAATAAAATTGAGTGAAAAATATAGTTAATGCATAATTTATATGATTTCAGTTTTATATTAAAGTGAGAGTTAAATGTATATAATAAATGTTTTTTATTTGTAATTTAATTGAAAATATTTCTTAAAAAAATTTATTGCCAAGTGGACCAATCAAAAGAGAGTGAAACCTTACTTTTATATGTATGATATGTGAATTTAAACTAAAAATATGAAAATTAAAGAATAAATAAGTATATTTTAGTATAGATTTAGAAATATACAAAAATGAATACAATGTTAGATATATATAATACTTTCTAAAATAAATTTAGAATCAAATTCTTGATTTTTAACCCATATAACAATATAAAAATAGACACATAAATATAGTAGAAGAAGATGAGAGAATGATTACTTATAAGATGATTATTTAAAATAGACAATGAAGATGCAACTTAAAAAAAAAAAAACTAATGTAAGAACACAAAACAAAAAAATATTTAAGATTTGAGATATAGTGGAAGAAGATGAGGGGATGAGAGAATGAGAGGATGAGAGGATGAGAAAATGAATATTTATAAAAAGAAAAGTGAGAAAAGTTACAATGTGGAGAAATATACTTAATGCATAATTTATATGATTTCAGTTTTATATTAAAGTATGAGTTAAATGTATATGATTAAATGTGTTTTATTTGTGGTTTAATTGGAAAAAAAAATTTAAGAAAGGAAATTTTTTTTATATTAACGATAATAAAATTTTACATTATTTTGGATTAAACCCAAGGATACTCCCATTTAAAAAAAGCTTCTTTATATTTCACTCAATTTAAATTATAATGCTAGGTTTCATTATAATGATTTCATTTTTGTAGAATTTACATTGATAGGTGTGATTATCAAATTAGTTTAATTAACTTGATTTGTTTTAGAAAAAACTTAAAACTATGGAACTTGAATAAAATAAGCATAATGATCTGTGTATAACTATCTATTGGATAAAAAACCAAATGTAATGGTGAGTATATTAAAAATATTACAAAAATATATTTGAGATAAGAATGAGTAGTTGTAGAAGAAAAAAAACTTTAAACCACAAATCTTGAATAAACTAAAAATTACAATGATAAGTATATATCTATTGGATCAAAAAATCTAAATGTAATGATGAGTATATTAAATATACTGCCAAAAGAAAAAGTAATTTAAGAAGTAAAGAAGTTAAAGCACACAAAATTGAATAAAACAAATATTATAATGATATTTATATAATTGTCTATTGGATTAACAAAAATTAAACATAATGATGATGAGTATATTAAAAATATTACAAAACAGTTATTGAGATAAAAATAACAAAAAAAGTAGGTACAATTTCTTTAATAAATGTATTACAATAATTTATTTCAGTTTAAAGATACATGAATATGTAAAACAAATAACTCAATGTCTAATGTGGATCTTGGAGATGGATTTTTTCAACTTAATCACCTTGTTGTGCTATTGATTGAATTGCTCTTTTTGAATCTCCATGGATAATTATGAATTTTTTGTTATAACCATCAAAAAAATTATTATGTATAATAATTTTGAATTAAAAATATGAAAATTAAAGAACATTCTAGTAATGCATTAGAATTACAACAAAATAAGAAAAAATGTGAGATACATAGCATATCTAGACATAAAATTTAGAAGCAAACTCTTATAATGATGTCTTAATTGATTTTTCAACCAATCCAACAACATAAGAAAGAAAGAAGAAAAATATTTATGATTTGAGATATGGTAGATGAGGATGAGAGAATGATGATTTATAGGATTAGAGGTGAAAGAAGTTACATTTATAAAATAATTAAATTAGGGGGTTACAATTACAATTAATAGTGTTGTTGAATGACATTGAGTGTAGAAAAATATTTAATACATAATTTAAATCATTTCAGTTACAATGTAGTATTTAAAAGTATATTAATATATATTATTTAATATGTTATATTTATAATATAATTAGATGTAAATATTCTTATTTTAATTTTACTTTTTAAAAAAGAAATGCCAAGTGGACCAATAAGGGAAGAGTGAAACCATACTTTTAAATGTATGATTACACGTATCTCTCTATCTCACAAAAAGAGTCTACTTCTCTAATTATTTAAAAAAAGCTAAATACTTTACAAATTACTTTTGAAAAAGTGTCTATTTTGCCAAAATACCCTTCTTTGAATACGTCATGAGGCCATCGTTGCTACTTATAACAGATTCCTTGAGTTGATGGAGCCGGCTATTCGTTAGCTGTTCCTCTCGGAAGTTGAGGCAGCTATTGAGGTAGAGAACGCATACAACCATGAACTTGCTGCGTACAATATAAAGTATTGTCTTGCAGGAAGCAATTCTGAAAGTGAATGGTGAAAAATTATTATGTTGGTCTGCAATAATTATCATGTTTAATTAATATTATCAGTATTATGCTTGTGTGTATTGTGTAAGGTGTTTAATAAATATAATGTTTAATTAATAATTATTCTGCTTATTGTAAGGTGTTTTATTAATATAAATATGGTTTGCTTCTTGGTTGGATGAGTATTTTAATTAAAATAATTATGTTCCAATTTTCATATATATCATTAGTCTTGAGTAAACATACAACTTTTATCCAAACAAAGTAAACAGCAAGCTAGGAAAGCTGATAAAATGTATGGTTAAATTCTAGTTAATCTTATATTTGATGGGAGGTAGAATAACTCGAAAACTTGACACAACAATAAACTGAAAAAATATGACTCTAGTTGTACAAAGATAACTGTTAAAAAAAATCGTAAAAATTTTAACGAAAAATTGCGATAAAAGGATACAACCGTTCACAAGTGTAAAGGCATTTATCTAAAACTATTATTATTATTAGATTAGATTATTTTTTCCACAAAACAAATCATTATTGATTATTGTCAACATACAACATGCCATTACTTACGTGTATATTCTCAGGTCAACATTCCCGATATTCTCACTCAAATTTCGGAAGTTACGGTGAAAATAACTCGATTCCATATTTGAAAAAAGCATTAGCAGAAAAAATAATGATTTTTTGAAAGCGTTATCGATATACACGGTTGACAATTAACGTTGAATATACACCAAGTGTCGAGATACTGGAAAGTGCTTTTTTGAGATACAACTTTTTTGAAGACAATCAACTTGATACAAATTAATTTGTTCCTCCTGATTTTCAAATGTATATGAGTTGTAGACAATTAAAAAAGATGTATGTCATAGACAATATATCCTTATAATATATTAAGATGTCAAAATAGGTATGATGAATGGACTGATTTAGTAGTGGACTGATTTATGGAATTAGAGTTTAAATTTTTTTTCTTTTATCTTGAACAAACTAAATTAAAGGTTTCAAAATTTTCCATTACTAAGCATTTCAGATATATATAGAATGGAATGCGGTGAGTAAAATACTGTTAGAATAAAGTTTTCGAGTTATTCTACCTCCCATCAAATATAAGATTAACTAAACTTTAACCATACACTGTATCAGCTTTCCTAGGTTGTTGTTTACTTTGTTTGGATAAAAGTTGTCTGTTTACTCAAGACTAATGATATATATGAAAATTGAAACATAATTATTTTAATTAAAATACTCATCCAACCGAGAAGCAAACCATATTTATATTAATGAAACACCTTACAATAAGCAGAATAATTATTAATTAAACATATTAAACACCTTACACACAAGCATAATACTGATAATATTAATTAAACATGATAATTATTGCAGACCAACGTAATAATTTTTCACCGTTCACTTTCAGAACTGCTTCCTGCAAGACAATACTTTATATTGTACGCAGCAACTTCCGAGAGGAACAGCTAACGAATAGTCGGCTCCATCAACTCAAAGAATCTGTCATAATTTGCACCGATGGCCTCAGGACGTATTCGAAGTAGAGTATTTTGGCAAAGTAGACACTTTTTCAAAAGTAATTTGTAAAGTATGTAGTTTTTCTAAAAAATTAGAGAAGCATACACTTTTTGTGAGATAGAAAGATATGTGTAATAAGCTAAAAAACAAAACAAGTGTTAAATACCACTCTATCCTTTGTGTTGTGAGAGATAGTTTTTGGTGAAGGTCCACCTTTTTTTTTTCTTTTCTCTTCATCAATTTTGTTAATTCTTTTCTTTTTTATTAGTATGATTTATTTTTAAAGGATTTTTTTTTAATTTGTACTATTTGTACACCACTTTTTATATTATTGTGTACACCGCCGGGTTGAGATTAAAAAAAAAAAAAGTGTTACATATCTTCGTAATATAGCAAAATTAGACTTTTTAGATTCATATAAAAATTTTAAAGATTAATATGCAAAGTAAGTAATTTTATGAAGAATTTTTAGCAAAACAAATCAAAATCAAAATATTTAAGTAAAAAGAAGAAATAGAAAAGTAAAAGTTTGACTAAAAAGCAATTTTGTCTTTATCTTGCTACATACCAAAACAACAAAATTATATATATATGTCACTTACTAAAATCTCTATTAGAGAGAATGTTGTATTAGAGAGGAAAGAGAAAAGTGTCTATTCCCCATATTTTTAAAAAAACTACCTACTTTGCAAATTATTTGTAGGAAAAGTGACTACTTTCCATAATTTCTCTTATTTTGATAAGTTGTTTATTTTTTACAACCGAGTTATTTTGGCATGCTGTTTTTTTTTTTTTTTTTTTGCTATTGAGATATGTTGGCAAGTTATTTATTTTCGATAATTAAATATCGTGTTATTTAAAGAGTTGACAATCTAAAAAATAAAAAATAAGTTGACAATCCATTGCGAGAATTATCTTATAACACCAGATGCATCCCAAACAATGATCTCGTGCTATATATTCCAATAACAATGTCTTAAAAATTATCTTCAGAATCATTGTTTGAAACCTCATACCATATATCTCGGCTTTAGTCGGTTTTACTATTTGTCATACAAATTTTAACCACCGAACGATGATACTAAACCAAATTAACTGATTACAATCGAACCGACCCAAAAAAATAATCAAGTAAAGGATCTCTAATCCACAAAAGATGATCAGTGCCTATTGTTCATACCAAACCGCATATTATTACCTATGTAAACAATATTTCTCAGCATTGACTTGTATAAGTTAATCTAATATAGCAGAAGTCTTAAAGAATCATATCTTCTATTTTGAGCAAGCTTTTCTCTCGGGCCCAAACATCGAGACACCCTCTGAAACAACCCGGCCCGTTTTTTTTTTTTTTTAATTAATAACTAATATCCCCATAAATATTAATTAATTTTCCCCAATTAATAATCATGCCAAAACCAACACAACTCAAATCAAAAATTCAAATTCAAATTATTATAATTTAACCAAAATAAACCAATAAATTATCCAACAATTCTAACAACTTTTAATCCAAAATTCCATCATACTACAAATAATAGCTAACACCAACGAGACCCTAGATCATCCTCCTCTCCTCGCCATGATTCCACGATCACACTTTATCTTTACCTGCACCAAGAAAAGATATGCATAATTATTTCAATAAATACTTAGTGAGGCGATCCTCCCATCTACGAGCTATACACACAAGCAACTAAGATCACAAATCAACAAATAATTCATGAAAACAAACCAAACCAACAAAAATCATCCAACAACACAACCATCTCACGGATTTTAATTCTGGATACATAAAAAATCCAACCTACACATCACAACAAACAATCACATAATCCCAATCGCTTAGATAAACACATGGTCACGCACTCACCTCAGCTTAAGGATAATTTTTCGACAAATACAACACCACACAACCACAATTGACTTCTTCCTCACGTCAACAATATCTCAAATCACCCTAAAGCCAACCACAACAATCAAAACATCAATTAAACCAAACTGTAAAATTCTGGGAAAATCACAGAATTGTCAGTCTGAAAGATTGGATCACGAAATGAGATCTAACAGTCCAATTCCAAATCCCACCGTTGAAACGCTTCTCCTATGCGTCCTGAAGCTATTCTAAAACTTTCGTAACGATCAGATAAAGGGTTCGCGTGCAATCTCTCTTTGAACACCCACTGGTCCAAATCGCGTCTGAAACAGAAGAGCTCACGAAAACAGGGATAACTCTTAAAATATTGACTCGAATCAGAGAAAATGTCTGGGGAGTCCCCTTTTGTATAACTCTAACCCCATAAATCCCCGTTCAAAATAGATATTATTCTTTTCTTTATTTTAATTCGAAAACTGATGCTTTTACTACTATACCCTGAATAAAACCCAAGTATTACATCAGAAAACCATGATATATCCACCCGATCCATATTGACCCGGCCAGCTCTCGGATTCACTGGAAATTGCGACAGAGTTACGTTTTTGAAAATCAAATCCCTAACTTTTCTCCTTTTCTCTTCTCTCCATCTTAAACGAGAAAGAGAAACCCTAACTTTTCAATTTCAAACCCCTAACTTCTCTTCCTCTCTTATTCAAATCTCCCCAGAAACTAATTGCCTCTCATTTGCTCTATTCAAATCTCCCCAAATTCGATTGCGTTTCTTGTTTCTCTTTCTGTCCGATAATGCCTCCAAAGAAAGGGTTAAAGAGGAAGAGAGGAGTACCAACGACGGAGCAGCAGCCATCCTTGACGGAGGAGCCATCCTCGACGGAGCAGCAGCCATCCTCGACGGAGCAGCAACCATCCTCGACGGAGCAGCAGCCATCCTCGACCTTAATTCCGGTTTTAGAGCCAGTGGAAGAAGAGAATGAGGAAGAAGAGAGTGAAATAGAAGAGAACGAAGAAGAAGAGAAAGAAGAAGGAGAGGAGTCCTCCTCCGATGTTGGTAGTAGATCCTTGGGCGAAGAGTCCTCTGATGAGGATGAGATTGCAGTGGAAAATGAGCCGGAAAATGCTATGGTAAGTATTTGAATGGTGTGAAACTGGTAGAACAGGGTAAAACTATGTGTATATCTGGGTACTACTGGTAGAACATGGTAAAACTATTAATTATTGGTATAACTGGTAGAACTGGGAATACTATGTGTTTGAATTCTGGGTTTAACTGGTAATACTAGGGCATTACTATATGTTTGATTTCTGGATAATACTGGTATTACTAGGGTATAACTATGTGTTTGAATTCTGGGTAAAACTGGTATTACTAGGGTACAACTATGTGTGTATTTTCAGGGTAATACTAGTAATACTATTCACAAAATAATGATATATGAATGAATGTCTGTTCTGTTGCAGGAGATCGACGAGGAAACAAAAGCAATACCACCGCTGAGTATGTATTTCTCGCCTTCGGAATATGTGAAGAAAATCAAGCTATCACGTCTATATTCACGAAGTGTTGACTATATTCGATAAGTTGGAGCTCCGATGAGCAAGTCTGAGAGGGCATTTTTTGAGAATCATCCGAGTTTCCAACACGTCTTCCACATGCCAAGAGACCCAAACCACCGAGTTATGGGGATGTGGATGCTTCTTCTTCGCACAACGCCATTTCGAATGTTGGGTTGTAAGGAAAACCCAAAATCGAATGTTCGAAATGACTGGAGAAGATGCTACGTCCGTAGAGCCATTTGGGAGAAAATTTCGATTTTTTAATTTATTCCACACGGTCTTCTACTTCTTATCTAGCATTGTTATTGGGCACACAAAGACTGGAGAAGATGCTACGTCCATGGAGTCATATTTTCTAAGAGCGTTGTATGATATGAACTATTTTGGGTTGTAATGTTTCTAATCATTGTTTACATCCCACATGAAATTGATAGTATCATGGTAGCTGGAGGTGAAGAAGAATATACCTTCTTCACTATATCTTTGTCTTATAGTTGTTGTTTAGATTTGTACAATTGGTAATACTAGGTAAAACTATGTTGGTTTTGTTTTTTGATTTATACTACTGGTATTACTAGGTAAAACTATGTGCACCGTCAAATTTACACATGTGCAAGTCAAATTTACACATGTGCGCCGTCAAATTTGGGGGAAAACCCAAAAAAATGGGAGAATTTCAATTTTGGAACACGTGGGCCCCATCTTATCCACGTGTGCGCCGTTTTTTCCACCAGTGCGCAGCTTTTTTTAAACATAGTTGTACCAAGTTATTGGTTGTACCAATTTTCTACATAGTTGTATTTTTGGTGTTTTTCAGTTTAACCAGTATTACATATTCTAAAAAATTGCTTATCTAGTTGTACACTTGAGTGAACTCTATAATTATAGAATTCTTAATGTTTTTTGTAATCATATGTTAAAAATATATAAAATTGTAAATTTTCCATCCTAAGTTGGTGTTTTTATAAAAAGTGAACTTAAAAGTATAAGGATTATGTTGTATGGAGTCTATTAAAACAATCCGATATGATATAATTTTTTTTCTCACTTAATTTATTTTTTATCATTTATAAGAGTTCATTATCACTTAATAGTCAGTGTAATATTTAATGTTGGAAAAAACAAATTCGAAATTCAAATTCCTTCATAAGTTATACTAGTTTTACTAGTATTACCAAATCTCGTTATTAGTACTATTTTTTATACTAGTTTTACACATTTGCCATAGAAAAAAACATAGTATTACATCAGAAAAAAACTAGTGTTACATAGTTGTCCAAGTCGAAATTGTTTTACAAATCATAAAGTGCAGATAAAATCAAATACTATGATTGCCAAATAACAACCACAAACAAAACAAAACATAACCTCCACTCTCCACAGTTGCTCTTCCTCTGATCCCAACAACACAGCAATGTACCTCATTTGCAATTTAACATTACTTTCATCTAATCCAAGCTTCGTGCATATCCTACCTTCTAACATGGAGAGAGTTATTTTCCCCCTGATGTATTCATCATCAAGCTATACATGCGACCTTTGCATTTAAAATATATGATCACGTTCTCCATCATTGTATCCTGCAAAAACAATACAAAAACTCTGTCAGTTATACTAGTTGTACTACAATTCTGGGTAATACTAGTATAACTTCAGACTACATGTAAATGGGTAATACTAGTGTAACTAGTCATACTACATACATCTGGGTAATACTAGTATAACCAGTAATACTACGTATATATTTTTCAATAGATTCAGGTACAATTCTACCCAGTTATACCAGTTGTACTTTCGCGACAAGAACTCAAATCGAATGGTTTCGGGTTCAAAACTACAATTCACTATGATTCAGTTGCTGTAATCCATTTCTTACCCATTTACAGACCTATTCGACCCAGAAACTATGCATAAACTTCCAATGTGCATACCCAAACACAATAACCCAAATCTAATTGAATTGAATCTCTTACATTTCTAAATCCAAAACTTCAATTTGAAGCTCTATGCAGCTCGAACAACATACTTTTTCTCTCTATCTCGACGCAGCTCGCCGGAGGAGAGGATACGGCTGCAATGGCGACTGAAATCGAATTTTTAAGCGAGGAGAGCTCGAGCTGAGAAATTGTCTCGTGAGTCCCTTTTTGTCCAAGCATCGTCTCATATCTCCCCTAATAAAACACAATTTTATTTTTATTTAAAATTAAATCGAAAACTATGGATATTACTGATATACCCCAACCGAAACCTCAATATTACTGCTAAAACCTGGATCTATTCGAACCAGACCCGATCCATTCTCAACCCACCCATATTCTTTACGTTTTCTTTTGTTTTTGAAATCGAAAACTCATCCCCAATTCAAAGAGAAAACCCTAACCATTGAGATTCTCTTGCTCCGACTTCTCCGACTTCCTCTCCTCTTCAAATCTTCCCAGAAACTGTAATTGAGAGATTGCGAAATCATCTTCCAACTTTATTGATTCCTTTTCTCGTTTCTTGTATCCCGTTTTGAAACCTCTCCGATAATGCCTCCAAAGAAAGGGTTAAAGAGGAAGAGATTAGCAAAGGCAACGACGGTGGAGGAGCCAGGCTCGACGGAGGAGCCATCCCCGACGGTGGAGCCATCCACCACAACGACGGTGGAGCCAGGCTCGACGGAGGAGCCATCCCCGACGGCAATTGAGGGAGAACAACAAGTCCTGGAGACCTTAAGTCCGGTTTTAGAAGAGTCTGACAAGAATGAGGAAGAAAATTCTAAGAAGAATGAGGAAGAAGAGAGTGGCGAAGAAGAAGAAGACGACAAAGAAGAAGAGAAAGAAGAAGGGAATGAGGAAGAGAATGAGGAAGGAGAGGAGTCCTCCTCCGATGATGGTAGTAGATCTTTGGACAGAGAGTCCTCCTCCGATGAGAGTAAGGAGGATGAGATTGCGCCGGAAAATGCGACCGAAAATGCTATGGTAAGTATTTGAATGGTGTGAAACTGGTAGAACAGGGTAAAACTATGTGTATATTTGGGTACTACTGGTAGAACAGGATAAAACTATTATGTATTGGTATAACTGGTAGAACTGGGAATACTATGTGTTTGAATTCTGGGTATAACTGGTAATACTAGGGCATTACTATATGTTTGATTTCTGGGTAATACTGGTATTACTTGGATATAACTATGTGTTTGAATTCTTGGTGAAACTGGTATTACTGGGGTACAACTATGTGTATATTTTCAGGGTAATACTGGTAATACTATTCGCAGATTAATGATATATGGATGAATGTCTGTTCTGTTGCAGGAGATCGACGAGGAAACAGAAGCAATACCACCGCTGAGTATGTATTTCCCGCCTTCAGAATATGTGAAGAAAATCAAGCTATCAACTCGGTGCTATATTCACGAAGTGTTGACTACATTTGATGAGTTGAAGCCTCCGATGAGCAAGTCTGAGAGGGCATTTTTTGAGGATCATCCGAGTTTCCAACACGTCTTCCACATGCCAAGAGACCCAAACCACCGACTTATGGGGATGTGGATGCTCCTTCTTCGCACGGCGCGTATTGATAGGAAGAAAGAAGTGTGGTTCATCGTCAATGGCGTTCCAATCCGATATGGTATATCGGAACATGCATTGATATCTGAGTACGATTTGTAATACTGGTATAACTGAGTAATACTGGTATTACTGTGATATAACTTTGTTCAATGGCAGGATCAAGAAGAGAAGAATCAAGAGAATGATGGTGACCCGAAAGAGACAACCCAAGAGAAGGATGGTGACCCAAAAGATACAACCCAAGAGAAGGATGGTGACCCACAAGTCACCAAGATGACGACTCGGAGCAAGAGACAGCTTGGTTGACTGATTTGTCTCTTTGATGTTTGGATTTGAACTTGGATTTGTTATGTTAATTGTTTTGGATTTGTTATGTTAGGATTTGAATTTGGATTTATTATGTTAGGATTTGAATTTGGATTTGTCTTGTTAGGATTTGAATTTGGATTTGTTAAGTTAGTTTTATAAATTTAATTAAGGAATACGGGTAAAACTGGTATTACTAAATAAGGAATACGGGTAAAACTAGTAATACTGATAATGGTAATACTGGTAATACTAGTAAAACTGGTATTACTAATTAAGGAATACGGGTAAAACTAGTAATACTGCTAATGGTAATAAGCTTACAAAGCATAAGAAAGTCTCACAATTCATAGAAAAGTCTTACAAAGCATAGACAAGTTTTACAAAGCAAAAAATAAGCTTACACATTAGTGAGCGACTAACTCCGAACGCATTTCTCCGCTAGATGAGCGACTAACTCCTTCAGTTTTTGGGTCTCCTTACCATTACCTTTCAACTCCGAACACATTTCTTCTTGATAGTACTCCAAGCTTTGAATCTTTTTGTGATGGGTATCAACCTCCTCCCTTAAGTTAGTCACCTCTTCTTCCATAGCTTTATCCCAAAGTTTCCGAATGTGTAAACCATCATTCTACAATACAAGAATTCTATATCGAGATCAATTATTCAACATACATCTGGGTAATACTAGTGTAACTAGTAATACTACATACATCTGGGTAATACTAGTGTAACTAGTAATACTACATACATCTGGGTTCTCAGAGATCTACCAGTTCTACCAGTTTTACTTTCGCGTCAATAATGATACTATCTATTTACCTTATACACGTTGCATTGATAGTATCTCTTCCCTTTGTCACCATCGTTCTCAGAGATCTTGTCGAGGATGCGTCCACCACAAGGACATCTCTTCGGAATTCCTTCCATCATTCCGACTTCTTCTAATTGATCATAAATCCTCTTAGCGTTCTTCATCTCATCATACCATGGGTCTCTCTCACATAATCGATCCATAATTGAAAAAGAGAGAAAGATTGAAGAGAAGGAACAAAGTTGGATCTCGTTTTCTTGAGCCTGGAGAGAGAGAGAGAGTGAATTTCGAGATAGAGAGAGAGAGGAGAAGTCTCGATTGTGAATTAGAAGTGGAGAAAAAAAAAAATTTTAGTTATTTGTTTTTGTTGATTTTGGGTTTAATTGATTTTGGGTTTAATTGATTTTGGGGAATATTGATTTTGGGGGGAAAAATTGGAGGGAAAAAATATTTGGGGGGGAGAAATTGGAATTATATGCCCACGTGTGCGCAGTCAAACCCACGTGTGCGCAGTCAAATCCACGTGTGCGCAGTCTTTGTGACATGTGCGCCGTTTTTTTTAACGTAGTTGTACCCTAGTTTTCAGTTGTACAAATTGTCCACATAGTTTTACTTTTGGTGTTTTCAAATTTAACCAGTATTACACATCCTTAAAAATGATTTATCTAGTTGTACACTTGAGGAAACTCTATTATTATTGAATTCTAAAGGTTTAATGTAATCAAATGTTAAAAATATATAAAATTGTAAAATATCAATCCTAAATTGGAGTTTATATCAAAAGTGAGCTTAAAAGTATAAGGAATATGTTGGATGTAGTCTCATAAAACAATCTTACATGAATTTTTTTTTTCCCTATCTTACTTCGTTTTAAATCATTTGTAAGAGTTCATTATCATTTAATAGTCTATGTAATAGTTGGTGTTGAAAAAATTAGAAATATCAAATTTCATAATTTTCTTCAGTAGTTATACTAGTTATACCAGTATTACATAATTTCTTCAATAGTTATACTAGTTATACCAGTGTTACCTAATTTTTTCATTAGTAATACCTGTTATACTAGTATTACCCTTACGCCAGTGAATTAAAACATAGTATTACAGGAGGCAAATCTAGTGTTACATAGTTGTACAACGCAAATATGGTTTACAAATCATAAAGTTCAGATAAAATCAAATACTATGGTTGCCAAATAACAACCATTGCAGCGATTGCCTCGGCCTTCTTTTGTTTTGAGTCCTTTGACGTTTTGGACGCCTTTCCCCGGTGGATGGAAGCCTCAACACTTTTGTTCTACCCTTCTTCTTTTTCCGAGGCAGAGGTAATACCTTCAACGCTTTGATCTCATCTGGGATATCCCACTGTGACTTATCCGGGACTAAATAAATAGTCCTATAATACGCCAATGCCCACATCTCCGCCCAATAATACTTTGAAACCAATTCATGTATTTCCATACTTCGAGTTCTTGTTGTATCGCTCTCGAAGGCAATGAAACCGGCTAGTGCATGCACACAAGGATACTTTTGGATATCGAACACCTTGCAACTGCAAGTTTTCAAGAGCAAGTCTTCCCATTCTTTTTTAAACTGACCAGCTTCTACAACAGGCGGTGGCTCAACGTATTCATCACCCCTATCATCATGTATATCCATAGATTCATCCTGTGATCCAATCTCAGCATCTTGAGTATCATCAACCTCCACTATTGCCTCTTTTGGTTCTGTTCCTTGTTCCTCACATTCGCACAAAACGATGGCAGCATTATCTCTCATTTCATCCTCATAGTTCTTACCAGCAGAACTTTTATTGATGACCTCCACTCTCGACAGTTGCTCGGGCAATTCTGGTGGAGTGATGACCTCCACATACAAAACATATCTACGGTTATTTTCACCTGAAGATATATAGACACTGACATCCTCATCATCACAAATGTAAATCTCTTCAGTTGATCCCAACAACACTGCATTATACCTCAGTTGCAATTTAACCTTACTTTCATCTAACCCAAGCTTCGTGCATATCCTACCTACTAACATGGAGAGAGTTATATTCTCCCCTGATGTCTTCATCATCAAGGTATACATGCGACCTTTGCATTTAAAATATATGTTCACGTTCTCACTCATTGTATCCTGCAAAAACAATACAAAAACTCTGTCAGTTATACTAGTTTTACTAGTTGTACTACAATTCTGGGTAATACTAGTATAACTAGTCATACTATATACATCTGGGTAATAGTAGTGTAACTAGTAATACTACATATATATTTTTCAATAGATTCAGGTACATTTCTACCCAGTTATACCAGTTGTACTTTCGCGACAACAACTCAAATCGAATGGTTTCGGGTTCAAAACTACAATTCACTATGATTCAGTTGCTATAATCCATTTCTTACCCATTTACAGACCTATTCCACCCAGAAACTATGCATAAACTTCCAATGTGCATACCTAAACACAATAACCCAAATCTAATTGAATTGAATCTCCTTGTCTAAATCCTAAACTTCTATTTCATGCTCTATGCAGCTAAAGGAACTAACCTGTCTCACCGCAGCTCGCCGGAAGCTCGCCAGAACGGAAGAAACGGCAACAATGCAGCTCGCCGGAGGTGGAGCTCGAGATAGAGAAGAGAGTCGGAGAGGAAGCTCCCGTCGTTTTTTTTTTTTTTCTTTTTCTGGGTTCGATTTTTTTTTTTTTTTGTTTAATTAAATTTCAAATAAATCAATAATAATACTAATAAATAAACAGAGGGTAAAATCGTCAGATCACATTTCATTAATTGAGAAGGGGATATGTAGACAAAAAAGGGATATAAGAGGTTTATGGTTTACAAAAGGGGAGTTGTGAGACATTCTCTCGCTCGAGCTCGAGCTGAGAGGAGCGTTCTCACGTTTTTTTTTCTTCCTGTTTTTGATTTTTTTTTCCATTTCAGAAAATAATTAATTAAAATGAATAAAAGAGAAAGGGCAAAATCGTCAAGTCACATTTCATTAATTTAGAAGGGGATATGTAGACAAAAAAGGGATATAAGAGGTTAGAGTTATACAAAAGGGGACTCCCCAGACATTTTCTCCTCGAATCAATATCCGTAAAAGGCTATAACTAGATATAAGTATTACCTACAATCCCTGAAAATTTCGTCACCTTTGGAAACGAATTGATATGACGAAACTCTGTTCTACCAAAACGTGTCCTGTCTGCCTCTCTTCTCCTTTCACCAAACTTCAATCTCTCCCTCTTTCTCACACTAACCAGCTCTCTCTCTCTCTCTTTTCTTTGCAGGTCACGACACATGAGACAAAGAGGAGGCTAGTGCCACTTCTCAAAAGAAATAAGGGCTTTCTGGTTTAAATTGGTCAAATCATGATTTAATTAAACCAGATATTAATTAATATTTTTTGGTTTAATCAATCACTCCACTCCAATTTCCGATAAATGCTTAGTAAACCATTTAGATTTGAACCGATTCCACTCCAATTTCAGATATAAACACAACTATTTCATTCTTTTTGGAACACGGGTGTTACACCCTCTCTGAGCAAGCTTCCCAACGCCGACGAAGCCCTTGCTTGCCGGCGTCGGGATATCACTTTTCTTGCTTCTCTTTGTTTCACAATGTTTTTCTTTTTTCCCCTCTTTTTGAATAATTTTCACAGTTTGTAACCATTTTTCAAATCTCTCAAACCATCTCGAATCCATCATACCTCGGTGGCTACGCATCAATCAGCGACTTTGGACGATGGTGGTGTCTGGCAAACTTCCTCCCCCACCCTCTGCTCGTAGCTTCTTGGCCAGAACGGACAGCACATGCTCTATCAAATTTCCCAGAAGATTCCTTACATCGGGCTTCGTTGATGGCACGAGATCTCTCTTGGACCGTCAGTTGCGCCATGCCCGGTGAAGACCTCACATGCGTCAAAATGTTGTCTAGCTTTTGGCTTATAGCTCTCATGGAACTTTTGTTGATCTATCTTCTCTATCTTCTTGTGGCATTGGGGAATGTCCCTCTTTATGTTGTTCTAAACATTGGGTTCTTTGAATCCTTCTTGTGCTTAGTTTTGATTTGAATGAATGAAAACTAGTATTTGCACAAAAAAAAAAGTTAATCTAATATAGCTATTGACAAAAAAGAAATATGTTTTCTTTTATTTATTTTTCCATTTGGATTAAGCTTTATTTGGAAAATTTTTTGTTAGAAATTTTTTTGGTGGGAACATTTTGTTGGAAAGATTTTTGGCGGGAAAATTCACTTTTGTCATTTTGTTGACTTAATTATTTTTCAAATAGAGGTAAAATGGTCATTAAAATTTGAAAGAGGGTATAAATAAAAATGGCTAGAAAAGAGGGTATTTTTGAAAAAGGGTATTTCTAATAATTTATCTTAATTATATCTATTTTGTTACAAACATAAATCTATTCTTTTAAAATTAAATTCATCCTCAATGTAATTATTAGTGTTCGACATATTGAATAAGACAAACCGATTGAGGGAACTAATTCAAATATGAATGTTTGACAAAGAAAATAATTCTATAAAAAATAGAAACTAATTAAGTTAAATTCAAAAAAAAAGCCGAAAAGAAAAGGTAAGTTTGACACGTCAAGAATAATGTTTCTCTTTTAATATATAAAAAATATTTGCTTAACTTATAACTTTCAAGCTGACTTCAATTTTTAACTACAAAAACATCAATTACTTAGATGTTAAACTTAAATTATTTAGATGATAATTTAATTAAAGTATATTAATTCAAACTATTTAAATCGTTATCAAGAAGTAAAATTACGGACAGAGAACCCACATGTATGGGCGAGTATTGGACCTAGTAAAAGAAAGACATAGTTTTATTGGAAAAAGGATAAATCAATAAAAAAGTCATATCGTATGAAGAAAGACTCACAATTACTATCATATTTACCCTCAACATGACCCTGGACATAAGTTAGAGAAACTAAAACAACTTAAGAGAACTATAACTCCAATCTTTGATCCCATAGAATTAAGTCACCTCAACTTCCTTAGATTCGTCCATTAAACTCAGGGTTTGGCTGCGACCGATTGAACATTTTTGGGTCCATTGCTTTCATATTTGATCTATCAAATTCGTGATGGTTGTCCAATACTTAACTTGTTTCTTAAGCTGTTGGAAATTGATTTTTAAGAAGGTGTTGCGGTTAAGGATCTAGTTAAAAATCTCAGCCAAAAATATTATTTTGTTTATACGTTGTAGTAAAAAATTACCTTATCCTAAACATTAAGTTTCTGGTATAGTGGAAAAAGTAAACATATTTTGCAGTTAAAGATCTAGTAAAAAAATGCATAAAATTATTCAAAAATGTTTTTTTTATGCAATATATATTCTTAACCCTTTTTTACTGATGGAAAGTACTCCACATAAATATCTTGGCGTCGTAAACACTATCATGCTCAATGCAAAATAAGTGGGATGTCGAAAAAGATTAAAGCTGTTTCCACAATTAGATATTATTTTATAGGCGGTGTCATAAGCAAAATTCATGCAATTACAAGAGTAACAACCTTAAACAATCAAAATTCATGCAATTACTATAAATTGCAGACCAAAGAACTCACTAAAGTATCGATAGAAATTAAGATGATGTACCATCACGAAGTTGCGCCTGTTGCTCCAACGATTCAATTCGAATAGTGATTTCCTTCTTCTCATTCATCATCATTGTTTTATCATTCTACATGTACATAACAACAATATCAATTCACCAAATTTTTTATAGGAATCTATTAGACATGAAAAGCTTATGGTTGCTAATGAGATATGTCTCACCTCCAAAAGCTTGATCTTTTCAGACATTGATGCATTTTCGTTCTCAAGAAATTTTATTTTCTGTTCCAAGTCAATAACATATTGTGACTGCCTCTGCTTTGAAAGTTCAATTACTACTCGGTTCGCCAAGATTCTGCAAGAGCATTCATATTGATAAATGTCACACAAACCATATATACATTGTATAATATTTAATCACGCAATTTCACTTACCTTCTGACTCTCACAGGATCAGATGCTATCTTTTTAAGTTTGTTACTCTCCGCAATCATATGCAATTCAACATCAGTATAATCATTGCTACCAAACTCGAGGCCGGAAGCATTCTTGTCTCCATCAACCAAACTTGAAGAGGAAACGTTACCAAGAGAAGGAGTCAGCTTCAGTAAGTCATTGAAAAAACTATCCATTGAAACACTCCTATTGTGTCTCGTTAAAGGTTCAATGTCTTTCTCTGTTCTTCTCTTCACATCCAAAGGAGGCAATGAAGGGTTTTTCTTAACCCTAATGGAAGAGTCTCTATTCTCCACAAGAGCTGACGGAGAAAGGATCATCGATGGTAATGAATTGCGACGGAATGATGATGAAGAAGGGCTCAACGGGGGCAAGGAGGAGGCAGGCGAAGGTTGAGTCATCGACCGTGGTCCCGAAGGAGTGATATTGTCGGATCCATTCATTGTTAAGGATTGAAGAAGAAGACCAACAATCAAGTATCTGCATCATATCAAAAGTCATGTTTCTACGTAAAACACATTTTTCTTACATGCATGCGAGAAAGATAATAACAAAAAAGATAACAATACAATACTATGATTAAAATTATCAAAGATTATTTGGTTGCAATCGAGAGTTTCATCAGTTTATAGAGAAAAGAGAACAAAAACATAATATATTGATAGTTTGATACGTTGAGTAAGGGAAAAAGAGTTGAAACAAAAACCTCTGAGAAATTGGAATATGATTTTTGTTTGTTTGGATAGTTTGCATGAGCCTCCTTTTATATTGGTTAAGAATAACAAAGAAGTCTCATATTTTTATCCCCATTCATTAGACTTTAATATTTTTCCATCTTACAAATCCATAAGTTTGAATCTTATTTTTGTCAATAAAATAACTTTTAAATTTTGAAGTCAAAACACTTGACTCTTTGTTTTTACTTTTTAGGTAATGTAATGAAAATTTATAAATCTAAGATTTTGGTATTGACTCAATCTCAATTAACATTAAAAACTTTGGCATGTTATTTACTCTTGCTAGATTTTGGAGTGTTGTTCACTTTTTTTACTGAGTGGTTATTTTGGCACGTTATTTATTTTGTTATTGGGCTATTTTAGAAAGTTTTATTTTTTATTTCTTACAACTTAGTATTTTGGCATGCTATTTATTTTTGCTTTTAACATATTTTTTATTTCTTACAATTCACTTTCTCACTTGAAGTATCGTACACCAACAGATGCATCCCGAAAAATATCTATAACTATAAATCAATATTTGAATTAACTATAACATAAATTATCTATTCTTTTTGAATTAAAATAATATGCAATATAATTATTAGTGTGTTGACATATCGAATAAAACAAACCATTAAGGAAACTATCAAATATGAATGTTTCACAAAGAGAATATATATATATACTGATTTAGTTCAGTTAAAAAAAAGCTGAAAAGAAAACGTACGATTGACACGTCAACAACAATGCTTCTATGTTAGTATATAAAAATATTTGCCTAACTTATAACTTCTAAGCAAATTTCAAATTTTCTGTCACAAAAAAAAAAAAAAAAACAAATTTCAAATTTTTAACTAAAAAACATCAATTATTTAGATGTTAAAAGAGAAACATAAATTAATAAGATGATAAATTAGTTAAAAGTATATTAATACAAACTATTTAAATCGTTGAGAAGTAAAATAACGGACAGAAAACCCACATGTATGGCCCAAGTAAAAAAAATAAATATAGCTTTATTAAAAAAAAAACAGAATTGGAAAAAACAAACAGAAAATAAAAAAGGTCATATCATTCGAAGGAAGCCTCATTGTTACCATCATTTTTACTCTCAACATGACCCGGAACATAAACTGTATACTATGAAATAACTTAAAAGAATTATAACTACAATCCTTGATCCCATAGAATTGCTAAAGTCACTTCAACTTCCGTAGATTTATCCATAGAAACCAGGGTTTCGATGCGACCAATTGAACATGTTTGGGTCCATTGCTTGCGTATTTGATCTGTCGAATACGCGATGGTTCTGCAATACTTCACATGTTTCCATCTCCAGCATTTCAACATCTGCATTCATTTTTTTGTTCAAGCATGGTATCTCCTTTAGCCGTTGGGCTTCCACATTCCCTTTTTCATTTGAAATTGTTACCGCATTTAGCCTTTCAATTTCCGCTTGCAATTGTTCAGTCAAGGCTGCAACAATAAAGGAAATGAAAACAGATATTCTACCGTTACAAAGCAAGGGATTTTTTAAGGTGTTGTTGCAAAACAAAAATCTTGCTTAAGTATCGATAGAAATTAAGATGCTGTACCATCACGAAGTTGCGCTTGTTGCTCCATCGATTCAATTCGAATAGTGATTTCCTTCTTCTCATTCATCATCATTGTTTTATCATTCTGCATGTACATAAAACAATACAAATTTACCAAATTCATTATAGATACTATTTAGACATGCCATGCTTATGGTTGCTAATGTGATATGTCTCACCTCCAAAAGCTTGATCTTTTCATATATTGAAGTATTTCTCTTCTCAAGAAAGTTTACACTGTATTCCAAGTCAATAATGTACTGTAATTTCCTCTGCTTTGAACGTGCCGCTGCCTCTCGATTTTTCAAGATTCTGAAAGAGCATCCATATGGATAAATGTCACAAACCATGATAAAAAAAAAAAAAAACCATAATGTGGTCAAGCAATTTCACTACCTTCTGACTTTCTTAGGATCAGATTTAACCTCTTGAAGTTTGGTACTCTCCGCAATCTTATTCAACTCATCATCAGTATAATCACTGCTACCAAACTCGAGGCCGGAAGCATTCTCGTCTCCATCAATCGAACTGGAAGAGGAAACGTTACCCGGAGAAGGAGGCAACTTCGGTAAGTCACTGAAACAACTATCCAGTGAAACACTCCTGTAATGTCTCCTTAAAGGTTCAATGTCTTTGGCTGCTCTTCTCTTCACACCCAAAGGAGGCAATGAAGGGTTTTTCTTAACCTTAATGGAAGAGTCTCTACTCTCCACATGAGATGACGGAGAAAGGCTCATCGACGGTAATGAATTACGACGGAATGACGACGGAGAAGGGCTCAGTGGTGGCAAGGGAGAGAAGACAGGCGATGATGGCAAGGAGGAGAAGACGGGTGAAGGCTGAGTCATCGACCGTGGTCCGGAAGGAGTGATTCTGTCGGATCCATTCATTGTTAAGGATTAAAGAAGACCAACAATGGAGTATATATCTGCATCATATAAAAAAAAGTCATGTTTCTACGTATAACTCATTTTTACTTACATGCAAAACAAAATTTAAAAAAAAAAAAAAACACAAAAATGCAAAAAGACAATTCAAAGCTATATATGTTTAAAGTTATCAAAGATCATTTGTTTTGAATCGTGATGACATCGAGATTGTCATCAGTTTATAAAGAAAGGAGAACAAAAAAACACAATTGAAACGTTGAGTATAAGCAATAAAAAGTTGAGAAAAACCTCTCAGAAACTGGAATATGATTTATGTTTGTTTGGATGGATAGTTTGCACGAGCCTCCTTTTATATTGGTTAAGAACAATATATGAGTCTCATGTTTTTATTCCCATTTATTAGAATTTAAGGATTTTCCTTCTTCAATCCATTAGTTTGAATCTTGTTTTTGTCAATAAAATAACATACAAATTTTGAAGTCAAAACATTTGATGGAACTCTTTGTTTTTAGGTAATGTAATGAAAATTTATAAATCTAAGGTATTGACTCAAAAGTAAACAAGACCCCAAAATCACTCACTAGCAAAAGTAAATAACATGCCAAAAGTTTAATATTAGGTAAATACCAAAACATAATTATCTTAGATTTTGCTAGTGAGTGATTTTTGCATATTATCTTAGATTTTGCTAGTGAGTGATTTTGGGGTCTTGTTTACTTTTGCAAGTGAGTGGTTATTTTGGCATGTTATCTATTTTGCTATTGAGTTATTTTGATAAGTTGTTTATTTTCTACAACTGAGTTATCTTGCATGCTGTTTTTTTTTTTTTGCTATTGAGATGTGTTGATAAGTTGTTATTTTTGATAATTGAATATCGTGTTATTTAAAGAGTTGACAATATATCGTTGGCAAAGGCTAATGCTCCTTTGGATTTGCTAAGCATCTCAAATCTTTCCTAATTCTATTGTATCCTTGTTTTATTCTTTTTGCCTCGGCTACTCTTTCGTAGGTTCAACTCTTTTGTAAAGCCTAATTTTCAATATAATGGTATTAACATATTTAGAAGAAAAAAAAGAGTTGACAATCTATTTAGATGCATCCCAAACAATGATCTCGTGCTATATTTCTCCAATAACAACGTCTTAAAAATTATTTTCGGAATCATAGTTTGAAACCTCATAACCCATATATCTCGGCTTTAGTACCATACAAATTTGAACCATCTAAAGATGATATTAAACCAAATTAATTGATTACAATCGAACCGACCCAAAAAAAAAAATGATCAAATCAAGGATCCCTAATCCACATAAGATGATTAGTGCCTATTGCCAATATGGGTGCAATAAGTTTTCTTTTAAAATATCTCAATACGAACCACCCAGTAAATTAGTATATGTAAATATGTTTTCTTTTGAAAATCATTTTTAACTCCAAAGAATCCCACACTGCACCAGAAAAAATTTCCCTTTGAATCATCATCTTTCTAAATAATATCATCGCAATCGGATTTACAAAAATAGAATTGCAAAGATTGAATATAGGAAGAAAGAGATGTGGAGAAGACCGGGCGGCCAGCACCCTGCTGTTGGCAATGGACTCAAGACCAAAATGATGACGAATTGAAGGGCTGATGACTGCCGGAAGGCAAACTTGATCATCTGGCCTGGCGTGCTGCCAAATTCTCTCTCTATTTTCTTTAATCTGAAAATGCAATCTCCTATACTATATATGAAGATCGTAGCTCGAAATTCAGATTATGCAACAACTCTTGTAACTCATATCTCCTTTACGACTTCAATGTCGTGAAATATCAAAAATAGTAGACTTTTACTTCATCTAAACTAAAATGGTAGAAAACAAATCAGGTGGTGTCTCAATTTGTATTGTATGGTTTGAATCTATGTACCCGATACTACCTTTGTATACAATCTGCTGGGATCAAAACATCAGCTTTGAGGATCACTCGACACTATCAATTCTCCGGACCTCATCTTACTGATCTCAGCCTTTGCAAGCCGAACCAAGAACAAACCCGCAAAGAATATTGAAACAATAAGCATGAAAAAGACACTGTTCCACCCTCTGCTCGATATGTAACCAGCGAGCAATGGTCCCAAAGCTGCACCAACTGAACCAGTACCGTCTATTATAGCAGTTACTGTTGCCAACGCCCGGCCATTTCCTTTAATAGAATCTTGTGTTCCGAGATCAGCTGCAACGGCTGTGGTTATGAGTGCATAAGGACCGTTTACTAATAACCCAGATATAAACATCAAGACGATGTTGATGAACATGGACACACTCCCATAGATTCTGTACATAATTAGAGCAGGAATGGATAGTGCCAAGAATGTGATTGATGTGAGGGCACGCGCTTTGATTTTATCGGAAATGAACCCTGCTGATATTCCACCAAGCACTCCTCCTATGTCAAAGACTGTCGAGAGAATCCCAGCGGTTTTGTGGGAGAGATTCACACCCGCAACAGCTGTTTCAAAGCATAATAGTAAGAAGGTGATGCAAGTTGAGTTATACAAAAAAAATAAAAATGTATGCATAAGCTTAAGCTTACCTGTGTGCCTTAAGTAGTATGGTAACCAATACAAGAACGTGTAAGCGACGAGTTTCGAGAAAAACAAACAGAAAGCGTAAGGCGCAACACCAGGCAATCTCCAAGCCTCGAGAAACCCGATAGCAAACAAGGAATCATCCACATTATCAACATTTTCAAGAAGCACCGCGTCCTCAGCTTCCCGTTTCCTCAAACTTTCCTCCACATTCTCACCTAAACTCATCTCGATCTCCATATCTTTACCCGGTTCTTCAAACCCCAAATCATGAGGACTAACAACAAGAAACATAAACACAACCACTCCAGACACAATCACCAACCCACCAGGCAAAACAAAAGACCATCCCCAACCGAAATCAAGAACCGAAGACGCAATAACCGAACCAAGAATATTCCCAACAGAAGTATGAGAATTCCACACACCCATAATCAAACCACGTTTCTCTTTCCCACACCAATTACCAACAACAGAAACAACACAAGGCCATCCAATAGATTGAAACAAACCACAAACAATCTGAACACTCATATAAAACCAAAGTAAATGAACATTCATCCAATACCCTAAACCAAACACAAGAGTAAGAATCCCACTACCCATCATTCCAAACACAAGAAAGTATCTCAAATCAATCCTATCTCCTAAATGCCCAGCAAAATACATACCCAAAGCATAAGACGAAAGAAACGCCAAATCAAGCTCACCAAGTCTCTTGGTTCCTTGGGTTCCGTTAAACGGAGCCCATCCATTATCAATAGAAGATGAATTAAGAGAAGGTGGTCCAAGAACGCTTTTGACGATACTGGGTGGTTTACGAGAAGCGTGAAACGAAGCATAGGCTATGAATGTAACGATGAGAACTAAGATTTGATGGAAAGTGAAGGTTTTGTGAGGTGTGTTTAGGTTAGGGAAGAGAGAAAACGCCGGAGCTAATCCGACGATTCTCGATTGCATCTCTTGCTTAAATCATTTGAGGAAAAAGGATGGATCTTTGTAATCGGAAAAGCTTCAACCTTTGCGAATGTTTTACGTTTTTTCTCCGGTAGGTACTGGGCAGCTGTTAGATCTTGAACGGTCAGGTTTGTTTCTTCGGTCGGCGGTCAACCTTTTTTATTTTTTTGATTCGGTATTTTAGTTAGTTCCGGACAGAAAAATTAGAGCTTGTCTGAGATGCCCATCCCGCATGTAACAAATTATTTAGTAATGTAATGAAATAGATATCGATGTTTTTTATTTGATTTTGGTGATATTGTACATGAGTAAAAACATATTATGACTTAGATAATTATTTATTGGATAAACATGATAAGTTGATAACAATATGTTAATTTATAAATATATTATATTAAATTATATTATATCACTATAAGTTTATAATTTATGTGAGAAATTTATATTTATCATGTTAACTCATTTGTTATATCATATATTCATATACAACAAAATAACGAATTATATATAATATAATATTTATGTGAATAATTATTTGATTAACATGATAATAGTATAATATCATAATAAATTCATATATTATATGTTAAATGCATATTCATCATGTTAAACCAGTAATCATATTTATGCAAAATTATAATAAAATGCATAATTACTCTTTTGCTAATGTGATTAGCTTGAGAAAAGTTTTTGATAACAGGTATATATAATTATGAACAATAACAATATTAATAACAAGTTAAGTAATATTATATATTGTTAAAACAATAAGATAATAATTTATTATCCATAAAAAAAATTTGGGTTACAAATTCTTTAATGTTACATGTAATTATGACGACTCAATGGTTTATTTAACATAGTATTACATTCTTTAATCGTTAATTTATAATTTATCGGGTCAATTTTGGTTAACGTTTTAGTTAGCAAGATATCTCACAAATTTTAATGCCATCACCATTAAACTCTTTAGCAGCCATCTCCATAAAAATTCATTAGCTCTATCACTGGGGGATTTTTCAATTTAGGGTTTTGAATTTGATTTGGGGATCTTTTAGATCTTCATTTGGTTAAACAACGCCATTTTGATAAGAGAGATACGACATCGTTTTGCATAGACGGAGACTGTTAACTAGTAAGTTAACCCATATTGTAAACTCTTACTTAACGACATGAATGAAATGGCACAAACAACGAAATTTAACTATTTTATTAAGAAGTCATACAAAATTTGTGATTTGAATAATATTTTAAGATTTTATGCTTTTTCCGTCCCAAATTTTAAAGTTCATGTTTTTTTGGTTTTACATTTTCCCAATATATATTTATATACCAAATTAACTAATCCCAAACCGAATCGAATAAAACTATATAAAACCAAACTGAAGTAACTAACATTTACATTTCTTCACTTTTTCTTCAAATGTGTAATTTCTAAAATAATTTGCCAATCACTCATATATGTCAAATATTTAATCACATGAACGAAAAAAATCTCTACAAAATTTCTACAGTCTCAACTGTTGACATGTAAGAAAAAATCTGATGGATTCTTCTGAATTCTTCAATTATGCTAACACCATATAGACTCATACATTAGATTATTCTTTTTCAACAATTGGTGACAACCATATAGACATATTATAATCCAAAATAGCATGGTAAATGAAAAAAAAAGAAAAAAAAACATTGTTTTGCCAATAAGCTTCCATTACATCAAATTTACTAACTTTAAAAAATGAAAAAACAAGTGGATAGCAATGAGCAATAGCGAAAATTAACCCAAATTAAAAACCAAGGGCGTAGAATTCCATACTCCCATACCTTCTTCTCTGTTATAGTATTTTTTTTCTCATGCTGTCAGTGATATAACAATGGTTATTAGAACATAATATTTAGGTTTTCGATGATTTTGGCAGTCTTTCCTCAATATAATCTGAATCAATAAACCCTTATTAGACCATGATTTACATGTTTGCGCAACAGAACACGACGATAACATTCAAATATTGGTATTATTTTCCTACGCATTAGGATGAGTTCGTGATTCTCTTCTTTCTCTCGTTTTATATTACATGCGATCAAAATTTACGACAGGTAATCTAGCATGTAATACAATAATTTATCTGTATAATACTATTTATGTAATTGACTTTTTTTTTTCCGGTTTAGATTTTTGAACCATTTTAATTAATTAATATATTGATAAAAAAAAGAACTCATATATGTATACCCGCATATTAGGTTCTAACCCACACTATGCATGGATAAAATGCTAATTAATTAATTAATTAATTACTTTTTCAAATATTTAAATAAGAAAATTATGATTTACTTATCTGATCACTTTTTTATTTCAAATTTTTAATAGAGGCTAAAAATAGATATCGAGAAGATTTTGTTTTCAGTAAAATATGTACATTAAGTTATATATTATATCTAATGTGTTTGGTTGTATAAATGGTAGGAAAATATCTATGAAATTTGTTTAATTATAACTTATAATGAAAAAAAGTTAGAGAATTTTGAAAAAGTACACTTAAAGAACTTAATTTTTTTTTTATTACAGTGCCAAAACATGTAATAATTTATATTTGGCAAGTCATTTTTTAAATTGTATTTCCTAGATAATATTAGTAGGATTTGCATGAGCTTTTTCATACATGTATATAAATATTTTTTTGTTAATAACATTTCTTAAGCATGTAAATATATTAGAAGCATGAGACATTGAACAAGACTAGTAAAATTACCTACAAAGAAGATAAAGATTTCTAAATCCTAGCCCTCAAAGTGAAAAAGCTAAATGATCCCAAATATCAAATAACACAAAGGTCACATAGCGAGTATTTGATGCAGCGAGATATTATCTATTGTTATGTTTTAGTTAATTAATTATATTATTCAGTAGTTGATTTGATTAATAAAACTAAAGAGTTTTGATCGTAATTGATTATTCTCAAACAAAGTGTTTGAAGTCTTTGTTCAGAATCCATTGATCGTAATTGGGAACAAAATCCTCAAGAAGATTGAGACGGTGGATCGTAATAACAAAGCTTTCTACCGCACCATCTACAAGATTGAGGGTGTGCAAGGCATCGTCGTGCTGGTTCTCTTTCAGATGAGAGTGGTTCCTGAAGATGCAACCTCTGAAAGAGTTTCTGTATCAAAGCAAAATATCTCAAGAAGTAGTTCAAGAGAACAAAGCAACGTGAAGCAAGAAAATAGAAAATAGTAAGTCGGTCTTTGGGGGTTGGATTTGAATACTAGAAGCTTGGAGAAGATTCTAGAAGACTGAAAAGTTTTACTTTTCACACAAGAAAAAGGAAAACATGAAGACTAAGGACAATTTCCTATTCAATAAAGAAAAAGAAAATTGTCCATTCCAATTAGTTTTAAGATTGAAAATTGACATGTTGTATGGTCTCGACCTATTTAATATAAATAGGGTGCTAAGGCTTGAGAAAAGATTAGCACAATTTAATATCTAGATCTATGTCTAGGTCTTCTATTTTCCTTGTTTCTTACAAATTTTTTCAAATGGGTTCTGCTTTTGTGTGTCTGATGAAACCAAAATCCGTTGCTTTGTCTTCTCTCAAATTTGGACTTGGCCACTTATGCTTCAGCTTTCCGATTATTGCTTGCTCATGGCCATGATGTGTCTTACGGTGGAGTGATCTCTTTCTTCCATGTGAATCTAGCTTTAATTTTTGTGAACTGTATGTATGTGTTAAGTTAATACGTTGAGTTTGTTGCAGATCCGCTAAAACCATTTGCAAAAGATTGGATTTGTGTTATTTCTGTAGATAGCTGATCGAGTAAGATTCAATCGGTTGTCTAATCTTTTTTTCTAAGCAGATTGTGTGAATCAATTTTTATATATGATTGGGACTGTTATTTTCTGTGTTTCAATGTGTTTGATTTGTATTTGGCTAAGAATCTAATTACTCTTGGTGGTTGATTATGTAGCAAAATCTATTTTTATCTTCAGACATCTTACTGGGGAGATGGGAAGATTGAGAAGAAGCGTGAACATCAAAGAGTGTGCAAGGCTTCGAGAAGTTTAAATATAAGAGTTTCATTAATTTATCATTACGATATACTTTTACTTTTAAATTTTATAATTTTACTTTGTAATCTATTTTTTCTGTATTATGATTTCATATAATATAATAAAATATGATTTTAATATGTTAATCTATCCGTGTGCCAAAAAAAAAAATGTTAATCTATCCAAAAACCTAATAAAATATAATTTATATATAATTAAAATTTATTAAACCAAAATAATGTATATACCTTGTACAAATACTGTATAAATACATATGACCAAAAACAAATACTGTATAAATACAATTTTGTATAAATACACAAAAATATTACAAAATGCTATAATAAATCATGCTATAAATAATCTATTTCATAACAATAATAAACTGCTATTAAATACTATACAATTGCATATAAAGAAACGCTATTATTAAATTAATAATAATAGCAATCCGAAAAAACGCTATTGAAAGGGGCAGACCTATTATCGCGGGCAATGACATAGCGTTTTCTATAACGCTGTCGTTTTTTACAATAGCGTTTTTCCGATGTTATTAATACCCGATTTTCCTGTAGTGAGAGAGAATTCCTAGCAATTGAGTTTTAGCTTAAGAGAAATAGAGAGCTAGAAACTTAAAGAGGGCTAAGGGTTTTAAAGAGAGTTATTGTTCTCAATAAGTTTGTGATTAAGGAATAAAACTTTAAGAGAATATAAAATAGTGTTAAGGAGAAACCTTGTAAACATATTTTATATTAATTGAAAGAGTTTTTGAGAAACTCTGAGTTACATCGTGAACTAATTCAAATACTTAATAGCTCTTGCACTGGTGATGACGACGAATCGGACGAGGAGTAGTGTTGATGGTGAGAGAATGGAGAAGAGGAGGAATAAGAGGAGATAGACAAACTTCTCATGGTATCATGTCAAAATAAATTATGGGATTGTTCTTAACTTATCTTTGTTTTGTAAGCTTTTGTGGTTTATGATTTTGGATATTACCTCTAGATGTAATATGATAATGAAGGTCCTTGACTCAATTTCTAGGAAATTTGATACCTCTTCAAATTCAGACCTATCGATATTAATGGTAACCAGCTCCTTAAAACAACAGAAAGTGATTGGGTGAGAATCGACATAGGTTGCTTTCTAAAGAAATGGACCGTCAAGTCAATCATCTACTAGAGCTTTGTAATTATTTAGTTTTTTCATAAGAAAATATATTTAAATGTTTAAATTATAAAAAATTGATAGTTTAATCATGAGAAAAAATATTAAGAAAACATATGTTTTTAGACATTTTAGTATAAGTGGCATTCAACATTTTCTAAAACTAAACAAAATTAAATTCAAAATAAAATATAGATTCTACAAACTGATTTTAGAAAGAAACACTAAATAAAGCTGCTACACCTAAATTTTGAAACTAGAAGCAAAATTTAATTAAAAATCAAAAGACATGTCTAGTAATCTTAGATCTTAAATAAATATAGTAGTAATAACATACGAATAAGAATCTATATATATAATTAGAGAGTCTTCTCTCCATCTAGGGTGTCCACATCATCATCCGTGTCATCATATTTTATATTTTTGTGGGTTCCACTTTATTTATTAAAACAAAAAACATTACAATAAAATTAATTCACACACTTTATCTTACAAAAAACATTAAAACTAAAATTAATTCACACATTTTATATTATTATATTTTGCTAAAAAAAACAGTAATTTAACAAAAAAATTAAATATTAAAAAAGGAACAAATAAACAACACAAAATATGAAAATTTTAAATAGAGAGATAAATATAAAATTAGATAATTATATCTTAACATATAATGAGTAAATAATTTAGTAGAATAAAAAAATAAGAGTTAATTTGTTACTTCCAAGTCTGATGGTTAACCACTTAGTTAATCCGGTTACTAAAGAATAGCACCTTCCTATTCTACAAGAATTTTTGGATCCGCTAAGAATTTTTGGATCCGCTGGACATACAATTTATTAGAGGACTGACTATTAGTCAAGTTTATAAATCAGATAGGTTCATTTGGCATCATACAAATTCAGGGAGATATACAGTAAATTCAGGATATCGACTTGCTCGAAAGATGATAGATACGATTGAATGAGGCCCAAATTATAAAATTTTACAAGCACAAGCTTGGAAAGTCAAACCTCCTCCGAAAATAAAACATTTTCTATGGAAAATCGCTTCGGGATCTTTTGCAGTTACATCAAAATTAGTACAGCAAGGGATTCATTGTGATACTATTTGTAAAAGGTGTGAGATGGCAGAGAAAACAATAAATCATGCTCTATTTGAGTGCTCTCATTCTCGGGAAGTATGGGAATCATCCGTAATACCTTTGGTTTCAGGTTCCTTTCTTCTAAGCTCGGAACTTTCAAATCTAGATTATCTTTATTGGAGGTTACCATCTCCTCTATATGGGGGGAAACCAACTGTTTTGCTTGGATTTTGTGATTCATATGGAAAGATAGGAATAAAAAAGTTTTTAAAGGAATACAATCAGACCCCTCAGATATTTTAAATCAAGCTTTGAGTGAGAAATCTGGGAAGAAGCTCAGATGGAACTGAACGAAATTAGCAATATTACAGAAATATTGGAAAGCCCAATCCAATCATTACGATGTCGGATTGATGGCTCTTGGAAATCTTCGGATCCAACTATGGATTTAGGATGGTGGTGTTTTCAAGGGATAGCTCAACGATACTGATTGGTGCTAAGTGCCTTAAGAGGTCCCCCTCCCCCCTTCACTCGGAGATGGAAGCTTTAGTTTGGGCTATGAAGAATATTCTTTCCAGAAGGATCGATTGTCAGGGCTTTGAAACAGACTGTTCAGAGTTGGTCTCGATGGTACAGTCTCCTGATGAATGGCCGGCTTTCTCCAACCTAGTCGATGAGTTTGGTCTGCTCCGTGTCTCTTTTAATTTCCCTCTTTCTCGCTATCTCTTATTTCTCGTTCTTGTAATTTAAAAGCGGACTGCTTAGCCCGTTCCTCTAAACTTTTATTTTCTAAAGTTACACTTGTAAAGATTTCTCCTCCTAATAGGGTAACCAACCAAAGAGTTTTTTTTAATAAATGTGTAGTTGACAAAAAAAAAATAAGAGTTACAAACAAAATAAATGAAGGCTTTTAAAATAAAAAGTAATTCATTTCTAAAATTTCACAGTTAACATCATGATACCGATTAAATAATAAGAAGGATTGAGTACATATAATTACTTATAACTCTAATATAATATAAATAGGTCAATTAATAAATTTATATATTTTATTAATATTTTCTAAATTAAAAAATTGGAGGTTTTTCTAAAAAACAAATGAATACCTAAACTAGAAAAACTAATATTAATTAGTGTTTAGGAAATTAACATAGATTGAAAAAATTAACGTGATTTGAAATACAACAAAAACAATCCTAAAATCAAAAATAAAAATAAAATAATCTAATTGAATAATAAAACTATGTAATAATAATATTTGAGAATGCTATTTGGAAATAAGAATAGTTTTAATTGGAAATTGGAAATGGAAGAGTTTTTAGTTATAAATAAAAAGGAATTTTTTTATTAAAAAAATAGACGTATTTTTAAATTAGAATAATTTTTATATGTTCGTATGTTACACATTTGAGAAAAATTAACATTAAGAATACTATGTAAAATCATAATATACGCCAAACTTTATATGTGAAAAGAAAATTTTTTTATTTATTTTTTTCAGTTGGTCAAGATAAAGTGTTATATTTTACGTTTGAATCTGATGTTTGTAAATAGGAATGAGTTTACATGAGATTTTTTTTGTCTATAAGACAATTTTAAATACACCAAAACATGGTAAAAAAAAAACTTTATGAATAAAATTTCCCCAGATATTCTCCTGTTAACTTTAATAAAAAAGATCATGCAACATATAAAAAACAATTGAGTATTGAAAGATAGGAAGGAGGAAATACATACGATCTATTTTAAGAACTAATTCATAGTCGAATATATTATAGGGAGACTCACAAAAATGCCCCTTTTTCAATACCCCTTTTCAAAAATGCCCCCTTTGGCTGTCCATTTTTAAAAATACCCCTTTTTATGTACAAAATGACTAAATTACCCTTCTTTTAATAAAATCTATCACAAATATATAAGGAAATATAACAAAATTAGGTCCACAAAATACAAAATATTTTTTGGCGGGAAAATTGATCCCGCAATTTTTCCCGCCAAAACACTTGTAAAAACTTGTAAAAACCTTTAAAATACCTTGTAAAATTTTCCCGTAAATTTTTTCCCGCCAAAAAATTTTCCCGCCAAAAAATTTTTTTTGCGGGAAAAGTGATTCCGCAATTTTTTTGGCGTTAAATTTTCCCGCCAAAAATTTACAAGGTATTTTAACGGTTTTTTACAGGGTATTTATAAGGTTTTACAATGTATTTTAAAAGGTTTTACAACGTATTTATAAGGTATTTATAAGATTTTACAAGCTATTTTATAAGGTTTTACAAGTTATAAGATTTTACAAGTTTTTTATAAGGTTTTACAAGTTATAAATACCTTATAAAACCTTATAAGTACCTTGTAAAATCTTTTAAAATACATTGTAAAACCTTACAAAAACACTTGTAAATACTCTGTAAAACCTTTAAAATACCTTGTAAATTTTTCCCGCCAAAAAAATTTCGCCAACAAAATTGCGGAATCACTTTTCCCGCAAAAAAAAATTTTGGCGGGAAAAATTTTTACGGGAAAATTTTACAAGGCATTTTAAAGGTTTTTACAAGTGTTTTGGCGGGAAAATTGCGGGATCACTTTTCCCGCCAAAAAATATTTTGTATTTTGTGGACCTAATTTTGTTTCAAATAAGGGTAAAATGGTCATTAAAAATTAAAAGAGGGCAAACTTAAAAATGGACTCTCAAAGGGGGCATTTTTGAAAAGGGGTATTGAAAAAGGGGCATTTTTAACAATTTCTTTATATTATATATAAGCCAATATAAGGTGAATAAAGAATACATTTCGAGAGACGACAAGTAAATCATACAAGATAACGATAGAAATTGTAGTGAAATGTGTAAAAAATGTTTTACTATTTTAGAAAGATAATGCACATGAGAAAACTAAATCTTTTAAAATTAAAATGATTATATTTATGCTTAAAATTTTGCATTGATAAAAGTTTTATATTTACATAATCTAGAAATTAATAATAATAAAAAAAAAAATCGTAGAACCCTTTTGGGATCAGTACAATGAAATGAGACAGAATAGCCTGCTCGGCTACAGTTTTACAAAACGCTGAATGAGAATCCAGAAAGACTTTGTCACTAGTTAGCCATTAAGGTAATTTCATTGTGATGTGAGGTATCAAAGCTTGTAAACAGGGGTGATTCCAAGAAGGTGGAAGCATTTCCGCATGACTATGGCTGTTGCTTCACATAGTAGGAGACGGCTTGTCTCCTCTGCTGAACCATTCACCTGTAAAAAACAAGTTCAAGAGAAAGGTGAAAACAATGGTGGGTCTATTAGGCATAAATAAGACAAGTACCTGACAACTGGAGTAGAATTTGGTGAACTCTTCAGATAAGTAGTAAAGGTATTTGCACAGCACATTCGGTAACAATGTGGTGCATGCTTCCTCCACCGTCTGCAAGCAAATCGTTCACACAACAACTGTTCATCTTCTTGTTACCAAGTATATGAAAGTACAATCTAATGAGCATGTGTTTGTTTTACCTCAGCAAATTGAAGCATGTGAAGCCCCAGTGCCCGTTCCGCTGCATGATCCAATGCTATCTTTCCTGTCTGCAATTAAAAATAAGTGTTGAAACGTAAGAATTACGGGGCATTACACAGACTTTGTAGGTAGCTGTTTGAGTTCATGCTGCTAAAATACCTTTTTCAGCTCATCTATGTCTTTGCTAGACTTTCTTATGATTGAGCAGATCCGAGCATGGGCGTAGAGAAGGTAAACGGCTGTATCTCCCTACATGGTCAAAATATTCAATAAGCATGAGTAGACGACTCCATAATGCAAAATATGTAGATTAACTCCGAAATTCCAGTACCTTGTCATTAAGCATTTGATCAAAGCTGAAAGTGTAACCCGTCAATCTGTTGGTCTTCAGGTCAGCATACCTTGAAAGCAAATTCAACAAAACCTCAAGTCATTTATCACATTTGGGTAGCCTTGGTTACAAAAGTCATCGAAAACCAGAAGATACTAAATAGAATTCACTATCACCAGTACCAGCAGTAGAATAGAGATTAATACTTACTTCAGCGCACCATATCCAACTGCCTCAGCTGTTTGGTCCAGCTCCTCGGGTGTCCATTCTTTGTCCTTACCTAAACAGAGAAACAACATATACGGGATGAATAAGACCATATAATGACTGAACAATGAATAGTACAGCAATTTAAAGAGTGCTGACACAAAGTTGGATACCGCGCTCAATAAGGGCAGCTTTACTGCGATCCTTGGCCTCATCTAGTAAATCAACTAGGCGGACTACCTCTGTTGACCGAGTTCTAAATCGCTTGTTATCATCTCCAAGAACAAGACCAAAACCAACATGATTAACTCTAGGGTAAGTTTTATCATCGTCTGGAAGCCAGCCTGCTTTTCTGGCAGCCTGATTCAGAGTTACATGATAACCACAGTTACGACTGACAGTTTCAATCAAGACAACATTCACAAGACGTGAAAAACATATTCATGAAACCTACTTTGAAGAACATATGAAAGTGCTGCTGCTGGCCAAGGTCGGTCAAATATATAATCCACTCAGCTTTCTCTTCATTAAGCCGATACCTGGGCCAGGAAGATTTTAGAACCATCAGACAATACACTGAACAATATGGAAGTTCAAATCAAGCCACACGGACACAGAAAGTCATAATATATGAGATGTATTTTCCAAGGATTGCTACTAAAATCCGGATAACATAAAGCTAACCCACCAAAGAGCGGTCAGATCTGTTGAGGCATAGTTAAAACCACCGTCACTCTTTACAACAATGAGTGGGGCTTTAAAGCCTTCGATGAATATCACACGAGCACCTTTACTTTCTTCCACTAACCCCTTGCTGCTCAATTCCTCAATTACGTTAGCGATATAAGGGTTGTAAAAGCTTTCTCCCTGTCATAAATCAATGTATTTTCCATTACACATCCATGTATATCTCTTTCCCATTCTGTCTCTATAATTTAGTATAGGTCCCAACTATTCCTTTACCTTTTCTTCAAGCTCGACTCGAAGGCGTTGGTACACCTTGGCAAACTCGTTTCGGCTGATTTCACAAATCTTAGCCCAAGCCTTGAGGTAAACAGGATCTCCACCCTATACAGAAGAAACAAAGAATTTTTTAGACAAGTGAGTGATTTAGATTTTGTAACATATTGACACACTGAGAAACAGAAGAATGCACCAATGATACAGGATAGAAAATTTGTTATTTACCTGTAGACGGACCACAGCCTGTTGTGCTTTTTCCTTAAACTCCGGATCCAAATCAAATTTCAATTTTGATTTCTTGTAAAACATCTATCAGAGGACATCAAAAGTTAGAACTAAATTGCTTTGGTTTTTCACATAACGCATATTATGCCAATTTTGGTACTTCAGAAGAACTGTAAAGATTGGGAGGCCATATGATGCAAGCAGCTAACCTGAAGATCTCCAATTGCTGTCTCGGTCACACTATCTGTATCAGGAAATTTCTCAAAGAGAAACTCAATCAGCATGCCAAACTGCAGAATAAAAGCGGCTTTTATTACTTTGATATATTTTTTGGAATACAACAAAAGAAAACATTTGAAGGGAAGAAAAGTAGCTAGCTACCTGTGTTCCCCAGTCACCAACATGGTTTCTGCGTAGAACTTCAACCTTTGAGTACTCGAGCATACGAGCAAGCGTGTCACCGATAATAGTTGATCTTAAATGACCAACATGCATTTCTTTAGCAATGTTGGGAGAGGAAAAATCAACTACAGCTCTCTTAACCGAAAGAGTAGGCGCCCATGTATCAATTCCATCGATAAGCATATTTTCAATACTCTGCGGATAGATCAGAAAACAATCATGACAAACACAAATTATTATACGAAAATGACTAAACAACGCGAGCACCTTAGCCATCCACTTAGCCGATAGTACAACATTAACAAATCCAGGTCCAGCTATAGAGCATGATTCCACCATCTCAGAAGTAGGGAGACTCTTAATAAGAGCCTAGGTGAAAAAGGAAACAGAGTTAAAAGAGATATCAATTCTGCTTCACAACATATATCACACAAACAGCCACGAAATTTAAACGACCAAACCAACAAATCAACCAACCAACCTGTCCAACAGCGGGAGGACCCTTAAACTGCGTACCCTTTCCTTTGATAATGGACCATAGTCCCATTGCATTGTTACTGCAGACAACAATATGATAATGAAAGAATCTCAGAAAATAACTTGATGATACTTTAATTTCAGTGAAAGAGGGAGCACCATTGGTAATCTCCAAATTTGCCAGGCTCAATCAAGGGCTCAACATTAGGTTCATCAGGAACTGTTAATTTAAGAGACACATCAAAGAGCTTAGCCAGTTGTCTTCTTGGATTTCCCGTAAATTCTTTATTCTGTCACAGCAATCAAAAACACAGTCATGAAACAGAGTAAGAAGAATATCAAATTTACACTTTAACGTGAGGCCCATTATTAATGTGTCCGCTTATTTTTTTTCCGACTAATAAGTAATTAAGTATAATAAAATTTCATTAATAATTAATTATAAACAATCTACAATTTACAACCCACACGATAAAATGCTAATTAATTAATTAATTAATTTCTTACAAATATTTAAATAAGAAAATTACAACTGGAACCGTTCGCCGTGATTTTACGCATAGAGAAAAGTGTCGTCAGGTCATGGATCATTGAAAGTGTCCATCAAGAGCATGGAGAAGGAAATAAGTATGGAGAAAGAAGTGTAGTCTCTCGTAGATCTAATAAGGATCGGTAGGAATTGTACGTGGTAGAATCGTCTATGTAACAGTTCTCATAATTTGCAATAAATAATAAATTCAGACGTTAAAAAAATATATGATTTACTTATATGATCACTTTTTATTTCAAATTTTTAAAAGAGGTTGAAAGTAGATATCGAGAAGATTTTGTTCTCATTAAAATATGTAAATTAAGTTATATACTATATCTAATTGTGTTTGGTTGTATAAATGGTAGAAATATATCTATGAAATTTGTTTAGTTATAACTTATAATGATAAAAAATTAGAGAATTTTGCAAAAGTACACTTCGAGAACTTATTTTTTTGTTTAATTACAATGCCAAATAATGTACTAATTTACATTTGGCAAGTCATTTTTAAAAATGTATTTCCCATATAATATTAGTAGGATTTACGTGAGCTTTTTCATACATGTATATAAGTATTTTTACGTTAATAACATTTCTTAAGTATGTAAATATATTACAAGAATGAGACATTGAACAAGACAAGTAAAATTACCTACAAAAAATGATAAAGATTCCTAAATCCTAGAAGCTAAATGATCCCAAATATCAAATAAAACAAAGGTCACATAGTGAATATTTGATGCAGCGAGATACTATCTATTATTATTATCTTTTAAATAATTAGTTTTATTATTCAGTTTTTTTATTTGATTAATTAAAATTAAAGCGATTTGATAAGCATTGAGAAGAGTATTCTTAAACGAAGTATTTGAAGTCTTTGTTCAGAATCCATTGATCTCTGATCACTGAAATGCCGAACTACGATTGTCCTGCTTGAGATCCATTGATATTCAAAATTACTTTCATAATTTATCTCTCTGCAAAAGTATTAGAGTAATTAGGACTCCGAAGACAAACAATCCTAAAAATCAAGGAATATATAATGGTAGCCAAAACTGACTAGATATCTTGAAATAGAATTATAACTTTAACTTGTTCAAATTAAACAAATAATTCTCCCAATCCAAACTACTAGCCCATCCTAAACTAGCTAATTTGTTATGAAATTATTGAGGCGGCCACCTCTTTAATTACCGTTATGGTTCCACAAGTTCTACTAGGAACCAAAACATTTTTAACCAATGGAAACACAATAGTTTTCGTTCAACCATTAAAAGTCTTGCTTAATCACTTAGCTAGTTAGCTTTACATGATTAATTTCTTAACAAAATTATTCTGTTCGTTTCGTCGCCGCAGGCGGCAGCAGCGGCGGCGGCAAACATTGTCGCAGGGTGTTGTTCGTTTCGTCGCCGCAGGCGACTGCGGCAGCGGCAGCGGCAGCTTTTAATCATTTGACGTTGACTTTAATTAGCGTACAAAATTTTTAGCCGCAGAACACAGCGTTTGCCGCAGGTACCTGCGGCGACCAAACGAACAACCTCACCTGCGTCTGCCGCTGCCGCAACTACCTGCGGCGACCAAACGAACAGACTAATTGTATATATAAAGAATTAGTTAAGTGAACCAGTTAAACTTTTTAATGGGAGTTTACAAATAAGCAAGCATACTTCTCCTACAATTAAAACGACAACGATAAACAAATTTTCTATAGCTTTCCAAGATGGATCCAAGATAAACATGTGTAAATCCTCACATTTTTTTTGGAAATAGTGTCGAAAGACTGTTAAAAAGTTTCAGAAAAAAAAAACACCTTTAAAAGGAACATATATGTCTGTATTTACTATAATTATAAGGCTAAATAATGATGAAGTAAGCGTACATGGCTGCCTGTAGCAATCAACCTGTAATATATGCGTTCAACTAGGATCACCCTGTATTTTCGACCTCTACCTAATTCACCCTGTATTTTTCTTCTTCTTCCTAATTCCACCTAAACTATAAAATTCTATTCAATTAACCAAATTCAATTAATCTCTGAAATTGCGATTTAAAATCAATAATTCGCATTCACTATTTCGCGATTTTGAGTACACCCGAGTTTAAAATTTTCTCAACAACATGTTAACAACACATTAAAAAGCTTAGCCGAGTCAAGATTTTAAACTCGGATATACCCAAATCGGGAGATAATGAAAGCGTATTATTGATTTTAAATCGCAATTTCAGAGATTTATTGAATTTTGTTAATTAGATAGAATTTTATAGGTTGGATGGAATTAGAAAGCAGTAGAAGAGTATAGGGTGAATTGGGTAGAGGTCGAAAGTATACGATAATCCTAGTTGAACGCATATATTATAGGTTGATTGCTACAAGCAACCCTTTTTTGTTTGCTTAGTGTACTTTAACTAAATAATCGTATCATTTCCTATTTCATGTAATATTAATAATAATAATAATAATAATAATAAAAGAAAAACAGGAACGAAAATGTGAGGCTGAGTCAGAATGGCAGAGAGATCCCCTCGTGCGGCACGCTGTTTGTTCTTCTTCGCTTTACCCCAAAACTCATCATCATCACTATGTGCATCTTTGACCGTTGACTAATTCCCCTTACATTGTGGACTAGTCTTTTGTTTTCATATTAAACTATGCAAATATGTCATAACAAATTATAACTGTACATTTTTGTTATAAGAAAATTATTTTATATTTGATAAAATATCCTATCAAATATAAATCAAATTTTTGTTATTTTTTAATTAAATCATAAATTTCGTTGATTTTTCTAATTTATACATATCGTTAGTTCGGTAAACAGAGCAAATAAACAATATTATATTTTTGTTAATTAACAAATAATGTCATACGAAAACAAATTTTGTAACGCCCCGACCACCACTTTTAATGGGCCATTCATTCTTTTTCACTCCATGCGTCCATTATCTACCAACGGTCGGCCGCTACATTTGGAAGGTTTTAAAGTTTTGTTTACCAACCCTAAAAACTATTACATTATCTTTCCTCGTATTTTGTCCTCACTTACACGTTTCTGATAATCACTTTCTGGAAGGTCATTTATCCTGAAATTGCTCCAGTCTAAACACGTTTAACTATGGAGCTCAGTCATAATGATTGAGCGAAAAGATAAATGCACTTTGGTGACATAGGTGGTCAAATCGATTCTTTTGAAAGATTTCCACATACACCAGCATATTTATGAAAACAGAGTGTTACATTCACCCCATAACATATCGCAACGTCTTCGTTGCGCATCAAGACCACCAACCCCGACGGTTTGAGTTCTATTGAATCCACACATTGGGTTTCGGCTCTGATACCACATGTAACGCCCTGACCGACACCTTTAATAGATTCCACGCCCTTTATCAGCTTATGGGCCCATCATCTTCCAACAGCTGGTCCGCTACGTCCGAGAGGCTTTAAATACTTGTTTACTAACCTTACAAATCACCACATGATCTTTCTCCGTGTTTTATCCCCACTCAAACAGTTCCGACAATTATTTTCCAGAAGATCACTTATCCTGAAACTGCTCTAGCCCAAATATGCTTAAATGTGGAGTTCTCTTATGATGTTTGACCAAAAAGATAAGTGGACTTTTATGATATAGACTTTTATTCTGTTTCAAACGATGTCGATTATAGCATTACCTTATAATCTTACACACATCCACGTTAAAACATCCTAACATGCATACATACGAATCTGTCCAAAGTCAAAAACTATTATAGTCACTCTTTTTTCTGTATACACATCCTAACATGCATACATAAGAATCGGTCGCAGTCCAAACTATTATTATACTCACTCATTTTTTTTGTATCAGAATTTGGTGTCTAGTTTTTTTTTTTTTTCTTTACTTCCTTTTTGACAATAATCATATACATTATATCAAAAAATAATAATAATAATAATAATAATCATATTAACTTATATTAAATTTTCTTTTAAAAAATACTAATTATATTGAAAATATCCCTTAATGGGCTTGGGCTTGGTCTACAAAACGCAAAAAGCAGTTACAAAAGAGATGAAATCGGAAAAATTGCCGGCGGCAGAAACAAGAATCTGATCTTGCTGCAGGCCGGAAGCGAAGAGCTAGCGACACAATCTCCGGCGGATTCAAGGAGCACCGCTTTGTGGCCGCATCTCTGACGTGACTCCAACAGTGGGAGAATCCGGTCCCCAACGTCAAATTCACGCCGTTGACGCACCAAACCCGCAACGCTCCTCCCGGTATGTCCAACTATCTGACGTCCGGTGCCACGATGTCAAGTCCCGATCCAAGCAACCCGACACACTGGAATCTAACCTCTCAAACCACCACCGGAATATCCGAAATCCTCCGAGACAGAAACCCAGCAATCCGGTCCAGAAGAAATACCACGGCAGATCAAAAGGCTCAGGGCTCACCAAGACACTCATGACCAAAGATCCGCGGTAGCCAACTGATTAGCCAGATTCAGTCGTTAACTTCCAAACGATTCAACGCAACTCTCCGCTCCTCCAACGACTTCCGCCGTAGCAGCACCGTCTGGCTTGTCGGCTAAGCCATGGGGATACTCCGAACAACCACCAGCGTCCTCAACTGCGGTCACGGTCGCAGAGATCCCAACCGCCAAACCAGAGCCACCATCGAAGAAGACTCCACACCGCCGTTGACGGAGACAAGATCCGACTCACCCCTTCTTCGCGAAGAGCAAACCGGCGGCCAGTGATTAAGCGCAAGAAAAAAAAAACTAGATCTAGATCTGTAAAAGTGACTTCAAGCGAGAGAGAAAAGCGTTGTTCCCAATGCAACGATTGTGCTTAGCCGTTGTTTTTCCTTTGTATTAAATTTTTTATGATCATAAATTTAAACAACACAAAATTTAATGTTTTTTTAAAGAATCTTATATATTGAACTTCCACAACTTATAACTATAACAAATTTGGAAAACAATTCGGTGAAGTATAATTAACAGATTCCTTTAATTTAAATTTTAATAAGTTCAATTTATATGCTTAATAAGTTTAAGTTACACCGAACACTGACATTGCTCCCAAATTTAGCGTCATAAATAGGTGAGTCAATTGCTTGGCAAACATCAACAGGTATAAACAATTTGATCGGCATTTTAAACTTTCATACTATTTTTTTTCATTTCACTATTTTTGGTTGTAATTTTCATAATAATTAAATGTTCATATCTAAATAACAACCAAAAAGTATGTCATATGTAAAACTTATTTATCTTTTATTTCCAATTTTCTCCAAACAAATATTAGGTAAATGTGACATTTTTTCTTTTAACTGCAGAAGTTTCGGACTTCTGGTTCATTATCTTGCTCGAAACTTGAAATTAGTTTCTAGTGTGAATGTCAGATTCACACACTCAAGTAAATATTTATTCGTGGGCTAAAACTCTCAAAATCAAAATACAAGATAAAAAAGTATATGAAATAGTATGAAAATGCGAGTGAAAATTTAGAGAGAAAATAGTATAGTATTAGCTTTGTAGTCAGAATTTGATGTGTAAAAATAGTATAATTTCTACACATAGCTGGACTCAAGACGAGTTGCCTACATACCCAAAATGGGATCAAATCTAAACGTAGTTCGAATACAAAAAAGAGAAAGTGTTTAGTATTTGTATAATAATATTCTTAGAGGGTGTCTAATATAGAAGATGAGAGGTCCCTCTTCTTGGAGTCTTCACTTCTCTTTTATACCCTAATTTCTCTTACCAAGGTGCGATTACTTGGTCATTAATTCTAGAATTAACTCACAAAATAACTCTAACAATCAATTCATAAACTTGAATGACAAGTTTACTCATTTGACCATGGCCATTAATTCATGAATTAAACTACAAATTAATATCAAGATTTGACAACCTCTTTTGTGCAAAATGGGTCTTCTTGGGCTTCGTACGTTGATAGGCCTCCAAGGCCTCCAGTTCTTTGAGTAAGTTGACTTTCTCGGAGAACTAATATTCTTATCATCACGGAACCGGAAATGAAGTCAGACTAAGTAGCTGCGAGGTGAACCTGGTGAATAAGTCGTGAGAAGATCTTGGGTCTACTGATTGCAAAGTGAACTCGGCTTATGCATGGGAGCTAAGCTCGAGTTAAGTGGTTGCGAAGTGAACTCGGCTTACGCATGGGAGCTGAGCTCGAGTTAAGTGGTTGTGAAGTGTATTCTCCATATGTGTGGTGAGTTGAGCTCGGACTGAAGAATTGCGAGGTGTACTCGGCGGATTTGTTGTGAGATGAGTTCGAATCAAGTGATCGCGGACGTCGATTTTTGTGTCCGAGCAAATTGAAGGGATCCAAGAGGATAATCTTGCAGAATATAATCACATAGTTGTTGAGCCGCAATCTAGAGCGAACACCAAAGATGCTTCTTCCGAACTTAAGCATGAGGACTTATCGTGAATGTTTGTTGCTGTGAGGTAGAATCTAATTTTTTAAAGAGCGAACTCAACACTTAGAATCTATCGAAGTGAACTCATTTTTTCCGAGAGTTAGAACTCGGAAAAATCTCTGCAGAGTGGAATCTACTTCGGTTTCTTTCTTTCTCCATGAACATGAAGTATTGCTTCAGAAACACCGTCGAAAGCTTGTTGAAGATGTTGATTGATCCTAATTTGAACTGAGTAAACCACACGAGAGCCGGTCCGGAAAGGTTCTCAGTTGTCGGTGTCTCCTGCTAGGGATGAGCTCCGGTTTCTCCTTGATCTCCAGTTGTCGGTGTCTCATTGATTTCGGGAGTGATGTGAGCACGCAAACTAGGAGAACTGAGTAGTCTTCACCGAACTCTCTGGCTTATTCCTGCACTTAAAGATTCCACACGAGCAAAAACAAGATTTTAATTTTTAGTAATTGTTACCTGGGCTGCATGCAGATCAACTACTTACTTCTCCAAGTTATCGAACTTCCGGGACATGATAGTTACGGAGTCAGTTAGCGTCTTAAGGGCGTCGGTAATGGTTTGATCGGCCATGGTGATTTGTTCGCGTCTTGAAACTTTTAAGGGCTTGAGAACTTCGGGTCCCCAGAGACGGCGCCAAAATGTGGATGTCAGATTCACACACTCAAATATTTATTTATTCGTGGGCTAAAATTCTCAAAATACAAATACAAGACACAAAATTATATGAAATAGTATGAAAATGCGAGTGCAAATGTAGAGAGAAAATAATATAGTATTAACTTTGTAGCCAGAATTTGATGTTTAAAAAATAGTATAATTTCTACAAATAGCTGGACTCGAGAGACGAGTTGCCTACGTATCCAAAATGGGATCAAGCCTAAACATAGTTCGAATACAAAAAAAAAGAAAAGAGAAAGTGTGTAGTATTTGTATAATAATATTTTTAGAGGGTGGCTAATATAGAAGATGAGAGATCCCCCTTCTTGTAGTCTTCACTTCTCTTTTATAGCCTAATTTCTCCTCCCAAAATGCCATTATTTCTAGAATTAACTCATAAAATAACTCTCACAATAAATTTATAAATTTGAATGACAAGTTTAATTCTTTAACTATGGCCATTAATTCATGAATTAAACTACAAATTAATGTCAAGATTTGACCACCTCTTTTATGTAAAATGGGTTTTCTTAGGCTTCGTAAGTTAATGGGTCTCTGATGTACTAAAATGATCCGGGGTACAAGATCCGATACCAACATTTAAAAGATTTTTTCTGTTTTATACCAGGATTGAGCCTGGAGCACAAAGAAACCAACGCCTTGTACGACTACCACACCACCACCCATTTGGTAAACGTTAGACCACCTCCAAAGACAAACTTTTGATGAGTTTCTTAGCATTAAATTAACTAAAAGTAATCCAAAAAGAATTAAGAGAAAAACGAAAGATGAGTTTTTTATTTAGAATTTAAGAACTCTTGAATTCTTTGTTAAGAACCTCACATGTCCATATATCTCATTTTAATTCGTTCAACTTAATTTTTTTATTTAAAATTTAATTAAAAATAAAATTATACTATAAATAATTTTATAATATTAATAAGATACTCTTAATGGGTATTAGACCATCGGAGATGCTCTTACTTTCTTAAACTAACTGTGATTTTTATATATGCATTTTCATTTTTAGTTTTTGTTATAGGAATTTTTGTTTATTTAGTAAAATACATAAAAAATTTATAAAATTATTTTGATAGTATTATACATGTCCTATATCGCTTGAAAGAAGTTTGAATTCTTTTGGATATCAAAGATTATATAACCAGTTTTTTTTTTTTTGCAGTGATCCAGATTTTATGACGATTAAATCTACACCAAGGCTTAGATATTTAGACTAAATGTATATTCTGACCCTAACCAAACCACATAAAAATTATATAAAACTAAGGAAAAAGTTGATAATAATGTTAAGTAAAATGTCTACACAAAAAGAATGGCGGCAGAAGAAAAAGAAGAACGTTGACATCGGATCCTCTGCATGGCACGTGAGGCGTAAAATTGTATGGTTAACACTATGATATGCTGTTGAAAAAACCAAAGTCCACGTGCCTTGTACTTTTCTCGAATTGGTCGGTTCTGACTTACGTGAGTTTACACTAATATAACAAGTATTAATGTCCGTGTTGAGTAGTGAGTGTTTTCGGTACTTTAAGAACAATCATTGTTATGTTTTACAGTATCTTATGAAATTAAGAAGACTAGATTTTTCGAACAATTATTAAGCAACCTTCGAGTGATCAAATTGGAGAATTAAACAGTCAGCTTAATTGCTGGATTGATTATTTACTAAGTCAATTTAGTTGAAATATATATATATAAGTGGGCATCTTATTTAAGAAAAAGCAGAAAAAGATCTAAACAAAGTAAATTAGATAGGATAATTTTTATTTTTTCATTTTATCTAAATAATAAAAAAAAATTGGTGAAATTTTTGTTTAAGACATTTTTTGGAATTAGCCTATTGAGTTGAGGTATGAAAAAGCCGTAAAATGAATTAGTCCAATAACCATTTTGAAGTTCAAAATTAAAATTATGACTATATAATGTTGGGAATAAAACAAGTAACCATTCTACTGGTACATGGACGGAAATTTTTTTTGATCAATCAAATTCTTCAATTCAAATGCAAACAATTACAACGGAAATACATAATATTGGACATATCCGATATGCGACCCAAATAGCAAGACAACTAAAGCAAACATAGCACTAAAAAGAATAGATACACAAACTCATTAAAGTTTGGTAATCTGTGAGAAGAGTTGTCGAAAAGACCAAGTATGAGGAATATCAAGAGAGAAACAATTCTCGATCCCACTCTTTTAAACAACATGAAGATAATCACTTTAACTTGTGACTTGAGACATAATCCAAAACTCGGATTTCATCGGAATGAGATCTTTTGCATCTTCTGGTCCCGTGTAGACCTTCATATAAGATTGTGAAGCGCTTAAGGAATTGAACATTTTCTTTGAAGTTGAATCCATAAGAAATACACATCTAGCAAAGAGGGAATTTTAATGGAAGGATCTCTTTTCCATGGAAGAGGAAATAGAAGGTGGAAATGATCTCTCCCCGTCCCGATCGGAAGAATTTTTTATAGTAATCTCACTAGTAGAGAAGATTAAGGGACTTCAAATGACAAGTTTGGCACATATCCAATCTGGGATTGATATGGAAGAAGAGTTTGTGAATGGGCAAAATCCAGACATCATCACCACGAGCATAGAATCTGGCGGAGAATTTGTGGTTCAATGGGTGAGGTGCAGAGGCGAATACAAGCTTCCGCAACAGTGAAAAGTAAAGAGGTTCTTCGGGAATTCACCGAGAGGGTTCTAGATCCCACGAATCCGAGAGAACACAGACACCAACAGATCTGAGCGGGAGCAACGAACAGAGGCATACTCGACGGACAAAAAGGATGGAGGAGCAGTTTTGTGGAAGAGAATCTAGAGGGACATGTGGATATGGAGGATCTAGCGGTGTGGGACGTTCTGGTGGCTCTGACGAAGATAAGGCACAATTTTGAGCAAAAGACGAAAACAGAACTGAGGCCATTAAGATATGAAACCTCTCCTGTAGAAAAGTAACCTTCAAATAAGATACAAGAGCCATGGAAGCAGAAATAAGACGCTGGCGAGACGAAAACCTTGAAGAAACGATGGAGAAATTTTCTTCCCTTGTAGAGAGAGGGTCCTTCGGGAGAACAGAGGGAGTTCCCGAGAGAAAAAACATAAATGCTTCTTAAGGATACAAAGCTTATGAGGATCCTACAAAAAGAGGCCATTTTGAATGGTGATTTTGCTTGCAGCGGTCACCTTGGTTGTAATACCCCGATTTTAGGAATATGGTGGTGCATGCGGAGAGGTTAAAAGAATTGATTTGGCCACCTATGTCAGCAAAGTGCACTAATTTTTTCGGTAAACCGTCCTGAGAGAACTCCAAAGGTAAGCGTGCTTGAGCTGGATTAGTTTCAGGATGGGTGACCTTTTGGGAAGTGATTGTCAGAACTGTGTGAGTGAGGACAAAACACAGGGAAAGATCATGTGGTGATTTGTAGGATCGGTAAAAAAGTCTTTAAAGCCTCTCGGACGTAGCGGACCGGCCGTCGGACAGGGATGGGCCCATGGGCCCGAGAGAGGACGTAGGGCCCATTAGTAGGGACGGTCGGGGTGTTACAAGTGGTATCAGAGCCGAACCCAGATGAGTGTGGAGTCAAGAGGGCTCACACCGTAGGGGGTAACGGTCTTGGTGCGCAACGAGGACGTTGCGATCTGTTAGTGTGGGTGAATTGTAACACCCCGGTTTCAAGAATATGGTGGTGCATGCGGAGAGGTTTAAAAGAATTTATTTGGCCACCTATGTCACCAAAGTGCACTTATCTTTTCAGTCAACTGTCCTGAGAGAACTCCATAGTTAAGCATGCTTGGGCTGGAGTAGTTTTAGAATGGGTGACCTTCCGGGAAGTGATTGTCGGAACTGTGTGAGTGAGGACAAAACATAGGGAATGATCATGTGGTGATTTGTAGGGTCGGTAAACAACTCTTTAAAGCTTTCCGGACGTAGCGGACCGGCCGTCGGACAGGGATGGGCCCATGGGCCCGAGAAAAGACATAGGACCCATTGGTAGGAACGGTCGGGGCGTTACATTGGTTCTTGTGCCCGAGAGAGAACTAGGGCGACATCGCATATGGACAAAATTATCCTTCTTTTATGCATGTGAAAAAAAATTCTCGGGATGATGACATCATGAGGCGCTGGAGAGAGGTGAAAGTTGACATCATCATCTCTTTATTTACTAAGGTAAAGATTGAATTATATTAATTAAAAATATACTTTGTTATCACTACACTACTACGTATGTTGCAGAAACTACCAATTGTTCATGAATAGAATTCATTTCCTACTCGGAGATATTGCAATGGAATCTTCAAGGTACAATCGATGTAACGCCCAGACCGTCCCTACCAGTGGGTCCAACGTCCTCTCTCGGGCCTATGGGCCCACTCTTGTCCGACGGCCGGTCCGCTACGTCCTGGAGGCTTTAAAGACTTTTTTACCGACCCTACAAATCACCACATGATCTTTCCCTGTGTTTTGTCCTCACTCACACTGTTCCGACAATCACTTCCCGGAAGGTCACCCATCTTGAAACTACTCCAGCCCAAGCACGCTTAACGGTGGAGTTCTCTCAGGACGGTTTACCGAAAAGATATGTGCACTTTGGTGACATAGGTGGCCAAATCAATTCTTTTAAACCTCTCTGCATGCACCACCATATTCCTGAAATCAGAATGTTACAATTAACCCCCAGTAACAGATCGCAATGTCCTCGTTGCGCACCAAGATCGTCACCCTGACGGTGTGAGCCCCCATGACTCGACACTCGTCTGAGTTCTGCTCTGATACCACTTGTAACGCTCCGACCGCCATCTCTCTTAATGGGACCTACGTCCTCTCTCGGCCCGTGGGCCCACCATCTTCCGACGGCCGGTTCGTTATGTCCGGGAGGCTTTAAAGTCTTGTTTACTGACCCTACAAATCACCACATGATCTTTCCATATGTTTTGTTTTCACTCACACAGTTCCGACAATCACCTCTCGGAAGGTCACCGATCCTGAAACTACTCCAACCCAAGAACGCTTAACTGTGGAGTTCTCTCAGGATGTTTGACCGAAAAGATAAGTGCACTTTGGTGACATAGGTGGCCAAATTAATTCTTTTAAACCTCTCTGCATGCACCACCATATTCGTGGAACCAGGGTGTTACAATCGACTTGGATTATTTTATCTTAGAAAATCCGAGTTTGGATTGGTTCGTTTTACAGAGGCAGACTATTTATCAGATCCCCATAAATCTCGATCACAAAACTGGATATGTTTCACCATTGGAGGAACTGCGATCTCATGGTATTGTCAAAAGCAGACTTTAGTCGCCACTTCTTCAAATTATGCAGAAATTATTGCCCTTCATGAAGCATGCAGAGAATGTTTATGGCTTAGATCTATAACTAAGCATATACAAGAAGCAAGTGGAATAGTCATCAGAAAAGAACCAACAAGATTGTTTGAAGATAATGTTCCATTTGTTGCCCAAATCATCAAAGAAGGTTATATCAAGAGCGATAGAACAAAGCATATCCCTCCAAAAAATTTCTCTTACACTCAAGAACTTGAGAAGAACAAGGAAATCAATATTAAGTACATTCGCTCAAGTGACAATGCAGCATATCTATTCACAAAAGCGCTTCCAACTACCACATTCAGAAAACATATTTATAGTATCGGAATGCGTCATCTACAGGACCTATGAAGAAAAGATTAGATATCTTTTCAAAGGGGTTCTGAGCAAAAAAAAACAAAAAAAAGAGATATATTTTCAAAAGGGAGTTTATATTACTGTACTTTTTTTTCCTTATCATAGTTTTAATCCTAATGAGTTTTTCCGTGATAAACGTAACTCGTCAAATGTGATGGATACTTAAGAGAGAATATTATGAAACAAGTGTCATTCTCCATCACACAACACATGTCGTATAAACTTGTCTTTGAGAAAGACACTAATCCTTAAAGTGTAACTTTGTTATTACACACATTTGTCACTTGACAATACATAAACACTTTTTATTACATACTTAAAAGTGTATGAGTAATCATCTTCTTTTCTCCCTATAAATAGGAGCTTGATTAAAGAAGAAATATGTAATACAAAGTTATAAAAATAAGAAATCAAAAGAGTTGTTCTTTTCTCTCCCTTTTTTCATAAGTTTTTGTATAGATTTTATATTTCGCAACAATTTGGGCCTTTAAGTATTTTTGAATTTTATTATTTGTGCTTCTTTTGTAATTTCTTTTAAATATTTATTGCCAACAGAAAAAAAAATATCATAACCAATATGATGACTATATATATATATATATATATACATAGATGGTATATATATATATACATATATACTAGTATTTTTGAATACCCGACCCGATAAAAAATTTGGTACCCAACGCGATAAAAATTTTCTTAATAAATCTTACACCGGATAGTTTATATCTTTATTGGATCGGGTCAAAACGTATCCGAAATTATGAACCGGATATTCCATATTTAAAAATATAGATATTTAGAAGATTTGGTTAAGATTTAGAAATACAATTCTCATATCATTTTTGTTTCATTATTTTTTAACTGTTTTGAATCATATAATACATAAAGTTAAAAAAAATTCTCATTTTTTGTTCTGCATATATTGGGATTCCAAATTTTTAAAACGGATATATATTATCCAATTGATGAAAAGGTGTGTGTTTAACGTCCCATATCGGCTAAAATGTTTAAATATTGATTCAGAATCATATTATAAATAAGATCAAAATAAATCCAAATCCGAATGAACAAGAAGCTCAACTTAATAAGCATCCAAATTTAGAAATTTTTTTAAAAAAAATTAAAATTAGATATTGTTTCATTTGGTTTCTTAGTTTAACTGCTTACTTTTACCGGAAATGTTAAATTTTAAACTTTTAAAAAGTTTTAAATAATATAATTCATATATTTAAAATCAAATTCTTTTTATAATATTATATAAAGAGTTATAATAACACGAGACGGGTTATAACGGTAGACAATGTTATATAACGGGACGAGTCTTTAAGAAGTTTTAGATATTGTAATTCATATATTTAAAATCAGGAAAATTTTTATAATATAAGAACATTTGAACATATATAAAGAGTGGGGCCTACTAGTAAGGACGGTCAGGCTGTTACAAGTGGTAGCAGAGCCTAATCCAGACGAGTGTAGAGTCAAGAGGGCTCACACCATAAGGGGTGACGGTCTTGGTGCGCAAAGAGGACGTTGCAATCTGTTAGTGGGGGTGAAATGTAACACCCCGATTTCAGGAATTTGGTGGTGCATGCGGAGAGGTTTAAAAGAATTGATTTGGCCACCTATGTCACCAAAGTGCACTTATCTTTTCGGTCAACTGTCCTATGAGAACTCCACAGTTAAGCGTGCTTGGGTTGGAGTAGTTTCAGGATGGTTGACCTTCCGGGAAATAATTGTCGGAACTGTGTGTGTGATGACAAAACACAGGGAAAGATCATGTGGTGATTTGTAGGGTCGGTACACAAGTCTTTAGAGCCTCCCGAACGTAGCGGACCGGCTGTCGGAAGATGGTGAGCCCACAGGCTGAGAGAGCACGTGAGACCCATTAAGAGAGATGACGGTCAGGATGTTACAAATCTAGTATATATATATATATATATATATATATATATATTTATTTATTTATTTAATTTTTTTTTGGGTTATTTATCTAAGATTATGCATAATTTTAGTCAATAAAAATTATATTTTAACTATTTAATCAAGTTAATAAATTTTAATAATATTTTCTATTTTCATTTAAGTTAAGAAAATTTTGGTGATATTTATGATATTTTAAATTTATAGTATTCTAACTTTTTGACCAAATTGTAATAATTTAACTCTTTGTTCAACTTAAAATTTTTTTTTTTTTTTTCAAGTAATATTAATAATATTTGTTGTAATCAAACAGTTCAACCAAAGAACATATTCAACCAAATAAAGCTTTAAGTTTTGAACACTTATTAAGCCAAATTTCCTACACTTACAATTTCTCATCATTTTGGTTGTTTCTATAATATTTATGGACTGCCATTCATGTTTATAACCTATGTGAGACTTTTAACATGTTGAGTAATATACATATGATATGATGATTCATTTTTTAAAAATATTTCTATTAAAAAAAGATGAAAGGGTGAACATATAATAATTAATATCATACAACTGACTATCAAATCTTCATAATTCATTTTAGTTGACTGTTGACAAAAAAAAAATTAATTGACTGTTAAAAAGTTTTTAGGATTTTATGGAAATTGATATTTCTATTTACATAGAATATTTTCTTAAATAACAATTGAAGAAAATATAATTGTGTTAGTTTATTTATTATTGTACTCTTTAATCAATTTGTTTAAAGGATTAAAACTTCGTGGCACTTTGTGTAATTTTGAACAATTTTATTAGTTTACCCTTTTATTAATGATCCATAACTAAGAGCTAAGTACCTTTGGGAGAGCTTAGTTTACTCTTTTATATTGTTCAAAAAATTAAGTAGAACATTAAGATTTTGTAAATTGCAAGGTAGTCTTCCTTAATTCGATTAAACAATTACAGATACATAAACATACATACGGTGACTTATAAAATATAATTATCTGCCATAACAAGAAGTACCATTTGTTATAAATCACATATTGGATGGACTCCATAACCGTGGGCCTAATCCATATTCTAGAAGGCCCATGTCCATGTCCTTGAAGGCCCAGGCCCATGTTCTAGAAGATTCTCCTTATGACGGTCTATATTGTACTTAGTGGGCTTTTGGGCTTTAGGGTTTACTAGCCCAATGGGGATTTGTCTCCCCTCAACATGTATATATATGTATCGAACCTCATTCATTATTGAATACAACTAAGAGTTTTACAACACGTTATCAGCACGACTTGCTCTTAACGAAAACCCTAAAAACCCTAACCCTAAAAATCGCGGTTACTATTCATCGGCGACACTATTCATCGGCGACACTGTTCATCGGCGACACTGTTCATCGGCGATACTGTTCATCGCGGTTACTATTCATCGCCGCTACTGTTCATCGCGGCTACTATTCATCGCGGTTACTATTCATCGCCGCTACTGTTCATCGCGGCTACTATTCATCGCCGCTACTGTTCATCGCGATTACTGTTCATCGCCGCTACTGTTCATCGCGGCTACTATTCATCGCCGCTACTGTTCATCGCCGCTACTGTTCATCGCGGCTACTGTTCATCGCGGCTACTATTCATCGCCGCTACTGTTCATCGCGGCTACTGTTCATCGCCGCTACTGTTCATCGCGGCTACTATTCATCGCCGCTACTGTTCATCGCCGCTACTGTTCATCGCCGCTACTGTTCGTCGCGGCTACTGTTCATCGCGGCTACTATTCATCGCCGCTACTGTTCATCACGATACTGTTCATCGTCGGTACTGTTCATCGCAGCTACTGTTCATCACGGTACTGTTCATCGTCGACACTGTTCATCGCGGTACTGTTTGCGGTTCGTTGCAGCAGCGTGAGTTACTGAGGTCTTTAGCTCCCAGTTCATTACCATACAACCCCATAAGGTGAAAGGTAACATCAAAACCCTAAAGCTAAAGAACCAACAATTGAACTTGAAAGTTAAGCAAAGAGAAACCCTAAAACGAATGATGATTGATTAAGTGATTGCTTTGCTTGTTTGCTCGATTGCTTGACATGTTTAGGTTGCTAGAAAGCTTGTTATTGTTTATCCTAAACCCTAAATCGAAAACACTCTAATCGGATCAAAACCCTAAATTCTAAAATCGTTTGGTTGAGGTTGCTTAGGGCGTTTTATTTTGATTGTTTCTGTGGTTGCATGCATGAATTGTTAAAGAGATAAAATCCCTCATGTTGCATAAACCCTAAAACCCTAATCAAAATAGGAAATCTGAAAACCCTAAAATCATAAGCAAAAGAGGAAATCTAATCCTAAGCAAAAGAGGAAAGTCAAATCCCTAAGTAAATCGATTCATGGTTCGGTCTCAAATACCGCATGACACTAACGATTACATGATTTTGACTCAAAACTTTTCCTTGTAGATGTTGAATTACAACTTGTACTTTACTGCCCTAAATCTCTTAGGAGATAATTATTTAAAATGGGCAATGGATACTAAGATTATCCTAAAGTCAAAAGGACTTGGTGAATGTATCTAATAAGGCAATAACGCCAAGAGAGAAAGATAGATACAAGGCAATATTAGCCACCGTCTTATTGAGAGTCTCATAGATTACGACCTCATAGATTAACCCCATTACCTAATGCCAATAAGGCCGCAGAGGATAAGAAAGAATCCAAAGAATCTAACCACGTCTAAAGTGATAGACCACACGGCCGTGACCGTGGTGGATGGAAAGGACGTGGTTGTGGCCACTATAACTCATCCGGCCGTGGGAACCACTATAACCGTGGATGTAGACCCAATTCCGGCCGTGGTCGAGGGCGAGGACGATGTGGTATTTCCAAACCACAACACTCGACCAAATGAGTATGTCATAGATGTGGTATTGAAAGGACGTGGTTGTGGCCACTATAACTCATCCGGCCGTGGGAACCACTATAACCGTGGATGTAGACCCAATTCCGGCCGTGGTCGAGGGCGAGGACGATGTGGTATTTCCAAACCACAACACTCGACCAAATGAGTATGCCATAGATATGGAATGGGAAACCATTGGGCAAAGATATGTAGGACTTCCAAACATCGTTGTGACCTCTATCAAGAGAGTGTAAAAGGGAAGAATCCTAAAACCCATTTGGTATATAAAGATGGTGAACATGATCAAGATGATCTAATAGAGTATGAAACTTCTGATTGCATAAAAGAATCAAGTTGATAAATCTTACTTCGACATCAAAACCTCTATGTTTTCTTTGCATTTTATGTTTTCATTGATTGTTATTTGCTTGAATTTATTTCATATTACTTTATGTTTAAAACATGATTCTTGTCCATATAAGAAATAACTAAGGACAAGAAGATACTTGTGGTTGATAGTGGATCAAGCCACATGATCTTAAAAGGACAAGAGATATTTTCTAAATCTCATAATGAAAAATGCCAATATTAGCACCATAGCGGGTATAGCTAGTCTTATTGAGGGCCACGGTCAAGCCCATATACTTTTATCAAAGGGCACGCATCTTGAACTAAGCGGTGCCTTGTTTTCACCCAGCTCAAAAAGGAGCTTATTGAGTTTTAAAGATATAAGATTGGATGGTTTCCATATTGAAACAAAGGGTGAAGGGAACAAAGAATTCCTAAATATAATTGAGATCACCAAAGGACATAAGAAAGTCCTAGAGACTATACCCGCATTATCCACTAGTCTCTACTATGCTAAAATCGATATGATCGAAGCTAATATGGCAATGAACAAAGAGTTCATCGAGAAATTCACTTTATGGCATGACCGGCTTGGCCATCCGGGTCATAGTATGATGCGTAAACTAATAACTAATTCAAAGTGGCACACCCTAAGAGAGAAAAGAGTTATCCCTAAGAATCTCACGTGTGAAGCATGTTCACAAGGGAAACTCATTATAAGGCCATCACCGGCTAAGGTAAATAAAGAGACCTTAAATTTTCTGGAAAGGATACAAGGGGATATATGTGGACCAATACACCCACCATGTGGGACGTTTAGATACTTTATGGTTCTCATTGACGCATCGACAAGATGGTCGCATGTTTGTCTCCTATCTACTAGAAACCAAGGGTTTGCTAGGTTATTGGCCCAGATAATAAGACTGCGAGCCCACTTTCCAGACTTTCCGCTTAAGACTATACGTCTAGATAATGCCGGTGAATTCACGTCCCAAGCGTTTAATGACTACTGTATGTCCATGGGGGTAAGTGTGGAACATCCCGTAGCACATGTACATACACAGAATGGATTAGCGGAATCCTTCATTAAACGAATTCAATTGATAGCTCGACCATTACTCATGAGGTCGAAGCTTCCAGTAGCCGCTTGGGGACACACTGTTTTACATGCATCAGAACTTATACGCATAAGGCCATCTAGTGAACATAGATATTCACCATCCCAATTACTCATGGGTCATGAGCCAGACATATCCCATCTAAAGACTTTCGGGTGTGCCGTATATGTACCGATTGCTCCACCACATAGAACAAAGATGGGACCTAAAAGGAGGATGGGAATATATGTTGGATTTGATTCTCCCACCATTATTAAGTATCTAGAGCCAACTACGGGTGATCTATTTAAGGCTAGATACGCGGATTGTCATTTTAATGAATCCGAATTTCCTACTTTAGGTGGAGAGACGAACAAGCTGGGTAAAGATATAAAAGAAATATCATGGAATCAAACATCCTTGAATTGGCAAGATCCTCGGACTCTGGCATGTGAATCAGAGGTCCAGAAAATAATAAATTTGCAAAAGCTAGCTAATGAATTGCCAGATTCCTTTGTTGACCCAAAGAAAGTTACAAAATCGTACATACCAGCTTGTAATGCACCAGTACGTATTGATATCCAAAAGGGAATCAATGAAATTGCTACAGAGTCTAACGCACGTAAGAAACGTGGTAGACCAATATGTTCCAAAGATAAAATCCTCGGAAATTAAAGAAAGGTGCAATAGGAACCGAGGTTATTAAGGAAACCATCCCAGACATGGAGATAAGGCCGGCCGGCTTTAAGGTACAGGTACCATATAATGTAGCTTGGGACGCCAAGCTGCAAAGTATTAAAGGTCCTGACCATAATAAATCTCAATCGATGATATCATGTCTGGAACATAATGGAACATATAAGAAATGTCGACATAAGATAATTTTGCGCATAAGGTAGCAACTGAAATAAATGAGGATCAGGAGCCCACGTCTATACTAGAGTGCACTCAAAGACTTGATTGATTAAAATGGTACAAGACCATAAAACGTGGAGCTAAGAATCATTAAAATGGTACAAGACCATAACCAGTAGGACACAAGTGGGTCTTTGTGAAGAAAAGAAATGAGAATAATAAAGCGTGAGATATAAGGCACGGCTTATAGCACAAGGATTCTCACAAAGACCGGGGATAGATTATGAAGAGACATACTCCCCTGTGGTGGATGCTAAGACATTTAAAATTTTGCTAAGTCTGGCTATATAAAGAAAAAGACTTGATTTGCGGCTAATGGATGTAATGCTTGCATATTTATATAAGTCCACTGGATAATATATATGAGATTACCAGAGGGTATTGAGCTCAAAGATAAAGATAAGAAAGTGTCTCGGGACCAATACTGCATAAGGCTGAACAAATCGCTTTATGGACTGAAACAAAGTGGGCGCATGTGGTACAATAGATTAAGCGATTACCTAGTCAGAGAAGGTTATAAAAATGATCCCATCAGTCCATGTATCTTCATAAAGAAATTTGCAAACGAAGGGTTTGTGATAATAGCAGTATATGTGGATGATTTGAACATCCTTGGAACCTCTGGGGAAATCGCCCAAACAGTTGAATATCTAAAGAAAGAATTTGAGATGAAAGACCTAGGCAAGACAAAATTCTGTTTGGGATTGCAACTTGAGTACGTGAATAATGGAATCCTTGTGCATCAAAAGGCATATACTGAAAAAGTACTCAAGAGATTCAATATGGACCAGGCCCACCCATTGAGCAGCCCAATGGTGGTGAGAAGCCTCGGATTGGATAGTGATTCATTCGGTCCAAAGAAGGACGAGGAAGAAGTTCTCGGTCCTGAAGTGCCATACCTCAGTGCCATAGGAGCGTTAATGTACTTGGCTAGCCACACTAGACCAGATATATGTTTTGCCGTGAACCTCCTTTGTCTAAATTTAGTTCATGATCAACCCAAAGGCACTGGAAAGGTTTGAAGGAAGGTTTGGTTAAATTTTAAAGTTTATTCTTCCTATGTTTGTTTATTTGGGTTTTATTCTATACTGATCTAACCAAAGAAGGTCTAGTTTGCTTTGGTTTAGTTTGTTTTGCTAATGCAGGTAAGATCAGATTATGGCATGGTCAATAAATAGGAACTACGTGTGGCTTGATCCCTTCCAAGGGTACGTAGGCAGTCTTCTTCAAGGCGCAGCTACTACAACATCAAAGACCATCATATTTGAAGACAACGCAGCCTGTAATTGCTCAACTCAAAGACAGCTACATCAAGGGAGATCGGACGAAGCACATTCTACCAAAGTTCTTCTTCACGCATGACTTGCAAAGGGATGGAGAAGTTCGAGTGGTACAAGTTCGGTCCAGCGACAACTCAGCCGATCTCTTCACCAAGGCATTACCAACATCGACATTGAGGAAACTCACGCATCAAATTGGAATGCGGAGACTTAAGGACTTACAGGGATGACCAAATCAGGGGGAGTAATACGTGCTGTACTCTTTTTCCTTCACCATGGTTTTGTCCCAATGGGTTTTCCTGGTAAGGTTTTAATGAGGCAGCATCCCCAAGCGTATTACTGAGATCCTTTGGCATCTACACGGTTATGTCATCCAAGGGGGAGTGTTATAAATCACATATTGGATGGACTCCATAACCGTGGGCCTAATCCATATTCTAGAAGGCCCATGTCCATGTCCTTGAAGGCCCAGGCCCATGTTCTAGAAGATTCTCCTTATGACGGTCTATATTGTACTTAGTGGGCTTTTGGGCTTTAGGGTTTACTAGCCCAATGGGGATTTGTCTCCCCTCAACATGTATATATATGTATCGAACCTCATTCATTATTGAATACAACTAAGAGTTTTACAACACCATTAGACTTTTTTTTACCGGTATCATTTAGACGTTTATGACAATAAAATAGAACAAGTTGGCGTAAGACAGAAGAATCTTTTTCTTGATGTTTTCTTCTTGGGTATTGTAATTAATAAATTACTACCATTATGATTAACCATATGCTCTGTACATTTCTACTCCCATTAGACTGAAATATTATATAATGAAGCATAAAATAAATTTTTAGTACTAATACCACGCAACAACAAGAATTTGACGGTGTCTAAATTTCCACGAATATAAAAATTGGTTCAACAAAAATACATGAGTTTTTAGTAGATTGTTTTAAGCATACATAATACATATGTGTAGGTTTTAGTACTATATGGTAAATTAAAGGGTTTAAGGATTGCATTACGAAAATTTGTCTCGTTCATTTTTTCTTTAGCCCTAGTAGGTTGCATAGCTTCTATTTGGAACACTACTTATTGTAATGTGTTACTAGGCAATAATTTGACTAGTCAATCAATATCCATGTTTATTTAATCTATTATATCTAAATTTAAGAATCCCTAACCTTATATAAATATCTAGAACAAGCCTATCTATCTAATCTTTTTACAATACACACATTACTATTTTATTCGCAATGCTTGGACCGATGATATGTAATAGTTTATAGTAGTTTTGTATCTTCCTCAATTGGTTAATGAACACCAATATGAGTCTTAAAACATCTACCCTACTCTCTTGTATTTGGTAGATCATAAGAGGAAGAAAAAAAAGAATTAAAATTGGTGAGGATCATAGAGACGCTTGAGGGTTTAACCTAATTAAGCGCTTAAGCCAAGGAGATGACCAAATTAATAAATGTTTAAAGTAGGAGACACGGAAACAGCTCCCACGTTCCTCACTTTCTCTCTCTTTTTCTTCCTTCTATCTCTCATCTCACCAACACAAATAAACAACAACCAAGTTTATATGATATTTAAAATGTGTAAAAGAGTTATATCTCCGAGGAATAATCAAATATAAGTTTTTTTCTCTCTCTCTCTCTCCCTTGTGATCCTCCATAAATCCTATCATCAGTACTCCCCTAAAAAATCCCTTTTCTCTTCCGAATATTACTCTTTGTAGTGAGTAGTGGCCAAAACTTTCCATCTCCCAAAGCTTACTTTGAGTTGTGTCCTCATGGTAGGTTAACTACTTCTTCAATTCTATACCATCTTAAGTAGTGAATCTATATCTTTCATCTCAGTTTCTTTACCATATAATTCTCAATCATCGTACCGAATTCCTTATATTTGTGGCTTTATCCTCATCTTGGCTTCTTTGTACTTAATATAGATTTTAATGGTGGATGTAGGAAACAATTGAATTATGTTATGAACTTGTTTTTATTTATTTAAGCTTGTTTATCGAATAATTAATTAGAAATTTTGTAAATCATGTGGTAGGGAATTCAGAAACCGGCATGGTTGGATGCGCTATACGCAGAGAAGTTCTTCGTAGGATGTCCTTACCATGAGACAGCAAAGAAGAACGAGAGGAACGTGTGTTGTCTTGATTGTTGCACCAGTCTCTGTCCTCACTGTGTACCCTCTCATAGATTCCATAGACTCCTTCAAGTTCGCCGTTATGTGTATCACGATGTTGTTCGGCTTGAAGATCTTCAAAAACTCATCGACTGCTCTAACGTTCAAGTAAGTAATCTATTATACATATATGTACGTATTATCTCATATCTAATTATGTATATGATTGGATTCGTGGTTGAATTGTGGATAGGCTTATACAATAAATAGTGCAAAAGTGGTGTTCATCAAGAAGAGACCACAAAATAGACAATTCAAAGGAGCTGGCAACTATTGCACATCTTGTGACCGAAGTCTTCAAGAACCTTATATCCATTGCTCCTTGGGTTGTAAGGTTATTTCATCCTAACTATTACTTCTACAAAATATTTGACTCAATTCTACTTAAGATATGATTCTCACTTAGCATTTATATTAAATTTATATTTATATACATGTAATAATTAAATGTTGTGATATAGTCTAACCTTTAGAGATGATTCGTTTCTACGATAGAAAGATAGAAACCTTTTAACTCGTCCGCAAATAGAAATACGAATACATCAATAGGATACTATAACAAGTATACTACCAAATACCCTGATTTTTATTTTTCAAACATACACATTTTTTATTTTATTTTTGGTTAAAATTATATAACCTGACCGTCCTTTAAAATGTTTTTAACCCGTAAATTTTGTTAGTTTCCGCAGATGAGAATCTCAAGAAAAAAGGTTTTATAAAATAATCCGTATATGGCTCGATTTTGAAATCTTGTCCTTTTGAACTAATGTATTTAATTAAAAAACATGAAGAAATTCTATAAAGGGGAGTCTAACTTTTTTTTTTAAAATAAGTCTATAATATCCTCATTGACCTTGCCGTTGGAACTTGGAACTATGTTTATGTGCATAAATACTCCCATATCATGTGAGCTAGTGGTTTGGTCCTAAGTGTTTTAAGACACCACCACACTTCAAATCTTTTCAATGTTGCACTTTGTAATATATCATGTTGTCAGAAAATACACATACATGTAGTCGTAAACATCCAAGCTTTTTGAGCATGTAGTAATTTAAAGTTGCAAGAGATATGATTATATAAAAGGTTTTTGTTTATATACATGTAGGTGGACTTTGTGATGAAACGTTACAGGGACTTAACCCCATTCCTAAAGCCATGTCACACTCTAACCCTAGGTCCTGACTACATCATCCCACAAGACTTACTTACAGATGATGAAGTGGCGGCCTACGAGACTCCTCGATCAACTGTGGTAGACGGTGATGAGTCCATGAGCTGGTCCTCCGCTTCCTCCGATAACAACAATACGGGTGCGGCTGCTTATGCCGCGACCACAACCCATGTCGTGAGGAAAAAGCGGACCGGTTTTTGCCTTTGCGCCAAATCGGCTAATAGTTATAAAGAAGTTTCGGAGGATCCTGACGATATTTCTACTTGCATCAATCGGCGAAAAGGCGTTCCTCAACGATCTCCTCTCTGTTAACGTACTCTTTTCTTTTTTTGTTTTGTTTTTTAATCTTCTTAATTAGTTTCTTTGCACCATATAGTCTTATATGTTACATGTATGGATTCTTGTCGTGCGGTCTCTCTAATAAAGTTTATAATCAGTTTTTTTTTTTCCTTTGGTTGCGTAAAGATTAGTTTAATAATCTGTTTCGACTTGGATTGGACTTTCATTGTGTCCAATGAATTAGTTTGAACAAAGAAGACTAAATATCCGTAAAAAGCCTAAGCCAAATAATTATTATTTTTTATTTAAATAACTTTTGTATTCGGTCTCTTTTCCATTTCTTTTGAATTTGAAGTATCTAAATGGGTTGAAGTCAATTTAATTTTTCTTTGAAATCGTACACTTTCGGTTTTTATAACTTTAGATTTTTATTTCAGATTAAATAATAAGGAGAGAATCTGAAATATGAAATTGGATTTGTTTTGGGCAGCTATGGTGGTGACTCACGTGGCTCCTAATTCCGAGCTGTGGGATCTTTCATGCTGGTTTATATTTTCATTATAAATATTATAAAAACTTGAAGCCGCAAAATAGCTGAAAATATTGTATATTTTATTATTTATTCAATTTTAAAAATTAACACTTATTTTTGTAAATTAATTTGTATTCATTATAATATAATTTTAATTAGTTTTGCAAAAAAAAATCTTAAATCTTGTCAACTATTTGAAATAAATTCAGCAATAATTTCTAAAAAAAAAATTTTTATTTTTTTTTCTTCAAATTTATTTTAAATATCCGATTTCCACATGTTTTTTTTTTTTTCCTTCTAAATTCATTGATATCAAATCAAATTACAAAGTCAGTATACAGAACTTCGGAAACCAAATTATTACATAAGCATATTTATGCACCATAAATTGAGAAAGATACACAAACCGAAGTGAATTGACGATACTTTCCGCAAATAGCCTTACTCGCTAAGGGATTATTAAATCCATTATCTTCCTTCATATTCAATCTTTCTCTTATGCGAATTGTGTGTGTGGGTAGCATCTCTTGGCTGAACCTCCGTATTACACACCGCATGATAAAACCCGATGCTTCCGATGACAGTTCTGACATGTAGACATTATGATACCAAAACTTCCGTATCATAGTCCTTTTAACTATCTTTGGCTTTGTTTTTCTCTCCATTTGATCCCAATAATGACTTATTACTTGTCGGTGTGGTACGAACCATCTTCTGGCTAGAGTTATACGTATCCCATGTTTCTCCATAGCAACCACTGATAGCATATATCGCCAACTTCTGTGTTTTTCTTCCAATAAATCCATATGGATTATATAACTCCTACCGCTATGTATCTTGTTTTTTAGAGCCACACAATCCTCAACTAGAGTGTTTCTCAAATCTTCAACAAATCCGAGATAAATATCAAGCAATATCTCAATCAAATTTTCTTCCATAACTAAAAGGAAGATGAAAACTCGATAGAGATAACGCCAAACAGTTTTGGGTGGAACCTCCAAAATGTTTACAAAAGAGCACCAATCCATTGAAGGAATGGTGAAGAAAACACTCGGACTTGAGTAATCCTTACCATAGATCTCAGAGAAGATGGTAATACCGATGAGGATCAATCTACTTGCCAAGACAACGCTCTCCAAAAGTGGAGAGAAAGAAACCGTCATTGTCAACCAACAAATTGCCATAGCCACGAAGGTGTTGTTTAGAGGCAGAACCAATCGGTGGAGACATAGTGGGATAGTGACGGAGGAGATCAGCGACCGGAGGACAATCACGGTGGAGAGTACTTTGATCGCGTTCGTAGTGGAGATAGAATCGATAGAGAATCGATTCAAAATTTGGAAATCCAGATTCTCGTCTCGATGGATAGGGAGAAGCGGTGGGAGTAAGCGACCGAGTAGGCGGAGGGTAGGATCCATGGAAGACGAAATTCAGTCGCTAGTGCCACTTCTACAATCGTAACTCCGACAACGCAAATTATTTGCTTTAGAAGAGAATTAGAATTAACTAAGAGAAGAAAACGAAAAGCGAGAGCCGCCGACGAGCGTCGGCGGCCCTAAAAGCAAATCGGAGAAGAGAAGAAACCAAGCGGAGGGACAATAACTGTTTCGTCTTTTCTATCGCCCTATCCGATTTCCACATGTAATGATACTTTTAAGTTATAAATGATGAAACCACCTAAACCTAAAATAGTTCCATCATCACATTTAAAACCCAATTTAATTTGGAAAATTTAGAAAAAGTTCCCCTTGTGACATTTATGTAAATAATATATGTATGTTATGTAAGGTTTTTATTTATTTATTTATTTTTTATTTTTTATTTTTATTTTTTTCTGTCAGCCAATTTCTCTATTAGATAATCATAATTCAATGTTTTGGGCATACATCACACGAAATATGAGAAGTTCTTCATTGATTATAGCATGTTTAGCTAGTTGATCAACTTTAACATTTGCCTTCCTACTGATGTATTTAAAAGCATAAGAACATTTTGACAAGGTCAAGATGTCATCTACGTATCCTTGAATAACTAGGTGCCTCAGTGGAGGGTGTCTCTATCTCTTAGAAGAGAGTTTTAAGCATCGAAAGAGTTCCTCGGAATCTCCAAATAAGGTTATATTTTTGTAGCTAAGTCTTTTCATCTCAAGAAAAACTTCTCTAAGCGCAATGGCCACAACTTCTAGTGGTAACCCAGTGGCTTCTATTAATGTTGAGCCCTTCAGTATCTCTTATCCTTGTGGATCATGTAAAGTCCATCCAATGTCAATTTTGCTATTTTGATATATCCATGAAGCATCAGTACAACAACACAAAGTTGATACTTGTGTTACTAGATGTGGAAAAGTATTTGGTAGATGCTTCTCTCCCATTATTCGTGTCTCTTTATTGTGATTTGTTACTAATTGTGCTTCTTTCCACATTAGATGATCTATCATTGTTTGGTGCATTTGGTGCATTATCTTAGGGATGCCCATCGCCTACTATGGAAAATCAAATCATTTCTTGCCTTCCAAATACGCCATATCCAATAAAACAGAAGAGACTTTCCTTCTTTTGATGTGCTTAATTGACTGATAGTACGCTTTGTAGATGTTCTACAAATTTTGATCATAATTCAACCAACCTGCGGGAATATCATTATGTTCCAGCTCCCAAACCCTCTGTGAAATGAAGGGCATTATGTTATTAATACTTTCCACCAAAAATGTCTAAGGTTTGGAGGAGCATCGAGTTTCCATATAGTTGTACTCATACGATTTATTTGAAGATATATTGATCATGATCTTGTATAGAAACTGGTTCAGTGAGTTGATGATAAACTGGTCCCGCAGTATTTCGTTACTTAATATAAATGTCTTAATGATACAATTTGCAAACTTTTATAAATATTATTACATAATCATAAAATTTTAAAAATCACAAATTTTATAAACCAAATCGTTTCGCGGCAGTGGCGGATCTAGAAACAAGTTTTATAGGGGTTAAATTAATGCAAATTTTTTATGATGAACAATAAAATGAAAAATTATATGAATTAAAGGGGTTATTTGGAAGTTAGAACAAAAATTTATATGGGTCAAACACTGATTTTAACTAAATATTTCTTCAAATTCAATCAAATTTACATTAAGAATAACTAATATATAAAATTTATAGGGTTCATGTGACCCCAATCATAGGTCCGATCCAAATGGGTAGGGCAGATGTGCGACCGCCGTAGGCTCATACCCAACTCTAAAAAATTTATGTTATAAAAAGGCCCATTTAATTTTTTTTTTGTACTTAAAATGACCCAAATCATTTTTATTTTAAAATTATTCATTAAAAACCTACTAAAAATACTAAATTTAGTCCAAGATATTTAAACTATTCTTTTTTTTGTCAACAATAGGCCCAAACAATTTTAAAATATGTCCAAAATCCAAATATTCAGTTTTTTCTTTTGAAAAAAAAATAAAAGGTCCAAAAAAAATTTTGCCCTAAGGTTTGTAAAAATATTGGGCTGGGGCTGCCCATTCACCCCTTCTTACCTCCACTACTGTCTCGCGGTGTACCGCGGGTCAATCCTAATTGGTAACAATATTGCAAAGGCCCACATGGTGGTGGGCTGGTGGTTGGGGGCACATGGGTGTTTGGGTGAAAGTCCCTCCCCCCTGGGTTCGAATCCTCCCTCCTGGCTGTTATCAACATTATGTGGGAAGTCTGTCAGTTGGGCTTTGGCCCAATTGGTTTACCTGGTAGTCAGAAATGCAGGCGGCCTGACTACCCCCTGGCACTTAGTCGGAAGGCACACCAAACTCGGGATAGGCAGAGTGGTAGCCCGAAGGGCCTAGCCGTTAACACGGTGGACAAGTCCACTATGTAGCACCTCGGTGCGTTCCTACCGGGGCCGACCGGACAGCCGATAGGGTATATCAAAAAAAAAAAAAAAAAAAAAAAAAAAAAACAATATTGCAAAGAAAATATGTAGAAACCGTAGATAGATTATGTGGTTGTTATTTTGTTTCAAACTTGTTTTTTTATAAAAGTTTTTAGCTTTTAAGATATGTTTTAATTTCAAATAAATTAGTTTCAAACTTTTTTATTCAAATAAAATTTTTATTTTAATTTCCCCCCTCTCGACTCTCTGATACCGCTTCAGCTGCTTTCGGCTACTCCTTTCACCATTTTGCTAACTTCAGCCACATAGTATCTCTGATTTTTTTTTTGTTTTCTGGGCTTGGGTTTTTATTGGGCAAATTTCTCGTAGGCTGGATCTGGGTTGGTTTTTTAACCCACATTAACATTGTTAGTCAGATTTATTTTAGGGACAAGCACCTTCTTAATTACGGACTAAAAAGAGTTATATAAAAGTCAAGCAGCTTTAAAAGATCCCGAACATTTGTTAAAATTCCTAACCAAGGAGTAACTAGATAATATCACTCTCATTAATCATCAGTTTCTGCATAGCAAATCCTACTAAACCTACTAAGGTATCAAGCATACCAACCCAGATTGGCCATGCAATAACCCGGCTGAATTATTATTCGTTATCTACAACTTTTCTCCAGTACGATCCGCTCTTCAACCAGACTCCTGGGATGCATCCAGCATGGCCAGGTACTCATTTATAGCTTCAATTTCCTTGTCAAGATTGATGTCATAAGCCGACAAAGCATCAACCCTTGCAATCTCGTCTGCTATTTCATCTTCTATCTCAGAGTCCCGCTCTTCTTCCCTGACATCACTGGATGTACCTTCTCGGTTTGCAATGTCATCCGTTGTTTCATCTTTCATCTCAGAGTCCTGCTCTGCCCCACCATCAATTTCATTGGATGTGCTTTCTCGACCCCCAAAACCACTGCTTTCCGCACCCCCATTGTTTGTGCTACTTGTTGTATTTATAGCAGAAGTAGTTCCTTGGTTTGCTTCTGATGCAGATAGTAGCCTTTGGATTATATCTTCTCGGTTGCCACCAGCTTCCAAAGCAGAGGTTGCTGCAGTGCAAACCAAAGATTTAATGGCATCTCATCAATTATCTACCATGGACTTTAACAATATAAGCAATTGCAGAAACTATCAGATGAGAAAAATTACCTCTTCCTCGTTCAAATCCCATAGAAACAAGTTCATCAACTGATATGCCTACTAGTTGTTCTTGTCGTTTTCTTTTCCTCGATTCAATGTAAGCCTGTATTGTCGAATTAACTTTTGGGTCTGTGAGTATATCAAGGGCCTTCTGAATATCGTTCTCATTTCTCCGGAGGGATTCAGCAGCAAGATCCCTCGCATATCTGCACAGGTAAGCGCTTTAGGTCATACTAAATGCTTAAACTAATCAAAAAAGTTTCAAATTCAGATATCCAAACAAAACATTTTCACTGGTAAGCATTGAAAAAACAACTAAAACCATCATTAGTTCTTAAGCTTAAGGACTCATGTTAATACAAGGGAGAGCCTGAAGGCTTTCTAACAATCATCGAAAGGCTCATGATTTATCTGGAAAGGTCAGCACTGTCACATAATTTTCTTATTCCTTGTTTACCATTGTTAGAAAATAATTAATTAACTTATATCTACGAAACAAATCTGTATATCAACAGCTTTCTTACAGTTTACAGTTTGTTACTTACCCAATAGAGACGAGCCTCTCAAGCATCTGCATATCAACAGCTTTCTTCATGGGTGTCACTCCATAATTTTTCTGCTCACTGAAATATCAGAGCTCATAAAGTCTCTACAGAGTTAAATATCATAACTAGGATAAATACAGTAGTAAAAACATACAGTATTTCTTGTTGTCTCTGGAGATCCTGCTCCCGCTTTTGGGCTCTTTTTGCCCTCTCTTCGATAAGAAAATCAACAGAACTTGCAATATCCTGATTGTTCAGTCGCAAAGCTCTTTTAGCATCCTTCTCTTGGAAGCCCATACCCATAACTAGCGACAGTGTTTCATCGGGTATTTGTAGCTGCATCACAACGCACAACAGTATTAACTCTGCAACAATTGAATATCACCAAGTGCTATATTATCCCAGTACAGCTCACTGACCTGCAAGAATTTCGCATGGGCAGACTTCAGTGCATTCAAGGCTTTATCATACTGACCAGTGTGATATGCTACCACACCTTCTAGTAACTCTAGTCTCAAATATCTAGCAATTAGAAAAACAAAATCTTTTACTCTGTATTCCTAAATTGAAAAACAAAAACAAAATATAAAAACGAACTCACAGTGCCATCTCTGGACTTTGCCCGGCTTGAAGAAGTCTCACACGAGAGAGATCCTTCCCATGAGCACGCTCGAGTCCTTTCCTTGCTCTCTCAAGGCGAACGCCAGCATCTGAAAGGCATTTGACATCTCGGAGCAAGAAATAGCACCAGACAATGTCTATTTCCATCATAGGGAGGTTGTCAACAAGCTGTAAGAATATAATACAGCCATGTGAAAGATACAAATGAGGTTAATTCAGCATCGCCAAGCAAAATATAACACAAGCTGCGAGTTTAAATAACAGTTCAAACCAATAATACCCATTGCGGTAATACAGCAACTTCAAATATGAAATTAATTCAAAGGAGAGAGAACTGACCTCAAGAATCTTGGGATCACAGAGCAAGAACGATTCCTACGAAACAAACAAACAAAAATCACTACACAATATTGAAAGAAAAAGCTGATTCCGAACAGTAGCAACTAACCTCAGCCATAGCAAGTACTTCAACAGCATCAGAATACATTTCCATCTCTATAAAACTTTTTGCCTTTGTATGTAACATAAGACCCATCATTACAGCACTGTGGAACACAAAAAAGGATCTCATTAGCATTAAAATTTGAGTGGCAGTTCCATGCTCCAACCTGACTAAGCAATACCTCTGATCAGTCTCAGTTCCAAATTGTACTTTATGACCTCCTTGATCTTCCAGCTCTATGTTATAGTCTTGGATCGGTAACGAACCATCAGCATGTCTCTTGGATAAAGCTGTTGCTGCAGCTCTACAACATTCACATATACAATCACCAATCATTAGTACCTAAGAACAGAGATGATCTCGATGGAGAAATTCGAAAAGACTTACTTGACGCGAGAGAGACGACGAGACCTTTCTTCTTCAGCCATGATAGACTTGCCTTCTTCGGGAGCAGTACCACGACTAGAGAGGATCTTGGAGTTTTCTTTAATACCTAATTGCGCAAGTGTTAGAGTAGCATCGCCGTCGTCTTTGAGGATTTTTCCGGCGAAAATTAGTTTGATTGATTCAGGATCAAGGCCTGATCGCTTAGCGACTTCGTCTCTCAACATGTGTAGAGTCCAATTCTCGAGTTCTACTTCAATTATACCCCCCCATGTACCAGCAACCTTGAGTTTCGCCATTGATGAGCAACTAGGTTTTCGAGAGAAGTTGTAAAGTTTACTTATGTTTATTAGTCTCCGAGACTAACTTTATAGAGATATTTAAGATTTTCTCAAATCTTTTCTAAATCTTTTGTTGATTTTTTTCATCAATTACTGTAAATATTTTTATTAAAATATTAAATGATTTGTTATTATGTTTTTGGGACAGTTATAACTTACAAGATTTTGACATGTGTCAATCAACTTTTAAATTTAGCCAAATAATTACTCAATTTCTTCGTTAGCCACAACTAGTCATCATCATTATTCGGTTCGACATTGGTTCGGTACTTTCAGATCTTCAATTTAGCCTTTTCAGAATTTTGGTCGGTTCTTCTCAGTTTCGGTCAATTTAGTTCTTTGAATGAGTCACGGTGTAGGACCAAACCAATTTAAGGTATTTTTGGTTTCAGTTCTAACCAAAAAATTTCGGATTTTTTTGGATATTTCGTGTAGTTTTTGAATATTTTTTGAGGTTTTCTGATATTTTTTTTTGGTTCAGACATTTGAGTATTATTCGGTTTTTAGGTAATTTTTGTTATTTGGTATAAAAATATAAAAAATTTAGATATATAATTGTATTTTAGATATTTTGGAATCTTCTCAATTCAGTATTGGTTTGATTTCGATTATTTTGGTTCTTAAGTTTAGTATACATTCGAATAACACAAAGCCTTTGACAGGTCCAAAACACTCTCTCCTCTCTCTCTCTTCTCAACCCTAGCTTTAGATCAAAGAGAGTGGCTCCTCCTCCGTCAACTTTGTCGGTGCTTGTGTGGCCCCTCCCTCCTTATTTCTCTTATTGTTCTTCATCGTCGGTGTAGGGTCAATTAGAAGTAGTGGTGGTGGATCACCTTTCTTCTCTAGCGGAGTGAGGCATGGTAATTCAATGCAAATCGGTGGCTAATTCTCGGTGGTCTCGAGATGGTCTTTCTTGGTTATGATACTGGTAGAAGACGCCGGAGTCGTGGAGGAGCTATCTCACGGCTCGACTACAAGGGTTTGAGGTTGTGGTCTGCTGCTGAGGTAAGTTTTCTCCTGACCATATCTGATGTTTGGTTGGTATTGATGAGTTTTGTGATGGTGATGGCGCCGAAATTAGATGGTTAGTTTTGTGGTCGCTCTGGTTGATATGTTGGTGATTAGAGAGTCAAGGGCACAGCTGTATGTGGGCTGATCTATTTAGGAAATCTTGCTCCGGGTTTGGCTTGTCGTTGGAATCGTCTTGATACCAGATTCGTTTACGCCGGCTGAAGTTCTCGAAGATGTCATCATAGCTGCAAAGGAGTTGATTTGTAAACGCCAGATCTGGTATATGGGATCTTTTGTGGTCGTTGCGCCGTCATGTTCAGATCTCTTTTTTTCCGGCGAAGTTTCCAGCAGTTTCTTGCCATTTTTTATAACCATTGTTTAATTTTTCGTCAAGAGCAAGAAATCTCATCTACTATACATTTTTGGAGCAGTTTTAAGGGATCCTAATCGGGTCGGATTTTGTTTCAATTTTTACCCGGAAATCTTCAATCGGATCTTTCCTTATTTTTGACAAAATTAAAAAACGAAATTAATCAATAAAATCTAAAAATATATATTTTCTTAACTAATTACTATACCTAAACTATTTATTTATGTCATATTCTTTACGATTTTTTATAGATAATGAAATCAAATATGATGATTTAATGCTAATATAACAAATTTGAGCTAATTTCCTAAAACCTCTCTACCTAATTTATTTTTTTTTTAATTTTTTTTTTGTTTGAATGTGTAATTAATTAATCAAATGAGGAAATATGTACAGAGAGTTCAAGAGAATAGCAAAACAGAGTATAAGCGTTCCATAACAAATACGTTAACAAAAAAGGAGCAACAGCGGCTCCCGCTTCATGTACTCGCAGATGATCGGGCCGTGACAGCAAACCATTGCTGAAGAAGTGTTCGTAGCTTTGGTCGGGTCATGTAGTCAAGAGAGGTGATCCGATTTCGGATTAACTTCTCCGCTCGCTTAGTGATCTGAAGGATGGAGGAGTAACCGGTTTGATGAATCCTCACATTTCTTTCTTTCCAAATTAGATAGATTGTAGTCTGAAAACATAAACGGAGGAGGATATCATGAAGATGATTTCGAGTTCCTCTCACCACTTGTGTCAACGTCACCTCCCAATCTGGATCCTCTTGGTGATGTAAAAGGGAACTCGTTAGAGCTGACCAGACATTAAATGAAAATGGACAGGCGAAGAATAGATAATCACGAGATTCATCCGGTTCGCCACATAAAACGCATGGCTGGATTGCTCCCCAGACCCGCATGCGGACACCCGTGGAGAGACGGTTGCGAACCGCTAACCATGTGATGAAACTGCAACGAGGGGTAACCTGTCCAAACCAAACTACCTTACTCCAACCTAACTGAGGAGAGACTGCTCGAATCTGTTCCCAAGTGCTGGTTGTCGAAAAATGCCTTTGATAATAATTGGAACCATTTCGCCAGAAAAACTCATCTTGGCCAATTGAAGTAGGCGGGGGATGAGCTCTAATCTGGTCTAATAATGGTGCCAAATGTGAGAGCCTTGTTCGTCGTAGTCGCCAGCCCCTCGTGTCAAAAGCCTCTCGGACCGATGCTTGTAATGGTATTCCAAGAGTTCTCGGCCCCGATGGACCTGTTATATCTAGAATCCGTCCTACGGGTAGCCAACTGTCATACCAAAATGATGTAGAGCTACCACTGTGAACTGAAACCCGAATGAAAGGCTTTATTTCATCTCTTAGCTTTAAAAGCTTACGCCAAATCCAAGAACCCAAAGTAGTAGAGGGAGCCGTCCAGAAGAAAGCTTTCCGCATCAGATTATGCTTTGTCCAAGCAACCCATAAGGAGCCCGAAAGTGTGAATAATTTCCAGATCAACCGATAAGCAAAGACCCTCGAGACATTTTTCAACCATCGCAATCCCAGCCCTCCCTCTGGTTTAGGCCGACAAATATCATCCCATGAAACTTTCACCCCTGTATTAGTGTTAGGGTTCCCTGACCACAAGAAAGCACTACATAGCCTCTCAATCTCATCAAAACATCTTGTTGGCAGCCGAAAAACTGAGCACCAAAATCCCGAGATACTCGAAATTACAGAGGAGATCAGTTGTAGGCGGCCAGCGTAGGATAGATACTTACTTGTCCATGATAGCAGTCGAGACCGGATCTTATCAATTAGAGGAGCATAATCATGCGCAGTCATTGATTTTGTTGTGAGAGGAAGTCCTAGGTAACGAATGGGGAGCTGATCCACTTGTAGGCCGTGTGAAATAGCCTCATTTATGAGAGTTTGTTTGTCCCTACCTCCAACGAATAAAGCTGATTTTGTAGCATTGATGTGCAGACCAGAGATTCGTGAGAACTCTTCAAAGACTTTGAGTGTTTCCCGGAGAGACTGAGGAGATCCGTCAGAGAAAACTAGTATATCGTCAGCGAAACTAAGATGTGTAACACTCACATGATCACAGCGAGGATGCTTCCCGATTCTCCCATCTCTTGCTGCCTTATTGAGGAGACATGACAAGACATTCTACGCCATGACAAAAATATAAGGCGATAAAGAACAACCTTGGCGAATTCCACGATGACTTGCAAAGAAACCCTCTAACTCTCCATTTACCACCACCGAAAAACTCGTTGTGGATATACAGCCATAAATCCAATGAATAAACAACTCCGGAAAACCAAGAGCTCGAAAAATGCCAATAATGAACTTCCATTGTAAAGTATCAAAGGCTTTAGAGATATCAAATTTTACTGCACATCGTGGCGAAGGCGAGTCCTTATGGTAGTCCTTTACAAGCTCAGTCGCCAAGAGGACATTTTCAAGCAGCAGCCTCCCTTGAATAAAAGCACTTTGATTGGGCTCAATGAAAGCCGGCAGAATGAGCTTCAATCTATTCGCCAAAATCTTTGACACAACTTTATACAGTCTATTGCATCAAGCAACTGGCCTGTAATCTTTCATCATTGATGGCGTTGAGTCTGGATTCTTTGGTATAAGAGCCAAGAGTGTCGCATTAACAGCCCGCGGCATGAGCCCATACTGAAAGAAAGACTGTACCGCCACCGTGAAGTCTGATCCAATTATGCTCCAAGCAGCCACGTAAAATTCCTTAGTAAAACCATCTGGCCCCGATGCCTTTCCTGAAGGAAGAGAGAACAAAGCTTTCCGTGTCTCTTCACTGGTGACTGGTAAAGTTAAGTGAGCATTCTGATCCGGAGTGCATCTATATGCTAGCAAATCTGTGAGATATTCCGGAGGAACATTAATAAAGTCTGCATCCTTTCGCTGAAGAAACTCTCGAAAGTGTCTTGCAGCCTCGATCTTTATGTCGGTCGGATTTGTGATTACTGAACCATCTGCCAGAGTAAGACTCCGTATAGCATTCTTTGAAGCATTTGACTGAGCTACCCGATGAAAATAAGATGTGTTCTGATCCCCGCAGCATAGCCACTGAATGCAAGATTTCTACTGGTAGAATTGCTCCTCTAGACTAGCTAGTTTATTGGGTTTGTGGCACATTGGGGCACTTTTCAAGTTTTTATAAGCATATGGGGTACTTTGGTGGGAGTAGGTACTTTTTTAAGTTTTTTTCACTGTACAACAAAAATCAATACAATTTTGCCCTCAGATTTCCTACAAACGCTTAACTAAAATGGTTAGAAAGTTCTTACCAAAAAAAAAAAATGGTTAGAAAGTAACTGGACATGTTTTAATTCTGGCCGTCGGATTTAAAGTAGAAAACAGATCTGAGAGTAGGTGGGAGAAAATAATGCAAAAACAAAACTGAAAAATAAAAGCTAAATATCCTCTCTGCAACCATCGTCATCCTTACTTCTCTCTTCTTCTTAGATCTAAAATCAAATAAACAGAGCTTTTGATTTTGCATAGTCAATGAAGTATTCGGGATTAGATGTTAAAATCAAAGAAACAAAGAGTGTTATAGTGTACTTTTCTCCTTCTTAAAATTATTTTTTCCGATTTATGAATGTTCAAGGATGAGAATCGTTTTATCAAATTCAAACCATTAGCTCACTGGGTTTCTATCCTTCAAGGCCTCCTGGTTTTTTTCTCCATCGAAATCATCACTGGCATCCTCGTCATCATCGTTGTCTTACGCTCCCATGGCGTTTAGTATCACATCGGTGACGACGTTTGATTTGTAGTGGAACCGTGGTGGAGTATGACGTCCTTTGCAATTTGGTGTCCAATAATTGTTGTTTTATTAATGTCATGTTGTTGTTCACATTCTTTCTGCTATCCATATGAATGAACCTGCATATCTCATTAATATTTGTTATGTGTTGCAAATTATACATGTTATCAAGTTTGAACACGCCTTTGTTCATTGACTCTTTTACGCTGACATCTCTTTTCTAATTCTACTAGTTTTGTGCCTTTGTCGCTTCACCACAAATATCAAAAAAATAACAAGTTTTGGTTCTGCTTTAGATTGGTCATGAGGATCTGAGTCTTGGATTTAGATTGTAACTGTTTCTTTCTTCTTGTCCACATAAATCTATTCATTTCACAATGTGACTGTCATGGAGGTGTCTCTGCCTTTGCTTGTGTTTCTCTCCGATTCACCGGTTCGGAACATTCTGGTGTCCAAATGGACGAAACATCTTTCCTCCATTACTTCTAAAAATCGATCTCCTCGCTCAGTCTGAGGGCACCACAAGCTCAAAGCTTTGTTCGCTTGTCATCAATGGCAAAAGAACTATTATCATCCTTGGTATTTAAGAAAAATCAAGTGTTGAAGATCGATTTCAGCTCGAATCAAATTTGAAGTCTCCTTGAAGAAGCTTTGGTTTATATCCATCCTATCTTTTTATCGTCTTGTAATCCTATCAAACCTTGTAGAAACGGACTCCTTGGCAAAGAGTTTCGTCTTTAGTTGTGCTCTTGTAATTTTGGTTTGATGAATGAAAATAAGTTGGGAACAAAAAAAGATCATAAGCTTGATGGTGGGTGTGGTGAAGAAGAAGCTAGTGTGTAAACAATGTATATATAAATGGCTATTTGTGGATGATTAATTGTGGATTGTTGAATTTAATTAAAATCTTATTTACAATATATCACAAGTTTGTTAAACATTGCTAAACATAATATTGAATTTAATTAAAACCTTATACATATTTGTTTTAAATACTTGAATTAATCTACTAGTTTGTGATTGCCAGTAACCATTTAAAATTGTCATTTGGCCGTTTCTAGTCAAATAATAATTTAGTATATGTAAGAGTCAAAGCCATGTGGACAAGCATATATGGTTAATTAGTCGAATGAACCAGCATGTAGACTCAAATCTTAGATTTATTTTAATACAAAGCTTTTGTTGAATCAAGTCTTATATTGATGGAAAGATGAATTGAATTATTAGTTCTTAGAAATTTTTGGTTTCTGCATTTGCACCAGCGTGAAGATACGATCTTGTTTAAGCAATCTCTTTTGACCATCCTTATGTTCACATCCATCATCTAGTAGGTTCATCTAAACCCTAAACCTTGAACTCCACGAAAGTATATCCACAATATTGAAGTCCACAATGTCTACAAAGCAACACTTCATCTGAATCTACAAAAATTTTGGTAGTTTTTTGTGTTCCATCTACTCTTTATTTGCTAAGATGTCCACTAAAGAAAGTATATGTGGACGATGAGTTATGGACGATAAAACAAAATATTCCACCATAGCAAATAAAGATTGAGGCCAAAAACAAACAATGAAAAATATTTATTTATTGAGCGCATAAAGAATCTTAGACTTCTCTTTAAAAAAATTTCCATAATAACATGTCCATCCCCAAAAAAAAAAAAGACTAATAATGTTTACAACAAAACAAAAACTCCCAAAATGAGATTGAAAACATAGCTCTTTTGGTTAGGAAAATTGTAAATTTCAACTACGTTGAGTAAATTTAAAATACTTAAAAACTTGTAATACTCTTACAAAGTAAACACTAAACCCTAAACCCTAAATCCTAAACAATAAACCCTAGACCCTAAATCTTAAACCCTAAACCATAAACCATAAACCTTACACCAAACACTAAACCTTTAATTATAAACCCTAAACTCTAAACACTAAACCCTAAACCCTAAACCCTAACCCATAAACCCTAAACTCAAAACACTAAACCCTAAACTCTAAACACTAAACCCTAAACCCTAAACCCTAAACCCTAAACCCTAAACCCTAAACCCTAAACCCTAAACCATATAGACGAAACCTAAACCCTAGACACAAAACACTTACCCATGTACTCCTAAATCATAGAGACTAAACCCTAAACCATAAATACTAAACCCTAGACCATAAATCTTAAACCCTAAACCATAAATCTTAAACTAAACCATAAACCCTAAACTCTAAACCCTATACACTAAACACTTAACTCTATACCCTAAACTCTAAACCGTAACCCATAAATCCTATAGAGTAAACACTAAAACCCTAAAAATTAAACCTTAAACCCTAAAACCTAAACCCTAAACCCAATACATTAAAGTCTAAACTCTAAACCCTAAATAGTAAAATCTAAACCCAAAACACAAAACCATACATCATAAAGACCTAATCCTTAAACCCTGGACCCTAATTCCGAAACCCTAAACAAAGAGTTGTGCAAAGTAGATAGAAGAAAATCAATTAAGTAGTTAATTAGTCAAATGAAATTAACATTCAACAATTGGTAGAATCCTAAGTATTTTCCATCGTAACAAAGAGTTTAGAAGAGATATAATGCTGGATTTGATATGATTCATTTTATTATTGTTAGTTTTTCGAAACATTTTTAACTAATAAATATATAAGTATATCCGCAGAGTTGTGACCACATGGATGTATTTGGTCAAGGTGTCTATATGTACCACACATCTAACAAATTTTGATCAAGTGATTGTTTTTTATATTTTATTACTAGGCGGGAATTTTTGTTTTACGACTTTTTGAACATCACTCTTGTTGCATTAAGGTCGTCGATCGCACACATAATACATTTAACTAATAAATATCCAAGTATATCCGTAGAGTTGTGACCACATGGATGTATATGGTCAAGGTGTCTATATGTACCACACATCCAACAAATTTTGATCAAGTGATTGTTTTTTATATTTTATTACTAGGCGGGAATTTTTGTTTTACAACTTTTTGAACATCACTCTTGTTGCATTAAGGTCGTCGATCGCACACATAATACATTTACTTGTTCAGAGCAAAATCAGTGTTTTCACGCCCGACCCGAACCGCCCGGTCCGACCGGTTAACCCACGACCCAGACACTTTTCCGGTTTGGGTTTAGTGCTAATATCCGCCAATTTGAAAACCAGAAAAACCCACAAAAACCCGCCATTAACCCGCGACCCAGTGAACCGGTTGAACCAACTGGCTATGGGTTTTAAAAATATCATTTGATTTTGGAATTAAATATAGAGTTTTAGACTCTATTTAGTTATTTTTAGCATTTTTTTTTAGTTCTTAGATTCATTTGATGTTTTAGATTTTGATGAAACTTTACAGTGCCGTCTAAGGAGAATTAATGGAGTGGTGAGAAAAATATATTCGAGATTAGTTGTTTTGAATTCGCGAAGTTTTATTAGTTTATTTCCGTCATTGGCGATCTCCTACTATTTTAATATTTGTTACTGTTTTAGACTTTTAATTAGATATAAAAATTTAATTTAAATCACTTTATTATTATTGTTAGACTTCATATTTTGTAAATATAGTATGAATATTTTTATTTTTAAATTTATAAAAACTATATAATTTCTATAATTATTAAATATATTAAATAAATTTTAATTAATTGACCCGTGGTCGAACCCGGTTGACTCAGTGACCCGGTGACCCAGAAGGTAGTCCGGTTCATTGTCTGGGTCGGGTTTAAAAACACTGAGCAAAATAGATGAGAGTAAGTGTTCAAACCGTCTAATTCATATTGAAAATTTAGTTAAAATAAATTTATTCCAAAACTATGTATACTTGATTTAGCTTGAACTGAATTTTTTTTTAATTTGACTATGATGGAACATAAGAAGAAATGTGAACGGCCACTTGTGGATAGTCACCAAATTCACGCATGACGTCCATTTTTCTAAGGACCATCTTTTTTTTTTGTTGGACACACCCATCTTTTATAGAACATTTAGTCATTCTTAAAGATCAAACATGTAATAGTCAATAAAAAATAGATGGTCGATGTCCATGATAATACATCCACTTAAACTTGTTTATACGTAAATCCTTCTAATGATGGTGGCTTTCAAAATCTGACATAAACCTTTCGAGTAAACCAAATGAAATTATGAAAATTGAAAGAAAACTTTTAGCCATGTTCTTGTGCAGAATTTATTTTTATTAAAAACCCCCACCACTCACTCACCCATTGACATCTTTTACGGTGAGTGTCCAACATCAATTGCCACTTTGATCAAGGGGCCAACAGAAGCACCTTCAAGAACAGCAGACACAAACAGAAGAGAAAGTCTCTTTTGCTGCACCAAAGGAAACAACAATGTCAAGAAAATCAAACTTGGATACAATGATAAAGACTATAAACTAAGTTAAACACCACATACGTGTTCATAAGGAGGACATGAAAGGAGCCAAATCATAGTTACAACGCATCCAATCGTTGTAAGATTATCGCCAATGTTCCAGAGCACATGGAGATAAGCTCCAAACGCAGACGCAACACGAGCACAACATAAGGTCAGATAAACCTACAAGTTCCACCACATGTACCACAACCAATGAGTAACATTCCTTTATAAAAATCAAATTCCCTTTAACAGACCATTTATATGTAAATCGAACATAACGATCAACGAAATATCTCCACAGAATCATAAGCAAGTAAAATATTAACAAACTAATTCATGGAAATACGCAATTAGAAACCCTAGAAATCTATGGAGAGCACAATCGCAATGATTCGTTCAACAGAAGCCAAATCCTAGAAATTGAAATGAAATCTAGAAACATAGAGCAATCAATACGAAGAAAACGAAAGAATCTCAGTGAATCGCATAACAAGCGCCTCTAATCTAGAAATCGCGGTTAGAGTGCAACATGAATAGCATAGGCGACGAAGAAACTCACCCGTTTAAGATGATTTTGAACGGCGGGAGAAATCTGACGGAAGTTTTTAAGAGAATCATAGCTCCAGTTTCTGCTACTAGGTTGAGCATCGAAGAAGGAAGAGAACGCATCTGTGGTTTCGTTTTTTTTTTGTTTAATTTTGAGAATCAATTAATGAAAATATTAGTGAAAAAGAAAGACTTTTCGTTGGCTTCAGAAAAATTGAAAGAAAGAGAAGAGAAGAGAGTAATAATAATTATTTTAATTTTTTATTATGAAATATTTAGAGTAACCAGACATAGTTTGAGGGTATTCTGGTAAAAAAACTTAAAAAGTACCCACTACCCCTAATGTGCCCCAACATGAGATTCAGTTTTATAAAAGTGCTCCATAGAGCAATATTTCCTAGTTTATTCCATGTGTCTGAAGCAACAGAGACAGCCTCAAGATTTGCTGGAGTTGGATCAGAGAATGCGACAGTTTGCAGGTCACAAAACCTATTATACGCCTCCGCCGCTCTCTTTGGAAGATCACCAAATTTATTGCGATTTAAGGCTCGAAGATGAGACTTTAAATTTTTCAACTTCTGGTGAAATAACGACAAAGCAACACGAGAGTGGTACAAGGGTTGTGTAGCTGACCAGACGTCAGCCACTGTTGGAAGGAACATCGAGTGAGAGGCCATAAAATTAAAGAATTTAAATGGCTTACGATGCCCCGCATTTAGGGACGACAAATGGACTATGCAACGTGAATGATCAGAGATCCCTCCCGCTTCAAAGGAGGCATAAGAGTGCGGGAAACAAGACAGCCAATCTAGGGAAATGAGGGCTCTATCCAGCTTCTTACCGATGGGATTTTCATCCTGGTTGTTTATCCAAGTGTAGCCAGGACCCGTAGCAGACAGGTCTGACAAGGTACAGTAAGAGACAACGTTTTGAAGATCTCTCATTCCTCACAAATTGAAAGTATAGTCCATTGCTCTTGAGTGATCCGATATCGACAACACTTCATTAAAATCCCCCACCACAATCCAGGGAATTCCAGGTGGAAGAATAGAGTCATTAATATGGCGGAGGTCAGCCCAGAGAGCATGGCGATCTGAAGCAAAATTTGAAGCGTAGACAAAAGAACATATGAACTGCACACCAGAACCAACCACAAGCACCGAACATGTGATGTGTTGTGAGCTCTTTAGAAGCGTAGTTACCACCACATCGCTCGACCAAACAACCCAAATACGCCCTAACCGATGATAGTCATAATTGGTAACAGAAGCCCAGCCAGGAACAATGGACTACATAATTAAATTTTAGTGACATTCTTGAACTCGGGTCTCCACAAAACTACCAAAAGACAGGTCGCACCGACTGAATCCAATTACGAACAGTGTCATGCTTGCGAGATTGATTAAAACCCTGCGTGTTCCATGCAAAAAAGACGTCATCACTTCCGTGAGGAAGTATGTTTTGCTTTTCCACCTTCTTTCCGATTCACAATGGGTCGAGGAGGGCCTCTAGAACGGCTGCGATGTTTAGTGTTTCCCTCCTTGTGCTTAACTGTGATAGTCTTCATAGTTTCTGGATCAGCTGTCATGTCCTCTTCTTCACCCTCCGATTCTTTTATCTCACCTTCTTCACAAGTTTCAGCTTGGGAGCCTTCCGCAAGCTTTGGATCAGGGATACTCTCTGCTAACCCTCCATCTTCATCTAAGTTCTGCAAAATTCCAAACCCATTCGGGGATACAGTACCATTCAATTTTTGAGGTTTGTTGTCTTGGCGTAGAGGAGAGGAGTGACCCTTGCGGGTGACTTCCGTCCACTGTGTCTCAGTAGACTGCTGGAATGTTTGCTCTGTTTCTGTAACAGTCTTTTCCGGTGCATTCGCAGGGGAGATTTGGGCTCCAAGGGGCGCTGAATTTTCCAGATCCTTTAGTAGCTCCTGGGCAAGCTCCTGAACTGAGATGACTTTCCCACTTTTGTTATATGTTCTCGAATTTCCTTCACTTTTCTTGCTGAGATTCTGATCGGATAGTATGGACACCTTCCTTGTGCAATCTTTACCCAGATGTCCCCATTTAGAGCATATATTACATCGAGGCGGTAACCAGAGGTAGGTAACTGAGACCCGAACCTCTTCACCATTTGTATCCGGAAAACATATCAGTTCCACCAACGGCTTTTGCAGGTTTACTTCCACTAAGATCCTAGCCATGTCAAGTCGAATACATCTCTTTGTGTTGGGACGAAGCTTGAGAAATTTATCAGTAGTACTAGACAAAAAACTCAGACCCTCATGAGAGTAAAGGTGGGCGGGAACATCCTTCAGGTCAACCCACAATGGCATAGCAGAGAGGTCCGGAGGAGCATGCGCTGTTGCCGGGTTCCATTCTCGAATCACCAATGGGACGTTTGCGATATGCCAATACTTACGCTTCAAAACATGTTCACGAATCCTGTCACTTTCAATACGAATCAGGACTGTTGTCTTATTGATAAACTGAACATCAATCTTTGTAGATTTCTCTAGAACTGTCCAGATCCGATTCACAGTAGCATGAATTGATCCAACATACGGAGCCTCTCCCATGAAGTAACCTACCACGAAACACTTCCATAAGGGATTTGAATCCCCCATCACTTCCTCTGGTATTTTCACCTTCGCAACACCATTAACCACTTCAAAATCAGGCTGGAAATTTTCAATCGACTTCGCATTTCCCTGAACCATCAAGACCCACGAATCCTTATGGGAGGGCGACGCGGACTGAGACATGATGACAGGAGACGAGGGAGGGATGACTTGTGACGGAGAGGAGGTCTCCACAGGACCCGGCGGCTCCATGAAGCCGGCGGAGGCTTACCTTGCGTAGGAAGATTGACGGCTAGAGGAGACCCAGAGCGGCTAGGGTTCAAATTGGTCTTAGTTACTTATCACTTTCTTGGATCAATATTTTTGTTGAGCTCTTAAGTGTGAATAGGGCCTGATTCTCATTTCACTTTTATGTGATCTTATATTTATATTATTTTGAATTATTATAAAATATACATAGTTAATAAAAAATTTAGATTTTTTTTTCTGTATATGCTATGATTCAAATTTTTTAAAACGGACATATATTACTCAACCGATGAAGAAACAATTATGTGTACAATCTAAAGTACATTTTTGAAGAACAAATTTGCGCATTTAATCAGGTCGTATTTTTTTTTTTACTCTGACCCAAAATTGAGTCATTCGGATATTTCCTTAATTTTAATTTCTACAACTAGATAACAACCCGCACGATGTGCGGGATGAAGTGATTCAAGTAAAATTATTATCCGGGATCCAAGATCCGTTTGTGTAAAAGGAAATATGTTACAAATTTTTTTTTTGTTTTATTCAAATTTGGGACTATTTCATATAAGAATATGTTTTACCCGTGAAATATTTGAACCTTGAATAAAGCTTCAACGTGATAAAAAAGTATTGACGAAATGTTACCATTTATGGCAATATGTCTTTCCGTACGTTTTAAAGATTTCGAGATTTTGTAGTATAAAAAGAATTTTTTTTTTTTAATAAGTATAAGAAATCCAAAATTTAGCAAAGATGAGATTTGATAGTTTCCAAGCTAAGATTTTGTAGTGTTCCAAATCTAAGATTCTTAGATTATGAATGAATTATTTACGAAATGGTTATAATGTGGCCAAATTTTGGTTTATATACAAATGTGGTTATAATGTTTTTCTTCGAAAAGTTAGAACTCCTCCAAAAAATAGGATTTTAAGTATTCGTAACATATATAGAAAGGAGATTATCTTATTTATTTAAGTAAAAAATTTATGAAAAATGTAAAGATTTTGTAGTTTTGAATTCGAGATTCTTGAACCAAATGTATATATTTTATCATTTAAATATAAATATAAATAAAAAGATTGTTTACCCATCCGCTAAAGAAAATTTATATAAATGTATATAAAGAAAAATATAAATATAAAAATATAGTAATATAAGATAAACAAAAAGTGTATGTTTTTAATTATTAATGGGATATATGGATGTATGAGACTAATGGCAAATTCTGTAAATAGTCTAATAAATCTTGGGTAATTATCTAAATAGAAGCCAAATCGTTGTGAGAGCGACACATCAGCGTGGCAATCTTGTTAATAACACATGATGGTAAGGTTTTTTTTAAAAAAATGTTTCTCTATTCACTACAACAAATATCCACATTGATAGCACACGGGGATAGCTCATTTTCCGTAACTGCTATGAAAGATAAAATTTTATTTCAGTTATTATATAATAGCATTGAAACAACGCTAAAATAGAGTATCACTACGCGGGAAGCTAAAATCACTTATTCCGCTAATATTTAGCCCAAAATATTTTAGTTAAGCGCCAACACTTGTGAAAAAAAAACACTAACATTTCCCTTTACATTAGGACAGCTCACGAGACCAAAAAAAAAAAGGAACTTTTACCGAAAGAAAAAAAAAAACAGCTCTCGAGAGCAACCATCTTCTCCTCCATATACCTCGGTGTCTTTTATATATTCCTCCACCGTCTCCGCCGCTATAGCTGAACCGTCTCCCCCACCCTCCTCTCTCTCAGTCACCTCCTCCCTCTCAGCCACCTTTCCTCCGACCAAGCTCACCCAAACCCTAAATCGGCTTTTTACAATCAAAATTCTTCATTGTTCTTCTCCTTTATATATCGAAAGTTTCTTTAGGTTTGGATTTCTCTATATCAGAACAAAAAGAGAAGTTGGTTTCGTTCAGAGAAGGTTTGTTGGTTCTGTCTCCCTTTCCCCCTTTGAATCTGCGTTTGGGATTAGGGTTTCGTGGTCTGGGTTTGTAATGACCTTAGTCTTCAAATTCGTTCTGTCTCCCTTTTTTCTTTGGATCGATTTTGTAGATTTTGAATAAGGTTTGTTGGTTCCGTCTCCCTTTCCCCTTTGATATGTTTATCCATCTATCTTTAATGATGAAGTTTTCGTTTACGAACTTGATCTCGAAGATTTCGAATAAGGTATCTGTAACATTGTTTAGGTTATGGATTTGAATGTGGATGGTCTTTTTCTGTAATTTTGAGGTTTTGAATTGGGTTTTCTCATTGTTTTTGTATGGTATCGCTCTTATAGCAGGAGACAGTAGCTAGAAGACCAAAAAAATGCTCCTTAATCTACCTCCAGCTTCTCGTCAAGGTAACAAAACAAGGAGAAGTCTTTTATGATAATTGTTCTCTGTTTGTTTCATTGGTTTGATTGATCATGTGTAACTTAACTTATGCATTTTCTTATCCACAATCATGTGTATTTCTGACAACTAATCCAATCGTGTGTGCAATTGGAAAAAAAGTTTAAGAGCTACGGAGGTTTTAAAAATTAGTGTGTTGTTAATTAAAGCATAGAAGTTTATTAAGTAATTAACATGATACGTTTATTAAGAAACTTTTGCTTCTTTGGACGTTTACTGGGAGTTTAATTTGGTATTTTTTATTTGTTTATACACAGCCCATGTTTTATTGAAAGAGTGGAAGCTCTCCATGGAAGGTTAGGTTTTGCCTTTAAATTCTTGTGGTTTCTTTAAGAATGGATCTGTTTTTGCAATACATATATACTATATAGTAAAGCAATTGATGCAGAATTCAGGTGAAAGAATATTGATAGTGAAGGTAGCATCAAACTTGTTTGATTGGTTTGGTTTCTGAAACATCATCAATTTGTGGGATGTTAATGGTTAGAGTTCCTGGTTCATGATGTTCAGTTTTATATTCAAGAGTTGTCTTAGTTGTAGTTAACATCTATTATTCATAATGATACTTGTTTTTTTTCTTACTTAGATCCTTCACATGAGGTAAAGAGCAAAGAAGAGACAAATAAAGAGGTGAGTAAACGTTTTCTTACTTGCTGTCCCCATGTATTTTTTTTTTCTTTTGTGCAGCTTTCCTTAGATCACATGTCTTTAAGCTATAAGATGTGTTCATGTGTTTGTATGATCCATTAGCTGTGACTAAATTTTATGACATTGTTTTGATCTCAGAGATGAGAATGGCTGAATCTACTCGTATAAGAGCGAACCCCAACAAAGTTCCCGTATGTTTTCTAAACTTTCCCTTTACAATGTTAGCTTATGTTTCTAATTAGTAACTGAATAAAGGTGAATATGAGAAGGCTAGACAGAGTGATGTTCCTTACATTGACAAGAAGAAGTGAGTAAATGATACATCTTATCTCTATATCTTTTGTTGGTTTTAGTACTTTACTGTGGTTGTAATTGTTTTGTGAATAAATTATAAATGTTCTTTGTCAGAGCTAATTTGTTTTGCTGTCTCAAGTGAGTGCAGCCCAAGATATTGTTGTCTCAAGTGCAGTCTCAAGTGCAGTCTCAAGTCAAGTCCCAAGTGAGTGCAGCCCAAAATCTACACAGATTAGAAATTAGGCTCAGCTTTGATGAGAACAAGTTTAATTTTGGCACTTGTAATCTTAGTTTAAGCCTTGGATTGAGACATTTTACTTGTATGGTGTGGATGATTTATGAAATGTAAATATTTTATATAAATTTCAAAAGAGGTTTTCGCAAATGTGAAATAATATGCACATAAAACGCAAGTATTATTGCATAAAATAAGAGTCATAACAAAATATATTATAGCGTTTAAAATGAGCATCTAACATAGCATGAAAAATTACTTATCACATAATTTATAACAAATAGAAAGACGATATAACAAAGCGTTTTACTAGTGCTATGGTAGAGTACTCTATCGTAGCATACAGAAAAAACGCTATCGTATATGGGGGTCTACCATAACAGGGGCATAAGACAGCGTTTATGAAAACGCTATTGATGACATATAATAGCTCTTCTCTCTTGCTAATAATGTAGATATTTCTTGTAGTGATTAATATATAGGGGATTATCCAAAACAGGACAATATACCACGGGTGAAATCATAAAATTAACAAATCGAAATACAATTATTTAGTATTTTAAGATACAATTATAAATTATTTTTACGGATTGGTCCAAAAATACACACTAATTTAAAAATATATATATTATGGAAACCATTTGTAAGCAAACTTTTAAATTGACTCGAATTATTTATCTTTTAAATAAAAGTGTTATTAAAAGAAATAACAAAATAATGTTTAATTTTACGGGACGGGATTATATGATATGACGGGTTTGGATTGATATATCACGGGTGAAATCCTAGGATTAACAAATCAAAATACAATTATACAATATTAAACACTAAAAAAAATATATACAACTTAAAATTTCTATTTTTTAGTTACAATGCATGTGACCCGCGGTGTATAACAAAAAAAATTATATACAACAAATGCATCAGTTTATAAAAACATAAAAAAAATCAAATAATTAACCTGCGTTGTACCGCGGGTCATAACCTACTTTGAGTAGATATTAATAAAACTATTTTAATTTAGTATACATTCAGTTAGTGCGTCAATTTTGGTTCGGTTTGGGTTCCTTTTTGTTTGGTTTGGTCTAAGTTTGGTACATTCAAACCAGTTTTTTTACCCAAGACTAACCAAAACGGTTATTACAGTATCTAATTTTGGCCAAAATTGGGTCTGATTAATGATAGTGACACAAAGCGATACGTAATTTTTTTGGAAAAATAAGCATTAAACAATATGAAAATACTTGTAAAAAGTAAAAAATATATGTAGGAAATAACAATACCAAAAAAATTGAGTGTCGATCTTGGTATTGTTTTTGTGTTTGGTTTCTTGGTAACTCACCATTTACCTTTATTATATAGTCTGAACTAGTTCACATGTTCCTCGGGTCAAAGTAATCCTTGGATTGATTTACCACTCTTAATTATAAACACAAAAAGACTCAGCAAAATCAATGTTCCCTTCATTCTTTTGTTGTATTATGCTACTATCTACCATATCTGGCAAAAAAAAGAATGGTTGCAAACATCAGAAATTGGTCTATACGATCCAACATATTGTCCACTTGGTGAAGGAGACAATCCTTTTAACAGATTTTCGAATCCAGCAAATTTGGAGGTATTGTCACTATGTGGATTCATCTTGAAGGCTACTGTTGTAACTCTCAACTACTTTGTTTTACATATTACACATTTGAACTTCTGTTTCGTCTCTTCCGAAAACAATTTGAAAAAGCTTTATTTTAGTTCAATAAACTTCACATTTAATAAAAAAAAGCATATATCATTGTCACTTCTTCAGCATTGTACCATGCATTTAGGTCACTGGTTCACAGCGTACGCGTCATAGATGGGCTCAAATTCGCAAACTATCCTTGTAGCAAACTTCAATTGAAGTTGGTTTGGGATATGTCAATTATCCTCAGTTTTTTAAACGAATGAAAATCTCTATGAGAATATACAGAGCCGTGGAATCTGTTTTCTCGCAATACCATAACTTGCACGTTGGGAAGACGCTCAATCCAAAATGGATAGGGGTCACAGATCTTGTTTCCCTCAACATCTAGTAATTTTGAGGAAACGACAATTTCCAAGAGACCTTGGAAGCCTTCCAGTGATGTTATTTTGATTGAAGTCAAGTATAGTCAACGAGGAGTTTCCAGAGAACACATCTGCAATTCTCTCAACGAGGTTGTTGTTGCGGACAACCAATCTCCATCTAGCTTATCAGGGAGGCACTTGGGAATTGTACCATTGAAGTTGTTGTCGGAAATATCGAGAATGCAAGATCTTTTGCATTGCACAACCAAAGAGGTATATCCCCGTCAAACTTGTTATTTAATGCATGTATCCCCTGATTTTTTTTGGTAGAACAAGAAAAGGTCTTTCGAATGCGTTTGACCCCATCATTAAAATCCTAATCACATAATTAGCTTTCGGCGGACGGTCGAAACCACTCAGATTGTTGTGAGACATATCCACCACAGTCAACTGAGGAGACATCATTAAAATTTAACCACATGGTGGTGGGCGAGTGGTTCTCGTTTGGTTGGAAGGATCGCCCTGTTGGTCTAGGCCAGGGATCGATCCTCCCCAGACGCAGTTTTGCTCTCTCACTCCTGTGGCCACCTGGGAATTTACCTGCGGACTTGCTCAGGCGCCCCAGACCACCAGTTTATCAGGGGGCCCTTAAGTGGAGGCTTAAAAATCCCTGTGACGCGGGCTTAGGCCCAGTGGGCTAGTCAGATCACTGTGTGGTCTGGATACTGGGTTATCAAAAAAAAAAAAAAAAAAAACTGAGGAGAATCCTAAAACCATTGCACACTTTTTCTTGGAGTTTATTCATGGAAATGTCTAAATTCCCCATATTCGAATTTTAAGAAATCTTGGAAATTCGTTGAGATTGCAGTCTCTCAAGTTTAACATCTTCAAAGATGTTGGAAAGACATTATCTAAACTGGTACTAAGCAATGATAAATTATTCCCGGAAAGACTTAAAAAACTCCAAAGATTTGAACGGCAAGAAAAATGAGTGGATAGTCTATATTTAGATGGTCTAGGGCGAGCTCTGCATGTGTAATGATTTTGAGAAAAATTCTAGGATTCGACCACCAAAAAGATTATGGGAAAGGCCCACAGATTCAAACTTAGAGGATAATGAAGAAGAATACAGAATTTCAAATGGGTCTCTGAAATGGCTATGAGATAAAGAAAGGGTTGATAGTGAAGGCATGGTAAAGTTATTACTCGCAAGATTTCTTATGACAAGCTTGGTTTGATTGGTAATAAAAAAGAGGAAAATCACCAGTGAACCTGTTTCTGGCAAGAACCAATTCGGTAAGGCGGGTTTGATTTGTGAATATAACTTCCCCAATAAAACCACAAGATTCAAGTCTCAAATCTAAGACTTCGAAATACTATCTTACAACAACATCATAAGTTTATAGAACTATCTTATGTAGATGTGATATTTACACATTAAATAAAATTACATCGTTTTAAGGAAACTACAAATTTCGCAATTATTTTTTTGCAATATTAGAAATCTCAGTTAATGACTAATTAAAGAGGATTTAGGTTAAGATATCTTTCTGTAATCTTTCAAGGAATATTCTTTTGGCTTTTCATTAACTTTTATTTTGAAAAGATTCGAAAAAAATATACTGATTTAAACTTGCACAAATCTAAAAATTAAAAAGATCTTAACAAAATGCAATATCTAATTCTACTAAATCATCAGTCACTTTTTCGATAACTGACGCATTCTCTGATTGACACATCAGCTTACACCAATTTTTTTACTCTTTTTTTCTGATGGAAAGATTTTGTTTAATTTAAAAAAAAAAAAAACCCTTGTCGTTCACAATCTTCACAAAATCTTTTTTTTTTTCCAGTTTTTTTCTTTTATTAGAGATTCTCTTTTGCAACTGTTCCCTCTTTTTACCCCCACACATTCCACGATCTCTATTTCTTCTCTTGTTCGACTAGAAGCTAATTATTTTCCAAATCCGTATTAGAAATTTTCTTTCTTTATTCTTCATCTACCTATGTGATTTTTTCAAAAAGTATTTCTGATGCATCCAAGTTTTGCTTTGATTACAATCTCTCACTTGTAGTATCGTTTTTCTCTCTCACTACAAGTTTTTTGTGAAATCAGATAAAAAGTTATTTGCTTTTTTACTTTCTATCATTATTCTCTTGCTTGATTTTCTCTGTAACTCAAACTTATTTCTCTATTTTTGCCAACAATCTTATTTTCAGGTTTCTCATTTCAAGAACTTTGGATTATACATGTGAAGGAAGATTAGTGTCGCATGCTTATATCTCACACATAAATAAGGTATTTTTCCCTGTGCATAGCACGGGCTCCATACTAGTATTTACTATATTACAAAAAAGAAGGGTGAACGACCTGTGTCCCCCCAGTAAGTTTCATATAGTACCATAACAACACAGATTTCGGGTCTCGTCTCCAGTCCACACAAAACGAAAGTTAAACTCCAGTTTCCCCCTAAATTGAAAGTTCGAGACCTCAGTCTCCATAATTTCAAATTCCGTGGTTTATCTTCGGTTTACTGTGCCGAACCCGATGCCAAACCAAAACCCAGAATAATAAACCGATTTTGAACCCGATTCGAGTTATCCCCAAATTGAAAAATCTTAGAACCCTAATTTCGATCTTATAGTATAATTCTATAGCCATGTTCATGAGATTTTTGTGAGAAAGAAAAAGCTCTTTTGTCGTTTTTCTTATCTTTTGCTCTTTTTTTGGCTGTCAAAAATCAGAATTTTTTTGTCAGTGTAATAAGTTCTTGAGATTCTGAAAATTCAAAGAAGAAGAAGAAGAAATTGAAAATGGGTCATTACGCAACAGTGTGGGATCAAAAAGAAGCAAGTGAGATAATCAAAGATTGGAATGGCGTTGACCAAGTCCTTCTCAGAAACCCACATGGTGCTTCTGCCAAGGTCTTCACTATTTTCTCCAACCTTCTTCTCTGAATAATTCGAGCTTTTTTTTAAAACCAATTTGGGTTTTTGATTTTTTGGTTTTCCAGATTAGTTTACATGGAGGACAAGTGATTTCATGGAGGAATGAACAAGGCGAAGAGCTTCTTTTCACTAGCAACAAGGTATGCAGACACTACAAATACATTGTGAAGAAGCTGAAAATCCAAAATTTGATTTTTAAATTTTGTTGTAAATTTGTTAGGCTATATTCAAATTTTGTTATAGATCTTGGTGTTCTTCAACCATCTCCTATTCCATCAATCTTTTGGCATCCGGGCCGTTACTAATATGTCGCCTTTCTCGTACTCGATCGTCATCATATCCATGTCTCTTTACCATTTCTATAATAACCACATCTAAAAAAGAAGACAAAATGATGAATAACAAAATAGAAAAAAATCAAATCATTTAACTCAAATAGAAGAAATCGTTTTAACAAACCTCTTTTTCCATTAAGAGGCTGTATATTTATAACCATATAGATAAAAGCGTCAGTTTTATATAACTGATGAGCATGAGCAAGGCATGCGTCATCATCACCTACACGAAACAAATAAAGTAATTATCAACACATGTCATAAACAATCTGATACAAGATTGGAATCACTCCAACTTTAGATCACTTGATGATCAAGAGATTCCAAGCTTTTCACGCGGAAGGTGGGATGATGAAGGTGGTGATCTGACACGATGGCGGTCGCTTCTCTCGTGTGGGATCGATTCAAGGGGAATTGATGGATAGAAGGGTGATTGACTCGCTCAATCAGTGGGGTAATCGACTCACTCGATCAATGAACGAATGAAGGATGTTGAATTACTCAACAAACTTAATCCGCAGAATCCTGAAGTACTTAGTGACTCACTCACAAAGAACTACAGAACAATGACAAAGACTCAAACTTTGACAAGAAGAAAACGTTTCTATTACTTTAATATGATCAAGGGTGATTTACAATGAGACTAATGATCAGCTTATATAGGCTGAGTACAAACGTTCTAAAAGCTAAACAAAGAAACAAATCGCAACATTAAAAGAAAATATGGTCGTTGGTCCAAATAAGGCAAGTGAGGTGTGCCTTGTATCTTGTCAACTTGGGGAGGAAGTTGTGACGTCTTGGAAGCTTCTTGATGCTCTGGAATATCTTAAGTGGACGCTCAAACAAAAGGGGAAAGATCCATGGGACATTGATGACAATCGGGTCCAAATATGGTAAGTAGAGCTCAGAATTGATCCGCTTGATCAAATGTGGTGTGGTGTATCTTAGAGCGTGTAGTGAGGCCTCTAAGTGATCTAGATACTCTCCAGGTCGCCAAATAAAGCTTTGAGGCACGTCCAAGTATAGAATAAGGAAGATTTCCTTATTTGGCTTCATTTGGTGCGGTACTTCAGAAAGTAGTTCAGCGAGTAGTTCAGCAAGTAGTGCAGCCGGTCTGTCAGCAAGTACATCAGCTATATGTACTTGTAACATCTTCGAATCAATTTCTTGGTAAATGATTCCTTGATGACTTGATGTTGCCTCGTTAAAAACCTTTCTAGGTAAACCCATTGGGACAAACCCTAGATAAGGGAAAAAGAGTGCAACGGTCAAATTTCCCCAACATGGTGATTCGGCTCGCTGGTCTTTGATTCCTCCTGAACTATCGTTTGTCTTCTTAGGATTAATTTGCTGGTGAATAATTAACCCTAGGCCTTGTGCTTGATTATGACTCCATTTGGGCAAGAATCCTCTAAAATGCTCCATATCAACCGGTTTGATACATGTACCGGTTGGTTTGGTATACTCCCGGTTTGGTTTGATTTGGATGTCCGCATCATACCCTCTCCCTTGAAAAAGTTTCGACCTCGAAACTGTACAATCTGCACCAAGAGAAAGCAAGTTAGCTTTCATTCGATTTTGGGAGGCTAGGGTCTTACCTTGGTAGGGTGGCGGTTTGATGATGCATGGTGCATCAGGTGGCTCTCCTTTGAGCAAGAAAGATAGGATCACTCCTCTGTTTTGATCCGGTGCTTTGAGTTGTCGTTTTGCTTGCTTAATTCCTCGGGTTTGGGCTTGAGCTTTAAAATCCGGCGGTTCCTCTTTGATTAAGCAAGAGTTTGAGACTCTTCTAGTCTCCATGATGGAGGGTGTTAGCATCAATGGTGCTGGTTCACTCTGGTTTTGCCTTTGGTTCATGACTTTCTTCATCTCCGTTATATCGCCTTTATAATTCTCTCTTGTACCTGCAATGTTGTTGACACTTTTGGCAAAGAACAAGTGCATTATACTTGAAGTTGAATCATTAAAAACAGAGTACTTAAAGCAACGATGAAGTATGAAATTATTCCAATATCGAATAAGATCATAGGTTCCACTTACTAGTATTTCCAATGGTTGCCTCTCCATGCTCATACTCCTTTGAACTTCATTAGCTTTATGCTCCATAGTGTGACCTGAATCAACATTCTTTGGCAAGAGCAAGTGTATCATACAAGAATTGAAACTTTCTAAACTTTTTGAAACTATACTAGCATTCGGTTTAAAATCCCTTGTGGTTGACTTTTCTACTTGCCTAGTTGAACAATTTGCAGCAAAATGTCCCCTTTTATGACACCTATAACATATCATTTCTTTAGAGTTAGAAAGGTTAGAAAACTTACCTTGCTTTAGTTCAGGGTGTGGTTCAGCATGTGGTTCAGAGTGTGGTTCAACGTGTGGTTCAAGCAACGAAATTGCACTCAACTTCTTTTTCTTTACTTGAGATGTTGACTTAGACTCAGTCTTCTCCTTTAGAGCAGGTGTGGTCTCTTTCTTTGGCTTAGGGATGAAAGCTCTCTTAGGTGTAGCCTTCGGTTTTGCTAGAATCCATCTTTTTGGCTCGGGATTGGCGTAGACTCGTAGATTGTATTGACGCATGTCGCCAGCATCTTCCACGAACTCTTCATACAAAAGTTGCTTCATTTCTCCCCAAGAAGCGTTTGGTTCATCATATTCAAGACGGATGTATGCATCTTGTTCCCAACGCCTAAAGGCATCCTCGGTTAAGGTATCCTCCGCATAAATCGTCTTTTCTTCCTCCGGAATTTGGTTAGATGATAACCAATCTTCCATCTCTTGTTCCCAACGCAAATAGGCTTCTGGTCCTTGGTGTGGCCTGCAAAGTTTATGTAACGAACTTCATCTCTTCCTACCACACTTACGTCTTCATCCGCTTCGGTGTATTCTTCACCGGAATCATCTCTTCCAGCCTCACTTTCAACTTCATTATCCTCATCGAACTCTTCTTTAGATTCTGGTTCGTCACCATAGCTTGTTGGAGACTCGTCTAAACTGATTTGGGAATCAGTTTCTTCACACCATGGTTTGACTCCATCGTTTGATGCACCCTCATAATCATCCTCGGGTATTTCGCACCATGGTCTGTCCTCTTCTTGGTGCTCTTCCTCATGGTCAGAGTAAGGTATCTCACACCATGGCCTATTTTCTTGGTTTGGCTCCTCTTCTTCGGACTCACACCATGATTTTTCTCCATAGGGCTCGTCGGCATTGCTCTCTTGGTCAGTCTCTCCTCCGTACCAACCTTGGTGGCTCGTGGTCTCTCGGGATGGGTCTGGTGGCTCGGGTTCACGTTCTTCTCCATCTGGTTCATACCCAAATTCTGAACTAGAGTAATCCTCACACCACGATCGTCCTTCATAACCATCATTTTCTCCGGTTAAGCTTTGACTTTTATCTTCCTCATCTTGCCAATCAGTCTCGTAGGTGTAATTCTCGTCCTCTGACTCCATTATCGCTTCTGAATTTTAGGGGGCGTACCTCACAAACACAAAGAAGGAAAAGTGTGTCAAAGAGTAGTTCAACAAATATGGCAAGAACAATAATTTAAAAAAAAAAAAAGGAAATAAATATTTTATTTTGCTTTTCTTTTCTTTTTTTTGAAACAAAATCGAAAATATAAAGGAAAAAAACAATTTTTATTTATCTTTTCTGATTTTATCAAAATAAAATTTCGAAAACTATTTAAAAATATGATTTTTATGGATTTGTTTTTTAATAATTATAAAATAAATAATAAACTGAAGCAAATAATTTTTTTTTTTTTTTAATGGAAGTACTGAAGCAAATAAACAATAACAAAGCAAGAAACAAAATTTTTTTTTTTTTTTTTTTTTGGTTTTCAAATTTATAAAAATTAAATAACAAAATTGAAAAATCAAAAAGATATAGGTTGAAAAGATACAACCTTGGGGATAGGAGCTTTTGAAGCTCTGATACCAGATGATACAAGATTGGAATCACTCCAACTTTAGATCACTTGATGATCAAGAGATTCCAAGCTTTTCACGCGGAAGGTGGGATGATGAAGGTGGTGATCTGACACGATGGCGGTCGCTTCTCTCGTGTGGGATCGATTCAAGGGGAATTGATGGATAGAAGGGTGATTGACTCGCTCAATCAGTGGGGTAATCGACTCACTCGATCAATGAACGAATGAAGGATGTTGAATCACTCAACAAACTTAATCCGCAGAATCCTGAAGTACTTAGTGACTCACTCACAAAGAACTACAGAACAATGACAAAGACTCAAACTTTGACAAGAAGAAAACGTTTCTATTACTTTAATATGATCAAGGGTGATTTACAATGAGACTAATGATCAGCTTATATAGGCTGAGTACAAACGTTCTAAAAGCTAAAAAAAGAAACAAATCGCAACATTAAAAGAAAATATGGTCGTTGGTCCAAATAAGGCAAGTGAGGTGTGCCTTGTATCTTGTCAACTTGGGGAGGAAGTTGTGACGTCTTGGAAGCTTCTTGATGCTCTGGAATATCTTAAGTGGACGCTCAAACAAAAGGGGAAAGATCCATGGGACATTGATGACAATCGGGTCCAAATATGGTAAGTAGAGCTCAGAATTGATCCGCTTGATCAAATGTGGTGTGGTGTATCTTAGAGCGTGTAGTGAGGCCTCTAAGTGATCTAGATACTCTCCAGGTCGCCAAATAAAGCTTTGAGGCACGTCCAAGTATAGAATAAGGAAGATTTCCTTATTTGGCTTCATTTGGTGCGGTACTTCAGAAAGTAGTTCAGCGAGTAGTTCAGCAAGTAGTGCAGCCGGTCTGTCAGCAAGTACATCAGCTATATGTACTTGTAACATCTTCGAATCAATTTCTTGGTAAATGATTCCTTGATGACTTGATGTTGCCTCGTTAAAAACCTTTCTAGGTAAACCCATTGGGACAAACCCTAGATAAGGGAAAAAGAGTGCAACGGTCAAATTTCCCCAACATGGTGATTCGGCTCGCTGGTCTTTGATTCCTCCTGAACTATCGTTTGTCTTCTTAGGATTAATTTGCTGGTGAATAATTAACCCTAGGCCTTGTGCTTGATTATGACTCCATTTGGGCAAGAATCCTCTAAAATGCTCCATATCAACCGGTTTGATACATGTACCGGTTGGTTTGGTATACTCCCGGTTTGGTTTGATTTGGATGTCCGCATCACAATCTCTATATATACATTTTTGGAGAAGATTTGGATCAAAAAATCTTTTAACAATATCGTATTTGTACATTTAGTCCCTACAAAAAAATCTGACAAAAATATTATCTTAAACAAATTTTATAAAACAATAAATTAACTCACTAAACATTCATAATATTCTGTAAACTCGATTTGAGTTTTAAATAGATGAAAATCAAATATTTAATTTTAAATGCTATTAAACATAATCTCGAGAATATCTAGCAAATAGAAACTATTAAAAATCGTGGTATTGAATTATTATCTAAACATTCTCGATTTTGATATTAAAATCTAACTAATTACTACAAAATATTGTTGTTTCCTTATCTACTAAACTAATTACTACTAAACTAATTACTACTACTGCGGTACACCGCGTGTTAAAATATTTAATTAATTTTATAATTTTATTTTAAACTGATGAATTTATTGTATTTATTTTGTATTTTTGGTCCTTTTTATATGCAAAATTTTTAAAAATCTAGGATTTAACCGGGATAATATTTTATTTATATATATAGTAATATTAGATTTTGGTATTTTGTTATTTAGTATTAAAGTTATATGAATTAAAATTTTGATATTTTTAGATTTAACATGTATAACATATGTAATTGAATAACTTAGTATTGCAATTACACATTTGGACGGAGATTAAAACTTATAAAAACTTAAAATGTTGGATTTTAACAATAAAATTTTATCTAGTATTAAAGTTATATGATTATATTTTTTGGTTTTTAAGATTTAACCCATAAAACAAATGTAATTTAGTAACTCAATTATACATTTAGAGATTGACCCGTGTGACATTAGTAAAATCAGAATTTAGATATAAAATTTAAATTTACAGAAATTATTAAATTGACCCGTGTGACATTAGTAAAATCAGAATTTAGACCCGTGGGACATAATAAGAATCTCATTTTACGTAGAAAAAGAAATCATTTTCTTCTTACCCTAAAGAAAGAAGAAGAAAAAGAATGAAATTATTAGCCTTAAAAAAAAACATTTACAAACATTAAGAATGTGGAAAAGAAACATGAAAACGTTTGCAACAGAAATTAGACATTTGAAACAAAAATCAAATATCAAATGATAAGAAGTACTACAAACTAATCTTTTAGTGTAAGCTGGAAGCATAAAAAATATTAGGTAACAATTAATTGTTTAAAAGAACAGTAACACGAAAATAATTTTTGTTTTGCTTTGAAATAAAAAAATCAAAGTGTTTGTTTATGGTTATGAATGAGAAACTTGATCATCTTATATAGGGGAGAAGTTTAGAGTATTGTCCTTAGATTAAAGCGTTTAGCTTCTAATATAAAATTTAATATTTCCTAAAATTTTGGGAAGACATATTTGCAAACATTTTATTGAATTTTTTGTTAAATAAAATTATTCTATAAAATATTCTATATAAATGTGGGTTCTCCGTATCTTCACAATAAATAATTCTTTACCATAAATATAGGATTTTAACGTTTTATAAATATCTCGTTTTTTATAAGAAATCTTAGCCAATATCTGATTGCAATATTTTCGGTGCAAGGATAGAAAATTGACCCGACCCAATGAGATTAGCAAATATGTACTTTACAATAATTGTAGAAAAAAAGATTTTTATTTCAATTTAATTATGTTATGTAGCATTATATCGTCACAAAATATTTTTTTTATCTCTAAAAATCGTACCAATAACCGATTATTGGTGGTGTTATATTAGCATTAAATCTTTATAACTAATTTCCTTATCTATAAAACATCTTACCAATGGATTATTACAATTCAATTCTAATGCAATCAATAATATCGTGATTTTATTTGGAGAGAATCTTACCAAAAATAACTACAAAATTTCTAAAATATAGGAAAGATCCAAATCAAAGATTTCCGGATCAGAATCGAAAATCTGACCCGATTACCTTGAGGAAATATGTACTTCAAAAATGTTAAGCAGAATGTACATATACTTTTTACTTCATCGATTGTGTAATATATGTCCGTTTTTTAAATTTGAATCATAGCATATGCAGAAAAAATCTAAAATTTTATTATCTTTATATATTTTATAATAATTCAAAATAATATAAATATAAGATCAAATAAAAGTGAAATAAGAATCATATATCTATGTTTAAATTAAGTAGAGAGTTTTTAGGAAATTAGCTCAAATTTGTTGTATTAGCATTAAATCATCATATTTGATTTCCTTATCTAGAAAAATCGTAAACAATATTCCATAAATAAAGAGTTTAGGTATAGTATTTAGTTGAGAGTATATATATTTTTAGATTTTATTAAATAATTTTGTTTTTAAATTTTGTTAACATTTAAGAAAATATCAGATTGAAGATTTCCAGGTCAAAATTAAAACAAATCCGACCCAAATGGATTCCTTAAAATGTTCTTAAAAATGTATAGTAGATAAATGTTCGCTTTCCCTAGTATTTACGGAAAAATTTCATTGACATTAATTTTTAGATTTATTTTATTTAAGTAAAGATATGGAAATGAATTTTGGTCCTCAAATATTTGCCTAAAATATCGAGGCAGTCTTTTCAAAAATCTCAACAATTATTTCTTCTATACTTATGATAGCTACAATCCCAAATTTAAGAAAAAATGTAAACTAATTACAACAATCCATCTAACAAATGGCATATTTCTTACATTTTCTTTCTTTTACAATTATACTTGGGTCCATATTTAAAGAATATGACTAATATAATTTATGGAGTAAATTATACTCCCTCTGTTATTTTATAAGTGATGTTCTAAGCTTCTAATTTTGTTTTTAAATAGATGATGTTTTTAATTTTCAATCTTCCCTCCGTTTTAAAATATAAGACGTTTTGAGGTATTATTTTTGTTTCAAAATGTAAGACGTTTTCAAGTTTCTATGCAAATTATTTATTAATTTACTATTTTCTGATTATTTATATTATGCAGTCTCATTCATGATTGGTTGATGTAACGCCACGACCGTCCCTACCAGTGGGCCCCACGTCCTCTCTCGGGCCCATGGGCCCACTCCTGTTCGACGGCCGGTCCGATACGTCCGGGAACCTTTAAAGACTTATTTACCGACCCTACAAATCACCACATGATCTTTCCCTGTGTTTTGTCCTCACTCACACAGTTCCGACAATCACTTCCCGGAAAGTCACCCATCCTGAAACTACTCCAGCTCAAGCACGCTTAACTGTGGATTTCTCTCAGGACAGTTGACCGAAAAGATAAGTGGACTTTGGTGACATAGGTGGCCAAATCAATCCTTTTAAACCTCTCCGCATGCACTACCATATTCCTGAAACCGGGGTGTTACAATTCACCCCCACTAAAGATCGAAACGTCCTCGTTGCGCACCAAGACCGTCACCCCCGCCGGTGTGAGCCCTCTTGACTCCACACTCATCTGGGTTCGGCTCTGATACCACTTGTAACGCCCGACCCTCCCTACCAGTGGGCCCCACGTCCTCTCTCGGGCCCATGGGCCCACTTCTGTCCGACGGCCGGTCCGTTACGTCCGGGAAACTTTAAATACTTGTTTACCGACCCTACAAATCACCACATGATCTTTCCCTATGTTTTGTCCTCACTCACACAGTTCCGACAATCACTTCCCGGAAGGTCACCCATCCTGAAACTACTCCAGCTCAAGCACGCTTAATTGTGGAGTTCTCTCAGGACAGTTGACCGAAAAGATAAGTGCACTTTGGTAACATAGGTGGCGAAATCAATCCTTTTAAACCTCTCCGCATGCACTACCATATTCCTGAAACCGGGGTGTTACAGTTGAACTTTTTAAAAGTGGATATTTTTTAATCTGCGTGCTTTTAACTAAAACGTCTTATATTTTGAAACGGAGGGAGTACAAAATTAATTACTTTTTATTGGTTTTGACGATTTATATTCTGTAGATTATTTTTTTATTGGTTGATTAGATAATAAATAATGTTTTTGTTTAGAAATAAACAAAAATTAAATGATTTCTTAATTTATGTGCATTCTCCTAAAACATCATTTATAAAAGAACGGAGGGAGTAATAGTTAGCATTAATTTTAAATTTTAATATTTTTCGAGATTTTGAACTTGATCACCAAGATTTTCTCGTTTTACAATCAAACCTAACCATAAACATCTACAATCCCCTATAAATAAGATTTTCTCGCTTGATTTATCGAGAATCACCTTCTCAATTTTTGTCTTCCTTTTCATTTGATTGTGATTTTTATATTCAATTATATAAATTTTGGTCCCTGAATGTTATATGATTGTAACTGTTTACTCCAGTTCGTGGAAGCTACGATGTCATATTGGTTCAATTGTGGATTGGACATCTTTACTTCTAATTATCTTTGTTTTTTGCAATGACAAAATCTAATCTTTTTTTATTTTGCTTTGCAGATTTTTACCAACCACTTGAGGAAGATGAACTTGAACAGAGTCTTACAATCGACATAATGATCTCCTCTGAATTGCCGGTAAGTTTTTTGGCATGAAATGAATATTATGTTGGAGTGGCAGGTCTATATGAATTTTTTTGATAGGGGCACACTGTTTTCTGTGTTTTCTTTATAACCAAGTTCTATTTTTTTTTCTGTTTGTGTCAGGTTGTATGTGAAATTTAAAGGGATTTTCACAAACTTGAGGTGTGCGTTTGGATTTTCGATAACCACAAAACATAAAATCACTTCTTCATTTAGTTCAAGAGAATTCTATTAGTAAGAGTGTTCAAGAGAGTTCTATATTTTCTCAAAAATTTGTCATAGCGCGTATTCGAGCAGCAATGAAACCTAAACGAGATGTCAAAATGTAACATGACTGAAAATCTATGATAATATATGTAAGCTACATTTATGTGAAACTATTTGCACATACAGTATTATTCTTGCAGCAAAAAGAAGCTCGAATGAAAGCAATAGAAGTATTATTCGCTGCCTCTCAGCTTTGCGACGCTTCCCCTTTGCCTGGCTCAATTTTCTACTGGTATTGGCGCAAGATTTATCCAGCTCATTCTCTGACTTGAATCACTTTTATGTTTCTATGGATTATAATATGTTGATTGAAGCCTCAATTTGAAGTAAGGAGCATCCCAGTGGAGTCAATAAAGGCTCTTGCAGCAAACAATGAGGAACTTACATAGTTGGTGGTGGATCCTTTAGAGATATTTATCTTAAGGTGGTATAGTTCATATAATTAATTTTACTTCTGGTAAATAAGTATATATATGTTTCATGGCTAAATTTGTTCTATTGATGAAATTAGATTGCAACTGTGAAGTTGCTTAAGTAGCCTTTTGTTATGAGTAGCATTAATGAGACGTGGAGGTACAAGCTCATCTTTGGAACCCTAATATACTTTGACGTTATGGTTATTAGTATTACGATGATCAAGTAAGTTAAGTGTTTCTCCTTTTTATTGACAGATATTATTATCAAATCTCTTGACCGTAACACACTTCATTTAATTTGTTTCTAAACAGAGTTTTGAATGTTTTAACAAATGGACGAGGAAAGACAGAAAAAGGAGAACAAAAGGAAGTTCATGAGTGGTCTTGCACTTCAGAGACTCAAGAAAACAAGAATGGTTCGAGAAACCATTTTTGTAGCCTCACGGGTAAACGGAAACAAAAAGAAGCAGTGTACATCGTTTAAGCGATTTGCAGTGGATGAAAGCGATGGAGAATGAAGAAGAAGATGCTTCAAAAGTCTAAGAAACGAAAGAGAAGGGACGTAAAGACACCAATGAGTAATGGGTCAAAGGCAGAGGCAGAGTCGAGTGGAAGCGAAAAGAAAAAAAAATAAGAAGAAGAAAAGACAAAGGAGGAGAGTGGGAAAGAGAGTGAAGAAGAAAATGAGAAGCCATTACAAAGTTGGAAAACTTATAAGAAGAAACGGTCTAGATACTCTGTTATGACTTCTTCATCTAACTCTAGAGGTAAAGGTAGTTCAAATAGAAGTAAACGAAACTAAGAATAAGGTTTCTTCTACAAGTGTTAGGCATTTAAGTTGGTCTACAAATATTAAGCACTAAGCCATTTCTCATAAATATGTGTCTGTTTTTGTTTTTAATTCAAACCTTGGCAAATTTATAGATCTTTTTAGAATTCAGAGCTTAAAACGATGAGAAGGGGCCAATGGCAAATGTGTACAAATATAAAGACACATATATACAATAAATCTTATAATAATAATGCATAACAAAATAATCACGTTCACCACTTTTATTTTCTTTGTACAAAAAAATATATATATACTGAAATTGTTTTCATTTACATAGCCAAATATTTTTTCATTTACATACATAAAATTAACTATTTAATTTAAAGAATATTATATTGAAATACAGAAACACATAATATTCAAATTTAAATCCGCTATACATCGTTACTTTATGTTTTTGTATCTATATCTTAAAAATTGATGACTAAAATATATAAATCGTACATTATATATAATATATAAATAATACAAAATAATCATTTATATCAATATATAATTTTTAAATTATTTATATTTCAATTTTTTTAACAAATATATAGTCCCGCGGTGTACCGCGGGTCAATCTCTAGTTGCTTAGATCAGTAAGCACAACAAATCAATAGTAATCACATTATCACAAAATAAATTAGCTTTTTTTTTATTCCCAGAATGGACAAACAAACCAAATAACCAAATCCAAATCTTGAAGCCATTGGATACGACTAAAGCCATAAATAAAATCAAAGAATTAGAATTATTTGAAGAATTGATTTGTAAGAAAACGAACATAATAGACAAAGATATGCAACCGTGATGCTGTGAAATGTATGATGTCTTTATTTATAGAGTGGGATAAAATTTTAATAATTTAGGTTTAGCCACACAAATCTGTTTGTAAGCAATTATAGTTTGTTTCAAAAATATTTAGGAAAATCTTAAATTTATTATGATATTAAGGATTTTTGTATGTATCATTAAAAACAAAATATGGATTAACATGGATCCTATATTTTGCTAGGGGTGTCAAAATGGTTAACCCAACTCAACTCAACTCATTACCCAATGAGTTTAGAGTTAAATGAGTTCATGGGTTGACTCAACTCATTTGAGCAAATGAGTTGAGTCAACCCATGAACTCATTTAATTTGATGGGTTAGAAGGTTAAATGAGTTGACCCATTGACCTATTAATGTAATAAATAATTAATAATTAAAATATAATAATAATAATAATAATCATCATCAACATCACTATTATTTGGCGGAAAAATCATGGATTTACGTTTTTGGCGGGAAAATTACACATTTTTGTTTTGGGTTAAAAATTATAAATTTTTGGCGGGAAAATCACGGATTTACATTTTTGGCGGGAAAATTACGGACTTATGTTTTTGGCGGGAAAATTACGGATTTACGTTTTTGGCGGGAAAATCATGGGTTTACGTTTTTGGCGGGAAAATTATGGATTTACGTTTTTGGCGGGAAAATTTTACATTTTCATTTTTGGTTAAAAATTTTAAAAAAAATTGGCGGGAAAATCACGGATTTACGTTTTTGGCGGGAAAATCTCGGGTTTACATTTTTGGCGGGAAAATTTTACATTTTCATTTTTGGTTACAAATTATAAAAAATTTTGGCGGGAAAATCTCGGGTTTACGTTTTTGGCGGGAAAATCTCGGTTTTACATTTTTGGCGGGAAAATTTTACATTTTCATTTTTGGTTACAAATTATAAAAAAATTTGGCGGGAAAATCACGGATTTACGTTTTTGGCGGGAAAATTACGGGTTTACGTTTTTGGCGGGAAAATCATGGGTTTACGTTTTTGGCGGGAAAATTACATATTTTCGTTTTTTGTTAAAAATTATAAAAAATTTTGGCGGGAAAATCACGAATTTATATTTTGATGGGAAAATTGTGTATTCACATTTTTGGTGGGAAAATTAGAGACTATATTCAATCGGTTTAGAAGTTTTGGTTAGACTCAAATTGAAATCGGTTTAGAGATTTAAATTGGTTTGATTCAATTTAACAAAAATTGATAGGTCAAATGGGTAAACCATTGAAACCATTGACCCATTACAACCCAACTCATTTGATCCATCAACTCATTTGACTCAATAACTCATTTGATTCATCAACTCATTTGAGTCAAAATTTTCAACTCATTAGGGTTCATGGGTTGAGTTGAGTTTTGGTTGACCCATGAATCTTGACCCATTTTGACACCCCTATATTTTTGCATAACAAATATAGAAAATAAAGATTATTTATATAGACTTAATTATAGTAAGAAACAATTGATACCACATATAAAAAAATCATAACCATAAATACTGCTAAATTTATTGGCAAACTTAACTAATATGGAATCAAATCAATGGATTCGATTTTTTTAGGAATATACTGCAAATACGAATTTGAATAGTAGTTATTAGTTTCTATAAAATCAAAACAATTATATTGGTGGGAGAATTTTGAAATTAAGGAGGACTTAGGGCCTGACTGGTTTAAACGCAGCGGTTGCGGTTGCGGCTTCAAGCGTTACCAAGCGTTTTGAACGACTGGTTTAGCGTTTGAAAATGATTGCGTTTGCGGGAGTTTTATGACTGGTAAATCAGCGGGTGCAGTAGCAGTTAAATAAAAAAAAATGACCAAAATAAATAAGAAATATTAATAAAAAAAAAAAGAAATAAAAACACCAATATATTATTATGATAATATTAGAAAAATTTAACATTCTTAATAATTAAAACCATAAATAAAGTACTAAATAATTATGCATCTAGTTTAACACCAAAAATTTCATCAAGTAATGGGACAAACTGCAAATAACGTTGAATTCGCGGATTTCCCAAATATCTTTTACAAATATTATAAAATTTCTTCAAGGTATCCAAACGATTTTTAACACAGCTCCAACTCAAATCAATTCCAAACTGGTCGTTAATATTCTTAAGACATATATTCAATCAAAAAGCAAAACAATACATAATGAAAAGAAAAAAACGATGCCATGAAAAATATTCAAAGAGTTACACGAGGTGATGAATGAATAAAAGGATATATGATACTTACATTTGTTTCTTGATTTTCATCAGTTTGGGTGGAAGACATAATTGAGAGAATAAGGTTTCAGAATATTGATTAGGCTTTTCTGATGAGAACGTGATACAAAGTTGAAAGATATATGATTAATATATATTCTAATAATTATAAGTAAATTTTTTTAAAAAAAATCCAATCGCTACCGCCCGTAACCGCAAACGCTTGCAGGAAGGAGCTTTTGAAATCCAGCGATTTGGAACGGTTCGAAGTGGTATGGAGCGGTTTCTATGATTGGTACCAACCACTAACAACCGCAACCGACCGCTAGCAACCGCTAGGCGGGTGCAGGCGGGAGAACCAATCAAGCCCTTAATAGTTGCTATAATCGATTTGATGCATATATTGTTAAGATATCTTTATACATTTGTTTAAGACAATATCTTCTCAAATAGATTTTCGTAGGGTTTAGAAAATTGAAATTTGAAGTTGTATATGTTTTGTTAATTTTTTTGTTTTATTTAGTGTTTAAAATTTTATAATTATATTTTGATTGTTAATTCTAAGATTTTACCCGTAGTTTATCATCCCATATTAATATCGACCCAAACTCGTCACGTCTTATAACACTTTTACGTGAAATTAAACATCATTTTGTCATTTTTTTATAAAGTTTAAATATTTTTAATATTTAAAACTTCATAAAATTTTTAATATTGACCCAAGTTTCATAATTGTATTTTGATGGTTATATCTAGGATTTCATCCGTAGTATACCGCCCCGTATTAAGATCTTTTATAAATATTTATAATGTTTAAACTTCTTTTACAGTTCAAATAATTACAATAATTATAAATATTTGAAACGTTTTTTAAAGTTTAAATAATTACAATATTTTGAAACTTTTTAAAAGTTTCAATTCTTTAAAATAAAGAGTCGGAGTAAACCGGATAATACTTTTAGTTTTGGAAGCCTGATAAATCATGTTTCCTGGTTATTCGTATTCAAAATTATTTTGGTCCTTTTTATTGTATGACTTTGAACCATTGCCTAATTTTTTAAGCAATGTGGGACATTGTACACATATTTTTTGCTTCATCGATTGAGTAATATATGCCAGTTTTTAGAAATTTGAATCACATCATATCTAAAAAAAATCTAATATTTTATTCATTATATGTATTTTATATGAATTCAAAATAATTTAAATATAAGATCAAATAGAAGTGAAAGAAGAATCATATATTTATGCTAAAATTAAGTAGAGAGATTTTAGGAAATTAGCAATTGATCAAATGTAGTGAAGGTATCTTTGTAAAGTTTGGTTAAGACAATCTCAGATTGTGTCTGTTCTTTCTCGAGAACCCGAAACCCTAATTTATTGACGAATAGAGAGAAATTTTTAATGGAAACATCAAACTCCACAAATGTTTCAGAGGCGATGGTAATAGAGATACTAGCGAGGTTACCATTAAGAAGCATCTCCAGATTCAAATTGGTGTGTAAAACATGGAAATTGGCAATAGAATCTGTGTATTTCCGCCGTCTCTTTGTGTCTCTGCACCAAAATTCATCTTCCTCTTGGTCACTACTGTGCGGAAAAAAAGAACTCATAAACCTGCATGGATGCGAGACATGGGGTCTTCCAAAGTCTCTAGCTTCGTATTTTCCGAATACTGTAACCGGTAATTTATGTTATGCGGCTTCTTCCTCTGGATTGGTATTGATGCACAGGTCTAATGAGGCTTCCTATGTGGGTAATCCAGTATTACAACAGTGGCTTAGAATCCCTGTCCCTCCATATCCATATGTCACTATTGTCTTAGGTTTGGTGACGCGCCTGGACGAGGACGGCATTGTTCTGGGCTTCAAGGTCGTTAAGTTGGCTTCACTGGTACCGAGGAGAGACGAATCATCAACTTGTTTGTGTCTGTGTTTGTATTCGTCTGAGACTGGCATATGGACTTGCAAGCGACTTCACTGCCCGCGTTACTTCACCAGCCTCTCTAGTCCTATGAGTCTGAATGGGACGCTTTATCTATCACAAACAAGTTTCGATCTTGCTGCTCAACCTGGAGCACTTATGGCTCATGATTTCTATTCTGAATCCGATCTATGCCGGGTCATACTTCTCCCCGATCATAATCTGAATCACAATCGGGACTTTAAAAGAGGTTTGACTACATCCAGGGGATCTGTCATGTATATAAAAACATTAGCTCAACAGGGAGACAATCTTTTGAAGGTTTGGAGGTTGATGATCAATGATTCAGGGGATGAATGCTGGCAAATTCTGTGGGAAATCCACGTCCCGTTTGATGATATCAGATATTATGTACCCATGGCAATGCATCCATTTGATGACAATATTGTCTATTTATGGAGTCAAGAAAACAATTATTTGGTATCATGTAACTTGCCAAGACAAACCTACAAGATCCTTGGAGATGATGATCATCAAGATTGTTATATAAACCAGTCTATTTGTGAAAAGTATATGGATCGTACTTTTAGATCAAGCTCAGCTCGAGAGTATGGTGTACTGGTCAAACTATTACAATTCGTGCTCCCACAATGGATGGAATCGTTGCCTCGTCCTCCACAAGTCGACATGATAGATACAACTTCAATGCTTTTTCACATTTCTTCCCTGCCGAGAAAAGAAGAAGAATAGACGCAAATATTGGTTTTTGGATTCAATGATTTCAGTATGGTTTTCGGTTCTTCCCTTTCTTTTTGTGTTGTATTGCTTTGTTCTTTCTTCTTTTCTCATCTCTTGCTAATAAAATTGGATTTTTCGTATATGTCTGGCTCAAATTGGTAGCCATTTTTGAGTAAAAGAATGAGTAGATATATCATGTTCTCTGTGTTCATCATTCTTTTTTACCAGTTGTAAAGAATTTTTGTTCCATTTTGAGACATGTGGATCCTACATTTTTCTTCTTCATTCCTCAAAGAAAAAAAAAATAGAATAAAATTGTTCCTCCCCAAAATTGTAGAGGAACAAAGAGGAACAAACATATAAATTTTGTAAATACTTATGAATTTATTTTAAATAATTATTTATGCTTAAGTAAATAAATAAATGGTTTCAAGTGAAATTTACATTATTTTTAAGTAAAATATTTAAATTTATACAACATTTTATTTTAAATTTATATAAAACATTAACTTTATGAAATTTATAAAATAAATCAAATAAATGATTTTTTTTAATAATTATTATGTTGAATATTTATTCAAATTTTTGGTTACCATTTACTATAATCATTTGTTCAATTCTTATATTTCTTTTGGTTCCTGGTTTTGGTCATTTTCTTTTCATTTTTGTTCTTTTTTCATTCATTTTTTTTCCATATTCGGCTATTCCTATTGTTCTTTTTACTGTCACCAATCAGAGCAATATATTTGTCAGATAAATTTTGTAGGGACTAAATATATAATTACAAAATTGTAATAGGATTTTTGGCCCAAAATCTTCTCTAAAAATGTATGTATAGATACAAAAAAAACACAACCTTAAATAGATGTTTTACCGTCATAGCGGTTCGTAACTTTCGAAAACCTACAAATAAAAACAACACGACGTATCCAATAACTCACGGTTATAACACTCATCTATTAAATTTTCATACACACTCATTTATATAATTAAAATAACTTTCGACCAAACTCAATAATTTAACAGTTAGACTTGGTTATTTGCTATATATTTGCACATAATATATTGCCACTACCTCGTTTATGAGTTACTAAGAAGACGTGTATTAGATTATATATTGGTACATTGTCCCGGACTCCCAGTTTACTATTGTCGCTTGGTTTACTCTTTTATCTTGGTTTAGATATTTATATTTAAGGAACAAACAATGTTTATTTTACACTTAGGGAAGGTAGGCATGACCACGGTTACGGTTATTGCGGTTACGGTTTATTAACCTCCGGTTATAGTTATAAAATTTCTCTAACCGTAACCTTAACCGTTATATATAATGTTAAAACGGTTACGGTTAAATACGGTTACGGTTACAACGGTTACGGTTAAATACGGTTACGATTATTTAGTTATTACGATACGTTTAATATCAAAGACAAAAGCTTAGGTATTTTTAACCTTTAGAATAAAAAATTTAATGATGATATATCAAGTAATATTTATTTTATAATATATAATATATGTGATTATGTACTTTAATATTTATAGTTAATTAGCTATTTTGTTCTGTTAAGTAAACCAACGAATAACTAAATCAATGGTATTAATTATAATGATTGAGTTATTGTTTTATTGACAATACGTATTCCAAACAATACTATAGAAACGATGTTATGAATTAAGAAACGATTGTAGGAGTAGAAATAATAACTTGTAAATTATTTATGATTTGATTTGTGGAAAATAAGTAGTGGACGAGTGGAGTGGTTTAAATTTAGTAGTGGGCGCATTGAACCATTTAAAGCATTGTTTTAGTGAAATAATTATATATTTTAGGTTTTAACTCCACGGTTAACTATGCGGTTAACCGTGCGGTTAACCGTACGGTTAACTAACGGTTTTGATACGTTTACGGTTAATTAACGGTTACGGTTAGTATATTTTTTAACCGTAACTAATCTATTTTTACGGTTAACGATTACGGTTATTAACCGTTTTATACGGTTACGGTTCGGTTAAGGTTGAGAAACGGTCCGGTTACGGTCCGAAATACGGTTACGGTTAGGTTTTGGTCATGCCTAAATGAAGCATAAACATAATCTAAAAGAAAAGTTTGTTAGATCTGAAATGGTATCAGAGCTTTTCTTCTTCAAGCTTCATTCACCTCTTCCGCAAGCTCAAATCATCTTCGTTTCATTATTGAAAACAAGGAGATACCGTGGCCAGCAAGATACAAGAATGTTGTAGGTATAATGGCGGGGTTTGAATACCTTCATATGGATCATAACCCAAGAATAATACACAAAGACTTAAAGTCAAAGCTAGACAAAGAATGAAAAGGAAAAACTTGGAACTGGAATTGGAAATAAATATTATTTAATTATGTAATCGATATTATTTTTACTTCTTTGTTAAATTGTTAAAATATTTAAAAATATGGTAGGGAAATATATTTTCTTTATGGGTTTTGTGCAAAAAAACCCTCTAACTCGCCCATTTTTGCAACTATACCCTCCATCTCCGAAAAATGCAAGTTAATCATACGAAGTTCAAAATAATGTGCAATATAACCCTTATACGTATATTGTAAATGTTTTTCCGGTCACATAGTTTAGTTTTTTAAAATTCTAAAAGTAGAGTTGAACTCTTCATCGCGAGGGCTTCGATTTGATATATTATTTGTCAAAATTTTACGAACTTGATGGTAGCGAATAAGGGTTACATTGCGTATTATTTTGGACTTCGTAGGATTAATCTGCATTTTTCGGAGATGAAGGGTAAAATTGTAAAAATGGGAGAGTTGGAGGTTTTTTTTGCACAAAACCCTTTCTTTATCCTTAGGAAGGTATAATCAATATCAATTAATAAAAAAGGTAATGTTTATTGTATTCACATAGTTATGACAAAAAATTTTTTTTGCCAAATTCCCAGGAAAAAGCTATTTTGTAGAAAATAAGAGAGCAACATAAATAATTTAGATGCGCTCCGTTTTAGAAAAACATGAAAAAGGAAAAAATCAAAGGAAACCATACCATAATTAGACAGTGGGTTCTATCACACCACACATTCTTTACTCGCCACATTGCTTCTCTATCAGTGAAAGTGGGAGGCAAAAGTACTTGATTATTCCAACAAAATCTCTTTGGTTCTTTTGACAAAAAAAAAAGAAAAGAAACAAAATAACTAAATCTCTTTGTTTGTGTCACAGTTAATACATTTCCAGTCTCCTAAGATTTATCTATGTCTATGCAAAAGAAAGTCTTAGGAGAGATAAGTTACTTATTTCTACATTTACTTGGAATTGTAGTCTTGAAGGAAAAGCTCTTATATTCGGTACACAAGTCCTACATTACAATGAGACTGGTCTAGATTATTCCTACAGTTTCTCTCTAATCCTCTCTTTGGAAGTGATTTTATATACTAGGTTAGTCCATTTAATTTTAATTGAGGTACTTATTAGGGAGATTATTGGTGTGAACGGGGTCACTGATCTTGCAAATTCCCAAGATATTACATCAATATGTACAATTACATTGGACTGAGAATTGATTCCTTGATAACTTCTAGCAATTAGATTAAACATTAATACGTGTTTCTTGCCTAAAACGGAACTGTCTCGTTCTAGATCTAGTCCTAATGTTAGAACATTTCAGGAAAACTTGGGGACAAAGTAGATTCGTGTCTTGTTGTTGTACAAGCCCCAGATAGAGCTTGATATAAACCTGATTCTAGTGAATTCCGGGACAAGAAGTTTCCCGGCGTGAGTAGAGTTTCAGATTGAGACCTGAACACGTAAAAGCTCCACCTTGCACATTTACTTTCTCTGAAATTCTCTGTTTCTTGTTCTGTTTTCAAGTCCTTTTCAAAGTTCTTTACAAACGAGTGCTAATCCAAGAGAGAGAGTGAGTTTATTCGGCAAAAAAGTGAGTTTTATGAACCTCTCACTGTAAAATTTGGACTCTGAATGTTGTTTTGAGTCCTTGGATTTGCAATTATATGTTCTGTTTGTGGTATAATTTCAGTTATGGATCTGTAATCCAGTTATGGAAGAGAAAGTTGTATATGTAAAACAAACTTATAACATGCTGTTGATTTGTCTGTGTATGTATAACTTGTTGTGGCTTTTGTATTTTGACATGTTTCAGAACATGGTATCTTGCCGGACCGTTGTGGTGGCTATGTTGGTGGTATTGGTCACAGTGGAGTGGTTGGGATATACCTTTAGTTTTGCTGAAGGTTATCCGGAAGAAGATTTGGTGGAGAGGCTGCCTGGTCAACCGAAGGTCGGCTTCAGACAATTCGCTGGATATGTCGATGTGGACTTGGAGAATGGTCGTAGTCTTTTTTACTACTATGTGGAGGCTGTAAAAGAACCTGACACTAAGCCCTTAACCCTTTGGCTCAATGGAGGTCTCTGTTTTGTTTCTCTGTTTCTACATAATTTTAAGCTACTTCCCTAGCTAGTTTAGAATTTTGGTATTGAAAAATGTGTGTTTGAGGTTTGTATTGCAGGTCCAGGTTGTTCTTCAGTTGGTGGAGGAGCTTTCACTGAGTTAGGTCCATTTTATCCTACGGGCGATGGCCGTGGCCTCCGCTTGAACTCCATGTCTTGGAACAAAGGTTTGTTCTTTTTTTTGACAATTTTATGCAAAAAAAAAAAGAGAACTCTGTGATTCTACATTTTGATGTTACTGTCTCTTGTTGTAAAATGTGTAGCCTCGAACCTGCTATTTGTGGAGTCACCAGCCGGAGTAGGATGGTCATATTCTAACAGAAGCTCCGATTATAACACCGGGGACAAGTCTACTGGTAAAGTATAAATTCCATTTTTCATGACTATATTAGAAGACTGTTGTTTCCTGACATGTTTTTTCTTTTGAACAGCCAATGATATGCTTGTGTTCTTGTTGAGATGGTTCAAAAAGTTCCCAGAGTTGAAGTCTCGCGACCTCTTTCTCACTGGCGAAAGCTACGCAGGTGTGTCTTCGATTATTAGTTTAAGAAATGGCTATGAGAAAACCAATTTTTCTGATCTTTATTATTCTGAAGATGAAATTCGTTTTGCTTAACAATTTTGATCATGTTACTTGTCAGTGGTTTTCCTTTTGTCTAACCAAGATTTTATTTGATTCTCTGACAGGGCATTACATACCTCAACTGGCTGATGTGATACTCAGCTACAATTCACGCTCAAGTGGGTTCAAATTTAACGTCAAAGGGATTGCAGTAAGCAAGTGAACCTTCTTCTTGACGTTTCATCAACTCTTTTGGCTCTTTTCTGATTTCTTTGTGTGTGTTTTCTTTCTGATCAGATTGGGAATCCACTTCTGAAGCTTGACAGGGACATTGCTGCTGCATACGAGTTCTTCTGGTCGCATGGGATGATCTCTGATGAAGTAAGACTTACAATCATGAACCAATGTGACTTTGCCAATCCAAAGAACATGAGTAATGCTTGTTTACATGCTATCGTTGACTCAAGCGTCCTCACTGAGTATATCAACAGCTATCATGTTCTCCTTGATTTATGTTACCCGTCTATTGTCCAGCAAGAGCTGAGGCTCAAGAAAATGGTTAGCCCTTTTCCACCTTTCTTTCCAAACAGAAAAACTTGTCTGTAAATTTATGAAAATGGTTTCAGGCTACTAAGATTAGCATGGGAGTTGATGTCTGTATAACATACGAAAGAAGTTTCTATTTCAATCTCCCGGAGGTACAGAATGCGCTTCACGCTAACCGCACTCGCCTACCTTATGACTGGACAATGTGCAGCAAGTAAGTTGTTTTACCCTCTTTTAGTTTCATTGATCACAAAACATGAAGGTAATTAACTGATTGCTATTGGCTGTTCACTTTGACTATGTCACAGCCGGTTAAACTACAGTGGCATCGACGGATACATCAACATGCTTCCGATTCTTAAGAGAATTATACAGAACCAAACTCCTGTTTGGATCTTCAGGTAAGATTTCTATTAAAGATCTCTTTATCTACTTCTTCTCTTGTATTCTGCAGCTATAAACCCAGCTTGTTGAAATTGTAGTGGAGATCAAGATTCTGTAATTCCACTTCAAAGTTCAAGAACACTCGTACGAGAACTTGCTCAGGATCTCAACTTCAAGACCACTGTTCCCTATGGAGCCTGGTTCCACAAAGAACAGGTAGTTCCCTTCACCATCAAAACAATGCTAATTAAGTTAAGTTCTTGGGATTGCTAACTTGTGGATGTTGGGATTGTGACTAGGTTGGTGGCTGGGTCACAGAGTATGGGAATCTACTGACCTTTGCAACGGTGAGAGGAGCGGCTCATATGGTGGCCTATGCGGAGCCCTCACGAGCTCTGCACATGTTCAGTAGTTTTGTGAGTGGCCGGAGATTGCCCAACAAACCAGATTTAAAATCTTCTATTGATGATTGAAATAGAAACATATTAGGGTTTGTGTAATGATGAACCGTGAACCCCACGGGATTATTTTTATATATTTGCAAACATTGTGATGAGAATATAGTATTTCTCATAGATTATTGGAGTGTGATTTTTATCAATATTATTTATTACTTATATGATTTTGATAAATGATGAGTCTTATCAGTGTCATTTGGACGTATTTTCAAACGCTTATAGACATAGCTATCTCTTGATTATGATGATTTATGATAAATAGTATCCACTCAACAACGTTGAAAAAAAAAAGGACTTTGGTTACAAGGGGATCCTTTGCGGGATTTTGGGCTTAGACAATCTAATGAAATAAATTGCAAGATCTTTTGCCTTTTTGTAATAATTGGATAGTTATATAACGAAGGAATGTATTTAATATAATTTAAATAATATTTCAGTTTATCCTAATTTTAAAAATTAACTAAACATAGTTCTTGGTATTACATCAACTAAATATTAAATTTAAGAGGTTATTTACATCTCATCCTTAAAAATAATTTCAAGTTAGAACCTTAAAATTAGTTAGATCTATTTTTAATTTTTTTTTATTATATTTTGGAAAACAACTTTATGTTTTAACAATATATAAAAAAAATATCACATTAGCCAAGTGTACAATACATTCAAACGTAATTAGGTAAGAAAATCAATCTCTTTATTTTCTTTTGATTATAAAAATCAAGGACATTAAATTGCAAGATTTGTTTCTTTTTTACAAAATTAAATACCTTTGGGTATATTGGTGTTATTATATATATAAACATATGTAGTACATGACAAAAACAAAGCAAAAATCATATTCTTTGACCAAAATAAAAAGCGAAAATCATAGACACAAAATGGCTATCAGCAAGAAAATGTTAACTGCATTTGTCCTCACTATCCTCTTAGCCGTATCTTTTGTCCATTGCTCCGATAGAACCACTGGTATTAGCTTATTATCATACTCCTCACCTTTTTTTGTTTAAGTATGCATATGTTTTTTTTTTTTTATCATATATTTTTATGATTGTGAATATTGGCGTAATGATTCTTGTTTAATAGGTTTTGGTATAAATCAAGAGTATGCAAAATGCTACGACCTAGCTGATTGTCAAAAACCCAAACTGGACGATGCGGCATGCGAGAGGTTTTGTGGAGCTAAAAGCTTTTTATTATATGGTAGATGTGATGTTGCTACCAACAAATGTTGTTGTAAGTCTAAGACGAAATAATCTATTCACATATATGTATCCGGTTGACAAATAACATCATTAGATTCATATGGTTTTGATCATCAATCAATAAAAGAGATCGAGAGTGAAATACACAAACCCTACCAATTAAAATTAGCTTGATTAAATTGGAGCGAGTATTTTGATTACACCATAACAAATATTGAAATATGAAAAAACAGATAATGGGATCATTACTCTGACGTCTTTTGTTTAGTATCTTTTGTAAAGCTAATTGCCTTGGTTATGTAGAAAGAGTTTTAGGTGAAGAGAGTATTTATGAGTATGATTTTGAGGATATTCTTCTGCAAACACAGGATTCTTCAATCGGTTTTAGCACAACTTATTTCCCTTTTTTTGCTGCATTTCTGTTCCAAAATAAGTTATATGAATCTCTTCAAGAATATATAGCCAAAAATCCAAGATATTTGGAAACATAATGTATAAGTAAAATCATGACGTGAATCAAATAATTCTCGAAAACTACACAAGACAGAATCATGGGCAATAACCGAAATTCTAAAATACTCGAATAGATTTTAAATTCTAGAAACGAAGGAATCAAAATCGAACTTGTACGGTATCTAAAAATACCTCAAATACAATTACTGTATATATTCAAATTAGTTTTTTTAGACCGAATAACCAAAAGTATCTAAAATACCCGAACAAACCCGAAAATATACAAATGGATCATAAATTTTAAAACCTAAAGAACTGGGTCTCAATCAAAAAGTTTTGTATCTATATAGATCTTAAACTCTAGAACAAAAAAAAATATGATCCGAAAAGCGAACGCAAAGACGAACCAAAATCTCTATCCCACTAACATTGGGCCTGAAAGCCCACTAAGTCCAATGTCTAGCTTGATTGAAGAGCACATGGGACTAACTCGCGCCTTGCATATAGGGTCGTATCGTATATCTGAAAGTAGAATATCGTCACAACTACAAAACACATGAAAGTAATCAAAGCTTCTATTTTGGATAGCTCGCCGAGTTTTGAACCTAAACTGTCTTTCTTCTGATGTAATGAGTGGGCATTCTGGTTTATGGTTTAGTTACGGTTTGGTTAATCGGTTTATAAAACCTGAAACTATACAAAAAAGGTTATGTAATTCGGTTCGGTTCAGTTCAATTTGATTTTTTTCGGTTTATTCCATGATTACAAAAATTAAATAAAAATATTGCATAACATTAACACATCTAGCCTTGGGGAATATCTAAGGTTCTTTTTAAGTATTTTAAAATAATTAACATTAGAATTTTGTCTTGAACTATATCATCTTCTATTCAGATTATATGAAACCGATAATACATCCCCCACATATTTTATTAATCAAATGTTATTGTAGTAGAAGAAATCGTCAGAAATGTATCATTGAGAGTTCTATTTCCTTTTCTCTAACAAGTACTGGAATAAAGTTTCTCAAAACGTACAGTGGACTGAGAAAATTCATACATGTATCCACATACTATATATCTTTTTCAAAAAAGAATACTGCAAAAAATAACTAAAGACTGGGGATGTGCCGTTATTTAAGTGGTTAAGTCCATTTGACTCCGCTTTTCTCATCGGAGTTCGACTCCACTAAGTCGCGTTATCCCCACATAGTAGAGATTAACTATCGATCGGGTCTTGTCGATCCAAATATGTCCAAAAAAAAAAAACTAAAGACTAACCAAACAAGTAATATTATATAAAAACTAAAAACTCAAAAAATCCGAGTCTAAACCGAAATATTTTTAGTAAACATAACCAAACGGATTTTGAAGAAAACTAAAACCGAACCAAATCACCTGGTTACTGTTCAGTCCGGTTTGCTTTTTTCGGGAAAGGTCATTATGCCCACCCATACTGTTCAGACGGTCTCATTGAGACCCATAACAAGATAAGCATGTGAAAGGAGGAGACTAAAATTAAGCATGTTCACCAAATCAAGTGAAGCTGAAGACAAAGAGAAAGAGAGGAGAGAAGCATATAGGTAGAGGTTGGGTTAAAGACAGGTACTACTTGGGGCTACCACTTTAATGGATCCCTTTCGGCCAATAAATTGGGGAGTGGAGCATTGACTACTGTGCATCTGCTCTACCAAATTAATTTGTTGATTAGTTATACATTGTGGTCCATGTTTTATGAGTTATAGTTAGTTTTTAAGAGCTGGATAGAAAGTCTATCATGATTTATGTTTAAATGGAACCAATATAACAACTTGCGGTCCGTTGATTGCGAAAAGTACCAAAAACAAGATATTTTTTTCTTCTTTATTTTACTATACTATGAATTCTCGCTTGTACTTATACGAAAGAAGTAGTTTAACCGGTTGATCTTAGAGAACTTTTTGGAAGAGAAACAAATATATTGAATCATTATTTTGATGACGGAAGCAAATAATTTGCATAATTTGGTTCTTGGTCAAATTTCATTATAGGTCGCAAAGTATGGAACTACTTGATTAAAAATAGTGCTAAAATTATTTGTATAAAAAAACTAGTAATAAAATGGAGGAAACCTTTACTATGAGCTAAATTCGGCACCATGCTCAACACCAAAAGAAAACCAATACAATGTTATATGTAATAAGGCTTCTTACCCTTTCGCATTATATTTTTGGTGCAAGGTCCGTTTAATCGCACTCTTTATGAATGAAGATCCAGTTTAAAGGAAGAAACTACTACTATAATTTTAAACTGTGATGTGAATTAATTCAATAAATATCACATGTTTGTTATTCGAAAACTTAAGAAAATGGAGTGGTTGAAAAAGAAATCTCTCTAAGTCACAACCACTACATTATTGCTTTAGAAATATAGAAAGCCTAAAGCCGTATTTTTCGTTACTCCTTTATTTGTCCCTTATGTGTGTCCCTCATTTATAAAAAAATAACCTCATAATTCTTCCTTTTTTCCAGAAATTAATCAAAACTACATATACTTTTGGGACGATTTGTTATATCATTTTTAATTTATTTAATTTTCTTAGAGGGGACTAAAACATATCTAAAATGTTATCAATTTAATTGTTATTTAAACGTTAGAAAAATGTTCATGTATGTATATGTATGCAACCATGAATATATTTAGTCCAAAAGGTAACCCATAAATTGCGCACACACCTACACATATATATATACATATCATATGTCCTCCAAACTCAAAGAACATCATATACACACAGACGATGGATTGGTTCTCATGGCTGTCTAAAACCGACCTTGATCCAACCGTAAGCTACGAGTACGGACTCATCTTCGCTCAAAAGAAGCTCCAGAGTGAAGACATAGCTCTTTTCAACCACAACTTTCTCCGGCGACTTGGTATTAGTGTAGCCAAACACCGCGTAGAAATTCTCAAACTCTCAAAGAGAGAAACACAAGCACTTAGCTCCTATCAGCATCGTCCCTTCTCGGCCAAACTCATATCCGTCGTCATCAAGGCCACCAAAAGTGTCGGCAATCGATTAAATAAATGGCTTTATCTCGGAGGAACTGCCGTGGTTGAACCGCTTAAGGAGAAACAGTCGCCGACGCGAGCCTGCCGTACCGCAACGTTTTTGACTGGTAGGTCAAGATAATGCACCTAATCACGAATTATTGTTACGGGATTTTCTTTATATATAACTAATTACAACAAAAATAATATTTTGGAACAAAAACAGCATTTATGAGTGAAGCAAGAAGTCTAAGTTTTGTAGATCCATGAGTCCTTTGTTTTTTTAAAACTGTTATGTCGGGATTATTAGGGTTTATGGTTGAAGTGGTGTTAGTTAAAACTTTATTTTATATGTTGACAAAACTAGCTAAAAACTTTCAGGTAATAACAATAAAGTCAATGCTGAAAAAGCTGAGGTACAAGTGGAGAGATTACCTGTGATCAAGAGGAAAATGATAGCGAAATCTGGACCGTTGGATCTAAAACATGGAATGCAAGAGAAAATGACGTTAGTAAGCAACCGAAGCATGAACCTATCTGGACCGTTGGATCGAAGTGTGCAAGAAAGACTCATATTAGCTTATAGAAGCCCTGTTGTGTCGGGACAGTTAGATGGAAACTTAAACGAACGGTTGAGATTATCAGGGCCGTTGAAAGGAAGACCACCGAGCCCAAGTGTGTATGTGGAGTATAATAAAAGAGACGATGACACACGATGGGATGCTATGTTTCATAACTTGAAGCCTACGTAGATCTTGAGTAGAAATTGTTTTTGTTTGAGTTTGTAAAATAAATGTACTTAAATGTGTGGAATAATAAAACTATTACCCTCTGGTTTAAGGAAAAAAAAATATTTACTTTTATCTTTAATTTTTTTTTTTTGTCATTGGAGAGTTCATTTACACCAATCCCCTATATATTAATTGAGAAGCATTTTAAATAAAAAACCTTACATTCACATTTGATTTACAAGACTGCCATGCTGACATGTCGCAACCAGAGAAATTCTCAGCAAACTTAATAATTGTCCACTATTTACTAGACTAATTACATATAATGCCATTAGTGGTACTTATGCATATTTTTCCTCTATATTTAAGAGATTAGCAATTAATAAAGGAAATTAATTAATAAAAACTATATATATTGACGAAACAAGTAAAAAGTATATAGCATAAATCATGTTGAACAATATATAATATAAATTTTTATTATATGTTTTGTAGTTATATTTTTTATATGTTTTATAAAAAACATTTAGAATTTTAACATATATGACATTCTATTTTTTGTAATAAATTACAAAACATCTAAATGTATATGTGAGCCCATATGTTTCTTAAATATATTTGGAACATAGTTTTACATAAATTAGTTAGTAACATTTCATTTATTACACATTCACTATGAACAATATTTCAATATTAATCTACGTTAAAAATGTATCCGCTTACTCATTATTTTCAATATTATTTCTTTTCAAATTTTTACCTTATCAATTTATTAAAACTTTTACACGGTTTATTCAATTTAATTAGTCATTTACTCATTTTATTTACAATTTATTTACAACCCAATTCCATATCGTAACAATATAAATTGATTCATAAAATGAGGGATATGCAATAAATCAATCCTAACTACATAGAATTATCAAGAATAATAAAATTTTATTACGTTTAAAAAATAATTATTCATACTCTTTTCAGTTTTTATATTGAATTGTTTCCCAAATAAAATCTTAATTAAAATACAAAAAATATTCGAATATATTTCAGAATTATAGGAATGATATTTCAAAAAAAAACTTTGGTCAATATTTTAATTTAAAATCTTATTCCAAATATGGAATATCCTAATTCCTAACTAATAAAATCTCCAAAATATATCAGTTACTAAATCATATTCAAATATTCACACTTATATATCAAGTGATAATATATAATCGGTTTCCAAAAAATTGTTTATATATTTCATATAACTATTTCTTCCCGCACATAGTGCGGGTAAATCATCTAGTATCACGTTTAAAACAGGGGAGAAAAAAAAAACTAAAAGGAAATACAAAAAAAATATAACCCATGATCAAATCAGAAAAGAGAACCCAAAAGAAAAAGGAGATAAAACATAGAAAATACTAATAGCAAGAACATTGAGTGGGATGAACAAGGGAAGTTTCTTGTCTGATGGTAATGGATTAGAAACAACACGGCCCTGCTAAAGAACTCAATCAGTTAATGTATTACATCAGATTTTCGATTTTTCAATGGATATTTAACCATGCTTGTTGACTTGTTGTGGGGGAGGAGCGATAGTAGCTTGTTGTAATGACATGGGTTTCTAACGTTTTTAGAACCAAGAAGTTTGGGGGACTAGTAATCGAGAAGACTAGCTAAAGTCGTACAAGTACTGGACTTGAATCACCGAGAGTGCTCTACGACCGAAATACAACCGATATGTGTCCTTTGGAGCAACATACCATATTACCATGGATAATACCGCCTTCTTTCCAATCCCAAGTTGATAACATCGGTGCGGAGAAGAATGGTCGACAGACCAAAACAACTTCCCTTGCTCAACTACCACATTGTGGATTGAAAACCTCCGGCCTAGATTTTTTGCATCGAAGCGTGTATGAAAGCTTTCCTACCACATTTTGAATCAAAGTGTTTAGTTTGAGCTAATCATATTACCTAGCCATTTTCATTTAGTTTGAGCCATTGTTCAATATTACACCACGGAAACCAAATTAAGATGGACTATTCTTTTATAAAATAGATTAAAGATTCAAGTACCGCTTAAACTTACCCTTAGGCTTTCATAATTCAAACAAATATCTAATTGGCTCACATAATCAGGTAAGAATGTCTAATTTGCTCACACCAAATCTGATTTCTACTTAGCCATTATGTGGTTTAATATCTCAAATTTTAAAATTTGTTATTTATTCAACTTTTTAATAAATGTCTTAGCAATGACAAATACACGAGATATCATATTTGACTAGAGAATTAGGTCTTAAGACCGGTGTTAGAATAGGTCTCTCGACCCTTACACTTGGGTTCAACCAACATTTGGAAGTGTCTTAACCCGCTAGACACTCCATTTTATTCATCCACCCTCAGCCCTCATTGGTCTTCTCATAACCAATTAGTTACATTATTCGATGACTAGTTGGTCGAATACATGAGTAATAAAAAAAAATGAGCCTTCGACACTGAAAAAAACAAAAACCGTTAAAATATTTCACGAAAAGTTTTGATGAAAAAACAAAACCGTTAAAATAATTTATTTAGATTAAGAATAAATTAAAAATAATTTATAAACGGTTACAACGAAAACATACGACTATATAGGATATTTATTCAAATAATTATTATTACATACATTTTTGAACAAAAATAAAAAAATGGATCCTTAGAGGTACCAAAATATATCATTGGAATGTTCTCCTTGGACATGGAAGAGGCCAAGTGTGACTACACCATTAGCACAACAAATGAACTAACACTTACATTTAGAATTGGTTTTTTAGTGAGAAAAATAAGGTAGAGCGTTGTCAGGAAAAGAAGAAAGAAGATAAAGCAAATTATAAAAAAATGGTACGACAGACAGGTAATGGCGAACACGTAGGTTTTCATAACCCAGTCAACTAAGAAACGTGATTCCTGGAAGAAAATCATTCTATAATAGAGTATTCGTATCGATTTTAAAACAATAGAATTAAGAGAGATTTATTCTAGAATGAACCATCTGGCGTATTAAGAACACCCTTATCGATAGTCTCATCTTAGATGAATCTTAGGTAATTATATGAATTAAATTAAATATCAAATGTTGAATATTGCTAAGGAACGTCTCTTAGTTAAGAGACAAAAAATGAGTTAAGAGACGGACAGGTGTCGCCCGGCATTAGTCGAAGAAGAAAAAAAAAGAGAAAAAAATAACTTTACGCGTGATTCTCCCTCGTATTCCGGCTGCCAATCTTCAAAAACTTCACGCATGATTCACAACGCTTTTTCCGATGACATTGCGGATTGTGTCGTCGGTTTGCTTATAAGTGTTCTCCGTCGTATTCCGGACGCCAATCTTTATATCCGGTCTGGTAATTGGTCGAAATTTGGGGATTTCCAATTAGGGTCCAAGGTTTATTCGAAATCAAACTCTCAATTTTGAATTATGATCTATGTAAGGTGATATGGGAACAAGTCCTTTGTATGTGTTCAGTGATGTGTTTAGTAAAGTTCCTATAAGGTCAGAAATTGGTGTTCTTGGTGCCATGTCTCTCGTCATCTACACCATTGCTGTGATTCCTTTAGAAAGTATGTCTTTGTGGTCCTTAAAGCCAACGACAAGTAAGTAGTGGTTTGAGGTTTGATCTTCCTTTTTGTTCTTATGCAGTGATGTCTGCAATGAGTTGTCTTCAAGGTGAAGTTAAAGGATTTGGACACAATAATTATGAACCAAAACACTTCAAAACACATGAAAATTTTTATAACTAAAACATTTCAAATTTTTAAGAACCAAATCACTTCAAAACATTTTTTTTAAGAACCCCAACTTAAGATACTACCATTGGACAATGCCAAAAATTTAAACTCTTACCCAAACTCTTAAGTTTTAAATTTTCAAAATTAACAATTAAAATATTCTAAGAGCCAATATTAAGAGACTACCAATAATGTTGCTTTAAATGTCTCAAGACTATAAGAAGTAAATTTACGTTTCTAGGAAGAATAATAAGATTTTTAATTCGATAGTTAATATTTTTAGGTGAATAATAAGATTTTTGTTTACTATATATGCTGAATTAATCTATATTAAACAAAATCAAAGTTTGTATAAAAACATGGAAACATAAATAGTCATGAAAGAACTAAGTCTGTCCACTCGACATAAGAAGTAGGCTAATGGGATTAGATAAAATGATAACGATATTAACGCTCTTGCCAAATGATTTGTTGAATATAAACACACCTCTTAAGCGCCTCGTCACCGAAAGGAAAAATCCTTTTAACTTAAACTTTTTTTTTTCGGCATATATTTGTTTTTTTACATGTTAGATTATATAACTCAAAGTTATTGTTTCTAGCGATATTTTTAAGGGTAATATTAGAAACTAGCCAAATTTTACAAATAAATTAACAAACTAACTATGTATCAGATTTTTTGAGTAAATGATTTTTTTTTTGTAGTGGGGTAGGGGTAAGAAAAAGACCAATTAACCTTGTAAATTTATAGTTTTAACAATGATACATTTAATTGTGATGGTAGAGACTCCAAAGTAAGGTTCAGTGAGAAAAAGAAAAGAGACCCGGCAGTAGAAGTCATACGGTCGTCATGGTCACCGCGATATTATTACAGAGTTAGTAGTGGTAAAAAATATCCAAAAAAAACATCTGATGGTAAAGATTAGAGGAAAAGAGAAAGAAACCATGTAATTTTAAGAAGTCACATGAATCAAATAAAAATAACGAAAAAAATATTTCGGCATTTGGCCATGGTCACCGTGATATTACTACGGAATAACTGGTTATTTTCTAATCTCTTTTCAATCAGTTCTCATTATCAAGATTGTTTTTACTGTAGTAAAACTAGACCTGGGCATTCGGTTAACTATTCGGTTTTGGTTCGGTTGCGTTCGGTTTCGGTTAGTTCGGATATGTAATATAATAACCATTCGGGTATTTTAGGAATTTCGGTTCGGTTCGGTTTGGTTACCAGTCGGTTCGGTTCGGTTCGGATATTTGAATAGATAATCGTAACTAACCGAAATTTATTTAGGTTCGGTTTGGTTTGGTTTTTTTATCCAAAATAACCGAAATTAACCGGATTAACCGAAACTAACCAAAATTAACCAAAAAAAATACAAAAAAAAAAATATTAGAAAGAAAATTAAAATTTGGTTGAGTTTTGTAAAAGAGTATTTAACTTTGACAAATACAACTAACAATATTTGGATATTTTGATTATTTAAACTATTTGATTGTTTTGATTCTAAAAATAATTAATATTTTGAGTTTATAATTATAGTTTTAGGTATTATTTTTGGGTATTTTTTAGGTTTTTAGATAATTCGGTTAACCGTTTGGTTATCGGTTCGGTTCGGTTTCGGTTAATTTGGATAGGAAATTTACTAACCATTCGGTTTTTTTAAAACTTCGGTTCGGATACGGTTCGATTTTTTTCGGTTCAATTCGGTCGGTTATTCAGTTATCGGTGTTTTGCCCAGGGCTAATTAAAACATTGTTTAAAATACAATTTAACTCAATAAATGTTTTAATTAGATGACAAAAAAACATTGTTTTAATTAATAATTCACTAACAAATGTAAGTGTTCTAATTACTCACGTAAGCATAAGATAATCTTCGACATACATCACAAGTTCACAACGGTAGTTAAATATAACAGTAGTAAACACGAAAGTACCAAAGAATAAACAATCTAGTACTATTACAATTACTTGGAACTTGGAAGATTTAGTTCCAAAATATTTAATTATTAAAATTAAGGGACAGTTGTACCCAAAAGATAAAATATCTCTGTCACCTCCAACAACAAGTCTTTATTCTCAAAGATTTGTTTTGTGACGCGTGGGCATTAGTTATGCCGCATAACTATCGTACATATTTATAAAAATCATGTTATGTTTACTAATTTAATTATACAACAGAATATAATCACAGCCAAAATATTCTACTTCTGATTTTTTGATAAAATATATATTTAACGCTATATAAAAAATTTAATAACCAAAAGAATTGAAATAAAGCTGGAATTTATTTTTTGTAAAAACAATTGAATAACTTTACAAATGCACATTAAAAACTATTTTTGAAATGTTGAAAGAAAAATAAAATTAACTTAATTTCATTTGGAAATTAAATCAATTATGAAAACGCCAATATTCGACGAAGACAACAGAACCGCGTCAAGCGATGCCTCTCAAATCAATCGTGTTCTTAACGTGAGCCCATTGTTTCTCAAACACGATCGAGAATAACCATTACAACAACAAAAAAAAACAGAGAGTAAGAGAAAAAAAAAACCAGACATTATGTTGTGTTCCAGATCTCAAAGAGTGTTTATACTTTTGTCTTTGTGTTTACTCTCTTCGTTTCTTCTGGTCGTCACTGGAACAACATCGAATACTGGTAAGACCGACACATATTTTTAAAAAGTTGTTTCTCCATTTTTATAAAAATTAAAGATTTTTCAATTTGGGTTTCGATTGGTTTCAGGGGTTGGTAACGAAGAAGTAGGAGGTGTAGAAGAATGGAGAACAAGTGTAATAGAAAGAGTAATTGCAGAGGAAAGTGGACAAAACTCATCTCTGATTTTGGCTGCAAAGAGAACCAAAAGAAAAGATCCTAATGATAATTTCAAACTCTACACTGGTGGATGGAATATAAGCAATTCCCATTATTTGACTGTGAGTCTTTAATTCTGTGGTCCAAACATGTTTTTTTTTTGTTGTGTGAAATCTCTCTCCTTCCAAGTTGGATATGCTTCATTTGACTTGGGTTCTTCTTAGATTCCTAAATTTTGATTAAAGTTTTGATCTTTACTATTAAGAATTCAGGCTAAGTGGAGTTTGATTGTTTTAACTTTTGAGGTGCTCATGATGAATTAATCTATGGATTAGGATTCACAACTAGTTGGGGTTTGGTTTATTTGACTTGGGTTCTTCTTAGATTTTCTGAATTTTGATTAAAGTTTTGATCTTTACTATTAAAAAGTCAGGCTAAGTTGAGTTTGATTGTTTTAACTTTTAAGGTGTAGTTATGCTCATGATGAATTAATCAATGGATTAGGATTAACAACTAGTTGTGGCTTGGTTTACTTGAATTGGGTTCTTCTTAGATTCTTAAATTTTTGTTAAAGTTTTGAGCTTTTCCATCAACAGTCTGACTAAGTGGAATTTGACTGTTTTTAACTTTTATTGAATCAGTTTTGTGCTTATATGGATAATTTTTCATCTTTATTATGAGTCTGAAGGTTATTGTGAAATGCTATGAACTTTTGACCTAAACAATCTCTCCCATTCTTTGCTTGTGGTGCAGTCTGTTGGTTATACAGCGGTGCCTTTCATTATAATAGCAGTAGTTTGGTTTGTGTTCTTTGGGCTATCATTATCTCTGATTTGCCTTTGTTATTGCTGCTGTGCCCGTCAACCTTACGGCTATTCCCGCGTTGCTTATGCTCTATCCCTTATCCTCCTCATATCATTCACAATTGCAGCAATGTAATTGTCATTCTCCCTTTGACTTGCTTTTCTATTCGTCATTGTTGTTTCTTGCGGGATATTTATGTGACTGCGGTATCTTGTGTTTGATATTCCAGTATAGGATGTGTTTTCCTTTACACGGGGCAAGGAAAATTTCATGCTAGCACAACCGATACTTTGGACTATGTGGTGAGTCAAGCAAATCTCACGTCAGAAAACCTCAGGAATGTGTCAGATTATCTCAATGCAGCTAAGAAAGTGGATGTGCAATCCAGCATTCTGCCACAGGATGTTCTCTCGAGCATCGACAACATACAGGGAAAGATTAACTCGTCCGCCACAACTCTTTCTGTGAAAACGATGGAGAACCAAGACAAGATTCAAAATGTCTTGGACAGCATGTACAATTTCGGTACAATATTGTTATCTTTCATCTTTTGTCACCTTTTTGCTTATAATTTTTGTCTCTAATTGTTGCAGGAGACTTGCGCTCGTCATCATCGCTGCTGTGATGCTTTTCCTTGCATTTATTGGATTTCGTAAGTCGTCTAGTTATATGCATAAGCAAATTCTTAGGGATTATTATTGATTATATCTTGCAGAACTTAACTTGCCAATTATTGTCATTGTGATTTCATACAGTTCTCTCTATCTTTGGACTGCAGTGCCTTGTATATACGTAAGTGAACTCATTCTTATGTTCTGTTTTACATTGGTTCCACTCTATGCTGAAAAGTTTGTTGTGATTATCAATTTGTAGGTTGGTGATCCTTGGTTGGATTCTCGTCACGGTTACCTTCGTCTTGTGTGGTGGATTTCTGCTTCTACACAAGTGAGTTCCGTTCTCTCGCTACCATTTGTCTAGTCAATGTATTGAAAGCTTTCTCAAAAGAATTTCTTCTACTTTGTCAGCGTTGTAGGGGATACGTGTGTTGCAATGGACCAGTGGGTCCAAAACCCAACAGCCCACACGGCTCTAGATGATATTCTACCATGTGTAGATAATGCAACCGCGAGAGAAACATTGGATCGGACTAAGCTTGTGACATACAAGTTGGTCAATCTTCTTGACAATGCCATTAGCAACATGACCAACAGGAACTTCCCACCTCAACTCCGGCCTCTTTATTACAACCAGTCAGGTCCACTAATGCCCCTGCTCTGTAACCCCTTCAATGCTGATCTCTCTGACCACCAGTGCCAGCCTGGTGAGGTCCATCTGAACAATGCAACAGAGGTAAACTGAGGATTCCATCATAAAATTTCTGAATTCAGAATCACAACTAGAAGTTGAAATCAAAAGAATCAAGAATAAACCCAATTTGTTTTTATGCAGGTGTGGAAGAACTTCACTTGCCAAATTGTAACACCGGGAACATGCAGCACACAGGGACGGTTGACACCAAAGCTTTACAGTCAGATGGCTGCAGCAGTTAATGTAAGCTATGGACTGTACAAGTACGGTCCGTTCTTGGCAGACCTGCAAGGGTGTGACTTTGTGAGGTCTACATTCACTGATATAGAGAGGGATCATTGTCCGGGACTGAAGAGATACACACAGTGGATCTATGTGGGTCTTGTGGTAGTGTCTGCTTCTGTAATGTCATCTTTGGTGTTTTGGGTTATATACGCGCGGGAGAGGAGGCACCGAGTTTACACAAAAGACTACAATGCTATGCACTCTGAAGATCCACGAAGCAAGGGCCAGTGAGATATTATGTTCCTTTGGAGGTTTACCCTGTACATTATGTTTGAGAATTTGGTTATCTTCTGTGTAGTGAATGATGGGAAGAATCTTTGATTGTTTTTACATGTTGAAAAGTACTTTGAAATGAGATGTGTATTACTTTGTGGAACTACAAGATTCTTAATATTTTGTGGGACTTTGACATCTAATATGGGTTTACTCACAAATTCGATTGATAATGTTTGTTATTCTCCTCTCGAACCAAAGCTACACCGACGACATGATGTAACGTTGTTGGGTACAGAAGCAGATGTTGGATATAGTAGAATCAATTATTTTCCCTTGACATTTGAAAAAAGTAGGGTGTTTAGTTATGCTATTTTTTTTTATCACGGATTAATTCTTTAAAAATAAAAGCATGTCATCTAATCGATAGATAATCCTATACTAATATTTGGGAAGTACATCCTAAGGCTCATAACTTAGATTTTGTAAAAAATTACAATATATGCCATTAGAGATATCTAATTATAAACATTTTATTCCATTTCACTAATATATATTTAACGGGTCAACGGTCAACGGGTTTAAAGATATCAAAAGATTTTTTTTATATAATTTCAATAATTAATATAGTTTAATCTAATTCAATATAATTCGAGAATGTCTTATTCTAATCAATTCGACAATTTAACACAATGATGTTCAATAATCAATTCGAGAGTCATAATTTAACACAATTCGACAATTTAAAAATTTAACACATTGAAAATGTTACTCAAAATGTTATATAGTAATCCATCATTCGAACATGTTATAAAGTGAATTATAAAAATGTTATTGAAATTGTAAACATAAAATGATATATCATTGAAAATATTTTATATCAAGCCAATTTATTATAAAAAATGCTATTCGAAAATGATATATCATTTTAAACGTTTTAATACCGATAATTATAATTCTCATATAGCTATTTTACAAGATGAGATTGAAAATGTTAGTAAGATTCGTAATCTTTGATGAAGCTAAACAATATAACTCGAATCCTATATAAACAAACAATAATTTAAGTTACCTAAATCTCTGAAATTACAATATATGCCATTATATAATTCTAATCATAAATTTATTCCATGTCACATATATATATAAACGGGTCAACGGGTTTAAAAATATTAAAAGATTTTGTTTATATAATGCATAATTAATTAATATAATTAATTAATATTAAGAATATATATCATATGGAAACTATTAAAACCTCTAAATCGTTTTAATATCTAAATTAGTTAATAAATTATCCAAAACTGATATTAAAAATAATAATTTCAATTTTTTTAAAAACAAATTTACAAATCAAACAATCTTCTATATTTAAACAATCGTTGGAATACTAATTATTTTTCAAAACCATAAAATCTAATATATTTTGGAGTAACTCCAAAAATAGTCAAAATTATAATTTTTTTTTTTGTGCAAAAATCAAAATTATAAATAACAATTAGAAATATTTGGAGATATTCAAAATAAATACAAAATCTATGAATATCTAATATTCCTAATAACAAAAATAATCTTTGAGATTTTTTTTCCATATTCTACTAACCACTTGCTAAATATTAGTATATATTAAATATATCATTTTATTTACAAAATTGAAATTCATATCCCGTATTTTAAGCAACTATAACACACACAAATCAAAACAGTCAACAAAATATTCTAATTTTCTTAAAATATAGTTACCATTAACTATACAAATCTCAAATATTGTGGAAAATTGTTAACCACGTGATTTAAAATTTGTCATAATTTCAATTACTTAATGATAATTCCATATTCTACATCTATAGTTAGTTTTGCGATCTTAACCAAAAATATTTTAAACAATTTTAGCAATTACAATAGATACGTCATAAATGATTTAGAATATTTCTTTGGATCAAGCATATTCTTTTTTATGTCATCTTTAGGCCTATAAATATTGGAACAAAACAAAAGAGTATCAAGCCTAGGTTGCCGGTGCATAACATGTATCTTTACTTTTGTTTTTGCGTTTTCCATTCTTCCATTTTAGTTTATAATAATGGCTAATGTATGTATTCTTTTCGTTTACTTGGTTTGTTGAATTTGTTGGTTTTATTTTTTATTAAGTTTGGTCACTAATTTTGCATGACACATCCTTTGGTCACTAATTTTTATTGAATCATAAATTTTGGGATGGTTAAAACTAATCTACGAATCAAAATTCTTACAGATTCATGGAGGATTAAGGTGACAATTTTCAGAGCATGGAAGCCACCAAATAATTTGTGAGAAATGATGGAGTTAATTCTCCTTATATTCAAAGGTTAATCCTACTTTACATCATTTTTATTATAATAGTTTAAGTTTTTAATTTAGATTTTGTTTCATATATATCACATAATATTTTCTTTTATGTGTTTCCTTCTCAGCCGTGAATCTTTAATGCTACATCATCTTTTCAGAGGGGCATGACAAAGGTTTATCCTACTTCTCATCTTAAGAATTTTTTTTTTCATTTTAGGTTTTGTTACTAAATTGCATTATATATAATAGATATATGTTTTTTCTTCATCGATAACTTTATTGTTATCGCATGATTTCGTAATCTTTCCTACAATTCTATCATTAATTGTGAATCATATAATCCAACCTGTTTAATCATCTTAGGGCTTCAGACAACAACGTCACCATCTCAAACCGCAAGGTGTCTTCGTCCGAAGATCAGGGTTTGGTGGTGTATTTGAAGAGTTCGGTTACGTCTTTCGTGGTTCCCACGAAACTTTTTCCAATTTGGGATCATGTGTTGCTTCCAAGGTTTGTAAGGATGTTGCTGTTTTGGATTCTTCTCTGCTCGATCCTTTCATGTTAGGGTTTTACTGCGGCAATTATTTTCCGGTAGATCCAATGCCGGTCACAGATAAATTGGGGGCTTTGTGGCAACGATGGTGCTTGGGATCTTTCTTGGATGAATTTGGAGTTTTCCTCAAGACTATTTAGTGGATACGATCAACTTCTGGGAGCCACCGATTCTTTTACGGCGGGCATTTACCAAACATCGGCCACATATAATTTAGGTTTCGTCTTCTAGATTATGATTTTCAGGGTATGATGATAACTATTAACTAGGTTTTGAAATCTATGTAATTCATGGTGATTAATAATTATAGTATCTTAACTTTGTTTTACGTTTTGCTCCAATGCAAATCCATGTTTGACATTAGTTTTCTGGGATTAACTGGGATCCGAGTAACTGTCGGAACTTTGGACGTTTGCCAAACTATTTTTTTGTGTTTTTCTTCTTTATTTTTTTTAAAAATAATTGATAATACTTATATACTACATCATTTTATTATCAATTCATGTTTTCAACCAAATTAAAATACACAATATTTAATAAATATAATAAAACTATCCAAATATTGTTTTTAAAATAAATCTAAAATACATTGTATAATATTATTTATTTATACAAACAAAATAAACAATTATTGTCAAATAAATACTATACAACATAATATCCAAATAGTAATAAACATAAAATTATATGATTTATTCCCTTTTATACTAAACTATGACACTATCTTAGATCTTACATATTTCATATTAAATGAACAATATAATTCAAAAAAATTATAAAATCCCGTGCTGTATAGCACGGGTCATGATCTAGTTCTATACTATTATTTGGGGAGTACAATTTATAATTACCCTTTAATAACTTTCCCCTTTGTAAGTTATTACATTAGAATGCCATTAGAGATAAAAATATAAAGAATAAATTAATTTAACTCATTAAGGATAAACAAGTCAAATATTAATTTATGAAATTTAATTAATTTAATTATTAAAAACGAAAATATATTATTAACTAAAAAAAAAAAAGAGACCAATCAAAATGAACATATAAGATTTGATATCTAACTTACCATATTAATTTGTTATTAATCATTATACTTCACCTCTCATCTTTATATGATTCTATTTTTATGAAACAAATAAATCATCATATCATCCATATAACAAAAAAAAATAATTTTTTTTTTGCATATGCCAAGATTTGAATTTTTGAAAACGAATATAAATTGTTAAATCTATGAAGAAAAAAATTTAACGGGTCAAAAATTCACATTTGAGTTATATATTTCTTTTAACCAAAAATAAGTTCAACAAATATTTCGACTGAGTAACGGGTCAGAATTTGAATATTTATATTCAATTTCATACATTTATTTTTTTGAAATGTATTATTTTATATACTACAATAAGATTTTTAAATATTTTAATTTCCAACATATAAAATTAGTTTTACTTGATATTTTTCAAGATATCATCAATATTTAAAGAATATCATCAATAAATACACTAATTTGATTTTTTAAAAACAAATATCTATAATAGGCAGTGGGTTAAATATAATATATTATATTAACAAATGAGTTATGATCCTTATAACTGTTTGAATAGTTCTATTTAATATTATATGATATAAAATTATGATCCTTATAATAGACGGTATGTTAAGATTATATGATCAGATAGATTAAATAAGGTTGACACCACAAAATATTTGAAAATTTGATTGTGCAAGCAATTTTGGAAATAACGAATAATAGATTGTGCACGCAATATTTTCATGGGAGACTCACAAAAATGCCCCTTTTTCAATACCCCTTTTCAAAAATGCCCCCTTTGGCTGTCCATTTTTAAAAATACCCCTTTTTATGTACAAAATGACTAAATTACCCTTCTTTTAATAAAATATATCACAAATATATAAGGAAATATAACAAAATTAGGTCTACAAAATACAAAATATTTTTTGGCGGGAAAATTGATCCCGCAATTTTTCCCGCCAAAACACTTGTAAAACCTTGTAAAAAACCTTTAAAATACCTTGTAAAATTTTCCCGTAAAATTTTTCCCGCCAAAAAATTTTCCCGCCAAAAAAATTTTTTTGCGGGAAAAGTGATTCCGCAATTTTTTTGGCGTTAAATTTTTGGCGGGAAAAATTTTCCCGCCAAAAATTTACAAGGTATTTTAAAGGTTTTTTACAAGGTATTTATAAGGTTTTACAATGTATTTTAAAAGGTTTTACAACGTATTTACAAGATATTATAAGATTTTACAAGCTATTTTATAAGGTTTTTACAAGTTATAAGGTTTTACAAGTTTTTTATAAGGTTTTACAAGTTATAAATACCTTATAAAACCTAATAAGTACCTTGTAAAACCTTTTAAAATACATTGTAAAACCTTACAAAACACTTGTAAAAAACCTTTAAAATACCTTGTAAATTTTTCCCGCCAAAAATTTTCCCGCCAAAAAAAAAATTGCGGAATCACTTTTCCCGCAAAAAAAATTTTTTGGCGGGAAAATTTTTTGGCGGGAAAAATTTTACGGGAAAATTTTACAAGGTATTTTAAAAGTTTTTTACAAGTGTTTTGGCGGGAAAATTGCGGGATCACTTTTCCCGCCAAAAAATATTTTGTATTTTGTGGACCTAATTTTGTTTCAAATAAGGGTAAAATGGTCATTAAAAATTAAAAGAGGGCAAACTTAAAAATGGACTCTCAAAGGGGGCATTTTTGAAAAGGGGTATTGAAAAATGGGCATTTTTAACAATTTCTCTATTTTCATTAGGATTCTAAAATAAAAATATAGACTCCACGCACCGGTTGAATTTGGTATATTATATACTAAATATATGTTCATAACATATTCGATTACGCGAATAATTGGTAAATTCCGTAGTTACCTCAAACAAATCTCTATTTCAACAACCAAAGAATTAGAAATTGAAAAAAGAATTTCCTAAATTAATTCCAAATGATAGCTAAATTTCTTAATTAATTAAAAATAATCTACGTTTTAGAAGCGATTCATTTATAATATTTTGATTTTTGATCTAACTGAATGATATGCAATCTCATTTTGTGGTTGTTAATATAAATTAACTCATTGTTCAGACCATATTAATTTATTAAAATAATTTTATTTTCCGTTTTCATATCTTAAAAAAATATATCCATAATTGAGTATAATTAAAAAAAGAAAATATATTCATTCTAATATTATATATAGGGACTGACAAAAATCTAATTATATTTTTTCAATTACTATTATAATATATCACAACTTTATTCTAAAATATATAATATATAAATTTTGTAATAAATAAAATTTAACCCGTACTGTAGTACGGGTGATGATCTAGTTATCTATTACTAGAGATTTACGAACATGTCATTTAAGTCTCCATGGTGTGGTAACAATGGCGGATCTAAAAAATATTTTAGATGGAACATAATATTTTTATTTTTCCAATATTATTTTAAATACTTAATATTTGAATATTATTTAATTATTTTATGCATATGAAAAATGATTGTTTAATTAAGTAAGGGAAAAAATAATAAATAGAAATATATAATTGACCGTTAAATAAAGAAGACCTACATTAAAAGCAATTTTATATGAAAATTTATCTAATTTAGTAAAGTATATGGAGAATTAGTAGAGAATGAAAAGAAAAAAAAAATAAGTTTCCAATACTTTGGAATCGGCAAGGAAAATAATATCAGACGATTTTGAGGAGTGGTCTCTGGCTCAAAAAGGTGACTCGAATACAGAGATAAATGGTGGCACACTGGAGGCTATTAGAAGTGTTAATGTATCTAAATTTGCCTAGTGCTAGTCATTTGGAGACATAAAGTATTTGGAAACATCCTCCAAATAGATGGGTTAAGTGTAACATTGAAGTTGAGTGGTCAAAAAGGAATTTGGTAGCAGGTGCTGCATGGGTTTTAATAGATAAAAGAGGAGAACTGTTTACATAGTTGATGTGCATTTTTCACAGATATTATCTGAACCATTGAATGTATGATCAGTCATAAATGTGACAACATCATTTTTGCGTGTGAAAATGCAACAATGTTGGGCTATGTTAAGACCTCAAGCATGACCCTCTTTTAAGGGGAAATCTACTGAAGTGTTGAGGTTACTTCGATCTTTCATTGGATGGAAATTGGAATGGGAAAAATCATCAGCAGATAGAGGATCTCGTCTCATTGCTCAAACTGTTATTAATGAGGGTCGTTTAAATTCTTATGCGGTTTCTTCTCATCTTCATTGGCTTAATAGATTATTTGAAAGTGGGAGTTTTATCCTCTATCTAATTGTTTTTTTGGGTTTGTCTCAATATGACTTTAATGTGGAAGCATATTCTTTTGTATAGGCCATGTTTCTATAAATGGTGTAGATTATGGTATGAAGGTGTTGGGAGTTTCTACTGGTTTATACTTTGCAAAGTATGTAATCTGTCAAAATTTCAATATATAAAAACAGGTGACCAAAAAAAAAAAGTAAAAGAAAAAAAAAACTTATTTAACAGTAGCTTTGTTGAACCTTGGGGTGTCAAAATGGTTAATCCAACTCAACTCAACTCATTACCCGATGAGTTTAGAGTTAAATGAGCTCATGGGTTGACTCAACTCATTTAAGCAAATGAGTTGAGTCAACCCATGAACTCATTTAATTTGATGGGTTATAAGGTTAATTGGGTTGACCCATTAACCTATTAATGTAATAAATAAATTAATAATTAAAATATAATCTATATATAATAGCAATCTAATAAATACCATTTGCACATCTGAACGGTTGCGTCTTTTTATCGCAACCTTTCGTTTAAATCGGTTATTTTTTTACGGTTATTTTGGTTGCGTCTTTTTATCGTAATTTTCGTTTTAATCGGTTATTTTTTTACGGTTATGTCGTTTCCAATAAATACCATTTGTACATCTGAACGGTTGTGTCTTTTTATTGCAACCTTTCGTTTAAATATTTATGGTTGTTTTTCTTACAGTTATTTTTGTACGGTCATGTTGTTTTATTGAATTTCTTTTTACGTAAACCAATAAACTACATATAAAATTGGTTTATTTCATAGTTTACATATGGATATATTTTTAATTTTTAAACTAAAATTTATATTTTACGGGTATGTTTTTTAGAAAATTGCAATCCGAATATCTTCTGCGGTTGCTTCTTTTTATTGTACCTCTTCATAAACAGTTGCAACCTTTTACTCGAATTATTGCAATATTTAGTTTATTTCACGAACAATTGCAACCTTTAGTTTATATCACAAACAATTGTAACCTTTGATTTATATATTTAGTTTATTTCACGAACGATTGCAACCTTTGATTTATATATTTTGTTTTGTATTTCACGAACAATTGCAACCTTTGGTTTATTTTACAAATTGCTATAACATCTAATTATCTACCGTCGCGTCTTTCGGTATAATTTTCATAAATTAATATTTTTAATTTTTAATTACCAAAATGCATTTAAATGAGATTGTAATCGTTTAATTGAACCGTTGAAACATTTGGTTTATTTGACCAATCATTGCAATTTTTGGTTTTGTTTTACGAACCGTTGTAATCTTTAGTTTATTTGACGAACCGCTACAACTTTTGATATATCGCAACATTTCATTTATTTATTTTTAAACTAAAAAAATTATTTTACACTGTGGGGGGTGTATTGGAATGATGATTTTAGAAGATTTTGGTTTTTTCTTAAAATCACCTGTTATTCAACATGTGATTTTTAAATATCTTCCCAAATCTCATGTTATTGAACTTGATATTTATGTAAAATCATTCAAAATAACCCATAATCACTTGTTATTCAATCCAAGATTTAAAAAACTCCTATCAAATCTAGTGTTATTGAAACATAACAAAGAAAAATGAAAACGTTACTAAACATTGATTTTGGGAGACTTTGGATAGCTTTTCACTTGAAAAATAACCATGAACAAATCACACCTTTAGAGGTGTTATTTGGGTGGATTTCATAAAAAAAAATCACAAAAAATATTCAAATCATCATCTCGTCTTTGTTCTTCAAGGAGATGAAGAAGAGGAGGACGAATAGAATTAAACCGTCAACGAAGAAGAAGAGGAAGAGGATGATCTGAGGAGAAATCGATTCCCTCTTACGACGACGCAATCGAGAACAGGTCGAAACAGAATTCTCAATTGGGCTGAGGCCTGAGATTTTAATGGAAATTGAAGACAATTCGATTGAGTTCTGTATGGAATTAGATCGATATACAGGAAATCTGGCTGATTACATCGACGATGCAGCCGATACGAAGCTTTGCTTCAAAACTTTGCAGAAGGAGACGGTGGTGGAAGGAGAGGCGCACCACTGGCCGCAAAATCGGCCATAGAAGCGTTGGAGTCTTTCGAGGTTAGTTCTTCGGAGGGAGAGATGGTTATGGATTGTGTTGTGTGTAAAAGTGGAATGGTGATGGGAGAAACTGGTAAGAAGATACTATGTGGGCAATTTCGCAAGAGACGGAATACAATAAAATGTTCGGGTATCTTTGGTCGCAGTTCACAGTGATTCATGGCTGTTTTTCTAGTTGTATTTTTACTTTGGTGCACATTTTGGATTTGGTAAGAGTAAGACGTAGGTACAATAAAAGACACGTAGCTTAATTATACGAAGACAAATGAATAATCTTTCAACACATCAAAATCTTTCCAACATTTGGAAACATATATCAAGCAAGATCAGAGAAAAAGGAGTTTGATCGGTCACAACTTTGTTGATGTAAGAAAGGGGAACAAACCCAGATTTTCCTCTCGTTTTTGTTTTAAAAAATCACCCAAAATCACTGAAAGTCTTTCATAAACCCTCCCTAAAATCTCACCTAAACACCAATCATTTAAATAAAAAATCTAACAAATCAACCAAAATATCTTTAAAACTTACTCAAATCACACAAAAACCTAAAATATAGAAATTCCACCAAATCATACAAAATTATTGTTTCAATACATCCCCCTGTGTTTTTTGAGAAAGTTGCAATCCGAGTAAATATTTTTTACGGTTGCATCTTTTTATCGTAATTTTTCATAAAATGATTGCAGCCGTTTAGTTGAACCATTGCAACATTTAGTTTATTTCACGAAAAATTAAAACTGTAAGTTTATTTTATAAATCGTTATAACATTTAATCATCTACCATCGTTATTATTAATTTTCGTTTGATATTTTTTTAACGATTTTTGAAATATTTTCCCCCGCGACATCGCGGGGGTCCGGAGTCCTAGTAATAATAATAATAATAATAATAATCAATATCACTATTATTTGGCGGAAAAATCACGGATTTACGTTTTTAGGGGGAAAATCACGGATTTCCGTTTTTGACGGGAAAATTACGGATTTACGTTTTTGGCGGGAAAATTTTACATTTTCATTTTTGGTTAAAAATTATAAAAAAATTTGGCGGAAAAATCACGGATTTACGTTTTTGGCGGGAAAATTTTATATTCTCATTTTTGATTAAAAATTATAAAAAATTTTGGCGGGAAAATCACGGATTTACGTTTTTGGCGGGAAAATTACGGATTTACGTTTTTGGCGGGAAAATTACGGATTTACGTTTTTGGCGGGAAAATTTTACATTTTCATTTTTGGTTAAAAATTATAAAAAAATTTGGCGGAAAAATCACGGATTTACGTTTTTGGCGGGAAAATAATGGATTTACGTTTTTGGCGGGAAAATTACAGATTTACGTTTTTGGCGGGAAAATTTTATATTCTCATTTTTGATTAAAAATTATAAAAAATTTTGGGGAAAAATCACGGATTTATGTTTTCGGCGGGAAAATTACGGATTTACGTTTTTGGCGGGAAAATTTTACATTCTAATTTTTTGGTTAAAAATTTAAAAAAATTTTGACGGGAAAATCATGGATTTATGTTTTTGGCGGGAAAATCACGGATTTACGTTTTTGGCGGGAAAATTATATATTTACGTTTTTGGCGGGAAAATTTTACATTCTCATTTTTGGTTAAAAATTACAAAAAATTTTGGCGTTAAATGGGTAAACCATTAAAACCATTGACCCATTTACCTCATCCCTTTTGGTTTGATTCAATTTAACATAAATTGATGGGTTAAATGGGTAAACCATTAAAACCATTGACCCATTACAACCCAACTCATTTGATCCATCAACTCATTTGAGTCAAAATTTTCAACTCATTAGGGTTCATGGGTTGAGTTGAGTTGGGTTGACCCATGAATTTTGACCCATTTTGACACCCCTAGTTGAACCTAATCTTTTAAATGTTTTCATGAACATGACATTCTTAGAACTTCCTTAGTAAATAATACTCCCTCTGTATTTTAATAAGTGTCGTTTTAGAATTTTTACTTTTTTGAATTGGATGTCGTTTTCAAATTTCTATGCAAAATTTATTACTTTTTAATGTTTTATGACATCATAAAACATTAAAAAGTAATAAATTTTGCATAGAAATTTGAAAACGACATCTAATTTTAGAAAAAAAAGAAAATCCTAAAACGACACTTATTAAAATACGGAGGGAGTATCATTCTATTCAAGCAATTAGCAACCGTCAAAAAGATTTCTTTCGTTTTTATTTTATTTTAGAAAGTTTAATCCGTGTATAACACGTTAATACCTATTTATATTCAATTTATTATTCCTTTAAATAGTTGAAGACATAAGGTAATATATCTAATTTCACCAATTAAATTTCTTTTAATACTTATTTATCTATTTTCAGCACTTAAATTATAATAGCTCCAGAATCCATTTGCATAATGATTGACGCTATAGGTATTTTAGAAAGTTTAATTTGTGTATAACACGGTAATACCTATTTATATTTCAACTTGTTATTCTTTTAAATAGTTGAACTGTTGAAGACATAAGCTAATATATCTAATTTCACCAATTAAATTTTTTTAATACCTCTTTACCTATTTTCAGCAATTAAATTATAATAGCTCTCAGAATCCACTTGCACAATGATTGACGCTTAACAAATTTTGCACAAACAAAAATTATTGATAAAAAATAAAATCATATATATATATATATATATATATATATATATAATGAAACAATAACACGAGTTAATTAACAAATTAAGTTTTTGGTTTTTATTGAAAATAATTTTGGTTTCGAATTTAATATATAATATAGATTTTTACAATAATTAAAATTTGTATCTTATTTAAAATTTGTATTAAATTACAATGATATTCTATATATATATATATATATATATATATATATATATATACCTTATTTAAAATTTGTAGATAAAATTTAGTTTCGGGCAAAAAATGCCTAAATTTTATTTTGATTTGTTATTCGTTTAAATAATCAAGATAAAAAATCTAGATTTCACGAATTAAAAATCTTCTATCATCAGTCGACATAGCAATTAATCTGTCTATAAATCAAATCTTACCTCAAAGACAAAAAAAACCCTAGTCGTACCAAAATCTAGGGTTTACCTTGACCGGATCTAGACAAATAAGCTATTCAGGTTCTCTCCTCTTATTCTCTCTCCCTGTCTCTTGGTCTCCTCACTCTCCTGTAGAAAACTTGGTTAAAGTTTAACACTTTCTGTCTTCTCATCTCTTACAAGAGTGTTTCTGTGTTCAATTTTGAGTAGATATGGAAGTGGTTGCTGTTGGGTCAATGGAGACGCAGAGACAGGAGACATGGGCTTGCTCTGTCACTGAGTCGTTTCTCATCCTCGTCGGAAAGAATCTGGCTTGTCTTCTCCTTGTGGTAAAGAACAGTTTTTTTTATCATCTTCTTGATTTCTGCGGTTTAGATTTGCCTTGTTTGCTTCTTGTTTCTCTGTTGGGACTGTATTTGTGGTTATTGTACCGTATTGATTTGCAAAGAACATTAGAGATTTGTCTTATCTGTTGTGTAGTTATGTTCTGCTGGAATTGTCTTAGTCCAAGGTTTATAGATTTGCTATATCCGTTGTGAGAAATTGCTTCATATCTGCGTATTCAGAGTCCTGTTTTGGGGTCTAGATTTTGTCTTGACATTGTTTTGGTTTGTGTTTAGCTATGTGTAAGTTATAGACTAGCACTTAAATTCCGTCACTTGTGTTAATGGTTCTAGACGAGTCTTTGCACAATGAAGTTGAATTGTAGCTTAGAAAGAATGTCCAGTGTCACTCTTTTTGTTAATTGGTCACTTTTATTTTGTGGGTTTTGCTATTTGTTGTTGATGAAGTTGAATAGAGCTTAGAAACAATGTCTAGTGCCTCTCTTTTTGTTAATTGGTCACTTTTATTTTGTTGGTTTTGCCAATTTCTGTTTATTTATTGCGCAATGATTGTGTGTGTCTTTGTAATGAGGATTTGTTCTTGGAGTTGGGGTTATTGAGCTACACACAATCAGAAGTTTCTCTTTGCAAGTTTAGATTTGATACACACTTGGTGTTGATTGTTGTTGTTATATGCTTTCCATTTTCGAATAGGATCCTTTTTATCTTGTTTTCGCGCTTTTTAATTCCCTTTTCGACGAATCTTGCATTAATGTATCACATCTTTATCACATTCTACTGTTTGGTTGTGTCTTTCTATTTTAACAAGCATTCTTGTGTCATCGTTGCAGGCAGAATCTTTGCTGATAGGGTTGATTGCTGTTGACCAGAGGTGAGTATTACGGGCACACCTTTCCTTGTCCTTCCCTTTTTATTGTCGAGGAGCGTGAGTTGTATCTGAATGGACCAATCTATATTAATCTTTATTTAGGTTGTCTCTGAAGGAGGGTTACAAAAGAGGAAGCCGTGCTGAGGAAAACAAAGATGCTAGTGACACTGAAGATGACGACGATGATGATGAAGACGCTGATGAGGATGACGACGATGAGGATGATGCTAATGATGAAGATTTCTCAGGGGGTGAAGGGGATGAAGGGGAAGAAGCTGATCCAGAGGATGATCCAGTGGCCAATGGTGGAGGAGGAAGCGATGACGATGATGACGATGATGAGGAGGGTGATAATGATGACGATGATGAGGACAATGAGGATGAGGAAGAAGACGAGGATGAGGAAGATGATGATGATGATGTTCGCCAGCCGCCATCTAAGAAGAGAAAATAAATCATGAGTTAATGAGTGTTTGTGGTTTGGATGGTTAAAGACTTGAAGAGGATGCTCTGTGTTGGTTTAAGTAGTGTAGGGAAAACTTATCGTCCTCTTATTGAACTTCATCTTCTCTTGTTGTTACTATTTGTTGTCATGTGTGATTTTTCGATGTGGATTTTAGTTATCTTCTATGTTTAGAATGTTTGGCCTCTTCTACATCTGCCTACGGTTGAACAAAAAGCTCGTGCACTAAGAGAAACGAACCCAAAAGATTATGCATCGAAATGAAGTGAGAGCACTACTCAATTAGGGGATTGCATTCCTAATCCAAAAAATATTTAAACTTAAACTCATTACGTAAAAATGTTATACAAGAAGTGTAATAGACTCTAAAAGGTTAAATGGCTTCATCACCGAGCTTCCTCGAGAAGAAAACGCATACCTAAAATCCATATAAAATTCAGCAAAAAGGATATCTAGACTGTTTAGTTCGTTTAAGAGACTATGATTTCTTTATGACAAAAAAATATCCTCCGAATTGAGTAACCAATCAAAATTTTATATTTTATTAGGAATTTGGTTAACAGAGAAAAGTTATTCGAATTTTATGATTATTTAGTGATAGTTTTTTTTTTTTTTTTTTTTAGTGATAGTTAAAAAAGTTTATAAATGTTTGGGTATAAATCTTCATAAGCCACTGCCAATTTGGATGGTTCGATAGAAGGTTGGAAAAGTAGTCAATAAACCATTTACATTTAGATTAAGATGACAAAAGAAACAAAGAACCATACTTGACTAATATTACTTTTGTAATCCCTTATGGTCTTTCCATGGGGTTTTCACAGATGTGTAACATGACATATGAAATAAACGTAAGAAACAATTAGAAAACTCAAGGTCGGGAAGGTTATGCATTGCTTCTTATTCATGATTTGGCTTTGAATCCAATATCGTCATCCCACATGAAACAGACTAGTAAGACGGGGCAAGAACACTTTTCGTGGTATATCTTCTCCACCAATAATGCCTCTACAATTTCTCGGAGGACTTGAAGCGATTCGAACCATCAGAAACCGATTTCACTCATTCCCAACCAAGGGCCCTTTTTACCTCATCCCTTCTTGAATTTTATTTCAGTTGTTCAGCAAATCCTATCTAAATCCTTCATTTGTCTCCACATTAGGTTCTCTCTAGTGTTCATGTTTGTAGTCCAATAGATGTAAATTTTTCAGTAAAAATAAAATTTACAGAAAACCAATTCCAAAATAATACTAAGGCTCAGGAACCAAATCCTTAAAGTGTCAGAGAGATCGACAAGGCCTTAAGAAACAGTACAAACTGAGCTCATCTAGTTCAATAGTAGTAAACTTTCTTGCAATCAACATTAACTTGACCAAAAGCCATGAACCAAGAAACCACTCTTCTAGTTAGAGCCACCATTTCTCCCACCTATTCAATACACAACACAATAAATTAGATTTATGGAACCAAAAAAAGATAAAACCAAAATTGTATGAGTCTCTTCAAAGCATCCATATCAAGATATTTAGCAACACCTATTGATAGAAGAGTTAAACCTATTACGGCGTCTCTGACATGTATATATCAAGGTATCAGAATAGTATATTCACCCCAAGTCTCTACATCAAGGTGAAAACTTTTGTCATCCAGACCAGCCAACAAACTAACAAGACATCATATATTGAAATGTTTTAGACCCATCTATACAAAGGAAAATTCTATACTATAATGTAATGGAAATCATATCTTCAAAGACCCAACTTGACTTCAAAAGATAGCACTCTATACGATTACTTACAAATTCAATCGCAACATCGTACAAACACGCTTAACCATTCTATACTACAACGTACTAGAAACCATTTCTTCAAAAACGCATCTTGACTTCAAAAGATCAAGTACTTGTAACTTTACTGATGAATTCAATCAAAACAACAAACAAACATGCTAACCACAGAGATTAAGAAAGACCTACCCTGTCAAGGAAGCTTTCCTGACCGAAAAACAGCAAACTTAGTCATGTCGGAATTCAAAAACTCAATCTTGTTCTCAGTAAGAAACTCCTCAATCATTGTCTTAACACGCTCTGGTTCCTCTGTCTCACATTCAATCTCATAACAGTTCCCAAAATCATACTTAGTCTCATCAACCTCAAGTTTCACACCTCTCCATTCATAAACATTCCTAACATTCTCAAACCCACCTAAACAAACAAACCCTAGAAAGTCTTTAAACCCATATTCCTCTTTAACCCTTTTCAAAACCCTAGATCCAATATCTGAGAGCTTAGCCGGTGAATCAACACATTCTTTACCAATCCCATACTCAATCTCCTCTTCATCTTCTTCCACACGACTAATCCCATTAGCTAGAGTTGGTTTCGCTTTAAGAGAGACGATACAACGCGGTGGAGAAGAAGAAGCCGCAGAAACGGCGGCGTTTTGGAGGAAACGGAGACGGAGGACGGCGCGGCGGAGAGAGAGGTCGTTTTTGGGTGTGTCGAAGAAGATGTTGCGTTGGTGGAGGGTTTTGAGGTGGAAAGGAGTGAGGAGAGTGGTGAGACGGAGATGAGCAGCGGCGGTTAGGAGACGGAGCTTGACTTCGACTTCCATGGAGGAATTGAGTTTTTCAAGGGAGGCCGATTCTGTCGGATTTGGAAGATGGGTTTTTGTGTTTTGGGTCTATGAGGTGGTGGAGAGAGGAGGAGGCGGATGGAGCGGTGGTTGTGGTGGTGGTGGATGGTTGAGATTTGCGGGATTGTTCAAGCTCTTCACGGTCTTCGATTTTGAGTTGGATTTTTGTGGGTTTTCTTCTCAACATTTCGGAGTGGGAGAGAATCAAAGTGATCGATCTCTGAGGATGCTTTTGTTCTTGCGACTGGACTAACCTAGGCCCATATGGCTAAGCCCATTAAAAACTTGGTCCATTTCTGGCTTGCTATAATTAAATACTTTGATCGGTGGATCTTATTAGGTTGGCTAAACTTGTGAAAAATTAGTGATTGATTAGTAATCTGGCTTAATTTCCATCATATTTGATGAATTGATTGCTAATTAAGCCTAATTACCTTGTCTTGTTTGAAAAGATTAATGAAATGTTCAAGTGAATCTTGTATGGATTTTTTTTCTCTAGCCACAAGAAATTGTTCCAATTACGAGAGTGAAACTTTAAATTAGCAGTCTCAAATAATTCATAAGTAAGAACCTTGGAATACCAAAGAATGAATAAATAAAATTTTGTTAACTGGAATTTAGCCCATAAGTATAATATAAAAAAATATTTATAAGATTCTCTAAGGGAAATAGAATATTACGTTCGCGTGATGATAATAATATTAAATGTAATGAACATACTCAATGTTTTAAAATCGCTAGGTGCTATCTAGGCAGTCAACTAACGCCTAGACGACCGAGTCATAGATTACTCAGAAACCAAGCACTACGAAAAATTAAAAAGAAATTATGAAAAAAAAATTACTAGTACTTTTCTTCTCATATCTCAAAATGAGAAAATCTTATTTCATCTAGAGAAACTCTTGTTTCTTTTTCTGGATGTGTATCTTATTTTACATATCTTGGTATTAACAATGCTGAACAAAATATTATATCAGTAAAAAGTTATTTATTTAGAAAAGTTTTAAAAAGCTTAAAATTCGTGTGTAAAGTTAAAAGAAAAACATATTTAGTACAATTGATCATCCACCTAATAGCGAATAAATATTCAACTACAAATGGTTAGTATGTAATATAAATATTCACCAATATATAGTAAAATGCATCTTAAAATGTAAAAAAAAAATATATAATCATAACCAATTGTACAAAAAAAATAGACAATATATTTGATGAGACTAAATAAAATGACAACAAAGAAAGTAAAAGAAAAAAAGGAGAAAGAGAGAGAGAAAAAAAGTGTCAAAAGTGATCTATGTATCATCCTCATGTTTTTGTTCTTGTGATTGGATTAATCTAGGCCCATATGGCTAGGCCCGTTAAAAACTTGACTAATTTGTGGCTTGCTGAAATTAAATACGTTTGGTGGATAGTACTTAGTAGGCTAAACTCTAAAAATTGATGAAAAAAGATTATTAAGTAATTAGGCTTAATTTCCTTCATATTTGATGAGTTGATTGCTAATTAGTAATTACCAATTGTCATGTTTGAAAAGATTGATGAAATTTCTCAAGTGAATCTTGTATGGGGATTTTTTTCTCTAGCCATAAGAAGTTGTTCCAAATAGGAGAGTGAAACTTTAAATTAGCAAAGTCTCAAATAAATTCATAAGCAAGTACCTTGTAACACCAAGGAATGAATACTCAAAACCTAATTCATTCAAGCACAATGAAAATAATTTAAAATGTGATGGACATACATATTATAAATGTTAAAAAAGGTTGATCAAAGAATGACAAAGCACTAGACAATACACATTAATAAGAATCATGAAATAAGAGAAACCTATGTCTAACAAAGAAGACGTCAATACGAAAAATCATTAAAAAGTGGAATACGTTGTTGTTGTTGTTGGGATAGATGATGGATATCTTTCACGATGTCGAACACGGCCTCAGGTTGCGCCAACTTTAGAGCATTCTCTGACATTTTCTTTAGTTCCTCTTTATTGTTGCTAAACCAATTAGCCACAATTTTCGCAGTTTCTTTGGGACTTCGGGTGAAAACTCCAGCTCCATTGTCCACAACATACGGCACGTTGCCTTTTTCCTTTGGGGTTTACATTCAAAAGAGTTAGTTTATGGACTAATGATGGCCGATTAACCGCAAATTAAAGGTGAAGCAAAAGAGTGTATATACCTGTCCAGGAATATAGTCATTGAGGATAATTGGGAGACCACAAATCAATGCTTCTGCAATCGTACCTGGACCGGCCTGTTTGATGTCATAAACACTTGTTTAACTTAATTCTGATATAAATCACAAGAAGTATTTACTGGTATAGAGGATTCAAAGATACGACTTACCTTTGTGATGATACAATCACAAGCTCCCATCCATTTTTCCATTTGTGTTTCAAACCCACGAACCTATAAACGTCACAAATATATATATTAGTAATCACATGCTCTATAAGTAAGTATATAGTAGTAAGTAAAAATTTCACATTTTAGTTTGTACCTTGACCGGAATCTTCCATTCATGGCACGCTAATGCTGAAGCAAGGACTTTGTTCCGGCCGCATATGACAATCAATTGTCCTATTGGATTTCTTTCTCTAGAGTTGTATAAAGCATCTCCAAGGGCTAGAGCAGTTTTTTGAACCGGACCCATTCCTTCACCGCCTCCCATTAATAGAACCGCAGGTAAATTTAAGTCTATTTCAAGCTCTCTCCTTAGTTCATCCTACAAAAACACACATAATAATAGATATTGTTGATCTTCTGTTGATTGAAAAAAAAAATCTCTAAATTAAATGGTATGAATTGGACAAAACTTACCTTGTAGATAATTGTACGAGGAAAAGATGGGCGGACGGGTAAGCCAAAGACACGAATTTGAGAGTCATCAAGGCCGTCTACTAATGCTCTCTTTGCAACCTCTTTCGACGGACAATAACATCTGCTGACTCCATGATGGAACCTATTATACATCAAAATAAAAGATTTCATTTTGAGCTATAAATTTAAATTTTAAACATTGCATATATATCATCAATCATCTATATTTATTAAAAGAAGAGTCATGAGAGTAAACATGAAAGGATTAACATGTTGAGGTGTGGATTTAACTGATTTTAGGTACTTATACAAATACATATAGTATATAAGTATTAAACATCATCTTACCATGTACGGTGGCAAGTATTTAGATCAGTTATGACCGTCACGAAAATGACTTTCTTATGAAGTCCTTGCCATTTCATTACCCACAATGGTATGTGTTGCATCAAAGGGTGTACACTAATAATAATATCCGGTTTGTACTCCATTAAACCAGCCTCTATTTCTCTGTTCACCAAAAGAAGAATAATCTCCATTTAATTGCTAATTCATGACACCAAGGGATCATAACGAAAAAGAAAAGAAGGTTAACATATAAGTACTTGGCATAATAAGCGGCGAGAGCACTTAGATAACTTTTGTGGATCCATTTGGGAGAGGTACCATGAAACGCGACTGACCAAAGACCAACATGTTTTACCATGAACTTGTACTGTCTCTCCATGTCGTTCAATGGCCATCCAGTGTATTCTTTCCAAACATCTTTTATGATTATCTATATATAACAATAAATAACATTAGTACCTAGAGAAACAATTGTAACATCAAAGAGCCAGAACTAGAGAAATAAATAAATAATGCAAATTTTTAATCATTATTGACAAAGAAAAAACAGGAACGTGGGACAGGTTTTAAGACATAAAATGTTGACATCAGCTCGTATCTCCGACACCCTGGCAAACTCCAAGATTCACACTAGGCTACAAAACTTCCAAGTAGATATTTGTTTGTTTATTTTTCTTTCTTTTCTTTTTCAAATTCAAGACGACCACTGCGACAGCTTTAATATTGACGGCTGAGAATCATTAGAATCAGAAACTCCTCTATGATATATTTTAGCATAATCATTGGTAAATAACTAAATGTGTAAAAAAAAATACATATATTTATTCGAGGGTATATATTACCAGCTTTGAAAATTTCTAAATGAACACTTCAAAATATTTTTCTTCTTTTAAAGTTTAAACAGAAACTAAAAGTTACAAGTATGTCTGCGTTTTGTAGCTTATGTACTCTTTTTATTTTTCATTTTTTATATAGGTTATATGGTTTAGGAAGCCTGTAATTGGCTCCAACCTTATGCGTTGGATTCAAGAAAAAGATATAAATAATTATAAAATATACATATTTTTACCCGATAGTCATCTCCGAATTCGATCTTGAAAGCGTCACGGATGGCCTCGGCGGAAGCACGGTGGCCACCGCCGGTATCACTCATGAGAATAAGAACAGTTTTGATCCTCTCTGCTCCCATCTGCTCCATCTCCATAACTTCTTCTTTTTCTTCTAATCCTCTCTTCCTTAGACGACTCTCCTTCTCATAATCACTTGATCTTTGACGATGGATATACTCATCTTCGACCGTTGAGATATTAAAATTGCTATAGACTCGTCGGAACACCTTCTCAGTGATTGAATCCGACCGTGTACGAGGTGACACCACTTTCATCATGACTATTTGGTGTTGAAGAAAGAATAAGACCGATGGTTGAGTTTCTATGTGGCTGGTTGGTGATCTTTATGTAAGATTTGTAAGCTCTTTTGGGGTTTTAAAATTTTTGAAGCAAAAAAAATGGAAGACCAAGTTGCTTCTTTAAATAATTGTTTTTAAATAATTTGAGGAATGATGCTGGAATTATTCTTTTTTTCTTTCCTTCTGTATTGAGGAATGATGCTTATGTATTTATATTTCGTGTCTTTATTGTTTTATGTGGGATTTAATTTAGTGGTAGAGTAACAAGAGAATAAGGCAGCTTGGAGCCGTCAGATCCGCCTTTGGTTTCGGAATCTTCGGATATAATGATTCGGATCTTTTTTAAGTACTTAAAACAACTTGACTTTTTAAAAATAAAAGAATTATGACATGGATGCTCCTTTTTGTTAGGTAAACCGGTTTGGAAACAAAATTTATCTGGTTTGATTAGGTTTAAATCGATTCAGTTAAATTTGAGTCCACTTTTAATATTAATTTAATAATTATTTTGTTTGATTCAAAGATAATTTGATTTTTGTTTAGTGGTGATATTAATGTTGTGTATACAAAAATAGGATTCAGTTCAAATGTCGACTTCTATATCAAATTCTATACACATCAACCTAGCTTCATATAATAACATTTAGATTTCAGTTTCGTAACTTAAAAAATAATGAAAGCAAAAATAAAACGATTTGCATAATTTATAGTGGATTAGAAGATCATTTGCAAGAAATTTAACTCGATTACAAGCACCTGGTCGAATGATCAGGTTTACAGGTGGAAAAAGGTCGGGAATAAACCAGATTTGATCAATAATCAATAATTCACCATGGACCGGTTTCTGTATGGTTTGGAAAAACTCTAAATTCACCAAGAAGAACAAAACCGTGTCCGAATGGGTATTAGGGGTGGAATCATCATTACATAGCATATGCTAGCATAAAAGTATGTTGTCTCTTATAAAATTACGTATTGGTTTGATTGTAATGAAATTAATGTAAAAATAACAAAATAAGATAAGAAAATAAAATAATATTTTTTTGAAAAATGTTTGTGTAAATATAATTGATAATCATGTAAATTTACGTACACACATATATATATATATATATATATAAGAAAATATATTAATATATAACTAGATCATAACCCGTGCTAGAAAAGCACGAATGAAATTTTAATTTTTAAATATTTATATAAAGTTAGATTATTGTTTGTTTTATAGTACAATTTTAATAATTCTTTACATAATACAATGACAAATAATAATTTTTTTATTTTATTTTATTTTGTTTAATGAGAAAATATTAGGGGTGGGATACGGTTTTTCGGTTTAGTATCGTTTTTTTCGTTGTGTAGAAAGAGAAACCATATAGAAACCGTATGTAATTCGGTTTAGTTACAGTTCGATTTTTACAGTTTTTTACGTTTTTTTGGTTAAAAATAAAACGTATGTATTTGATATATGCTAGTAGTAAGTGAAAAAAAATTGCGTATATAATAAATATATTTTCGTATATAATAAGATTAAATTCAACCCGTGCGTACCTATATTTTTATTTTAGAATCCCAATAAAAAAATTGTGTGCACAATCCATCATTCATTATTTTCATATATACTTATAGAATCAAAATTTTAAATATTTAGAGGTGTCAAACCTTATTTAACTCATCTCATCATATAATCTTAACATGATTTTGGTTATAAAGATCATAACTCTTTTTATCATATAATACATTACATTTAACATGCTGCTTGCTATAAATATTTTAAATATTTATGCTTTGAAAAATGAAATTAGAGTATTTATAACTTTTATCTTTTGATTTATTAAATATTTATGATATCACTACAAGAAAACAAGGGTTTTGCGATGGAATATTTCGTCGTAATTCCCTCGAAATTCGACTATAGCAAGGGATTTGCGACGCCACGTCATTCCTCGCAAATCGCGTGTCGCAAACAGTTATTGCTTGCAACTCCCTCGCAACCTTTGCGACGAACATAATTCCTCGCAATATTTGCGAGGACCTACATCCCTCGCAAATTAAAACTGTAGCACTTCCCTCGCATTATTTTGCTAGGGATTTGCTAGTCGTTTGCAAGTCTTTTGATTTTATCATTTTAAATTCTGATTTTATCCAATATGATTGTATTGGTGCAATTTAACCTTTTGATTTAAACAAAACAAAAATCAAATCAGATTACATGAAATAAAATAAACCACAAGTCTTAAACAAAATAAACCATAAGTCTTACAAAAGCATAATTAAGTCATAAAACATGAAATTAAAAACATAGGTCTTAAACTTAGATTACAAACCAATCAACATTAAATTAAAAGGCTTGTGAAGTAGAGGAGCCTGGTCTGGTACCAGTTGCGGTCTGATCGGTTCCGGTCTGATTGGTTCCGGTCTGATTGGTTCCGGTCTGATCGCCCTCCGCAGTCCTTGTCGTGTCTGCATTTGCCGGTTCAGATGGTCCTCGATACATGCCTGCAAACACTGGATCCTTCTCTGCGAGGTATTCCCAATAGGCATCGAAGCTATTGATCTTCTCAGCCTGAAGTTGAAGACGAGCTTCAGCAGCAGCAAGCTTCTCCAATAGAACCTCTCGATCATTATGAGTAGGCAGTGGACCAACATGGACTGAGGATGCTTCATTCTGCTGAGAACCAACCCCATATATCCTTCCTTTCTTCCTTGGAGCAACCTGATACAAACCACACAAGCATAATGAGTTGGCTGCTAAGAGAATGAGAAACTCTTACCAAATACCCAAGCTTTACCTCAGCATAAATCTTGTTCTTGGCAGCCACAGATAATCCACCTGAAGCAGAGCTCTCCCCTGAACACAGCTGAGACTCCTCCTCTTCAATCCTTGATGTCACTTCCTTGTAGAGCTCCTCTGACTTTCTATTAATGAAAGTCCCATCAGGTTTTCTATGTGTCTCATCTAAGAGCACAAGGAAATCAGGAGTTGTGTCTCCGGTCCTCTCACACTAAAACACATAAACAGATAAGAAGAATGTCAATGTAACATTGTGGATTAAGTAATCATATGAAATAAGCAGAGCTAACTTACACGTTTTCGCGCACGGGCTTTGAAAGAAGTCTGACCAGAACAGTGTTTATGTATGCCGAGGCCATCAGGATCATGATATCTGGCATTCCGTGCGTTTATACTCCTTATTTCTGACTGTGGATCTAACCAATACCAAACAAGACCAGCCCACACCTCAGGATCAATCCACTTCGGCTTTGCTTCATCACCCTTTCTCTTCCACTTTCCCTTCCACCTAGAGATTTGATCACACATCCTATCCTTCAGCTTTGTTTCAAACTCCATCCTAACTCTCTTGTTTATTGAACGGTCCCAGTTATATACTTGCTACAAAATAGAGACAAGACATATCAATATGGAGTAAAGTTTCAGATGGACTTAAACAAACATAGTTTCAAGATCAGATGGACTTGATAACTTAAACAAAACAATATCAGAATGGACTAAAGTTTCAGATTGACTTACTGCAAAAGTTTCATACCAACGGTTGACCACTGGTTCCGGTGTCTGTGTCCAATTTGCATGAGGTTCTTTGAAATCTCTTTCAAAGATACTGCGGACAGTACCTGCAACTGCAGGATCATCGTCAAACCTACAACAAAAAAATCAATTGGAATGAGAAGGCAAATCTGTTAAACAAAACATAGAATGAGAAGCCAATTAAATCAAATCATCTTAAATACACATCTTACCAGAGAGTTCCCGGAGGACGTCTAGGGTCTAGTCTCTTCAAAGATGCACGACCAGGACTGTCAAGTAGCTCGTCCAGTGTCAGACTGTTGAGAGCTGGTTGAGTCGCTGAATGGGATGGATTAGGTGAGTTTGGATTGGATGGATTAGGTGTGTTTGGATTGAATGGTGGAGGAGTTGAACCAACGGCTTGTTGGTTTTGACTGGCTGGCGAGCTTGGATTACGATTTCTAGATAATCTCGCTTGAGATCTGATAGGAGCAGCTACATTTTGCGCAGATAAAAACCGACTGTAGTCGTTTCCGGAAGACATCTACAAGAAAAAAAGAAGAAAACATTAGCAACCCTAAAATCAAATTAAACCCTAAAATTAGCAACCGAAAATTAAACCCTAAAATTAGCAACCTAAAATTAAACCCTAAATCAAATTAAATACATGCAAATCGAAATAAAACCCAAATCAAAACCCCAAAATTAAACCCTAAAATTAATCTCGAATCGAAACCCTAAAATTAAACCCTAAATCAAATTAAATACATGCAAATCGATATAAAACCCAAATCAAAACCCCAAAATTAAACCCCAAATCAAAACCCTAAAATTACTCCCGAATCGAAACCCTAAATTAACCCCAAATCGAAACCCTAAAATTAAACCCTAAATTAATCGAATTAAAACCCAAATCAAAACCCCAAATCGATAGAAAGACTTAACCTTTCAGATCGAGGATGCGAGACTTCGAATCAAAGATGAGAGACTTCAAATCGAGGAAGAAAGACTTCAGATCCGAGAAGAAGAAGAGAAAATCAAAATTAAGAGAGGGGAAGAGAGAATCGGAGATGAAGAGAGGGGATGAGAGAGGTTAATCGGAGAAAACAGCGGTTAATCGGAGAAAACGAGAGAGTCGGAGAAGACAAGAGGAGATTAGGGTTTCTAGGCGGCTAGTTTGAGCTTCGCTCAAACCAGGTTATCGATGTATATATAGAAATTAAATATGTCGCAAATCCCTCGCAACATTTGCTAGGCTTTTGCGAGGAACCGTCAAAACAACCAATTAAAACGAAGCAAATATTGCGAGGTTATTGCGAGGCTTCCTAGTAAATCCCTCGCAAATTTTTTATTAGGTAAAACAAAATTAAACAAAATTAAAACAAAATTAAGGGTTTAATAAAAAAACAAAATTAAAAAAAATTAAACAAAAGGGTTTAATAAAAAAACAAAATAAAAAAAAAAACAAAATTTAGGGTTTAGGGTAGATTAAATAGAAAAACAAACTTAAAAAAAATTAAACAAAAATAAACAAAATTTAGGGATTAAATAGAAAAACAAAATTAAAAAAAAATTAAACAGTTTTTATGTGGTTTAGGGTAGATTAAATAGAAAACAAAATTTAGGGTTTAGGGTATAGCTGCTTTGCGAGGGAAGTACTACGAAATTTAGGGTTTAGGGTATACCTTCTTTGCGAGGGAAGTGCTACGAATCAATTAATTTAGGGTATTGTTTTGCGAGGGAATTGCTAGTGAACCCTCGCAAATCCCTCGCTAAAAAGGAATCAATTTTAGAAAATAACAACAAAACACTACTAAAAATCATTTGGATTCAGTTTTTTGAATCATTATCTTCATTACAATCTACTCCATCGTCATATTCTTCGAATTCATCCGAATGTGCATTTTCTTCAAATGCATGAATGATGACTTATGTTTCTCTATACATTTTCTATTGAAACTTAGGGTATTGAATACTATCAAACTATTTTTTCATGCATCACCACAGATTCTACTTACCCTATTATATGGCCACTTGTATTCACTTTTATAATTAAAAAGCAGAGTTCGCAAACACTCTTAAGCACTTTAGGGTTTAGGGTGCGAGGGAAATGCTACGGATCCGTCGTATATCCATCGCAATGCCATTGCAAAATCTCCATATTGCGAGGGAAGTGCTAGTAATGCTAGAAAAATATTATTACTAAATGTAATAATTAATAACATATGTTTATGCGATGGATAGAGTATTTTCAAACAAATTAATTTGAACAATAGATGTTTTAAATGGCTTTTGGAAAAATTAAACAAATGTTCACTATTTGCGAGTGATTTGCGATGGATTAAGTTTTCACCGCAAATATCTCGTAAAGCCCTCGCAAAGTTGCGAGGGAAACTGGGCCTCGCAATATTGCGACGAATTTGCGAGGTGGGTCCCTATCGTAGCAAATGACTAGCAAAGCCCTCGCAATTTTGCGAGGGATATTGGGCCTCGCAAATTTACGTCGCAAATAGCTTGTTTTCTTGTAGTATTCTTTAAAATATCTATTAAATATACGGAAGCACGGTCTCAACATTCAACCCATGTGTTCGATTTGCAACAGAGAGGAGGAGACGGTGTCTCATGTATTATTCACGTGCTCTTTGGCGGCTCAGGTGTGGTCAGATTTCAACGTTCCATTACCAAGCCAAGGTTTTTCCAACTTTGTTTCGCAAAATCTGGAGTATGTCTTTGGTTTGATTGGCAAAACAGAGTTAGAGCAGCGATCTCGATCTGCAATTCCATGGCTTTTATGGGAGATTTGGAAGGCTCGAAACTCTGTTTTATACGCAGCCAGAACTCAGGATCATCACTTTGTAATCGCCACTGCATTAGAAGAAGCAGAGGAATGGATCCAATAGAATCAACGCACTACGCAAGAGATAGAGTGGGACACAAGGAATCGTTCCCGAGTCCGCAACTTCTGGACTAAACCAGCTGCTGGAAGGCTTAAGTGTAATATCCATTCGTCTTGGATCAATGAAGGAAGTTTTTGTGGAGGGGCATGGATCATAAGGAATCACATGGGAGATGCTCTGTTTCACGCCCGGGACGCCTTTTTGCCTTTCTTCAATAGGATTGCAGCTGAGCTCAAGTGCATTCTTTGGACTTTACAAAGTTTACATGATCTCCATATCTCTTCCTGTGAGGTGTGGACCGATTGCTCGGCTGCAATATTGGCGGTAGAGAATCCACAAGAATGGCCAAAATACCGTTCTATACTTTCAAAAATCTTGTAGGTTGTACGGGTGATGGGGGAGGTATCTTTTCACCTCTCTTCACCGAAGGCCAATTCATTGGCTAGGGAGATAGCCTGCAGTGTTACCAGAGACGGACGCCTCACCTCTTATTTGGCGTTAGGAGGACTTCATGGCTCCAAGATCGTATCAACAAAGATCGTCGCTCACAAGGTTAAGCTTTCGGTTGTTTCACTTCTTCCTCAATGTTTTGTTTCGTTATTGTTTTCTGTTTTTACTCTACATCATTGTACTACTCTGTTTCATCAATATATCTCAGTGGAAAAAAAAAAATTTAAAATATTTTTAAATTTTTTATTGTAGAATATAAAATTAAGAATTTTGTTAAAAATAATTGTATGAACTTAAATATAAATATTCAAATAGTTATAAGGATCATAACTCATTCCATCATATAATACATTATATTTAACCCACCGTCTATTATAAATATTTTTAAAATATATTTGTTTTAAGGAAACCAAACTAGTATATGTATAATTTTTTATTTTTTTATTTATTAAGTATTGATGATATTTGTTTTTAAATATCAAGTAAAACTATTTTTAAATATTCCAAATTAAAATATTTAAAATTTTATCGTAGTATATAAAATTATATATTTTAAAATAATATGTAAAAATGAATATAATTACTCAAATTCTGACCCATTATTGAGGCGGAATTTTTGTTGAAGTTATTTTTGTTTAAAAGAAATATATTATCCAAGTCTAAATTTTTGACTCGTTAAATTTTTTTTCATAAATTGAATAATTTATATTCGTTTTTAAACATTCAAATCATGGCATATGCGGAAAAAAAATCTATTTTTTATTATTATATGGATGATATGATGATTTATTTGTTTCACAATAATAGAATTATATAAAGATGAGAGGTGAAATATAATGATTAATAACAAATTAATAAGGTAAGTTAGATATCAAATCTTATATATTCATTTTGATTGGTCATTTAAAAATAATAATAATAATAATGTATTTTTCGTTTTTATAATTAAATTAAATTAATTAAATTATAGAAATTGACTTGTTTATCCTTAATGAGATGAATTAATTTACTCTTTGAAATTTTATCTCTATTGGTATTCTTAAGTAAATTCTTACAAAGGTGAAGGTTAATTAAGGCTAATTGTAAATTGTACTCCCCAAATAATAGTATAGGATTTTAGTGTTCTTTCTAAAAGAAAATTTTGTTAGTACTTTTTTTATGTTTTTATTTTGCACAAAGAAATACTTGATTTCATTCACCCCAAATTGGAGCAAGGCTTACAAATTCTTCAACTTCGTGTTTGGATAGAAAAAGATTAGTATAGATAAAGTGTATTACAAAAAAGTAGAGAAGAGAAGCCTCATAATTCAAGATAGATCCGTAACTCAAAGATAAGAGCGATGGAGCAATTTGCCACAAGCAAGGTCATGGTGCGTCAATAACACTTCCACGAGCAATTCGGAAAAATAAAAATTAGTCATTATCTAGAGATTCGTGACGTTCATTGTAAACGTTACCCGAGACATAAACCAAAGAGGAACGAGAACGACACTTGTTATGAAACAGAAGAACAGAAACAGCCCCGTAGCCCGTCGGTCTTGCCAGCTAAAGAGCAACGACACCCTCTCCACAAAACATGAGACATATCCTAGAGTTGTCTGAGTAGCTGCAGCTATTGTCCTCAACCTATCATATTTCAAACTGACAATATCTGATGGTCTAGAAGACGGGATCGTGTCAGTCTCTTTGTCAAGGTCAAACTCTGATGTAGAAGTCTCCTGAGAGAGAGTCATGTCGATGTGGGGAAGTAATTCCGAACTCCAGAAGTAGGAGATAAGACCTATGAGGAAGATGATAAGAGGAAGAAACGATATCATCATCTCTAAACCAAGATGCAGAAGAAAACGAGCAGTGACTTTGGTGTGCTCGTCCACTTTATGATGCCGTCAAACACATTGCCACACCAAATTAGAGTATTCCCAATTCTGCTATAGTTAACCCTGCTCCTACGGATACTCCATGAGTGAGATTCCAAATCCAGGATGTAATCAACAACATCTTTTTCCAGTGGTGGTTCGAACCGGGCCAAACGCATGGACACAATGTTTGTTGCGTGAAGCCTCAAGGATTCAGAGTTGCAAAGATTAATAGGACAAATGTAATGCATCTTTGGTAGGAGACGTGAGTATGTGCGCATCATTTTGAGCCATGAGGAGCAAGTGAATCTCACGGTCAAGTCAATTTCTCCCATTTTCTGGACATATTGTCTTTTTTAGTACCTAATCAAACTAGATCCTACAAGGTACTTAAAACAACTTGTATTTTTAAAAATAAAAGAATTATGACATGGATGCTCCTTTTTGTTAGGTAAACCGGTTTAGAAACAAAATTCATCTGGTTTGATTAGGTTTAAATCGATTCAGTTAAATTTGGGTCCACTTTTAATATTAATTTAATAATTGTTTTGTTTGATTCAAAGATAATTTGATTTTTTTTTAGTGGTGATATTAATGTTGTGTATACAAAAATAGGATTTAGTTCAAATGTCGACTTCTATATCAAATTCTATAAACGTAGCTTCATATAATAACATTTAGATTTCAGTTTCGAAACTTACAAAATAGTGAAAGCAAAAATAAAACAACTATAATTTATAGTGAACTAGAAGATCATTTGCAAAAAAAATAACTAGATTACAAGCACCTGGTTGAATGATCAGGTTTACAAGTGAAAAAAGGTCGGGAATAAACCAAATTTGATCAATAATTCGCCATGGAGTGGTTTATCTATGGGTTGGGAAAATTCTAAATCCACCAAGAAGAACAAAACCGTGTCGGAATGGGCGTTGGGGGTGGAATTGTCATTACATAGCATATGCTAGCCTAAAAGTATGTTGTCTGGTGTAAAATTACGTATTGGGTTGGTTGTAATAAAATTAATGTAAAAATAATAAAATAAGATAAGAAAATAAAATAATATGTTTTTAAAATGTTTATGTAAATATAATTGATAATCATGTAAATTTACACACATATATATAAGATAATATATTAATATATAATTTTAATGTTCTTTCTAAAAAAAAATTTTGTTAGTAATTTTTTATGTTTTTATTTTGCACAAAGAAATACTTTATTTTATTCAACCCCAAAATGTAGCAAGGCTTACAAATTCTTCAACTTCGTGTTTGGATACAAAAAGATTAATATAGATACAATGTATTACAAAAAAGTAGAGAAGAGAAGCCTCATAATTCAAGATAGATCCGTAGCTCAAAGATAAGAGCGATGGAGCAATTTGCCACAAGCAAGGTCATGGTACATCAATAACACTTCCACGAGCAATTCGGAAAAATAAAGATTAGTCATTATCTAGAGATTTGTGACGTTCGTTGCAAACGTGAAGACTAGGAAAAAGTGAAGGTTTCTCGACTTGAACGTCGGAGACCAATTTTTTGTTAGAAATCATCACTAACTTTTTTATATAAAAAAATGTTATGTTATGTTCTTAAACTATTTTATTGTAGCATCGGCTATAAATTTTTCATGAAATAATCAAAATTTTTTATAAGTTTTCAAATTCTAAATATGCATTATTTAATGTCGACATTTGTATAGGTGGTTCAAATACATCAATTGAGGTCACTAATCATAAATTTGAATATATATATATATATATATATATATATATATATATATTGTTTGCATAAGTAAATTCATCTATATTCTTTGTTACTTATATTAAACTTTCAAGTCTAAAAAATATAATAGTAATAAAATCCAAAATATTAATTTTATTTAGATAAAATTGTTTTAACTCTTATTTTTCTACAATTTTAAAAATTTGGTTTACTCTGTTCGGTTCGGTATGGTTACACAAATACGATTTCTGTTTCAAAAAAATTCGGATTCAAGAATAATGAAACAAAACGGTTTTTTAATATTCCGGTTAAGTTTCGGTTTTAACTTATTTTAGGTTTGCGGTTCAATTTTTTGAGTTGTGTTTTTTTGGCCCACACCTACCGTGAATGCACATATAGAGTTTACATCTTTAACTCAGAAGTCGAGTTCAACGAATTTGTTCATGTGTCATTCGAGAATCTCAAGTCATGAATAAGACATCTCATTTCAAATCTGACGAAGAAGTGGTTTGATAGCAAAATGTAAAAGAGGTAATATTATCTAACAACAGAGAGACTATAGCGTTTGGTGTTGTGACGTATGAAAATCATTTATTATGTTTCATTCCATTGATCGCCTGAGATAACTTGATCTTATAGCCCAAAGCTGCTTCCCAACAGCTTCCATGTCCGGCCGCTCTTTTTTGGTAGGAGCAGCACATTGAAATGCCAAACTAAACATCTTTCTTAGTATCTTCTCATCTACTCGTTCCCTCGCGTTTGGATCCACCAGTTCAAACACTCTCCCTTCATTGTACTTGTCGAATGCCTGCCATAATTTTTGAAATTGCCCGCAAAGTCGATTTAGTAATGGATGGTGCAAGTTGGAGAAGAAACATTATTAAGTGGCTTACCCATCGAACCGTAATCTTCTCATCATGAGGTCGCTTGGCCTCCACTGGACGACGGCCTGTGAGTATCTCCACAAGCAAAATCCCGAACGAGTAAACATCGCTTTTGGCAGTGAGCTGATAAGTCCTCATGTACTCAGGATCGAGATAACCAACGGTTCCTTTCACTTGAGTTAAAATGTGGGTCTGGTTCGAGTCAGTAGGACCGCCTCTTGCAAACCCGAAGTCTGCCACTTTGGCTCTCATGCTATCCGTGAGTAGAATGTTCGAGGATTTTATGTCACGGTGGATTATCTGTCTTTCTGTTTCAAAGACAAAAGAACCGTAAAATCTCAAATAAGATCCCTACAAGATTCTCCAAACAATAATTAAGCACAACATTCTCCACCTGCATAAGAATGGAGATAGGTCAATCCATGGCAGACATCAATCACAATCTCCAACCTTTGATTGAAATTAAGTTTAGTTCCACGAGCACCTGCAATAACAAAGGAGCCTTTATTGTTTGTTCATATGTTTTTATAGCCGCGACAAGCTTGTGAAGATTTGAACAAGTTCTTACCATCCAAGTGATCGCGGAGTGTACCATTTCTGACATACTCGGTTATGATAAGTCGCTCGTCTCCTTTATCAACATAACCAAGAAGCTTCACTAGATTCCGGTGGCCAATTTTAGACAAAAGGTCAACTTCACTTTTGAATTCCGTTCGCAGATTCTCAAAGTGTTCCTACATGAAAAGTATAATCTACATAGTAAAACACTTGAGGAGTATTTTGCTAATTAGTTCAGATAGTGCAGTGATTAAGGTCTCAATGGCACTGTATTAGTATAAATGATCGTTAATCTTCAAGATTAAAAAACCGAGAATAGATATCTAGTTCGAGTCCTAATCTTGGAGTCACAAAGCACCATTACTTAGTAAGACTAAACAACATATAATTAGTGTAAGAACTTGATTTCCTAACACTACAAGACCAAAGTGCTTTGGAACTCTAATACCGAAAAAGTTACGGTTGGTCATGTAAAGGTTCTATTATTAGCTTCTGTCAACATTGTCTCTATCAACATAATTGGACATGACTAAATAAACTTTACTACAAATTTGATACCACAAGAAAATTGAAGCTAAAGAATAATAAAAGTACCTTTTTTGCTCGTTTTATGGCAACCACCTGGCCGTCATCTAGAAAGCCTTTATAAACTACCCCAAAGCCTCCTTCACCGATTTGGTGACTGTCTGAGAAATTGCTGGTTGCTGCATTAATCTGACTCATGGACAGATTCAAGGGTCCCAGTCTACTAGGCCTCGGGGACATAGCATATCTAGATGGACTTTGCGGTACACGGGACGGACTTGGTGGTTCCCGGAATGGACTAGGCGGAATCTTCTCAGAAGAAGGGCTCATTTCAGAAGAGGAAACTTGGTGCACTGTGATAGAATATAGGAGCTTCAATGTCAAATGTTATTTCATAATCTACAGAAGAAAAATAAATGTGAGAGACACTTAGTCACCTGAGTTAGATTCTTTAGGTAGAACTTCATGACTATTTGCTTTCCTCTCCTTACGGAAGCAAGGACAACAAAGCCCGCAAAACAAGAGAAGAAACCCGCTTCCTGCCATGCTGACTTTAACATGGCTATATTCAGATTTAGGCTTACTATTTTTGGAATCTTTAACAGATTTTTCTTCCAAAAACCTTCTCCCTACATAAAACCAGAAGCTAATCAATGTCGCACATAACCGAATTTGGTTACTATATATAATTTGGCGTAACCGATCAATAGAGCAAACCTAGTAGATAGCGAACTGTGCAGAAGTCATCACTGAAAGAATCCCCAAAGATACAACCATTGGCTTTGTGAAACCGTAAGGCTTCGCAAAACCGGACTTTCTCCACCGGATTCCCGTTAATTGTGAACAAACTCCCTTGTTGATAAGGCTTTGTGTAGGTCAAGTGATCAGACCGACAAACACTCGAGCTTACAAAGGATGCTGATGCAGAAGTTTCCTTGATTTGTAATAACATTAACAGACCAAACAAAGCAGTACACACCAATCTTGTGAAGCTCAAATCATCTCCACCCATAATTTTGGTTATATCAACAAAATACTCAAAATAGAAAAGACTCAGCTTCAATAAACCATTTATAAACTCAATTATGAGAATCTTTGAGTTCAGAAGATTTTCTCTAAACCTGTAGAAACAAAAACTCAGCTTTAGAAACCTTCCAACATTAGGGTTCCATTTCAATACCAACTAAACTAAAGCAAAGATCTAGTAAGAGATTCCAGCATCACCTAAACCCTAAAAAAACTCTCAATTTCCAAAATAAAAGTTGGTTTCCAAGAAAAGAAAGAAAACGAGAAATCAATTAAGCAAAATCAAAAAAGAAAACTTTTTGATTGGAACTTGTAGACGAGACCAATTTAGAGAAAACCCAGAAAAGTTAAGCAAGAGAAGACCAAAACCTGGAACACGATCTTGTAGCTTTGACTTGACTGTACAGTATCTGAATCAGTTTGACCGAAAACAAAGATTTATTCTGTTTTCAGACAAGTATGCCAAAGAAAGAAGACTAAAAGTATTTTGTCTGAAGGAGGAGAGTTAGGGACGTGGTAACGATCTCATGGAAGACATCGTGTGGAAAACTTTGAAAATTCGTGTTCTGTTTTTTTTCCGTCTCAGGAAAATTCGTGTTGTTTTCTTTGTTAGATGACGGTAATGGAAAAAAAAAAACAAAAAAAATCTAAAATCAATTGAAAATAGTTTTTGTAAATTCGGATCATACCGGACCAGACCACAAATCAGAATGATTGACTGATTGATTGTCGGAAAATTATTATTGGAAAGTTGTACTTTTTGGAATATAGACCTTTCTCCCTGTGAATAAGAAGCGCCTTTTAGCCCACTTACAAAGACTGTGGTAAATGGGTTATTGGACCGGTCCGTTTGTGGGATAAATGGGTTATTGGACCGATCCGTTGTGACAAAAATCTTGGTTACATCTAAAAACTTTATTAACATGCATTTTTTTATGTTTTATATTTAGGACGTTTTGAGAATGTAAATGTTTTCACGGTCAGATACTAAATTATTAATTTTCTAAAAGTAGAATTAAGCTCATTATCATGTGGGTTTTAATTTGATATATTATTTACCAAAATTTTAAGCGGAAAAAGTTACATTATGTATTATTTTTGACTACGTATGATTAATTTGCATTTTTTTGGAGATGAAAAGTAAAATTACAAAAATTGGCGAGTTGGAGGATTTTTTTTGCACAAACCGCTTTAAAAGGTATATTTGGGATAATTTGTTGAGGAGAGATATTTGAGCTCTTGTTGAGGGACATGTATAAATCGTTGATTTACTAGACAATGAAATTTATTTGTTGTAAGGTAATATTGTCAATAGTAAAAATAGTTTTTGGATACAAGAAAAAAAAAATTCTTTTAAAAGGTATATTTTGGATATTTTTGACTAGGAGAGATATTTGAGCTTTTGGTCCTTTCGAAACACCGCTATATCTTTGGCGTTCTCAAAAACTGACATTTGTGGTCACTTCCTCAAATCATATGGTCAAATCGTTGCTCTTTATAAAATGAGTAGAGAGTGTCTATGGATAAGATCAATAAATTATCATATTAATCACGTAGTAGAATTCACGTGAATACGGAACAAACTATTAGATATGAATATATTACTCAAGTCTGAATTTTTGATCTGTTACATTTAATCCTTCATAGATTGAACAATTTAGCGGATGTTATTGGATTGAGGTTTTTATTGGATTTTGAAATCAAGTATTATTCAATTATGTATTTGCAAAAGTATGTTAAAATCTGCTTTTAGTGGATTAATATTTGTTTGATGTATTCTAAAATAAATTAAAAACAATTGTTATTCTGTGTTTATTTGATTTGTTTATTTTAGATTTGAATGTATTTTTACTCATAAAACATGAACAAAAACAATCCGAGCATTTTGTCCAGTATTTCAAAATCCCATGTTTACCCCCACGTATAAGCATTGGACTTCAAAATCCAATCCACATATCTATATTATTATTTGGGAATCACTAGATAAAAAAAGACCTTAAAGTTGTAAGATATTACAAGGAATGCCATTGGAAATATTACATTCAAAGAGTAAATGAAAAAAATCGTTCAAGGGTAAAAGCATAATTACAAGTTGAAAAAATCTGCGGATCATGGATTACTGGATCAGATAAACACGCGGATCTTGGGCTTCTGGGGCGGACAAAACACGCGGATCCTAGATTGATCTGGCCGGTTGAGATTTGGCAATGTTATTATTAGATATTTCCTGCAATCTGTACAAAATTAAGCTATTTAAATTTGATTTAATATTTAATGTCAGTCATTAAGTTAAAATCCCGAATCTTTAAGAATATTACCTAATATGAAATTAAAAAATTAATCATTATCTAAATATACTTCAAATTACTTTAAATTCAAATTAATTTACAACCATAAACGTAAAATCTAATTATTTAGTACACTGTTATCAATTTCACCCAATTTCTTTATCCAAGCTAACAGTCCTATAATCACGCAAATCCATAGCTTCGTTTCAAACGAATTCAATGGTAATTTGTACTATATTGGGAGGAGAGAATATTACAAAACGAATATCTTTACAAATCCTACTACTAAATGACCTAATAAATATCACTAAAATTCTCAATATTTGCAAATCTTACTAATTATTAACGAAAAACTCTATATATGAATCTTAAAATATATAAAAACAGAAAAACCTAATGTATTGCTAGAGCTGTCAAAATAGGCTGTCCACGTCCATTAGCTCAGTCCAATATTGACCATTTTAGTTATAGACAAATAACGTCCATGTCCATTATAGCCCATGTCCATTATAGCCCATGCCCATTAACGCCCATGTCTTAATGGGCTATCCATTGGTGTCCATTGGTCACCACAATAACAAATTATGAAAAACGCAAAAATCTGCAAAAAATCTCAAATTCAATCCAAATAAACAACAAAGTATCACATGCAAAAGCAAATCAAAGCCACAAAGTATCGAATCCAAAAGCAAATCATAGCAATAAAGTATTCAAATCCAAAAGCAAACACACAAATGTGAACTTCTTCTTCTACTTCCTTCACAAATGTCTTAAACTTCTTCTTCTCCTTCCTTCACACCTTTGTCTTCATCCAGGAACTCAACTGGAACACCTAAGTACAGCAGAAGAACACCTTTGCAATAAGATTCAAATTGATTCAAATATGACAAAAGAAAATAAGCACAAACACTTACTAATTTCTTCAAAGTCACGTAGTCAATTCCTTGCGCAAATCAGTGCTTGCACATTTGAAGGAAGAAGTGAACTCCTGTACTTATTTAACACTCGGCTTCCTATGCTAAATGAAGATTCTGCAGCTACTGTTGTAATGGGGATGCTCAAGACATCACCGGCCATAGAAGACAATTCTTTGAACCGGTTTGCGTTGTCTCTCCAATATGCCAATATATCCATGCTCTTAAATGCCATCATATCCAAAACCGGTTCATCCAAATACTTGTCTAATGCTGAGTTTCCATTAGCAGCAGCCGTCTGAGAAATGAAAGCATAAAACCCCTGCAACAATCAGACCAGAAACAATCAGAAACAATATGAACAATCAGATTAGAAATAGCAAACACCACGAAGAACCTGAATCTTAAAACAACAACAAGTAGAGTGATACAGTATTGCCTAAAACGTCGTTAACAACCATAATTGCTAGGTTATGTATCAGCCGAGTCAACCTTCTTATAAATAAGTACTACTCATATCATTTTTTATTCACAAACTAGACCACCTATTACTTCAATATAAATAATCCTTAGGTATTAAACCTACGTATACTTAGTATCTATTGTTTTTTTTCTCTTGACAACTATTATGAAAGTTTATGATTTCTAGTTTGTACAATACTCTTGTGTTTTTTTTTGTGAAACAATAGAGATGGTACTGATTAGGTGTTTTTTTTGTTATATGATATTCCACGTTTTATGATTTGTTATATGATTTCAACATTTGATTTGTTGTGTAGATAGTCCTAAACAAGACAAGTAAACCAATTGTAAGTCTCTAAACATTTAGTATAGATGAGCTACCGTTAGATTTTTAATTCATTTTTTGAAATCAACAAGTTTTCTAATTTGTACTTGAACAATTTATATCATAGGTTACCAAAAGATGTTCTAACATGTTCTTCAAAAGGATTGTCAACATATTTCTATGTATTACTAGAAATTTAACTAACCTTTGTTCCAAAACGACTTTCTTGAAGTTAATATCAAGCACTTTTTTTTTTCTGTCACAAAAAAATGACAAAGTTTTGACTTTTGAGATGTGAGCTCAAAACCCATGTAATAAGGTGTTTGAAATCATTATAAACTAACCGCATGATACGACCACTTCAACTCCACTCTGATCCATCTTACATAACAGGATATAATCTAGCAGAGACATTAGATCAAATCAACTAAAATCAGAATGATATTTTTTTCGAAGACAACATTTATCTTTCACACTCTAAAAACATTGCATATAAATTGTGTACAAGTACATTAGTCTACAATTGTAACAACAAGCAGAGTACATATCACAATAACATGATCATCATGTGCAAATTGGTTCTAAGTTTCTCAGAGAAAAGATAAGAGAAAGTAAAGGCAAAATTCACATACCATACCAAGCTTCTTGCTTATCCGATTAAATCAGAGAATACGTTATCGATTTTCTCTTAAAACCCTTGAAAGATAATTTTTGAGAAATATGAAAAATTTTAGATAATTTTCATCCCAAACGGAAATATGAGAGTATAAGATCTGCTTTCCATATCACAAATCAGTGAACCAAAATTAATATTTCCAAACAGAAACAGACATGCCTAAAAGAGAATTATAGCATAGATATATAGATATACAAGACTCAAGTCACTCAATTACCTTCAGTTTTAGTATCTGCTAAATAGACGGTTAAGGTCCCGGGTACGAGTTCTAGATGATAAGTGGCCAACATAAAGAAGAGTGTTCCCGTAGCAATCATCATATGGAGGCATTTCCAAACTACAAAGTAAAAAAAACGGACAAAGAAACCACAAATTTTGAGCATAACCTGTAAAAAACTATACAACAAGAACATAACACTTTACCAAGTCAAGAGTCAAGACCTATAAGAAAAAAAAAACAAACAAAAAAAACTTCAATCAAACGCCACTCAGCTAATTCAGAGACAAGGAAGCAATTAATCGGAAAGACTAAAGCTAAGGAAACCATCACCACAGATGCATCGAACCAATATAAAATCGTAAATCCAAGCTCGGAAGACACTAAATTTCAATCTGAATCATCTAATTCATCAAAAATTTTATACCTGGGGATTGAATGAGAGCACTGAAAACCCGGACGCCCTAATTTGGGAAGAAAAGCGTAGGACTTTAATCTCGGTAGCCCCCTCTCCGGGAAAACGGCCTATTCCTCCCCAAACTAAGTTGCTTTGGCTAATTCATTCTTGAAACTTTGTCTCGTGCCTAAACCCACATGAACTAACATAGAGTTTGAATTTCCTCCCTGAACAAAACAAATCCGGACTAAACCCACAAATCGTTAAACACCGTTATCGTTCCGTTAACGAACATCTGACTAGGATGCCACATCATCGATCTAAGTGACTGTGTTTTGAGGGGAAAACGGTCTATTTCCCCATAAACTAAGCTATTTTGGCTAATTCATCCCTATAATTTTATCTCATGCCTAAACCCACATGAACTAACATAAAGTTTGAATTTCCTACATGCACAAAACTAATCTGGACTAAATTGATGGATGAAGAACCTAATTGAATAGACACTTAGAGATAAAATTACAGGGATGCATTAGCCAAAACAACTTAGTTTATGGGGGAATAGGCCGTTTTCTCCTCAAAACACAGTCGATTAGATCGATGATGTGGCATCCTAGTCAGATGTTCGTTAACGGAACAATAATGGCATTTAACGATTTGTGGGTTTAGTCCAGATTTGTTTTGTTCAGGGAGGAAATTCAAATTCTATGTTAGTTCATGTGGGTTTAAACACGAGATAAAGTTTCAGGAATGAATTAGCCAAAGCAACTTAGTTTGGAGAGGAATAGGCCGTTTCCCCCCCCCCCCTCTCCTCCAGAGAATTTCTATTTGGCCCATGTTCTAAAAATAAATTATTTAAGTGTTTATTTTAATAGTAAAAGATAATTATATTAAGGTTTTCGACTTATTTACTAACCCAACCTATGTTTGGATCAAATATCCAACAGTTTTGGGCTTAGTTTCGGATCCTCTTATTTCTCAAACAAACCCTAATTCCCAAAAGTAAAACGACACTCTCGACAAAGGACTCGACAAACCCTGACACTGTCGTTTTCTTTTCCTCTCTACCGGAGACTGAGATTTTCCGATTTCATCTCCACTCCTTCGTCTTCTTTTTTCAAAATTTTGTTTTGTTTCAGTCGATACCATCTTCTTCCTCTTTCCTCTTCACTCGATTCTCTGGATATTCCGTGAATCCGTGAATCCGTGATATCCACCGTGAATTTGAGAAATCCGCCGTGAATCCGAGGAATCCGCGGTGAGAAATCTTCTGTGTCTTCTCTTTGTAAAAATTATTTTGCTTGATCCGTATTTTTCGATTGATCCAAGATATGGTTTGATTTTTTCTTTGAGAGTTTAATAGGGTTCGATTCTGATTGATTGTGTTGTGTTGGGTATAATAAATGTTTGATTTTGTTTGAAACAGATGGATTATAAATGGATTTTCGACTGAATTTGATTTTTTTGTTGTTTGAGGGTTTAATAAGGATCCTTCGATTGATTGTGTTGTGTTGTGTTGTGTTTAATTGGATTCCGGTTTAATTAAGGTTTGATTTTGTTTGAAACAGATGGATTATGGATGGGTTTTCGATTCAATTTGTTTTTTTTTCTTATCATTATAATCTGAATTTTTATGATTACAATTTGGATTTGAATTACAGTTCTGATTGGAAATTGCCTCTGTTAATAGCCATTGTGACTAGTTGTATAATTACAATTTGGATTTGATGAATTTATTCCGTATAGATGGTTTATGAAATGAGTTAAAAACTAAAGATTATGAGATTGTTTAGCTTTTGAATGTTTGATATTGAATATCATGTGTTGTTGCAGGTACTAATCATAATGACTACTACTAGAGGAAGAGGATATAGTTCTAGAAGGGAAATATTATCTTCTCCTAAAAGATCCAAACGACTAAAGCAATCTGATCCAAACCAATCAGAGCTACCTGCTATAGTGGATGATGTCGTGGAAGATCAAGGGGACGCATCGGCTTCTGCGAATGATGTCTCTGACCATGAGGTAATCAGTGTATACATGTTTGATTTTGAATTGTACAACAGAGTACCTATACATATAACTATGTTGTGGCACTTCTCTAACATATAAAATTGTGTTTTTATTGCAAGAAATAGAGGATATGGATGAGTAGGATTCTTTACCTCTTCAACCTGAGAGTTTTTTCTTTAGTCCCGAGGAGTATGTAAAGACTCTAAAGATATCAACAAGGTGTACCATTGGTAACAAGGTGGCTGCCATAAGTGGGAGCTCAATGACACACAAATTAAATGAAGTGGTTTAGAGATGACAAGCAGTTCAAGCACGTCTTTCACTTGGTTAGGAAAGGAAAAAATAAGCTGCAGGGTATGTTGATGCTCCTTATGCGAACTGCTTCAACATAGAAGAAGAGGGAAAGCTGGTTTGATGTGAATGGCATTCCAATACGCTGCTCGATAAGAGAACATGCTTTGGTCACTGGATTTGATTGTAGGGACTATGTATCAGATTATAATGCAAGCAGCTTTGGTAGCTATGACTTTGTGGAGAGGGTCTTTGGAACAAGAGGTGTAACAGTGAGCGATGTGGAAAAGATGCTACAATCAATGGAAGATGCGTGTGGTAGAGATCGATTGCAGGTGGCTGTCTTACTCTTCTTATGCACGATAGTAAAAGGAGGGAGAAGGTTTAATAGCATACAACCATTTGTTCTGAAGATAGTGAATGATTTGGAAGAGGTAAAAAAGTTTCCTTGGGGGCGGATTACTTTTGAAGACATATGAACCAAATTGATCACTTGATGAAGAAGCGGTTAAATTGCAAAGTGAAAGTTGACCATTTGTTTGGAGGGTTCATAGTTCCTCTTGCGGTAAAATTCTGTGTTTCTCTATAATAAGTATAACTGTTTTGGATTCTTTAAGATATGTGATTGTGTAAATGTGCATAAATTTTGGCGTTTGAATGCATTCCTGAGCTGTCCAAACAATTTCAAGAAGGAGTAATAGGCGCAAATGATGGATGTCCACGAATGTGCAAGAAAAAATTTAAAGACAATGGAATGACAGGTTTTCCACTTGAAGAAGTCAACCAAGCGCTTGGGAACAACTAAGGTAAGAACTAATTTATGTATGAATGACAGGTTTTTCACTCTATCTTTATGTATGAATGTGTTAAACTCTGTTTTCTTATTCTTTCAAGGACATCATTAGTATCATGCAACCATTAGCGGCTGAGGAAGCTCTTATGTAGGACATTATGGAGCGAGGTGAAGCTGAGGATTCATTGGACCATATTGCTGATGCGTGGACTGAGCGTCTCGATGTACAACATAAGAAGATTTGTTGGGAGGATCTTCATAAGATGGATGTTGATTATCGAGGATGTGGAGAGGGACATAATCTAGCTGCTGAACAAATGGAAGAGCCGCAGCAAAATGTTCCAGCAGCTGAACAGAAGGAGGAGGAGCTGCTGGCACCTTATTTGTTAAATAGAATGGTGAAAACAGCGGTTGCAGAAACTATGAAGGATGTGTATCTGAGATTGGAGAAGCTTGAAAGCGCAGCTGAAGGAAGGAAAGATGGAGAAGAAGCAGAAACAAGTGAGAAGACAGAAGATTTGAGTACTAGATTGGAGAAGCTTGAAAGGGCAGCTGAGGCAAGAAAAGCTAAAGGAAAAGATGAAGAAGAAAAAGAAACAAGTGAGAAGACACAAGATTTGAGGACTGATTGGGATGAGGCAGCTTGGTTTGAGAAGAGTGTTGAACTGGCTGTTGTAGGTGGTTTTGAGAAGATTGGTGATGATACACTTGATGATGAGTCTGATTTTGAGAAGAATGTTGAGCCGGCAGTTGGAGGTGATGATACACTTGATGATGAGTGTTGGGGTCGGATCCCACACACTTTCAGTAGGATCCACTTGGATCTGTCCACGTCATTATTACACAATAATCCTCTCGGATTATTGGATACTTTATTGGACTTAATCAGTTGAGAGTTCGATTCACTACAGGAAAATCGGGTATTAATAGCAGATCAAGATAGCGGTTTAGATGGTTATGCTATAGTTGATTATTGGCTTTTTTTTCATAGCGTTTGTGAAATGTAAAACGCTATAATATATTGGGCGGCAAAAATTATGTGGTTCGCGCTTAAGAATTTGGCTATCCATTTCATTGTAATAGCATGTACAAAATTTAAATGCTATGGTATCTTAACCGTGAAAAAAAAAAAATTATTCTGAATCCCGCCTAACTAAAAAATTGGGATATATCAAAATGTTGTGGTCAAAAATTAGGGTTCCCGTCTGTTTCTTTTTCACATTCATCAACTCTGTCTCTTTATTTTTTTTCTTTCCGGCAACTCTCGATCCTTCATCCATGTCTCGATCTCTCACTCGCTCAAACTCGTTCCTCCATCTCTGTCTCGATCTCTCAATCACTGTCCCGTTCCCGATCTCTCACTTGCTCAAACTCGTTCCTCCATCTCTGTCTCGATCTCTCAATCACTGTCCCGTTCCCGATCTCTTCACTTGCTCAAACTCGTTCCTCCATCTCTGTCTCGATCTCTCAATCACTGTCCCGTTCCTCTTGCTTTCAGTCTTGGTCTCCATGGGTCTCCATTTCCTCCCCTCTCAATCTCAGTCTTGTTTTTAATCTCTATCTCGATCTCCCCATCACAGTCTTGTTCCCTATTAATTTCCATCATCTACATCGGTAAGTCGAATCGGTATAGTTTAATTGATATGTATTTGACTGTTCTTGTAGCTGAATTTCGCACTTAGAAGAACTAAGATATGTGGGATTTCGATTTTAAGTTTGGTCAATAATCAATTTGGAATTTTGATTTTAAGCGTTTGTCGATTTCTTTTTGTAGATAGTCTTCAAATCTTCAAGATTATTGTTGATGCCGCTTGTTTTTTGTTACTCTTTGTATGTTTACTTAATTTCTCGTTTGTGTTGGTTTGAATGTATGGTTTACAATCTCCTGCAAGCTGCAGATTCTAAGTCCCGGTTGATCTGCTGGTTGTGCTCTAATTTGAGATTTGTTTGATGAGTCTGGTTCTTTGGCTGAGTCATATGGTGTCCAAGAAGTTACATTTTCACTAGATAACGCTTCTTCATTCGTAGATTACATGAATGCTTTTCATCTCACGATCTTAAGAGTACAATCTTAGGGAACAATCTCATGTATACTGCAACTTATAGAGTTATATATGTAGCGAAATCATTTTCAGGTGTAAATGAATTTTGAAGCAACTCCAATCAAATTTACAGTGATTTTGTCTTCTTTTAGATTTTGTTTGATGACTGTGGATATTTGTACAAGTGACCTTTTAACTAGAATAAGGGAACAATGTTAATATTTTAGATTTTGATTTTATGCTTCTTGATGTTTACCTGTTGGTCATTCTACATTCATATCAACGGTATTATGTGAGTCAAAAGTTTATGTCATTCTACATGTTTTATGCTTCTTGATTTTATTCTCACTATCATGTTTAAAAGGTAAGACCACATATATTATTCATGTACACAAATTTTTTCATGGGTTGTGTTTTGGGTTTCCTGACTTTGTATATACATATTGTCTCTTTCAAATACATGTTTGATTTTTAATGTTTATATGCAGCTGAATGTTGGACAAGGACGGTTGTCACATTGTAGCTGAATGTTCCTGACTTTTAACGTTGTTGGTAGTTCTGTTTTTGTAAAATCTGAGATGGGCGAGAGGTGATTGTTATTCAAGGAAAGGAACTTGTGATCCTGGTAAGAGAGGTGCTCTAGAGAAGATCTCAAGTACTGTGACATTTTTTTTGTATATGTTGTGTTAAATAGGTTTTGAAGATCATTTGATGTGACGTTTTGCTGTCGTGAAAACCAGTCAGCCAAGACCAAGGTGATCAACAATTGCTTGAATCATGTGTGGGATGAGGAACTGAGCTTGAAGCGACTAATCAGTTCCCGTTTTCTCTTTTCAACTCGTCAATGGCAGCTTCCGTTCTTCTCAATCATGTTTTGCAAAGTTGAAGCTCAATCTCTCTCCGTTGGGTTGCAGAGATTCATATTGAGTTTTGTTTTGAGTTTCGTATTTGATTCTTGATTGTCACTTGTTGTAAGAGCTGTTGTTGAATAGAAGTGATGACAAGCCTTTTAGATTCTTTGTGGAGTTGTAAGATGAAAATTTTTATGAGTACATAAAAACTTCTATGTCAGAAAACGAGTTTATGTTTCGTTAATGTTTTTATTGTTTAATTTTATAAAGTATTTTCTCTTTTAATAACACAAAATTAAAACTATATATATATATATTTTAATACTCAATACATAATTATAATTACAAATAAAAAATTATTTTGTTCATAATTATTCTAATACATATATAATCAATACCAAGATTGTGGGACGAATCCTACACCTGCAATACAATACCAAGATTATGATAAAAAAAAATTAAATTCCTAAATTAAATCTCTAAACCCTAAATTAAAGTTAAAATCCTAATTAAATTAAATCTTTAAAATCCTAATTAAATTAAATCTTTAAACCTTAAATTAAAGTTAAAATCCTAATTAAATTAAATCTCTAACCCTAAACCCTAAACCCTAAACCCTAAACCCTAAATTAAAGTTAAAATCCTAATTAAATTAAATCTCTAAACCCTAAACCCTAAATTAAAGTTAAAATCCTAAATTAAAATCCAAAAACTATCTAACTTGAGTAAAAAAATCTAAACCCCAAAGTTTAAACCCTAAACTATGCCCTAGTGTTTATGAACATATAAGTTAGATAGTTGGAATACTAACTTATATTAATTGTTCTTAATTTAAAATTTTTTTCTTATAAGAAAAAATATTCTAAAAATTGAAATACTTATATTGAATTTTTAAAGAAATAATTTCTATTTTTTTCATTAATAAACTATTTTATATGATAATTTTCTGATTTTTTCATTAATAGCCAATGGGAAGTAACCTCCCAGATTGTGGGACTAATCCTACACCGTTAGATAGCGCCGACTTTGATCTCAGCCGTCCATTCTTATTGTTGACGCGATTAATGTACACCGTTGATCTGTCTCGATAACTTTGATCTGAGCCGTTCTTTTTCTTAGCCAATGAGCATTAACCTCTGAGATTGAACTTTGGCTTATTCTCCACCATTGATGAATTAAATCCAACGGTTAAGATTTTCTCCTTCTTTTGATTAAAACTTATTCTTCTTTTTGCCTTGTCTCTTCGTATCCTTCTCTTATGTGAAAATCAAACAGTTGGCTTCCCGTTTCTTTACTTCTCCGATCAGTGGAGGTCCTGGAGGATATAGAAGGTGGCGGTGGCGGCTTCTGGATCTGGATATTTGAAGACTGGATCTGGATCTAGGGCTTCAATCGGAGTTGTTTTCTGGAGAGTTATCCTCCGCCACATTCAAATCTTCCCTCCGCCGTCGACACTCATTGCTTCTCCTCCGGTCTTAAGGTATGAGACGCTTGCTCTCAGCTTCCTCAGCAATGTCAGAGCAGCAATCCGAAGAAGTTCAGCAAATCGAGAAGCTCTACGAGTTCAGCGAGCGTCTCAATGCCTCCAAGGACAAGTCTCAGGTTCGTCTCAATTTTTCAACTAGGCTTTGAATTGAAATCGAGCATTCCCTGTTTCCTCTCCGGTTTATGTATTTTTAACAATCGTTTCTGTGTTTGGAGCTGGATTTTGCTTTGGATTCGAATTAGGCTACTGTGAATATGGATATTTGATTTGTTTTTCTCAAATCGCAAGCTCCGGTTTTGTTTATGCAGATAGAGGAGATCTACAGCGAGCGAATTGAATCGCAATCTCCGGTTTTGTTAATCGCAAGCTTAGGTTCTTTTCTTCCATCACTGTAATTTCTATGTATTTTTCATTTTTTCTTATTAATTAACAACGCTATGATTTCTCTGTATTATTCCATCAGGTTGAAATTGCAGATTCAGACCGAGCAAGATCGTATTTGGGTATTTGAAGGACAACAAAATTTTCTGAATTCGTTTGATAGAAGAGAAAAGAAGAAGAAGAAGAGGAGAAGAAGAAGGTTCACGAGGAAGAGGAAGAGGAAGAGGAAGAGATTTTGGGTTTTTTTTTGTTGATTTTTTTTCATGGGCTTCTAGGCTTTTTTTAATTAGGCTTTTAAGTTTACAGAATTTTTTGACATAATTGTATCTGCTTATTATATTAAAAGATTTTAGGCTTTTTTTAGGCCTATTTGTATTTTGTAGTAGGTTTTTAGGCCTTTTTAAAGCCCAGTTCAATAAAATATTGAACAATAATCTGGTATAAAATATTGTCTACGTATTACAAATTGGATAAATTGGTATAAAATTGGAAAAAACTTTCATGTATAATACATATTGTCTACGTATTACAAATATATATATATATATAGAGAAATAATTAAATATATTAATAGCAATTATTAATCGCTATTATCTATTTTTATATTGCATACCAAAAAACGCTATGTTATCAAATATCTTAATAGCACTTACAAAAACCGCTATGTAAAGTGTCAGACCTATTATAACGGGCGCATACATAGCGCTTTCTACACCGCTATAGTATCTTTAGATAGCGGTTTTCAGATGCTACGAATACCCTCATTTCCTGTAGTGATTCAGTTTACCAAAGGAGTTCGATCTTTACCAATACGGAGTTCACTCTTATTTAGCATACAGTTCGCATAGAGAAAGACTGAAGCGAGGAGAATATTGTTCAAGGCTCGCGGTAGCATCAAAGCACGAGAGTTCGGAGTCAGCAAGAAAGAGTTCGGAAGGCCCACGCGAAGCCCAATACAAGGTTCAAATTCAAGCCGTTTCGGTCAAAATGTAACTTATGTGATTTATGCGGATCAATATGATTACGAGTAATAAATAGCCGCATTTATCATGTTTTCTCTATAAAAACAACCCCAAACGCATGTGTTTGGAGGAGAGACAATCTTTTACCTCTTACTATCAAGCAATACAACATACTTTTTCTTTCACAATTTCACAAGGCTTCTTATTACTTTATTCTTATCAAATTCTTTCACTTTATTTGGTTTCTAGGTTATTCTCCTTTTCGAATCCTTATTCTCATTTGTTGATTTTAGAGTTTTTCTCCACAAAAATACTTAAAGACAATCGAGTGTGAATCCTACATCCACATTTTGGCGCCGCCTGTGGGGAGTTACCGCAAAACTCTTTTCCTCAAAATTTCTCTTTCTCAAACCAAGAAACTATGGCTGATCAGCAAACTTTGAGCGATGCAATAACCTCGCTTAATCAAGCAACCGCTAGTCTGACCAGTCAGATTGGTACACTCGCTGATGCCAACACCACTTTTAGTGAGAGGTTGAATTCAATTGAGCAAACTTTGACGAGCGTTCAAACCACTCAGAAAATCTGACGAACGCGCAGAACGTTGTTTCAAACCGTTTAAATAATTTGTCCTCAGCGCGAACGACAACGTATCAGCGCAGGCTATTCCAAACTCTCGCACAAAACAGGACCGGGAGCGCTCAAACTCCTCCTATACGCCAACCTGCTAGTGCTAGCAATCAGGCAGCCGTAGGAGATGGATTCAATCCAACCGGGGATGAAAATCCCCAAAATCAGGGAAATCCTGCTATTGACGAAGGACTCCTTATGGAAGATCCTGATGTCATCCTTTCAGATGATTTCTTCAAAGTTCGTCAAGAGCTTGATGAGATGAAGTCGAAGTTTCATCAGGCGACCAGTTCGGAACCTGAGATCGATCGAGTAATCGAAGAAACTCGACGAACACCCTTCACTTCGAGAATATCGAACTTTCGGATCAAAGATTCTCGAAAGATCAAATTACCAACTTACGATGGTAAAGGTGATCCTAAAAATCACCTCGCTGCTTTTCAGATCGCTGCTGGCAGAATTGATCTAGAACCAGACGAGGAAGATGCCGGATATTGCAAACTATTCTCCGAGAATCTATCCGGATCGGCTTTATTATGGTTCACTCAGTTGGAGCCTGAATCCATTGATAGTTTTAAGGAATTGTCCTCCGCATTCCTAAAACAGTATTCCATGTTCATGGAAAAGGCAACCTCTGATGCAGATCTTTGGAATTTAACCCAAGGTCAGAACGAACCACTTCGCAAATATATCGCTAAATTCAAAGAAGTGATAGCCAAAATTCCTGGGGTATCGCACGCTGCTGCCCTTTCTGCTTTAAGAAACGGACTCTGGGATGAATCTCGATTCCGGGAAGAAATCATCGTCAATCGTCCGAGCACTATCCAAGATGCTTTATTCAGAGCTACTAATTGGATGGAGGCAGAAGAAGAAAAGCTTAGCCTCGCTAAAAAGCATCGGCCCGCAAAATTGGTCGTTGGAAATCCAACTAAAAAGTTCGAACCAAAAGATCAAAAACGGTTCGGAGTTAATCCTGCCACTAATGCTGTAGGAAAACCCTCCCCAAACAAAGGAAGATACAATTCTCCTAATACCTGGGTTAGAGATGAGAGTGCCTATTGCGATATTCATAGAGTAAATGGGCATTCCACCAAAGATTGCAGCGTACTCAAAAAGCACCTCACCGAACTGTGGCGGCTGGAGAGCTCGCTAATTTCAATATCGAGGAATTTGTGGAATCTTATCATAAGGAAAAAGAAGATTCCGAAGCATCCAATCCTCCTGAAAAGAAACATAAGACCAATGGGCCCGGAACTCCGAACACTCCTAAGAAAAGGATCGATGTTATAATGGGAGAATCCAAATTATGCCGAGATTCGATCAGATCAATCAAAAGGCACAAGAAATCAGCAGCAATTCAAACCGCTGTGGGTTTCCAATCAAATGAACAAACACCTTCTATCTCTTTCGATAATTCGGACAGTCAAGGATTAACAGGACCTCATGACGATGCTCTTGTGATAACTTTAGATGTTGCGAACTTCGAAGTAACTAGGTGTCTAATTGATACTGGAAGCTCGGTAGATCTCATATTTCTAAGCACTTTGCAAAGAATGGGAATCAGTAAAGCCGATATTATCGGTCCGCCAGCACCATTAGTAGCTTTCACAAGTGACACTTCCATGTCCTTAGGAAACATAAAATTACCAGTACTTGCCGCAGGCGTTCCAAAAATTGTAAAATTCATTGTTTTTGACCGACCGGCCGCTTACAACATAATTCTCGGAACTCCGTGGATTTACCAAATGAAGGCTATACCTTCAACTTATCACCAATGCGTGAAATTTCCGACTCATGCAGGAATCGGAACCATTCGAGGAGATCAGGAAACATCGCGTTCTTGCTACCTCATGGGACATCGTTTAAAGCTCAAATAGCAATTAATGATAAACGCGAAGCAAGAGAGCACCTCGCGTTACCCAAGTGGTCTCAGTTCGAATGAAGTTACTACATAAATTGAAATTGATTCCGAATTTCCAGATCGAAAAGTAAAAATCGGTACTACTTTAGATTCAGAAGTCAAAGATCAATTGGTAACATTCCTAAAGGAAAATAAACATACTTTCGCCTGGTTAGCAAAAGATATGCCCGGAATCGACAAAAGTATCATTACCCATGATTTAAACGTCGATCCCAGTTTTAAACCAATAAAGCAGAAAAGAAGAAAACTGGGTTCAGACCGAGCTCAAGCGGTCAATGACGAAGTTGATAAGCTTTTGAAAATTGGTTCAATTAGAGAAGTAAAATACCCAGACTGGTTAGCAAACCCCGTGGTAGTCAAAAAGAAAAATGGAAAGTGGAGAGTATGTGTCGATTTTACCGACATTAACAAAGCATGTCCGAAAGACAGTTTTCCTCTCCCTCATATCGATCGGCTCGTAGAATCAACGGCCGGAAACGAACTCTTAACATTTATGGATGCATTCTCTGGATATAACCAGATCATGATGAATCCCGAAGATGAAGAGAAAACATCCTTCATAACAGATAGAGGAATCTACTGTTATAAAGTTATGCCATTCGGTTTAAAAAATGTCGGGGCAACGTACCAACGTTTAGTTAACTAAATGTTTGCAGAGCATTTGGGCAAAACGATGGAAGTTTATATAGATGACATGCTCGTGAAATCCCTAAAGAAATCCGAGCACATCACACATCTCGAGCAGTGTTTCAAAATTCTGAACGAGTTCGGAATGAAATTAAATTCAGCTAAATGTTCCTTTGGCGTGCCTTCCGGAGAATTCATGGGGTACATAGTCACGGAAAGAGGAATAAAAGCAAATCCTAATCAGATTAACGCTTTCCTTACTATGCCTTCGCCGAGAAACATTAAGGAGGTCCAACGATTGACAGGCAGAATTGCTGCATTAAATCGTTTCGTATCGAAATCTACCGATAAATGTCTTCCTTTTTATCAAATTTTGAAAGGGAACAAAAAATTTCGGTGGGATGATCAATGCGAAGCAGCATTTGGTCAACTCAAATCTTATCTGACAACACCGCCGATTCTCTCAAAACCTGAATCAGATGAAAAACTTTATCTCTACATTTCAGTCTCTAACCATTCCGTAAGTGGGGTTTTAGTTCGAGAGGACCGAGGTGAACAAAAGCCAATTTTTTACATAAGTAAATCTCTTACTAGTCCAGAAACGAGATATACCATGATGGAAAAATTAGCTTTAGCAGTAGTCATATCTGCTAGAAAACTCAGACCCTATTTCCAATCTCATCCACTTCGCTCAATTCTTCACGGTCCAAGTCAGTCCGGAAGATTGGCGAAAGGGGCAATCGAACTCAGTGAGTACGATATAGAATACAAAAGTCGGACTAGCGCAAAAGCACAAGTCCTGGCTGATTTTCTAACCGAACTACCATTAGATGATGGAATCTTTGTTGAAACGGACTCCACATAGAAATTACATGTAGATGGCTCTTCTTCTAAACAAGGATCCGGAATCGGTATTAGGCTCGAAACTCCGACAAAGGAAATAATTGAACAATTATTTCGATTAATGTTCCCGGCTTCGAATAATGAAGCGAAATACGAAGCTCTCTTAGCGGGACTTCGGCTTGCTCTTGCAATTGGAGCAGAAAAATAATAGCTTATTGCGATTCTCAGCTAGTTGTAAACCAGTTCGCTGGAGATTACGAAGCTAAGGCTCCTCGAATGGAAGCTTATCTTTCGGCTGTAAAAAAATTAGCTGGAAAATTCAAAGAATTCGAATTAATTCGAATACCTAGAGGAGAAAACACTTCGGCAGACGCTTTAGCTGCCCTAGCTTCTACCTCAGATCCCGAACTCAAACGAGTTATCCCAGTTGAATGTATTTCTTCACGAAGTATTTCAGTTGAGAAAACAGAAAACGATAACATTTTGGAGGACGAACACCTCAAAACTCCAAAATTAAGTTCGGAGAGTGAAAATAGTTCACTTGTCGTCACTAGATCACGAGTAAAATCTCAAGATGACGAACTTACTCCACCACTGGAACTTCCTAAAAGGAAGCCAAGAAGAAAATTAAAGGATCAAGAGGTTCCCATTAAAGAACCGTCTCGAACCGAACAGTCACTTCCAGGTGATGTAGAGGTTTAGGAGGCAGTCGAAGATCCTGACATTCCTTCCGAACCCAAACCAAGGAAGTTTATATTCAAAGATAATACTTCCGCTAATGATTGGGGGGCTGACTGGAGAGTACCCATCAAAAATTTCATTCTTAATGGAGAACTACCATCGAACAAATGGCAAGCTCGCAAATTAAAAATCATCAGCGCTAAGTATTGTATAATTAAAGAATCATTGTACAAGCGAGGCATCAGTGATCCTTATCTTTTGTGTATTTTCGGACCCGAAGTTGAAATAGTGACAAGCGAGGTCCACGAAGGGCTTTGTGGTAGTCATTCTTCGGGACGAGCAATGGCTTTCAAAATCAAACGGTTAGGATATTTCTGGCCAACTATGATTTCAGACTGCATCGATTACGCCAAACGGTGTAAAAAGTGTCAGATGCACGCTCCTCTTATTCACCAGCCATCCGAAATTCTATCATCTATATCCGCTCCATACCCTTTCATGAGGTAGTCAATGGATATAATCGGTCCGATGCATCATTCAACACGAGGCGTCCAATACTTATTAGTTCTAACGGACTATTTTTCCAAATGGATTGAAGCTGAAGCTTATATAAGCATACATGATTCCGTAGTAAAGACATTCTTGTGGAAACACATTATTTGTCACTATGGAGTTCCCTACGAAATAGTAACGGACAATGGTCCTCAATTCATTTCAAATGATTTTGAAGATTTTTGTTCCGAATGGGAAATAAAACTTAGCTACTCAACGCCGAGGTATCCTCAAGGAAATGGACAAGCGGAAGCTTCCAACAAAACCATTCTCAGCAATCTTAAAAATCGCTTGAGAGCTCAAAAAGGTGGGTGGTATGACGAGCTGCAACCTGTGTTTTGGGCTTATCGAACAAACCCGAGGCGAGCAACGGGTGAAACTCCATTCTCATTAGTTTATGGGATGGAAGCCGTAGTCCCAGCCGAGCTAAATGTTCCAGGTTTGCGCCGGAGCGAAGCTCCACTTAACGAGGAATCGAATTCTAAATTATTAGAAGATGTTCTCGATACAATCGATGAAAGGCGAGACCAATCCCTTATTCGACTTCAGAATTATCAACAGTTGACCACTCGATACTATAACTCAAAGTTGAAAAACAGACCTTTAAATGTAGGGGACTTTGTTTTAAGGCGAGTGTTCGATAACACAAAAGAAGAAGGAGCTGGAAAACTCGGTATTAACTGGGAAGGCCCTTATCAAATCACTGAAAAAATCCGAAACGGTGTATACCGTTTACAAGACCTTGACGGGAATCCCGTTCAAAGGCCTTGGAACATAATCAACTTGAAAAAGTTCTATTGCTAAAGTAAACACATTCGAACTACGATTTGGCTTGATCCTATTTTGGGTACGTAGGCAGCTCGCTAAACACGAGTCCAGCTATAATATAAAAATAAAAATATTATTTCAAATCATGGAATCTTATTTTTATCCTTGGGCTTGAATATAGAGTACATTGCAAACAATGTATAAATAAATATTTCTAGCTAAACTCAGGTTTAGAAGGGTCTTGAATTACGGAATAACTCCGCTCCTTGACCAGCGAGGTCAACGATGCTCATAATGCAACCTGGCATGTTTCCGTACTCCTGAAGTCCTAGTTCGATCCAATCGGAAGGATGGGCTTCGAGGCAATGAAGTTCGCGAGCAATGTCAAGGCAACGCTTCCCTAGTTCCCTTCTCTTCTTCCTAATCTCCTTTTTCTCGTCCTCGAGCTCGTCATGCCGAGTGATAAGCTGAAGAAAATAAAACGCTACATTTAGCAATAGCAAAAAAGAGTTAAATCACTAGGATGGAAAATACCTTGTTGATAAACTCCTCGGCCTTGACACGATCTTGAGCTGACAATCTCTCGATTAATACGATCGGAACCTGAATGCTGGTTCCCTTCCTCAATATTTGTGACCCTTCCGGTTCGCCAGTTCTTCCTGTTTTTGTAAGCTCGATTTCTGGTGCTCCCGGAAGATCGTCACTTATCAATTTGAATGAGTCAGAAGTTTTCTCTGAAGAATTTCCCTCTTCAGACATTTTTGTAGAATTGTTATTGAAATTCAATGACAGACTACACCCACTTTATACTCAAAAATTTACTCGATTACATTTAAGAGAATTAATTGACGATTTCCCAAATCTGAAATTACTGCTTTCATGGAAAATGTAATCGTGTTAATTGCTAATTATATTCCCTAGATTAAACGCATTAAATAAGATTTGAATAATCGGCGAATTTAAAGCGAAAGGGGAAATGTAATTAATATCGTTGGGCAACTAGCCCGATATAATATTACAAAATAATAAAAAAAAAATAATAACTAAGGAGGAGGGTTCGTAGAAGGGACTTCGTCAGATGACGAACCGCTTTCACGCTCGTCGGGCTCGAGGCTCCTTTGGTAGATGTCCCAGTGCTTCTTCAGAAACCTGATGTGTTTTCGAAGACAGCTGGGAATGCGAGCGATAGAGTCAAATCCCCTCCTCTCCCAGTTATGAACATCCGATTCCAAACGTCGGATTTTCCTCTCAGTCCTAGCAATTCTCTCCTCAAGGACACGGCGTTTCCTTCCAAGGCGTTGCCTTTCGGAACAGAGGAAAACGTACCTTTCAGTGATCTGCAAAGAACAGATGCGTTACGAATCTATCGGATAAAACCTTGAAATAACTTATATCGAGGTCAAACCTGTTCCATGAATTCATGGCACTCGATCTTTTCCTCCTTGGACATGGAAGAGAGGAAACAAGGAATGGCTACCCCTTGGGGAGTGAATCCATCCCCTGGTGGAAACAGAGTTTCAGCGGAAGGGAATCGTGGTGGATTGGAATCAGAAGGTTCGCCTTGGGGAGAAGCCATCGAAAATCTAAAAAAGGAAGAGCTGTAAAGTTCCTTATAAAAGAAAAACGTCTATTGGAAAATTTCCAAAACCCAACCCTCCTTATATAGAAAAAATATGTAAGGACACTCACTCGAGTATTTATTGAAAAGAAAGTTGAACGTCAATCCATTGATTTGACAGTTACTATCTTTCGATTTTTGCGTGCATGCACAAACAAGACCTACGAAATATAGGTGAATCAAGTATCACTTAACACCTAGTAGGCAAAACTTAAATTCGAGCTCGAAATTCGAAGTCAATCAATAAATGGTATCACACCTTTTTATCTTCTTAGAGATAGCGAATAGTTCTCACTGGAAATTTCTCTAAATCGAACACATTCGAAGTATTGCGAAGTGTTCTAGTAAGCCGAGCTCTAAACTTGCAACCGAGAGACCGAGGAAAAATTCCAATGTTTTTCCTTTAAAAAAGGCAAGTAGGTCTGATCAGCCTATCTCTCCTATAATCTTAAACCATTTCGGTTAGGAGGACTTTGCAAACCCTCCAGGTAAAATCGATGGTTTCCACCAAAGTTAAATATTTATTCCTAAGGAAATTTTAATTAAACCCCCTTGGAAAATTTATTCAAAATAATAATAAAAGCCCCCTTGGGCAAAGAAAAACTCAAAAGTAATATAACGGCCCCATGGCCAACAAGGCAAATTTTATGTCTTAAATTAAAGGGACAATCCCCACATAAGGTGAATGCAATCACCATCATTCATTCATAGGCGAACCGCCTTCTTCTCTTACTTGACTTGAGACAAGAGCACCCCCGACGTCACCGTCTTGAGTCGCGAGAACCACCTCAGGGTTAAGCGAGCTAACGTCTTGAGGAGTTTCGTTCCTCGATTCAACGTCGTCTCCCATAATCGAGGAGATGACAAGTCCCTGATCAGAGAGCCCCTGAGCTCGTCCCGAGGAGATTCTGTCAACATTGGTTCCGAACTCATTAAAATGAGCGCGAGGAGAACCGGTTAACATCATCTCGTCCAGAGACGAACCAATATTTGGTTCAGTCAGTGGAGGGGAATCAGCGAACTCAGAAGCAAACTGCTGCAAATTCAAATATGGCTGAGGAGCAGTATTTAGCTTAACTTCAGTCTCAGCTAGCTCAGCACCAACCGTCTCTTTCTCTTTGGCCAAATTGACTTTTCCGTCCTCTATCTCTTTGATCAAATCCAGATTGCTTTTCATTTCATCGCGTTCGGAGTTAAGCTTGTTCCAAGCTTTGTCTGCAGCGATAAATTCCTGCACAGCAAGAAGAAACTTTTGCCCAGCTCCCTTAACCTCCTTCCGAGCATCATGAGATATTTTACGAACATCGCGATCTTTCAGTTCGGAAAGAGACTCATTTTTGCGTTCGAGCTCCTCAGCAGCTGCTTTAACCTTGTTAAGCTCTGATCTCAGAAGCTCAATCTCGCCTTTTGCGAAGTTATGATCAGCGAGGGCAGTTTCTAGCTTTTGCTCTGTCTCAATCAGAGTCTTCCTTGTCTCCTCGCCGGATCTTTCGAGTCTCTCGATTTCTTCCCGGCGAGCCGAGTCGAGGCCAGCAGTCTCCTGCACAAGACGACTGGAAGATTGCAGTTTCTCAATCTCTCCTTCAGCGGCAGCAACTTTCTTGGAAACTTTGGCGAGCTCCTCTTCGTAAAAGTTGACGATGCCATTCACATCCAGAGTTGCCTAATGAAAGAAGAGTTATTTTTTAGAAAAAAAAAAAAAAAATTTCTTTCGAAATCGGTTGTTTAAAGATGCAAATAGTCAAACCTGGGAAGAATGGAATGAATGACTGATGTACATCTTCTTGATATCAGGCTTCCACCAATCAAAGGATGGAAGGTTCTTCCCAATACGGGTGTGGATGCACCTAAACATATTCCCGATCTTCTCTTTATCTGGAATAAAAGTTAGTTGTGTGATAATTGAGTTTTCTTCAAAAAGAGAGTCTATTAATCTCAAACAACAAAATGATAGTTAAAGGTTACCTGCTTGGGACGAAGCTCTGGCAACCAGTCCTGAGTTCGGAGATGATCGAACCCTAGAGGTATTGCCTCGGGGGCGTCTAGGGGGTAACATCCCTGAACCCAGCGGTTCCTTCAATACAATTCCTTAATCAGGATTTGCATCCTGAGCTTCAGGAGATTCAGGAATTGGCAGATTCGAAGGAGTGGCTCTGCCCTTCCTTGTACTTTTGGGACGTCCTTGGGGCAGGGGTTCAAGTTCCTTGGCCTTCCTCTTCTTCATGAGAGAAGAATCACTTGCAAGGCCTTCCTCCTCAGCGGTGGCAGCGACCACGTTGTCTGCTACTGGGATGGAGGGAGAAGCAGTGTTCACAACAACCGCCATTGACTTTGAACCTTCAAGAGATCCATCGTCAACCAGGAGAGTTTTCCGGTAGACTTTGTCATCTCCGGTGGAAGTTGCATTTTTCTTATCTCTCCCAACTAGAGATCATCTCCGGTGGAAGTTGCATTTTTCTTATCTCTCCCAACTAGAGAAATCTGATCTTTGATCTTCTTGTTCGCTTCTTTGATCTTTCTCCTATCTCGGGCATTCAGACTCGAGAGATCAATCCCAGCAGGAGGAGGGTCGACAAGGTTAGTGAGGCCCATTCTGACAGAAAATCCGGCACCGTGAATTCTTTCCAAAGTAAAAGAATTCAAATTAACTGGCCTCTCCAAGACGGCCTTGTAGAAGTTGAGAAAATCGACGGATGGGACCGGTCGAATTTGGGGACCTGCAAGAAAACAACGAAATGTTGAAACGCAGTTCGAAATAACATAGGAAATCTATTCAATTAAGTCCTAGTTTCTACCCAAATTCAATGACCAGTGGACTCGAAGGAGTTCAGAAGAACTCTAAATAGAAAAGTTATTTATGCGGAAGAAGAACCAAAACTTCCTCCAGGCGTTGTCCTTTAAGGGTAGGCCGTCAATAAGATTCCGATCCGCGATCGGATAAAGGGCATAATACCCAGAAGTTCAGGATTCGCGAGCCTGGAAAGGTTCCAAGAGTTCGCAAAGTCCCAGCGAGAAGCCAGCCTCCGCCGCAACAGTAAAGGTACACAAAAGATACCGGAGCATGTTGGGCGACATCTGAGAGAAGGCAATTCCCAGATGGTTGAGGTAGGTGAGAAGTATCTCAGGAAGGGGAAAGAATAAGCCGCACCCTTTGAAATAAATTTCATAGGCGCAGCAGTAACCTTCTCGCCCCGACTCAGGAGACTCGAAGGGCTCCGGAACTATCATCTCCACCTCAGGGGGGATATGACATAGTCTGCGAAGATCGTCAAGAGAATCGACAGTCGATTCACTCTTAGGGTGAAGATCAAACTCGTCTCCGGTATGGATTTGAGGTTTGGGTCCTTCACCCATGAGAGCTTCGAGGTCATCAACTTCATACTCGCGAAATTCGGAAGAAAGGTTCGACATTTTGAAAAAGGATTTTTTACCGAAAGGAAACAATGACTTCTGTAATAAGAATGAAAGTTCTCTAAGTAAAGAAGATAAGATGGAAAAGTAATTTTACCTCTTAGAACCCTAAAGTATGATGGGAAACCGCCTCGAGAGTATTGGGAAGTGGGACAGTTTTCCCCGTGGTATTAATATAAAATTAAGAAATTAATGATGACGGTTGTCAGGGATATCAAATCACTTGATTATCCGAGATCAGCGTAATAGAGTAAAACATGGAATAATTCCAGAATGTTAAAGATCTCGAGTCATTAATTATCGTTTACTTAAGTCTTCCAAGCCGAGTACTCAGCTCGCAAGACTTGGGGGGCTAAATGTTAGGGTCGGATTCCACACACTTTCGGTAGGATCCACTTGGATCTGTCCACGTCATTATTACACAATAATCCTCTCGGATTATTGGATACTTTATTGGACTTAATCAGTTGAGAGTTCGATTCAGTTTACCAAAGGAGTTCGATCTTTACCAGTACGGAGTTCACTCTTATTTAGCATACAGTTCGCATAGAGAAAGACTGAAGCGAGGAGAATATTGTTCAAGGCTCGCGGTAGCATCAAAGCGCGGGAGTTCGGAGTCAGCAAGAAAGAGTTCGGAAGGCCCACGCGAAGCCCAATACAAGGTTCAAATTCAAGCCGTTTCGGTCAAAATGTAACTTATGTGATTAATGCGGATCAATATGATTACGAGTAGTAAATAGCCGCATTAATCATGTTTTCTCTATAAAAACAACCCCAAACGCATGTGTTTGGAGGAGAGACAATCTTTTACCTCTTACTATCAAGCAATACAACATACTTTTTCTTTCACAATTTCACAAGGCTTCTTATTACTTTATTCTTATCAAATTCTTTCACTTTATTTGGTTTCTTGGTTATTCTCCTTTTCGAATCCTTATTCTCATTTGTTGATTTTAGAGTTTTTCTCCACAAAAATACTTAAAGACAATCGAGTGTGAATCCTACATCCACAATGAGTCTGTTGGTGGGCAGAAAACAGGGGGTGATGAGGCGGCTGACTTAGAGATGGGGAGATTGTAAAAAAGCAGAAGTGTAAGAAGTGTGCTAAGAAGAAATGTAAGTTGGCACCGAAAAGGACACTGAAGCCTTCAATTTATATCAGGGAACCTTATACTGAAGAAAAGGCGAAGAAGGAAAAGAAGAAGGAGAAGGAAAATGAGAAGGAAAAGAAGAAGAATGAGAAGGAAAAGGAGACGGAGATGGAGCAAGAGAAGACGAAGGAGATGGAGCAACAGAAGAGTTTGGCTTGTATTTTGGTCTCTGATGATGAGTTCGGCTTGTTTTACCTCATAATCCGGAGGATAGACAAACTGTTGCATTATCTCTTCAGGAAGAACCCATTGATTATTATGAGGAACCGGATAAATTATCCTCGTGTACGCCAAAACCCAAACCTCGATCCAATAATACTTTGAGCACAAGTCATGTGCCCGGAGCTCGGGAGCCGCATCCTTGTTTGCCGTAAGTGTAGCCGCTATTGCATGCACACATGGATATTTTTCTATATCAAAATATCTACAACTGTATGTTTTGCTTCTCAAATCAACCTACCATCGCCTCCAATCACACTATATTTAAGATTGTAAGCGTTTAGCTCTTTCACCACCAACTTTTTTGCTTTCTTAGTTGTAAGCTGGAATTCTTTCTCCACAAAAAGAACCAAATATTGACCACTTGGTAATAATCCAGAAGCTTTCTATGTTTGGCAAACCACTCCGCGATTTTCCCCACAATCGCATCTATCAATTGTAATAGTGAGTAGTTCTTTGCTCTCTTAATAGATTCAACAGAATTGCTTGTGTCTATGTTGTATTTTTCTCCTCCAAAATAACATCTAGCCCATTTCGTCACATCCGCCCACTCATCTAGATATGTACGTGTCGAAGGATATGTAGACGAAAAAACATCATAGAGCCTTAAGAACTCTGCCTCCGTATAAGCCCGAGCACATTCGCATAACTTTTTTCCACATACTCCTTTGTTTACTTAATACGAATTCCATTGAATCGATAACTCTGAAACTGGTTGAGTGGAAGGATTAGTCAGGTGGTGCTCGAACAAGTGTCTTGGATGGTTGTCTTGGGTGTTGTTCGAGTGGTCTACTCGAGTGGATACTCGAGTAGGTCGAGTGATGAACTGGATCGAGTAGGGAGATGAACGGTCGAATGATGAGATCGAGTGATATGAGTGATACTCGAGTATGGATCTCAAATGGTCATCTCGGGTCTGTTCGAGTGGTCTGTTCGAGTAGTCTGTTCGAGTAGTGAAGTGGTGGATCGAGTGGTCGCACAGAGGATGCGGAAAGCCTCTGATATACCGACTGAACCTTCTCTGGATATGACACACCAAAGAAAGAACAGGATTTCTCCAGGATATTACACACCTAAGAGAGATGATCTAACTTAAAGAGATTTTTGATAAAAAGATAGATGAAATATCTCAGAGAGATACACAGAGTTTAAGTAGAGAAAGAAGGGGAAAGATCAGAAGAGAAAACACAAGTTACAAGACACTCTTGAAAATGAAAACAGAATAAAGATAAAGTTTAAATTCGAAAATTAGGCTCCTCCTCTTGGTTTGGACGTGGGCTTGAGACATAAGAGGTCTTGGGCTTCGAATTCAACAGATGGGCCATGATGGAGTGACATAATTGCCTCATTAAAAACCTTGTTGAGAAAACCCATTGGGACAAAACTCAACAAGGGAAAAAGAGTACAATTGAGTCACTCTCCCATTGTTGAACTCAATTGGAATAGCTCTTTCTCCAAGCTTCTCCAGGTTGTCTGATTGCTCCTGGATGTTGACAAGTAACCCTCCAATAGCTTGAATGAACTTCTTGGCTTTGGAACGAGTCATAGCACCCGTCGGGGTGATCAATGCTTCCTCCTTAGTAGTATGCTCGAGCTCCTTCTCCTTAGTTGCTGTTCCTTGCTCGATCAGTTCCTCTTTAGCAATATGCTCGAGTGCATCCTCAGCTACAAGCTCATCCATGATCATATCATTACTCCATAAACCTTTAATTTCACATTCTGATACAAATGGAAGATACAATGCCCATGGTGGGACGACGGATATACCTCAGCTATTGCGTTGATGAGACTTTGGTTTCTATCCGAAACAAACACAATTTCAGGATCATCCGGTATAACCGATTTGAGCTTCTTGAGAAACCAAGTCCAACTATCATTTTTCTCGCCATCCACTACACCAAAAGCAATCGAATAATGGTGATGATCGGGATCTTAAGCCGTAGCAACAATTAGCACTCCACCATATGCAGTCTTAAGGTGGGTTCCATCCACAATGATCACTTTTTTCATGACTCGAAAGCCTTCAATGGAAGCTCCCAATGCGAAAAACAAGTACTTAAAATTTTGTTCCTCATGCACTTCCACATATGAAATTGTACCATGATTCATCTTCTCTAACATGTACATATACGAATGCACAAGCCTAAAACCTTCCTCTGGGGTACCTGGAATATCATTTGCAGCTTCTTTTTTCCCTCTGCACGCGGTAGAGTATGACACTTGCACACCAAATCGTCTTTGAACCAAATTAATAAGATCTTTTGGAGGTGGAATGGTAAGTTTACCCTGATAATCTTCAGCCAACAAAGAAGCATGAATGAATCGTTCTATGAATTCGTATAGAAAAAGGCTTAGTCATATCACGCCTCGCAGCTCGTATATACCAATCGCACCCATTATGTGCTTCTGAATATGTCACCACATATCTCAACGGCTCCGACTTCTTTACAACAAACTCAAAGACATTATTATGTCTAGCGTTTTCAACTAAACTTTGTATTGCTTCTTTGCTTCTAAATTCTTGGCCTACCGTAACAACAATCTCATCTTCCCATAAAATAGTTCCGGATGCATTCTCTTCTACATCTCTATTTTCATTCTCCACCACCGCCAGATATTGTTGTGATGGTTCTCCAATGTACATAGCAAGGACACCACCACCACTATCATCCGCTCCACCAACTAGAGGATTATCTTCATTATTTGCAACATATCCTCTAACTAAATCCTCTCTTAAAATTTGATCAAACCCCTCATTTTCATCGGTCGCCTGATTTTGTTCAACGTCATTGGTCACTTCGACATGCAATACACTTCTAAACCCGTCTTCACTCACATCTTCATAATAACTCACAACATCTTCATCATCCCGAATATAATTTGGTCTTAGCTTACGTCCTTTGAATGTGAAGGGAAATTAACTAACTCTCAGCTTTGTCGTAGCCTCATCTACCTTTTTCTTCCTGCAAATCTTCTCAACCATCTTAACATATGATACTTCCCCTTTTGATTTATTCATAAGAAAAGAATACACTTCTTCATATTCCAAAATATGTGTACAAACATACTCTCGCACAGATATGTTTTACAAAACACTAGATCATAACCCTGCACGATACTATATCCTTTTATAAGTTTTGTGGGACATGTTTTTCATGGGTACAAGTTTTTTAAAAATGAGGTGAAACCTGCTTAGCGGGTGGGTTTGACCCGCTTGACAATCCGGTTCACAAAGTTTTAATCTTTTTTTGGCGGTTGTTCCAGTTAGATAGCTCACGAGTTGAATAAGAAATACAACTGAGCACTTATCGAGTTGAGAGTCGATTTTTGGTCCGAGCTTCATGGTGAAACCATTATTATTTCAAACATTCACAAACCGGATTGAAACCAAGCCAGTTGAAATTTGGGTTATAAATGCTATACCAAATAAATATATCTACAAACATATACGGTATATCTGTTATGAATGTGAAGATATAGATTTTATATAAATACAACTAATTTGTTTACTACACAAACAAAAAATTACTTTTATCATTTATCTAAATACACTTCCCTTAGTCAATCATAATGCCCAATACTTATTCAATTTTCTCTTCATTTTACACCGACATTTACACTTCTAAACTCTATGTTCCTATAACTTTGATTAAAATTGATACCGAAATCTAATTAAAACCAACTATTCACAAAACAATTTTCAAACAAAACAACTATGTACATAAATACACAACCACAAATATAACCCGTACGTACGTGCGGGTCCGGATCTTGTTATCTATTCAATTCTAGTCCATTAAAAACCCCAATCCAATAACAACCCCTTATATTCTTTTTTTAAAATTCAAAGCTTGGTAATGCGGAAAAATATATTTTTTTTACTATTACATGGATGATATGATAATTTATTTCTTTCACAAAAATAGAATCATATAAAGATGAGAGGTGGAGTATAATGATTAATAACAAATTAATATGCTAAGCTAGATTGGTCCTTTTTTTTTTGATTAATAATGTATTTTGTTTTATAATTAAATTAAATTAATTAAATTCTATAAAGGGAGATTGACACAAATAGCCCCAAAAAAGTTGTTTTTTCCAAAAATAACACCTCATTTGAAAAGTTTCACAAATAGCACCATAAACTTTAATTTAACTTAATGAAAATATAAGATACAAAATAAAAAAGAGAGCAAACACTAATCTAATATTAAATTGAATCAAAATTGTTTTAAAATAGTGGAAATATATACCCTAATTTGGAAATAGGGAATCCAAATATAATACCACAAACTAATATTAAAATAAAAATCTCTTTTAAATGGTGGAAATATATACCCTAAATTGGAAATAGGGAACCCAAATATAATACCATAAACTAATATTAAAATGAATCAAAATCTCTTTTAAATGGTGGAAATATATACCCTAAATTAGAAATAGAGAACCCAAATATAATATTTTAAATTTATTTCTAATTTATTTTGTTGAATAGCTTTTATATAAAAATTGTGGTATTATTGAAAATAAAACTAGTGATAAAAGTTTTAGAACAAAAATACTAATAGTAAGTTAATTAATGCTATTTTTGGAAGTTTATGGAGTGTGTGCTATTATTGCCAATAAAACTTGTTTTGGGGCTATTTTTAGGAATTTCTCTTGTATAAATTAGTATTTGACATGTTTATCCTTAATGAAGTAAATTAATTTACTCTTTCAAATTTTTATCTCTAATAGCATGGTTAAGTAATTACTTACAAAAGGTAAGGATACTTTCTGTTATATACTCCCCAAATAATATTATTGTATAAGATATCCCTATATATATATATATATACCTAATTAAATCTTCATGACCATTTATATATATATATATATATATATATATTATACTGCCAAAAATTAAATAATAAAATATAAATCTTGAAATTTAAATTTTGAATCTTAGAAATTAATTCATAAACCATAACCACTAATAATTAACCATTATATTTTCTTCTAAAAACAATTTACTTATAAATAAGGGAAAATTGACAAAATAGGCTAAATTATGGTTTTTTTTTCCAAAAACAGCACCACATTTGCAAAGTTTTACAAATAACACCCAAATCTTGAATTTTAAACCTTAGATTTAATTATAATTAAGAAAATTGCCTCTAATAGCCCCAAACAGGCCCGTGGCTAAGGCAACATAAAAGAAACATTGGCCTACGGCCTTTTTCCGAAAAAACAAATCAAAGGCTATTAATTTCTTAGGCCCAATGTTAAATGATGTGGTGATTCTAGGTAAAACGTATTTTATTTTAATTAGTTAAAAGTTGAATAAAAAATTAGGGTAGTAAACAATAATATACACCTAGCCGTTTAATAACCTCTTGACTACTTGATTTACAATTTCAAACGAGGATATTCTGGTTTTCTTAATTAATTGGTAAGTACTTTATTTATAATAATGTTGTTGACTTGTTTCATCTAATATTTAGATTTTTTGTTTCGATTTAAAAAATTGGATTGAAAGTAAGATTAGTCAAAGTGCCAAACTAGAGTATTGTGAACAGATATATATGATGTGTGTTCGTTGTCGTCTTGTCGACATAAACAATCTATTACTTTAATACTATATTTTACAGACTAAAATTGTCCAAATTAAGTTAACTATTTTAGAAACAATTGTTGTAACAGTAGTTTTGTAAATTTCATAGAGATGCCGCCGAACAACATAAGAAAGGAACCTTGTGGAGAAGATAAATGGAAAAAGAGAAAAAAAAAAAAGATGAAGAATTAGTGAAATCTCAAGAGAATTATTTATTCAGATATTTCAAAAAACATGAAACTCTTGATAAATCTGCAGAAAATAGTGATAAAAAACATTCAAAAGATGATGGAGGGGATGAAAATTTGAGTGGCTTTCAGAGAGAAGAAGAAATTCCTGAACCAGAGAATATGAGTGAGTACAACAAAGAAGAAACAGTTCTTGAAGCAGAGAATGTAAATGCAGTGAATGAAGAGGATTTGAATGAAAAAAGAAGATGGAAATAAGAATGAATGTGAAAAAGATGATCTCAAGGAGCATGATGGATTTGTAGATATGTATGATCCTGGAAACTAGGCAACCATAAAAAAAGGTTGGAATGAATGGATAGATTTTATGGTTATACAAGGTCCAACAAAAAGACTGCCAGTTGATTATAAGTTTCCAAGGGATGGTGTTAAGAGGCATTTCTCACATTTCTATTACACAAGAGAGATGGGTGATGGGAGTAAACAAGATCGACGTTGGCTAGTTTACTCAAAATCATTGAACAAGATCTTCTGCTTTTGTTGTAAGTTGTTCAATAAACATGATAATGGTCAATTGGCATCTATAGGATTCAGTGATTGAAAAAATATTTCGAAAAGGCTTAGAGAGCATGAATCTGGTCGGGAACACATTGTATGCATGAATCAGTGGACTGAATTAGAGCTCAGACTGCAGAAAAATCAGACTATTGATAAATATGCTCAAGATGAACTGAATAGAGATAGAATTCACTGGAGACAGGTGTTGCTTAGGATAATTTATGTGGTAAAGACTCTAGCCAGACAAAATTTAGCGTTTCGTGGAAGTAGTGGAAAGATTGGAGAAGATGGTAATGGGAATTTCTTAAGTTTTATCGAGATGCTTGCTGATTTTGATCCTGTAATGATAGAGCATCTTAGAAGATTTAAAACAGGTGCAACTCGTTTTAATTATCTCAGCAACACAATTCAGAATGAGTTGATAGCTTTGTTAGCTAATGATATCAAGGCTAGGATTATCAAGAAAATTCAAGGTGCAAAGTACTATTATGTTATTCTTGATTGCACTCTAGATATTAACCATCATGAACAAATGACTGTTGTCATCCAATGTGTAGATGTTTCAGCCGCTTCAACTAAGATCGAAGAATTTATCTTAACATTCTTGAAAGTTGATGATACATCTGGCGAAAGACTTTTTGGTGATCTACAAGATGTGTTGGCTGCTTTTGACTTGAAATTTGATGATGTTAGGGGGCAAGGTTATGACAATATGAAGGGGAAGCATAAAGGAGTACATAAACGATTACTCGAGATTAATCCAAGAGCATTTTATACACCTTGTGGTTGTCACAGTCTTAACCTTGCTCTTTGTGATATGGCAACCACTTCTTCAAAGGCAATCTCGTTTTTTGGAATTATTCAGCGGACATATTTTTTTTTGCATCTTCAGTTAAGCGGTGGAAACTATTTGAAGATAAGGTGGGAGGCCTAACACTCAAGCCTTTATCACACACTCGATGGGAGAGTCATGTGGAAAGTATTAAGGCAATACGATTTCAAGCTCCTAAAATTATGGAAGCTTTAATTACATAGCTGAGAATAGTGATGATCCAAAAGAGCAAAGCGACGCTGAGTGTCTTGCAACAAGTGAAACACACAGAATTGGAAGTTACGAGTTCTTGGTTTCTATGGTTATTTGGTACAATCTTCTTTCAGTTGTGAACATTGTCAGTAAGAGTTTACAATCAGAAGACATGAACATTGATGTTGCTATCTCTCAATTGAAGGGGCTGGTTTCTTATTTTCAAAAGTACAGAGATACATGTTTTGAGAAAGCAAAATTTGAAGCTAAAGAAGTAGTAGATTCTATGGAGATTGAGGTTGTATTTCCCAAAAAAAGCGAAACGGATATATGAACAAATATTTGGCTTTTTATTTGATTTGAGGAAATTGCAGTCCGCGAGCGATGATAGTTTGATGGCATCTTGTACCAATCTTGAGCTTCTCTAACCTATGGAAATCATTTAGATATTGTTAGTAGTGATCTCTATTTTGAGCTGAAAGTTTTAAGAGAAGCTTTACCAAGGGAAATTAAGAGACCTATTCAAGTGTTAGATTTTTTGAAGACTGTTATCCAAATTCATGGATTGCTTATCAAATATTGCTGACGATTCCGGTTTCAGTTGCATCTGCGGAAAGAAGCTTTTCAAAGTTGAAGTTGATAAAGTCTTATCTTCGCTCAAGTATGTCACAAGAGAGATTGAGTGACTTGGTTATTTTGTCTATCGAAAGGGAGTTGGTTAAAGATATTATTTTTGAAAGCTTGGTTAATGATTTTGTAATGGCGAAAGGAAAAAAAATTGCATTTTAGAATTAGTTTTTCGATTTATATGCTACTTTTTTTTTAATTGGAATAGTAGTGGTTATTTTCATTTTTAAGTTTTGTTTTATATGATTTAAGGAAATTTTTTTATTTCGCTTCTGTTCTCTCAATTCCTAGGAACGGCTCAGGCCCCAAATAAAGTTTTTGAGAAAAAAGTAGCACTCAAAAGTTTATTGAACAAAAATAGAACTTTATTTTTGATTTTTAAAATTAATAAAAAAATTAGAAATAAGTACAAAAAATCACAAATTTATCGTTAATATTTTTCCGCCAAAACAAAATCCCGACAAAAATTTTCCGCCAAAAAAAATTTCGTAAAAATTTCCGGCCAAAATATTTTCCATTCACGGAAAAAAAACATTCGTCAAATTTTCCCGCCAAAAATAATTTTGTCCGACTTTTTCCGCCAAAACAAAATCCAAGAAATTCAGGAAGGATTCCACGAAATTTAGGAAAGATTTCACGTAATTTAGGAAGGATTTTACGAATCGGGAAACCCTTCATGAATTACGTGGAATCCTTCCTAAAATTCATGAATTCATGAAAGCCTTCCTAAATTACGTGGAATCCTTCCTGAATTTCGTTGAATCCTTCATGAATTTCGTGTAATCCTTTTAGGGATCCTTTCCTGAAGTTCAAGGAATCCTTCTTGAATTTGGTGAAATCCTTCCTGAATTTTGGGGATGTTTTAGGCGGAAAAATTTTGACGGAATTTTTTTTTGCGGAAAAATGTTGAAAAAAAAATTGGCGGGGAAATTTTGATAAAACATTTTTGGCGGCAAAATATATTTACGTTACGAAAATTTTTTGGCTGGAAATTTCCAAAATTTTTATTTATTTATTTTAATTAAACTAGTTATTCATATTTTATATTTATTTAAAGTTTATGGTGCTATTTGTGGAACTTTTCAAATGTAGTGCTATTTTTGGAAGAAAAACTTATTTTAGTGTTATTTTTGTCAATCTCCCTATAATTAATTAGTTATAGTAATAAAATTTTAAAAAGAAAAAAAAAGAGAAAATTTCCCGCAAAAAATTCCATAACGTGTAAAATTTTTCATGCCAACCTTTGTTTGTCAAAAATTTTTCGCAAAGCCAAAAAAATCCCATCAAAAGTTTCTCGCCAAAATTTTTTACAAAATTCAAGAAGGATTCTACGAAATTCAGGAAAAGTTCCTTGAACTTCAAGAAAGGATTATTTGAAGGATTCCATGAAATTTAGGAAATTTAAGAAGGATACCACGAAATTCAGGAATGATTCCACGAAATTCAGGAAGGATTTCATAGAATCCTTTCGGAAGCTCAAAGAATTCTTCCTAAATTTCGTGGAATCCTTCAAGAAATCTTTTCTGAATTTAGTGGAATCTTTTCTAAATTTTGTGGAATTCTTGGTGAATTTCGTGGATTTTTTTTGGCGGAAAAATTTTCACTGAATTCTATTTTTCCGGAATTTTTTGATGCGGAAAATTTTGGCGGAATTTTATTTTGCGGGGATATATTAATGAGAATTTTTGGCGATGAATTTGTTTAATTTTGAATTTTTCAATTATTAATTTTGAAAATTAGAATTTAAATAAGGAATATGCCACTAATAAGAGTGTCGGTGTAATAATTAGTTTTTATATGATATATTATCTCGATTTTTTTTCCAACATATGTATAAAACGAAGATTTGATTTTGATTTTATGGTTTATTGTTAGCATTCTATCGTCATTATTGCTCTTTTTATCTCGAAAAATTCTACCATGAAAGATTGACCTATCTATAAGCGAAACAAAAAGGCTTAAGTGAAGATTCGAGAAAGATTTTCGGAGATAAAGTGATCTGATTCAGTTTGTCAGCGTGATTTTAATTTAAATTTTATCTTGAGTTTATCATTTATAACATTTAAAACAATGATATTTTATTGTAATTGCTTTTGGAAACCAAAGTTTTTTTAGAAATGTATTTTGGAAGCAAAAAAATTTCAAAAGCTTTTCAAATAAATTCAATTAAGCTTTAGAAAATTTTACTTTTTTTTTAGTACAACCAAAAGATTTCCTTAATTAATTTTTTTTGTTGTAGAAAGTATTTTTTTTCCAATGCACCTAGTTTTAAGCTTTCCAAAATTTTAAATGCTACAACAAAAATACTACAACACTAAAATGTAGAATCACAGTCAAAATATCTATAACCTAAAATCTACAACCAAAAAATCTAAAATCACAGTTAGAATCAGTCATGGAGTAACTTTATAATTAATGTTTCGTTGAAAAAAGGAGGAAAAAAAAAATCCAATGAGTTCCTTTTCTGTTTTTGAATGTCTAATTTAATAAAGATGACACAGGATTACAATTGGTCATACAAAAAGAACCAGTACAAACCTGCAAGTGACACTAACCAATCAAAGCTATACTAAGAGCTATCCAAAAAGCCAACCTGCTACCACAAACTTCCAAACAAAAAGAGGACTAGGGTCTCTCATCAACAAAAACACCAAAGCCACGACGGATACCCCGCTGCAACATAACTATGAAGTCTAAGATCACTGGTGACACTTTGTGAAATGAGAGAAGCTCCTCTATTCGCAGCTTTTGCTTCCACAACCAACTTCCACTCTAAATCGCTAACCAACAACCTGCGAATCTCCAAAGACTGAAACCAAAAAGAAAGCCATGCTTTTGGTCTGTTCACCACTCCTACCAAGGCCGGATCCTGGATGGTAAACTGTACTCTAAAAAAATCTAAGACTCTTCATACTCTCAAACCCCCCCCCCCCCCCCCCCCCCCAAAGCAGGGCTAAAAACTCAGCATCAAAAGCATCCTTCACATTAACAAAGAAATTTCTTCCATGGACTAACACCAGTCCCTTACTGTTTCTGACTACCCAAGACGCTCCTGCAATCTTAGTAGCTTTCGACCATGACGATCCAACATTGCACTTAAGCCAATCAACCGGAGGTGGATTCCATCTTTTGTTTTTCTTTTCACTCCTTGGACTAACCTGTCCCGCTACCACGGTACTCACAACACACTCCTCTTCAGGCTCCCCCACTTGAGCTTCAGTCCATTCCATCACATCCTCTTTGATTTTTATCACCAAATCCAGAGCAGCTGAACTCTTACCTTCAAAAACCAAGGCATTCTGTTTATCCATAGTCTCCAAAGAATCCATGGGAAACTCTTTCGTATCTCCTCAGGCCAGTCCTTATTTTTCCTATTCAAAAGGAGATGATGAATATTTGAAAAAATAGCACCATTATCTAATCCACACTGAGGAAAAGGATAATCCGAAAGGGCCCATACTTGTCTTGCAAAGGAGCAAGAGAACAGAACATGACCACAACTCTCCTCCTTAAAACTACAAAGCTGACAGGTCGGATTTATCCTCATACCCCTACCATTGAAGGCTTTAGCAACAGGTAAGCTACTAGAAATAGTCTTCCATATAAAAAATTGAATCTTTGGATATGTAGGGACCTTCGAGATCTGAAATTTAAGCTCATTTGTTAAGGGAAGAGCCGAAGCACCAAGAGACACTTTAAAAACAACATCTTTTCCAAGGAGCTAATATGCAGATTTAACAGAGAAATCACCTGGCTTATTGAATTTCCAAGTATAGAAATCCTCTCTGGACACCACCGGTCTAGTCCTTTTTATCCTGCAAATGTCATCAGCAAGAAAGTTCTCTAAAGCAAAATGATCTCAATCTCTCTTACTGGAATTAATGAGGGCAGAAGCTTTAAGACTAACATCAAAGGGATTATTTTTCCTATAAGGGGCTCTCATGCCATCATCATCAATCCATTGATCAATCCATACATTCATCGAAGCACCATTGCTAATCTTTTTTTCAATTCCCTTTTCCAACAAAACTCTCCCGTGCAAAATACTTATCCATGCAAATGAAGGTCTTGTATCCTCAGCAGCATTAAGGAAATTAGTGGAAGGGAAGTACCTGCTTTTCATAATCCTAGCAAAAAGGTAATCCGAATCTTGTATGATTTTCCAGGCTTGTTTTGCCAAAAGTGCCTGGTTGAATCTGGGGATATCTCTGAAGCCAAGACCCCCTACAGGTTTAGGAAGGCAGAGTTTCTCCCAACTCACCCAATGCACTTTTCTTGAATATTCCTCTGTACTCCACCAAAAATCTGCCATTGCACCGCCAAATTATCACATGTAGTTTTTGGTAACATGAAACATGACATAACGAAAACCGGCATGGCTATTGTCACAGACTTACAAAACTCACCCAGTGTGTGGATGTAGGATTCACACTCAATTATCTTTAAGTATTTCAGTGGAGAAAAACTCTTAAAATCAACAAATGAATATGGGAATTCGAAAGGGAAATTAACCAAGAAGAAAAAGTAAAGAAATTTGATAAGAACGAAATACGTAAAGCCTTGCGAAATAATAAAGAGGGAAAGTATGTTGTATTGCTTAATCGTAGTGTGTAAAATTCTGTCCCCTAAACACATGCGTTTGAGGTTGTTTTTATAGAGAAAACATGATTAATGCGGTCATTTACTGCTCATAATCATATTGATCCGCATTAATCATGTAAGTTACAATTTGACCGAAACGGCTTGAATTTGAACTATCTTGGGCTTTACATGGGTTTTCCGAACTCTTTCTTGCTGACTCCGAACTCCCGCGTTTTGACGCTACTGCGAGCCTCGAACAATACTCTCCTCGCTTCGGCCTTTCTCTATGCGAACTATATATCGAATAAGAGCGAACTCCATACTGGCAAAGATCGAACTCTCCTAGTGGACTGAATCGAACTCGCGACCGGTCAAGTTCAATACTTATAATAAAATATCTTGAATTCCGAGAGAATTATTATGTAATAATGACGTGGACAGATCCAAGTGGATCCTACCAAAAATGTGTGGGATCCGACCCCAACACAGTGTATCATAACGAGATAGGTGCCTTGCATACCAACCTGACAGTTTAACCTTCAGTCTATCTTTTATGTAATCTAGTAAGTCCACTTTTGAACAACTAAAACATTCAGGTAGACCTAAATAGGTTCCAACACTACCTTCTTTGAAAATGTTCATCCTGATTTGAATATCAATCTTCACCACATGATTGACCTTTGCTCCAAAAGTAATAGATGAGTTGTTGAAATTTATAGATTGACGAGTGGCTATACCATAGACAAAGAGAATCTGCTGCAATACTCTACTCTGATCTAAATCCGCCTTACACATGAACAGACTGTCTTCGGCAAAGATTAGATGGTGAACTTCCGGTCCTTGTTCATTGAAACAAATGCCATTGATCTTTCCTTCTGATTGAGCCTTATTCATCAAATGTGTGAGCCCTTCAGTACAAAGCACAAAAGGAAAAGGAGATAGTGGATCCCCTTGTCTAAGACCTCTTTCAGGAGTGATTAGCCCAAACGGTTGTAATTAATCAGAACAGAAAAGGTCATAGTAGTGACACACGCCATTATCCAATCAATCCATATGATATTAAACCCTAGAGCAATGAGTAAGGCCCTTAAAAAATTCCATTCAAGTCTGTCGTACGCCTTTGACACGTCGAACTTTATTGCCATAAGCTCAGAATATATTGAAGAATTAGTCTTGAGGCCATGCACTAGTTCATGAGCAATCAAGATATTATCTATGATCAATATTTCTGACACAAAGGCAGATTGATTCACAGAAACAATAAGAGGGAGCAACGGCTGTAATCTCTTGACAATAACCTTGGATATGATCTTGTATAGTACAGAGCAGAGACTGATAGGATGCAAATCAACCATTTCTTTAGGATGATGAGTCTTTGAAATTAAGCACAAATGTGTGAAGTTCCATTCAGAGGGCATGATACCTGAAGCAAAAAATTCATGAACTTCAGAAGTTACTTGAGGGCCCACAGTAGTCCGATATCTTTGAAAGAACAGGCCTGACATCCCATCAGGGCCATGAGCACTATAAGCTTTTATAGAAAAAACCATCTCCTTGATTTTTTATGTAGTCACAGTAGCCGTCAACCCTCTATTCATCTAATCAGACACTTTAGGTATAAACCCTGAAACCACTCTTGGAAACTATCAAGATTGGAGGACTTGAACAGATCCTGGAAGTAATCCGAAGCTACCTGATCCTTAACAGCTTATGATCTCTGAAAAATACCAGTCCGATCTTTTAGCTTCTCTATTCTCTTCCTTGATCTGTTATCTTTCACAGACATATGAAAGAACTTTGAGTTCCAGTTTCCACATCGCAGCCACTTTTGTCAAGATTTTTGATACCAATATAATTCCTCTTCCCTATAGGCAATAGCTGTTCTCTTTTTAGTATCCAGACTTTTTGAAGACAAGGCCATCCTTATATTGAGTTTTTTCCTATTCCCTCTCAAATTTTTGGATCTTGTCCTGAGCATTCATATTATTCTTCCTCTTCCATGAACTCAGAGCCTTCCTACAAGCTTTCAATCTAACAGAAACCATTGTCCGTGAGCACGAGACTTTAGCATTCCAAGATTTGAAAATTGCAGATTTTACCTCAGGCTTGAAAAGAAACCTCCTGTCAAAACGAAACTGTCCACTATAAGAATCATGTGTAGAGATCAAAATCAAAAGCACCGGTCTATGGTCTGAACCTCTCATATCCAAAAAAGTTTGATTTGAAGCCTAAAAAATAATCAAACCACTCATTATTGCCAAAACCTCTATCTAGTCTGCACTAGATCCAGTGATCCCCTCTTCTTCTAGCCCAAGTAAGCTTATTGCCCTCACTTGGCAATTCCACCATATCACAAATAGAAAGCATCTCCGAGAATTGCTTGAAATAAGAGTCCCTTCTTCTTGGACCTCCTATCTTTTCACCATTATGTATAATAGCATTGAAGTCACCCACCATACACCATCTATCCTTTCTACTGATGCCCAACCTACAAAGTCTTTCCCAAACACCACTTCTCTTATTGCAATCCGGCTTCCCATAAACACAAGAGAGATAAAAAAATTTCTTTCCAAACTGCACTTGAATATCAATCAGATTTTTGTCCATATGTAAGACATCAATCTGAATATTACTCTTGCAAAACAAAGCCAAGCCACCACTCTTACCATCCGGATCCACTGTCCACACTCTCTCATAGCCCAAGCAAACTTGAAGATCCACCAAAACATCACTTTTATTCATAGTTTCTATCAAAAACAAAATCTCAGGAAAGTGTTTTTTACGCAGCTCCTTGAGACGGGGAATTGCCAAGTCTTGAGACCGTCCCAAGCCTTGACAATTCTAGCTAATGATGCTCATTGGGCGTTAGGCAATCCCCCCCTTTGGGATCAACTCTTGAGGGTTAAGCTTTGAAAATTTTGCAGTGCTTGTACCCTCCTCATCTGCTTTTCTTTTTGGTTTCTGTCCTTTATCTAACCCCAAAATCTTCTTCATCTTCTCTGGTGCTAGATTGGGAATGAAAGGTTTAGGTTTTCTTTTGTTTTTAGTTGGTCTTCTCCTTGTCTTGACCACTTTCTACACAATCTCGGAAGAACATGCCTCATAGAGATCAGGACTACAAACCATTGAATTATACTGAAAAGATTGAGAAAGAGCAAGGAAAGAAGACTGACTATCCACTGGGATATCCGTTTCCATTAACCAGCTTCTCTCTTGACTGACTTTAACTGCACTCTCCTCTGACAATTGACCACTAGCAACTGCAGCATGAGCATTCAAAGAAGAATTGGCACTATCATAATTGAAGACCAAACCTTTTCCTTTTGACACCTCCTTGTGAATAATTGGCAATGGCTCCAAACGAAGGATGGTTTTTTGAGCCATTGGATCCTTTTCAACTTCACCAAATGATTGTCGCACTCTATCGATTCTGATTAATTTTTTCTCTTCACTTGAGACCCTTATATATTGACGCATTCCTTCAAGAACAATGGGAGAAATCCTTAGCCTTCTAGTACTAGGATCAATGCCAACTTGGTTCTCTCTAAGCACTCCAAAATAAAGGATCGGATTCCTTCAGGATTGGAATTTTCTTCTGCTTATCAGATGATCCCCAGCTCTTATAGCCACAACTGCCTCATCACGTCAATGAATGAGTATTGGACAAAGATCCTTCACGTGTGTCATTCTCTGACATTCATAGCACCTTTTCTGGACCCTTTCATACTCAAGGTATACAGAAGCAGTTCCACCTCTAGGAAGATTAACCACCTTAGATCTTCGTTGTGGCCTAGAAACATCAAAAATAACTTTGACTCGCACAAATTCTTCAATCTGGGCTTATCGGGAGTAAAACGACTTTAACTACTTGCCCAATATGATCTCCTAGCATAATAATAGCCTTCTCAGTGTAATAGTTGATAGGAAGGTTCCAAATCTGGATCCATAGAGGGATGAATTGGAGATAATTGTCCAGAAGAACTTCATACAATCTGTTAACGACCACTGTCCATTCATTGAATGTATGGACACCTTTAGCTAAAACCTCCTTTAAATCGTGTTCCGAGTTGAAGAAGAACTGGAATCTCTTCTTAGAAAGAGCCACACCTCTAACTCTTCCTTCTTTTTGCCACTTCCTGACATATTGCGAATTAAATTCTTAGTAGGTTGACAATCAGGATTGAGGGTATGACCCACAAGACTCAAAACATTTTCTTTGCACGACGAGTAATCCGGTAAGTCAGGCATCTGGAGAGGAAGATCTTCTTCTTCAAGAGACATTGCCATCATGGCTCTGTCCATCGTCGACGACAAGACGAAAGCTTAACACCGTAGCCGAAAGAAACAATACCAATATTAACGAAACTAAGCAGATCTGAAAGATAAAGGACTAAACCACACACTGATGGAAGGAATTTTCGAAATGAGAAACGAGGGCTCTAAATGTTAACATATTTTTGAGGAATTTTTGAGGAATTTTTGAGGAAAAAAAATGGTTACATCAGTTGAATGTTGGAGGAATTGTTGAGGAATACTGTTTCAAGAGAAGGATTAGAAAATTGGGCCCACCACAGTCAGCTTTTCATTTGGTTTGGGTTTTGGACGAGACTTTTATTTATTTGAGATAAGTAATCTATGTTTTTACCAAAACAAAATGTTAATGAATTATGTGACTGTTATATTTTAGATTTCCCATATATATTTCAAATAATGTATTTTGAAGTTGTAAGATTTTTAAGCTTTTAATATTTTTATGTTGTTTAAAAAATATTTACATTATTCTTAAGTTTTTTGTTAGTTTGTGTGGTAATTACGATTTAAAAAAATTACTTTGATAAAAAACATGCAGAAATTGAAAAATCTCAACAAATTTCTCTTCAAAAATCTATCCTTAGTTTTATAAGTTGCAAATTATGTTTGATAAAAAAATTCAATATATCAAATTTAGGATTTAATATATTTATTAGTTGGTTTAATTAACCTTCTTGACAAAAAAAGAATTTAATTAGCATTTTCAAAAATGTATTTAATAAGGTATTTAAGGGGGTGTTATTGGTTTATTAATTTGTAAATCCATATAGAATTTGAAAATCTCTATTAATTATGAAATCAAGATATATGGATTTTGAAATAACATGTGTTTACCCATGGATTTGAATCCTTCTATTTTTCTCTTTCAATTCCATTCAAATCCATTTAAAACATAATTTGGATTCTCAAATCCAAAAACAAATGACTAAACGAATAACAAAGGATTTTAACTAGTATTTATAATTCATAGAACCAATAACACATGATTTTAATTAGGATTTTAAAATCAATGATTGAATAACAAATGATTTTTGTTTGGATTTCTAATTCCTTATAAACCCATGAACCAATAACCCCTCCTAAAATAATTCAGCCAGATTCAGCCGTTACCATTTACAAATTCAGTTATTCAGCCAGATTCAGCTAAAAATCATCATAAAATTCAGCCAGATTCAGCAATTCAGCCAGATTCAGCCGAAGTAAGCGGTTACCATTTACACCCGAGCTCTTCAGGATCTAAGAAAGATTTCAAGAACCCTAGAACGTGTTTTTCGAGCAAGAGAGGAATAAAGGATAAAAAACACTTAAACATGTAGAAACGACTGAAGGGATAGCGTTTTAATCCAAACTATGCTGTATTCCACACTAATTAAAGACACTAGCTTAGAAAGAGGGTCTTAAGCCCAAATAAGAGAATCTCTTGTAATCATTTTTCCTCACACGACATTGAAAAACCAATGAGTTCCTAAACCATCATTTTGTTTAAGTTTGATTAAAAAACAAAAGAAACAAAAAAAAACGGCAGAAGGCACTACAGGAAATGAGGGTATTAATAGCAGTAAAGTAGGGAAAAGGGGATTTTCATACCCGTACTATCTGCACCGTGGATTTTCATACGTGGACAATTTCGTATGGTATTTTACAACCTAAACTTCAATAAAATTTGAATCTCATACCTATACTTGATACAACGTGCAAAAATCGGAGTCAATCTAACGGGTGTTAGTCAACTCCGTTACGGTGTTGAGCCATCGTACACGTGTACGCTGACGTGTATCAAAACGACGTCGTTTTCATACCCATACTGTCTGTGCCGTGGATTTTCATACCTGGAAAATTTTGTAGGGTATTTTACAACCTGAACTTCAATAAAATTTGAATCTCATACCCTATACTTGATACAACGTGCAAAAATTGGAGTCAATCTAACGGGTGTTAGTCAACTATGTTACGGTGCGTATCGAAACGACGTCGTTTTGATATGTGTTCTCAAAGTTTTAAATTTTTTTGCAAAACTGGGGACTCGAACCCGCGAGCCGTAGTCACATGGGAAGCACCGAATACCAACTGATCCCACAACGTTCATCGAGTATTCCTCAATCTTTTTAACTTATAAACCCAAAAAGTTGTGTGAAGCCGTAGTCACATGGTAAAACTTTGTTCATGCCTAATTTCTGAGAAGAAGAAGAAGAAATGAGAAAACGATTTCTCAATTCGAAACCCTAGTATTAATAATTTCCTCCCAATTTAAAACGATTGACTACGGCTCGCGGATTCAATGAACGTTGTGGGATCAGTTGGTATTCGGTGCTTCTCATGTGACTACGGCTCGTGGGTTCGACTCCCCAATTTTGCAAAAAAAAAATAAAACTTTGAGAACACATATCAAAACGACGTCGTTTCGATACGCACTGTAACGGAGTTGACTAACAGCCGTTAGATTGACTCCGATTTTTGCACGTTGTATCAAGTATAGGGTATGAGATTCAAATTTTATTGAAGTTTAGGTTGTAAAATACCCTACAAAATTGTTCAGGTATGAAAATCCACGGTGCAGACAGTACGGGTATGAAAACGACGTCGTTTTGCTACACGTCAGCGTACACGTGTACGATGACTCAGCACCGTAACGGAGTTGACTAACACCCGTTAGATTGACTCCGATTTTTGCACGTTGTATCAAGTATAGGTATGAGATTCAAATTTTATTGAAGTTTAGGTTGTAAAATACCCTACGAAATTGTCCACGTATGAAAATCCACGGTGCAGATAGTACGGGTATGAAAATCCCCTTTTCCTTGATACAGTATAGCGTTTTATATGTTTCTGCTATAGATTAATTTTGTGAAACTATTAATAGCGTTTTTGAAAATAGAAACGCTATGGTAGGATGAGCGCGAAAAACATTTCGTTGTGGCGCTTTTTCCTTTGGTCTATGATAGCATAGATGACATTTAAACGTTATTATATGTTAAACCGGGAAACTAAAATTGCATTGGCTCCAAAAATTTCACTAAGTACCAAAACGAAAAATAAAGATAGAGAAAAAAAAAAAATATTAGGTTTTTAATTTCATTACTCTCTCTTCTCTCTTCTCTCGTCTTCCTCTCTCAAACCCGACATTCCTCTCTCTCGTCTTGAAACCCTATCTGAAACTCGATTCCTTGTCTGTTCCACTCTCTCGATCCCTCGCATTCTAAATCCTTCTCTGTCTGAATCATTCTCTGTCGAAATCCCTCTCGATCTCGATCTCATTCCAAATCAATTTGGTTAGGTGTAAATTGATACAGAAGGTAAATCGATCGATTTCATGGGTTCTTCATGGGTTATTCGCATTGATTTTGTTAATATTTCATGGGTTTGATCCGTTTTTGTTGTTTTTCAAATAACTGTGAGTTGAATCGTTTTTTCTTATGCGAGTTGAATCGATTTTTCTGATGTGAGTTTGGGTTTTGTCGATTGATCTTTTCGATTGATGTATTCGATTTGTGTTTGTCGATTGATGTTTGTCTGAGTTGAATCGATGTTATTTCTGATGTGTAGTTGGATCTGCGGCTCTTTAGAATTGCGTAGAGATTTCAGTACAAGAACTACAAGGTAATTACGGGTCTGTAGCTGTTCAATTATAAATGAATTGTTTTGTACTGATTCTAAGACTTCATCTCCTTTTATCTTTGCAGAATCTTGATTCCTATAGTCTTGAAACTTATTGTCTACTCGTGTAAGATTTTATTTCTATCATTTTTTGTTCTTCATTTTGTGTCAGATGTTGTTTTATTGACTGAATAGACAAGTTATGTGAGTGTTTGATCATTAATTAAAGTTATTATCACAAATCTATGTATAATTGGTGGTGGAGCTTGGGTCGTATTGGTGTGAAATGGACAAGGCATGGGCTTGGCTTCCAAGGTATGCATCTGTCTGATATTTTCATAGATGGTTTCAATTTGTGATACTAATCTTTGTTTTTTTTTTCTTACCTTAGGAATAGCGTTGAGTATGAGATTGGTGCTAGGAATTTTGTTTCTGGAGCATCAAGTAATTTGGGTAATCCTACAGAGATGTTCTGTCCCTGCGTCGATTGTAGAAATGTTTGTCATCAGTTGATAGAGACTGTATTGGATCATCTAGTGATTAGGGGTATGAATTTGAAGTACAAGAGGAATCCATGTTGGAGTAAGCATGGGGACAGGAGGGACATCAAATAGTCTGTGATAAATGTATTAACTGAGCAGATTAAATACATGTATGTCTGGTTGTGGATTGATTTTGTAGGAGAAAAGTGAGAGATACTGTACATGTACTTGAGGAGGGCTCAGATTCCACACACCACTAGCCGCAAAGGAATGTTTCGACTGGCACATGATTTGGTTAGTATCTTTCTCTGTATTTATAGATTTGTATTGTGTCTTTCTCTGTATTTATAGATTTGGTTAGTGTCTTTTGGTTGATTTCTTTATCTGTATATATAGAATAAGCATATGTTGTATCACTTATGTTAGTACTACTTGTAGAAAAAAAAGAGTTCAGACCCAAAAAAGGTGACTCGAAGTAAGGTATGGATAGCAGGACACACTCACAAGGATGGAAGACCTGTGATGCCTTAATTCGTAGAGACTATTGTAAGAAGTTACCAAATTGTACTCTTGTTTTCATTACAAAAGATTAGACATTATTGGTTGATATATATATATATATATATATATATATATATGTGTCTCAGGAACAAATAAAAACAATCGATAGTCAAATGGAGTCCACAACCAATGATAACATAAGTGAAGATGCTGTCAGTCAAGTTTTGGGGAAAGATAGACCTAGGAGAATTAGAGGTTTGGGAAGAGGGATTACTGCAACCAAACTAGCATTCCTACAGGCTAGAGACACACATGTGCAAAATCTTGAAGCAAAACAAGCCGAATTGCTTAGCCAGATTCTAGACCTGAAAAATGTAGTCAATGACTTAGCTGGAAAAAGGGTAAGTGTGCTAATTTTTCTATATATGAGGCCATTTGAAGAAGCATAATTAACTAACAATTCTCTATCTTCTGGTCAGAAACACTCTGAAACTATGGGAGCTCAATCTGAGGTTAGTTATGTCAGTAGAGGAGTTAGGTGTCAGCTGCTTGAATGGGGTTCAACAGAAGATGTTGTTGTCGGAGAAGGATAATTCTGCTCTGCTGATCCAGCATACAAGATTGGTCGCATTCCACTTGGTCCCAATGCGGCAGCTGTTGTTGTCAAATCTGTGACAGACAAAGATTCACCATTGTGGAGGCCTACCCCAACCATGTTCTCACTTGGGGAAGCTATGGGACTCAAAATTCCTTGGCAAGCTGATAAGGTGATTTTGGATGACAACTACCCAAAAAGTCCAAATAGAACTTCTGATTCCAAGGTAATCTTTATAGACTTTAATTACTTTATTTTCACACCTTGGAAGCTAAATTGTAGATGCTAATATATATGAATCACTTAGGCGACAATATCAGATGAGTCAATTCAAAGATGCAAAGTTTTTGATTGGAATTCTCATGGTGAAGTTATTGCTGAGGGTGTTTTATGTTCCACTGATCCTGCCCAAATGGTTGACAACATTCCCCTTGGTAAAAATGCTGCCATTGTGAAGATTGACCTTATTGTGAACCCAGCGTCTTATGTGTGGAGGCCATCAGCTACAGTACTTGTGATCTCTGATGCACTCGATCAAGGAGTCCCATGGCCAATTAATGCAGGGGATGATTCAGTGAGGAAATCGCCTGGGTAAGTTTTGGTGTTGTTTTGATGCATGTGTATTGTAGTTAATGATGAATATCTCATGAATATGTTATTGTTGTGGTAGAATACAAGTACCAACTCTGGTTCCAGCAAAGGAGTAAAGAAGAAGTGCATCCTCTTGGATTGCAAAAACTCTGGCAAAACTGTTGCAGAGGGACGAGTTTGTTCCACTGATCCTGCAGCTTTACTGCATTTCAAACCCATAGGTCCCAATGCTAGCAAGGTCTGGGTTGACGTTTCAAAGATTGATGATGCAAAAGTATGGAGACCAAGTTCAGAAGTGAAATTCATATCTGATGCAATAGGCACACTAGTGGTTTGGCCTAATGACAAGATTGTGTATGTGTGACTTATTTAACTTTTTAGGTTGTTGACTTGTTAAAGTTTCTTTTGTTCTTGTTGAATGCACTACTTTCAGATATTATTAAGTTATGAAAGTTTGGTATTAATATATTTATTTATTAACTACAATATAGATGCATTGTAACAATTAAAAATTAAATATATGAATTCATGCAAATAAATTGAAAATGCATGCAAAAATACATAGACTTTTTAAATAAATATTAAAAAATCGAGTTAATGCTTTTGTTAAAAAAATTAGAATTTATTGTGATTATTTAAAAAATAAAATCGAATTAATGGGTTTTAAAAAATAATAAATTATAACATAATAATTATATAAATAATAACATATATACAGTTCAAAAACAAAAATTAAGATTTTAGGGAATAGTCTTTAGGGTATAGGATTTAGGGTTTAGGGTATAGAATTATGTTAGTAGCTAATAATAAATACTTAATTATAACATAAATAATTAATTATAATATAGTAATTATATAAATAGTAACATAGATACATTTAAAAACAACAATTTAAGAGTTTAGGGTATAGGGTATAGGGTATAGGGTTTAGGGTATAGAGTTTTAGGGTTTAGGTTTATGATAGTTTTCAATAGTAGCTAATACTAATTTTATAAAAAATAACATATGTAATTATAATTCAATAAGTTTATTGATTATAACAAATATTATTATGTCAACAATTTGATTTACACAATAAGAAGATTAGTGTACATGTTTTCTTAGGTAACAATATGGAATACCATAAAAATTTCTAAAAACGTTTCAAATATTTTTAATCAATTTTTTAAAAATCTCAAAAATTTTAAATAACTCATAAACACATTAATCTGTCAATATATAATTTTTTAAAAAAAAATTAAAATTGCAAAATGGCATGTAAAACATATTTTTATGTCTTCAAATAAAATAGCCACTTATAATTATTCACTTGGATCGATGTCGTGGCGAAATCCCAGCCGTTCCTCATGCCATCTGAATCTCTTGTTGAAGCTTTCATAAACGATCCAATCAATATGCATCACTCGGATACATGACGTGGCGATATCTAAGCCTTTGATCAGCCCGTTTCATCTCATTCTCGACCTTTTAACTCAGAATTATTTTTTTTATTTGTCAACAGAAGAAACGAGAGAGTTAGGTCTTACTCGTTTCATCTCTATTCAGCCTCCAAATTGTCTGATTCTTACCTCAAAATTTCAACTTTATTCAGCCTCCAAAATAAAGATTCAGTTTCCTCCATCCGGAAACTTCCTCCAACTGTTCTCGCATCCGACGAAGATTCTCTTTCTTTCCTCCAACCGTTCATTTGCCTTCGACAAGCATCAACAAACTTCAAGATCTGTAACCAAAGCTTCTCCCTTTTTCCTCATATTTAGATTAATCAATTCTTTAATTGATTAATTCCGTTGTTATTCCAGGTAATAGAAGATCTGCGTTCAGTTAATCAATCTCCAGGTAGTACTCTCTTCATCCTTTCGGATAATTTTTATTCTTTGAGTTACGTTCTTTGATTCTTTGGATTAAGTTTGATTAGAAGCATAGTGATAACATGCGACCGAATGATTAGGGTTTCTCTAAATGAATAAGATGTTACATTTGGTTCTCTGAATCGGTAAGATCCGACTGAATGCTTAGGTTGAATGATTGATTAAGGTTTCATTGATTCTCTTTGGTGTATCGGTTGTATGATTCCCTTTCAGAAGTGTTTTGTTCCTTGCATAAGTGTTTGGAGACCAAATTCAGAAGTTATAATTCTGTTAATTGTAACATGCATTGTTATTGCATAAGTGTCTTCAAACTTGCATTGTTATTGCATTTTACGGTTTTGTTCCTTGCATAAGTGTTTTGTCTCCATAGCGTGTATTATGCATTCTTATTGTTTGGATTAGCCCGAAAATGGTGAATGTAAAATAATTTAATATGTTGTCTTTATTTCTCTTGTCGACCAGGTTAGAGTGATGAGCTAGCCATCATGGACACAACTTGAAAGGTTTTGCTTTTCTTAACTGATTCTCATTCAAACAATTAATCAGAAAAATATTTGACATTAACATCTTCAATTTCTAACAGGAATAGGGCTAATGATATGGGCTTAAAGACAAATCATCGAAGTCTTGGGCGTTAGGGCTAATGATATGGGCTTAATGACAAATTAGTTATAGGGCCTATTTAGACCCAATTAATAGTCTTTTCTAGGTTGTAATTAATATCTTGTACTTTTTGATTTTGTTTTTTATTCAGGCCCATCACAACAAGATTTAATATCAAATTATTGCAAATTCTGAATTTTGTATTCTATATGAAAGACTTCCTTCTACTTCAAACAAAATAAAACTACAGTACAATAATTTGTACAAATACTGTATTTCCAAAAAATTATACTATATATTACACATCTCATACATATACGTATGATCATTACGTATGTTTAAATGTATAATACATGTATTATTACACGTATTTATACATGTATAATACATGTAATACTTACACGTATGTATACGTGTATAATACATGTATTCTTACAAAAACGCTATATGTATAGAAAATAAAATGCTATCCCTGTTAGCCGGAAAAATGGGTAAAAAAACCCTCACTATTTTTAAAAACATAGAAAAACCCTCAACTTTTTTTGTGGGTTTTTAAACCCTCACCTTTTTAGAAATGGTTAAATAAACCTTAATATTAATATACTCAATTTAGTTTTTTTAAAAATCATTATATTAAAACTATAAGAAACAAAAACAATTTAATTTATGATTTTTTATTTCAAATTCGAGTTTACGATTTTATTTCTAAAATTAGGATTTTTGCGCTATGAACATTTATTCACCATTTGCTTGAGATTAGGCAAATTATTTTTGTAACTATTAGAAGTTATATAATATAAACTACAAAAAATTTATAGGATATCACATTTGATTTTTTTTATTCGAGTGTTCAGGTTTTGGATAAAAATATAGTTAAATAATGATTAAATAAATATGATGTATATTATATTTTAATATATCGTATTATTTATATATATATATAAATATTAATTGTTAGTAAATCTTATTTAGTTTGTCCAATGAAAATATTTTGATGTAGAAATTCATGTACTTTTTGTAGTATTATAAAATTTGGTTTGGTTTTACGTTGGTAAATTTGTGTGAAAAAACCTAATAAATCTTTATTAATATAAACTCATATTCGGTTTCAATATAAGAATTTACATATAATTCGTAACAAAACCTGTTTGGTTTCACGTTGATGAATTTTTGTAACACACATAATAAAACTTCACTAATTAACTTTTTTACATCATGACTTACATATTTTCAATTTAGAAAAATATTGTAAACTAGAATTTTATAAGAAATACCCTAAGTCAAATTGTTTATATTTATTTATGTTTTAGTATAACGATTTTTTTGAATTTGAATTAAGTTTATTATACTAGGGTTTATTTTACCATTTATGAAAAGGTGGGGGTTTAAAAACTCACAAAAAAAGTTGAGGGTTTTTTCTATGTTTTTAAAAAAGTTGAGGGTTTTTCTACCCATTTTAGCCAACTCCCCTCGAGGTACATCAATTATTACATATCAGGACTGCTATTATAAATAAATAAAACTGCTATAAGAAACATATATTAATAGCATATACAAGACGCTATTGAAAATTTACTTATAGCAGAAACGAAAACGCTATATTACTTACGGTTTCAATAGCAGTAGCCAAAAACGCTATATAAAGTGTGGGACCTACTATAACGGGCGCAGACATAGCGCTTTCTATGTACCCTCATTTCCTGTAGTGAGGGTGGATGATTTTAAAAACTTTACAAAGCAAAAATTTTTCTAAAGCTTTAAAATAAATCCAATTAAGTTTTTGAAAATTTAATTTCCCTTTTTTTTTACCTACAACCAAAATATTTCTTTAATTAATTTTTTTTACTGTATAAAATAGTTTTTTCTTTAAAACACACAATTTTAAGATTTCCAAAATTTTAAATGCTACCGCGAAGATAATATAGCACAAAAATTTAAAGTCACAGCAAGAACCAATGGGCCCTAAACCATCATTTTTTTTTTAAAGTTTGATTGGGTGTATTCGCTGGAGATCCGACCCGGAAATTACCCTAAACAGCCCAGGCAAAGTGTTCCATCGAGAAAGACGAAACTTATACCAGAAGTAGCAAAAACCCCCAATCAAGTTTTCGATTCGAGAGATAGCAGATTTTTGTACAACAAACGATGAAACCAGTTGCTGAAGAAGAATCGTCTTCTTCGATTCATCACGATTCTTCTATCCCTTCCGGTGATAACTCCGTCTGGGCCGATGTTTCACCTCTCCTCTCCGCCGCCTGCACTGGTACTTACTCTCAGGGACTGGAGATGTTTTTTGATTCGTTATCTGAATCGATTCTTTGGTTTTGGACTTTGGATGATACCAATTTGCCTATTTTTCTTGTCTTTCCCACTTGTTTCAGTTTCATGAGATTGTATTAAAAAAAACTAGAGTCTTCTTTTTGCAGATCTTCAAGAGGGTGAACTCATAAATGGAGATAATTTCAATCTTTTTGCTGCCATGTCTGCTTTGGAGGTGCTACACTTTTTAATCTTACAAGATTGCCACTTATTGTTCCTATTTGGAAAACAGATAGCTTCTGGTCTCACTAGTTAACATATTTTCTAAACGATGCAATGCCTTCGTTATTAATGATGAAAAATATGTTTATGGACTGCTCGTATCCTTAAGTTTAAGATCTTTAGTTTGTTAGGGATGTCTAGTCTGCATATAGCTCTAAACTTAGCTTGTGAGGCTGCCATAAGTGTAGAATTTCATTGTAGAATTTCAAACTCTCTTCCATTGTCTAATGGTTTCCTTGCTTTATGCTAGATAATGGACCCAAAGATGGATTCTGGTATGGTGTCTACATTTTATTCTATAGATGAAGCCATTGAAAGTGGTTTTGCGCCAGTCCCTATAAGTTCTGATAGTACTGTTAATGTTCAATCCATCATTGACATTATGGATCATCTCCTGGCGTGCGAGGTAATCTTTGTTTTATATGTGCTAAAATAGTACTATGTGAGTTTGTAAGATAGAATTTTGAGTATGTATCATCTCATAGTTTCCTTTTCCTAGGAGAATTAATCACTTCTCAATTGAAACTTCTGATAAAGAGATCTCTATGTAGCTAATATCTCTGCCTTGGAGTTGCTTTATCCACATTTTGTGTCTTTTTGTTTGTTTGTTTTGTTTTATAGTGTTAAGTGCACAAATATGTTACCTGATTTTGGTTGATGTCTAGTATCTTCCTTATAAACTCTCTACTCTTTTGCAGGCAACGTGGCACATGGGTCATTCATTGGCCCAAACTGTGTTTTCATGCATTTATGTTCTGAGGCCTGAGAGGACATCTTCACAGGCTCTATTACATTCTTATTGTAGGGTCATCCGAGCAACTTGCAGGGCAGTTGTTTCTGTTGTTTCAGATGCACGTACAAATGAAGTAATTAACTTTAACAAATTTTTGGTCCTCTTTATTCTTGTGGTGCTAAGCAAATGATTCTTTATGCTGTTTTATTTATTTATTTCATTAACGGTTTAGTTTGTGTTCAATGTTTGCTTCTAAGATCTTTTGATATGTCCAACATTTTTTTTCTGGCGTATTGAAAAACAGTTGCTTACCCATTTTGACATTTCATAGTTGTCAGTAATCTTAAGCTTTATCTGAGTTAAAATGTTAATGTTCTTAGTTTAATGTTGAAGTCACATTTCCCTGCTTGGAGACATCAGAGCCAAAAACAGGATTCACTTTACTCTGCTCTTCTAATGAAGTCTTTGCATTCATTCTCATCTAGCCTAAGCAGTTGATTTTCTTAATCTTGAGATGATTACCAGAGTGTATAACTTATTTTTGTAGAAATTTCCACCATTGCGCAGCTAAATGAAGATAAAAATTGAGAAGATTTGTCGTGATATTTTGGATAGAAGTTTCTTTTAACTTGGCCGATGCCCCTGCTGTCATGGATATTTTACACTGAATGATTCACGTGTTACCTGCATATTGACAGGAAGAGGATCTTTTTACCATGACATATGGTCTACCTTTTAGTGGAGATGAAGATGCCAAGGGCTTGTTACTCTTGAATGCGGTCGAAGAAACAATCTGTCGTCAGCTGCGTGCTTGTAAGGCCACAAGAAGAAGAGTGTTAGAAGGTACTTCTTTGCATATCTTCCTTTTTTATATATTTTGCAGAATAGAGATACAAAGAGAGTATTCATATGATTTGGGATTTGGAGATACATAATGCATTGGAATTAGATATTGTGCGACTGATCTCTAAGCATATACCAACTTGGAATTAGCCTACCTGGCCTATATATGATAACTTTGAGTCTTCTACTGAGTACTGAGTAATGATCATTACAATTGATTTTTTCTTTGGAAAAATTACCATCTCTTTGAGTGATATGGTCTATTGTTTATTTGTAACAATGTTGCACAGCAGCACAAACTGAGACCAATAACTTTCTTTTTTTTGGGTTAAAAGATGCAGAATTGGAACCTCTACAAACTAATCCCCATCTGGAAGAGAGTTTTTGCAAATCTCTGTTATGCCGGATACGTTTCCGTAAGGTCTCATGCTTTATTTATTCTTTCTTTGATAAATGTTGTTACATTTATTTGTTAATTACAGGTTTTCTCAACTTAAGTCATGTTAACTGGTGTATGATATAGCCCCAAGTCTGTTCCTTATATTAGTATTCTGGTGGCCATCGATGAACAGAAGTTTTTTATTGCTTACTTTGAAAAAGATAAACTACAATTAGTAGTTAACATGTGCATTTGTTTTTTTATCCAGTGTTAAATCTGTCCCTATAACTAACTACACAGAACATGAGTATGATGAGTTTAACCTAACAATGGGGAGTGGTAAACAGAGTTACTATATATTTTTTATTATGTCATATTTTCTATGTTATGCAACTGACAAGAATGAGCACCGTAGCTGAGACTAAATTTTGAATATATGGCAGCTTTAGTTACCTGTTTACCCTCATTTTGTTTCGTAAGCCATTTTTTTTTTTAAATTTAGTAGCTGTTATGGACTTTTGCATTGCTAGTTGTTTTAACATTTTCTCAATAATTTCAGCATTTTCTACATGCTCTTAATTGTATGAGACGACCACAAGGACGTGGCCTCGAATTGGCAAGGAAACATATAGCCTATTGCATATCAGAGCTAGATTCTGTTCTGGAGTCGGAAGAATTTTTAAGATTAAATATAGTCGAAAATGGCGGAAACGAGATGGAAGAAAGTACAACTGCTTCTGGTCGCTCCCCCATTGGATTTGATCCTACTTTAAACAAAAGATTATCAGCTCCAACGCCGCCACGTGCCATTAAACTTCTTTCTTGGAAAAAGGTTGGGACTTCCGAATTCTCTGTATACTTAATATATTTTGTGTGTATAAAATTCTTTAGTAACTTTTTTCAATTTTTGATTTTCCAGGCTATTGACTATTATGTGAAACTTCTTCACAATCTGGATCAGATTTGTGTATTCTCATTGGAACCAGATTTAGAGGCCGTTTTGCAGTTTGTGATTCAGTTTCAAAAATCTAGTCCTGATTTGGTTGCTAGGGCTCATCTTCAGGTGCCTTACTATACCTTAACACATCAATATCTTGCAGCTCTTTGCTTTCAGATACCCATACATCATTTCCTTTTTCTTGTTGGAGTAAATATTTTGGCTGTGGTTGTATGGATGTTCACATACATCCACTAGGGTGTGTTAGTATAGTGGAATATATGGCTTCTTTTTTGTACCGGCTTCCTTGCTTTGCAGTTTTGTGTTTGTTAGCACTCATTTTCACTTAAGAGTTGAGTGATTGAGCCATATGACTATAGTAGAATTCTCCTTCTGTTAAAACAGTTGCACAAACTTAGAACCGATGGATTAGAGAATATCCAACTCTCATGAACCACCTTTCCCAAGTCAAGCCCCCTTCCCCAACAGGCCTGTTGAATCCTCTGCTTATTCTCCTTGTTGATTCTTTACTATTCTTGCTATCTAGATGTTAGTTATGTTGACGCTGGAATATCTAGTGGCTGACATTTTCTTTTTTTATTTCTTATGAAGACTTATAAGAATACTGATCCAATATATGTAGTTGAGGTTGATTCTGATTGTAAATTTCTGTTGAGCATTGATATGGTGGTCCATTTTTACAAGCAATATTCGTGAATAATTTATGTATTAAGCTAGCATAATGCTTTTACCTTTTATACTCAATAAATTATCTTGTTCTACAGCTTCTCCTTGTGCAAGATGGGAAACTTTACGGCCGTGATACCTTTTTGACAATTTGCGCCAGATCTCTTGCATTAGATGTCTCCAAGAACCATGGCCTTCATACGAATGAGTACATTCTTCAACTTAATCAGGTAGAAACAGTTTATTAAAAAAATATGTTGGGTACATTTGTTTTTCTTTCTAAAAACGTGTATGAGGTAGCTCTTTATTTTTCCTTGAAAAGGGTGTGAAACTTGGTAAAACCTTGCAAAGAATAATCTTTTATTGGTTTTGTTCAATATTCAGTGTCTGGCTTATAAGCCGCAATCTTGAGAATTTCAGCATGTGTGGATGTAACTAATTTGCAATCATCAAGAAGATTGAAAAAAACAAAAAATTACTGGTTTTTATGGAGACTTTGATGAGAATGTCTGGTTTTAATTCTTTGGGTTTTGGTAGCCTCTGGATCTTGAAAAAGTAATAAATGGATAAATATTCATCTGGCTTCTTCCTTAGAAAGCTCTGTTTGACCTCGGTTCTCATTTTGCGGTGCAGTTGATGGTTAATCTGCTTAAAATACTATGTGCTAATACCCCATGGCAGAGGCGTAAGCTTGGGAAAATCTTAAATGACTGGAGCATATTCCATGTGCAGGTTATACCATTTGTGCCTTTGTTGGAACTGTATTATTCTTTACTTAGCTATATGTAAGCTTGCTTACCCTAAAATTGTGTGCATACTGATTTGGGTTTTTGTGTCAAGATCTCATTCATACATGTTCCTTTATTTGGCAGATGGGGATTGCTGTTGGTCAAATGATGCAGCAAGATACATCACGTGCTTCGAAAAATGGGGTAGGTTTACTACCATCACTATGCGTTGCAAAGATGCCAGGTCCATATAATCAAACTTCTATCTGAATCTAGTTGATGGCTGTCTATTCATTGTTAGTAGGAACAAACCAGTAGTCTAAATTCCTACAACTTTTGTTTTCTCCTTCAGAAATTTTTGGCTCTATTGATAAGCAGATATTGAATATTGTATTAACTTGCATCTATGTACCTTTCAGGACAAGTCTCTACTCATTTTAAACCATATATATGGTGGATTAGATGAGCAAATTAATTGGGTGGCCATTCGCTTTCTCATGCTGGGATTTGACCTCGACCTCTACTCGCCAAGTGAATATTGCATGGTATACTGGTACATGTATATTATACTCTGGAAGCTTGCTGAAAGAGCACGTTTCAGGGTCTTAATCGTTGTCAACACTGGTAAACATTCATATATCCATTTGTTTTTATTTTGTATCCCAGTGTTTCGAAGATGAACCATTTGCACAGTAGTTGGTTTGGCATAACTGTATAGTGTATTTGTATCTTTGTATAATGCACTTACCATATTCTTGTTCAGAGGAAAGAAAAGCAAAGAGGAATAAGGAGTATTCTAGGGACATGGCTCGGGAAGATCGGATTAGTCTATGGGTGTTGTTTCTCAAATGTCAGACATGCCTTGCACAAGGCCTCACAGTGGTACTTTTGTCTTCAATCTCTTGGTTTCAAGCTCCTTATATTGCTGATATCAAGTACTCTAAACCTGACCGAATCTTGTGTTTACCCGTAGATGATTGCGGCTTTGAGAAATGAAGGGATGTGTTTAAAGAGTCAAGGACCTTTTAATACCGAAAATGAGGTAAGCGTAAGTCCCTTTATCTGTTGCATAGTTGTTGTATTAAGGTGTAAGATACAAACCCTCAGCCTTAGTAGTAGGTGATCGGTTTTATCCCTTCCTGTGTATGACTTCAACTTGCCATTCTCCTCAACATGCAGAAATTTATTCAACATTTTGAACTCCTTCAGAAGGCATCGCTTCCCGAATATGATGCATATGAATCATTCTCAAAATCCACATCTCATGCTCGTCTCGACGTAAGTTTTCTCTATACAACTTTGTTTTTATGCTCAATCTTATTTATTTTGTCAGATAAACTGTAGAAGTAGGCATGTGCATTAAGGGTACAGGGTCAGGTTATAGCGGGTAAGGGTTGAATATGGTGTTCTTTCAGGTATCTAAATCTACTACCCAAAGCATACACTTCAAAAAAAGGTTGGGTAATTCGGGAATCGAGTAGTGTAAAGGTAGTTCGGGTACCTACAATCACTATCTGATTACTACCATAAATCGCAATATCTTGAGTAAGGTTCAGGTAATTCGGAAAATACAAATCTAGGATTCACAATTTATTTAAAATATGTACATGTAGGATTTATCATTTAACTATTTAATTAAAACCAATAACTTGATTAATAAATATAAACACAAAAAAATGAGATCCCAATTTTGATTGAGCAAATATAGGTAATGTTTACTATGTTTTTGTGATGAATGTGTACATCTACTATGTTCGAATGGAAACAGTTTTGAACATGTGAGTAAAGTTGTATCCATTACTTTTGCCGCAGTATCTTCCTATGTATGAGTACTTTCACGATGCTCAAAAGATCGCTAAGGACATAAAGGTCGGTTATGCCAATGACCCTGATAAACTGGCTGAAGTCCAAGGATTAGAGAAAGTCGCGGAACGCAATATTGTTGCTGTGAACCTTTTCTGTCAAGACCGTTCGCTTAAGGTATCGTTTGAGTTCACCCATCATCCTTATTTCGCCACTGCTGTTGTCCGTAGATCTTGAAACTGTGTTCTCTCATTCACTTGTTACTATACAAATCCAATTTTGGGACAAACCCTATTTAGTTATGGAAACAAGTGTGCTTGTTTAGTTTCCTTTCTCAGCTTTTATCATGCTTTTTCGCTCCTTTTTTTTTTTTTTTTTAAATTGTTCCTTTTATAATTTTATTGTAAAATTTTGTTGTTCTAAGAAGTTTAATTATTATAAAGTACTCCATAAACCTGCTTTCTTGTTTAAGAATGTGTACGTGTCTACTAAAGCTCTAAATACCACAATTAACTTGATTTTTATGTTAGCAGAGAAATTATTATTTTTATATGATTTTGTTGAAAGGAGGGATTTTAAAGTAGATTACAAATTTTATGTGAGACAATATTATGGACGAGAATTTCGTTTCCAATTCAGAATTACGTATGTTATTACATTCGTTAGGATTTTTTAAATTATTACTTTTACCATTTCGGAATTGAACTCAGTTCTTCAGCAAAAAAAAAAAAAGTGATGATTAATAAAGTTGAAACTCTTGTGTAAAAAAAAATGTAGAAAGTGATTTAATATTGACATAAAAAACTTTTTATCTTTAAGACTATCATTATTTTCAATTTAAGACATTGAATCATCGATAGAAAAAAAACGAAGGAATCACATTGATTTTTTGTTCTCTCTCTTTTCCATACACTCGCTCTTATTATTAGCGTTCACGAGTTTTTATCCTCTATCGTTCATTCCAAATCTATAAATAACATTTCATGCTTAAAATTTGTGGAAATAAACAATGGACAATTTAAACCATTGGCAACATCAAAAGTTAATATATGTACAATCTTCAATCAATTATTTCTTATTAAAACCTCTAACCAAAGAAAAAGCCTTGTTGAACAATCAATGGCTTGTGTTTACGCTTCTCATGCATACATATCAATCCATATAGTAACCTTTCTTCTCCTCTCGCGGTGGCCATCTACCAATGCAAAGTCCAACATTGCTAGCCCTTTATCAACGAAACCAAAGACATGTCCATATCCATCATTGCTGATATCAAAGGCTTGTAAAGGCACCGCGTCATTCTCGTCCCTAGAAGAAGCATGTATCGAATCCCTAACGTTAGATCACCGCACAAACTCCGCATCGACTGCATTGGAGTTGGCTAAGGCCGCGCTTTCTCTAGCCATGGAAAAGGCAGAGCACACGCAGTTTCTCATCGGTTCTCCGAAGAAGCCATGTTTCAAGAGTTGTATGGAGAACTATAAGGATTCTGTAGTCGAGGGGCTAATGAAGGCAGAGTGGTCGATAGGAAAAGGTGATGTCGATGAGACCGATGACCAACTTAGTCTTGCACGTGATGCTGCTGACTACTGCAATATGATTTTGTCTGTTGATCCAGATGATACAAGATCCCTAGTTTTTGCGGCCAACATGGATGTGTATAATCACATTACGTATGTGATGAGTGTAGCAGACTTGTTGTAGATCAATCTCAAAGTTCCATTTACATTTACAATATTATTTTGTATATCACACTTGAGTTTATTCTTAGAACTTCTCTTTGTCGTGTTATATAGAGATAAACTCGTTTCACTATATATATTTCATGTGTTGAAAAATTATAATTTACGAGACCATGATACGTGTCCATAAATCGATTAGATTCAAACACATAAAATATATATTGAAAATTTTGATTCCCTTATTTTTCCTATTATTTGTTTGCCAATTAACGTTTATACTAACTTAATTGTTTTGATTCAAATATCAAATTTATACTTTGGTATTTGGTACTTCTAAAATTAAAATATATGTTTACTAACTCTAATTTGATGGACTTCCCTCTTGAGGTTTTGAAATTATATGTTATATGCCGATATTGGTAACATCGAGATATATTCAAATAAGGTCTGATTGAAAAAAGCAAAAATTAATCATAATTCGACAAAATCTGATTTTGAACTCGTAGAGAAAACTGAAAAAGTCGCACAAGCGCAACTGCATCGTAGAAGTGAAAAGTTGTAGATCGATCTGTTGAAAGGAAAAAGAAACAACAAATATTTAAAACATCGATAAAAATTTGATCCAAAAGCGGATCATCACTACACAATTTTTAAAATAAAACATGTCAATTGTAATCTAACCGACGATTGAACTATGGAAGCCTCCATATGTGGTTTGAGAGACGACTTTTTTTTTCTCCCTTTCTCTCTTCGTATCTTTTATGTATATAGGATATATAATTAACTTCTTATGAATAAATTTAACATTTAAAAACGAACCACAATTATGACTAGGCTTGGGCATTCAGTTAACCGTTCGGTTTTGGTTTGGTTGCGCTCGGTTTCGCTCGGTTTCCTTTAGTTCAGATATGGTAATATAATAACCATTCATACATTTTAGGAATTTCGGTTCGGATCGGTTCGATTCGGTTGAGATGTTTGAATAGATAACCATAACTAACCAAAATTTTATCAAGTTTGGTTTGGTTCGGTTTTTTACCTAAAATAACCAAAATTAACCGAAACTAATCAAAATTAACCGAAAAATATATACAAAGAAAATACAAAACAGAAAATAAAATTTTGGTTCAAGTTTGAAAAATATAACTAACAACATTTGGATAAGTTGTTTATTAAAGTACTTGATTGTTTTGATTTTAAAAATAATTAATATTTTGAGTTTATAATTATAGTTTTGGGTATTATTTTTGGGTATCTTCTAGGTTTTTAGATATTTGGATTAACCGTTTGCTTATCGGATTAGTTCGGTTTTGGTTAGTTTAGATTGAGATTTTACTAACTATTCGGTTATTTTTAAAATGTCGGTTTGAATACAGTTCAGTTCGGTCAGTTATTCGGTTAAGGGTTTTGTTTTGAAGGCATAGTTTTTTTTTTTGGACAAAGTTTTGAAGGCATAGTTTATGCCAAATAAATTCCGATTCAAGAAGGAACTATCGAGACGATACCTTCCAAAACGCACCGTTTGGTCCCTCTCTTTTCGTAACCCCAAAAATCTTTATTTGTTTTGAAATTGCAAAAAAAAACCGGAAAACCCCAAAAATTTAATCTCTCACTCGTAAATCATGTCTTGGCTCTTCAAATCTCGCGGCGATGATGATCACGATCACGATCCTTCCTCTCCCACCACTCATGGCGGTGTCAAAGAGGATTTATCTTCCTTGCTCCGTGGCGTTGCAGCTTTCCTCGCACCGCCTCCTTCTCCACCGTCTGCTCCTCCTGTAGACGAACGCCGACTTTCCTCTGACTCACCAACTCAGCTAGGACTTACCGGGATCCGCAACGATCTAGCCGAGATTCGTGGAAATTTCTCCAATTTCGCATCTAATTTACTCCAATTTCCTAGTAATCTAAGAGATAGAGAAACTAGTAGAAGATCTGTGTTGAAGGATGAGGGATTGGATCAAGCTCCTGGGATTTCTGATGAAGTTGTCGATTTTGCGATTAAAATCTCCACGAGACCTGGTTGTTGGACAGATTTTCCATTGTCACTTAATACTGGTAATGTACAATGAAACTGATTGTGTTGTGGTTTCTGCATTGCTTGCAAGTTTAGTGGATATAGGAATCATAACAAGTGCGAATTTTGTTTATCTAACGCTCGATTCTCAATAGTTTTAAGCTCTGCATTAATATGGTTGACTTTTTTCAGTAGCTAAACATAGTTGTTACTAAAATAGGTTTTATTTGGAAAAGATTGATTGTTTCTACATTTTTTTGGCTCTGTAGAGGACTAGGGTTCCAGATTAGGCTTCACCTGTTTACAAGTCTCCTTTTCGGATATATAGTTGACTTTTTTTCAGTGGCCAAACAGGATTGTGCTTCAGTCTTTTACTCTTGATGTGTTTTGGTCTAGGCCTTTTGGACAAGATTGATTGTTTCTAAATTTGATTGACTTTCTAGAGGGTTCACTAGGGTTACTGATTAAGCTTGACCTGTCCAGAAGTCTCCTCTTGGGATATATTTTTTCAAACCCGGATCTTTAGGATCTCAAGCTTCCCATGATCCCATTACGCTCTGTAGATCACATTTTCCATATCACATTTTGTTTAAGAGCTTAAGACTTTTTTTTTTTTTTCTTTTAATTTCCAATAGCATATCTTTGTTCTATACAACCCAGTATCTAGGCTTGGTTAGTTTGGATGTATTGTCGAAGCACCTAGAGGAAATTACGTTGGTGGTTTCTATCTATTTTCGCTATTAATCGCTCTTGATCCAAGCAACTTTGAGGATAGTTTTATTTAGTGAATTTATGCTGAAGTTTAGTTATGATTTCTTACCGTGTTTTATTAGGATTAGATTGAGTGTTTCTACAGTTGATTGGTTGTAGCCTCTGGTGTTTTATAGAGAGATTTCCTAGGGTTTCAGATTAGGCTGACCGGTCCAGCAATCTCCTCTTGGGATATATTTCTTCAAGCTCGGATTTTTAGGATCTCTAGCTTCCCATAAGTCTCTGTTGATCACATTTCCATCTGCCACTTTTGTCTCATAGCTTAGATCTTTGGTTTTATATTTATTTCCAATAGCATATCTTTGTTCCCTACAACACAGTATATAAGCTTGGTTAGCTTGGAAATATGGTCGAATGTCGAAGTACTTAGAGGAAATTACATTGGTGGTGTCTATCTATTTTCCCTATTCATCACTCTTGATCCAAACAGCGCTGAGGATAGTTTTATTTAGTGAATTATGCTTAAGTTTAGTTATGATTTCTTACCGTGTTTTATTAGGAAAAGATTGATTGTTTCTACAGTTGATTGGTTGTAGCCTCTGGTTTACTTTAAAGGGATTTCCTAGTGCAGATTAGGTTAGACCGGTCCAGCCGTCTCCTCTTGGGATATATTTCTTCAAGCCCGGTTAGGATCTCAGGGTTCCCATTACTCTGTATATCACATTTTTGATAGCTTGCAAATATTGTCGAAGAACTTGCAGGAATAAACATGATTGTGCTTGGAAATATAGTTGACTTTTTCAGTCGTGAAACATGAATGTGCTTCAGTCTTTCACTCTTGATGTGTTTTATCCTAGACCTGTTTGGACAAGATTAATTTTTTCTGCAGTTGATTTGTTTTTTAGATGTACCTGTTCTTTAGATGGATCTCTAGGGAATACGATTAGGCTTTACGGATTCTGCAGTCTCTTTTTGTGATGTATACAGTTCAACCCATATGCCACTTTAAATCTTTTTTATTGTATTTCAAAATCATATCTTCATTCTGTACAACCTTGTATATAGGCTTCGTTAGCTTGAAATGTTGTCGAAGCACTTACTGGAAAAAAACATTGATGGTTTACATCAAGTTTGCCTACTGAATTATGCTGAAGTTTTTCTCTAACTTTTCATGTCCACATTACAGAATTTGAACTGTCTGAGGCTCAAAGGGCTCATGCATCAGCCATTGAACATCTGGTTCCTGGCCTTGTAGCTGTGAAGAATCAAGTTAGCAGTTACATGGATGATGAACATTTCTGGCTGATTTATTTTATTTTGCTGATGCCGAGACTGAATGGACATGATTTTGAACTCTTAGCAACCTGCAAGGTAAGAATCTATACTGGACATACATCCTGCTGAAATGTCAGTATCAATCCAATAGATTAAATTCGTAAACGTCTAAAGATTAAAAACCAGGCTATGCTATAATGAGCTCTTCAACAGATTGCAATAAGAACAAGTATAGCCACTGGAAAAACTGTAACCGCATAATGTTTTTGCCTGATTTTTTCGAAATTGGATGGTTCTTTATCTTTTTATTTGCTCTGCGTTTTTTCGCAAGTCATTATTTTGTACATTTCTGAAACTTGGATAACTATATTGTGCGGTACAGGTATTTGAAACAAGGGATAAACTTTTACTAAAGCTGCAAAAGAAAGAGACGGGGTCAAGCAAGAGCTCTGGTGGTCACGAAACTCCTGAAGAAGGTAGCAGTAGGGCATCAGAAACCGTGGAGGGAGTCATCGACAAGATAGAGACTCTAAAAATTGAGCAGAGAGAGATAAGTGATGAGTCATCTGAAGAACAACGGAGGAGTTTCAGAGATGAAGAGGTAATCTCCTTTAGTGATTTAGATGTCGATGATCTCTCAGAGAGGCCATGTTCCAACAGGAGTACACTGAAAAGACCAGCATCAAACGCAAGCGGTTCAAGCTGGGTTCAGCTCAGCAAGAGTCAAGTTGGACACAGCAAGGATTCAGAAGGTGATTCCAGTGACTGGCTTCCAATCGGCGATTCTGATTAACGTTTTAAAGGTATGAAATTCGATATTACTGTAAAGTGAAGTGTTAGCAATGACTTTTAAACGAAACCATGCACATTTTTATTAATAAAAATCTTACTGTGTAGTAATGGAGTGGCTACTTGTAGGGCTGGGCATGGGCGGGTATCCTCAAAATTTGCGATACCCGTCACCCGATTTAATATATGCGGGTAACTTGATATGCGAAAATCAAGTACCCGAAAAACGGATACCTAGTCAAAAATTAGCTGACCCGCTGAATATTTGACCCTTTTACCGTTACCCACAAAATTACAATATCCAAACATTTAAATTTTGAAAATTTTATTCACAAATAAAAAACATTTAGAAAGGATACATTTGCTTGAATTTAGATTGCCATAATCTCTAAAAATATTTCGTTTTAGTAACAAATTTAATATATTATACTAATGTTGGATCGTTTACATAAATATATAGTTGTGAATTTTTCAAGTAATAAAAACGGGTATTTACAGGTCGAATATTTTCTCGAGTAACGGGGCGGTTAACAAGATGGGTAGTTAAAATAAAAATTTGATACATGATATCCGATTCTTACCATTGAAAATAGAATTCCGATACCCATTTTACCTTTACCCAACTTAAAAGCCATGGGTATATTTTTGCCCGAAGCGAGTACGATTTGGGAACAAATCGAAGACGGGTAACGGAGTCTAGGCCTAACTACGTGACTTTTAGAGTTAGAATAGAGGAATGTTGTCCTACATATCGCCTTTACATATAGCTCCAGACATTATCACGTAGATATGAGTTGTTGATTAATGTCCACAAATCACAACCTCAGAAAAAACAGGTCTATCTATCTACAAGAAGAAAGAAGCAGTGGATCATAACTCGTTTTAGAATGTAAGAGATTAACGAGTGGCCATTGAGTGTTGAAGAAGAATCTAAAGCCATTAAAATCAAAATCTAGCACCTCAGGTTTCATTAGCATACATCGCAGCTGACAAAAGTTACGAATTAAATGTGTCATCCATCTGTCATTTGGAATTTACCACGACTGGCTCTTATTGGACACTGATTCATGTTACCGGATTCGTATCCGTCCCGAGGAAAATATGTATCTTATATAGCTATTAAAATCAGGTTAATAGTATCGTCCTTCTCAATTATTCATAGATGTTTCCTTTAGATTGATCATATATTATATTGGTAGTATTCATATAATCATAAATAAAACACTTAACCTTGAATAAAGTAAACATGTTTTACAAAATTTTAGCTTCAAATCATTTTGTAATATTATTTTGAATTGTATATTGTATTAATATGATTCTTTTACTAGCATTTGAATGTTTGAAGTTCTTGTTAAGTATTTTGAAAAGATGATTATAATAGCATTCAAATGATTTAGAAGTTGGATATTGAACTAAGTGTAACTCATGAATCAAGATTCGGGTAACAAGTTGAATCATCCGAATACCCATTAATCCGGTTACCCTTTCTCGAATTGACTACGAGAAATAAAATTCTATTACCAACAAGGAGCGAGAAAAACACCTCAAATTATAAAAGTATTTGTTCCGTACTCAGTCATACTCCTAGTATCATGAACAAGGCTAATGAGATATACATATACTCTCTAACAACAGAAATTACTATTCATGCTAAATAAAATTAGTACTGTTTGATTTGGAAGGAAATAAAACACCAAATTGAGCTCTCTTTTTTATAAATAATGTTATATAATTATATAGCATGTGAATTACAAAAATAAAACCTCAATTAAGTTGTTTTTTTTTTGGCAAAAAAAGAAAAGAAAACCATAGTTGGTTTAATAAAAGATTATGGTAGTCTAGATAATGCACACTTCTGTACTAATATATGTATGGTACTCGTTCATTAAATGGTCAGTTCGGACTCTTTTGTAGTAGATATGGTAAAAAGGGAAGTGAGCGGTGAAAAGAGAAGAAGTTTTGACAAAGTAAAAAGAAGAAGATGGTCCACGCACACATGATCTTTTCTTTTATGACACTACGTAACAAAATCACCAAAGAACAAAAGAGTATCCCAAATTTCACATGTCACTATGTCAGTCTTGCTGTCTTTCATCTGTCTTCTTTACCTCTCATGTACGTATATTGGATATAACTTTATGCAGTTTGTTCCGCCTTTGTAATCTAATTCGCATATGAAGTTAAGATTAACATACTTGGTTGAATCGATGGTCACAGACCAGCCAAAACCTCGATCCTGGCGGTCGTAGGCCATGTGCTTATTCTTTTATCCCTAACCTAAGCCCTTTAAGAGAGTGAGTGCATTCAAACTTGAGTATCCGAAGGTCCTCGGAAGACAAAACATTAGTGTTTCGAATAGACTTAACCGTTTTCACTATGATGCAGATCTATTTGTTCCTTAGCAGTCGACTCATGAAGATGCTTATTAAAACACACATAAAAGCGAAAACCATGTTATTAAATATTCTGCTTTTCCATTGGTATTTACATTATTAAAATGTTATTAAGATTGGTGATATCAACAACGTAAACACTTGCGGAATTTTAACTCATAATGACCTAGTCATTGTCCCATCTCACTAATTTGATTCATTACATTTTCTACTAGTTAAACGTACATATATATTGGTTTGACCAAAAAAGAAAAATATATATTGGTTAGGAGAAACCAAGATTAGATTGTACAGTACTCTGAAGTTACCTTTGTTAAAAATTGCAGTTAACCCAAGACAAAGAGGCACTTACAAAAAGAGTGAAAAAAGTTTGGGGGACATGTGATGAGATATAGCGATGGGTCATCAAGGAAATCTTGTATTCTTATGATAATTGCCAACCATGCTTATTTTGGGGCGTCTCTTCTTATTGCAGAAGTAGCCCCCATCTTCACGTGATTCCTTCTTCTCATTCTTTCTCTATATATTCATATACTCTTTCGTATAGTTCCTCCATCCACTCTACTCAACATGGACTCCTCTAAACTCTCATCTCTCTCTCTCTGCCTCTTCCTCATTTGCATTATCTATTTTCCCCAACATTCCCTCTCATGCGGCTCATGTAACCCCAGGAAGGGTGGAAAGCCCTCCCCTAAACCCCCGGTACACATTCCCAAACTACCGGTTCCTCCGGTGACCGTCCCTAAGCTACCAGTTCCTCCGGTGACCGTCCCTAAGCTACCGGTTCCTCCAGTGACCGTCCCTAAGCTACCCGTTCCTCCAGTGACCGTACCTAAGCTACCCGTTCCTCCGGTGACTGTACCTAAGCTACCCGTTCCTCCAGTGACCGTTCCCAAGCTACCCGTTCCTCCAGTGACCGTTCCCAAGCTACCCGTTCCTCCGGTCACCGTCCCAAAGCTACCCGTTCCCCCGGTAACTGTCCCTGAGCTACCCGTTCCTCCGGTGACCGTCCCGAAGCTACCCGTACCTCCAGTGGTAGGTCCCGACCTGCCATTGCCACCTTTGCCAATTGTGGGTCCTATTCTACCACCGGGAACAAACCCACCAGCCACAGGAGGGAAGGATTGTCCTCCACCGGCAGGGAGCGTAAAGCCACCATCAGGGGGCGGGAAGGCGACATGTCCCATAGACACGCTGAAGTTGGGTGCGTGCGTTGACTTGTTGGGTGGTCTAGTAAAGATAGGGCTTGGGGATCCAGCAGTTAACAAATGTTGTCCGTTACTTAAAGGCCTCGTTGAAGTGGAAGCCGCGGCTTGTCTTTGCACTACCCTCAAGCTCAAAGCTCTTGACCTCAATCTTTACGTCCCTGTTGCTCTGCAGCTTCTCCTTACCTGTGGCAAAAATCCACCTCCGGGCTACACTTGTTCCATATGATAAACTCACTCCACTTATAAAGGGTATGCTATTTTGAATTTTCCCTCTCATTTTAATTTGACAATCTTCTATAGGAAACGTATATCTTACGGCATTACACAAAGTATTCAGATCTGTGTGTCGAATCTGAATTTGAATATGGTTTTAGGTTTCAAGATATATCATTCCATTGTCAATAACATACTTTTGTTTTCTAGTTCACTAAAACGTTTAGACAACGGACACAAGTTCGGAGGTATATAAATAGAAACAAGTTATATTGTTTAGAGAATGTCTATGAACTTGCCGTTATTCACAAAAAAAGTTGAGTTTTTATTTTAATACATGTTCGATTAATGTGCATGCAAGTGCCCTAGTACTATAACATTGTTGAAGTAGATACGTAAAAAAGTTAGCTTAGCAATGTGCATAAATAATCATTATAAATATATAATATGATTCCATAACAAAAATTATTTCATTTTTTTTTCGGTTACGCAGATACTTTGGAGAAAAAAAAAGTGAGAAGAGAATGGCAGAGCTCCAATCTTTCCTGTGTTTACCAAAATATCATATCAAATCCTATCCCGTTGATTCTTTCCTCTATCGTTCCCTTCTGCTTGTATCATTAATTAATGTGTGATTTTTAGAGTAATGATTCTTCTATTGTATGAAAGTATGAATTGAATTTTTACTTTTATTTTTTTTGAGTTATCGAATGAATTGAACTGCCTTCAAATTGATATTGTCAAAAATGAGAATACGCGTAAGATTTTCAATCTTCTTCTACTAAAACTACTTTATAGTTTATATTAATGAAAAGGCAAACCCATAATTTTATATTTTTTGGTCAAAATAAATAATTTTACTTTTTAAAAAGGGAAATTGTTAATAATGCCACTTTTTCAATGCCACTTTTCAAAAATACCCCTTTTTAAAAACCTTATAAAAAATGCTCTTAAAAATATAAGATTTACCCAAATATGTATGTAATATTATTAAAACATACACAAACTACATTTCTATGTATCTAAAATCTTATAAATACTTTATAAATGCCTTATAAATGCATTTTAAATACCTTTAAAAACCTTTAAAATATCTTGTAAAACCTTTGAAAAACCTTAAAAATCCTTTAAAATAACTTGTAAAACCTTTAAAAACACCTTATAAAACCTTATAAATACTTGGATCGAGTCTTCAAGTAGTAGTTACAATCCATAAGTACCTTATAAACCTAATAAAACTTTATAAAAATTTCAGATTTAAAAAGGGGCATTTTTGAAAATGAACATCTAAAAGGGGCATTTTTGAAAAGGGGCATGAGAAAAGGGGTATTTTTGCTAATCCCCCTTTTTAAAATAATTTTACATTTTCATAATTAATATATTACATAAATGTGCGATTAAAAATAATTAAATCTATCATATATTAGATGAAATAAATGCAGTGTCGGACCTAGGTTCATAAAGATTAAGACAATTGAATTATATGATCCTTGTTTGTAAATAAATCCATAGTACATTTTCTATACGTAATAGTGATAATAAAAACCGATAATACCAAACTTATAAAATACATATTTAATTTCTAATCTGCTATAAATCTCTCAGCAAAGTCACATAATTAAGTTTTCTAACAAACTATCACACCATAAAGGGGCAATGGCGAATTCATCAATATATTTTACTGGGGGCACCAAATTGTTTTTTTTTTTAATCTTATATGTAAAAAAATAGTTTTATAACACAATTTATCATAAGAATATTAAAAAAAAAACAGTTTCAAAAATTTCATTTAATTTTTAAACATATAAATGGTCCTTCATGTAGTGTTTATTTTTAAACATTATATTCATTACTTGTCTTACACTTAAATATGTAGCAAACATGTAAAATCATTAATAGATAAATTAGATTACGCAAAATATAAACATTTTTTCTATTGCTTTCACGATAGTGTAGTTTCTCGCTAATTACTACTTGTTATAGTAATCGTAGTAATTTCTCGCTAATTATGATATTAGTCGCTAATTACTATAACAAGTAGTAGATATTAGTCAACTATTTCATTCTATTGCTTTCACGATAGTGTAGTTTCTCGCTTTTTTCCTGTTTTTCTCGCTTCTCTCACTAAATTCCGTGTCTATATCCATAGATCTATCTAAATCCGTATTTTATTATTATTCTTGTGTTTAGATTTTCAACTTTTCTCATAGATCTATATTTTAATGTTGCGATTTTTTCCTCAACCATCTATTGTCTGTCTTGGATATCCACATATTTTTTTAGATCTGTATCTATTCGTATATATAGACCACGCATCGGTTGTTTCTTTGTAGATATCCACAGATCTACTTAGATATATACATATTTAGTATAGATCTGTACTTTTATGCATCTTTTCTAATAGACATCTATTTTTCCTTTTCATTTTAACTTGCTGTTTGATACAAACCTTACTGTTCAAGTTATTTACTGTTCAGGAGTATGGCTGATTTTGAGCTGCTTTCCCGATTGTTCGCCGATAGAGAGGAACCTGCTGGCGATAGAGTGAATATGTACTTTAAGCTCAACACGATTAAGGCTGTGCTCAAAGCTCTTACGCCTGAAGAACTTGAAACCATTAGGCCTTGCTTCGGGAAACTTCTTGATGTCTACTCCAAACATGTCTTCTCTGGCAAATTGGCTCACTTTCTCTTGACCCGTCAGCTTAATGTTGTCAAGCGACACGAGATATGGGTTATCTTTGCCGGCAAACCGGTCCGGTTTTCTCTCAGGGAGTTTGGTTTAGTCACCGGTCTAAATTGTCAGCCTCTTCCAGCTCTGGATAGAGCTTTAATTAAGTGTCCTCCCGGCATCACTCCCTATTGGTTTACTCTCTTTGGAGGGGAAGAATATTTCACTAGGGAGATGTTGTTGGCCAAGCTTCGTAGGGCAAAGGCACTGACTAGTGAAGTGAGAATTAAGTATGCATGTTTGTTACTTGTTGATGGTTTTCTTTATCGCAGATCTTTCCACATGAAGATACCTAAGGAGCATGTGGAGATGATTCGTGATCTGAATGTCTTTTTGAAATACCCTTGGGGAAGCTATAGTTTCGATATGACAATGCAATGCATTAAGTCAAGATCTCTCAATCAATTAACTCAAGCAACAGTGGCCATTCAAGGTTTTATCCATGCTCTTGTTATGGTTTTGGTGGAGGCTGTCCCATCTGTTCTTTCAGTTGTTGGTGAAATAACTGACCCAGAGTCTGTGATGAAGATGTTTTCCCTGTTATTTCTTTGAAACTGGAGAAAGTCTGGGATCTTGATAAAGATACTAAGGTATTGTAGACCTCTATATTTTTATATACCTAGTTATCCTGTTTACCTAGTTATATTTGACACTTATTAACAGAGTCAGCTTATTTTAATACTACAAGAAAACCTGCAATTTGGGACTCTTTGTTGTGACTATTTTTATGGTCGCAAAAAAGCGCGACTACTTTGTGTCTGTTTTGCGACTATTAAACAACTACAAACGAAACAGATGGAAACTGGTCGCTTATTAGCGACGGAAATAAGTAGTCGGACAACAGTCTCAATTAAGCGACTACTATCCGACCGTTTACCGATTCAATATTTTTGGTCGCAACAAGGTCGCACTTTGAGACCACTTAGCGACTTGTTATCTATAGAACTCTTTTTTTTTTACAATTTGACAAAAGGTCACAAAACGGTGGCAAATTTTGCAACATATTTGCGACGAACAAAGATAATCGATCACATTTATCTGAGATTTAGCGATCACTTTGTTACATATTAACAACTCTCGATATTAAACATTCGAAATATCAGATTTGAGGTTTGTGACCATAATCCGACATATTGTGTGACCATTGTACGACTGATGATGTGACCCTTTCGCGTCTAGCACCTGAGATTAGTGACTATTTTGCTACATATTACCAACACTCGATATTTTCAAATCGAAATTTGTAAATTGAGGTTTGTTTACATGTTTTCTTATATATTACAACTTTGATTTTATTGAAGTTAGTTAGAAAAGACTTAACCAACCTCTTGAAATTCAATGTTTACAATCCATACATTCAAAAGTTCCAAATCCATATGAACTAAGCATGTCTCTTTATGAACATAATAGGGAATTTTGTAAAATTTCTAAAATAAGTTAAGAAGGCCATGTTTGATCAACCTAACACTTATATATGTACTCTATGCTACTAAAGTGAGTGTTTACTAGTGATTTCTATCAGTATAGTGAATCAAATCCAAAACTTTTGTATTTTTCTATAGTGACTACTCATTATCTGTCTCAACTTAGTCACACTTTGCGACTAGTTTGTGACATTTTCGCGATTGTACCTATATTGTGACTAAATTACGACAAGTTTTGTGACTATTTGCCGACGAATATTGCAACGGTTTTGCGACTTTTGCGATGTTTGTTATATTTTAAGAAATTTTGCTAACTATTTTGTGACCCTTTCGCGTCTAGCACCTGAGATTAGCGACTATTTTGCTACTGATTACCAACGCTCGATATTTTCAATTCAAAATTTGTAAATTGAAGTTTGTTTACATGTTTTCTTATATGTTACTACTTTGATTTTATTGAAGTTAGTAAAAAAAGACTCAACCAACCTCTTGAAATTCAATGTTTACAATCCAAACATTCAAAAGTTCTAAATCCATATGAACTCATCATGTTACTTTATGAACATGATAGAGAATTTTGTAAAATTTATAAAATATGTTGAGAAAGCCAGGTTTGACCAACCTAACACTTATACATGTATTCTATGCTACTAAAGTGAGTGATTATGAGTGATTTCTATCAATAGAATGAATCAAATCCATAGATTTTGAGTTTTTTGTGTTGTGACTTTTTTTTGTCTGTCTCAACTTAGTCACAGTTTGCGACTATTGTGTGACATTATTGCGACCTGTACCTTTATTGTGACTAAATTACGACAAGTTTTGTGACCATTTTCCGACGAATATTGCAACTGTTTTGCAACTTTTGTTAAATCTTATGAAATTTTCCCCAAGTATTTGGGCGCTTAATTTTCCCCCCAAATAATTGATGTTGCGATTGTTTTGCGACTAAAGAGCGACTCCTTTTCGTTAATTACTAGGCAAAACACACACTCGACTTTTCACTTTCTTCATTCTCTCTCGATCTTCTTTCTCTCTCGATCTAGGGTTTTTTCTCTCTAACTCTGCGATTCTACTTCTTCTCTCTCGATCTAGGGTTTCAATCTCTCTCTCCCTGAATCGATTCCTTCTCTTCTTCTCTTTCGCTTCATTCTCATCGTCTCAACAACGACCTCTCCGTCAGCCACAACCTGCGGCTCAAGCTTCACAACCAATGTACCAGAATCCCCATCATCAACCGCCGCCTCCTCCAAATCCGGAGCATCAACTGCCGCCTCAGGAGCCGAATCGTTCCAAAAGTGTCACATGACGGCTTGTTCGCTACTCATCTACGTCGCCATTGCTTGGTTGAAGATGGTGCCGATGTAGACGATTCGATCCCGAGTTCAGTTCTTTAAGATCTCAGATCTAAGTCTCGTTTTTTGTATGTCGGTGGTCTTTGGAAACATCTCTCTTTTCTTTCTTCATGTTTCGTTTAACCAAGCGATTGGTGCTTGGACGACGTTTTTCACCGCCGTGTTTGCTTACCGGATGAGGCTTAAGAGAGAGGCTTGGTTGACTTACTTCTCTCTTGTCCCTGTGGTCACCGGGGTCGTTATTGCCAATGGGGTAATTACTCTTCTTTCAACTCTTAAAATTGAATCCTTTAAGTATGCATTTTGTTTCTGGTTTTGATCCAATGAGAACGTATTTTGAGTATGTATTGTTACGGCTGATGAAATCTTAGAGAAGTTGATATAAATGTGAATCCGGAGCATGAACTAGAGCTAAATCTGGTTCATTTCAATTTTTATGTTGCCATCATAGGTATAGTTTTGGAGCAAGTAACTAGATATTATGAGCTGAATATGGTTGATTCAGTTTCATCTAAAGACTCTTACCATCACTTAAACTTGTATAACCTAATCTTCAGTGAATTCAGCAATCACAATTATACTATGGTGACAATCTCTGAAATCTTGAAGAACAATGGACTGGCAACAGGGAAGAGTAAGTAAAATCTCTTTTCTTATCATCAACGTTTATCTACTCGTCAAATCATAATTTCAAGAATTTGGGTCATCTTTGTTATGTGTTTAAAACATGGGTGTGTTAACATCGAGACCAAAGGAAGGATGGTCCAGAAGGCTAAAGCAAGTTTCCTTTTAATAATTAGTGACTTTGGACCTACCAGTAGTTTGTTTACTTAATTAACAAAAGATGCACTAAGTCATTGTTTCTTACTTGGTTATGTGGTTGGCCTGCAGATGTTCATTGGGTTGTGTCAGGATATACAATAGTAAGTTCTTTTGCTTTTTTATGCATTCGTAAAAGTTAGGAATTAGAATCAGCTCAAAGTCATTTAGCTAAAGAGATTGTGACTTCACTAGATATGCATTGTATAAGGAACACACATGTCACACGGAATTAATATAAAAATTTCTTCCTAAAGAGGTCTAATATTGTATGCTTCATGAATGGTTCTGTCTCTTAAATGACTAAGATTATTCAACAGTTTTGATGTATTGCTTGATCAGCTCTTGATTGTCTTCACTTTGGTAATAAGCTTTTTTTGTTTTGTACAGTTGGAGACCTTAATCATCTCATCTCTCCAACCATAACTGATGCAGTTCTTGGAAACCTTAATCAACTTGAACATTGGCAGAGGAACAAGAGAACGTTGCTAGTAAGGCTTCAAGAAGTTCGTCACTTTCCTTCACCACTGAAAGTTGATTGTTTTTACTCTTTTAAGCTAGCTCACTTCAAGAAATTTGACTCTATCTATATTAGTTTTATTTTGTTTTTAGACTTAGGCATCACTTACGATATTAGTATAAGACTTGGTATGATATTATGTAAACTTGTAAACTAGTCTTTTATTTGCTTATGTTTTTGTACTCTATAATACTTTGTTAGGATGGTTTTTATTAGTGTTTTTGAATGATGGATTATTTGCATTTGAATGAAGTATTGCAGGTTTGGGATTATTTGCATTTGAAAGCGAATTTGCAGGTTTGGGATTATTAACGTGTAACCAATATGTGACCAAACTAATTAACAAATGTGACCAATGTGTGACTACACATTATTACAAGAAACTCCAAATCTAGTATCAAAATGGTTACGAATAGAAGACTCTTTTGCTACACAACAATGAGAGTCTTAAATTGGTCGCAAACAATTAAGACTCTTTGCGACTAAATTGGTACTAAAAGATATATCGTCTGCGACTAATGTGGGACTAAATATTCGATCCAAGAACTCTTTCATTTAAACCGAACAAGTCGCAAACTAGTTGCTAACTTACGTTAGTCGCTCTTTAGTCGGAAATATACAACGACATTAACCCGTCACAGATTAGTCGTTAATATGCGACGCTACAATTTATGTTGGAAAAGAGTCGCAAATTAGCGACTATCTTGGGATTGGAAAATTTTGCGACCGTTTTTTAGCGACTATCTTAGTTAGTCGTGAAAGAGTCGTAAAACCCTATTTTGCGACCGTTTTGCAACCAACATGGGGGTCGCAAATGTCGTGTTTTCTTGTAGATTTCCAGGTTGATGTTCTATCTATCATCTCTACACCCGAAGATGTTGCTGATTTAGAGGATTGTAGCTGGCCTGATGAGGTCCGTGATCCAGGTGTTGAAGTCATTATGGGGAAAATTTAAGAGGGGTGTGAATTCAACCGGGGGATGTTTGTAGGGACTTAGAGGCGCTGTTAACAAAGGTAAAAGAAAAGTCCGTTCCAAGCAGAGTGGTGATCATTTGGTCAAAGGTGGGTCTTCCAGGGACAAGAAACTGAAGGTTCGCAGTGGTAGGGGTAGGCATGTCCAGTCTGACCCTAATACCTCTCTTCTTGGGGCTCTTAAATATGAACTTGATGCTGGTCTGAAGGAGGCTCGTGGTGATGTATATGCTCATGTTTGTGTCGACTTGAAAGCGATGGAGTTGAGGTTAGAGAGGATTATGAAACAAAGCATTTTCTTTGCGGTGGATGAGGCTCTCATTTCTAGAGAGCTTGTAAGGAATGTTGTTGGTGAAGTTGGGGGTAGATACTTTTGATCCTTACAGCCAGCCTCCCGCTAATGGTGCATCTAACCCTGTGAATCCTGCTAATGGTGCATCTAACCCTCTGAATCCTACTAATGGTGCATCTAACCCTGTCAATCCTGCTGCTTCCACCGATTTGAATGTTGGCACTGAAGAGGTATTTCTCTGGTTCTTTGATGCTAGGTACATTAGTTTAATTGTTTCTGATTTTTTTCCTTTTTATAAGGTTGATGGTTCTTCCTCTGCGAGTGAGGAATCCACTCAGTCGCAGGCATCGAGAGATAGTATTGATGGAGAGGGTGGCAGTGTTTCTGAGGCGGTGATTGAATATGATGGTTGTCCTAGCTCTGAGAAGTTCAAGAAACTAGTCGAGCTACTTGAGCCTAGATTGTAAGCCTATAACCTAAATTTCATATCAGTTATTTATTAATGTAAATATGCATGAGCTTGTGTAGAGATATATATGATTATTTAGAATGCTATCTTTTTAGTTAAACAATTCTGAATGGTATATATTTATTTACAGAGTTAAGTTTTTGTCTTTTATTCTCTCTAGTGACTTTGAGTATGGTGGAGGACTTGTTTTGAAGGAGACTGAGTTGCGGCTAGTAGCTAGTAGCATTATATTTCTCCTGAAAATCCTCAGGTTTACATCAGTTTCAAGTGATATTTTCACATCATTCTTTTTTCTTTGTAACTAATTATTGTCTTTTAGGTTATGGACGCGTGTGTCACTGTTATGAGGGATTCCATCTTCATTAACACTGATCCTTCCTCCGTCCCCAAAATCAAGAAGTGGCAACATTTTTATGTATGATAAAGATGTCACGGGCACAATTGTGTAATATATGTGTTTCTGTGGGTGAACCTTCCCCACATATGTAATATATTCCTGAACTATACTAGAGATGGTGTATTGCGTTGATCTTGTGAGTCCGTACACCATTCAATCTGGCTTTGTAATATTTTAATGCTTTCCGGTAAAAAGTTGTTTCCTATCACTTAGAATTACATCATCTGTTGGAAATAAATGCCTTAATAATTAGAAATATTTCACAAAAATAAAATTATATACCCAGTTAAAAAAGGCGTTAGATGTCTATAAAGAAAAAGAACGTGTCAGTTTGCGAAAAAACAAAAAAAAAAGGGCGAAACGATGAGGAAACATTATAAAAAGGGACACAGTGAACTAGGCCAACAGCGTAGGGGCACCTATTAGTCTATGAAGCGTACAACACAAAGACGCGTTTTCAATGCCGGGGCCACCGTCTCAAACTTACCCTTCCCACGCCATCAAAGGTTAGATGGTGAGGCAGCTATGAAAAAAAAAAAAAAACAACACAACTTAGAGGCAACACAATATGTCAAGGCAACAGTTGACTACGGGGTCGGAAGGCGGATCAAGCTCAACGATTCAAGATATCGGCAATGAGATGACAGATGGCGGTTATGAATGCGACTACGGGAAGCAGGCATTAATTCGACAAGCGTGAACGGACGCAAATCCAGGCAGACGATTCTATAGGTATGGTGCGGGTTGGAGAAGCGAATGTAACTACTTCCAATGGAGAGACCTTGAGAAACCACATGGATGGCAGAAAAAAGCTCTTTTGAAAGCAAAGGACTTAATCAAAGCACAAGATGCAGAATTTAAAAGACTTAGGGAGAGTCAAGCTGAAGGAATCGAAAGCTATGCCGGTGAGGTAAGTGTAGAATATCAGACAAAAATGGAGGACTTAGAGAAGGAAAGAATCGCTTTAAAAAGCGATTTGAAGGCAAGCAAGGAGAAGGAACAAACACTCCGAGAAGTACTCATAATTTCATGGATAGGATTTATTTGTGTCTTGACGACCGTCGTCCATGCCTTGAAGTAAGCCATTACATTATAATATAGATGCGTAATCATTTAAGTATCTTGTAATCCTGAATATGACTTTGGATGTGTCAATCGAATCAACCACTATCTTTCTGATTTAGTCGTCTGAAATATCGTGTGCACCGGTATCTAGATCTACTGCATCAATTAGGTATCCAAAAATTATGTACCTATTTTTTTCAAGGCTAGTTTGTAAATTACATAACAATAACTAACAATGAATATCTAATAAACGAAATGATATAGATTATCCATTCCTATAAGATGAATCAAAATAGAATAAGTAGCATGTTGGTGTCGGATCCCGCACCAGTAGACCAGGACCAACCAAAGATTGCCACATAGTTAGAATGGAGGCCTGAAAAGGATAAGGCCCATCAAGCCCACGGTTTACAGGATATAATCGAGGTGGGCGTCACCATAAAGAGAGCCCGGAGTGATCACATCTCGGGGTATGACTCAGAATCGAAGTCAAAGTTAGAACGGCTCAGGGTAACTTGGGCCAAAAGGCGAAGCCCATGAAGGTCGGAATCAATTCAAATTCGAACGTTGAGCATTAAACTCGAAGACCAAAACGGACACATTAAAGGGAGAATAATTGTATTTAATTAGGGATTAAATGTCATTTGTGAGTATAAATAATAGGGCCAGAAGCCATGTAAAGGAGATACGCAATTTTTGTAGCAAATACACTATAGTTATTCCCAATACAATTCATAGCTTTTTCTTATCATATTTTTGTCCTCAAGAGTAATCATTCCCACTAAATAAACAAATACTCAAGTGTGCGAATCCGACATCCACATTTTGGCGCCGTCTGTGGGGATCTAGAAGATTCTTGAGTTGTCAGATTTCTCTCATTCCGAGATAAGCAGCAATGTCTGGAACAAGCATCCCTGACTCGTCAGTAGCTGAAACTCTCAAGGCCATGCAGCAAACCATGTCAGAAATGTCGCAAAAGTTCTCGGATGTGGAAAAAGCTGTGGACACACTTAAAACAACCCAGGTATCTCTTGGTCAAAGTGTCAATACTATTCAATCTCGCGTTCGTTCTCTAAGTGCAGGAAATACTGTGGGAGTCCGAAGAAGTATGTTCAGTACGCCAAACTCCCGTGTGCGAAGTGAAACCAACGAACAAACAACTTCTAACCCAACAATTCAACCGGATGTGGAAGAAGAGACGCAGCTCGGAGATGAAGACCAGCTTGTAGATCAGTATGATCAAGAGAGCTTCGATCAGCTCGAAACCATGAGGAAGGTTAGCCAGGAACTAAAAGAAATGAAGTCAAAGTTCCACCAGGCCACCAGTTCGGAGCCGGACATCAACCGGGTCATCGAGGAAGCTAGGCGAACTCCTTTCATTCCGCGAATTGCAAATTTGAGAATCAAGGATTCTCGGAAACTCAAACTGGATCCGTACAGTGGATTAGAAGACCCAAAGAGCTACCTCGCAGCTTTTCTGATTGCCGCTGGAAGAGTCGAATTGAATGAAGCTGATGAGGATGCAGGATACTGCAAACTCTTTTCGGAAAATCTTTGCGGTCAAGCACTAATGTGGTTCACTCAGCTGGAACCAGGCTCAATCAATAACTTCGACGAGTTATCGGCTGTATTCCTGAAACAATATTCTATCCTCATGGATAAAAGCGTTTCGGATGCTGACCTTTGGAATCTAACAAGGGCCAAATGAGTCACTTAGAACTTTTATCACCAAGTTCAAGGGGGTGCTGTCAAAACTCCCAAAAATCTCGCAGCAGTCAGCTCTATCTGCCCTACGAAAAGGTTTATGGCATGACTCAAGATTTAAAGAGGATTTAATACTTCATAAACCGGACACAATTCAAGACGCACTTTTCCGTGCAAATAACTGGATGGATGTAGAAGACGAAAAAGAGAGTTTTGCGAAAAGGAACAAACAAGCAAAACCAGCGGTCACTTTCCCTACCAAAAAATTTGAGCCCAGGGAGAACCAAGGACCTAAAAAGTTCGGATCGCAACCCCTCAACAATACCGTCGGGAAACAATTTCAAGGAAAAGGAAGGTCGAACACCTGGATCCGTGACGAAAGTTTGTATTGTGACATCCATAAGGTAACCGGACACTTAACCAAAGACTGTAGTGTCCTCAAAAAGCACCCCGCAGAGCTGTGGGCCAATGGAGATCTTTCTAAATTCAAGGTAGAAGATTTCGTGAAAGAATATCACGAGGCAAAAGATACCCCTAAAGATCATAATTTAAAAAGACCTAGGCAATCCAACGAAGAAGAACCGAGAAGTTCAAAGGGAAAAATCAATGTGATCCTTGGAGGTTCCAAGCTTTGTCGGGATACGATCAGTGCCATAAAGAAGCATAGGCGAAATGTTCTATTTAAAGCGAATTTAGACGAAGAAATTGACTTTCAAGGCGCGTCAATATCATTTGACGAAGAAGAAACATGTCACCTCGAAAGGCCTCATGATGACGCCCTAGTCATTACCCTAGACGTTGCCAACTTCGAAGTATCGAGAATTCTCATTGATACGGGCAGTTCGGTCGACTTAATCTTTTTAGGTACTCTGGAAAGGATGGGAATCAGTCGGGCAGACATAGTAGGACCGCCGTCTCCTTTGGTGGCATTCACAAGCGAATCGGCCATGTCTCTCGGGACGATCAAGCTGCCAGTTCTTGCCAAAAACGTGTCAAAGATAGTAGATTTTGTTGTTTTTGATAAACCGGCAGCCTACAACATCATCCTTGGGACTCCATGGATTTATCAAATGAAGGCAGTCCCCTCGACATATCATCAATGCTTCAAATTTCCAACTCCTAGTGGAGTGGAAACAATTCGAGGAAGTCAAGAAGCTTCACGAACGTGTTATCTGACCAGTCATCGACTGAAGATCCAATAGCAGTTAAAGAAACCTGCGAAGAAGGAAATTCCAAGATTTCCTAGTGGGCAAAAAGAAGATGATGTGGTAATCGAAGTAGTATTGGAAAAAGACAAACCAGATCGAAAAGTCCGAATTGGAGTCACTCTGACTGGCGAAATAAAAGAAGCTTTGATTGAACTTCTAAGGAAAAACAAGACGTCATTTGCATGGTCAGCGGCTGATATGCCTGGCATAAATCCAAGCATAATTTGCCACAAATTGAACGTGGATCCAAGTTTTAAGCCTGTGAAACAAAAGAGAAGAAAACTCGGAGTAGAGCGAGCAAAGGCAGTAAATGATGAAGTGGACAAACTATTAAAAATAGGATCTATAAGGGAAGTACAATACCCGGAGTGGGTAGCAAACACTGTCGTGGTCAAAAAGAAAAATGGAAAAGACAGGGTGTGTATCGACTTCACCGATCTCAATAAAGCATGTCCGAAAGATAGTTTTCCGCTCCCGCATATAGACCGGCTCATGGAATCTACCGCTGGGAACGAGTTATTAACTTTTATGGATGCCTTCTCGGGTTATAATCAAATAATGATGGATCCCGACGACCAGGAAAAGACATCATTCATCACGGACAGAGGTACTTATTGTTATAAAGTAATGCCTTTTGGTTTAAAAAACGCAGGTGCGACCTATCAACGGTTGGTCAATAAAATGTTCCATGAGCATCTCGGGAAGACAATGGAGGTCTACATAGACGATATGTTGGTTAAGTCTTTGAAAAAAGAGGATCACATTAAGCATTTGGAGGAGTGTTTCGAAATTCTCAACCAATATCAAATGAAGCTGAACCCGGCGAAGTGCACTTTCGGAGTTCCATCCGGAGAATTCCTTGGTTATATCGTGACAAAAAGAGGAATTGAAGCTAATCCAAACCAAATTGATGCCATGCCATCCCCGAAGAACTTCAAGGAAGTACAGCGTTTGACTGGTCGAATTGCAGCCCTAAACCGATTTATCTCAAGGTCAACGGACAAATCTCTACCTTTTTATCAAATTCTTAAGGGAAATAAAGGGTTCCTTTGGGATGAGAAGTGTGAAGAAGCTTTCGGACAACTTAAAGCATACCTCACTACTCCACCAGTGTTGTCTAAACCCGAAGTGGACGAGAAGCTCTATTTGTATGTTTCAGTGTCAAAACATGCAGTTAGTGGAGTCTTGGTCCGGGAAGACCGCGGAGAGCAAAAACCGATTTACTACATAAGTAAGTCAATGACAGATCCAGAAACAAGGTACACAATGATGGAAAAACTCGCACTTGCAGTAGTAACTTCAGCCCGGAAGCTACGCCCATACTTCCAATCTCATCCAATTGAAGTGTTAACCAACCAGCCACTCCGAACAATACTTCATAGTCCAAATCAATCCGGACGATTGGCAAAGTGGGCAGTGGAACTGAGTGAATATGATATAGAATATAAAAGCCGGGTCAACATGAAGGCTCAGGTTTTGGCAGATTTCCTAACCGAACTACCAGTGCTGGGCACACCGGAGCAACCAGAGAATCAGACTTGGAAACTATATGTAGACGGATCTTCATCAAAACAAGGGTCTGGAGTAGGAATCAAGTTGGAATCTCCAACGTCGGAAATTCTTGAACAATCATTCCGTTTATTGTTTAATGCTTCTAACAATGAAGCAGAATATGAAGCACTAATTGCCGGACTTCGACTGGCACAAGGGGTTGGAGCTGAAGAAGTGGTTGCTCATTGTGATTCACAGCTGGTAGTTAATCAGTTCAATGGCGATTATGAAGCGAAGGACCTAAGAATGGAAGCATACCTTGAAGTAGTGAAGGGTCTTTCCAAAGACTTCAAGAAATTCGAACTAATTCGCATACCTCGAGGAGAAAACACAACTGCGGATGCACTTGCCGCATTAGCGTCAACATCAGATCCTGAACTAAAAAGAATCATTCCGGTTGAATGTATCGCGGAGCGGAGCATTAAAACTGACAAAGAAGTCCTCGTTGTTACAAGGTCTCGAGCAGCAGCACGTGAACGTGGCGAGCCCGTAGTTGAATTGCCACATGCTAAACGGAGGAAGTCGAAAAAGCACAACAAGGAGCCAGATGTACTTCCAGAAACTATTATAGAAACGGAACCGTTAGTCGAAGACGACCATTCCGAACCTGACCTTGGACCAAATGAACATCCCGAACCGGAACCACGAGTATTTCATGAGATTGACCAAATTCCGGCTAAAGATTGGGGGGCTGATTGGAGGGAGCCAATAAAGCGCTACATCATGACAGGCGAGCTCCCGAAAAACAAGTGGCAAGCCAGGAAAATTAGAATCGTTAGCGCGAAATTTTGTCTATTAAAGGATACATTGTATAAGCGAGGTGTTAGCGACCCCTACCTATTGTGCATCTTTGGGCCCGAAGTCGAAATCGTCGTGAGAGAAGTACATGAAGGTCTTTGTGGGAGTCATGCATCTGGAAGGACCATGGCTTTTAAAATAAAAAGGATGGGTTATTATTGGCCCACTATGATCACGGATTGTGTCAAGTTCGCTCGAAGGTGTAAACGTTGTCAACTCCATGCACCGTTGATCCACCAACCTTCGGAGTTATTCTCCTCCATTTCTGCCCCGTACCCATTTATGAGGTGGTCGATGGACATCATTGGACCATTGCACAGATCAACTCGAGGAGCACAATACCTGTTGGTCTTAACGGATTATTTTTCAAAATGGATTGAAGCTGAAGCATACGCCAGCATCAAAGATTCGGCGGTGAATACTTTCATTTGGAAGAATATCATATGCCGACATGGGGTTCCATACGAGATAGTTACTGACAATGGGCCACAATTCATTTCGCACGAATTTGAAGCGTTTTGCTCGGAATGGGGAATCAAGGTCAGTTATTCCACTCCACGGTATCCACAAGGAAATGGTCAAGCTGAAGCTGCGAACAAAACAATTTTGAGCAATCTCAAAAAACGCTTGAGTCACTTAAAAGGAGGATGGTATGATGAACTTCAACCCGTCCTATGGGCTTATCGAACAACCCCTAGGCGACCTACTGGAGAAACTCCGTTTTCCCTAGTTTATGGCATGGAAGCAGTAGTACCGGCTGAACTCAATGTGCCTGGTCTTCGCCGAACAGAAGCACCATTAAACGAAGAGGAGAATTCAGCAATGCTCGATGACTCGCTGGATACCATTAATGAAAGACGAGATCAAGCCTTAATTCGGATACAAAATTACTAGCAAGCAGCAGCTCGATACTACAATTCCAAAGTCAAAAGTAGACCATTCTTTGTAGGCGACTACGTGCTAAGGCGAGTTTTTGATAATAAGAAAGAAGAAGGCGCAGGCAAACTCGGCATTAATTGGGAAGGACCTTATATTGTTACCGAAGTGATTCGAAACGGTGTTTATAGGTTGAAAGACTTAGAAGGCAGTCCAGTCCAGCGACCTTGGAACGTGATTAATCTAAAGAAGTTTTATGTTTAATACGCATTTTATTATGTACATGAACTACGGTGTGGCTTGATCCCGAAATGGGTACGTAGGCAGCTCGAAAACGAGTTCAGCTATTAATGAAAATTTGTTTTATTTCTTAAAGAGAAAAAGCTCGACTATGCGAACGTACAAGGCAAATAAGATTCGACTAGGCGAATGCACAAAAATTGGAAGCAAAATATTTATTCAAACAAACAAGACAAAGTGTCGATCTTCGCGCACTTCGAGTTAAGAAAACCCTCCCGGAGAGCAGAACACTTGAACCCCTTGACCTGCGAGGTCTAGAACTGGCATCATACAATCCAGGATACGAGCAAAATCGGAGATTCCGAGCTCAATCCACTCTCCGGGGTGGGAGCCAAGGATGTGAAGATCTCTTGACACCGTAGTAAGCCTGCGTTGCATTCGGTTAATCCTTTTCCGAAGCCTCTTCTTTTCCAACGTAAGCTTTCGGTGTTGAAGCGCAAGTGCCTCTATGAATTCCATCGCTGTTCCTTGGTCCCTGATTGGGAGATCCCTAATCAAAGCGCATGGAGCTCGGATCTGAGATCTAAAGAAGCCGCGAGGTGGAGGAGATTGCCTGTTGGGCTCATTTGGAACATCTTCATCTATCATTCCGATCCTGGAGAAGTCCGGCATAGATTCTGAACATCGAAGGTTAAAGTCCATATCTGCAGAAATAAGAAGAATAGTGAGGAGTAAAAGTTGAAGCTGTAATTTATAGGGATGTCGTATCCCTAGCAGACTGCGGATTCAGCGTGGAAACAGAGTGATTCGCGGAAAGATTCATGCCCTTAAACCGATCCTGCATTAAAAGACGTATCTCCGAGAGTGATATGAGAATTAAAGGAGTCGCAAGCGTTTCCATAAATAAAAGGGGCCGAGGCCCATTATAAGTTCAAAACAAAAGGAAAAATAAAGAAAAGAGAACAGAGTTAGGGAACATTTATGGAAGGGGCTCAGGAACAGGCTCCCTCATCGCCGATGTGGAATTCGAAGTATAAGAACCGTTCCTGCCCTCAACTTCGGGTTCATTCCGGACACGTTTCCAAGGATTGTCGTCATTTTCCTCGTCTTCCTCTTCGCTATCAACAAGAGCAGCTTCAGTCGGGGCATTCACCGGTCCCTGAACTTGACCTTTAGCACGGAGATACATCCGGAGCATTCTCGGGATCTCTGCGATGGAGTCGAAGTTCCTCCACTCCCACTGAAAGGGATCACTTTCCAGGGCTCTCACTTTCCTCTCCACTCGAGCAATACGAGCCTCGAGTGTTTGCCTCTTGAGTCCCAGCCGCTGCCTCTCGTCGCACAAACGACGATGTTTGTCGACAACCTGTCACCAAAAAGAATAAATTAAAGTGAAAAGCATAGGAGTTTGGGTGAGAGAAGCGAATTTTGACCTTGTCCATAATGTCGTAGGCCTCTTTCTTCTCCCTCGAAGGAAAGTGGAACACGGCATGAGGAAAGAGAACGCCGGCCGGCTCGAAGCCATCGCCGGACAAGAATAGGGGGCTGCCAGGATCGATGGGGATCACTTTTTCGTTCTCCATTATTGTTAAAGGAATTTTGGAGTTCTTTAAAAAGCTAGAAGCAAACTTGCCTCTATTTATAATAGGTCTAGGGTTTATCTTGAAACCGTAAAATTAATGATGATAGTGTGCCCGAGTGGTTAAACTATTTTTGGAAATCGAGAAAGGCAGTTATTGCCTTAAAGGCGTGCGGCTTTCCCTATTTCCTAAGGAAGGGAAAGAGAAACCGTCGCATTTAAGGCAAGGAGCCCATTAAGCACAAAAGTTTTTAAGGCCCAAGCCCAACAAATTCACCGAGTTGACTAAACCCGAAGTGGGGAACTCGTGTTAAGCCGAGCTCAGTTCTCGAAAAAACATAGCCACAAGGCCAAGAAGTGTTAAAAGCGGACCTTGCAAACCCGCATATAATTTTAACCAAACCCCCTCGGGATCTAAACCTAAAACAAAAAAGGTTTAAAAGCCTCCTCAGGCAAATATCTTGTTCAAAAGAAACTAATAATAAAGCCTCCTTAGGCAAAAGCAAAAGTATAAAGATTTAAGTCTCGAAAAGAAGGTATAATAATGGGACAAGCCCCAATTCGGAGTGGACGCAGCCACTACGGGTCAGCAGACACTTCGGCTTCCATTTCGGTTGACGGGTTTTCACCCACCTCCTTGGCCGGGACTTGATCAGAGGAAATTCCTTGCTCATTCCCTGCGGTACAAACATCTCCTGAGGTGACCTTCGGTGCAGCAGGGACTTCGGATGAGACGACGCCCTCCGTCTCACTTGAACCTATAGAAGACAGTTCGGGTCAAACAAAAGGGGAAGAAGAAGGTAGTAAGCATCAAGAGCTAGTGTTTACCTGCCCAGTCTAGACCTGATTCACTTAGGGGAGGAGATTCAGTAAAAAACTCCGCGAAATCCTGAGGGTTGAAGGACGAAGCGGGAAGAGCTGCCAGACGATTTTTCTTTTCGGATAAGCTAGACGACAGCTCGGATATCTCTTTCACTTCGGAGAAATCGTCGTCGTGGATTTGATCCAGCAAGATTAGGTTGCTCTCGTGCTCTTTGATGTCTGACTCCAGATCTGATTTAACCTTCTCAGTTTGAATAAAGCGGATGGCTCCTTGAATCAACTCCATCCCTCGTCCCTTTACCTCTTTTCTGGCCTTCGACGCCGACCTTGCCAACTCGGAATCACGCAACTTGGTAATCGCGTTGTACTTCGCGTGAAGTTCAATGAGTTGGTTATTCAAGGCGTCGGCGGATGATTCGGATTCATGAAGTCTACCCTGAACACCAGAAAGCTCGTTCTGTAGTTGGTAATTCTGGTCATACTGGTCCTTCAGATCCCCCTTTATCTTCTCAAGCTCAGATTTGAGGCCGCCTACTTGATCTTCCAGCTGTTGCTTAGAGCCCGAAGATAAGTGAAGGTCAGTCTCAAGGGTAGTAAGCTTGCTTCTCCACGATTCAATCTCCTGTTGCAGGCTAAGTAACAGTCCTTCATAGTGTTCAACCATGTCGTTGAGTTCGCTGTTCGCCTGGCATTTTGTATAAACTCGAGATGATGAATCAGTTGGAAGGCTAACGCAAAAGATGAATGAAGTAAAACTAACCCGAGATGAGTGATGCGCATGAAGCAAATAGCGTTCGCGGATTGCAGGACGCCACTTGTCGAATTCCGGCAGGATTAGACCCGACCGGGTCTTAAAGCATCGAAAAACGCTACCTTCTTTCTCCATAGCTGTAAAGGAAGAAGAAGGGAATTTGTAATATTTTGAGTAAGGATGGAGTGAAAACCCTTAAGGGTGCCTAAGTCATTACCTGTAAGCGATTTGATCTGTGGGACAAGAGCAGGTTTTGACTTCGGGGAAGCATCTTGAGATTCAGAACTTTCCTTCTGAGGGGATACGTTCCGAGCAGTCTTCTCGCCATCATGTTTGGGAAAGGAAGACATGTCAACAGGGGCAGGAGGACCCATTGTTTTAGATGGAGGGGACGATCGAGGTGAACGGTCAGTCCGGGCCCTCGATTTCTCCCTATGCGGAGAAGAGTCACTGCGAGATGACTTGTCTCTTTTCTTACGAATCAAATCCTTAAGCGGTGCGCTGCTAAAGTCATCTCGGGGAGGTCGAGGAGAGTCACGACGAGGAGATCTGTCTCTCCGGGGAGAACGATCATTACGGCGTTCACGACGAGGTGTTAATCTATAAGCAACGACAGATCTAGCCCCCTCGGAGCTGTTGTCATCAACCAGTAAGGTCCTGCTGTAGTCCTTCTTTTCAATGGCGGCCGCAAGGAACGCCTTGTTTTCATCACAAGCCTCTGCTATCGGCTTGGAGAGCTTCTTACGCTGGGCAGTGAGGGCCCGAGCTGACAGTCCCTGAGTTGAAGGAGGAGGTGGAAGACGATGAAGGTGATTGGGCGGACTCATCCTGAGTTTTCGATTGGCTTCAATGAACTAATCGAGAGTAAAGGAATTCCAAAGGATTTCCCCTCTAAGGATTGTCTTGAAGAAGTTGACGAATTCCTCAGTTGGGAGAATTGGAGCAATGAAGGCTGCAAAAATGAAATAACAAATTTGGTTAGCAAAGTAATAGGGTGATTGAGAAAGTGTCTGTGACATATTTTCTACCAGGCTTTGCAGACCACTTCGATGGAAGCACATAAGAAAGACTTCCAATCGAAGCAGGAGTTTTCTTAATCAGAAACCAAGGATGGTGCCAGTTCTCATCCTTGTTCGGGAGATGCGAGATGATGTTTTTATTAGCGTTCGGGTACGCCGAAAAGTACCCTGCTTTCTTTGACGAACTTCTCACACTTAGAAGTTCATTCAGCTCGGGAACCCCAATGATGTAGCCAGCTTCCGCCGCAACGGTTATGATTCCAAGGATGGTTCAGAGGAGATTGGGGGTTAGCTGAGGCAAAGCGATTTCAAGGGCCGCCAGATACCGGACTAAGGCTTCGGGAAGAGGGAAGGTCAATCCACAGCCCTTGAAGTAGATTTCATAAACACAAAAGTAGCCGTCGCGGTGGTTTTCCGGAGACTCCGTAGGGTCGGCTATTTGAGCTTCTGCTATAATTCCAGGGGGAATCTGGCAAAACCCCTTTAATATTTCTAGGGATTGAAGAGTACAGGTGGATCTATAGTGCGGACCAGCAATATCGTTAGGACGAGTGCATTCGTCATTGCTAGAACGTCTCTCGTCGAAAGACGGAGACTCGGGTCTATCGGTATCAGAAGTCATCGGGAAGAATGGAAGATTCGAGTCTCAGGGAAAAGAAAATTCGGCGAAGGAGACAGAGAAACTTAGCGAGAAAAGCAAAGAAATTTTTTATCAAAAGATAAGAGTGAAAAGGAGGTTACCTCACGCAAAGCTAAGTGGTAATGATGGAACCGCCTCGGAAGACGTGGAGGAAGTGGAAAGGTTTTCCCCGTTTTAATAGTAAATAATTAAGATACGGTCTTGATGGTGACAGATGTCACGCGATCAAATATGGGTAATACCGAAATTAAAGGATTGACAAAATCTTGGCGGGAAAACCAGAAGATCCCATGAGCGCAATCTTTGATCATTTAACGATTAAGCCTTCCGAATTGGAATAAGCACTTCGAAAGACTTGGGGGGCTAATTGTTGGTGTCGGATCCCGCACCAGTAGACCAGGACCAACCAAAGATTGCCACATAGTTAGAATGGAGGCCTGAAAAGGATAAGGCCCATCAAGCCCACGGTTTACAGGATATAATCGAGGTGGGCGTCACCATAAAGAGAGCCCGGAGTGATCACATCTCGGGGTATGACTCAGAATCGAAGTCAAAGTTAGAACGGCTCAGGGTAACTTGGGCCAAAAGGCGAAGCCCATGAAGGTCGGAATCAATTCAAATTCGAACGTTGAGCATTAAACTCGAAGACCAAAACGGACACATTAAAGGGAGAATAATTGTATTTAATTAGGGATTAAATGTCATTTGTGAGTATAAATAATAGGGCCAGAAGCCATGTAAAGGAGATACGCAATTTTTGTAGTAAATACACTATAGTTATTCCCAATACAATTCATAGCTTTTTCTTATCATATTTTTGTCCTCAAGAGTAATCATTCCCACTAAATAAACAAATACTCAAGTGCGAATCCGACATCCACATAGCATGCAAATGCAATAAATACGCATCTTGAACTCTCGATAAATTTCAATAATTAAATAAAAACTTGAATAATTAATGGTGTATAAATGTCTACTTCAATAATTGCAGACCTATGTATCATAATTGATTATCTAATATTATATATGTACGTCCACTTATAATATTAGACGGCATGTTGATCTTGTTAAAACTATATTTCTAAGTAGATTGTTAAGAAAATAATCCGCAGATAATAGAAAAGAGGGCTAAAGTAGACTTAAGGTCCAAAAACATAAAGTTATTAGTACAAATCATAAGATAATAGTAACAAGTCCGGAGTTAAACTAAAATCCCAAAAGATAAACCCGAGATCGCAAATTGTTCAACATAAAACAGGGATAGATGGAAATAGAGACAGAGTCAAGTCATACTTCGATATCACCACAATAATGCTCATACAATTGGACGGCTAGCTGCTCTGCTCGCTGACGAATACCAGACTCAGATACTTGACAAAACTTATCAAAACCTCCAATTGCATGAGCCTCCATAAAAAGAAGGGAGAGCATACCGGTGTTCGCGTGGTCTGAGGCTTGGGTAACGCAGGTGTGGCGAGTGAAGGACAAAGGATTCAGAGGATAGTTGATCATAAGATCATTCACACCAACCTTACGAACCAAATATGGAAACATCTCACATAAAAACTAGTTCAGGTTTAAGTCTGGAACCACAACGGACATCCGCAGTAGAATAAAAAAACAGAGAGGGAGTGAGAGGGCAGATCCACCATAGCTGCAATCCAGCGGTTCTTGTCAATGTTGAAGGGAGAGTACAGATAATCAATGTTGACCAACTATTTCCTTCCAGTGCTGGTAAATCTGCTACTTAGTGAGCTCAATAGATATATTACCAAAGCTTCCAAATGCTAGGTTATATTGGCATCTTTTTGGAAGCGCGGTTATGCCCAGTCCCACGGCACCTGGTACAGCTCCGCTTCGTTATCTTCTTCGGCCTCTGCATTGGTTGAAAGTATGCGAGAAGAAGATTTAAACATATAATATTTAAGTTAGTCATCTACATTACCTTATATATCCAATAATACCTCAAATTCTCCAATTGAAAGGTATCTAGTACGATTTGGCCTACCTGGTGGCCTTCTTGTGAGTGGAGGAAGGACTGTCAATGTGGCAATTCTGTCTGGAACCTCACGTAAAGTGCTTAAGTCGGGGACGGGATAGATACTGCCAGTGTAAGCAAGACTCCAGAAGAAGCTTCCGTACTGGGGAGCTGCCAACATTGGCACACTCATATCACAACATATCGCGGCTGCAATTGCGTGACTGCAAGGAATCTGTAGCAAGTTGAACTCCTCGCAGGTACATGTCCACTTTTGGATATCCACAACGTACGATAGACCTGTTGTAGTCTTCATCTCGTATTGCTCGTTGTTGATCTTTGCCACGTCATAAGATGTGGACCGTTCATAGTTCCTTTGAACAATTTCTTCCACCTTTGGTGTAAGTGGCTTGTCGTGTTGGGTTGCTTTTTCCCTACGCTTCTCAAACCAAGTCATCAGAGTACCTCCGAGTACTCTGATATACTCTAGGGTCAACACAATTGGCAGCTCTCGTGCCTCCTTCAGGACTGCATTGAGTGACTCGGCGACATTCGAAGTCATGATGTTGTACCTTTGCCCATAGCAGTGTGACTTTGTCTAATGTTCTAAACAAATAGCCATCAAATATTCTGCGCATCCGGGAGAAGCTCTCTTAATTTCCGCAAAGAACTCGTGGAATGTTGTCTTTCTGTAAGCTCTAGCTGCCTTAGAAATAAGGCCAGCGAGCATTCTCTTCTTAAACTTTGTAGCCACATTCCTTTGTAGATGAACTATAGAAGCCCCATGGATTGACTTCAGATATACCTTCAAATATTTACGCTATATTTTTAAATAGACATCTAATAAACAAAGTAAATTGACAAATAAAAATCTCATATTATTCCCGATGTTACACCGACAATATAAAATATAGACATCCATACCTTTCCAAGACCTGTGTATATCGAAGAGTGTATGTCCGACACGAAAGTTAGATTTTCACCATCTGGAACTATCTTCTTAAGGCATGTGAAGAACCACTCCCATGCTTTGTCATTTTCTCCATCGACTATCCCAAACGTGATTGGGAATATCTGGAAATTGTCGTCCTGTGCACTCGCTGTTAGAAGACAACCCGCATACTTTCCTCTCAAATGTGCTCCGTCAATTATCACAACATTCCTCATGAACTTCCATCCCCGTACACTTGCTCCTAGAGCAACAAAGCAGTACTTGAACCTACTGTCGCCATCAATTTCCAGCTCTGTGTGCAAATCGGTGACGGTTCCTACGTTTGTCCTTGTCAACATGTGAAGGTAGCTTGGCAGAATCCCGTAACTCCCATTTGGGGATCCTTTGGCCTAGTCCATAGCAAGCTCCCTTGATCGCCAAGTCTTCCAGTACGAGACGTTCACATTATATTTTTCCATCAGAGCTCGCCTTATTGCTATCGGCGTTGGCCCTGCTCAGCTTCCTGCGTACTTTGACTTCATGATTTGTGATATCACCGATGTCGTAGCTTGGCGTGGGAACTGACTTCTTACTTCTACTGGACATGTATGTTCCAAATGGGCAGTTCGAATTTCAAAGTACTCTGACTCGTCCAACCGCAAGCAGTACACTCTTCATGGGCAAGCATCTAACACATATTGTATAATCACTACATCGCTAGTGGTGCGGTGATTACGGTAGCTAAACTTACGGTTGATAGCGTGGACTGCGATTTTAACCTTCCAATCGTCTCGGTTTTTAAATACGCGTCCCACAATAGCTCGTCTCCTTCGTAATCCACATCCAGCACGACAAGCCTAGTTCTCTCAATTCCTATTCAAATCGTTAACAATCTACATCAACATATAGCTGACCACATATACATATATCTATCTATATATCATATGCATATATTTGAATATTCCAAATAATAGATCACCATCTGCCTCGTTGTCGTCTAACACTGGTGCTGCGTCTCTCGCGAAAGTTTGTTCTGGCAGGCTCAGCATCCTTAACATTCTTGATATCAAGGCAGCCGCATGGTAGTCATTTGTGATCCGGTTTTAAATTAGGTTATTATTCAATTTTCGACCCAAATATTTGAAAGCTAGTTTGTATAAGAGTTTCTACCATGGCTGCGTTCTGGTGCTTCTCTCTGAGTTGCTGATCCGATTTGTTGCTCGGAGGTGTCTCCTATATCCCCGCTTTACCCGTCAGCAACTGTTGTTAAAAAACTAGTTAGATATCTATTTCGTTTGTTTGCATGCTCTTACGTAAATTATATTCTCGACAAGCTTTTACCTCTTTCAAAATCAGAGAACAGATCTCTGGTTAATCGTGTAACCCTGTTATCGTCCATCAGAGGGACCACGAAGAGCTTCATTTCGTTGATGTCTACCCGCATAGCTAGGAACATGTCCATGTTGTCGTCGGATACAATGTGAATAGGGACATGCTTGACAGAACCGTCGACGTCCATCCATTCGGGCATCTCATATTTAAGTCCGATTTTCTCCATGCTTTTGTTGATGCTAAACTCTTCAATGACCTTCGTCTTTGCTGGTTCAACACCGTCTCCTTTCCTGAAGCGAATGTACCTCCCGATCTGCCCTTCCGACCCAGAGAATCTCCACACTCCTTTTTCATCTTTTGTCCATGTATCCCCCAAGTTTAACACGAACCATGTCGGTGATTAGTTCATCGGTTACTTCCATCTGAGAACCTGTCCAAAAACAAAAGCAGAAAAGTAAGATAGAGTCACCATATTTAGTATGCAACAACTCTAAGGGATAAAATACCTTAGTTAGACCTAAAATACCTTAGTTAGACCTCCACACAGATTATTACAGTCGTCTCTCTAGTTGTAGAGTTTATGATTTTTTTTTTGTTTGTGGCTTGAAGAATTTGCGTTGCAGTTCGAAGCCTATTTATTGGGGGTCCAATCGTTTAGGGTAGTTGTTCAAATTTCAAAATCCCGCCAATCGTTTCGTAATAGATTCAAACTCAATATATCCGAGACAGTATACAGGTTGCATTTAATAGACATCGCGTCCTTCCTTCTGTCGCCGCGTAAACGTCAAGTCCCGAACAGAGACGTCTCTTCGTCCTTTTAATTTTTGCCAAAAAAGTCAACAATGCTATCCCACTCGCATGGATACGTAAGCTACTGGTTTTTTCGTTATTATTGCGAATGCGAGGGCGAGAAGTGAAGCTATTTTTCCGTTGCTAGGAGACAAGGCAGTCATTTACCTCTGCGCTAATTTGCCTCTCTGTTTTTACCTCTGAGCTTACTCACCCTTCTTTTCATATCATAAGAAATCATCTTTGCTTAAAGCCAACATATTATATCCATTAGAAGAGAAGAAATTTGTTTTTTCTTTTCAATATGTATTATAATCAGAAATATATATAATGAGTATACAATTTTACTATTGATTTTTGTTTCTTATTTTACCAATTAATGTCCTCACTCATTTTAACTCAAGTATATAAAAAGAGAAATTGTTAAAAATGCCCCTTTTTCAATACCCCTTTTCAAAAATGCCCCCTTTGAGAGTCCATTTTTAAGTTTGCCCTCTTTTAATTTTTAATGACCATTTTACCCTTATTTGAAACAAAATTAGGTCCACAAAATACAAAATATTTTTTGGCGGGAAAAGTGATCCCGCAATTTTCCCGCCAAAACACTTGTAAAAAACCTTTAAAATACCTTGTAAAATTTTCCCGTAAAAATTTTTCCCGCCAAAAAATTTTCCCGCCAAAAAATTTTTTTTGCGGGAAAAGTGATTCCGCAATTTTTTTTTTTGGCGGGAAAATTTTTGGCGGGAAAAATTTACAAGGTATTTTAAAGGTTTTACAGAGTATTTACAAGTGTTTTGTAAGGTTTTACAATGTATTTTAAAAGGTTTTACAAGGTACTTATAAGGTTTTATAAGGTATTTATAACTTGTAAAACCTTATAAAAAACTTGTAAAACCTTATAACTTGTAAAAACCTTATAAAATAGCTTGTAAAATCTTATAATATCTTATAAATACCTTGTAAAACCTTTTAAAATACATTGTAAAACCTTATAAATACCTTGTAAAAAACTTTTAAAATACCTTGTAAATTTTTGGCGGGAAAATTTTTCCCGCCAAAAATTTAACGCCAAAAAAATTGCGGAATCACTTTTCCCGCAAAAAAAAATTTTTGGCGGGAAAATTTTTTGGCGGGAAAAAATTTTACGGGAAAATTTTACAAGGTATTTTAAAGGTTTTTTACAAGTTTTTACAAGTGTTTAGGCGGGAAAAATTGCGGGATCACTTTTCCCGCCAAAAAATATTTTGTATTTTGTGGACCTAATTTTGTTATATTTCCTTATATATTTGTAATATCTTTTATTAAAAGAAGGGTAATTTAGTCATTTTGTACATAAAAAGGGGTATTTTTAAAAATGGACAGCCAAAGGGGGTATTTTTGAAAAGGGGTATTGAAAAAGGGGCATTTTTGTGAGTTTCCCATATAAAAATGACTTTAATCTTTTAGTGATTAAAACTTTTTTTTAACCTACCACTTGATTGATTATTCTTTTCAATAATAAAATGTCTACTTTTCTCGCTTCAATTTATTGCCATTCTTTCCATTTTATTAATAATCTCTTATAAATAACAAACCAAATCAATCCAACCAACTTAAGCATAACTGAATTAAAACAAACCAAAATGGCTTCGATTAGAGACTTAATGTTTTACTAAAACCGAAATAATCAAATAAAATTTAACTCATAATTAAACCAAAATGCATAGCCCTAATTGTGTTTAAGAGGGGATATTGGCAAATTTAATGAGACTAATAATGATATTAATTTATATATACTTTTTTTTTTTTTACATTTTTCCTTTTTGCATATGTTTTTTTATTCATTTACATTGTTCTTGTTTCGACTTATATATTTTGTTTTCTTTATAAATATCTCAATCTTCTAATGATATTATTTTATATATTTTAATAATAAAATTTTCTATTTTTTGTTTTTTCATATGTTTTTGTTTTTTAAGTTTATATATTTTTTTTTTCATATACATATATATATAGATATATATATATATATATATATATATATTCTATATATATTTCTTTCTATTAGTATTTTAATAAAGAAAATTATTAGAATCTAATAATGCTGATTACTGACATGGCTAATCATGATTAGTTGATTTAAATCCTTGTGGATAGTTTGAGAAGCTTGTGGCTTGTTTTATATCTATTCTAATATCAAAATTTTACATTTTTTTTGTTTTCCATAGATATGTATATATATATATATATATTAAGTTTACATTTTTCCTATCGTTTTTTGTTTCTTTTTTCTTATAAGTTTCTTAATTGAAAGTTATTAGAATCTAAAAATGTCAATTGCTGAGATGGCTAATTGTGATTAGTCGTTTTAAATCCTATGTGGATAGCTTTAGAAACTTATACCTTCTTTTTTTTTTTGCATATGTTGTTTTTCTAAAATTTAGATTTTTCTTATCTTCATATCTCGTTTTTTTTCTTTTTAATAAGTATCTTAATTCTATATTGATATTATTTTGTAAATTTTAATAACAAAATTTTACATTTTTTCGTTTTTTCGTTCTTTTGTTTTTTTAAGTTTACATTTTTCTTGTTTCTATAAATATATATATATATATATATTTTATCCTGTTAAACTAAACGGAAGTCATAGACAAAATATGTACACGTTTGGACAAGTACATGTGTTTCTCTTATCTATAAGTAATTTTTATGCTTTTAATCAAGTAATTATAGAGTAATATATTTTAACTTTCATTTTATATATTTTGATTAAAATCATATACTACCAATGATAGTTATTAATATATTATTTTTCATTTATATGTTGTTTGCCAACTTTTTTTTTTTCACAACAAATTTTTTTCAATATATTTCTACAAAAGCTATTTTATTTCGGTGTCACAAAATGATAATATGTTATTTCTTTTGTTTGTACAACTTTGTTAGTACAATATTTAGAACTTAGCTTTCTCCATCTCTTCCAACTTGGAAAACAAATTTATAAGGCTTTTAACTACAACCAGGAATATGTGTTTTCACATCATCCGAAATCGTCGTTGCAGTATTAACAATTTAGGTAAAACCAACATATTATATCAATTCTAAGAGAAAAATTTTTATTTTTCATTTCGATATGTATTATTAAAGAAATTTAGATAATGAGTATGCAATTTTACCACTGATTTTTGTTTTCTAATTTACCAATGAATTCACTCACTCATTTTTACTAAAGTATATAAAAAAGTGTAACACTCCGCTTTCATGAATATGTTGGTGCATGTAGAGAGGTTTAAACGAATTGATTTTGTAACGCCCGTGTTCTAAAAAAATAGAAAAATAGATGTTTATATCGGGAATTGGAGTAGAGTCGGTTCAATTTCAGCTGGTTTACTAAAAGGATTGATTTATTAATTAAACAAAATAGGTGGTTTAATTAATACTCGGTTTAGTAAAATCCTGGTTTAATCAAATTAAACAACAGAACCCTATTTTTTTTCTTCTATATCACGACAACAGCCTCCTCTTCTCCTGTGTCGTGAACTGCAAAAAAAAAAAAATGAAGAGAAAGAGAGCTAATTTTTGTGTGAGGAAGAGGGAGAGGTTGAAGTTTGGTGAAAGGAGAGAGAGACAGACTAGACACGTTTTGGTAGAACAGAGTTTTGACATATCAAATCGTTTTCAAAGGTAACGAAAATATCAGAGATTGTAGGTAATACTTAAATTTAGTAGTGGCCTTTTGCGGATATTGATTTGAGTCAATATTGTAAGAGTTATTTCTGTTTTCGTGAGCTCTTCTGTTTCAGACGCGTTTTGGACCAGTGTGTATTCAAAGGGAGATCGTGAGCGAACCCTTTGTCTGATCGTTACAAAATTTTGTGGGTCGCTTCAGGACATCCATAAAATGTTATCCAACGGTGGGATTGGAAATTGGACGGTTAGATCTTGTTTCGTGATCCCATCTTTCAGGCTGACCATTTTGTGATTTTTTCAGAATTTTATAGTTTGGTTTAAATGATGTTTTGATTTTTGTGATTGGCTATAAGGTGCTTTGAGTTACTGTTGACGTGGGAAATAAGTCAACTGTGGTTGTGTGGTGTTGTTCTTTGTTCAAAAATCATCCCTAAGCTGAGGTGAGTGCGTGACCATGAGCTTATCTAAGCGATTGGGATTATGTGATTGTTTGTTGTGATGTGTAGGTTGGATTTTTGAAGGATCTAGAATTGAAATCCGTGAGATGGTTGTGTTATTGGATGATTGTCATTGGTTTGGTTTATTTTCATGAATTATGTGTTGATTGGTGGGAGGATCGCCTCACTAAGTATTTATTGAAATACTTATGCATCTCTTTTCTTGGTGTATGCATCTCTTTTTTAGTGTAGGTAAAGATAAAGTGTGATCGTGGAATTATGGCGAGTAGATGAGGATGATCTAGGGTCTCGTTGATGTCATTTTATTATTTTTAGTATGATGGAATCTTGGATTAGAAGTTGTTAGAATTGTTAGATAATTTATTGGTTTATGTTGGTTAATTTATAATAGGTGGAATTTGGATTGTTGATATGAGTTGTTTTGTTTTGGCATAATTTTTAATTGGAGATATTAATTAATATTTATGGAGATATTAGTTAATTAATTAAAAAAAATGGGTCCGGTTGTTTCAATTGGTATCAGAGTATTTACTCTTCTAGGACGGTTTAGGAAATTTAATTGGGATTGATTAAATTTTCGTGATGCTTGATGCTTGTTGTTAAACCGTTGTTTGTTTGTATTGAAAAAATTAATAATGAGTAGGTAGTCAATTTGAGTGAGCATGGAGTCTTAGAATCAACCTCTTCGAGCCTTCAATGAGATTTCACGGTAAGGTATTTTGTATTTTTGGTCTGATGTCTTGGTGTACTTAGTTGCTGATTGTGAAAGTGCAGATGGATATTGGAGGTAGAGGTCGTGGACGTAGCCGTGGACGTGGTGGTGGTCGTGGTCGGAGCCGCGAGGCTCTAGTAGCGGATGAGATTGTGGCATAGAGTGCTACGATTGAGCAGGTCGGGAGTCTGTAGGCAGATCAGGAGGAGCTTGAGGATTTGGCCGGTGGGGGTGCCAGTGTGGATGGAGTTCCGGTGGGTGTTACTCAGACTCGAGATGACCGTATTACGGACTTGTTGACGAGGCTGTTAGAGAGGCTACTGAAGAGGGTACCAGCACAGGCTCCGTGAGTACCACCAGTGGCTGAGGTGCAGCCGAGGGTTGCAGTTACAGAGGAGCTCCCATCTTACATCAAGATGATGGAGCAGATGCAGAGGATTAACACATAGTTCTTTTCGGTTGGTGCCAAACCTGAAGAGGCGGATGAGTGGAGGATACAGATGGAGCAGAATTTCCGTTCGATTAGGTGTCCAGAGCAATACTAGGTTGATCTTGCAGTCCACTATCTGCAGGTAGATGCACATCTCTGGTGGAGGGGTGCTGCGGCTAGGAGGGCTCAAGCGGGGATGAGCTGGGCAAACTTTGTAGAAGAGTTTAACGCTAAGTACTTTCCTCTAGAGGCGTTAGACCGGTTAGAGGGGCGGTTTTTGGAGTTGCCTCAGGGGAGACAGACGGTTCGTGAGTATGAGGTAGAGTTTAACAGTCTTAGTGTGTATGCTGGTCGAGCTATGGAAGGTGAGCAGGCACGACTGCAGAGATTTTTGAGAGGTTTTCGGGCTGAGTTCAGGAACCGTTGTCTTGTGAGATTGTTCGGTTCAGTGGTGGAGTTGGTCAAGATTGCTGCGTTATTGGACGAGGGTCTGAAGGATGAGGCGGTGGTGACCAGCCTAACCCTTCAAGCAAATAAGCTTCTGTAGTAGTTCAATTCCAACAAGAGTGGTAAGCCGGTGCAGGGACATTAGCGTAAGTGGGACGAGACTCAGAAGGCTAGCCAGGGTGGTCAGGGATGGTTCAGGTGCGGGAGCAAGGTCATAGGGTGGCAAGCTATCCTCGGAGGAGTGGTACAGATACTCGGGTGTGCTTTCATTTCAAGGAGGCGGGGCATATCAAGCCCAAGTGTCCTAATTTGCACCAGAAAGAGGTGGCAGTGGTGGCAGCGGCAACAAAGATACCGCCAGAGAGGCAGATCGCACCGACACCTCGGGTTTACTCCATCGGAGAGGTAGGTGGACCGAGTACCAGACCGATCACAAGTAAACTTCTAGATTTATGTGCATTAAATTCTAGTTGTTGTGATTTGTGTTATTTTGTTTTTAGTGTCATGTTAAGATTTTCAGCATGAGAGAATTGTGTAGGGACCTTAATCGTGGGAGGTAATTAGTCCCACGTACTGTTTGATTTTGGAGCGTCGTATTGTTTTGTGACTTAAGAGTTTGCCGAGCGAGGCGGTATTGTAGGAGAACCCGGCAAGCATTCCGGTGGATGTACATGTAGCTTGGGAATCTATGCCAGCAGATTTGATCATTTGTGTAGTGGAGCTGTATGATGTCATATTTGGCATGGATTGGCTTGGACATTACATGGTATATCTCGATTGCCACCGGGGGCGTGTCCTGTTCGAGAGGGAGAAGAGAAGGTTAGTCTATCAGGATGTGAGGCCGAGTTTTGGGAGTCTCATGATCGCTGCCATGCAGGCAGAGAAGATGATCGAAAAAGGTTGTGAAGCCTATCTAGCGATAATCATGATTCCGGAGACAGTTAGAGTAGTTGGAGTCGGAGATATTCGGGTCGTTCAAGAATTCGAGGATGTATTTCAGTCGTTGCAGGGGTTACCGCTACCATTAATTTGAGAATTCGGGTCTTTCACGATTGAGTTGGAACTTGGGATGATGCCAATATCTAAGGCACCTTACAGAATGGCTCCAGCAGAGATGGCAGAGCTAAAGAAATAGTTGGAAGAGTTGCTGGATAAGGGTTTTATCCGGCCGAGTAGTTCACCGTGGGGAGCACTGGTGTTTTTTATGAAACAAAAGGATGGAAGTTTCCAGTTATGCATTGATTATCGGGGACTTAACCGAGTTACAGTGAAGAACAAGTACTCTTTACTACGGATTGATGAGTTGTTGGATCAGCTGAGAGGGGCTACTTGGTTCTACAAGATCGATTTGGCGTCAGGTTATCACCAGATTCTGATTGATGAGGGAGATTTTCAGAAGACAACGTTTTGGACGAGATATAGATACTACGAGTTTATGGTGATGCCGTTTGGATTGACTAATGCACCAGCAGCATTTATGAGGTTGATGAATGGTGTGTTTCAGGAGTACCTTGATGAGTTTGTGATAATCTTTATTGATGATATTCTGGTGTATTCTAAGAGTTATGAGGAACATGATGTACACATGAGAGTTGTTCTGAAGAAGTTGCTGGAGAAGAAGTTGTTCGCTAAGTTGAGCCACACTACAAGAAAACAGGCAGGTACCGACTAACTTAGGCGACTACGTATATAGTCGTCATTTTTAGCGACTGTATGGTCACTGATTTACGACTACTTTACGACTAAACTTATATAGTCGTCCATTAGTCGTTAAAAACCGACCAAAATCAATAGTCGTACTATTAGTCGTTAAACAACGACTATTAGGCGACTAAGTTGTTAATATTATGTTGGTGTCGCAAAATAGTCGCCAAATTAGCGACTACGTAGACGAACGAGATGTTTAGTCGCCAAATTAACGACTAATTAGTGACTCATTCGGCGGGTCGTAAGGTAGTCGCTAATTAGTCGCAAATAACAGTTAGATACGCACGTTTTTTTCGTTGGGTGGTAGGTGTATCTACTTTTATGGCGACTACGGCTTGTAGTCGTTATTTAGTCACTGTGAAAATGCCTATATAAAGAAAATTCTGCAACCCCTCTCTTCATTGTGCGAGCAACAAAAAAAAAAACAATAAAAAAAAACGTTAAGAAAAAAAAAATTCCAAAAAATTCCAAAAAATTCCAAAAATTCCAAAAAAATTCCAAAAATTCCAAAAATTCCAAAAAATTCCAAAAATTCCAAAAAAAATTCCAAATTTTTTTTTTTTAGTAATGGCGGGAAATTACAATTATGGCGGTAATGGCGGGTTTTATCGGGAGTGGATGTACAAGAGGTTCGATGAAGCGACGGGAAATTTTACGGCTGAATTTGAAGCAGGAGTTGAAGAATTCATGACGTTTGCTAATAGCCAACCAATAGTCCAGAGTAATCGGGGTAAATTTCACTGTCCTTGTAGTGTGCAAGAACGAAAAATATATCGTTTCCGGTAGAAGAGTTATGAGTCATTTGTTTACTCATGGATTTATGCCTGATTATTATGTTTGGTATAAGCATGGAGAAGAGATCAATGTGGATATAGGAACGAGTTATAATGATAGGACGTATAATGATAGGACGCATGATGATAGGAATCAGGAAGATGTGGGTAATTATGTTGTGGAAGATCCATATGTGGATATGGTGAACGACGCATTTAACGTGGGGTTTGATTATAACATCTATCATCAGGATGGTAGTTATCAGAATGTGGAAGAACCGGTACGTAACCATTCAAAGAAATTCTACGACTTGTTAGAAGGTGCAAATAATCCACTATACGATGGTTGTCGTGAAGGTCAGTCGCAGTTATCCTTAGCTGCTCGGATGATGCAAAATAAGGTGGAGTATAATATGAGTGAAAAGTGTGTGGATTCGGTTTGCGAAATGTTTACAGATTTTTTACCAGAAGGAAACCAGGCAACAAGTTCACATTACCAGACCGAAAAGTTGATGCGCAATTTAGGCCTTCCGTATCATACAATTGATGTTTGTGTTAACAATTGTATGCTTTTCTGGAAAGAAGACGAAAAGGAAGATCAATGTCGGTTTTGTGGTTCACAAAGATGGAAGCCTAAGGATGATCGTCGAAGAACCAAGGTACCATATAGTCGGATGTGGTATCTACCTATTGGTGACCGATTAAAAAGAATGTATCAGAGCCAGAAGACAGCAGCGGCAATGCGATGGCATGCCGAGCACCAATCAAAGGAAGGAGAAATGTCTCATCCTTCAGATGCGGCGGAGTGGAGATATTTCCAAGAGCAAAAATCCCCGGTTTGCAGAAGAACCTCGTAACGTTTATCTTGGATTATGTACCGATGGGTTCAATCCATTTGGCATGTCTCGTAATCATTCGTTGTGGCCTGTGATCCTGACTCCATATAATTTACCCCCCGATATGTGCATGAATACAGAGTACTTGTTTCTTACAATTCTGAATTCTGGGCCAAATCATCCGCGATCTAGTCTCGATGTCTTTCTCCAACCTCTTATTGAAGAGTTAAAAGAGTTGTGGTCTACTGGAGTCGATGCATACGATGTGTCATTGAATCAAAATTTCAATCTAAAAGCAGTGCTACTGTGGACGATAAGTGATTTTCCGGCGTATAGCATGTTATCAGGATGGACCACCCATGGTAAACTCTCTTGTCCGATTTGCATGGATAGTACGAAGTCTTTTTATTTACCTAATGGAAGGAAGACATGTTGGTTTGATTGTCACCGAAGATTTCTTCCTCATGGTCATCCACTAAGGAGGAACAAAAAAGACTTCTTAAAAGGAAGAGACGCTTCTAGAGATAATTCACCTGAGTCATTGACAGGTGAGCAAGTTTATTATGAACGGTTGAAGGAAGTAAATCCACCAAAAACCAAGGAGGTTGGTGGTAACGGTCATGAAAAGAAGATGGCAGGCTATGGGAAGGTGCATAATTAACTGGCACAAAGAAAGCATATTATGGGAGCTACCTTACTGGAAGGACCTAAATCTCAGACATTGTATTGATGTGATGCATACAGAGAAGAATTTCTTGGACAACATCATGAATACTCTTATGAGTGTGAAGGGTAAATCAAAAGACAACATCATGTCAAGATTGGATATAGAACAATTTTGTTCTCGGCCAGACTTACATATTGATAGTAAGGGTAAAGCTCCATTCCCTGCATATGTATTGACAGAAGCAGCCAAAAGGAGTTTATTGGAATGTGTGAAACATTCGGTTAAATTTCCAGATGGTTATTCGTCAGATTTGGCTAGTTGTGTTGATATGGAGAATGGCAAGTTTTCAGGCATGAAGAGTCATGACTGCCATGTGTTTATGGAACGGCTACTTCCATTTATCTTTGCTGAACTCCTAGACCGGAACGTTCACCTTGCATTATCAGGTACTAATTACTTATTATATATATGACATGTAAATATGATAATACTACATATAGATATAACACTTATAAGTTGAACATGTTTAATTTGCAGGGGTTGGAGCATTTTTTAGGGACTTATGTTCAAGAACTTTGCAGAAAAGTCGCGTTCAAATTCTGAAACAGAACATTGTTCTAATCATTTGCAACTTAGAAAAGATCTTTCCACCATCATTTTTTGATGTTATGGAGCACCTACCTATACATCTCCCCTACGAAGCAGAATTGGGAGGCCCTGTCCAATATAGGTGGATGTATCCGTTTGAAAGGTTTTTCAAAAAGTTGAAAGGAAAAGCAAAGAACAAAAGATATGCGGCCGGATCAATTGTTGAGTCATATATAAATGACGAGATTGCTTATTTCTCAGAGCACTACTTTGGCGATCATATACAAACAAAATCAAGGTAATTTCTGTGAATTATTTGGTAAATCAAATGGATCATTTGGATCATGCCATCTACTTTGTTTTAACTCATTTGTATCAGGTTAACAAGATTCAATGAAGGTGAAGTCCCAGAATATCATGTCCCTGGAGTACCAAATATATTTACTCATGTCGGTCGTCCAAGTGGACAAATGCATGAAGTATGGCTATCAGAGAAAGACTATCAATGCGCTCATGAATATGTCTTACGAAATTGTGACTACTTTCAACCAATTGAGAGGTATATAACATAGACTCCCAACATACGTTGATTCTCATATATAAGTGTTGGTTTACCAATTTTACATCGTTTCTCATATATATATGTACATGTTGGTTTAATTTGTATAGTATGTTCGAGGATTTTCTTTCTGCAAAATATCCAGGATTGAACGAAAAAGAACTCTCCAAGAAAAGAGCTGAAGAATATCCTGTGTGGGTGAAAGATTATGTATGTCTGCAAAATTTGCTAAACTCATATATTTGATTGGATATATATATATATATATATATGAAGAATGATGTTTTCTTAATATAAATGCAGGTTACATACTGGAATGACACGAATCCATTTCCTACTTGGGTTCAAGAGATAGTGCATGGACCTTTGAACAAGGTCAAAACTTGGCCAATGTATTTTACAAGAGGCTATTTGTTTCATACCCAGAATCACGGCGCTGGACGTAAGACATGTAACTATGGTGTATGTGTGAAAGGTGAAAATTATACGGATGCATCTGATGCCGCGGATTTCTACGGGAACTTAATCGATATCATGGAACTTGAGTATGAGGGGATTGTCAATTTGAGAATCACACTTTTTAAATGTGATTGGTATGACCCGGTTATGGGTAGAGGCACTCGGAGGAGCAATAGTGGCGTTGTAGACGTTCTTTCATCAAGGAAATTCAACAAATACGAACCATTTATTTTAGGTAAGTACATTATATATATATATATATATATATCTATTTACATATTCAAGATCATATACATATATATGTAACTAACCAAACATTGTGATTTTGCAAATAGCATCTCAAGCGGATCAAGTGTGCTATATTCCATATCCATACACAAAGAAACCAAAGCGAGAGTGGCTCAATGTTTTGAAAGTAAATCTGAGGGGAAACATATCAGGAGAATATGAAAACAAAGATCCAACTCTTTTGCAAACAGAAAATGATGATGCTGTATTGATGACAACAATTGAAGATCTCGTACTCGACAATTTGGTAGAAGAGCTAAACCCAATAAACCTCGATTACGATATCGGAGATGCGGATCCAGAAGATGAATTTCTGTGTAATTTATCGTCTTCTGATGATGAAGAACAAGAAGAAGAAGAACAATACTAGTTAATTAATTATGTCTTGAAATTATATATGTTTAATTATGTAATTTATGTACTATATGTTTAATAGATAACATTTTCTATCTAAGAATTTTGTTTAAAAACTATATAATTATGTCTTAATTATATTAATTACGTTTTAATTATATTAATTAATTTTACCGACTAATTAATGACTAATCGGCGACTATATTTCGTTATTAGGCCGAAGCCCAAATATTGAGCCCAAACCAGAGACTGTTGTCCGACTATTAATGGGCCAAAACAACTAAACCCTAAACCCATTAAGAGAACCCCTATAAAAAGCTAACCCTAATCGCCTTTCTCTTCTCTTTCTCTTCGCCTTCTTCCTCTCCGTCTGCGAGAAACCCTAGTTCCTTTCCTCTCCATCTTCTTCCTTCGATCTTCTCTTCCTCTTCGTCTTCTTCGAAACCCATACAAACCCATTCCTCTCCTTCATCTGTTCATCTCGAAACCCTAGATTACAGCTTCTCAGTCTTCGATTTCTTCTCCAAACCCTAGCTTTCATCTTCTCAGTCTTCGATCTACACTTCTCAGTCTTCGATCTACTATTCCCTTATTCACACGATGCCTACTCATGGCCGCAAGAGGAAAATCGTACCTAATCTATCACAGAGACCCGGAGCCACCACGGCTGGTCAACGACCTAGCACTCTACCACCGCAATACAATTTCACGCCGGCGGTCCAAGCTCCTCAACCGCTGCAGACGCCTGAAGAACCAGTACCCGTGGTGCCGGTACAGTCAACGACTGCCCATGTCCGTCAATATCCTCCTCCACAACAACTCTTCCAGAACTCCACTAATCAACGTCCTCGCATAGAGGCAAACAATTCAGAAGAAGTCCAGTTCAATCCACAGAACATGGCCAATCCTCAGCAGGACGCTCCAGCTTCTCCTGTCCAACAGTCTCCGGCTCAGAGTCATCCATCGTTCCAGGATGAAAATGCTCTTGTGCCTGAAAATACTGAGGATAACCTGCGTGCTCTCAATGCCCTGCTTATGGTCCCAGACCGGGATAAGTTCACCACTGTCCTCTCTCCCACACCCGTACCAGAGACGACATGGTAAGTTTATCTGCTTTTGATTAAAGTTTTGTGAAAAATGTTGTTTGGTTGTTGTTTACGGATTAGTGTGAATTGTTTTGTGATGGTTTAAAATGTGTTTTGTGATTGTTTGGTTTGTGATGGTCTCAGATTGGACATGTAATAGTTCTGTCAATGTGTGTTGTGATTATTTGGAGTATAATGGTCTCAGATTGGTAATGAAATAGGTCTCTGAATTGTTCAACTGAGAGATTAGGTGTCTGATGGCTTATGGTTCAAGCTTAGGTGTCTGATGAGTTATGAGATTAGGTGTCTGATGGGTTATGAGATTGGTCTTTGATGTTGAGTTATGATGAGAGTTTGTAGTCACAGTATCTGTTTTGCTTCTATTGTCTCCTTCTTTATTTTTTTTTTAAGTGTCTCCGACTGTTTTAACCTCCTTTCTTGTTTATTGTTTCATGTATTTGGAGGTTTGATCGCGACAAAGGATCAAAACTGGTTCGGAAGATTACTAAGGTGATTAAGAACAAATTCGATGCTCCCTACTACAGCTGGACCTGTGTGCCTCGGGACAAACAAGAGAGATACTTCCTCGAGTTCGTGGTACAGTTATATGTCCTTTAGCCTTTCTATTTATGTTTACTTGTTTTTTTCACTCACATTAGCTCTTTCTTTTTTTTGTAGAAAACCCACACCTGGGATCCCTTGATAACAGGGACTGTGCAACAACATTTCGAGGAAATCTGTCAACGGAGAATGAAGGACATGGTCAGCAATGCGAGGACAGGTTTAGAGCGACCTGAGTGGATTGGAACCACTGTCTGGAAAACAATGACTGATTACTGGGACACTGAAGAAGCAAAGGCAAGGAGTCAGACCTATTCAAATGTCCGTATGTCTGACCGTAACGGTCTCGGGCCTCACATCCACTTCTCAGGTCCAAAGTCGTTTCAACAAGTAAAAGATGAATTGGTCAGTAACTTTAAAAGTTATGTTCTTTCTTCTTGTTACAACTTCATTGGCCTTTTAAAACTGACATATCTGTTTTTAATGTTATTAATCCTTGTTGCAGGAGGAGGAATTGGGAAGACCGGTCAGTCTTGGTGAGGTATTCATCAAGACACATACAAGGCCTGATGGTACTTATGTTGATCGGAAGGCGGAGAAGATTGCTAAAACATATCACCAGAATGTTCAAGAGAAGTTGTCTGAGCTCGAGGCTGAGGCTGCGGGTGATACTTCTGCTGTTTCTGATGGTGCTTCACGACTACGGGAGCTAACAACTGAAGAATATACAGCCATCTTCCTTAAGGTTATGATTCATTTTTTCCCAAAACACTCTCTCTATATTCTATGATTCTCTTTTGTATCATGCTCTAATCTCTGGCTTTCCCTGACTTTGCAGTCTACTGATAGGGATTCAAGAGGAAATTTTTATGGAGTTGGAAACCTCAAAGACTGTCTGGTCAATGGCAAGCGCAAGCAACCCGATTCAGCTTCTTCTTTTGTGTCTCTGCAAGAACAATTGAAGGAAGCTCAACGCAAGATAGAAGATCAGGCAGCGCGTGAGGCTGAGCAATCTCGGGCTGTGGCTGAGCAGAAGGACAGGCTCGAGCAGTTGTCTCTGGTGGAGAAGTATCTACGTCAAACAGATCCGCACTTCCTCGACTTCATGGCAAGTCAGTCTGCTAAAGAGCCAACCTCAGACCCTCTCTCAACAACTCTTCCCCTTGATGATACAACTACAACTCCATCTCCATCTGCTTCATAGGTTGAGATGTCTTAACTCTTTTCTGAACTTAAACTCTATGCCTCTCTTTTCAGAACTTAAACTCTATGCCTCTCTTATCTGAACTTAAACTATATGCCTCTCTTATCTGAACTTAAACTCTATGCCTTATGTTTCTAACTTTCTGTAGCTATATGGAACAAAAACTTAATGTTGTTTTGGTTGGGTTTGAATGGTTTTAGTTTCAGTTTAATTGTGGTTTTGTTTATATTTTTGGATTTGGTTTTAGTTTCAGTTTTGGTTTTATTGATGATTAGCCTGTAGTCGTAAAATAGCAACTACAAACGTACCATATTTTAAATCGGAAACTGTAGTCACCAAATTAGTCGTATATATGGTCACCATATTGTCACGGATTAGTCGCCATTTTTAACGACTGCACACTGACTAAAAATAAGAGCTATAAACATAGTCGTTAATTAGACATCAAAGAGTACGTCATTACAAATTTGGCGACTACGAAGTGACTATGATTTATAGCTTCAATATTAGTCACTGATTAGTCGTTAAATAGACACTAAACATTTGGCGACTACGAAGTGACTATGACAATATTAGTCACTGATTAGTCGTTAAATAGACACTAAACATTTGGCGACTATTTAATGTCTATCTTTAGAAGACCATTTGATCAACTGAGTTAATCGTAATTTAGTCGTAACTCAGTCATCTATTATTACGACTATCTGACGTCTACTTTACGACTAAATGCTCGTTGGCTACTTTAGTCGTACATTAGTCGCCTTTTAGCGACTACAATAACGACTACCTATTTTAGCGACTAGCGATTTACAACTACAAGAATTAGTCGCCAAATAGTCGTTAAAGTCAGTTTACCGACTATTCTGCTACTAATATGGTAGTCGTTATCTGCCTGTTTTCTTGTAGTGCCAGTACAGTTTCTGGCAACGGGAGATTAGATTCCTAGGACACATTATTTCGGCAGCTGGGGTGTCTGTTGATCCAGAAAAGATTCAGGCTATCAGAGAATGGCCAAGGCCTAGGAATGCTACTGAGATCAGAAGTTTTCTTGGCTTAGCGGGGTATTATCAGAGATTCGTGAAGGGTTTCGCGAGTTTGGCTCAAGGTATGACAAAGCTGAGAGGGAAGGATGTTCCTTATGTGTGGTCTCCAGAGTGTGAGGAGATTTTCGCGAAGCTGAAGGCGATGTTGACGAGCACACCAGTTTTGGCGTTGCTAGAGCAGGGCGAGCCATATGCGGTGTATACAAGTGCATCGAGATTGGGTCTTGGATGTGTGTTAATGCATCATGGAAAGGTGATTGCCTATGCTTCACGACAGTTAAGGAAGCATGAGGGCAACTATCCTACTCATGATCTTGAGATGGCTGCTGTTGTTTTTTCTTTGAAGATTTGGAGATTTTATCTTTATGGCGGGAAGGTTCAGGTGTTTACAGATCACAAGAGCCTGAAGTACATCTTAACTCAGCCGGAGCTGAATCTGAGACAACGGAGATGGATGACGTTGGTGGCAGATTATGATCTGGAGATAGCTTACCATCCCGGGAAAACTAATTTAGTTACCGATGCTTTAAGTCAGAAGTGATTGGCTTCGGCTCAGGAGCGTGACATGGAGTCACTTGTATATGAGATCAGTATGTTGAGATTATCTGATACTTCGTAGGAACCTTTGGGTTTGGAAGCAGCTAATCAGGAAGATCTTCTGAGCAGGGTGCAATTGGCTCAACAATTGGATGAGGTACTAATTAAGGATTCTAAGGTTGAGGGTTCTGAGTATTAGGTCTCTGCTAATGGGACGATTCTAGTGCACGGACGAGTATGCGTGCCTAGAGACGAGAATTTGAGGCGAGAGAATAGTCATAACATAGTCGCTAAATTACGACTATATTAGCGACTTTCAAATGTATTTGCAAAATAGCGACTAATAAAAAATCAACTGTGTGTGGTCGCAATATAGTCATAATGTAGTGGCTGTATAGTCACATCTTTCAGCGACTACTTACGTAGTCACCAAATATAGTCGGAAAAACGTTGTTGCTATAAGTTTTAAAAAGGATAAACTTATGGAGCAAGTCTTTATTTTGTATTGATATTCTCGAAGATCTTTTCGGGTTTTCGTGGTTGTTTCTTCGTAGTTTCAAAGAACTAAGAGCTAGGAATATTGGTAAGTGTTCTGCAAGCTCTAGGTATCACGGTATGGTGTTACCAACTGATTCACGAGCGGGGATAGAACTTGTATTTGATTATGTTGTTGACACACATGAGGGTGTTAAGCAATAATAGAATTAGACTTAGACTAAGTTTTAGTCGGGGTCGATTCTAGGAGAGGCTAGAACGAGTAAATTCCGAATAAGTGTAATCCTTATACTGTAAAAATTGACTTATGGTAAAACTGGGTATAAAAATAATGGATTGCCCTGTTGCAAGCGTAAACAGTATGTTGTGTTCTTTATATTCTATATAGTATGCCCAAATATCAATCACTCAATCAGTTTTTTGGTGTTTTTTCTTCTAAGAAAATATTAAAATTCACAACAATTTGCTTTAAAACAGTAGTGAAGGCTTCCAACAAATTTTGGAGAGATCTTAAAATTTTCCGAGTCGGGATTATGAAAAAACGAGCTTTCGCGAAGCTTCCATGCAAAAAAATATTATTCTAAATAATTTTCAGTTATCACTTTAGTAAAGAATTTACACATCGATATTTCGCTAGATTTTGCTACATTATGTTGTATCCATTTAGAGCTTAAGCTAGCTAATTCATCAAAATATTTTATGCCGAGATCTTTTTCATCTAAATTCTACCAGATTATGATGTCAACGTGTAGATTCATCCCATAGGTAAAATAAGAATTATCGAAAAGAAATTTAATTATTTATATAGTCTTAGGTCTAATATAACTTTAATATAACTATTACATTAATATTTTGTACCAGTTTATACGTTTTTCTCAAATAGTATACATGAGTATGTTTCTTTTCTAGAAGAACAAGTTTTGAGAAAATTAAAATCTAGATTCTTAGTTTGGAATATTAATTATTCAAACTATATAAAAAGATATATATATTTTTTGGGTAGTTCTTCAACCTATGTAAAAAGGTTTATGTTGCAAAATTCAAGCAATTTTGGATATTTTAAAATAGCCCCTAAAGCATGAAAACTCAGATGCATAGAAAAGTCTACGAGATACAAAAAGCTTGAAGCTTTGTGATCGTAAATAATCGATGCAAGCAAAGATCACTTAACTTTTTGTGAAAAGCCAAAACATAATAAAATAATGAGAGAGTCCGGAGAAGAAGGGTAGACAAAGAGACCTCCGTCCCGGCAAAGACGGGCTGTAACCTTCTTTTCCTACTACACTGTCCCCACCACCCACATGCCTCCATGTTCTCTTTTTTCTCGTCCCAACATTTTCTTTTTCTTTAGTACTGTAAACATTAACATCGCTTATAACAAATTTTGGTCGATTAACTTTTTAAAATGTTTTTAATCAAGACATAAATACTAATTCATTATTTCATACTAATGTTATTATTGTATTACCATCTAAGTTTGAATATGATAAGATGCATAATAAAACAAAAAATTTTGTAAAGGTTTCTTTGTTTTATTTAATAATTCAGTTTTTGGAGTATTTCTTTATTTAAGAGTAAAATTGAATGGTAATATTTATTAAGAAATATATGAGAAACCAAACTAAAAATATTTCTAAGCTAATATTTATTTTTAATGAATTAAGATAATCCTGACATGAGAAATATTCTCATGTTTATAATTTTGTGATTGCCTATATTATTATAAATTTCATTTCAGAAAATATGTACCAATTTACCCTACCAAAAAACAAAAGCACATATCTATACGATTCATAACTTGTATCATGGAAAAGTTTTTTTTTCTATAAAAGGATTGAATTTTGACCAAACAATATGTCCTAATAATGCCATCTGCAAAGTGAGTGACTGGTCCTCATGAAACAAAATCACAAAATCAATTCGAAAAACAAGACAATTCAAAAATCATATTGATTTCTAAAATGTCAAACTGTCATAGCATACGAAGTACATCCACTACTTACTAGCAACCACAAAGAAACACACCTAGAACAATACAAGGTGTTATGGCAAAGATGAATGCCGGGATACAGTGGGAAAGATTATGAAGATTAAAAGCTTGGACATGGGACTACCAGAAAAACCAAGGATCAATAGCAAAGACACCATCGTCTTTTCGACATTAGTGAAAACAGGAACGATTAATATCTGGGGGACAAAGCTCTAGTGTCTAAATACTAGGCGAATTATTTTGTTTAGTTTCTAAGCGTTACCGTTCCGTTTCTAGGGACTCTCGAGGGGAGTTTAAGATCAACTCTACAAAAGGTAGAAAAACTAGATGGATAAAGTCACCTTCTGTTTGGGTCATTGACACTTGTGTTGGGGAAGTCATGCTACCTTATTACAAGAAGCACTTGTGAATATAGTGGTCATGAGACCAAAAGAAGCAAATTTCCTCCACCCAATTGTCTGATTAGTTGTAATCTTCAACACAAATATCTATATTGACGATTTTTCTTTACAGTCATTGTCATAACAATATATTTCATTTATTTTGCTGATTCCCTAGTTATTTGTTTTCATAATCGAACCAATATTAATTATTCTTATACAATATTTGGTATGTATTATAAATTAACTAGTAATTTGAGTACAAACTTTCAAAAAAACAAAATACTACTCCCTCTATTTAAGAAAATAGGATGTTTTGAAGATTTTTTTTTGTTTCAAAATATAAGATGTTTCACAAATTTCTAATGAACTTTTAAATACATTTGATGTTTTATGACCATTTGTATTCTAAAGTCTTTTATATCATTGGTTAGATTTTTTAAAATTAAATATTAAATGATTGTTTTTATGAGAAAATTAAATTTTTTAAAATGTGTGCTTTTAACTTAAACATCCTATATTTTGGAATAGAGGGGGTACTAGTTAATTCATCCATGGCCATTGATTAAAAAAAATATTCTGTTTTTTTTTTTAAAAAAGAAAACATATTATGTTAATTATTGTATTTACTATCTAGTCATCTTTCTTATTTGAATAATATTTATTTATTTCATTTACATCAAATATGTTTTTAAATATTATAATTAATAATGCACTAAAAAAATTAACTAGTCTGTTTGAGATTAGAAATGATATTTTGAATTTAAAATATTTATAATTGTTAGAGGTGTCATTAACTACATCTACATATACATTTTTACAGTACTTTTTTGCTTTAATTCTTTTGGATCCGGGTTTGACCCGGTTTTAGTCTATTCGGATCTTGGATAAGCAATTTTAGGGATGTTGTCTTAATTTCAAACTGATAAATGAAGCCATGTTGTCTTTAATTCATCTACTTATCCTTATACTATTTCCATATAAAAACAATCCCATATTTGGCCAATATTAATTCGCAGAATTCAGTTTGTTATTATTACCTAAACTAATTGCCACATTAGAATCGTAACTTAAGAACTTTATTCTCTAATTGATTTCGAATATATTCACAATCTAAACTAATTAATATCACATATCTTATCTCATCTATTGTTCCTTTAAATTCTACTATACAATCTTTTAAACAATTAAAAGAAAGAGTGGTTGGATTAAAATCCAAACTAAAAACAAAACAAAATCACAAAAATCATTTTAAATCTTTTCGTATTAACTTTACATAAAACACTAACATTTCTTTTTAACGGATCAATTAGCAATAATCACGTTGATCTTAATCCATTAATTATTTGCCTAAACAACTAACTGAATTTTATACAACTGTTATAGAAAATTTAGGAAAATTAATCACTTACTATAAATACATTTTAAAAACGTTTAATGCTCAAATCTTTAGTTAAGATTTTGGAAAGAATAATAATTTGAAGATCAATTTCGAATCAGTTTAGCAAATAATTAATTTTTATTCATTGACATAAATATAGATTACTTAAAATAGATCGTAACAATAAATATATAAATGTAATGAATATACAATAGAAAGATAGTCTCATAAATATATTTACGATTTGAGTATTCAAAATTCTTCGACAAGTTTACAAAAAGAATTAATTATAAAATTTTCTTAAATGGTAAATAATTAAACAAATTTAAAGCAAGATAAACAGAATATTCCTCTTGAAAACCCTAAACCAGCACCGTCTACTTCACTATATATATAAGATCATGCTATTCCACTAATCAAAATATTCATTCCGCCAAACCTCTAATTTCGTTTTTAGTTCATATTTCTTTAAATTGTTATTGTTTATAATTTTATGAAGCTTAATCGTTTCTAACATATTATTATTTGTCTATTTATGCATGTATGTATGAGAGACGACCATGAGGATGTATCACTACCATTGACTTGATCGAAATTTGTTTCAGTTTCATCGAAATTTTGGAAAACTATGGAGATCATCAACTTCATCTCTTATAAACTATTAAAGAAGGTATGCAATAAAAGGTTAGTTAGTCCTTCTTCTAATCATCATGTATCCTATTTTTGTTTTTAGTGTTCAGTATTTTTTTTTACATTTTCATGTTTAATTTCTTCATGATGTTTGTTATAGATTTTATTTTGTAGGCTAACAAGTTCACTCTTTTAATTCATTTTCTTTAAGGTAGAAAGAAAAATAAATTTTCAATAAAATAAAATTCTAATTCTTAACTTTAATTATTCTAATGTTATTGGTTTTAATTGTTTTTATGATATAAGCCTTTACAAAACTCTGGATACAGATTTTGGTTGGTAAGTATAATTTTTCTAATCTCAAAATATTTTCTAACAATTACGGGGTTTTCTATGGCTAACAATGACATCATATAATATTTATATTTTATTTAATGTATTTCATATTTAGTGATTCCTAATACTTCTTTTCTATGTATGTTTTAGTTTTAACTAATTTAATTTGTTTATTTAATTTCACCCATATAATTCTTAATTTAATTTGTTTATTTTTTCTTGCAGGAAAGTAGAAGTTTATAGCAATCCTCTTTTGATTTGATCTCATTTTTTAAGCGTGAAAGTATTATTGGAGAAAGAGTAATGTGGTGTACTACTTAAGCAAGGATCAACAATAGGAATGTTTTAAAAACAAAATATATATGTAATTTGATCACATTTATATAATAATTTTATGAATTTACTTAGAAAAAGTTTAACTATATTAAACGTTTTAAATATGTATAATATTAAAACTTTTATGAAGTTTCAAATATTATAAATATTTGAATTTTATAAGAATTTATAAAAAGTTTAAATATTATAAATATTTATAAAAGTTATTAATACAGGACAATATACTACGGGTGAAATCCTAAATATAACAATCAAAATACAATTATGAAGTTTGGGTCGATATTAAAACTTTTATGAAGTTTCAACTATTATAAATATTTGAACTTTATACGAATTTATAAGAAGTTTAAATATTATAAATATTTATAAAAAATATTAATACGAGACGGTATACTACGGGTGAAATCCTAAATATAACAATCAAAATATAATTATGAAGTTTGGGTTGATATTAAAACTTTTATGAGGTTCAACTATTATAAATATTTGAACTTTATAAGAAAATGACAAAATGACGTTTAATTTCACGGGACAGAGTTATATGGTGAGACGGGTTTTGGTCGATATTAATATGAGATGATATACTACGGGTAAAATCCTAGAATTAACAATCTAAATACAATTATACAATCTTAAACACTAAACAAAACAAGACAAACAATATTAATAAAATAAATACAATTTAAAATTTCAAATTATTAGTTATAAAATATTGTCCCAAAGTGTACTATACAGTAGCATATATTTATAGGTCATCTTAAAAAAAATATTTAATTTTTTTATTTAATAAAAATATAGGCCCGCGGTGTACCGCGGGTTAACATCTAGTTATTAATTACATGGCAAGGATTTTCTTTTTCTATCAATTATTATATGTCATTACATTATATTATTTCACATAATAACGAATAAAACCATATTATAAAAAACTGACTCGGGCTAGACAAATACCACACATGCAAATGTAACCAAAAATTAAATAAATATTAAATTACTTATGAATACAAATATTTGTTACAGCAGAAAAAAAAGGGCCAATATTCTCCTCGGGATTGGTGCTGTAAAAGAATGACCCTTCTCTTCCCTTGTCTCCTATAAATATCTTTCTTTCGAGCATCTTCCTTCTCACAACTTCAACTTCTCTATTTCTCTAAATTACCGATTTGCCCCTCTCTTCCTCTTCCTCAATTAGGGTTTCGTCTACTCTACATGACCCTCTCTGTATTCTTCCACAGCTTTCTTGAACTGCAAAACTTCTTCAGATTTGTTTTTTTATATATATGTCTTACGCATAAAATAGTGTTTTTATTCACATCTCTGCTCGATTGATTTGCGGTTCAATAAAGCTGTGGGAAGATACGGACAGAGTCAAAGAATTTTCTAAATTTCTTTCATATATATGCAAGCATGACTCTATTAATCAGATCTTATCACAGATCTTTCATTTACGTGTTTTTGTTTTATTCTCTTTGTTATTGTTATGACTATCAACTTTATAGGTAAGTAGATTCAAGATTCCGATCTCTAAATAAGTTTTGTTAGTTTGATTCATTGTTGAAAAAACCCTAATTTCTTTATACGGGTCTAATCGATGTTTCTGAATATATTACTTATAAATCTGTTTTTGAAATGGGATCTATAACTTTTGTATAATTTAATAATATTGGTATGGGAAGATTGTGATGGTTGTCTCATGAAAATGGTTTAGATCTATGATCTCTAGATCTGTCAAGTATATATATATATTTTATAACAAGAATTCGTTTCATCTCTAATACTCTAGTTGCTTGATGGATCTCTTATTTTATGACCATTTAGCTTTTGTAAATTTGTTAAGGTCAAAACTTTTCATAAGATAGCTAAATATACGGAGCATATAATTGATAAGCAAATCTTGTTTGGTTGATGAGTTAATAATGTGGTACTGGACCACATTTTAAATAGTCATGATGTTAGAGGAAGTAGTAGCAAAGTAGGTTATTGGGTCGATTCACATTATTTGTAATGCTTTCATATTATATATTTTTGAGATAATGATTAATTGGTGGAGAAAGGATTGGATGTTATATGCAATCTAGAATTAAAGAAAAATGAGATATTGGGCTTTATCTAATATTTTAACAAGATCTTAATGATTCATATATATTTTGATACTGGATTTTACCTTTAAAACAACTTCAAGAGGTTAATGAATCTTTATATTCAATACTCAAAACGTTTGCAAAACTCTCGCTGGTCTAACGCTTAACTTTGATATAAAATGTTATGAAATAAAATCATATATATGTGTATGAATTATAAGAGGTAATCATATATTATTGTTTAAACATAAACTAATTTATTCTTGTTCTTAAAAAAGAAAAAACTATCTGATGCTTTTGTTAAAAATAAATTAGTTCACTAATCCATAAAAACTGTACAGACTCTGAATAATACTCCCTCCGTTTCAGTTTAGTTGTCGTTTTAGGATTAAAATTTTGTTTCATAATAGTTGTCGTTTTAGGTTTTCAATGCAAATGTTTGGTGAAAATTCATGTTTTGTCATTAATGTTTTAATGTTTTGACCAATGAAAAAATTATAAAATATATTAATAAAAGGTAAAACAAAAAATTTAATGATTTTCTTAATTTGTGTGCGAAAACCTTAAACGACAACTAAAACGAAACGGAGGGAGTAAGTGTTATCAGGTGAACTTGTGGAATAAAAATGAATAAAGCGAAAATAGAAGAACGAGGATTAATTTATTCCACCCATTCCTTTTGAATTTATGTAGTAAGGAAGAAGTTCTTCTTAACTAATTAAAATGCTCATATAGTGTATTTTTTATACTGTAAATGCATTGTTTAATTAACCATATTTATTTTTCTAAGCTATACAACCATAACCATTCTCATATTAACTCATGTAATCTTAGAAAATTAAACTGCATTAACTAAATCTAGCTTAGCTTAGCTAACTCACTGAATTAAAAACATATTTTCCAATTCACTAGAAACCGAAACAATCGAAGCTAGCTTCTGAGTATATAGTTTATTACTTCGATACCTCTAATCTGAACTGTAGTAGGTAGCACTATAAAGCTTAATCGTCACATTTTTATCTAAACGATTGATAGAAATAATGCTAAAGTAAAAAAAAAAATGGGTACGTTGGCCCCTTAATTAAGTGATAAGATGTCTTACTGTCGGCATCTAATCCATCACACTCTATAAATTATTATATTTTCTTTATAACAAATTATAATTCTAAGTAGAATTGCAAGAACATCTTCTTTACTTTCTTTATATACCATATATTTATATTTTCTTCTTTGTCATATTTGTTTATTTTAAACTGTTTGGACAGTTACTGGTATGTCTTTTTTGCTTGCCAAGTCGCCATGTTGTTCTTTATATGTTTAGTGGTATATGCTTTACTTTTATTCTTTACTCAATTCGTTTGTCTTATTTTCTTCCAGATTTAATCACTTTAAAGGCAAATCATATGCATTATTGTAATGGATATTTTGATTGGATTCCACTCACTTTAGTCAATAATTAACGGTCCCAAAGTGATATATTAAATACAACTACAATATTTTTAATAAAACAAAATTAATATGTTAATATTAATTCATAAGACCAACTCCTATCATTAAGTAGTAATGTAATTGTGCATTATTGAATTGAAGTTTTTTGTCTTATAGTTCACACTATTTAATATAATTAAAGTAAGATTCCACTTTTCTTCGTCCCTGCAAATGTGCAAATGTTTGGCTGTTGAATGAAATGAAAAAGCTTCCACAGATATAATAAATTAAGGGTGAGTTACTCAAACAACACAAAAAGTGCATTTATTACTGATATGTATTGTACGATTTGTTACTCGTTAAAGGCAGAATCTTTTGTTTGATGTTGTGTGCGAAACGTAGTGACGGCAGATGTGGATGTAAGATTCACACTCGATTGTCTTTAAGTATTTTTGTGGAGAAAAACTCTAAAATCAGCGAATGAATATAAGAATTCGAAAGAGAAATTAACCAAGAAATAAAGTACAGGAATTTGATAAGAACGAAAATACAAAGAGCCTTGCGAAATTGTAAGAGAAAAAAGTATGTTGTATTGCTTGATAGTCGTAAGTAAAAGATTGTCTCTCCCCCTCAAACACATGCGTTTGAGGTTGTTTTTATAGAGAAAACATGATTAATGCGGCTATTTACTACTCGTAATCATATTGATCCGCATTAATCACATAAGTTACATTTTGACCGAAACGGCTTGAATTTGAACTTGTCTTGGGCTTCACGTGGGCCTTCCGAACTCTTTCTTGCTCACTCCGAACTCCCGTGCTTTGATGCTACCGCGAACCTCGAACAGTATTCTCCTCGCTTCGGCCTTTCTCTATACGAACTGTATGTTGAATAAGAGCGAACTCCATACTGGTAAAGATCGAACTCCTTTGGTAAACTGAATCGAACTCCCGACTGGTCAAGTCCAATAAAATATCTAGAAATCCGAGAGGATTATTGTGTAATAATGACGTGGACAGATCCAAGTGGATCCTACCGAAAATGTGTGGGATCCGACCCCAACATTTAGCCCCCCAAGTCTTGCGAGCTGAGTACTCGGCTTGGAAGACTTAAGTAAATAGTAATTAATGAATCGAGATCAATAACATTCTGGAATTTCTCCATGTTTTACGCTGTTACGCCGATCTCGGATTAATCAGATGATTTGATTTCCCTGATAACCGTCATCATTAATTTCTTAATTTTATATTAATACTGCGGGGAAAACTGTCCCGCTTCCCAATATTTCCGAGGCGGTCTTCCATCTTACTTTTGGGTTCTTAAGAGGTAATATTACTTTCCCCTCTTATCTTCTTTACCTAGAAAACTTTTTATCCTTATTACAGAGATTGCTGTTTCCTTTCGGTAAACCCACTTTCGTAAAATGTCGAACCTTCCTTCTGAAATACGCGAGTATGAGGTTGAAGATCTCGAAGCTTTTATGGGTGAAGAAACCGAACCCTACATCCAAACCGGAGATGGGTTTGATCTTCACCCTCAGAGCCAATCAACCGTTGATTCTCTTAATGATCTTCGCCGACTATGCCACATTCCCCCCGAAGTGGAGATGGTGGTCCTGCAGCCCTATGAGTCTCCGGAGTCGGGGCGAGAGGGTTATTGCTGCGCCTATGAAATTTATTTCAAAGGGTGCGGCTTGTCCTTTCCCCTCCCCGAGATACTTCTCGTTTACCTCAACCATCTGAGAATTGCCTTTTCCCAGATGTCGCCCAACATGCTCCGGTACCTTATGTGTACCTTTACTGTTGCGGCGGAGGCTGGTTATTCGCTGGGACTTAGCGAGCTCTTGGAATTCTTCCAAGCTCGTGAATCCCGAACTTCTGGGTATTATGCCCTTTACCCGATCGCAGACCGGAATCTTATTGACGGCCTGCCTTTAAAAGACAATGCCTGGAGGAAATTTTGGTTCCTCTTCCGTGTAGATAGTTTTTCTGTTCAGAGTTCTGCCGAACTCCTTCGATTTCGCTGGTCATCGAATTTGGGTAGAAGCCAGGACCTAACTGAACAAGTTTTCCATGTTATTTCGAACTGCGTTAACATTTTTTTTGTTTCTCCGCAGGTCCCCAAATTCGGCCAGTTCCTTCTGTTGATTTTTTAAACTTTTACAAGGCCGTCCTGGACAGGCCAGTTAATCGGAATTCTTTTACTTTAGAGAGAATTCACGGTGCCAGACATTCTGTCAGAATGGGCCTTACTCATCCCGTCGATCCTCCTCCTGCTGAGATTGATCTCTCGAGTTTGAATGCCCGAGATAGGAGAAGGATCAGAGAGGCAGATAAGAAGATGAAAGACCAGATTTCCCAGATCGGGAAAAACAAGAAAAATGCATCCTCCGCCGGGGACGACAAGCTCTACCGGAAGACTCTTCTAGTCGACGATGGGTCTCTTGAAGGTTAAAAGTCAATGGCGGTCACCATTAACAATGCTCCTCCCCCTACTCCGGCAGCGGACAATATAGTTGCTGCCATCGCTGAGGAGGGAGGTTTTACAGGCGATTCTTCCTTCATGAAGAAGAGGAAGGCCGAGGAACTAGAACCCCCGCTCCAGGGACGTTCCAAGAGCACAAGGAAGGACAAAGCCGCTCCTTCAAACCTGTCAATCCCTGAATCTGCTGAAGCTCATGATGAAAACCCTGATTCAGGAATTGTTTTAAAGAAACCGTTGGGTTCAGGGATGTTACCCCCTAGACGTCCTCGAGGCAATACCTCTAGGGCTCGATCGTCTCCGAGCTCAGTACTTGTTGCCAGAGCTTCATCCCAATCAGGTAAACTTTAATTAGCATTTTGTTACTCGAGATTAATCGATTTTTTAGGAGGCTCAATCCTCACACAAATATCTTTATTCTAGATAAAGAGAAGATTGGGAATATGTTTAGATGTTTCCACACCCGCTATGGGAAGAAGCTTCCGTCCTTTGAACGGTGGAGGCCTGACATCAAGAGGATGTATATCAGTCATTCATTCCACTCCTCCCAGGTTTGACTATTCAAATCCTTAAACAACCAATGTTGAAGAATTTTTTTTTTTTTTTTAAATTGCATCTTCTTTTATTAGGAAACTCTGGATGTGAACGACATCATCAATCATTATGAAGAGGAGCTTGCCAAAGTTTCCAAGAGAGCTGCTGTTGCTGAAGGAGAGATTGAGAAATTGCAATCTTCCATTCGTCCTGTGCAAGAGACTGCTAGCCATGACTCGGCTCGTCAGGCTGAAATCGAGCGGCTCGAGAGATCTGGCGAGGAGACAAAGAAGAATTTGACTGAGACAGAGCAAAAGCTAAAGAATGCCCTTGCTGATCATGGCCTTGCGAGAGGTGAGATCGAGCTTCTGAAATCAGAGCTTAGCAAGGTCAAAACAGTTGCTGAGGAGCTTGAACGCAAAAATGAGTCTCTTTCCGCACTGAAAGATCAAGATGTTCGCAAGATATCTCATGATGCTCGGAAAGAGGTTAAAGGAGCCGGGCAAAAATTCCTTCACGCTGTGCAAGAATTTATCTCCGCGGATAAAGCCTGGAACAAACTTAAATCCGAACGCGACGAGATGAAGAGCAATCTTGATCTGATCAAGGAGGTAGAGGAAGGAATAGTCAATTTGGCTGAAGAAAAGGAGACAGTTGGTGCTGAGCTCGCCGAGACTGAAACTAAGCTAGCTACTGCTCCTCAGCCATATTTGGATTTGCAACAGTTTGCTTCTGAGTTCGCTGATTCCCCTCCATTGACTGAACCTAACACCGGTTTGTCTTTGGATGAAATGATGTTAACCGGTTCTCCACGTACCCATTTTAATGAGTTCGGAACCAATGTTGACAGAATTTCTTCGGGACGAACTCAGGAGTTCCCTGGTCAGGATCTTGTCATCTCCTCGATTATGGGAGATGACTTTGAATCGAGGAGCGAACCTCCTCAGGGTACAAGCTCGTTTAACCCTGAGGTGGTTCCTACAGATCAAGATGCCAACGTCGGGGATGCTCCTGTCTCAAGTCAAGTAGGAGATGAAGGCCTATGAATGAATGATGGTGATTGCATTCACCTTATGTGGGGATTGTCCCTTTAATTTTAAGACATGAAATTTGCTTTGTTGGCCATGGGGCCGTTTTATTACTTTTGAGTTTTTTGCCCAAGGGGGCTTTTATTACTGTTTCGAATAATTTACCCAAGGGGGTTTTTAATTAAAATTTCTTTAGAAAGAAATATTTAATTTTGGTGGAAACCATCGATTTTACCTGGAGCGTTTGCAAAGTCCTCCTAACCGAAATGGTTTAGAATTATAGGAGAGATAGGCTGATCAGACCTACTTGCCTTTTTTAAAGAAAAAACATTATAATTTTTCCTCGGTCTCTCGGTTGCGAGGTTAGAGCTCGGCTTACAAGAACACTTCGTGATACTTCAAAATGTGTTCGATTAGAAAAATTTTCAGTGAGAACTGTTCGTTCCTCTTGAAAAGGACAAAAAATGAGGTATGATACCATTTAATAACTGTCCTTGTATTTCACGCTTGAAATTAAGTTTGTCTACTATTAAACGATACTTGAATAACCTATATTTCGTAGGTCTTGTTTGTGCATGTACGCAAAAATCGAAAGACTGTAACTGTCAGATCAATAGATTGACGTTTAACCTTCTTTTTCAATAAATACTCGAGTGAGTGCCCTTATATATTTTTTTTTCTATATAAGGAGAGTTGGATTTTGGAAATTTTCCAAAAGATATTTTTTTCTTCATAAGGAACTTTGCAGTTCTTCTTTTCCAAATTTACGATGACCTCTCCCCAAGGCGAACCTTCTGATCCCAATCCACCACGATTCTCTTCGGGTGAATCTCTGTTTCCGACGGGGGATGGATTTACTCCACACGGGGTGACCATTCCTTGCTTTCTTTCTTCCATGTCCAAGGAAGAAAAGATCGAGTGCCATGAATTCATGGAACAGGTTTGACCTCGATACCAATTGTTTCAAGGTTTTACTCGATAGATTCGTAATGCTTCTGTTCTTTGCAGATCACCGAAAGGTACGTTTTTTTCTCTGCTCCGAAAGGCAACGCCTTGGAAGGAAACGTCGTGTCCTTGAGGACAGGATTGCTAGAACTGAAAGGAAAATCCGACGTTTGGAGTCGGATGTTCATAATTGGGAGAGGAGGGGATTTGACTCTATCGCCCGGATTCCCGGCTGCCTTCGAGAACATATAAGGTTTCTGAAGAAGCATTGGGATATCTACCAAAGGAGCCTCGAACCCGACGAACGTGAAAACGGTTCGTCATCTGACGAAGTCCCTTCTACGAACTCTCCTCCTTCTTAGTTATTTCTTATTTTGTAATGTACTATCGGGCTAGCAGCCCAGTAATATTAATTATATTTCCCCTTTTGCTTTAAATTTGCCGATTTACTTAAATCTTTATTTAATGCAATTAATCTAGGGAATATAATTAGCAATTGACTCGATTACATTTTCCATAAAAGCAGTAATTTTAGATTTGGGAAATCGTCAATTAACCCTCTTAAATGTGGTCGAGTATTTTCCGAGTATAAAGTGGGTGTAGTTTGTCGTTGAGTTTCAACAATAATTCTACAAAAATGTTCGAGGAAGGTAATTCTTTAGAGAATCCTTCTGACTCATTCAGATCGATAAGTGATGATCTTCCGGGAGCGCCAGACATCGAGCTTACAAAAACGGGAGGATCTAGCGAACTGGAAAAGTCACGAACGTTTAGGAAGGGAACCAGCATTCAGGTCCCGATCGTATTAATCGAGAGATTATCGGCTCAAGATCGTGTCAAGGCCGAGGAATTTATTAACAAGGTATTGTTTTCTCCAGTGTTTTTGACTACTTTTGTCATTGCTAAACAAAGCGTTTTATTTTCTTCAGCTCATCACTCGGCACGACGAGCTCGAAGATGAGAAAAAGGAGATTAGGAAGAGGAGAAGGGAACTAGGCAAGCGTTGCCTCGACATTGCTCGCGAGCTTCATCGCCTCGAAGCCCATCCTTCCAATTGGATCGAACTAGGACTTCAGGAGTACGGAAACATGCCAGGTTGTTTTATGAGCATCGTTGACCTCGCAGGCCAAGGAGCAGAACTATTCCGTAATTCAAGACCCTTCTAGATCTGGTTTTTGTTTAGCAAGAAATATTTATTTATACATTGTATTTTTATATTCATGCCCGAGGATAAAAATAAGATTCCATGATTGAAATAATATTTTTATTTTTATAGCTGGACTCGTGTTTAGCGAGCTGCCTACGTACCCAAAATAGGATTAAGCCAAATCGTAGTTTGAAATATTTTTATTTAGCAATAAAACTTTTTCAAGTTGATGATATTCCAAGATCTTTGAACGGGATTACCGTCAAGGTCTTGTAAACGGTATACACCATTTCGGATTTTTTCTGTGATTTGATAAGGGCCTTCCCAGTTAATACCGAGTTTTCCAGCTCCATCTTCTTTTGTATTATCGAACACTCGCCTTAAAACAAAGTCTCCTACATTTAAAGGTCTGTTCTTCAACTTTGAATTATAGTATCGAGCGGTCAACTGCTGATAGTTCTGAAGTCGAATAAGGGATTGGTCTCGCCTTTCATCGATTGTATCGAGAACATCTTCTAATAATTTAGAATTTGATTCCTCGTTAAGTGGAGCTTCGCTCCGGCGTAAACCAGGAACATTCAGCTCGGCTGGGACTACAGCTTCCATCCCATAAACTAATGAGAATGGAGTCTCTCCCGTTGCTCGCCTCGGGGTTGTTCGATAAGCCCACAACACAGGTTGCAGCTCGTCATACCATCCACCTTTTCGAGCACTCAAGCGTTTTTTAAGATTGCTGAGAATGGTTTTATTGGAAGCTTCCGCTTGTCCATTTCCTTGAGGATACCTCGGCGTTGAGTAACTAAGTTTTATTCCCCAAGCGGAACAAAAATCTTCAAAATCATTTGAAATGAATTGAGGACCATTGTCCGTTACTATTTCGTAGGGAACTCCATAGCGACAAATAATGTGTTTCCACAAGAATGTCTTTACTACAGAATCATGTATGCTTATATAAGCTTCAGCTTCAATCCATTCAATCCATTTGGAAAAATAGTCCGTTAGAACTAATAAGTATTGGACGCCTCGTGTTGAACGATGCATCGGACCAACTATATCCGTTGACCATCTCATGAAAGGGTATGGAGCGGATATAGATGACAAAAATTCAGACGGCTGGTGAATAAGAGGAGCGTGCATCTGGCACTTTTTACACCGTTTGGCGTAATCGATGCAGTCAGAAATCATAGTTGGCCAGAAATATCCTAACCGTTTGATTTTGAAGGCCATTGATCGTCCTGAAGAATGACTACCACAAAGCCCTTCGTGGACCTCGCTTGTCACTATTTTAACTTCAGGTCCGAAAATACATAAAAGATAAGGGTCACTGACACCTCGTTTGTATAACGAATCTTTAATTATGCAATACTTAGCGCTGATGATTCTTAATTTACGAGCTTGCCACTTGTTCGATGGTAGTTCTCCATTAAGAATAAAATTTTTGATGGGTACCCTCCAGTCAGCCCCCCAATCATTAGCGGAAGTATTATCTTTGAGTATAAACTTCCTTGGTTCGGGTTCGGAAGGAATATCAGGATCTTCGATTGTCTCCCGAACTTCTTCATCACCTGGAGGTGTCTGTTCTTTAATGGGAACCTCTTGGGAAGTTCCAGTGGTGGAATAAGTTCGTCATCTTTAGATTTTACTCGTGATCTGGTGACGACAAGTGAACTATTTTCGTTTCCAGAACTTAATTTTGGAGTTTCGATATGTTCGGCCTCCAAAATGTTATCGTTTTCTGTTTCTTCAACTGAAATACTTCGCGAAGAAATGCATTCAACTGGGATAACTCTTCTGCGCTCGGGATCTGAGGTGGAAGCTAGGGCAGCTAAAGCGTCTGCCGAAGTGTTTTCTCCTCGAGGTATTCGAATTAATTCGAATTCTTTAAATTTTCTGGCTAATTTTTTGACAGCCGAAAGATAGGCTTCCATTCGAGGAGCCTTAGCTTCGTAATCTCCAGCGAACTGGTTTACAACTAGCTGAGAATCACAGTAAGCTATTATTTTTTCTGCTCCAATTGCAAGAGCAAGTCGAATTCCTGCTAAGAGAGCTTCGTATTCTGCTTCATTATTCGAAGCCGGGAACATTAATCGAAATGATTGTCGATTATTTCCTTTGTCGGAGTTTCGAGCCTTATACCGATTCCGGATCCTTGTTTAGAAGAAGAGCCATCTACATGTAATTTCCATGTAGAGTCCGTTTCGACAAGGATTCCATCCTCTAATGGTAGTTCGGTTAGGAAATCAGCCAGAACTTGTGCCTTTGCGCTAGTTCGACTTTTGTATTCTATATCGTACTCACTGAGTTCGATTGCCCATTTCGCCAATCTACCGGACTGACTTGGACCGTGAAGAATTGAGCGAAGTGGATGGGAAGTTAAAACTTCTATCGGATGAGATTGGAAATAAGGTCTGAGTTTTCTAGCAGATATGACTAATGCTAAAGCTAATTTTTCCTTCATGGTATATCTCGTTTCTGGACTAGTTAGAGTTTTACTTATGTAGAAAATCGGCTTTTGTTCACCTCGGTCCTCTCGAACTAAAACCCCACTTACAGAATGGTTAGAAACTGAAATGTAAAGATAAAGTTTCTCATCTGACTCAGGTTTTGAGAGAACCGGCGGTGTTGTCAGATAAGTTTTGAGTTGACCAAATGCTGCTTCGCATTGATCATCCCACCGAAATTTTTTTTTTCCTTTTAAAATTTGATAAAAAGGGAGACATTTATCGGTAGATTTCGAGATGAAACGATTCAACGCAGCAATTCTGCCCGTCAATCGTTGGACCTCTTTAATGTTTTTTGGCGAAGGCATCGTGAGAAAAGCGTTAATCTGGTTAGGATTTGCTTCTATTCCTCTTTCCGTGACTATATATCCTAGGAATTCTCCGGAAGGAACGCCAAAAGAACATTTAGCTGGATTTAATTTCATTCCAAATTCATTCAGAATTTTGAAACATTGTTCGAGATGAGTGATATGCTCGGATTTTTTAAGAGATTTTACGAGCATATCGGGTCTGATTGGTAACAAGCTGTTAGCTGTTAGCTGGAGTTGTTAGCTGTTAGGGAATAGTGCAAAGCTGTACAAAAGAATAAAACACCAAAGCTGTACAAAAAAAAAAACGCAGAACAAATTTTAAAAATTTACTCTGATTGGAAACATTATAGCGGTACACATAATAAATAATATTCAGAGTTTAGAAAGAAAAAAAAATTACATAGAAATGTACTTTAATATATAATTACATATGAAAAATAAAATTATACAGAATGAACAATATTTTATTGTTAGAATAATAATATGAATTAACTAGTCCTAAAATAAATAAAAATATCTTTTTCTTTATTATAAAATACGGTTATGGTTAGCTTTTGGTCATGCCTAGTCGAAGATAGTAGGCATGACCAAAAGCTAATCGTAACCGTATTTCAGACCATAAGCGGACCGTAACCGTATAAAACGGTTAGAAACCGTAACCGTTAACTGTAAAAAATAATTAGTTACGGTTAAAAAATATATTAACTGTAACCGTTAATTAACCGTAACCGTATTTAACCGTAACCGTTGTAACCGTAACAGTATTTAACCGTAACCGTTTTAACCGTATATATAATAGTTAATGTTACATTTAAAAAAAAAAAAAAATCGTAACCGGTGATTAATTAACTGTAACCGTAATAACCGTAACCGTGGTCATGCCTAAAAAATAGTGAAGAGCTAATTTTAGTTTGGTATAGTTTTTATTATTTTAATCTGTTTTTATTTTTGTCCAAAAAAAAACTTGTTTTTGTACCGTTGTAACCGTAACCTTAACCGTATTTAACCGTAACCGTTATAACCGTATTTAATCGTAACCGTATTTAACCATAACCGTTTTAATTTGTTTTTGTTTTTGTCCAAAAAAAACTGTTTATGTTATATGTACCGCTTTTCATAAAGCTTTTGTGATTGGTAACTGTCAAAGCTGTACAAAGCTGTACAGCTTTAAAATTGTTCACCAATCAAACCCATCATCTATATAAATTTCCATCGTTTTGCCCAAATGTTTTGCAAACATTTTGTTAACTAAGCGTTGGTATGTTGCCCCGACATTTTTTAAACCGAATGGCATAACTTTATAATAGTAGATTCCTCTATCTGTTATGAAGGATGTTTTCTCTTCATCTTCGGGATTCATCATGATCTGATTATATCCAGAAAATGCATCCATAAATGTTAAGAGTTCATTTCCGGCCGTTGATTCTACGAGCCGATCGATATGAGGGAGAGGAAAACTGTCTTTTGGACATGCTTTGTTAATGTCGGTAAAATCGACACATACTCTCCACTTTCCATTCTTCATTTTGACTACCACGGGGTTTGCTAACCAGTCCGGGTATTTTACTTCCCTAATGGAACCAATTTTCAAAAGCTTATCAACTTCGTCGTTGACCGCTTGAGCTCGGTCAGGACCCAGTTTTCTTCTTTTCTGCTTTATTGGTTTAAATTTGGGATCGACGTTTAAATCATGGGTAATGATACTTTTGTCGATTCCGGGCATATCTTTTGCCGACCAGGCGAAAGTATGTTTATTTTTCTTTAGGAATGTTCCCAATTAATCTTTGATTTCTGAATCTAAAGTAGTACCGATTTTTACTTTTCGATCTGGAAATTCGAAATCAATTTCAATTTCTGTGGTAACTTCATTCGAACTGAGACCACTTGGGTAACGCGAGGATCTCTCTTGCTTCGCGTTTATCATTAGTTGTTATTTGAGCTTTAAACGATGTCCCATGAGGTAGCAAGAACGCGATGTTTCCTGATCTCCTCGAATGGTTCCGATTCCTGCAGGAGTCGGAAATTTCACGCATTGGTGATAAGTTAAAGGTATAGCCTTCATTTGGTATGTCCACGGAG